>CM028130.1:532080000-533317500 GCA_016271365.2 Neoceratodus forsteri | reverse complement strand
CACGAGTCAAGCACGACCCCTCTCCCCACAGCTCAGTCCCTAAATCAATGCAGCAGCCTGTTCGGCGACTTTGGAAGAGGCACTTTTGAATACAAAACAATATTCGGCAAGCCCTCCTGCCACAGATAAGCAAGCCAGAAATGCAGATTTCTATCACCCCTCCTCCCTCCCTCCCTCCCTCTTGTCGGTTATTTGCAGCCTGTATTTAGGGGCGTCCGGGCGGCTAAGCAAGCACCTACCTCGGGTCTAGGGTTTGCTGGGTTTTTAAATTTTGTTGACTCTGGGACACAGTGAGAGTCTTGGGACTGATCCGGTATGCGTTGTGACCACCAGATCTGAGCTGCTGCTGCGTGATTGATACGAAGAGTCGCGAGTCAACCCCCCCGCAGCTCTTTGTAACTAAGTCATGCCGCCGCCTGCTGCAGTGAGAGTCAACCCACCCACCCCCGCAGCTCACTCCCTAACAAACAAACAAAAAAAACATATGCTTCCAGTAAACTGCTGACCAAACCCAATAAGAGCCGACAGTAGAGGGGGGGGTCCTCTTTCTCTACTGGGTTGGGGAGTGAGTCTTCTGTGTTGCTGTTGTACATTGAAGTTTGTCTTTAAAATATCTGAAGTTATAATGAAATAATCAGTATATTAAAAGTATAATGCACAGGTATGGAATTTTCCGGCCCGAGTGTCCCTTCCTGTTAAACCCAGGGCGTTTAGTGGAAAGTACCCTGAAACTTTTGTCTCATTTCCTGGGGTTTGCATCTTCAAGATTTCTAGGGAAAAAACGTTATACATAACTTTTAAATACATTACCAGAAGCACAAAACGCCTTTTAAAGAACAGTGTCAAATTCAATTTGTCTGCCATGTGCAGTGTAATATTAGCAAGTGATGAAGTAATCTTTAGTGTGCGGACAAATTATTTAAAAAGTAACTACAAGTTAGTTTTCATATGAAAATTACAATATTTACTTATTCTGAACTGCTCTTCCATTTAGATGATAAATTATATTATACTAGGAGGACATATTTATTATTCCAAAAAGGAACAACTTTGTTTAGTTTCAGTAGCTCATGAAGATCATATTCACGTTTTACATGTGCCAGAAGGGAGTTAAATATGTATAGCGACAGCAAAGTAAAAACACAAAACCTTTTCCTGTATAAATTGTCAGTGCATGTTCTATATTCCAGTAGTCTTTATAACGGAGAGTACTGCTGAGCAATATCTCAGGTTTACTGTATATTGCAAGCTGCGCAGAGAAGGAACCATGTCTGTTGAGTATATAATAATCTTTTCATGTTCCTGAGGTTATTAGTTGGGGAAGGGGTGATATAATAATCAGCTAATACAGGTATTTAATCACCCCTCATTTATTGTGTGACGGCGACCTCAGCACCCCCTTCCCCATCCCAGCGTAGTTACTCCTGCGGATTATTGTATGAATATGAATTCCCTGAGGCTCTGAACATACTCAGGCTCTTTACCCCAGAACTCAAGATGGGAAACATTTTTTTTTAAATCGGGAGTTATTCAAGCACCCAAATCCAGAGGTGCAGGCCACTGGGAATCGGGACCCCTTCCGATGGGGAAGGAGGGGGGTTATACATCCCGAGAATGGGTATCTGGTGAGCTGCAATTGCTGTCGAGGGTTCCATCAAATGCCCTAGCGGATGCGCCTCTTGTTTGAAAAGACCCGCAAGGGTTCTGCTTTGAGGTACCACTTATGGAACCTAAAGAGAGGGCAAACTAATCATGAGAGAGTGTAGAATCACGAGAGGAAGGGGGTCAGAATCATGTTTTGAGAGGGGACAGAAACATAAGATGAGAGGGTGCAGAAGCATTAGAGGAGCATGGAGCAAAAATTGTGCGATGAGAGGGGCAGAATCACCAGGGACAAAGTGTGGGGCAAGTTTCTCCAGTCTCGAAATTAGATCCTGCAAGCTGCTGCAGATGGCAGTTACTCCTTAATTTTTATCAGCGCCCCTCCCCCTAAACAAACATACAAAAATACAGAGTTCTACAAGTGTCACTTTTTCTGACACATTCTTTTCTAACCCCCAGTGGTTTGTTAGCTTTTTTTTTTTTAACAAAATATAATACAGTATTCTCCTTGTTTAATATCATGTGGCCCAGTGCCTGAGGTCTTACTCTACCTCCCACAGTATGGACAGGGAGAGACCATAATATAGACATAATAAGGGAGATGCCATAATATAGACATAATATGTACCAACCTTAGACATAATATACACACAATATGTACCACACATATAGACATAATATACACACCATATATACAACAAAAATACCTAAAGGCAACATAAAGACAAAGTATAAACATAAATACACAAGATATACTGTAGACATAGTGTATACATAATATAGAAATACTGTAATAAACACACTTAATATAGACACTATAAAACACATAGACATAAAGACACACTATATAACCTTAACTATATATATATAACATTATATATGCAATGTATTGACATAATATAGTTACAGGACATTAGACAATATTTATATAACATGGACAATGCATTTGAGTGTATATAGACAAAATCATACACCACGTAAGTGTAACCTAGATGCAAGATACAGGCATGTAATATAGACAGCTACAAGTGGCAATCCCAGCTATCCCTCAGTCAACTTACATCACTTTTTTCTAACTTTGAGTATTTTATTAAAGAAACTAAGAAAAGACTGAGATGAACCCGTGCTGGAGGGGAGACTCTGCTGATGGCATAACACGTTTGGTTCTCACATCTCTCCAGCAAATCACCTCAGTAGCAGAAGAGATGGACTAATAATGATGAAGGAATGGCTGCTGCCGCACACTGAACTAATAATAGTAGTAGTAGTTGTCCTAGAAAAATTTATTCAGGAAATAATTATTGAGCCAAAGCTTTTTCCAATGGTGTTCTGCAGGGATTTTCAAAAATACAAACTTGTACAATATACAATACACAATAACAATCATACATTGAAACACTGCTTAACTTGATAGACACATCAGTGGAGAACTTGCTGGAATAAAAAAATGCTTACATTTCTCAAAAAAAGGAAGGAACTGTGGCTAGTGTTAGCACAGCAAGGAGATAATAACCCAAACAAGGCCACATGGTGTTGCTTTGGGTTCTGGTCCCTGTATACTTGCTCCCATAACAGAGACCTTGCTACCGTGAGCTGTCCATGGATCTGTGCTCAGGACAGAAATGTACGTCACAGTGTGTCCATTGGCCCTAGTTCCGGGGGAGGGGCTTAAGAGTTCAGAGCTGGACTACAGGATTGGGGGGATGTCCCCCTCCCCTGCCTCTCAGAAATGTAGTCCCCAGGTAGGTACACAGCCCCTTCACCTAAGTCCAAGTGCAGAGGGACCTGTTTGCTAATTATTCTGTGCTGCTGCCCCATGTGGAGTGACACCACCTGGGAGAACTGGCCCACTTCTGGGAACCGCAACAACCTTTTCAGCCACAGGCTCACCCTTACCAGTTACTTTGTACTCTCCTTTTGTCTGATCCTCTGCCCCCCATATATTCCCCACCAGAGAGTTCGTATGGGCCTAGCAAATCCACTGGCACAAATGGAGAAAAACAAATCACTGGAGGATCCCACTCCCTTTGGTGTAGGTTATATGTCTCATTTTGACATTTTATGTAGTAATTTTCTTGTATTTTTACGTTCGCTTGCACGCATGCACAAGGAATGTTTTGTCACAGTACGACTTTTTGGAGGTGTGTGCCCCTCCTGTGCAATCCAGTGCTCCGTGTAGCAGGCACGATCCTACCCCGCCAATGGATGTGCAAGCTGTCTATGACAGCAGTTCAGCTGCCCTGGTCTTCAGTTCTAAGAAAACGCCCGCTGCAATCAGCAGTGGCAACGTGTGTGCATTTAGCATATTTACGTCACCCTTTCCCTCTGTTTGAAATCCTTCCCAGCTTGCAATCACACTGCAACAGATTTTGCCCGTTATGCACACTGGCGGCGCTAATATCAGCACACCAGGGCACGCAAGCCCCGGTCAAAATGCTGTTCTCTCGAGCTCGGTGCTCCTGCGTTCAAGTCCCCAATTTTTTTTTTTCTGTCTTCTGTTAGGTTGTGCTAACATAGCACCGTAGCCTCCTCCTTTTGCAAGCTGCAACTTGCAATGGACCGAAATACCTTTTCGGGAGGCGTGTCTGCATCCAGGGCCACTGGCCAGATTAAGGGGAGGACAAATCATGCCCCAGTAGTCGGTGGTGCAATTTGTAACTAAGTCATGCCGCCGCCTGCTGCAGCGAGAGTCAACCCACCCCCCCACAGCTCTTTGTAACTAAGTCATGCGCACCGCTGCAGCGAGAGTCAACCCCACCGCAGCTCACTCCCTAACAAACAAACAAAAACACTGTAGAAAGCAGCGTGACTTCGAACCGCCACCATTGCGGAATTATCTCGCCCCGGTTTGTAAATCATGCCATCCCCTGACCCCTGCACAGCACAAGTCAGCATGATCCCCCGCAGCATGAGTCACACGCCCGCAGTAATCGCTCCAGCTCACTCCATAAATCAACGCTGCAGCCTGTTCAGCGACTTTGGAAGAGGCACTTTTGAATACAAAACCAATACACACGCAAGCTCCCACCTACCACAAATAAGCAAGCCAGAAATGCAGATTTCTATCACTCCCCTCCCTCCCTCCTTCTCGGTTATTTGCAACCTGTATTTAGGGGTGTCTGGGCAGCCAAGCAAGCACCTACCTCGGCTCTAGGGTTTGCTGGGTTTTTAAATTTTGTTGAGTCTGGGACACAGTGGGAGTCTTAGGACTGATCCGGTATGCGTTGTGACCACAGATCTGAGCTGCTGCTGCTCGACTGATTGATCTGAGCAGTCCAACCCCTGCAGCTCTTTGTAACTAAGTCATGCTGCTGCCCGCTGCAGCGAGAGTCAACCCCCCGCAGCTCACTCCCCAACAAACAAACAAAAACACTGTGGAAAGTAGCGACCGGAACCGCCACCACTGCCGATTTCTCTCGCCCGGTTTGTAAATCATGCCATCCTCAACCCCTGCGCAGCACAGGTCAAGCATGATCCCCCCGCATAGCACGAGTCAAGCGCCCTCCTTCTCGGTTATTTGCAGCCTGTATTTAGGGGCGTCCGGGCAGCTAAGCAAGCACCTACCTCAGCTCTAGGGTTTGCTGGGTTTTTAAATTTTTTGAGTCTGGGACACAGTGGGAGTCTTGGGACTGATCCGGTATGCGGTGTGACCACCAGATCTGGGCTGCTGCTGCGTGATTGATACGAGAAGCCACGAGGCGCCAGGAGCTTTGCTTTTTGCGAGACTACAATTACAATACATCCCTTCCCCAGGCAGCATTTTTTAAACTCTCTTTCTTTGTGGTTTTCACTTTAGGCTCAGCACCAATTCTAGATAGAACAGCAGACATGAAGGTCACTGATGCTCAGTCTAGATACACTTTGCCAGTGGCAGCACCCACGCTATCTATGCCACAGTTGGACCCTGGCTAGCATGCATGATGCACTGCTCTAAGCTGCCTGCTGCTGCTAAACTGAGGAGTTTCAAAGGAGCGCCTAAGCAGCAGCAGACAGCTTGAGTTCAGAAAGTGGCTTAAAAGTCCACCAATCAGAGCCCCAAAAGTGTAATCCTGCCAATCGAAGTAGGGAAGGCAGACCAGGCTTGTGATTGGTTCATTTAGAAGAGCCAATCACAACGTCTGCATTAGTGCAAATGTGCGGCGGGAAAAGAAAACAAAGGGCACGCTTGGTTTCTTTTCCCTATAAATTATCTATTAAAATTATCCTCACTTCCAAGCATTTTCACATTCAAAGCTCTATTAACGGATTATCTGAAGGAATCATGCAACTGTTTCAGATGCCGATGACCCCTAAGCCTCAAGTGCCACTCTCAAATCCTACGCCTAAGTATCTCATCCACCTTATTATTCCTAATAACAGAAACCTAGGACTCATGTTTAGTTCTGTGAATCCAAGATGACCCCTGCCTATCTCTACTCTTTTACCTATTCTGGCCTCCCTTTTGACTGCCTACTCTTTCACCTCAATTTCTACCCTATTCCTTAATACCTCCTTATTTTTTATCATTTAGGTATGAGCTCTTACTCAGCGGAGACTATATGGGATTGTTGTCTCTTCTCATTTCAGTAAAGCTTATCATTATGTACCTTTGCATGTTAATTATGTTGACCAGTACGTATAGGCCCATATTGACCGGCACCTTCACAATGTTTACTCTTTTCTTTTTTTTTTTTTGCACCGTTGTCCACCATAATTGTAATCTTATGAAGTGTACTGTATTGTATTTATGCCCAGGACCACCTTGAAAATGAGCTTGCTCAATGGTGTTTATGCCTGGTTAAATAAAGTGATTGACTGATTGATTAGCGCTGTAAAGCCCTATTCAGCCAGGCATCAGATTTTGATCACCTGACTGACCTACCAATGGGAAGAAGAAGAACTGAAGAAAGAGGAGGAGGAAGAAGACAGTTGTCATCTGGATCTCCAGCCATACCAACCGACCAGCCCTACTCCCACCAGCTGACGGAGAGAACCAGGACCTCGGACACTTTTTGAGCCCTAGACTACCAGTGTTCTTCAATCTCAGCTGCACACTGCTTGTGTCAGATTATCTTCTGCAGCAAGCAGCAGATTTTCTCTGAGGTAGGCTCAGGCTGGTGGTGTTTATATAACTGATGCTAATTATTATGCAGTAAATGTCAATTTTGATTTTAATTTTTTTTGGGGGGTATACTAGCATTTACAATTACACTGTACATGCCTTCATGGAAACTGACACTGTAGGATTGGGGGGCTCATGTTAAGATGGAGGGTACTGCAATGGTTTGCATATTTTGTTTAATATATTTCTATTGTTCTTATTAACGACATAATGAGCAGGGACAATCTGCTTCTAGCTGTGTCAATGCTTCAATTATGTATTGGATGATCTTGTTAACATGCCCCCAAAAAAAAATACAGTGTTGAGCGCTCCATAAAGGTATTTTCAGTTCTAACTTTAAATACTTCACTGAAGTACTGTATGTCTGCTACTGCAGAAAAACGTTTGGTTTGCTTGCAGATTGTGCCAAGTTCATATTTGAATTTTATTTTATGCTGAGATAATTGATCCGAGCTTGTTCTAAGAAAAAGGTGTGTGTGTGTATACATGCTTGTACTCTCTGACTCTGAAAGAAATATAATTACTCATTCATTTGATATTATGAACAGATAAAGGTATTCCATCAATCAGTTCGTAGCCATGGCATTTGTACATTATAACTGCACACACTTCTGTACAATGGGTACATACAGTAAGTTACTGTTGTTTGGAGTAGGATGCATGCATCTTAGTAAAGCACTGTTTATTTTTATTTAGTTTATTTTCCTTATAATAAACTTGTGATTTAAAGAGGTTGCTTTGCTTTTCTGTACAGGGTCTAGAGGAGAGCAATCAGAATGATACTGGGACTTTTTTTGGGGGGGGGGCCTTTGTGGAAAGACTGGAGGAGCTCAACCTGTGCTCGCTGGAGGAGAGATGGAATGGAGGGGGTATGATGGAGGTTTTCAGAATATCTCAAGGGAATGAACAGGGTAAGCCTTGAAGGGGTGATTCAGCTGAGGGAGGTAGGGGTCACCTGAGGACACTTAATGTGGCTGGATGAGGGAAGGCTGTGGGTGGAAACAAGGAGGTGCTACCTCACTGAGAGGGTGGTAGAGCCCTGGAAGAAGGCAATATAGCACAGTGGTTTAAGGCTCTGAGTTGCTGATCTGGAGACCTGGGTTTGAATCCCACAGCCCCAGTTGTATTCTCCACTCACAAAGATCCTGCAACGCTTCAACACAACCTTCAACTTGGTTTCAGTTCTGTAGAGACATGGTTTCTTAATCATAAACTGGTCCTCAATGACAAGAAAACCAAATCTATGCTTTTCTGCAGCTCTCATAACCCACACAAGCTACACCACTTGGCTATCTCCACCACCCAGGGGAACACTCTAGATCAGGTGGTGTCCTTCAAATACTTAGGGATTCAGCTTGACCCTAATATCTCCTATGGACTTCATGTAGATAATGTAGCTAGAGCTGCTAATACACAACTTGGTCTCCTCTACAAACACAGACCACACCTCACGCCAGAAGCTTTGAAGGTTGCAGTCCTGAGCTCTGTGATCTCTGTAATAGACTATGGTCTCATCATTTATGGCTCGGCCACAACCACAACCCTTAGACGCCTCTCAACTGCCTTAAATAAAGCATGTTGGCTCATCACTGGTGCTCACCGTCTCACCCCACACATGTGACTGTACACTCAGACCAGCTGGCTACAACTATCAAACTGCATAAAGTTTCTCACCTGCTCCATGGTCAAAAAAATCTACCTTGACCTTGCACCTTCTGGGGTCTCAACTCTGTTACAATACCAAATTAACAAATGGTGCCTTAGGAGATCCACGCTACAGCTACTGAAAGTCCCCCACTGTCACACTTCACAGGGACAACGCTCTTTTGCTTGTCGAGCACCACTCTGGTTCAATGGCCTCAGCCCAACCATCTCCTCTGCCCCAACTATTGGTATGTTTAAAACTAGGCTCCGGGACTATCTCACTACCAACAGCTCCTGTGACTGCCCAACTTAACCTTGTTTCTCCACTTCCCTTTCTGCTCTAGTTGTCCCCCCTCCTCACTGGATTGTACCCTCACATCTTGGTATACCCAATGCTGCACTTTTCACCCTCTCGCCACCCTTCCTACATTCCTTCTCCCCCTCTACCCTCTTCCCTCTCCCTATGACTCTGGCACTTCTTATCTGTTGTCTATCTTCTCTGACAAATGCCGCTGGCTGCCTTGTTACAATGCCACCCTTGAATTGTATTAATCTGTACTCTGTTTGCAATGTCCACATTGTTGTAATGCCTGTCTTGATGTTGCCCATAATTTGTATTTCTCTGACATGGAACCTTTGTAAAAGAGCCATGGCTCAAAGGTATTTGTAATCCTAGACTTGATACATAAGCCCCCACATTCAGGAGGGAGAGATGCTGTGTGCTGTCTGCTTGTGGACTCTGGGAGGGACAGACTGGGACTGGCATGCACAGCTATCATTTTTGCCTGGGGGTGTGATTATGAATGAAATGAACTTGGGTTACATAGATTTAATTTACTTGTTTATGCAGTGCTCTCATCAGACCTAAATGTTGGTGCTTCATGGCTTAAGGAAGCAGCACTCTGCCACTGTAAACACTGCCTATTGTGAGGGGTCAACTCACTGTAATTGTAAGATCCAGTATTTGAGATTTATGTAATAGTCATACATATGCATGTGTGTACACAACACACAGCGTTCAGCATGGCATTTTTTTAAAGTAGCCATATCACAAGTAAAAAATATCCCAAGTACAAGGGCAGCAAAGTCATGAAAGAAACAACAGTGTCGGCGTGCATGAGGTGGGCTCTCAAAAAGCCTATGCTGCAAATTTGGTGAAAAAATTCCAAAAAATTACTGTTTAACAGTGTGCGTTGTTCACTTTCCACGCACACTCGTTAGTTCACAAATTTTGAATATTTTCACTCCAGATTTTCAACATATGCATATTTTCACGCCTCTTTATGAACAGTGCAGCTGCCATTTTTCACATCCTGGCCAAACTGTCTTTTCGCGCTTTCGACATAAAACAGGTGGTCGCTGCTGGAAATCAATGTTCGCTACAGAGTAAGACAATCACAGTGCCACTGTTCATGAGCAGAGGTCCTAAAATGCCTATGTTGAAAATTTGGTGGCAAAGTCCATAATATGGCTCTGTTACAAGCGTGCATTGCAGTTTCTATGCACACTTGTAAGTTCATGAATTTGTAATATTTCCACTCCAGATTTTCAACATTGCTATTTTCCAACATCTCCTTATAACCAGTATAGCTGTCATTTTTCACATCCTGGCTGAAATGTGTTTTCACACTTCTGGTGTACAATAGCACGGTTGCTGTGGGAAATCACTGTTCGGTACAAAGTAACAAAATCACAGTGACACTGTTCATGAGCAGATGTACTAAAATGTCTAAGTTAAAAATTCAGTTAAAAAATTCTATACAATGCCTGTTTTACGAGTGTGCATTGCGCAGTTCCCACGCACACTTGTAACCTCGCAAATTTGTAATATTTTCACTTCAGATTTTCAACATTTGCATTTTCCCACACCTCCTTGTGAACAGTTCAGCTGTCATTTTCCACATCCTGGCTGAAATGTGTTTTCCGGTGCAGAATAGCATGGTTCCTGTGGGAAATCAGTGTTTGGTACACAGTACGAAAATCATAGTGACAGTTTTCATGACCAGAGGTGACAAAATGCCTGTGCTGCAAGTGTGGTGAAATAATTCCACTGAATGACTGTGTTACAAGCGCCTGTTCCGCAGTCCCACACAGGCTCATTCTCTTGAGCACAAGCAGGGCATTAGGGTTCCTAACACAGACACTTAAGAGGTATGAGGGTGGAATATTTATCAGATGCAAGGAGTTGCAGAGAGGTACTCTGTTGGAATATGGATGCTGAAGGGACATGGCTACAACTGGGGGGGGGGGGCCTGCATAAATGCCAGACACCAATGCAAATACCAGCAAGCGAACGTTCGGCATTGACAAATGCTTGTTAGTAGTTTTAATTATTTTTATTTTGTTATCACAGCAGTGTGAGTAAGTGTTATGAAGTGTCAGCAAGCACAGTGAAGCAATAACATCGAAACATTCACTGGAATGTGGATGCCGACTATGCAGTGTGTGCGCTAACTCCGTTTGGATTAAGGAGCTGTGTTTTTCACTTAGCTTTCCTGCGTTCCTTGCTGCAGCTTGCCAGAGGATGTTTTAGTGCTCCAATACCAAGACTGTGATTGTCCAGCTTGGTTCTCGGTACCGGCTGTAAGAACTGTGGCCCAGATTTTTATTTTTAGTTGTGGAGCTAAAACGGGCCCTGTGGTATGTACTGTGCTGCTTTAGGGTGCTTGTAATTAAAGGGTGTTCCTGATTAGATGCAGTGAAGCCCTGAGTGCCGAGTCTTGGAACTGTTGCTTGTTTGGCGTTTTTGGGTGATTGTCTGCTTGGCGAATGAGGCTTACTACAGCTGAAATCTCTGAAGAAGTCCTTGGGTGGAAACCTGCTTTGTGAGCTGCCACTGTCATTGTGGATTTAATGATTTTGATTACTGCTGCAAACTGAGATTGGCAGGTTATTGCCCATGTATGGTGGGACTTCTGGTGGGGACAGAAGACTGTGAGCTGGTTTTCTTGAAGCCTCTCCGAAGTACCTGGGAGGCAGTTTCATTTGCAGTGTCCTAATAAGGGTTAGCAGAACTGACTAACCTTGAGGCGGGTACTGAGGGCAGGGGCATTAACCGTAGAGTATATACTCCCTGAGTTCCTGGAGCAGTGGTGGGCTAACTGATGGGGGTCGGATTGTCCTCACTTCTTAAGTGGAGAGTTTTGGTGGTGCTTCTGGGTCCTCCTTGGGGTGGTGTTTCGGGACTGACAATATAACCCATTGGAGGACTGTGACAAGAATATTGCTCCGCTGCCAGGAGTCTCCTTAAAAAGCTTGGAATAGTGCTGCTGTGGACTGTTAGCTGCTCATCAAGGAGTTTTATTTTATTTTTATTTTTTGGACTGGCTGTGAGAGAGCCTTTTTTTTATGTCTCTTTGAAAGTAATCACATATTATATAATCTGTTTTAAATGTGGATGTGAGAGGGCCATGTTTTCCTGGTTTAATTTTAATTTATTGTTAGGGGGTAGTGAGAGCCCCCATCAAGAATTATTATTTTTCTGTTATTATTAATTTAAAACTCATTGATTGGAGAGTTTATGTAGGATATTTACTCACTTACTGCTGCTTTGTTTTTATTTAAATTTTGTGTTTTACGGGAGTGGGGTATTTATGTAGTTGGGTGTTTATTGGGTAAGAGTGACTGTTCTAGTGGAGTTATTTTATAGTGTGGGAAAGTTCTAACTTTGTTGTTGTGGGTTCTTATTTTTTGAGTTCTGGTGGATAATTAGCCTGTGGAATGTGTTTGTTTTCTCCCCAGGTCATGCACTATTCGTTCTCCGCTCTCCATGCCCTCCTCCCGTTCCCCCACCACCTCTGACTTTTCCTATCTGCCAGCGCTGTCATGCGCTGGGTATTGTGCGTAGGAGGGGTGGTGGGGGGGTGGGGGGTGCGGACATCGGAGGATGAATGAACGGACCTCTCACATAGGGGTGGTTAGGTTTAGGAGATGCCCTGGGTCGAAATGGAGCCTGGAACATGGTGTTCCATGTCTAGTCCCTATATCCAAGGACACCACTTCTTTTGATGGGCAAGTAGCCGGGATGGCTCGTGAATCCTGTCCAACTCAAGCGGTGTTGTGCAATGCCAGATCTATTAAGATCAAAACTGCAATTACTGCAGATCTTGTTGGAACAACTGATCTAGCATGCATCACCAAGACCTGGCTGGATGAAAATGCTGGCCCTTCTTTAGAAGCAGCAATTCTGGCCGGGTACTCAGTGATACACCGCCCGAGATTGGACTGCAGGGGTGGGGATGGGGGTGGTAGCGGTCTGTTTCAAGACCGAGTTGGGCTTCACAAGTGTATCAGTAGAGGAGGCTGAATCTTTTAAATGTACTGTGGTAGCAGGTGTGGGTTGTAGGATAGTTCTCATCTACCATCCACCCGGGGATGAAAGACGATTCCTGCAGGAAGTGGCAGACTTCGCCATCGACATGGCGTTGGAGTCGCCCAGACCGATGGTTCTGGGTGACTTCGATGCCTGGGTTGACGATGAACTCTTACCTTTTGGACAGCACTTCCTCCAGTTGATGACATCACTGGGTTTCACACAGATTGTTACCTCTGCTACTCACAGTCATGGTCATTCTTTGGATTTGGTGTTTTCTCCTGGGGATTGAGGCCTCCGATTTGGGGGTAGAACCTGTTGGTTGGTCTGATCATTACACTGTGAGGTTTAACTTTTGCACCCCTCTTTGTAGGTCTGCCCCTGTGGAGATGGTCAGTTACCGCCCTGTACGGGATATGAGCCCTGAAGGCCTAGTGGCGGTGCTTGACCTATCAGAGTTTCCTGCTGCCAGCTCAGGTCCAGAGTCCTTGGTCTTGGCCTATAATAAGGTCATCTCCTCAGCTCTGGACCTGATTGCTTCTGCCCTTGTTCATCCTCTCCCACTTTGCCCTCGAGCCCCTTGGTTTGACGGGTCTGTGAGTACAGTACTTTGAGCACAAACTGGAACCACAGTCAGATTACATGCAGGAAAAAGTTAGATCTGATTTATTCAGGGGACTTGGAAGGGGCAAAATCAGGTTAATTAGCTTAAAGGTTGTATCAATCAAACAGTTATTGAATGCACTTTGAGTCTCCCCACACAGTCACACCTCTGGGTACCCAAGTGGAGAACAGATGGGCTAGCCAGGACTATTGCCTGGGGTTGCAGCTGGTTGGGGACCTGTGATGGAAAACACAACATGCACAGTACACAATATTTGTAATCCGGAGCCAGAGGGCTCAGTTTGTAAAGGAAATGAAACAACAAGATAATCAAATGACACACTCAGATTAAGCTGTTGTTGCAGGGAGCTACCCTGGTATTTACTAACGATACATAAGACTGGACACAGGCTGGACGAAAATTGAGACTGCAGATGGTTGATCTGGAATGCTGGGAGAAGCAGGGCCCACACGAGTTGCAGAGGCGTCATTCCTGTTTAAGCGTGGAGCGGGGGGTTGATCCCCAGGCAGGTCTCTCGTCGATGACTTCTCTGTGCACTGGGTAGTCTGGCTGGGCCAGTCTGGCAAGGCCCAGACCACATGGAGGCAAAGTCGGACGCAGTCTGTTTTTGGGTTGGATACAGCTTCCAGCAAGCAGGACACAGTTCACACAGTGGGGAACTAACTCACAACCCACTAGCAGGTCGTAGCACATTTACATGTACGGAAATTCTACTGTACCAGGCAAAACGCTCCCTGGTCACAATCGCAAAGTCTCTGCACACACCGGGAGCTTAGGGTAGCTGGAACTTCTGACAGGCTGATTGCATTCATCAAAATCTTCAGTCTTCTTCAGGTTGAGCCTGGCCCACTTCAGTAGCATACTTTAGTCACATAAACTTGGATTTAGTCCAAAATAATTCTCTTCTGTCCCTCTCAGAAGCAGCTGGCAGACATGCAAGCCAAGAACTCAGCCCTTTCACAGTTTTCCCATGCGAATCCAATCAGGATTGCTGCCCAAATACACTTGAGCTCTTCTCATTTCACTTCCCAGCTCAGAATTGCCTCAACTGCCAGCAAGCCTGGGACTTTCCCCCAAATCCAAAAGGTTTGGTTGGCTGATTTGGCTGTCAGTCAAAGCAAGAGCTCCCCCTTCAGTTACAAAAGAGGAGCAAAAAGTTCAAAACTACAGTTCCTACAGATTTTGAATTCAGACAGCTCCTGTAGTCCGGCTACATTTTAGGTCCCACCAGTACTGTTTGGTTCAATTTGCAGTCCAGGACCAAGATTGTGGAGACAAACAAAACAGTCCTTGCTATAAAGAAAGCAGATACGACAAACTACATTATCATTATCACTGTAAATGATTTTCAGCAAACAGTTACATCTTTCAACAGAGCTCCCTCTCAGATTACTTAAGCTGCAATCGGGTAGCCCTTAAAGGGGCACGGTCAGCTTTATCCCTCCATTTTCATTAACCTCTGTGCAGTGTGCCTTTTGGCACACACTTAAGTAATTATCATTGCAGAATTACCCCATCGACTTAGAAATTCAGCACAAATACCTTATGTATGAATATTTAGTGAAGTTTGTCTTTCCCTCGGGTCCTCCAAAACTCCACTGAGACCGGAAGCATAACCCCATTGAGGACGCATGCCAGGACCGAACGCGGTCACAAAGTGGCATTTTATGCCAAGACAGCTTTAAGAACATGCTGCCCATATAAGCGTCTATGTCGCAAACTGCTCTTAGTAATTGAAAATTAAAACCGAGCCCAGTGTGGCACGCAATTTACTTTTTAAAACCAATGCCGAAATCCTGCGCATGCGCAAGGGCAGCATGATCTTGTGCATGCGTGGGATCTCCACACAACTTCACTGCAAGCATGCACGGGATTTCATCCTTAATAAGTAAATTGCGAGCCACATAGGGCTCGGTTTTAATTTTAAATTACTAAGAGTAGTTCGCAAGCTAGAAGTTTCTATGGGCAGTGTGTTCTTAAAGCAGGATTGGCATAAAATGATACAGGCTCTGGTAATCACATTTAAACTGATAAAACGCAGGACTCCAGCCTGGCAGTGAACATTTAGGCAAGCTTAAGGAAGACTTTTGGGGAACCCCCATTTGTAGGGTGGGGGGCTACACCGGTAAAATGATCCCCAGAACTAAGTAATGGATTGTAGATATTAGAGTAAGCCAAGGAACAGAGGAGAGGGACCTTGGTGTAGTCATTCGTTAGTGATAATCTCAAGTCATCAGCCCAAAGCAACAGGGTATACGCTAAGGCCAATAAAATGCTGAGCTGCTCAAGCAGGGGCATCACCAGTAGGAGGCAGGAGGAGATTCTTTCA
Organism: Neoceratodus forsteri; assembly: GCA_016271365.2. Lineage (NCBI taxonomy): Eukaryota > Metazoa > Chordata > Ceratodontiformes > Ceratodontidae > Neoceratodus > Neoceratodus forsteri. The sequence continues at coordinate 533,301,887 of CM028130.1, read as the reverse complement.
CCATACAGACTCTTGGTGGGGATGCACCTTGAGTACTGTGTGTGCAGTTTTTGAGCCCACATGTCAAGAAGGATTGTGGTAACCTGCAAACAGTGCAAGGGAGGGCCATCAAATGATACATGGTGTGCAGGGAAGGCTGTACGTGTGTAACCCCTGGTTGGCTCTGACCAGCCAACTGGTTCACAGACATCAAAGGGTTAACTCTAGCCAGCCTAGAGACTCCCAGCTGGCTGGATTGGCTGGGAGTTTTTAGTGGGTGTGGTTAGCACCCGGTGACTGTGAGTCATCGGGTGTGGTTGTTTACTCAATTCAGTTCTGGGAGAGGAGCTGCTGTTTTCACCTGAAGTAATTGAAGGCCTTGCTGGAAGCAGAACCTACCAAAGCCTTGGGATCTTGGTGGCAGCCATGTACCATGGAGCCCCCTGTGGGGTGGACACCCCGCAGTATGCAGATCCTCAAGGGAAGACATTTCTTTACACAGAGCTAAGTGTGCAGCCTCTGTTGTACACATGTAATTGTTCTTGGTTGTCTTTACTATGTGCCAGGTACTTGGGTACTCCCCTCTTGCTGGGTAGCAGGGGAACTCTGTAATGGGATGTTCTGGATTTGGCCATGGCTCTTTTGCTCCATTGGGGCTGACAGAGTAGAGGGTAGGAATGCAAGTCTCATGACAACTATAGCCCCCCCACACCCCCAGTGAGAAGTGCTCCTCTTAATTAACCCTTCTAAACTGTGTGGTGAGCCACACGGGCCCTGGACTAGCTGGGACCCATGCCAGACTATGGTGGAGTATGTATGCCTAAGTACCCCTGAGTTGGCTGTATAATTCCACAGCATAGTGGACATATGGAAACTTAGTACTTAGTGCTTAGTACCTATCTTAGGGAAACCTTACAGGGGAGTGTGTTACCTATCTCAGTCACCAAGGCTGAGTATCAGTTGCTAGCCATTAAGCTCCTCATTGGGAAGCAGGACAAGGCACTCACCATTGCCTCCATTTATCTCCTCCAGCTGCCAAGGCAAAGTCTGGGCTCAGCATGGTCCTGGAAGCAATCTCCAGGCTGAAGCGGAACTCGAAAATCATCTTTGTTGGTGATTTTAATCTTAACTGGCATAGTAAGGATATTGACCCACAAAAAGATCAGGTATCAGATATGTACTTAACCCAGATTGTAACAGAGAACACTAGACTGAATCGTAGGACTAGTAAAGGCACACTTCTGGATTGGCTCCTCTCTAACAAACCATCCAGGATAAAGAACGTTTCTGTGCTGTCTGACTGTCTCAGCGATCACTCGCCAGTCACTTGTCTTTGGGTACATAAAGGACAAAAAAGCTCCGTCCGTCACCATCCAAAGCTGGGTCCTTAAGTGTGGCTATGCCCGTGCCTTCAAAGTAGCCTTGTCCCTTGTTGACTGGTTCTGCCTAGACAATCTTCAAGATATAGATCAGGCACTTCAATACTTCTCTGACAGATTCAGTAGTATCTGCGATATTTTTGCCCCACTGAGGAGAAGGAAGATCAGAGGATCTCCTAATGGGTGGATCACAAGCGACCTTTTGGACCTGATGAAGGAAAGAGTCAATCTTTGGAGTAAGGTCAGACTCTCTGGAAACTAGACAGATTACCAGAAGTACTGGGCTGCTCGGAACAGATGTACTAGCATCATTAGGGAGGCAAAAGCAAAATATTACAAGGAACAACTTGACAACAACTGGGGGAACGGCAAACGTTTTTTGGGAGAATATCAGGGAACTGCTTGGTAAAGAGGACAAGAAGCACCCAACTATTCTTACAATCAACAGCTCTTCCACCCTGGATCCCCATACCACTGCGGAATCCTTTAACTCCACCTTCTCTGATCTCAGCTCTGTCCTCCCATCTGACTACCTTAGCCACACTGAATTACCACTGCCAAGCACTAGGAAAGGCCGTAGCCACCCTCATTTCTACTTTAAAAGAGTCACGCTCAAGGAAGCCAGAACCCACATACTTAAGGTATTAGACAAAACAAGGATTGGCAGTGACAACCTTGATATGAAGCTGGTGGCAGTAGTGCTGGAAGAGCTCTTGGTATCTATTACCAAGCTGTTTAACAAATCGCTCTCCCTAGCTCAGTTCCCAGCTAAATGGAAGCGTACCATGGTCACCCCGTGTTAAAAAAGTGGAGACCGTAACAGCACTGCCAATTACAGACCGATATCCATCCTTGCCCCCCTATTGAAAGCCCTTGAGAGGACAGTAGCTGATCAATATCAGAGTACCTTCATCAATACGATCTCCAGTGCCCGCAACAGTACGAATTTCGTAAGTGCCACAGTACAGTTACAGCTTTAGCTGAGTTCTCCGACTATGAACACAACACAATGGACTGTGGCAAATTAGTGGGATCTATCTTTATAGGCCTCCCTAAAGCCTTTGACCCAATCAACCATCCCATCCTGCTACAGCAACTGGTCAACCTGGGGTTTTCCTCTGAAGCAGTCCTCTGGTTCAAGGAGTACCTAGCCCAAAAATCACAGAGGCCTGGATATTCAAACTGCGCCAGGCTGTGGCGCAAGCCTGGGCGCAGCTCAACTTTGTTGCGCAGGGGTGTGGCTTGGGCGATATTCAACGGAGCTGCGCTGTGGCACAGCAGCTTTGAATGTCGCACTCTGTCCACCCCCACTGTGCATGGCACAGTGGCACTGCACCAGCACAAGTGGCCAGAGTGGAGCATGGAGATGCGCTGGTGCAAGTGCCATTGTGCCATGCACAGCACCTGCGATATTCAAAAGGGAACATGCAAATGGGGCCATAATTTATGCAAGGCGTACAGGGGGCCATTTGCATCCCATTACAGCCCATTTGCATGCCATTAGCATGCAGGTGCATGCCGTCCCCGATGACTTGTGCCTGGCATTCTGCTAGGTAGCAGCCGCTGGGACTGACGCTTCTGCAGCCCGATCAAGGGCATTCCCTGTAACATAAAAATAAAACTGTCTATCCCTGGTGGTCCAGTGACCCCTATGTGCCCGATCGCAGGCATCAGTACAGTCCCCAAGTCCAACATCCCTGGTGGTCCAGTGGACCGATCGCTGCCCAGTTGCGGGCATCAGTACCTCATCAAATACCCCTATTACCCTGGTGGTCTAGTGTACCCCCATCCCACCCGCCCACTGAGCCCCACTGCCCTGCTCTCCCCGTCAGCGGTAGCACCCACCCGCCTGCTGCCCCGCCGCCTGCTGACTGACAGCTTGGCAGGGTTGCACGCCCATTGGTTCACAGCATGAGCCAATGGGCGTGCAGCCCATACTGTATTACTCAGTCCAGATATGTGAATGAATTCATTCACATATCTGGACTTAGTACAGTATGGGCTGCATGCCCATAGAAACATAGAAACATAGAATTTGACGGCAGATAAGGACCGCTTGGCCCACCCAGTCTGCCCATTTCCCTACCTACTGGATAAGCTGCAGATCCTAGTTAACCAGCAGCCTACTTCTTCCTACCCCACCCCCAGAATTGCCTTATGACTATCCCATGAATGCTTGAATTCCACCACTGATTTTGACTCCACAACCTCCTCCGAAGGCCGCTCCATGCATCCACAACCCTCTCTGTGAAAAAATACTTCCTTAAATTACTTCTGAGGCCACCCCTCTATCTTCAAATTGTGCCCTCTTGTTCTTGCACACCTCTTTTTTTGAAAGATGCTACCCTCTTGGACTTTGTTGATTCCCTTGAGGTACTTGAAAGTTTCTATCGTGTCCCCCCTCTCCCTCCTTTCCTCGAGGCTATACATATTAAGCTCCTTAAGTCTCTCTTCATATGTCTTCCGGTGCAGACCTTGCACCATTTTAGTTGCCCTCCTCTGGACAGCTTCCATCCTGTCTATGTCTTTGCGGAGATTGGGTCTCCAGAACTGCACACAGTACTCCAGATGGGGTCTCACCAGCTGTCTGTACAGAGGGATAATAACTTCCTGTTTTCTACTAGTGATGCCTCTCCCTATGCATCCCACTATCCCCCAGACGTCCTTGCTGCCCTCTCACATTGCTTACCCACCTTTAGGTCATCTGATATGACTACCCCCAGGTCCCTTTCCATTTTTGTTATTGTTAGTATTTCACCCCCGATTGTGTACTCTTCCCCTGGGTTTTTGTTTCCCAGGTGCATTACCTTGCACTTCTTAGCATTGAATCTAAGCTGCCATACATTTGACCATTCCTCTAACCTTGCCAAGTCCCTTCTCATGCTTTCCACCCCACCCTGTGCATCAACTCTGTTGCAGATCTTAGTATGATCTGCAAAGAGACATACTTTTCCTTCCAGTCCTTCTGCAATGTCGCTTATAAAGACATTGAAGAGGACCGGTCCTAATACTGAACCCTGCGGTACCCCACTAGTAACCCTCCTTTCTTCTGAGTGGACTCCATTTACTATTACTCTTTGTGTCCTATTCTCCTGCCAATTCTTTACCCAGGCTGTCATCTTGGGACTCACTCCCAGGCTGGCTAACTTGTATATTAATCTTTTGTGTGGGACTGTGTCAAATGCCTTGCTAAAGTCTAGGTAGGCCATGTCCACAGCCCCTCCTGATCTACTACTTTGTCACCCAGTCAAAGAAATCTATCAGATTCGTCTGGCATGACCTTCCGCTGCTAGAATCCATGCTGCCTAGGGTCCTAGCCCTCTGGCCTCTAGATACTCTACAATTCTTTCCTTCAGAAGTGATTCCATCATTTTCCCTATCACTGAGGTTAAACTAACAGGTCTGTAGTTTCCTGCTTCTGCCTTGCTCCCACTTTGGTGAAGGGAATCACATCTGCCCTCCTCCAGTCCTCGGTACCACCCCTCCTCCCATGATTTGTTAATAAGGGTAGTCAGTGTGTCATTAGTTCTACCTTAGCTCTTTTAGAATTCTGGGATGAATCCCATCAGGCCCCATTGCTTTGTCCACCTTCAGTTTTAAGAGTTCTTTCAGAACCCTTTCTTCTGTAAATGGGCTAGTATCAACTTCTGTATCCAGAGTGTTACTACTGTTTGTTTTATGTACCTCCCTCTTCATTTGTAAATACTGAGCAAAAATATTTGTTTAGTATCTCTGCCTTTTCACAGTCTCCTCTGCCCACCCTCCCTGCCCTTTATTAAGCCTCACTATCCCTCCTTTGTCTTCCTTGCTCCCTGATGTACCTATAAAAGGTTTTATCCCCTTCTTAACTGAGTTTGCTATCTTTTCCCTCAGTTTGGGCCTTTGCTGTTCTGACTGCCTTCCCAGCCTCCTTTGCTTTAACTGATACAGTTCTCTATCCTGCTCCTTCTAGATTCCTTGTACTTCCTGAATGCTTTCTTTTCTCTTGAACCTTCACTGCCACTTCCTTTGAGAACCATAGTGGTTTCTACATTGTCTTGTTTTGTTTATTTGCTTCACACAAAGGCTCGTTACCTCTGTGATGGCAGTTTCTATTATTCCCCATTGTTCTTCCACCCCTCCTTCCTGCCCATTTGCTAGTGCATTCCTTAGGCTCTCACCCATTTTGGCAAAGTCAGCCTCCTAAAGTCCAGTACTTTTGTCTTTGTATGGCTTGACTCTATTGCTGAGTTTATTGTGAACATACTGTTCGATGGTCGCTAGTTCCCAGATGGCTACCCACTTCACATCTGTGATCCTCTCTCCATCTCCATTTGAGAGAATCAAGTCTAATATTGCTCCTCCTCGAGGGCTCCAGTACTAGTTGTCTCAAGGCATGCCCCTGTAGGGCATCTAGAATAACCCCACTCTTCAAGTGGCAGCTGCAACTGCGCTCCAGTTAACATCTGGCATATTCAGATCACCCATCAGCAATATCTCCCTTTTTCTGCCATTCTAAGTATACTTTCTATCATTTCCTTGTCCATTTCATCCCCTGACAAGGGGTCTGTATCTAACCCTGTGCGGATTGTGGTGCCATTGCCTGTCTCCAAATTTACCCACAGTGCTTCTTCTCCTCCCTGTTTACCCTTTTGTTCTGTTGTTTTTATTCCTTCCCTTATGTAAAGAACTACTACTCCTCCTCCTCTTTTACCCTCCCTGTCCCTCCTGTAGATAGTGTATCCTGGTATGTTTCTGTCCCAGTCATGGTTTTGTGTGTACCATGACTGCCACGATATCCAGATGTTCCTCCTCCATCAAGGCCACTAATTCAGGAAGCTTGTTACCTAGACTACAGGCATTGGTACTCATTGCTCTCCATTTTTTGATGACTTTACCTTCTGTTGCAGCATCCCCCACTGACCGTTCTACCTCGGTCTTTTTCGGTTCAGGCGGGTGGGTGCTGCGACCACCGGCTGACGCGGGGGCAGGGCGTGTGGGGCTCCAGTGGCGGTGGGGTGGGGTGCACTAGACCACCAGGGTAGTAGGGGTATTTGATGAGGTACTGATGCCCACGATCGGGTAGTGATCAGTCCACTGGACCACCAGGAATGTTGGACTTGGGGGGTTCTGTAGATGCCAGCAATCGGGCTCAGTGCGGTCCACTGGACCACCAGGATATTGGACTTGGGGGACTGTACTGATGCCTACGATTAGGCAATGAGGTCCACTGGACCACCAAGGATATTGGACAAGGGGGATTTCGCAACTCGGATGCCCACCATGGGGCATGGGAGGGCGCCGCCAGGTGCGGCAGGAACTCGGATGGCCACCCACAGGTGGCAGCTGCCATGTTGTGCCCTGCAATGCGGCAGCTCACCTGTGGGTGTCCATCACTTGTCCCTTTTTTTCTTTGCTTAACTTTGTGCAGGCGTAGGCAGGAGTTGCGCATGCATGACTCTGCACATCCTGGGCTGAATATCGGGCTGTGCAGGTTATGCATGGCACACCTCACCACCCAAAGCTCAGACATTACTGATGCGCACTGGGCGCATCGGGATTTGTAATGGCACACTTTTCCCATTTGAACATCGCTACTAGGTGATTGGTGGCTGCGATGGTGCAACACTGTCGCACCATGCGCAACCCTTTTGAATATCTGGGCCAGAGTGTACAAATTAGAACAACAACCTCTTCCCCTAGGGATATTGCACTCGGGGTTCTCCAGGGATCCATCTTGGGCCCTTTTCTTTTCAGTTTATTTTTAAACTATCTCCCGAAAGCCTGCAAGACCAAAATTATCTTATATGCTGATGACGTAGTGCTCTTGAGTAGTAGTGCTCAGCCAGATCACTTGCAAAAGGAGCTGCAAGCTACCTTTTTCTTCATGGAGAACTGGTTCAGCACACAGAAATTACTTCTTAACTACAGGAAGATAGAAACTATGTTGATCTCCAGCCCTAACATAAGAAATCCTCCTCGGCCTTGTGCACTACTAACAATGAGGACATCCCCCTTGAGCAGGTACAAACTTTCAAGTACCTTGGGGTCATCTTTGATGATGCACTCTCCTTCATACCTCACATAGCCCAAGTTGTAAAAACAGTTAACTCTAATCTCAGTGTCCTACACAGACAATATCTAATGCCTGCTGCCCTGCGGCTAACAGTATCTTCCTCCATTTTCATAGATTATGGCCTGGTAGTGTAGCGGGTGGCATCTGAGACTGCACTAAAGAGAGTATTGACAGCCCTCAATGAGGCCTGTAGACTCACCCTTGGACCTGAAAGTCTAGTTCACTCCTACTCACTTTATGAGCAAACCGGGTGGCTCAGTCTCAGCAGTAGAATAAAATACCAAACATGCCTCCTGGGAAAGAAAGCTTTGCTAGGAAAATCCACCACTAGCTTCAAGGAGATGCTCCCAGCTTACCGCTCTAGTCACCAGACCTGAGGTATGATGAGATGCTCGTTGGCTATCCCATTCAGGAAAACGACATTAGATCAGCACTCCTTTGTGTGCAGAGCTCCCCTTTGGCTTAATGTCCCAGTGCAAGTATTCCTCAACAACTCCCTCCCCTCCTTCAAGACTGAGGTGAAGCTGCATCTCTCCAAGGCAGGAGCCTGCAACTGCAGGTAGTCTTTCTGGCTTCTGTCCATATTCATATATAGCATACAGACACCACTCCCCGCTTACTACTTAAATTACTCTTACACTGTAGTTTGCATTAGGACGGGCCCACAGTCTAATTCCTGCACCTTAGTCCTGCCCCTCTACTCACCCTGTTACCAGGTGGTCCCACTTGGCCCCTCTTCCTCATCTCCTCCTCCCAGTTCCCCAGCTCCCATTATTCCTGCACCTCTTTCCTGCCACTCTACTCTCCCTTTTATCAGGTCACCCGACTTGGTCCCTCTCCCTCATCTCCTCCCCATGTTTCTCCAGCTCCCCTGCACCTGCCTATACTTTTTCCTAGCCTGGTCAACACCTCCTCCTCCTTCTCATTTTGTACTTTGACTAAGCCTGACCTCCAGGCTGCTGCTCCCTTACTGTACTGCCCTTCCTGTACCCTTCCCTTTCAGTGGATGTATATAGCTGTACTGCCCTTCCTGTACCCTTTCCTTTCAGTGGATGTATATAGCTGTACTGCCCTTCCTGTACCCCTTCCTTTCAGGGGATGTATATAGCTGTCTGCCCTTCCTGTACCCTTTCCTTTCAGGGGATGTATATAGCTGTACTGCCCTTCCTGTACCCTTTCCTTTCAGGGGATGTATATAGCTGTACTGCCCTTCCTGTACCCTTCCCTTTCAGTGGATGTATATAGCTGTACTGCCCTTCCTGTACCCTTCCCTTTCAGTGGATGTATATAGCTGTACTGCCCTTCCTGTACCCTTCCCTTTCAGGGGATGTATATAGCTGTACTGCCCTTCCTGTACCCTTTCCTTTCAGTGGATGTATATAGCTGTACTGCCCTTCCTGTACCGCTTCCTTTCAGTGGATGTATATAGCTGTCTGCCCTTCCTGTACCCCTTCCTTTCAGTGGATGTATATAGCTGTCTGCCCTTCCTGTACCCTTTCCTTTCAGGGGATGTATATAGCTCTACTGCCCTTCCTGTACCCTTTCCTTTCAGGGGATGTATATAGCTCTACTGCCCTTCCTGTACCCTTTCCTTTCAGGGGATGTATATAGCTCTACTGCCCTTCCTGTACCCTTCCCTTTCAGGGGATGTATATAGCTCTACTGCCCTTCCTGTACCCTTCCCTTTCAGGGGATGTATATAGCTCTACTGCCCTTCCTGTACCCTTCCCTTTCAGGGGATGTATATAGCTCTACTGCCCTTCCTGTACCCTTCCCTTTCAGGGGATGTATATAGCTCTACTGCCCTTCCTGTACCCTTCCCTTCAGGGGATGTTATAGCCTACTGCCCTTCCTGTACCCTTCCTTTCAGGGGATGTATATAGCTCGTACTGCCCTTCCTGTACCCTTCCTTCAGGGATGTATATAGCTGTACTGCCCTTCCTGTACCCTCTTTCCTCAGGGATCTATAGCTGTCTGCCCTTCCTGTACCTCTTCCTTTCAGGGATCTATATAGCTGTACTGCCCTTCCTGTACCCTTTCCTTTCAGGGATCTATAGCTGTACTGCCCTTCCTGTACCGCTTCCTTTCAGGGGATGTATATAGCTGTGTCTGCCCTTCCTGTACCCTTCCTTTCAGGGATGTATATAGCTGTCTGCCCTTCCTGTACCCTTTCCTTTCAGGGGATGTATATAGCTGTACTGCCTTCCTGTACCCTTCCTTTCAGGGGATGTTATAGCTGTACTGCCCTTCCTGTACCCTTCCTTTCAGGGGATGTATATAGCTACTGCCCTTCCTGTACCCTTCCTTTCAGGGGATGTATATAGCTGTACTGCCCTTCCTGTACCCTTCCCTTTCAGGGATGTATATAGCTGTACTGCCCTTCCTGTACCCTTCCTTTCAGGGATGTATATACTGTACTGCCCTTCCTGTACCCTTCCCTTCAGGGGATGTATATAGCTGTACTGCCCTTCCTGTACCCTTTCCTTTCAGTGGATCTATATAGCTGTACTGCCCTTCCTGTACCCTTTCCTTTCAGTGGATGTATATAGCTGTACTGCCCTTCCTGTACCCCTTCCTTTCAGGGGATGTATATAGCTGTCTGCCCTTCCTGTACCCTTTCCTTTCAGGGGATGTATATAGCTGTACTGCCCTTCCTGTACCCTTTCCTTTCAGGGGATGTATATAGCTGTACTGCCCTTCCTGTACCCTTTCCTTTCAGTGGATGTATATAGCTGTACTGCCCTTCCTGTACCCTTTCCTTTCAGGGGATGTATATAGCTGTACTGCCCTTCCTGTACCCTTTCCTTTCAGGGGATGTATATAGCTGTACTGCCCTTCCTGTACCCTTTCCTTTCAGGGGATGTATATAGCTGTACTGCCCTTCCTGTACCCTTCCCTTTCAGGGGATGTATATAGCTGTACTGCCCTTCCTGTACCCTTCCCTTTCAGGGGATGTATATAGCTGTCTGCCCTTCCTGTACCCTTTCCTTTCAGGGGATGTATATAGCTGTACTGCCCTTCCTGTACCCTTTCCTTTCAGTGGATCTATATAGCTGTACTGCCCTTCCTGTACCCTTTCCTTTCAGTGGATGTATATAGCTGTCTGAATCTCCAATTTCATTAAATATCATGCTCATGTATTCTATTATTTATCCACTTTAAGCACCTACATGTGTTTTATTCTCTGTGAAACCTGTTACTGATGTTGTAAAAGTTTAGTAGCTCTTTCTGTTGTAGACTATCAATTCCTGTATTTTTGTATATTGTTTCCTGACGTGGGACCTTTGTAAAAGAGCTGTTGCTCAGAGGTTTTTTCCGAACAAATAAAATAAATAAATAGTACTGGCTACTGTAGACCTTCCCTTGGTGGCAGCAGCGAGGTAGGATTCTTGGTGTAGGAGTCGGTAGGCAGTTCTGGGAGGAAACCCCGGGCTGCACTGCATCTGTTATATGCTCATGTGCCCTATCCATTTGTTTGTGTTGTTGTGTAACTAAAACCCACAAATGTAGCCTCTGTGTAGATCCACCACATACTGGGTCCTTCAAGTATTCTGGGATGAAACCCACTGATACAGTTGAAGTTCTAATGCCCTAGGGTTGTTCTCAGTCCCAGAAAAAATTAAGATGCTAATCACAGGGCCTGTGCCCTGACAGCATACCTCCTGGAGTAAGATGTTGAAGTTCCTAAAACACACTCGTCTGTAGGAAGTGAAGTACCTGAAACCCTCTTGACTGGGATGTATGACTTTCCCCATTTAATATTATGCTCATGAGCTTTTCTTTTATTAACATGGATTCTGTTGTCCCAGCCTGTTGGTGCTGATGGTTGAGGCGCTGGATGCCACACCTCATGCCACACCGGTGGCTCAGGTTCGGGAGCGGATTGGAGCCGCTGGGGGTCAGGAGGGAAGAGACTGAGTGTCCAGAGGACTGCTCTTCCTTCCCAGGGAGAGATCTGGGGACAGTGTTGCTCCTGTGTGGCACCTGGCTTTAGCCAGGGGCAGTGCCAGAACATGAGGTGCCAGTGGACGCTGGGGGGGGGGCAGAGCGATGGCGGGTGTCAGTGCATCAGCCATGGATGCCATTGCACAGTCATGCTCTGAGGGGGAACAAAGTCAGAAAACCCTCGCTGGATTGGGGAGGCGATGAGGGCTCCAGGGACATCCCCCACAACCTCAGTGCCAAGCCATCTCTCTACCAGAATCCCCAACTCTCCACAGACTGACCCACTAATACCAGAAAGGTTGCCAGGTAGGTGGGGTGGGGTGGGGGTGGGTGGGGTGGGCCTCCCGGGGAGTGGATCCCGGGTGATCTGCAGGTAACTCTCTCCTGGGGTGATTCAGGATCTGAAGGTACTGCTGGTGGGTCCTGGGAAGAGAGAAGCTTCAGGCGGGGAGTAGTGGGGATCATCAAGTGGGCACCTCTGAGAGATGCCCCTCCAGTGGGAGATAAAGGAAGTTAAAAAAAACAAAACAAAACATGGATTCTGTTGAACTTTACCAGTAATTTGGACATTCACTTACCGGTTACTAAGTGTTTACCTGCTAACCAGTTGATTTGCAGCACTCGACGGCCAATAAAATGTCCTGCACCCAAGACATCATTGCAGGCCCAGGAGATCAAGTAAGTGCATTTTATAATTTTCATGGGCTTCCTCCCTGTAGAAAGAGTCAGTAAGGATACCCTAGGCTGGGAAGGGGGTTACATGAGGAACAGTTGCACAGACCAAACATGTACTCATTTGAGGCCAGAAAAATGAGGGGCAATAATCAAAACTTTTACGTACCTTTAGGGGATTAACAGTGGACTGTCAAACAATATTCAGATGAGCGAGGGGACCTGCACCAGGCGGCATGGGCACAAAGTGGCAGGAGGCAAATTCAAGAGGGATATGAGGAAGGACTTTTTCATGGGGAGGGTGATGGACAAAATAGCTTGCCAGCTGAAGTGCGATAGGCAAAGATGATGCAGGGTTTCAGTCCGGAGTGGGATAGGTATAAAGGGTTTGGAACTGAAGGGGATGAAGGGGCCAAAACTACAAAATAGACTGTGTTACCAGTAAGTGACCCAGTCTAGAGCCTCAGCAATAGACAGGAGTAGTATTAGGTAACAGAGCAGACTGTATGGTCTTTTTCTGCTTGTAAAGAGTTTCTAAGTGAGTAATAAGCCACGACAGGGTGTGCATTAGTAGTGCTTTAATTCATGGTCAGGTTATGTCTCTCAGCCAATAAAATTTATAAATTTTATCTTGCCATTTTATGTTTATTTTCTTGCATATGCATTTACTGTTTAATTGCTGCCTCTGTGTTCCCTCATTTGTTCACAGCCCTGTTGTCCCAACTTCTGTTCCAGGGTTGCATATGAAACTAGCAGTCACTGTCAATAAAGATATATTAAAAAAAAAAAAAAAGAATCAGCATTATACTCTGCTCTACTCTAAGACCATGTCCACTGTCCAGACTTACAGTTTCAAACTGATTTAGCAAATTTAAATAGTCTAAGGGCCCATTTTAAAAGCATCCGCATGTACCCCACAAAGCCCAGCAGAGCATGCTAATTAGCAAGCTGCTGCTGGGAAGCCATATTTGTGCACGCTATGCACGCTGTCTGGTGTACACTGAATGTACAATGCCTGCTGTGGTAGCGTTGCACCAATTGTAGATGTCCAGTGTACACCACAGCCCCCTGCTAACACCCAGAAACAAAGTGAGAAATTGCCTTCCAAGTGGGTTAGCGCAGTTGCTCCTGGCTGACATATTCAAAATGCTAGCATACTAATGACAACTCAAGGTATGCAAGGAGGAAAGGAGGGAGAGGGGGAATATGACAGAAACATTCAGATACCTCCTGGGTATGAATAAAGTCAAAGAGGGAGCATCTTTTGGAAAAAAGATGCTCAAGAACAAGGGGACATGCTATGACATTGGGGGAGACTCATGGGAAATGTGAGGAAGTATTTCTTCACAGAAAGAGTGGTGGATGCCTAGAACAACCTCCCAGTGGAGGTATTGGGAACAAAAATGGTAACTGTCTTTAAGAATGCATGGGATAGGCATAAGGAAACCATAGAGGTGATGGGGGGGTAAAGTCAGAGATCAAGCAGGGTCTGCAGTGTTATAGTAGGTAGGTAAAATGGGAAAGGGAAAGGAAAACATCACTTTTTTTACCAGGAGAGACACACTAAGCTAGAGCTTGTTTCATGATGCAACCTGAGAGCACAAGGAAATTAAGTGACTTGCTCAGGGTCACACAGCATGCAAGTGGGGGCTGATGGGATTCAAACCCAGGTCTCCAGGTTTGCAGCTCAGTGCCCTTAACCACTACGCTATACTGCCTCCTGTATAAAATGGGCAGACTCTGTGGGTCTAGCAGTCCTTATCTGCATCAACATCTATGGTTCTATGTTTCTAAGGTGTACGAGACCATTTACATGCCATTATGTGGCAATTAGTAGAGCTGCACAATGCCTCTGCACCATTGTATGCATGAAGGCATTACGCAGAGCAACGGTTGGTGCCCCTTTCCTCACCCAAATCCATGTAGAATGAAATCCCTGGTACTCCAGCAGTACCACCCCCTCAGCCCAATCCCTGCTGTAATAAAGAAATTATCCTTGTTGTTAGTGTAAGTAAGAAAGTAAATGTTTAGTTGTCAAATGCCCATTCCCTGAGGCTCAGTGCGCCATGCAATAAAAATACTGACGCAAAAAATAAATAAAAAGTAAAGACCAATCAGATCATAAATATGTGCAAATATGCAGTATCCTATCCCCCCCACACAATCCCCACTGTAATAAAGAAATTATCCTTGTTGCTAGTGTAAGTAAGAAAGTAAATGTTTATTTGTCAAATGCCCATTCCCTGAGGCTCAGTGCGCCATGCAATAAAAATATTGACTCAAAAAACAAATAAAAAGTAAAGACCAATCAGATCATAAATATGTGCAAATATGCAGTATCCCATCCCCCCCCCACACACACACACACAATCCCACTATAATAAAGAAATGATCTCTGGTGCTACTGGTAGCTCCCTTCCTTACCCAGTCCCCACTGTAATAAAGAAAATGTTCCGAGTTCTACTGGTACCAACCCCCACTTAATCACCATTGAAATAAAGAAAATATACCTGGTGCTAGTGGTATCCCCCTCCTTACCCAATCCCTGGTGTAACATAACATTCTCCCTGGTACTCCAGTGGTCCCTTACCCCTCCTGGTAGCCTCTGCCTCACCCCCTCATGGCCACCGGCACTTACCCACTGCTCTCCTCCGTCTGGTCACGGTCTGCCCTACACAAGTCCGGTAGTGAGCTATAAAGCTCTATATCACTACAGGACTAGTCTGAAAATTAATAAAGTTAGCTACAGCACTAACTTGGTTCATTGGTTCATTTTCTACAAAATTGTTTTATGATCCGTAATGTGGTCAGATGTAATGCTTTTGTCAGCAGACTTGCATGACAGACTTCTTGCCCCCCCATGACAGCAGGGGTCAAAAGGCTGTGACTAAAGTTTGGTGACAGTAGCATTTCATTTGGCCAAATCTGTTGTGCTTTACATATCTGAATATAAATTGGCTGTTGGACGTTTTTGCAATATATGAGAAAAACTGCATTACGTTTTTCAGGTGTAGATTATTTTATCTAGAAGTTCAGTAAAACAAAACCAGTTTACCTAACAGCAGTAACACATTTTAAAAGTAAAATTGGACTGGGAATAATAAAATGAGTATCAGCCTATTTTGTCTAATAGTGAAACCCCAAGAGAGTTAGGCATAGACAAATGAAAAGATCATAGGCTGCCTTTTCAAATATTGTTTAGAGTAGGGTCAATTGTACAAATAGCTTAGAAGCAATGTAGCCCGACACAGACCTGAGGTAGAGGGGTGGCAGGCAAGTTTGGGAGCAAACCATATTTATTTTAAAAAAAAAAGGGTTAATTCTCCATAGCAAATTTCCCAAGAAATGGAGCTGCTAGGAGGCATATAGGCTTACTGGGGGTGGAAGGGGGCTAAAATGCTTTCCTCGGGGGGGCATTTCTAGGTTTGCCTAGAAGAGCAAAATGACCTAAGGCCAGCCCTGATTGTATCCCAAAATAATTTACAAAAGCTAGGAAAGGAATTTTGGTTTATATAGTACATTGTAAACATACTGTATCCCAAAGTGCTTTACAAAGGGAAGGAAAGGAATTTGGGTTTATATAGAACTTTTTATACACACTATATCCCAAAGTACTTTACAAGTGAAGGGCAGGAAAGGAATTTGGGTCTATATAGCATCTTTCTTGCACACTGTATCCCAGATTATTTTACAAAAGGGAAGGAAAGGAATTAATAACAGTTATCACATTTACAACCCATAGATAAGAAGGCTATGCCTCATGGATTTGAAAGCTGTTGCATACTGTAAACCCTTAGCCTGTATATGTACCACTGTCATCTATTTCATGTACTGTTTACTTCCCGGGTCGCCCCTGAAAAAGGGACCTCCGGGGCCCAGTGGGCCCACCCGGTCATCAAAATTCAATAAATAAATAAATAAATAAATAATAAGGTACAACAGGGTGTTGGCTGTACTAGGGTTACCCCATGGTCAGGGGCATTGTAGGGCATGAGGCAAAGCAGAGTGCCTTCAGCTCCTGACCATGGGGTAAACCTAGTATAACCAACATCCCTGAAGTGCCTTATTGCTTATATAAAATGGGTCCATAGGCAACTTTTAATAAATGAACACTCTAAAAGTTTTCAAAGTCAGCCGGCCCGGTGGCACTGAGGGTTAAGGCACTAGATACCTCGCCTCGCGCCACACCGGTGACCGGGGTTCAGGAATGAGCCCAGGCCGTCGGGGGTCGGTGGAGACAGGGAGGGATTGAGCATTAATTGGATGGCTCTCCCTTCCTGGGGGAGGGTAGAGGGACTGCGTGGCTCCTGAGTAACCCCTAGCGATGGGCTGGGGTAGCCAGGAACAAGGCGACACTGCTAAATGGCACTGGGGGTGGAGCTTGGAAGATGCTGGCCATCATTGCATGTCCGAGTTCCACAAGGGGGAGACAAGAAAATGTGAAAATCCCCGGTGCCTGATAGGCGAAGGCGGGACCAGTGGTTGGTCCCCACGCCCAATGCTGGGCATCCAGCTCCATCCTGGGCACTCCCTCCATCCCCATGTCACTCCACTAAATTCTAGATAGAATGCCATGTGAGTCGGCGGTCCCGCCCCGGGGGGCTCAGAACCGGGGGGTCAGGCCACCAGGTGTGGCAGTCAGGAGATGGGCCCTTGCCCATGGGGTGGAGTCTGGTGCTTCAGGCGGGTGGGAACAGTCCATACCGTGAGTCCCGCCAGAGAGAGTTCAGGGACGCCAGCATAAGAGGGGCATAAATAATGTTGAAAAAATAAATAAATAAACGTTTTCAAAGTCACAATAAAAATTAATAAAATATTGCTAAATTATGTATAGTCCATCCACAGATGTTTTTCACCTGTCAGTCATCTGTCTTTTTTCACATTCAATATATTGTGTGATTGTTTACCATTTAATAGAAGAATTCAAAGCTCTGCTTTATTTCAGTAGTAGAATGCCTCCCCCCCCTACACACATTGAATGGTAACATGGAATACATGAATTCTAAATTCTTCATCGTTTCACTGACACACACACACACACACACACACACACACACACACACACTCACACACACACACACAGGCCTCAGGTAGAACCAGAACACTGGGATGTATAGGCAGGGGCATCACCAGCAGGAAAAGGGAGGTCATAATTCCGCTATACAAGACACTAGTGAGGCCCCACCTGGAGTACAGTGTACAGTTCTGGAGACCATACCTACGTAAGGACATAGACAGGGTAGAGAAGGTTCAGAGGAGGGCAACAAAGATGGTGCATGGATTGCATCACAAGTCCTATGAAGACAGGTTGAAGGAACTGAACATGTACTCCCTGGAGGAGAGGAGGGAGAGAGGGGATATGATAGAGACAAAGTATCTTACAGGGAGGAACAGGGTACAGGAAAACACTATTTTTAAGCGAAAAAGATGTTTCAGGACTAGAGGGCATGGGATAAAGTTGGAGGGAGGACGATTCAGAGGAAACATGAGAAAGAATTTCTTCACAGAACGGGTGGTGGACAAGTGGAACACCTCCAGAGGAAGTGGTGGGGGCTGAAACAATCACGGGATTTAAGAATGCATGGGATAGACATAAAGGAATTCTAGAGGTCAGGGGTAAGGGGCAACAGACTTCTAGGAAAACAAACTGAACTTACAAGCTCAAATGGGCAGACTGGGTGGGCCATAGGCCCTTATCTGCCGACACTGTCTATGTATCTATGTATTATGTAACCTCAGTTTTATCTCTTGCCAGGTAAAGAGCAAGGAGTTCTCTGGCAAACTGGTAGGGGTAGGAGGGGGATTTCTCATGGTCATCAAATAAACACCAGCAATGGAACTCTGAATAATATTTTATTCTTTAAATTTGTGTATGTGTGTAATGAGGGACTCTTGAGTGAAAATAATTTGTATTATTTACTTACTTTATTTAATTTAATGAACTTTTATTTTTAATGCCTAGTTGAATGTTTTTATATATGAGCAAAGGTTGCAGTCATGTTTGTGATGGAAATCAGGAAGTAAGTGGCTTATGAATTCTGTATGTGACTTGTGAGTTGCCCTGGTTGGCAGGGACTTGTTTTTAGCCATTGGCAGTGCTCTCTGAAGGCAAGTGCTAGAACCAAGTCTCAGCCAATCAGGACACAGGGATTTCCTTGCCCATTCTATATAGCACCTTTCATACACACTGAATCCGAAAGTGCTTTACAAAGGGAAGGAAAGGAATTGGGCCTTGTATAGTGCTTTCACACATACTGTATCCCAAAGTGATTTGCAAAGGAAAGGAAAGGAATATGGGTTTATATAGTGTTTTGATAATGCTGTATCCCAAAGTGCTTTACAAAGGGAAGGAAAGGAATATGGGTTTATATAGGGCCTTTCATACACACTGTATCCCAAGTGCTTTTGTAACCCCCCCCTGTTACCCGGGGTTACTAGAATCCCAGTAAGACCTAGTGGTAGGCAGGGAAGGCAACTTGTGAAACTCCAGTTAAATGGATTTCATACTGTCTCACTCTGTTCTCAGTCTCAGCTGAGGCTGAGGGATGACATCACCATAGAACTATCGCAGCTGCATGAGCCACATTGGAATCTGCAGAAGGGAGTTAGATTAGAATGTTGGGAGTTTTGAAGAGTCAGTGTTCACTCTGTAGTTGGAGATTGTTGTGAGAGGAGCACAGCAGTTCTGTGCACAGGCTGTTGGAGCCTCAGCTCTGAAATAGAGCTACATTTAGGGAAAGGTGTGTGTTTCCACCTAAAGAGGGACACAGTAAGCTGTTCTTTAAAGTGGTGGAGACCGCTGATACGGGTCTCTGTGCCCCATCCCTAAGGGAATGGGGCAGGAAGGTTTCCCTGCTATTCCAGGGGCAACCCCCTGGTTCCTGCTAGAGAAGAAGCTGCCTTATTTTTTCCAAGTGTGTGGGGTACAAGAAGATTTCGAGATTCACCTGTGGGGCACCTGCAACCGAAGGGTGAGTTCTGCTCTTTCCAAAGGGCCCATGTTTCATTCTGAACTGTGTAAAAAGGGGATTGGACTATTGAAGTAGTGGGAGGCCTAGAGTAATAGGCTTAGCCAAAAGTAAAAGTATGTTCAAGTCCAGCACAAGGGGAAAGTCAAGACATGTAGAGGAGATGTGACATACGTCTACCCTGTAATCTACATTGCCAAGCTTTCAAAAGAGTTGTTTAGTATTCAGAGAAATGGCCGGGTATGGATTGTGGGAGCTAGAGGTGGGAGACCCCCCATCTTTAGTAACCAGGTCCACCTCTACGGATTTGCTTTGTGGATTTCTACTTTGCCTCATGCACTTGGCCAGTGATGAGGGAAGTACCCAGATGTGGGATGGAAGGAAAATTCCCCTTTAGGAGTCGAAGGCTCTAAGGTAGTTTGGGGAGCCACCAACAGAAAAACTGGTTCATTCCCATATGGACCACAATCAAGTGGCCGGCGGGGGAGCAGGGCCATGGGAAAAACCCAAGTAGTGTACAAGTCAGGCTGTGTACCCAAAGCTGCATGCAAGTCCGGGCTGTGTGCCTGGTGGTTTCAGAGCCTGAGGGCTGAAATAGTGAAGAAGTGTTCTGTTACTCTTATCTACATTACCAGGAATGTAGCCCCTGTGGGGGTCTGTCTATGCTTTGTTTATTCAGTTTGGATGTGAATAAAAGCCACACTTTAGAATCCCATTCCTGGTTTTGGACATTACAGTTATTGCTTCCTGTGTTCGGATTTACTTGAGTGCCCCTGTGCAGAGTAGCTAAACCTAGGCCCCCTTGTGCCGAGTAACCTAGTTCTCCCCGAACCCAGTACCCACCACGTACTGCTGTCAGCTTCAACAGCATACCACCTGTCGTTTTGCAAAAAGGCAGGGGTCCGGGGGTTACAAAATGGAGGCACTGCTTTGGATTTTTATTTAGGGAGGAAAGGTGCTTGGGCAAGGGGCTAGCGTTTTGGCTATCTGGCAGTGGGTAACCCAAAAAGCTGAAGCAAGCTAACTAGTGTGCCACTGTGTGCTGTGGTTCTTATGCTGTAGTTAAAATGCCAACTGTTTACCAAGGAGCAGTAAAGCTAAAAGAGTGTGCCCTTGTCCTGCATTAAATGTTTACAGTGTTTTTGCCTGTTTTTTAAAAGAACAGTAGTGATAAAGAAAAGTGTGGAAGACTAGGGGTAGCAACAGGAAAATTGTGCCCTGGACATTGGAAATGCTTTTCCAAAAGAACTGTGTGTGATAAAGGAAAGTGTGGAAGACTAGGGGTAGCAACAGGAAAATTGTGCCCTGGACGTTGGAAATGCTTTTGAGTGAACTGAGAAACTTGCTGTGTGAATGGCCATGCTAAATGGCTGAAATGAGCTCCCGCCGTGGAGTCAGTTGAAGAAAAAAAAAGTGTTTTCTGCAGTTTAAATTTGCCTGCTCGACGATCGCCGTGAAGAGAAGAGCACTCACGAGGAAGCAGAGGCTCATTTGCATGGCGTTGTGTGATTGGTGAGGCTGCAATCAGTCCCGCCCCTCAGCCAGCTCTACAATGACTGCCCAGCATTCGAGAGGAAGTGTGAGTGGAGTGCGTGTACTGGCTTGGTGGAGGAGCATCGCGGTGATTAAAAAGCGCTGTAAAACTTGTAAAAATA
Source organism: Neoceratodus forsteri (assembly GCA_016271365.2). Lineage (NCBI taxonomy): Eukaryota > Metazoa > Chordata > Ceratodontiformes > Ceratodontidae > Neoceratodus > Neoceratodus forsteri. The sequence continues at coordinate 533,281,234 of CM028130.1, read as the reverse complement.
GACTTTGCTGTTTACAATCGGGCTCAACCCTCATCTCAATCGACTGAATTGCGAGTGTGGTAATCGGGAAGACGATCAGCAGGACTGCCCACCTGTTTTCTTTCTGAGGCCTCCAAGACTGGCTGCAGGCCATTTTTCCATCGCAGCAAGCAGCTACTGATAACAGTGAGTACCAACAGTAAAAGTTGCTCAAACAGTGATTTCTGCCAAAAGCCAGCTGAATATGTGCGCAGCAGTGTAGTCGCTTTGCAAATAACGACTGTGTCAAGTTTTACCAGCAAGTGCAAGTCTGCTAGGCCATTGACTGTGTGCATAGTTATGAGTTCAGCATCAGTTTAAAGTTTTAAAGCCAGAGAGAGACTGTGAGTTGTAGCCAAATGTGCAGCTCTAGTTTACCGTCAATCCTATGCTTGAAATCCTGAGGCTTTAAGGGACTGTGAACTAAAGAAATGTTTTCAGCAAGTGAAGAGTCTGTGGCAAATCATGTAAATGTGTTAGAAAAAGAACAGTGCAAGTTTGTGCAGTTTGAGCAAAAGTTATCAGTAGTGTGTGTAAATTGGATGCGCAGTGACTTGTCCCAATTTCTGAATGTTGATGTGCAGGAGTGCTGCCGCCGCCATTACAGGGTGGGGTAGTAAAGTAAACACAGCAGCAGAGGAGCCATTTTAAAAGTAAAGAAAGTGTTCGGTGAAATGGGACTTTCAGTAACAGTGAGCATTTGTTTGTTTTCCCTGCAGTTATGGCCTCAGGACGAGCTCGCTACCCGGATCACGCCCGGGCTGCAGTAACAGCAGTAGTAAATTGATTAAGGGACATTGAAAGGTGTTATTATGGAAGACAACTGCCTTCTCATGTGGCAGTTCCTGGATATCCAGTGCAAGTGTGTCAAATTTGCTTAAATGCTGGAAGGGACATCTTCATGATACCTCACTGTTCTGGGTGCCTAGAAAAATATGGTTTGTATAAAGCGCCCCAGATTCGTTTGGCTCCCACATGGACAAAGGTTCAGGAATCTGTAGTTGGCAGCACACAGCACCAGGCGGAGCCTGTTGAAGAAGGCCCCTCGGGGGAGTGTGGCACAAAGCTAGAGGGTGCAGGTTTAGAGACAGAACCAGATGTTGATGTTTCAGATGCTGGATCGCAGAAGGAAAATTCAGACAAATCATCAGTAGACCCCTGGAGGGGGGGGACCTAGCCCAAGTCTCATAGGAGAAGATGAGATGCGGGAGGCCTTTGAATGGGAGGTGTCGACCTCTGTGCCTAGTGATGAGTGGATAGTCTCAGGAATGAGGACGACTGCTCACTCCTGGGCTCAGATTCTCAGTGAGGAGGAAGATGAGGGGAAACCTATGTGGCCTTGTGAAAAAGGAACAGGTACACAGCCTCAAGCTCTTACCTCGGAGGAATGCATGGAAGAGAGTGGTGATGCCACTGCCCTGGCTGTGCAAGAAGAAGAAGTCAGGGATCCGTTTTTCATCTCGTTGAGGATGCTCAGCTGGCAGAACCAGCACTGGCCGCCCCCAAGCCAGGCCAGCGGTCCCAGGTTGACCAAAGCTAGTAAAGAGGAGAGACTGGTTCGTAGGAAGGCGAATTATATCTATGGGATGACCTTTCCTACCTTTCCTCGGAAAGTCTGGGAGGAGATTGAGAACAGCAGGAAATCCTGGATCTGAGCCGAAGCAATGAAATGTGTGCATCCGGGTGCAAACAAGCACGTCAAGAACAGACTGTTTCATGAGAAATATACCTAGTGGAAGAGAGGCAGGACACTGTTTATGGACAGAGTGTGAATAGTGGACAGAGAGGGACGTGAAACCTTCCACTGTGTGAATTATGTGCGCCCAGATGGGGTAATAATTCAAGCTCCTGACCCCCAGTACTATTGGCCTCAATGCAAGGACCTCCCGGCAAATGTGCCCGTGCCTACTAGATGGAAAGCCGAGCAGTGGTAGTCAATACTGCCACACCAGCCTTTGTAGTGCCTTTATTGATCCGCCAGTATGGACATCCAGGACTCAGGTGCCCCACATTCATCAGTTCTACAGTGTATTGGCCTTTCCAGAATACGTCGACTGGCCCACCAGATGACTTCAGATCCAGAGAGGACACCAGCCCAGCTGTATCCTGATCCATCGCCTGGTAATCGGATGACGTCAGACCATCTGTTTTCCTTTTTTGTTCCTGTTCTAAGGTTCCATCTCCAGAGATGACATCAACCCAGCAGTTCCCAGATGTGCCCTCCTGTAGTTCCCGGAAGATGTCCGCCCAGCTGTATTGGAAGAAATGCTGCCAGGGAGAGTCTTCAGCTGAGGAGCAGGTCGGTGTATCTTAATCTTTCTACAAGGGGCTGGTAAGTCCGAACTTTTCTATCCTTATGACATTACAGTACACACCCTACACTAGCAGACTCCAGAATGTGTGAACTGTCTTCAAAGACTCTCCCCTTCGGGACTTTGGCCTGCTAGAACTGTGCTTCACCGGGCTCCGGCCCAGGAGAGACTCTTTAATGGACTAGCCTTCGAGCACTGTGGTCACTAGTTGGGACTTTTAGGGCACTCCATTCCCCAAGTGTGTATTGTAAATAATGTCATTGTTTTTTTTACTGTTTTCTAGTGTATATACTGTTTTTCTACCTTTTCTAAAAACAATTCTTTTGGGGATTCTCCAGTGTTTTGATGGTAGGGGTTTAGTTAGACTGTGTATGAAGATTAGGAGTGTATGTTGTCTTTCTTTTTCTTGCAGATGTTCCTGAAGTAGATAGAAGAGAAGACAAGAAGAGGAGGAGGGGCTCATCGGAGTTCCTCACTAGTACTTTAGTGTGTAGTAGTTTAAAGTACTGTGGTTGTTATTGTTGTTGTTACTGTATTAACCCTTTCCTTCCACAGGTGTGGTTGTGGGGGTAGGGAGGCAGTAATGTAATGTAATAAATGGTATTATTTTCTTGGTGTGTGGTTGCAGGGTGCCCAAGGTCAGGGAGGTCCCCGGGTTGTTTTTGTTTTGGGGTATTAAGTTAGAGGCAGATAGGTTTTCCCTAGAGGGCTAGGGGGGCTAGACAGGCTGTGGCCCTGACCTGCAGTAGGGGTTGCAGTGCTGATCTATTAGGGCTATGCTCTGGACAGTTCTACCAGAGCCACTAGGCGTCCATAGTAAGTGGGTAGAGTAGAGGCTGATATGTCAGCTAAAGGCCTCTAGGCCCTTAGTGTTGCCTGCCTGTGCTCGCACATGGTAGGAGGGGGCCTGATCACCCCCCCTCCCGCAGGTAGCACATAGGGTGGGATGGCCTAAGCCGGGTAAACAGTGACCACGGACAGTCATTTTCCTGGTCAAGGGCGAGTGTAACCCCTTACCCGGGATTACTAGAATCCCTGTAAGACCTAGTGGTAGGCAGGGAAGGCAGCTTGTGACACTCCAGTTAAATGGATTTCACACTGTCTCACTCTGTTCTCAGTCTCAGCTGAGACTGAGGGATGACATCACCATAGAACTATCGCAGCTGCATGAGCCACATTGGAATCTGCAGAAGGGAGTTAGATTAGAATGTTGGGAGTTTTGAAGAGTCAGTAGTCAGTCAGTCTGTAGTTGGAGATTGTTGTGAGAGGAGCACAGCAGTTCTGTGCACAGGCTCTTGGAGCCTCAGCTCTGAAACAGAGCTACATTTAGGGAAAGGTGTGCGTTTCCACCTAAAGAGGGACACAGTAAGCTGTTCTTTAAAGTGGTGGAGACCGCTGATATGGGTCTCTGTGCCCCATCCCTCAGGGGATGGGGCAGGAAGGTTTGCCTGCTATTCCAGGGGCAACCCCCTGGTTCCTGCTAGAGAAGAAGCTGCCTTATTTTTCCCAAGTGTGTGGGGTACAAGGAGATTTCGAGATTTGCCTGTGGGGCACCTGCAACCGAAGGGTGAGTTCTGCTCTTTCCAAAGGCGCCATGTTTCATCCTGAACTGTGTTAAAGTGGGGATTGGACTACTGAAGTAGTGTGAGGCCTAGAGCAATAGGCTTAGCCAAAAGTAAAAGTATGTTCAAGTCCAGCACAAGGGGAAAGTCAAGACATGTAGAGGAGATGTGACATATGTCTACCCTGTAATCTACATTGCCAAGCTTTCAAAAGAGTTGTTTAGTATCCAGAGAAATGGCCTGGTATGGATTGTGGGAGCTGGAGGTGGGAAACCCTACATCTTTAGTAACCAGGTCCACCTCTACGGATTTGCTCTGTGGATTTCTACTTTGCCTCATGCACTTGGCCAGTGATGAGGGAAGTACCCAGATATGGGATGGAAGGAACATTTTGCTTTAGGAGTCGAAGGCTCTAAGGTGGTTTGGGGAGCCACCAACAGGAAAACTGGCTCATTCCCATATGGACCGCGATCAAGTGGCCGGCAGGGGAGCCGGGCCATGGGAAAAACCCAAGTAGTGTACAAGTCGGGCTGTGTACCAAAAGCTGCATGCAAGTCCAGGCTGTGTGCCTGGTGGTTTCAGAGCCTGAGGGCTGAAATAGTGAAAAAGACACAGGCAGAAGGGGATAGGGAGAAGTGCCAGGAGAAGCAAAGGGAGGCAGGAGGTCAGTAAGGGAAGCCAAAGCTCAGACAGAAGAACACATTGCAAAATCAGTGGGTAGAGGGACAAACCTTTTACAGGTACATAAGTGAAAAAGAAAGACAAAGGAGGGATAGTGAGACTGAAGGAGAGGATGGGAGCAGCGTGGAGGATGACAACAGTAAAGCTGACATATTGAACAGGTATTTCTGCTCAGTCTTTACTGAGGAAGAGGGGGTAATGGGTCTGAAGGGTACAAGGGTGAGAATGGTGCAGAAATGGACACAAGTCCCTTTACACGAGAAAGGGTCCTGAAGGAACTGGAAGTAATAAGAGTTGATAAAGCAATGGGGCAGATGGGTGCACCCCAGGGTCCTTAAAGAACTAAGAGAGGTGGTGGCTGAACCTCTGCTATCCTGTTTAGCCGATCACTGGAAACAGGGAGGTACCCAAAGACTGAGAGGCCGGATGTAGTCCCCTTATACAAAAGTGGGAACAAAGAGGAAGCAGGAACTACAGACCAGTCAGCCTCACCTCGGTAGTGGGGAAGATCATGGAAGCACTACTGAAGGAGAGATTGGTGCAACATCTGGTTGTCAATGGACTACAGGACCCAAGGCAGCATGGTTTCACCAGGGGAGGTCATGTCAGACCAACCTGTTGAATTTTTGACTGGGTGACTAGGGAGGTGGATCAGGGAAGGGCAGTGGACATGGTCTATCTGGACTTCAGCAAGGCCTTTGACACTGTGAAACATAGAAGACTATTACACAAACTGGGGAATATGGGTGTGGGCAAGACAGTAGTGTGGTGGGTAGGTAACTGGCTGGGTGGCAGGACACAGAGGGTGGTGGTAAATGGCTATCACTCCACGGAGGGAAGAGTGACCAGTGGGGTACCACAGGGATCATTGCTGGGACCGTCCTATTCAACATCTTCATCAGTGACATTCAAGAGGATCTAGAAGGCAGAATTTCACTGTTCGCTGATGACACAAAGCTCTGTAACAGAGTAGACACACCAGAGGGTGTAGACAGAATGAGAAGCGACCTGCAGAAACTTGAAGATAGGTCAAGGGTTTGGCAGTTGAAATTCAATGCAAAGAAGTGCAAAATAATGCATATGGGGCACAAAAACCCTGGCACAATATATCAGTTGGGGGGTGAGGATATAACATGCACCAAGCAGGAAAGGGATCTTGGGGTTGTCATCTCTGATGACCTCAACGAGGGAAACAGTGACAAGGCAGCAGGTAAAGCAAATAGGATGCTGGGATGCATAGGCAGGGCATCACCAGCAGGAAAAGAGGTCATAATTCCTCAATACAAGACACTAGTGAGGCCCCACCTGGAGTACAGTGTACAGTTCTGGAGACCATACCTACGTAAGGACATAGACAGGGTAGAGAAGGTTCAGAGGAGGGCAACAAAGATGGTGCATGGATTGCATCACAAGTCCTATGAAGACAGGTTGAAGGAACTGAACATGTACTCCTGGAGGAGAGGAGGGGAGAGGGATATGATAGAGACATACAAGTATCTTACAGGAGGAACAGGGTGCAGGAAAACACTATTTTTAGCGAAAAAGATGTTCCAGGACTAGAGGGCATGGGATGAAGTTGGAGGGAGGACGATTCAGAGGAAACATGAGAAAGAATTTCTTCACAGAACGGGTGGTGGACAAGTGGAACACCCTGCCAGAGGAAGTGGTGGGGGCTGAAACAATCACGGGATTTAAGAATGCATGGGATAGACATAAAGGAATTCTAGAGGTCAGGGGTAAGGGGCAACAAACTTCTAGGAAAACAAACTGAACTTACAAGCTCAAATGGGCAGACTGGGTGGGCCATAGGCCCTTATCTGCCGACACTGTCTATGTATCTATGTATGAGAAGTGTTCTGTTACTCTTATCTGCATTACCACGAATGTAGCACCGTGGGGGTCCGTCTATGCTTTGTTAATTCAGTTTGGATGTGAATAAAAGCCACACTTTAGAATCCCATTCCTGGTTTTGGACATTACAGTTATTGCTTCCTGTGTTCAGATTTACTTTGGTGCCCCTGTGCAGAGTAGCTAAACCTAGGCCCCCTGTGCCGAGTAACCTAGTCCTCCCCGAACCCAGTCCCCACCAGGTACTGCCGTCAGCTTCAACAGCATACCACCTGTCATTTTGCAAAAAGGCAAGGGTTCGGGGTTACACTTTACAAAGGGAAGGAAAGGAATTTGGGTATTTATTAAAAAGGGGCACCAGTTTAATCTGCAAAATACTGTCTAACTCCTCTTCATCTTTATTCTTAATCACAAACTAAGGAACAATGGGAACTGGAGCTACAAACAAGTATTCCTCCATCCAAGACAGGGAATTCACCTGGAAATAGGCCTGTCACAATAGTCGGGAGATCCAAGGTAAGCTTATTCAGTACAAAATTTCTTCACTGCTTTTACTCATCGCTGATTAAATTACATGATCTAGGTGTCACTCATACTAGTATGTGCTGGAGATGTAACAGTAACAAAGCTGACCTAACTCACACATTGTGGAGCTGCTCCAGATTAAATTAGTCTGTAGCATAGCAGTCATTCCATATGTGAAGAAATGACAGGCTCTCAACTTCCTTTCTCTGTCCTAGTATTCATTTTTATGTTGATTGCGCGCATGCGCAAGAAACATGTTGCAACAGGTTTCTCCAGAAGCAGGTTTTGGAGGCATGGCAGTGTTGTGCCCAATGGCCCCACAGCCTGCAAAGGCTTGTCCCCTGTCCCCCAATGCTGTGGCACGCTGCTGTTGACACTAGTTCAGCCAGCGTGCTGCAACTTTCTAAAAAAACAGCCGCTGCAATCAGGGGCCACCTAGTCATTGCAGCGTCAGCCATCTGCTGCAATGAGGGAGCGACCCGTCATTGCAGGGCGGGATGTAGGATCTTTGATATTATTTGTGAACATGGCGGCGGCTTGCTGCCGTATCACAAACAATATCTAACCCCCCATGTTATTTGCCGACGGGGGAGCCCACTCCCTGCCGGCATAATGTGACACCCCCCCCCCGTTTAATTGTGTGCCAACGGGTGCCCAATCCTCGACGGCAGAAAGGAATCCTCCTTTTGTTGTTGGCGGATGGGGGCGCCCAATCCCGCTGGCAGAAAGGAATCCCCTCCTTTTGTTGTTTGCCGATGGGGTGCCTCAACTCTGTCGGCTGCAGCTGTCCCCCAGACTCGTGGCACGCTGGGAGCCCACCCCAACGTGCTACATGCCTCTATGAGCGAAATTAACGCTTTCTTTCTTTTCCTGTACCTGAAAGAAAGAAAACGTCCTCAGTACTCCCCCGCCTCCCTCACAACCCGCACTCCACTCATCGGGCGCACTCCAGCCTCCCCCACACCCCATACTTACCTCCGAGCTGGCGTGGACGAGACCGCTGGACCGAACACGCCTACACTCTTCAAAGCCGACTCGAACTGAGGAAATGCTGGTAAGCTGTCTAATGTAATGAATAGGGTTTTTCAACTTTAGTGCATATCTCGGGCATTTTGGGAATTTTTCACCAAATTTTCAACATGGGGTTTTGGGACCCCACCTCATGAATCTTGAACTGTCATGGCGTTAATCAGCCCGAAGGTGGTTTCGCGGTCACTCGGCGGAATCACCTTTGGTGATCTGAAAATGACAGTGCCAGTGTTCATGAAGTGGGTCTCAAAAGCCAATGTTGCAAATTTGGTGGTAAAATCCAAAAAATGACTCCTTTACGAGCGTGCACTGCGCAGTTGCTACACACGCTCATAACTTCGTGAATTTGCAATATCTTCATGCCAGATTTTCAATATTAGCATTTTGTCCCACCTCCTTGTGAACAGTACAGCTGTCGTTGACATCCTGGCCGAAATGTGTTTTCGCACTTCCGGCGCAGAATAGCGCGGTTGCTGTGGGAAATCAGTGTTCGGGACACATTAAGAAAATGACAGTGACACTGTTCATGAGTAGAGGTCCTGAAATGGCTATGTTGAAAATTTGGTAAGGATACTCCATTAAATGACTGTGTTACGAGCGCATGCTGCGCAGTTTGCACGCACGCTCGTAAGTTCATGAATTTATAATATTTTCACTCCAGATTTCCAACATTGCCATTTTCCGACACCTACTTATGAACAGTAAAGCTGCCATTTTCCCCATCCTGGCTGAAATGTATTTTCGCAGTTCCAGCGCCGAATAGAACGGTCGCTGTGGGAAATCACTGTCCAGGACAGATTAAGAAAATGAGAGTGATACTGTTCATGAGCAGAGGTCCTAAAATGCCTATGTTAAAAAGCTAGTGATAATAGCCCATTGAATGACTGTGTTACAAGTGTATGTTGCACACTTTCCATGCACCCTTGTAACTTCGCAGATTTGTAATATTGTCACGCCACATTTTCACCAGTGGAATTTTTCCACACTTCCTTATGAGCAGTACAGCTGTCATTTTCCACATCCTGACCAAAATGTGTTTTCACAGTTCCGGCACACAATAACGCGATCACTGTGAGAAATCACTGTTCGGGACAGATTAAGAAAATGACAGTGGCATTGTTCATGAGCAGAGGTCCTAAAATGCCTATGTTGAAAATCGGCTGATGAAACTCCATAACATGACTGTGTTACAAACGTACGTTGAACTGTTTCCACGCACCCTTGTAACTTCGCAATTTTGTAATATTTTCACGCCACATTTTCAGCAGTGGCATTTTTCCCCACTTCCTTATGAACAGTACAGCTGCTATTTTTCACATCGTGGCTAAAATGTGTTTTTGCACTCCTGCCGCAGAATAGCACAGTCGCTGTGGGACATCACTGTTTGGGACACATTAAGATCGAACGAGTGAGGGGGGGAGTGACTGTGCTCAACTGAGCTCTTCCGGGACTGCTGCAGATTTGTTTGTGGGCAGAGAAAGGGCCCAACGCAAGAGCCCAGTACAAAAGGGCAGCCTGCACCACGGGGAGAAACAGAGCGAGAGAGCGAGTGAGGGAGGGGGAGTGAGCAAACTCACCGGAGCTCTTTCAGGACTGCTGCAGATTTTTTGTGGGCAGAAAAAGGCATCAATGCAGGCAGGGGCCCAGCACAAAAGGCCGGCCTGCAGCGGTGGGAGAAACAGTACGAGCGAGTGAGACATGGGGACTGATTGAGCTCACCGGAGCTCTGTCAGGACTGCTACGGATTTCTTTGTGGGCAGAAAAAGGCGCCAACGAAGGCAGGAGTCCCATACAAATGGGCGCTTGAAGTGCCAGGACAAACAGAATGAGCGTGTGAGAGAGGGAGACTGAATGACCTCCCCAGAGCTCTGTCAGGACAGCTGCGGATTTGTTTGTGGGCAGAGAAAGGGCGCAACATAAGAGCCCAGTACAAAAGGGCAGCCTGCAGCACTGGGAAAAACAGAATGAGAGAGCGAGTGATGGAGGGGGAGTGAGCGAATTCACCGGAGCTCTTTCAGGACTGCCGCGGATTTCTTTGTGGGCAGAAAAAGACATCAATGCAGGCAGGGGCCCAGTACAAAAGGCCTGCATGCAGCAGTGGGAGAAACAGTACGAGCGAGTGAAACAGGGGGACTGAGTGAGCTCAACGGAGCTCTGTCAGGACTGCTGCGGATTTCCTTGTGAGCAGAAAAAGGCGCCAATGCAGGCAGGAGTCCCATACAAAAGGGCCGCTTGCAGCACCAGAACAAACAGAATGAGCATGTGAAACAGGGAGACTGAACGACCTCAACAGAGCTCTGTCGGGACAGCTGCGGATTTGTTTGTGGGCAGACAAAGGTGCCAATGCACGCAGGGTCCCAGTACAAATGGGCAGGCTGCACTGGCAGGGAAATCAGAATGAGCAAGTGAGAGAGGGGGAGTGAGTGAGCTCAACAGAGCTCTATTGCAACTGCTGCAAATTTCTTTGTGGGCAGAAGAAGGTGGCAAGGCAGGCAGGAGTCCAATAAAAAAGGGCAGCATGCAGCGCCGGCAGAAACGGAATGAGTGAGTGAGAGAAGGGGAGTGAGCGAGCTAAACGGAGCTTTGTCGGGACTGCTGCAGATTTCTTTGTGGGCAGACAAAGGCGTCAACAGAGGCAGGAGCTCAGTACAAAAGGGCAGCCTGCAGCGCCAGGACAGACAGAATGAGTAAGTGACACAGGGGGAGTGAGCGACCTCAAAGGAGCTCTGTCGGCACAGCTGTGGATTTCTTTGTGGGCAGAAAAAGGTGCCAACACAGGCAGGAGCCCAGTACAAAAAGGCAGCCTGTGGCACTGGGAGAAACACAATGAGCGAGTAAGAGAGGGGGAGTGAGCGAGCTCAATGGAGCTCTTAGCATGACTGCTGTGGATTTCTTTGTTGGCAGAAAAAGGCGGCACCGCAGGCAGGTGCCTAGTACAAAAGGCCACCCTGCAGCGCCAGCAGAAATGGAACGAGTGAGAGAGAGAGGGGGAGTCAGCAGGCTCAACAGACCTGTGTCGGGCCTGCTGCACATTTCTTTGTGGGCAAAAAAGGCCACCAACATGGGCAGGAGCCCAGTACAATCTACCTTGGCCTTGCACCTTCTGGGGTCTCAACTCTGTTACAACACTGAATTAACAAATGGTGCCTTAGAAGATCCACGCTACAGCTACTGAAAGTCCCCCCACTGTCACACATCACAGGGACAACGCTGTTTTGCTTATCGAGCGCCACTCTGGTTCAATGGCCTCAGCCCCACCATTTCCTCTGCCCTAACAATTGGTATGTTTAAAACTAGGCTCTGGGGCTATCTCACTACCAACAGCTCCTGTGACTGCCCAACGTAACCTTGTTTCTCCACTTCCCTTCCTGCTCTAGTGGTCCCCCCTCCCCTCCTCACTGGATTCTACCCTCACATCTTGGTATACCCAGTACTGCACTTTTCACCATCTCCCCACCCTTCCTACATTCCCCCCCTTCCCTCTCCCTATGACTCTGGCACTTCTTATCTGTTGTCTATTTTCTCTGACAAATGCCGCTGGCTGCCTTGTTACAATAATTCCCTTGAATTGTATTAATCTGTACTCTGTTTGCAATGTCCACATTGTTGTAATGTCTGTCTTGATGTTCCCCATAATTTGTATTTCTCTGACGTGGAACCTTTGTAAAAGAGCCAAGGCTCAAAGGTATTTGTAATCCTAGACTTAATAAATGAATAAAATAAACAACAGGGCAGCCTGCAGCACCAGGAGAAACAGAATGAACAAGTGAGAAAGGGGGAGTGAGCCAGAGTTCTGTCAGGACAGCTGCAGAATTCTTAGTGGGCAGAACAAGGTGCCAACGCACCCAATACAAAAGAGCAGCCTGCAGCACTGGACCAAACAGACTGAGCGCCTGACAGAGGGCCAGTGAGCGTGCTCAACATACCAACTCAATCAACATTCGGCATTGACAAATGCTTGTTGGAATATTCCCATCTACCTCCAACCTCCAATATGCACAGAAGCTCTAAAACCTGAAATGCAGTCTGCTAAAATTTTGGAAAGGACCACAAATCCCGATGCTACAGGAATGGTATATATCATTTGCAAATCTACCTATCAGGTCGAAATTCCATTTACTCCAAAATTTCTCATTTTAGGAATTGGAAAGGGAACAGAACAAATGAATATGTTTTAGAGGAATGGGGTCTGTGCAGCCATCCTGACTCTCAAAAGATTGCTCCTGTCTTATTGGAAATCCCCCCCCCCCATCCTTCCAGGAGTAGAATAATAATACAGCTCCAAAGTGAGATGCCCCCTGGTGAAGAGTTGTGCCTCAAAGCACCGGGCAAAGGGCAAAGTGGTGTGTGGTCCTATCTAGTGCACACTCCACGCCACTATTCTCATTTGGCAACAAAGCCTTTAAAATTTAACTTTGTGTGTGGTGTGTCTATGAGAGTCCACGAGGGCAGGTAATTCCTTTGGACAACATCATAGAATAATAAAAGTAGCGAGGTAATCAATAATGAAAGGATAGCCAATGGGTTAAGTGGGAAAGTATCTGAAAAAATTAGTCCTTTTTTATTGTTTTTTTTTTTTGGGGTAAGAAATAAAGCCTTTTTATCTTTGTTCAATGTGGAATATATTATAGATGATATACTGTACCTTGATTTTAAAAGCAGCTAAATTAATCTGAAAGATTTTAATTTTTCCCTTCCAAGTTATGGCTATATCTTTAGGAACCTGGTCTATATGATTAACATGTTACATACTTTAATTAATTTGTATCTAATGTATCTATTTATCACGTTACTTGTTCTTTTTTTGTTGTTTCTTGTATATTTTTCTGATAATCCTAGTGAGTAATTAGTTGAATGCATTTTTTTGTGTAAAAAAGGTTTTTTTTTATTTTGTAATTAAGTTTGAAAATAAATAAACTTTTTAAAGCAAAAAAAGGAATGGCACGACCAAATGTGTCTGATGACAAACATGCAAGAGTAAGCCATCTTATTTTAGACAAAAGTGACAAACTGAATGAAATTTGGAGCTCCATTCTCAAACTGAAGATAGATTGAATAAACAGCTATTGTAATACTTGTTATATTTTGCTGTTATCTACATATTTTTATCTTAATTCCTTCTCTTATGCATCGTAAGTTCTTTTCCTAAAGAGTCAGTGTTGTTATTAATCTAGTGTTCATTAATCTAATAAATAAAATAATTAGTATTCCTCAGCTGAGTTGCTCAAATACACTACTGTATTGCTGCTGTTCTTGTATAGCCCTTGTAAGATTATGTAAGGTTATGACATGGGAACCACAAATAAGACAATCTCATTGGTCAATAAGAGTGTATTAATATTTCTAACACACATGAAAAATATCTGGTATGATTACCTGTGTATTAATTCTAGTAGTTTACCCAAATGGAATGTTCAACATTTAAAATCGGCCATCTTGCTTTCCCCACTAAAACCACGCACTGTACTAGGTAAAGCAATACAGAAAAAAAAATACTGAAAATGTCTTCTGGTAAGGACACTGTAAGCACCAGTTCCAACTTTAACACAGCCAAGTGCCCACGTTACAACACACACACACAAAAAAAAACTTGCGAGTGCTGCAGTCTGTTCTGAACGCGACCACCTTTCCCCTCGCTCGCTTGCAGTTCTCTGCAATGACCAACCTGCCAGCTGCTACCTACTTCCATCTCTTCCTCCCATCTATCACAATTTCACCATCACATACTGCTCTCATGGTCACAGATGACCTCCTTCACTTGATCGCAACGCAATTATAATCAGGGAAAAAAGTCAAGATTTCTTCAGGTTCTGCCCACTTGCTCGCAGTGCTTTTCAATGAATGACCTGCCACCCGTTCAATACTTCCATCCCTTAGCCTTGTCATTTCTCAATTGTTTATGCCAAAACTCTATATTGGTCCCTGTTGTTCCTATTGGGGGTGTGGTGGGGGTTATCACTATGACAAGGACAAGTATAAAAACTATAACTATACCAGCCTTGCCAGGTCAAAAGTCCTCATCCCCCCCCCCAACAAGACACAGCAAACTGAAGGCGGAGGAACTATTTTATTTAAATTAAAGAAAAAGAGTTACGTTTTTAATTACTTAAATAAGTTTTTTTACCTTTCACATGCATCTATAATATAGCTGCCCATTTCATAAGTGTAATAAGCCACTCCAGGGTCTGTGTATTAGACACTTTAACTTACACAGCTAGGAGGAGGTGACGACCGCCAATGGCCTCGTGCCTCACTACGCTCCCCAGCCGTGTGTTAAAGTGTTCAACACACCCCTGTCATGTCTTGTTGCTTACTTATTGTATTTTAACTGTATATTGTTCAACTTTTTTATGTTAAAACAATAAAATTATTACGGTAAAAAATAATCTGATCTTGGTGCCAGTGTCACCTGGGGACAAAATCACATCTTTCCATTTCTTAATCATAGTACCAACAAATGGTAAGGGGGCAGCACGGACAAACTACGGATGCATAGCAGGACTGCTACAAAAGCACTTGTGTTATACATATTTTATATGTGCCAAGGGTTATTTTTGCGCTTATTGGTGAGGAGGTAGGGCCCCACAAATTATTTTGCAGGGAGGTCCTTAATGTCGTTGGCATAGCCCTGCATGCTAACCATGAATATCACTTGCCATCGGGTGGGGGCCATATTCAGAGGCCCTTGGTGCACCGTATTAACATGACAGCACGACCGCACAGAATACACCACTTTGCCCATGCAAATGTGGGATCCCCCATGCACTAGTGCTAAACAGCCTCCATTACAGCACTGTTTAATGGTGCCCGAAACCCTGCTATTCGCCCAGTGCAGTAGCTGCACTAGCCTCCCATCACCCATTGTGCTGCTCAAAACATGTTTCCTGGTAGTCTAGTGGGCCCCACAATTGCCCAGTCTGATAATATAACACTGTTCCCCGCCCGGTAGTCTAGTGGACCCTCTTCCCTGAATGATTGCCTGTCCCTACCCACCAGCTCCAGACCCACACCCGCTCACCCCCTGACACTGAGCAGCTGGAGTATATGGTTGTACTGTATTGCAAAAATTATTTCAATAAAAATTATCTGAAAAAAGGAAAATCTGACAGGTAAGATGGCGGCTGACCCGGCCCTCTACTCACCACCTTAGCTGACCACTATCTGGCATTCACTTAGTAATTGTGAGTGTGGTGGAAACAGCTGTTTCTACAGTACTCGTGATCACTCTTTGAACATCAGATGGCATCCGTCTGAGGTAGTGAGAGGAGGGCTGGGTCAACCACAGTCTTACCTACTAGGTTTTTGCTCAGTATCTGGGATGGGGAGGGGGTGCAGGGTTGAGGGTCCAGAGTGGGCAGGTTGGGAGAATGACGGGTGATTGCTTGTGGATGAGGGGTTCACTGGGCTACCAGGGAACAGGGTTATATTATCAGAATGGGTAAACGGGGGCAGGGGGTCCACTTAGCTACCAGGGAAGGGGTATATAATATAAGAATAGACCATTAGTTCTCACAGTTTGTGATAGTGAGCCTCTGTCAAGCCACGGAAAATATTACAAGCCTCCCTCAAATTTGGAAAAAATCATGGCTATCCCCCCCAAAAAAAAAACATCATACTTTGCTCACTACATCAGGAATAAAATGAGACCAATAAAGTGAACTGAGTATATTGTCTTTTTATTCTACTTATTGTTCTCCATCCCCAACCCCACACCCCAGGTTATCTTGTCACTCCACTTTTCTGTCTCTTGGGCCCTTGCTACTCTGTTTACTTATCAAGCTTGAACTACTAATCTAACCACTTCATTCATCTCTCCCCCTCTTGTTAAGCAACTTCCTGTATCCTTACCCCAGGTCGCACCTGAAACAAGCACTAACTAAGTGTGTGCCTTTCCCACTCACCAATTTACATATAAATAAACACATAGGCCCGGATATTCAGACTGCGCCAGGCTGTGGCGCAAGCCTGGGCACAGTGCAACTTGGCTGTACAGGGGTGTTGACTGTGCGATATTCAACGGAGCTGCGCCATGGCACAGCATCATTGAATATCACACCCTGGCCACCCGCAGTGCACATGGTGCAGTGGCACTGCGCCAGTGCAAGTGGCCAGAGTGGAGCAGGGGGATGCACTAGCGCAAGTTCCGTTGTGCTGCACGGCGCGGCAACCGTGATATTCAAAGTGCACATGCAAATGGGCCATAATGTATGACGGCGCAAGTGGGGCCATTTACATGTCATTATGTCCCCATTTGCATGCAGGTGCACTGATCCCTGGCGACTTGCACCTGGCACCCTGCCCGGCAGCAGCCATCAAGGACCGATGCCCCTTGCACAGCACAGCAATGCGCCCCTCTGCCCGATAGCGGGCATATGTAGAGTTAAATAACGTCCCATAATACGGTGGTCCAGTGGACCGCTACATGCCTGATCATGGGCTTAAGTATATAATAAAGCATGTCCTATATCCCTGGTGGTCCAGTAGACTGCTGTCAGCCCAATTGCGGGCTTACGTATAAAAGAATTCACGTCCTAGATCCCCAGTGGTCCAGTGGACCACTGTCATCCCGATTGCGGGCATACGTATAAAAGAATTCATGTCCTATATCCCTGATGGTCCAATGGACTGCTGTCAGCCCGATCGCGGGCTTACGTGTAAAATAATTCATGTCCTTTATCCCTGGGGGTCTAGTGGACTGCTGTCAGCCCAATCACGGGCTTAAGTATAATAAAATTCATGTCCTATATCCCTGGTGGTCCAGTGGACCACTCGCAGCCCGATCGCGGGCTTAAGTATAATAAAATTCACGTCCTATATCCGTGGTGGTCCAGTGGACTGCTCGCAGCCCAATCGTGGGCTTAAGCATAATAAAATTCATGTCCTATATCCCTGGTGGTCCAGTGGACCACTCGCAGCCCAATCGCGGGCTTAAGTATAATAAAATAATCAAACAAGCTTTGGTCTCAGTGGGCCTTTTCCAGTAATAAATTGGTGCATAAGTAAAGAAATTCACCTGCCATTATTCATATTTGGTTTGCTTCATCCCTTCACACAAAACATCCAAAACCTACAATTTAAATATTGTACATTCTCAAACTTGACTGGGTCTCCCTAGAACAGTCTAATAGTCTGGGGCCTCACCATTTGAGAACCACTAGAATAGACAATTGTGGGCTGTGGAGTCCACTAGACTGCTGTGGAACAGGTTTATAATGTCTGAATGGACACAGGGTGAGTGGGGGGGCCAATAGACTACCACGGTCTGCTAAGCCACCAGGGTATGTGTATGTATCGGCAGTACAGGTGCTGTGAGGGCTATGCAGGTATGCTAATGAGGCCATAATGAGCATGCTAATAGCCCCTTAGCACTTTGCATGCCCAGTGGTCCCCTTAACATACTATGGCTGAATACGGCCCACAGGAGCCCTAATGCTATCCCGTTTGGACAACACTGTCTGCAGTAGGCTCACCTGTGTGCCATATTCAGCTCAACCATATCAGTACAGCTCAGCATATAGTCACTATGCACTGCGCTGACATGGTCCCACATTCGACAGTAAGTGTACTCTGGTCCAAGCAGGCTAACTGAATATTGCCCTAAGCCAGCTGTGCACAAACAGCTGTGCAGCGGTCCTGTCTGCATGGCACAAACGTCCGGCTCCAAATTTTAAGTCTATATCCAAACATGCCTTACAAAAAGAAGGAATTGTATCCCAAAGTGCTTTACAAAGGGAAGGAAAGGAATTTGGGTTCATATACTGTAGCACCTATCATACACATGGTATCCCAAAGTGCTTTACAAAGGGAAAGAAAGGAATTTGGGTTTATATAGCACAATTCATATACACTGTATCCCAAAGTGCTTTACTAAGGGAATGAAAGGAATTTGGGTTTATATAGCACCTTTCATATATATCTGAACCTGACATTCAAATTCACCACTGCTGGCCCCCTCCTCACTTGCGTGGGTTGCTAAACCCCAAAGCCCGGGCCGGGACCTGAGATCCTCCATTGGCCATCCCCTAGACATCCCTCATGTCGGAACTAATTATGGCAAGCACTCCTTTAGGTACGCTGCCCCACACTTATGGAACCTTCTCCCTGCTGACTTGGCTAATTGTCGTACTACTCAGGATTTTAAGTCAGGCCTGAAAGCATACCTGCCAGAGCTTAGTCTCTGTGGCTGTAACCGCTAGCCTGGAATGTAGTCCTGGTGGCTGTAATTTATGCTTGTCTCACAGCTTGAGCCCAAAACATGGCGGTATTGATGTCACATGTCTGATTTAATTTACTGTGCTGTTATGTGTATGTAAACGTATTGTGTTGTTATGTAAATGTAACTGACATGCTCTGTAACGTACTCCTTACCCTGTTCTAATGTATGCTTAATCTACTTGTGTACTTCTGCCAATGCATGTACTACTGTGTGCTAATTGTATGTAATCATTGTCTGTAACTAATCTGGGTCGCTCCTGAAAAAGGGACCCTGGTCTCAGTGAGCTTACCCGGTTATCAAAAGCTAAATAAATAAAAAAATATCCAAAAGTGCTTTATGAAGGTCTCACCATGTCAGTGCGACAACATTTTTGTCAACACCGACATGAGCGCAGGGAATGCACCGCCTGGCTTTACAGTGGCAGGCAGTGTGGCTCCCTGATGGCAGAGCGACACACTTTATTTCAGGGGGCTATGCCTCCAGCACCCCCCAGACTTTATATAACTAACTCCAGAGGGGTGCATGTCAGGGGAAAGAGGAAAAAACACTGGGGGCAAAAGTCGATCTGGCAGTGGGCGATCAGAAATCACGGTCGCCCCATCAGTGCTGGCAGCAGTGAGTTGCAGTAAATGCCACAACATAAATACATCACTGTTGCAACAGTATACGCTTTGTGAAGGGAAGGAAAGGAATTTGGGTTTATATAGTGCCTTTCATACACAGTGTATCCCAAAGTGCTTTACAAACCTTTATCAAACCTTCCATCTTCTCCTGAAAGTGCTTTACAAAGGGAAGAAAGGAATTTGGGTTTATAGTTCACCTTTCATACACATAATATCACAAAGTACTTCACAATCCAAAAGGAGGCACAAAAACATGTTGCTGCCGTGCTTTATGTTCAGGGACAATCAAACAGGACAGAGACAGAGTACAGGGATGCATAGGCAGGTAAATGACTTTCAGTATCACTCAGTGTGTAAGCATGGGTGGTGGGACTGAAGCCTGGATCTCTTGGTTCCCATCTCTCCCTGTTAACTGTTAAAATTTTTTGTGCGTTACTTTCTCTTCCTCTCTGAAGTAATTAAATTTGAAGGACAGATGGGTGCATCCCGTTGGATTTTCAGACGGTAGTACTCAGTCAGCACCACACAGAACCCAGCAGGGTGAGTCACAATGATGTTGCCATCACTCATGGTTTTCCCTTCCTCTAGGTTTCCCTTATTATTAAAAGACTCCACATGAGTGCACTAGTGTAGCAAGTCACCATTCTGGGGAAATTCTGGCAATGTCCTTTAAAATTACAGGCAGGCAGTTTTGTCCCTTAAAAAGCACAGTAAAATGTCCTGGAGAAACTATCCCTACTATGTGAAACCAATTCCTATCCTGCACATTCTTTCAGAGCATGATTGTCTACTCTCCCTGTATTTCTGCTATGCTTATACTGTAACTGTTTGTTTGTTTATCCAGGAGAGGCACAGTGAGCCAAGGCTCGTTTTCCAGGTGCGACCCATGGGAGGGGAGCAAAGGATGAAAGTGCATAGCATAGACACATCCAGTATTACAATGAACTGCAAAATGAGGGCACACAAAGACCACAGAGAGTGTACAATGAACAAACAAGTCATAAGCTGGAAATAGAACATATCAGCAAGTCTATGGGGGACTGTTAAGGTGGGGGAACACAGGAGCGGGAGAGGAGTTTTTGTCTATGAATAATTTATGTCTGGCTCTGTAAACCTGTACTCTGCACTCACCATGTCTCATGCCTTGCCTCAGCCTATGTATTTATATTTTTTACCAGTATGGCTTACGTTTGCTCTTCTGGTTTCTGTGATTAACTCTGGGGTCACCCCTGGAAAAGAACCCTGTCTCAGGTGGCTTATCCAGTTATCAGAATTCAATAAATATAAGGAACAATGTATGATTTTCCATTGAGGGGTCGAGATAACAGCATATGGACCTCGGGAGCAAAGCTCAAGAGGTCCATGCTGTTATCTTGTTCCCCGAGATGGAAACACAAGCCAAGTTGTTTATGGTCACCCATATTTTATTTTTTATAGTATACGGCTCTGCAGAGGGAACTAGCAAGTGGTGCCAAGTGCCAGTACAGAGACAGCGATGAGGAGCGGCTCTGCTGAGTAAGTGCTTCCTATATATCAGAAAAATGTAAAATCTGATACAGAGAGACAGAGAGAGTGAGCGAGTCAAGGAGCGGCTCTGCTTAGTAGGATGAATCCCCCTCACACACCCTGAGGGCTGGCATCATGAACCGTTAGTGTGTCTGCAAGGCAGGTTGTGGCCTGCATGAGTCCCACTAAGTGAAAACAAAAGCGGATGCCAGGCGGGAGTCAGTGTGAGCAGGTACACATGTGCTCTTATGATAGAACGTGCACAACTTTCAGAACATGCACAATAACTTTCAGAATGTGTACAACAATTTTTGAGTAGTCACTGATTTCCATACAAATAAGCCCTAATCATGTACTGTAAATACATAAACCAGATTACACCGGCAAATGTTCTAAATATCAAGATATACACGGGATGCCCCTTCTCTTAAATTAGGATATCAAACACTATTGCTGTTGGAGGCTCCCCTGCCAAATGCAGTCCCAAACAATTAAAAATAGCAAGGCTCGCTCCACTGTAGGGTTCAAATCTTCCAAATTCTATTTGGTTAACTCCTAGAGCTGGGTCACTCCTCCTAGCACAAGGAGTCAGCTTCAATGCAAGTGTGAGTATAGGTGAGCAGTGTTAGAGTGGTGTTATACTGTGTTCTGTGGTGAAATCGTTAGGTAGAGCAGTGTTATACTGTGTTCTCTGGTGAAATCGTTAGGTAGAGCAGTGTTATACTGTGTTCTGTGGTGAAATTGTTAGGTAGAGCAGTGTTATACTGTGTTCTGTGGTGAAATCGTTAGGTAGAGCAGTGTTATACTGTGTTCTGTGGTGAAATCGTTAAGTAGAGCAATGTTATACTGTGTTCTGTGGTGGAATCATTAGATAGAGCAATGTTATACTGTGTTCTCTGGTGAAATCGTTAGGTAGAGCAGTGTTCTACTGTGTTCTCTGGTGAAATCGTTAGGTACAGCAATGTTATACTGTGTTCTGTGGTGAAATCGTTAGGTAGAACAATGTTATACTGTGTTCTGTGGTGAAATAGGTAGAGCAATGTTATACTGTGTTCTGAGGTGGAATCATTAGATAGAGCAATGTTATACTGCGTTCTCTGCTGAAATCGTTAGGTAGAGCAGTGTTATACTGTGTTCTCTGGTGAAATCGTTAGGTAGAGCAATGTTATACTGCGTTCTCTGGTGAAATTGTTAGGTAGAGCAATGTTATACTGTGTTCTCTGGTGAAATTGTTAGGTAGAGCAATGTTATACTGCCTCCTCAAGTGAAATTGTTAGGTAGAGCAGTGTTATACTGCATTCTCTGGTGAAATTGTTAGGTAGAGCAGTGTTATACCGTGTTCTGTGGTGAAATCGTTAGGTAGAGCAATGTTATACTGTGTTCTGTGGTGAAATCGTTAGGTAGAGCAATGTTATACTGTGTTCTCTGGTGAAATCGTTAGGTAGAGCAATGTTATACTGTGTTCTGTGGTGAAATCGTTAGGTAGAGCAATGTTATACTACGTTCTCTGGTGAAATCATTAGGTAGAGCAATGTTATACTGCGTTCTCTGGTGCAGTCATTAGGTACAGCACTGTTATACTGCATTCTCTGTTGAAATTGTTAGGTAGAGCAATGTTATACTGCCTCCTCTAGTGAAATCGTTAGGTAGAGCAATGTTATACTGCGTTCTCTGGTGAAATCATTAGGTAGAGCAATGTTATACTGTGTTCTCTGGTGGAATCCTTAGGCAGAGAAATGTTATAATGTGTTGTCTGGTAGAATCCTTAGGCAGAGAAATGTTATACTCTGTGGTCTAAGAGGCACTGAGCCCAGCAAAGCTCAGTTTTATTTTAGATTGAAGGCTTTGAAAAATAGGACAGGATAAAGAGCCAGACTCAATAGGAACTCAAATACAGGTGAACACTGTGTAAGGGCTGGGTCAAAGTGGTGCACTGGGCAACACAATATCACCCAGTTCACCTATTTATGTGACAAGTCAATTGAATAAAATTTGGGAGATTGAATCTTTATAGTGGAATGAGCCCCAACGATTTGAACATGCAAATGTGAAATTCTACCCCTATCTTTTCTCCTTGTTTTAAAAATAAAACAAAGAAAGAATCAATTTGACATCCTGATGTGAAGCAACAATGCATCATGTTGGAGGAATTTAAGTAGATTGGGACAGAAGGCAGGCGTGCTTGACATACATTAAGTGTTCATTCCTAACTCTGCCTCCCCCCCAGCCCCCACACTGCAGGAGAGGCAGTCCCTCACATAAGCCTTCCTGCCTTTACCCTGGGAGATCCTTTGTACATTCCTCCCGAGTCACGGGCCCCTTGTTAAAGGACTGTGACATTAACGTACCGTGAATACTGCAGAAGAGTGCAACCCCAGAGCTGGTCTCCATCCATATTTGTACCTAATTTCTTCTCATTGAGAGTGGGGGTGGGGTGTAGGGGTGATGGGAGACTTGCCTCAGACTGGCTCTGTAGACTCGGCAGGGTGGGATCTGTAACCTACAGCAGCCTTTTTGTGTTCAGTCTCCTATCTGTCTCCTGCCACTGCCCTGGCCTCACATACCAACACTGACAGTAACTTTTAAAAGGCAGCTAAGGCCCCCAGATATAGTTTGAAAAATGAAACACGTAGACACAGCTCAGCTTGTATATCTAATAGGTCCTGCAGTCCTTTTCTTTGCGCTGTTTATTGCTGAGGATATTTGCACGAAAACTTTATCTTTGGCCCTCAGAACTCACCTGCTCGTGTTACATATTTCCCACTTGAAGTCCTAATCGCTGCTTGTAACATCATGCTCTACTGCTGTGGGAGTGACTGATGTCACAAGTGGGGGTATTATGACCTTAGGTGAGGAATAAACAACTGGAGTAGGTAAACCCTAAGGGGGAAAAATTCTATTTCATACAAATAGCCAAAATACAGAATTATAAATGAACTACAGAAAATGCTGTAAATCCTGAATATAGGGTGCTGTGTTTAAATAGTATGTGTTTCAGTGGCCATTGAGGAGTATCATATCCTCTTTAACGTAGCAACATTATAATTTGGGACATGGTAGCACATCACAGGGTCCATCTACTGCCCCTCCCCCACACACACACCCTCTAGAGTGCAGTCATTGTTGGCTGTTTATCCTTTTCACGTTTTTATTTATTTTTTTAGTCAAGCTATTTTGCCCTGGTGCTGGTCTGCCTGGACTTTGGGTCTGGGATGGCTGCCACCTCCTAGTGACCTCCAAGCTCTGTCAGCCACTATTATCACCATCCTTTTGACAAGGGTCACCTCAAAACTGGGCCCAAGAGCTCCAATGACTGTCATGTAGTTGGTATTGGGGTTTTCTCCCATCCTTGGCTAGCTCAACCTTTCCCACCCTTTGCCATATTCTCTTGGTGTGGCATGGTGAGCAGATTATGTGGTCCCTTTGACAGAGTAGCAAGCTACCTATCCCCCCACCAGGGGGTCACTGTGGTGCCATGACTGACATCACTATCCCTCCTGGTTGAGGAGCTGCCCAGCCTGGTTGCCTGGTCACTGACTTCTGACTCGCTCCCAAACCTGGGTCACAGCTACCGCCATGCCATTCAGCCTGTTATATGTTTTGTAAGGCCCCTGTAGGTGCAGCCAACTCAGCCTGCCCCACAGTAAAAAACAGTACAGGTGTTGTTCCCAGTCCTCCTGTACTGGAGAACTGCTACCCTCTCCCATGTGGTATCAGGATTTGCTATTGGTGGCTATCAGGGAGCTCCCTTGCACACATCTCCCTGGGTACCCAGGAGCTGGAATGCAGAAGGCCTGCTGAGGTTGCCGTGGGGTGGACAGCATTGGTGCCTTTTGGTTCAATGAAGCAACATGCTCAAATTAATAACCACAATACCTCATAACCCTTTCCCACATGCCAGGCAAATGCAAAAATGTCTTTAACAGACCCAAGTGTAGGGTATTTGTAAATCTGGCCTGATGGCCAGCTTGAACCACACTCCCAAATGAAAAAAGAGTTTTTTCCCCGAATCAGGGCCACCCTGCAGCATACTTTATGATCCCCCTGAACTGCTGGGTTCTACTGGCTTGACCAACCTCTGGATCTCCACTCTCCATGTTGGCAAGGCTCCCTCTTCAGACCTCCACCCTCAGGCTGATGACTGGCTTCTTCCCTGATGTTCGGTTGATTTTTATGCTTTCAACTGCTGAGGCTTTGGACTGACTCACATGTTCTGGCTTACAGACCCTTAGGGCAAAGCCAGCCCACACTGAGCTAGAATTTCTCCTATGGTACCCGGACCAGAAGCTACGGATTCTTCCTCTTGCTTCACACAGATTCAGCATCATCTTCATGCTGGCTAGCATGGGTCTGCCTCTCACTCCTCACCAAGATTAGCAGGAGCAGACAGTTCATTGATCAGACATTGTTTGCTCAGCTCGAAGCATCCTTGCCCATGTAGGTCCAGCTCTCACAGAGATCTCTGCAGATTTCCCAGCCTCTAGCACAGCTCTCTGCCCATAGCACAAATCCTGTGGAACTTTGGAAGCTCCCATTGGTCCAGACAACTGTCACTCAAGAATCTTGATGCCTCATAAGTCCAGGAAAGAATCCACTGTCCTTCCCTCTCCTAGAGGCCACTAGGAGCTGGCTGTGGGCTTTAAGCCTTCTGATTGGCTGTCCTGAAGAGTTAGTGGTTGCAATGATTGTGGCGGCCATTCAGGCCTGAGGCACCAGCCCCAACAATATGTTTTTAAAGGGCTCCCATCCTCATTTTCCATGCCATTTCCACCTCCTGGTTCTGGTGGCAGGATTGGGTAATGTGCTAAGGTGCTATCAGGTGGCAGCTAGAGCAGTTCTTTGTTGGTAGTAGCTGCCCACCATTGTTGGCTGGCAAAACCTCAAGGATTATGGTTTTAACATAGGGAAGGAGGAGTTGACTAATCGAGGCTCCTGCCAGGTCCTACATGCTGATGTCAGTCCCACATCACTGTATTTTTTGAGGTTCTGGGATCTAGAGGAGGCAAACAGAGGGTGGCAACTTGCTGGGTCCAGGTCAGGGGCTCCAGGTAAGCCCCAACATGGGGGCGCTACACTTTTCTGTTTATTTCCTCCCTTACATGTGAATACATATTGGCCAGGAAACTGGAACATCTTGAGCAATTGCAAAACGGGTTAGCGAGTTGCTAAATCCATTTTGTGACCTCAAAGCAGGAAAGGACCACAGAATGCCATATTGGATGGCATGGTGAGCAAATCACTAACTTGTTTGCAATCTGACCTAAAATATACAAGTACGCCTATGCAAAGCAGCTGATAGTGCCTTGCATATTGATAGGTCTGGGGAGGTAAGTAGTCATCAGTGCAGCACTAATTACTGCCTCCCCAAACCTGATCTTACCAACTGTGCCCCAACCATGACCCCCCCCGCTGCACGAACATCTCCCTAATACATATATGTACATATCCTAGTGGCTAATGGTGCCCCCGCCCCCCTGTGCCCTCTGATCCATATCTGAAAATATCCTGTGGGCTAGTGGTGCCCCTGAACCCCCCCGATCCATATCTGAAAATATTATAGTGGCTAGTGTTGCCCGGAAACACCCGCTATCCATATTTGGAAATATCCTGTTGGCAAGTGGCTCAACCCCTGGCCCCTGGTTCAGATCCCACTGCCCTTCCTGTCCCAGTGTACTCCCACCAAGGTCTGAGCTCTCTGATCTTCCTGCATTGCCCCCAGTGCCCTCCCAATGGCAGCTGGCACAGGCCTGCCATTCACCTTCATGGCCAACTGCCGACTGACAGTTCACGATCGTGTACCTAGAGTAGGTGCATGATTGTGAACTGTGATTCTGCGGCTGGCCATGGAGGTGAGAGGAGATTCTGTGCTGGTCACCACTGGGGCCAGAACAGACAGGTTGGGAGGAGGTCAGACCTGGGGGGCACTCTGTGACCGGGAGGACAGGGGGATTCAGACTCAGAGGGTGGCCCACTAGTCACCAGGATATTTTCAGATATGGACAGGGATGATGTTCCAGGGTGGAGGGCACAACTAGCCACCAGTATATCTTCCGGTATGGATTGGGAGAAGGGGTTGGGACAGGGGCATCACTAGCCAACAGAATATTTTCAGATATAGATAATGGGGGGTTCAGGGCTGGGGGCAGTACCTGCCATCAGGACAACTGTTAGAACACATGGGGAGGTGGGGGCACTGAAACACCAGCAGGCAGCCCCAGTAGGCACTGGGGGTCACCAACCCTATTTGTTCCTGGCCTGCAATGAGGCCCTAATGAGATGCAAATAACTCCATAGTGCCTTTCTAGTGCTATGGGGCCTTCTGCATCTTAAGGTACGTATATTGCAGTTTTCTCCAGTGCAGCAATTGCCATTAGTGGACCCTAACAGACCAATTTGCAATCACAGTCACCATAGCACTCAATTGGCCACATACCTTTTCTGGCCAGTAGGGGTACAGGGTTTGTGATCACAGTCTAGCTATGTCCTGTTGGTATATTGGAACTTGCCTTTAGCACTTGAAAAGTGCCCTAGCATGTTCCAGTATACCCCTGGTTTACTCCAGGCACTAATTTCCTCCTGGAGCAAATATTTGGTGGGACCTAATCTGGTCCTACAAATATCCTGACCAATGGGTTGCAGTGGAATAACACATTTAGCTCCACTAATAAGTTATAAGACCTATTGCTAGCGAGTGTGGAAGTCACAGGTAAATGATCAAGGTGTTACAACTCGTGGAGATAAATGTGTTATTTTACTGTAACCTGTTATGTATTTGATATTTATACCATTGAAGGGACGAATAACAATAAGTCTGATTTTCCAGCAATCAGAAGGGAGTTGGAGCTTTGGAAATGGGACCACAGCAAACCTAGTACTACAGAACTCTGGTCAAGGATCAAAAATAAAATCTATGAATTAGAAAATGTATATGTATCCAGTAAACCACTCTACAACAACAGGAGTAAGGTCCCCTTGTGCTACAGTATACAGCAAAAAGAAAAAGTTAAAAAAAAGCATATAACATAATGAAAGGGGATAATAACCAAGAGAACATTGACAATTATAAAAAAAACTATTAAAAATAAGCAAACACATGACAGAGTCAGAAAAGAGTAAAATAGAGTTTAGGTTGGCACACATAAAGGACAATGACAAGTCATTATTTACGTATGCAGACAGTAAGGTTGTAGGCAGAACGGTGGGCCCTATTAAAGATGGAGAAATGAGATTACAGATCCAAGTGGCCAAGTGAGAGTGTTCAATGAAGACTTCTGTTCAGTTTACTGTAAACAAGTACTGCAACAAGACCTAAGTCAGGACTTACACGACAGGGTGTCCAAACTAAATCTTGGGATGGAAAACATTAAAATCTCACGTATGGACATAATTAACCAACTGAGTAAAATAAACACTGCAAAATCTGCAGGTCCGGATATGATACATCCAGTACTAATAATGGAAATAAGTTCATGGCTAGCTGACCCATTACTGAAACTGTTTAACATGTCTATTGAGTCAGGAGATGTCCCCGAAGACTGGACAACTGCCCTAGTGATTCCTATCTTTAACAGGCATTAGTCAATGCCAGATGTTCACTGTTATTGATGTTGTACCAAGTCTAGGAGCAGATCCCCGTGCCTGAAGACTGGGATGGGATGGGCATGGGGTGGGGGGACAGTTATGGCAGGGCAACAACAGACTCTCATTTAAATCAGAAATGACATGCATAAGGCTGAAACTGATCTAGCTAGTGAGGACTAGCAATTTTAGCACTAACCACTGAGTCACTTAACTTCACTTTCTAATTGCTGTGATACACACACGCAGACTAATACATATACACATATATATTCCAGTGATTATAACATAGCAGTGCACCATCTGCACACCTGTTTACAGATTAAAAGAAAAGACGTCAAGGGACCGTTTTCTTCTTTTCAGGCTCTGAGGGACATCAGAGGGTGGGGAGTTGCCACTAGACACCTCAGTTAAATAAGCAATGACCTACAGAAGGCTGAAATTGATCTGAAAGTGTGTGCCTAACAGACCATCAGTTGGAGTCCCTATTTTGAGTGAGTAGCAGTCACTGGTTGCTGGAAGGTGAGTGTTTAAAATTAGCTGAGGTTTTGTACCTTAACTGCAGGTATCACATTTCAACAGGGGATTAGTGAGGGCTGAAATTCAAGTGTGTGCCTAACAGTCCTTCAGTTGGAGTCCCCATTTTGAGTGAACAGGAGTAGGAGAAACTGTTTGCTGGTATGGCGAACTAGAGCTGTGTTTTTGCCCTGTAGTTTATGGAAGTATGTCTCTTTTTACTCAATTGTTTTTGTAGACACCTTGTACCAGAGGAGTGGCCCTCTCACCCACCCCCATTTCCCAACTGCCCCCAGGTGCACTGCCTTTATAGTGGAAGGCCAGGCCACACCTGCTTAAAGAGGCAGGAAAAGTTGGGCAGCACAAGCATTAGGCTAGCTGACATATAGGCCGAATTACGAAGGGTGTAGTCAGTAACTAGGTCCAAAGGGCACATACAAAAGGAGGAGAGAGAAGCTGTAAGTCCCTACAGAAGGAGAGAGAGAGAGAGTAAGAATTTTGGGGCAGTACTGCAGGTTTACAGCCCTTATAGACATACAGATTCAACTGTAAAGACCTGGGGAATATTTGGGAGACTAAGACAGGGATATGTGGCGGCCAGGGCAAGGAGGCAGGTGGGGGAATGGAGGGGTGGAGTGCAGAGGTTGGGATGACTGGGGTTGGGGCACAAGGAGGCGAGGAGAATTGTAAGCTGCAATGGGTGTGGGGCAGTGCTGTTTCTGGGAACCTGGTGGAAGGTGGGGGGGCTGTTCAGTATGCAGTATGTTAAGACAACTTAAGCTGGAGATAGAGAGCTTGAGACAGGAGCTGGGGGGGAGGGGATAGGTACGAGGAGTTGTGGAGGAGGAGAAGGGGCACAGGGCAGGGAGGGTTCCATTGCATGATAGACCAGGCTGCCATAGGCTGGAAGGGGGCACATGGCCAGGGGGGCCAAGTCCACATGGTTCCGGGAGCACCAGAAGTGGTTGTTGGCAAGTGGTAGGGGGACACAGGTAGATGGAGAAGAAGTAGGAAAGAGGTTCAGGGTAAGCAGAGGCAGGATGAGATTTCACAAGAGGGCAGGGGCAGGAGGTTGGAGACAACAAACATGTACGCAATACTGGTTGATGAAACAGAGTAGGATGTTGGGGAAGCCACTATAGAACAAAAGTCAGGTGACCAGAAGATAAGGGAGGGAACATACAGTTCAAGGAGAGAGGGAAGATGGTGGTGTAAAAGTGGGGAGGGGCAGGGAAGTAGGTAAAGTTGCATGAACACACTAAACAAAGGGGGAGGAAGGCCAAAGCATGTTAGGAAGGGGGAGGAGGGGGCACAATGCAGGAGGCAGTAGGAGGATGTAAAAGTAGTGGAGAGGGAGTGGTTGGGGAAGGGGGTGGGCACAGAAAGGATGGAGGAGGAGGAGAGCAGGTGGAGGTGCAATTGGAGGAGAAAGGAGGGGGAAAAAGGCAGGGTACAACAGCAGAGGACACTGAGGAAAAGGGGTTCATAGGGGGATAAACCATGGGGGCAGTGCAAGGGATGGGAGGGCAGGTACTTATATTAGGGGATTCTATGCTCAGGGGGATGAGATGGGGAGGTAAGGGAGCAAGGAAGAGCCGAACCTCGGTGGAGTGTATGCCTGGTATGACAGTGGGAAGAGTAGGGCAGTGCATTCAGAAATGTGTGGTGAAGGTGGAAGGGAAGCCTCATATCATTGTACACTTAGGAACAAATGATCTAGAGGGCAGTACAGTGGAAGAAGTGCAGGAGACATTCAGGGAAGTGGGGGGTATCTGCAACTGGGTGGGAAGCTCAGTGACGTTCTCCAAGGTACTCCCAGTACCTAGGGCAAGCACAGCTAGAAAGCTAAGAATACAGGAGTTTAATGGGTGGCTGAAGGGTTGGTGTGCAGACATGGGGTATGGGGTAGTAGGGGGGTGGGGTGAGACATGGAATAATAAGGGGCTTTATGCCAAGGATAGGCTGCATCTCAACATCGAGGGTACAAGGGTATTCACACAGGGGCTGGAGAAGTACATTAAAAACAACATCAATTTAAACTGGGGGGAGGGGCTGAGGTGGATAGCAGGGAGGAAGCACCTTCCAGGGGAGACTGGAAGGCCTCACCCCTCAGAGACGGAGGAGGAGAATGAGTAGACATTAGTAAGACAAAAGTGGAAGGGGGAGAGATGAGAAGAGGAGGGCAGAACACAAGGTGGACTGTAGCATCCTTGAATGCAAGAAGGTTAGCAAACAAGGTGGCAGAGTTTCAGGCAGTGATGGCAGAGGGGAGGTAGATATTGCTGCCATCTCAGAGACCTGGGCCACCCAGTACCATGACTGGGATCTCACAATCCTGGGATACAAGGTGTTCCACGGGGACCGGGGGGGGGGAAGGGAGGTTGGAAATTTATGTCAGAGAGGGGATACCGTGTACCAGGGAGGAAGGGGACGGGAGGAGGAGGACAGAAGCCATATGGGTATTGCTTCAAAGCCCTGAAGGTAAGAAATTCAGGATGGAGGTGGTGTACAGGCTACCCTCGCAGAATAAGGAAGTGGATAGGGAACTGGGAGAGCAAATCAGGAAGGTCAGTGGCAAAGGGAATACAGTTATAGTGGGAGACTTCAACCTACCTGGGGTTGACTGGTAGACAGTAACTACAATACACGCCAGGGAACAGGTGCTGCTGGAGGCTATCCATGACAGTTACCTAGTGCAAGGGGTGATTGATCCTACTAGGAAGGGGAACATACTGGACTTGGTGCTAACAAATGGAGACCAAGTCCAGGATGTGGTGGTATGGGACCCTCTAGCAGGAAGCGACCAATGCTCAGTGTGGTTCCTCCTCAACACAGGGAGGGAGTCTGCTAAGAGCAGGACAAAAGTGTGGGATTTCAGGAAGGCAGATTTTTCCAGAATGGGCAGCATCCTAGAGGGGTATTTAGCTGAAACCCAGGGATGGATGCTGAACAGAAGTGGGCAGTCATTAGGAAGGGGCTAAATGAGACCATGAACATGTGGCCAAATCTCAGAGTAAGCAGTACAGATCAAAAAAACCTAGCTGGCTCAGTAAGGAGGTGTAGGGGAAAGTGAGGGAAAAAAGATTGGTCTTCATTAAGTTAAAAAAATCTGGGCATGAGAAGGATAGAGAAGTGTTCTCAAAGGCATCCAGGGAGGTGACCAGGTCAGTCACAGCAGCCAAGGTAGTAGAGGAGCCGAAGTTGGCTCAGGGGATCAGAGAGGGGTTCTTTAACTACATAAGGAGAAGAGGAGTTGTAGGGGTGACATCATTAGAATCGAGAGAGAGGGAGGATGGATGGAACAAGGGGAAGAACAGGCAGAGGCACTCAATAAGTATTTCTGCTCGATGTTCACAAAAGAAAGGGATGGTCCAGTACTGCAGGGGAAAGGGGGCAAGGGTGGAGGGGGGCATAGATAACATATGAGGTCATCCAAGAGGATAATGTTCTGAAGGGCCTTAAAGGCTTGCAGGTGGACAAGACACCAGGACTGGACGGTGTACACCCAAGGGTCCTGAAGGAACTGGCAGAGGTGTTGGCAGGCCCTCTGACGGACCTATTCCAACACCTCCTTGGAGACAAGGAATGTACCCAGGGACTGGAGGATGGCTCTTGTGATGTCCCTTCACAAGAGTGGAGCCAAGGACCAACCGGGTAACTACAGACCGGAGAGCTTGACTTCCATAGTGGGGAAGTTGGTGGAAACCCTTCTGAAGGAGAGGTTGATAACCTTTCTTAATAGCAATGGCCTGAAGGATGAAAGACAGCATGGGTTTGTCATGGGAAGATCTTGCCAAACTAACCTGATCGACTTCTTCGACTGGGTCACTAGGGCGGTTGATGAAGGCCACGCTGTGGATCTCCTGTATCTGGACTTTAGCTAGGCTTTTGACTCTGTGCCACACAAGTGGTTAATGAACAAGCTGAGGGACATGGGAGCAGGGGAAAAACTGGTGGGGTGGGTTGAGAGCTGGCTGCAGGGCAGACAACCGAGGGTAGTTGTAAGGGGCGAGACATCCAAATCACAGCCAGTAACAAGTGGAGTACTGCAGGGTTCAGTGCCAGGCCCCATTTTGTTCAATGTCTTCATTGGAAACATTGCAGAGGGGGGTCAAGAGTAAGATCTGCCTGTTCGTGGATGATACTAAGATTTGTGTGAAAGTGGACAATGAGGAAGAGAGGCAGGCACTGAGAGAGGATCTAGCTAAACTCGAACACTGGTCTAGGGAGTGGCAGTTGGGGTTTAATGCTGAGAAGTGCAAGGTCATGCACCTTGGAGCTAGAAATCCCAATAACAGCTACTGGCTGTGGGGAGTGCAGGTAATAGCTCCGGAGGAGGTAAAGGACCTGAGGGTAATAGTCACAGGGGACATGAAGATATCTGCACAGTGTAGGAGAGCTGCAGCAAGGGCAAATAGGATGCTGGGGTGCATTGCCAGAGGGATCACCTCTAGAAAGGGAGAGGTCATCCTTCCCTTGTATAGATCACTGGTGAGACCATCCTTGGAATACTGTGTACAGTACTGGTGCCCATACCTCAAAAAGGATGTGAGATTACTGGAGGGGTGCAGTGTAGGGCTACAAAAATGATCATGGGACTAGGGGGAATTGCCATATGAGGAAAGGTTGAAAGAGCTCAACACATACTCGCTGCAAGACAGAAGGGTAAGAGAAGACATGATAGAGACCTTTAAGTACTTGAAAGGCATAAACAAAGTCAGGGAGGGAGGATTGTTCCACTTAATGGGGGGGAAGGGTCACTAGGGGGCACAGTCTGAAGTTGGAAGGGGAAAGGTTTAGGACGGAGATGAGGACGCACTACTTCACAGAGAGAGTACTGTCGGGTTGGAATGCACTGCTGGAGGAGTTAATTGCTCAAAAGACAGTGGGTAGCTTTCAGTGGAGTTGGGACAGAGTTAAGGGCAGGGTTAGTACAGACAAAAACACAAATGGGAAAAGACCGGAAAAGAGGAGGAAGAGAGTGGTTTGGGTGGGGGTGGGGCAGCTGTAGTGATATGAAACTAAAAGCTGCACAATTGGGCAGACTTGATAGACCTGTGGGCCTTTTTCTTCTGGCAATTTCGTATGTTTGTATGGATAGTGGGGAAATGTAGACTAGCACTTTTTTGCACTAACCAAAGAGCCATCTAACTGCACTTTCTAATTGTTGTGATACACACATGCTGAGTAGTTCAAATACACGTATGTATTACAGTATAAAATGGCACTGCACTGTCTGCACTCATGGAGCATTGCCACACACGCAACTTTAAATGGGGTATACTGTTTGAACATCAAAGTTTCGACATTGACTCCCCGACATCGAAATCCCAATGTCGATGGACTTTGTGTCGACTGGGATATTTTTCAATGAGGGGTAAGCACCTAACTCCACTGTCTGTGTGATGCGGAGTTAGATATTTAAAGTAGAAGGGATGCAGGGAACACCACCCCCCACATGGGGGTGTGGGGGTGGGGCACAACACCCCCACATTGATACAGTTAAGTGTGCGGTCGGTGGCAGTGTGTTGTGGATCGTTGTTGGGACACGCCTTCGATTTGAAGGATTGCGGCTATATGTCCATCGCTATGATTTGGTGGAGCCAGTATATGACATTTATTTACTTATACATCTAAGCATTTTACAGTATTTTGGATAAGCATTGTGCTTTGCACTAACTCATTGTACTAATCTACCGCATGACTGGGTAACTAATAGGGCTATGGAGGTGCGGTGGATGTAGCCTATCTGGACTTCAGAAAGGCCTTTGACACTGTTCCCCACAGAAGGCTGATTAACAAACTGCACAGCCTAGGGTGGATCCTAAAATAGTTCTGTGGATGGAGAACTGACTGAATGGCAGGAGCCAGAGGGATGTGGTAAACAGGGAGTACTCTGGAGAGGGAGAGAGGACAAGTAGGGTGCTGCAGGGGTTGGTGTTGGGACCAGTCCTTTTCAGTGTCTTTGTTGGGGACATTGCAGAGCAACTAGAGGGGAAGGCATTTTTCCTTTGCAGTGGATAGAAAGGTATGCAATAGGGTGGACATGCCAGGGGGTGTTGAAAGAATGATGGAAGACCTTAAACTGGAGAGCTGCCCCAGTGATGCTTAGGGTTGAGCTACTGGATGCCACACCTCATGCTACACTGGCAACCCAGGTTTGGGAGTGAACCTGGCTCGTCGAAGGCCAGCTGGGGGGAGAGGGAGGGAGCAGGATTGAGCAGCCACAAGGCAGTTCTCCTCTCCCAGGAAGGGACCCTGTCACCCCCTGTAGTCCAACTGCCCCCAGGTGGAGACCTGAGGGTAGCGCTGGCAGGTGGCAAGCAGATGGAGGGCACTGGGGAACCACAGCGTGTGCGTCCCTCCACAGGCGCATGCACGACCGTGGCATGGGGAGTCAGGTGAAAACGGGGAAAAACGGGGACATAAACACAATTAAAAAAAAACTGAAGAAGTGGTCTGAAGAATGGCAACTGGTATTCAATGCAAAGAAGTGCAGGATCATACAGATAGGGCACAAGAACCCAGGGGCAAAGTACAAACTATGTGGGGAGGTACTGACAGTCACAAAGCAGGAAAGGGACTTGGGAGTTACCATCTCACAGGACCTAAAAGAAACTAGGCAGTGTGATAAGGCGACTGGAAAGGCTAGCCAGATGCTTGGATGCACAGGGAGGGGTAATAGGAGTATAAAGAGAAAGGTCATCTTGCCCCTATATAAGCCACTCATGAGATCGCACCTGGAATACTGCATCCAGTTCTGGAGGCCCCATCTGAGAAAAAACAGACAAGGTGGAGGCGGTGCATTGCAACTACAATGGAGCAGTGCATATGGGATAAGACCTATGAGGAAAGACTAGCCAAGTCGATATTTAAAATATTTATTTCATTTGGGTAAAGCATTTAAACCATTTTAAATACTGAATTTTTACAGGATATGTCTAGCTGAGATTCATATATATGATATATCGAATCTCAACTGGCATATCCTGTAAAATATCACTTACAGTGTGGTCATGCTTTAACCCATGATTTCTAATGAGTTGCACAATGCAGATCTGCTGAGAGGCAGTTTCAACGTTGTCTTCTTTTTACACATTTTTTCAATGCGTTTTCCTAGAATATGCCTGCTGCTTGCTATATATTTAGCCTGGATAGTTCACAGAAGACGTGGCATCTTATTTTCAGTTGGGCTCCACATGCACACACTATCATGATACATTGCGTCAAATCAGAACACGCTGAAAACAATATTTTACATCTGGACTAGGCTGATAAAATTGGTAAAATCATGACCCCACTGAAAACAAGATATTGTATCTAATCTAGGACATCCTGAGTAAATACAATGCAAAAATGTGTAAAATGAAGATCCCTGTGAGAATGAGATGTAACAGCTCCCCTGTGTTATCCAGGATACAAAATATAGGATAAGAAATATTTAAAGGAACTCTACTGTAAACTGAACTTCACTGTGTTTCACATAAGCAAGACTGACATAAACAATTTTCTTATTGTTTTATAACATATTAGATTGCGGTATATATTTTGAATGGTGTGGCCATGAGGATGGTGTGTACAGTGTGAGTGTGTGTGTGTGTGTGTTTGCGATAGCTCAATATAAATATTTTTTCCCCGAAAAGCATAGTAAAAGGAGTTACAAATTATACCATTCCTTACTTGTCTTGGGGGTTAAAGTTGCAGCTGTCTTCTGCTATACTAACATGCATTCTAGATACTGCTGGTTGTGCTATGCACTTAGATTTGAAACCAGAAAAGATGGCTGTCTTCAGGGCTAAAAGTTTCATAATGTGTTTACCATCTAAAGCACAATATAAGTATTTTGTTTTTTAAAATGCTTAGTAAAATTAGTAACAAAAGATGACAGTTCTTTACAGATGTCTTATGCTAAAGTAAACTATGTCTGAGACAGTACTTATCAGATAGTTGTTTTGTTTTTGTTGACCCGGTAGGCCCACTGGGCCTGGAAGTTCCTTTTTCAGGAGTGACCGGGGGTGGGGGGTACAGATGGTAAACAACTGAAATTGAACCAGATTAAGCTGTTGGCGGTATTTTTAGTGAATGAGGAGAAATTTGGCCAAGACACCGGGGAAATTCCCTTACTTCCTGCTTCCTTTGAGCAGGGGGGACCCATTTTCTTGTGGGACCAAGATGGCGGAGGAGGAGACTGGAAGAGTGAGATTGGTGGACGAAGAATCAGTGGAGCTGCTTGGAATGGATATTGCAACTGAAGTATCTGTCTCTGTAGACGCCGCGTTAGGAGCACCCGAGGTGGCCAGGCTTATCGCATGCGATACAATTTCTAATATAGAGTTGGGAGACATACTTGATTTACACCAAAAAAAAAACAGTGTTTAGAAGAGGAATTGGTTCGAATTAAACAGCAGATGGATGATTCGCGAGCACAGCGAGATGACCATAAAAGAAAACATTCAGCGGTTTCTCCGCTATCGGACAACTCTTTGGGCCCTTTGAAGGTGTTGGCAACTGTAGAGCATGGTAATCCACTTCCAGACCAGGAAGAAAGGCCCCCACAACGCGACTGGAGCGAGGGTGATGACACCGGCTGGTCACCGGAAAAAGCGCTCCTCTCAGTCAGATGGATGTCCCCTGCACAAGGAGTCTGGCAGCCAGACCTGGGTTGTTTACTGGTAGGATCAACAAATCTGTTGCCTTCCTCTCCTATGATGTATTCAGGAGGGACATTTGCTGTTTCAGATACTGTTGCCTCTGGGGTTTCAGAAAAACAACAGGGGTTGGGGGTAACTTTGGATTCTTCACAATCTGATCAGAGGACTGTTTCACCTAGGGAACGAGGAGGTGTCCTGGCTGAGAGCTCCCCCCAACTTATGCAAGCCACTTCCATAAAACTGTCGATTTGGCGAAACGTAGAAATACAGTAAGGTTGCGATACGTGGGACAGAAGGAGTCGACACCCGATCGTTTTCATGTGGGGAAAATCTTGCTTTAACAGTCCATGGGGTTTTCCCCTTCAGAGGTTTATGCCTTAATCCATGCACCAGGAGAAAGTACTTTTGATGTTAGTTTTTGTACTCCAGCTTTGCTGGAGAAATTCTGTTGTAGATTTTCAAATTCAAAAACTAACCTTTTATGGGTAGATTTTCTGGTGATACCTTTAACTAAACAACCTTTTAGGGTAATTACTATTCTTTTCCGCAATGAGGGGGTTAATATAACTGATGTGGTATACTGGTTAGAAAAACGATATACTATTCAAGGAAATCCTTCCCCAATTTTGGATGATGAAGGTTTTTGGACTGGGGGTTGGAAGTTTAGGATTAAATTACACCAAACAGAGCAGGATGTTATTCATTTACCTAATTGTTTATTCATAGGTCGGGATAAGGGGGTTCTGTTTTATCCTGGGCAGCCTAGGATGTGCTTTAAATGTGGATCCACAAGACACATTAGTACTACATGTGAGGTATTGAAATGTACGTATTGTGGGGAATTAGGCCATGTTAGTGCACATTGTTTTCAAGACCCCAAATGTAACCTTTGTGAGGAGGTGGGTCATGTGTTTGCTGATTGTCCTTGGGTAGCCAGGAACACAGAAAATGCTGATTTTGGAGTTCAGGATTATTATATTAAAGAGGCTATTACCCCCACTGTGTTTTCTGGGCCTCAACCTCCTGGTAAAAGACATATGCCTCAGATACCTGAATGTGGACCCCCCCCCCATATTTTGGTTGCTGGAACAGAAGGTGTTTTAGCACAGTCCACTGCACAGGAAAAGTTGGGGGGACCATTATTTCGTCAGATCCTTTACCTAGTTCTCAAGATTTTGTTGTGGTTCATCCAAAGAGGGGGAAGGGTGTTAGGCCAAAGGGTTTGAAAAAAACATCTGAACCTTTGGAAGAGATGAATACTTATGAGGTATTGTGAGATGTTTCTTCAGATCAGGAGACAGAACATACTGAAGTGGCAGTCTGCTCTTGGGAGGGGATTTATTGGATCCAGGTGGACAACGGGTTGGTACCTCCGGGTCTAAAACTAGTGGTAGGATTACCCAGGCCTCTAGCAAAATAAAGTGAGGTGTCTCCTTTTTCACTTTTTTGACTTGTGATTGATCTTCGTTATCAGTTTCACATCATGGCCCAGATATTCAAACTGCTCCCAAAATGTGCGCAACAGCAGGAGCAAGCACAATTCAATTGCGCATATGCATAACAGACGCGATATTCAAACATGGAGCAGAACAAATTGGGCAAGCAGCCAACGTCTGAATTTCGCACAGACTGCACTATAGAGCAACCAGGAAGGGGAAGCTGAGCAGAAAGGTTGCGACATAGCGCAACAAGGGCAGCACAGCTGAGCAGTCCAGAGGTGCCATAGCTCAAGCAGAGCCCCCCCCCCCCCAGCAGAGCAATGGAACTGCACAACCAGGGAGGCAGACTGGGGCCCACCGCCAGCCATGCCACACATGGGCACAGGAACACACTGCAGAACCAACAAGACACCTGCACACCCCAAGCACAGCATCACTGGGGTGGGACGGATGATCTACTGGCCCATGGGGACAAGCCACAAAGCTACAGCAGGGCCATGACGCCCCAGCACAACCACTGGCAGGCTGAGACTGCCACACACAGGGGGTTGACAACCACAGTGCACATCAGCCCCCCGTACGCACAGCACACCCTGCACCATGACCCCAAGACACCACCCATGTGCAGTGACTGGCACTGCAGGAAACACCATGCATCCCCCCCGGCACACGTCAACCCCATGTAGCAGAGAAGCATACAAGCCAGACCCACCCTGTACACCCAGCAGTGGGTGGCAGCAGATGGCAAGACCAACAGAAAGTCACTGCCACACTGGAGACACCTCCCCATGCACACACACGCGCGCACACACACACACACACACACACACCCAGGACCATACCACCCCAGATGGCATGCACACCACTGCAACTGAGCAACCATAGCCAGCTGCAAATCAGAGACCAACACAGTATTCATATCAAATATATATGTATTAGAAAATGTAAATTACAAAATCAACAACAACAAAACTACAAGGGGGTAGGGGTACAAGGAGTGGGCAAGGGTAAGGATGAACAACTTGAGAGGGAAGGTAGGGTGGGAGGGATGGGTGAAGTGGGAAGGAATCCGCCTAAGGCCTAGCAGGCTGGTCCTCTGCCATCTGGTGTCGTCATGTCTGGCTGTGCCTCCTCCGTAGGCCATGGCGCTGGATGTTGTGGAGGATGGTCCTGTTGTCCATGGACACCTGTGTGAGCTGCTGCAGTGCCCGCTCTATCCTCCAGAGCACAATGAGGCCTAGGAAAATGGGAACACAGTTAATGACTGTGACTGACCACAACCCTGAACACCACCCAACCTGCAAGCCATATAGCCCAATGTCCCACACCTGTGATGGTATGCACCCACCCACAGTGAACATGCACATGGCCAGCCCAACCAGGCGGCACCAGCTATGTGCACCACTGCACACACACACTGCCCATGTCCATCACAGCACAAACAAGGCTGTCAAGTGATGTGGCAATGTGGTGCGATGCCAGTTCCACAGCCATGTGCCCAGTGCATGCATGGACCACCAGTGACGACACACAGACATGCAGTGACACTGGACAGTGATGAATGTCGCCTATGTCATGCATGGTTGTGTTGTGCATGACTGGTGGTCATGCCCACCCCCTCCAGCATGCAATAGCATCCATGATGTAATGATACTCACACTCTGCAAGCAGCTGTGGCTGCTGCTGCTGCTGTGGCCCACCCCTCGCAGCACCACCGACCAGCACCAGGGCCCTGCCACGGCCCTCCTCACCCCGTGCCTGCATCCTCTCTGCCCAGCCTGTGGGAGACAAATGTTGAGAAAACATCAGTGTGACTCCAAAGCAGACTCGCCCCTGCCCCGCAGGAGGTGCCTGCCCACATAGCCAGACCCATGAATCTCACACCTGCACACACTGACACAGCCAACCATGTCAGAGCCATCACCCATGCACAGCCACCAAAACACACTCACACCCCTACAGAGAATACAGGTGCATAGATGGTACACCCACCTGGCCTAGCACCATGCCCCTCCTGGCATGTGACCGTAGCCGCTCATGCAGGTCAGGTTCCCTCCTGCGGAGGTCACTGTACCTGTGCCGGCACTGCTCAGCAGACCGGCGCCGCCCAGTGACCCCCACCAGGTCATTGGCCACTTCCAGCCAGACCTGGTTCTAGCCATGGTGAGGGGCTCCTCACCATACAGTGCCCCATAGTGGGGCTCTACCAGGGCCACCAGGTTGGCCACCTCCACCGGGCTCCATTGCACTGCCCTCCTGCGTGCCATGCTTCCAACTTTACAGCAGGCAATATGGCGCCCCGCAGCGTGGCAACCCCACATGGAAATGTTGCGCAATAGACCACCATAGGTTCCAATCGTGCTGTTTGTACAGCGCCGTCGGTCCACATAGCGCTGTCACCAGACAGCGCAATAGGGCCACACATGGCAGCCGAACAGCGCCAGGGGCCAAAGGTTGGACACCAGGTCAGGGGTCTATGACACAAGGCCACGCACAGCGCCATCTGACGTCTACGCATCCTGCGCGACCGACCACCTGCATGACAGTGCCACAGTAGACTATTGCGCAGTAGTGCCACAGTGCCATATAGTGCCCAGTGCTGTAGCGCCACTGGCACAATGGTAGCCATGGCCTGAATTGCCGATCGTGCACAGCACGTCATCAGCGGCAGACGCCCGCGTAAGCTACCTGGGCATGCGATTCAGTGTATCGCACAGTCACAGATCTGCGCTATTGGCTCAGCTGGCTCAACCAGATATGGAAGCGCAATGGCGCGATATTCAGCCGACACATGCAAATCATCCGATCAGCCATTCAATGGCGCGGTGGCATGATTTGCACTCTACAGTTGCTCACTCTAATTTGCATGCATTGCGCTATAAAAGTCGGCGAAGTGGGCTGCGCTGGCCAGATTCGGTTACTGCAGGTGAGAGGTGAGTTGCATGCCGTGGAATGTTCTGGACAATGGGCATGGGATAACGCTGTAGACTGCACAGTGACAGGTGTCCACTTCCACCCATACAGAACGCCATGACCGAGCAGAGCCAGGGTGAGGGTGAGGATCGTGGGTGAAGGAG
This sequence comes from Neoceratodus forsteri, assembly GCA_016271365.2. NCBI lineage: Eukaryota > Metazoa > Chordata > Ceratodontiformes > Ceratodontidae > Neoceratodus > Neoceratodus forsteri. Next base: position 533,239,653 of record CM028130.1, on the reverse strand, counting down.
GAGGAGGCCCAACTTCACCACGGCAGAGACTGAGGCCCTCTTCCAGGCCTACCTGGAGGAGGAGGCACTACTGAGTGGATGGCGGGCACCCCTCAGGCCCGTGAGGCTGCATGGAGGGTAGCCTGGGCAGTGAACGCACGGAAGCCTGGCAGCTCCGTTGGGAATGCAAAAGAGATTGGGACAGAACCGCAGGAGGTGAAGGAGAAGGTGGCAGCCCTCAGGGCGGCACGTGCTGGCACTGGCGGGGGCCAGCCAGCGGTGGTGGAGCTGACCCCAGCTGAGGACCGACTGGCTGCATCAATGCAGCGCAGTGCTATTGAGGGCATACCAGGAGGTGGATTCCAGACAGGTGGAAGCCCATCACTGCACGGTATGACATGGTGGTGGTGTTGGGGGGGGAAGGTTGTTCACATGCACTCACTCCTCTCTTTCTGTTACAGATCCTGTTCGTCTTCAGGGGACAGTGGTGGTGGGTCCAGGCAGTGAGGATGACCTGCTGGACATGGAGGAGAGTCCATCCACCTCTGTCACCAGCCAGCATGCACTGCACCAGCATGCACGCTGGGCTGCCAACTCTGGTGTCAGTGAGTCGGGTGTAGGGGGTGCACAGCCTGTGTCTCAGCAGTCTGGCGCAGCAAGCATGCCAGCACGCTGTGACTGTGGCTGTAGCTCACCTGCACCATTGATGATCAGGGACTGCAATGGGCAGTGACATGTGTGTCCCATGACAGACACACAGCAGGCCAGCACGTGCCCCTGGGCCTTGCTGGTTCTGACATGTGTGCCAGCATGTGGCACAGTCCCAGGCTGTGCCTGTCAGCACCGGTGGGCAGCACCAGTGGCTGTGCAGGTGTCTGGCACTGTTGCTGCCACAGCGGTGGAACGAGTGGTCCTCGGAGCACAGCGGTTGTAGGGCAGTAGCAGCAGTCACCCACCAGGTCTGGGGGTGTCCAGCAGTGGCACATTCCCGCCGCACTTTGATCGCCCATTCCTGGTCCTGGTGAACAGCGCCCACCCTCAAGGGGTGTTGTGCATCAGGACCTTCCACACCCTGGGGGACAGGATGCCGTTGTGGCAGAGTACCCATTGGACGAAACACCCGCCTGCTGGGGAATCAGTACAGCAGCAAAGGCGGGTTGCAACGTCTGTGGAGGCACTGTGTGCGGCTGTGGAGCGGCACAGCAGGGAGTGTGCTCTGGACCGTGCAGAGATGGTTCATATGCGGATGGATGTGACCGCCGCCATTGACAGGCAGACCCAGGCATTGGTCGCTGTCGTGGCTGCATTGGGCACACACGCAGGTGCTCCTGTACCATGCACCCCACACAGTACGCTCTCCACTCCCCATTCCTGGCATCATGCGACACCAGGACTGTCGATGCCGGGTTCTGCTGTGGGCATCCCAAGCACCCCTGGTGCAGGTATGTTTGGCATCCTACAGACCCCAGTGCGGACAAGGTCGCGATCGCGCAGTGGGACCCCTGGTGGTCCATCGGTGCCACCCCATGTGGTCCCTGCTCAGCCTGCCAGTGCTGTTGGGTCATGGCGGGGCCTCCCACGCATCCGCGGTGGCCATGGGCGTGCAACATGACTGACCTGTCTCCCAGTGCGGGCCCTGTCTGCTGCTGCCCTGTGGCACTGTGCATCATGGTGGGCAGTGCACTGGTGGGTGCCCTGCCCATCACGCCGACATCGGACCACCTGCACACCATCCCGACTGCTGTCCACAGGTGCATGTGCATGATGATGCCTGCATTGTACTGTACACCAAGGTGCAAGGGTGCCCAGCATCTGATACACGTGCTTGGACAGTACAGGTGGTGGGTGTGGTCTGTGGATCTGTGTGTTTGCCATGTCTGTTCCTATTCTGCTGTGCACCTGCCCATGTACGCTTTGTGCCTGGTGTGTTTGTGTGTGTGTGTGTGTGTGTGTGTGTGTTTCTCCATATGACTGTTCGCCCCTCCCTGATGGTGTGTTTGTGTGCCTGGTCCCTTCCACCCTCCTTGCCGCCATGCACCCCTGGTGTGTTACTCTGTGTGCCTGTGGGTTGCGCCAGGACAGTGTTGTTTGCACATGGCCCCTTGACTTACCTGTGTTGTGCATAATGCTCCTCCGTGATGGTGTCCCGGTGCAGCTGGGCCTGCCGGATCAGTCGGGGGTCCCGCCGTCCAAGGGGGGCTGCACATCACCATCAACACCGGCACCACTTGCGTCCCCATCGCTGTCCCCCTCTTCAACCTGTACGGCTATCCCACAGTCATTGGCCATGTTGTGCAGGATACAACAGGCCAGGAATATCCCACAAGCCTTTGAGGGGCTGTACTGTAGGGCACTGCCGGAGGTGTCTAGGCATCAGAAGCGTGCCTTGAGCATCCCAAACACCGCTCAATGATGTTGCATGTGCCTCATTATAGCGTTGCTGCAATGGGGTCATGGGGCGCCAGTACGGTGTGAGCAGCCAGGAATGGAGTGGGTATCTGCTGTCACCTGTGTGGAGATAGTGGAGATCAGTCTCATGTTCAGGTCCATATTTCCCATATCCCTGTGTGCCACTACCATGGCACCTGTGGCATTCCCACCCTTGCCTCGAGTTTGCATTCCCTACATGCGTACTCACCCACTAGATAGCCTGTGGGGATGTCCCCACTCTCGAATCGATGGCACAGTGTGGACTGATGCCATATAAAGGCATCATGTGCTCCACCAGGGTGTGTGGCACAGACATTGATTATACGCCCAGTGGCATCACACACCACCTGGCAGCTGACACTGAGGAAGCCCTTCCAATTCATATAGGCGGCCCCATCGGGGCCAGGTGGCGCGTGAATGGCCACATGGGTGCAGTCTATGGCCCCTAGCATGCCAGACATACGTGCTACCCTGTGGAACGCCTGCATGTTTGCCGTACGCTCTGCCGTGGTGCTGGGGAAATGGATGTGCTCCGCAGCATGTGGCAGCAGTGCGCTGAGGAATTGGGTGAGGATGCGAGACGTGGCCAACTGTGTGATGCCTGTGGTGTCCCCTGTTGGCCTCTGGAAGGTGCCCGTGGTGAGCAGGCACATGCAGGCTGTCACCTTGGTCTCCACTGACAGAGCATGGCTCCGTCGTGAGGGTGCCTGCATCACTTCACTGCACAGCTCACAGAGCCGCCTCAGTATTGCCCTGTTCAGGTGGTACTGGCCCACGATCTCTACATCTGTGTACAACTCAAAGCTGATGCGGGCATGGTACTGCCTGTTGGGGGCGTACCGCCGACGGGCTCCTCCACGGCCACGTCCCCCTGCACCTTGCATTCTCACCCCCCCATTACAGCTTCCATGTGGAAGCTGGCACTGTCCATCTCCTGGCTTGTGCCCCGGCTGATGTTGCTCTGTTACCCCGCTGTCCTGACTGCTACTTCCACTGCACCGGGCACCCCCCACTGGCCTCTGCAGCCTATGGCCCACACTGCTTCCCTTGCCTGCCCTGGCCTGTCACTGTCTGTCTTTCTCTCTCTCTCTTCTCCACTTGACATCCCTGTGGTGTTCTTGCGCTGCTTCCTTGAGCCTTTTTATTTTGGCTCATTTCCGCTGGGGCGTAACTTCCGGCTGGTCCGCTGTTGCGCATTGCGCAAGTCTTTGGATATCGCATTGCGCTCTTTATGCATGGATCCACCCCCTTCGGTTGCGCATGCCGTCATTTGCATTGCGCTGTTGCTCAGCATGTTTTCGGTGGCGCAACTGCCTCCTGCTGGATATCACAGAATGGTGCACTTTTGGACTTGCGCAGGCGCAACCCTATTGCGCATGGTGCAACCCTTTTGAATATCCCACCCACATCTTTAAATGTAAATAGTATCCAGTCCGAATTTAAAAGACCTGCTACATATGGGCTTTTTTTACAATCTGATTTAGATTGCATATTTTTTCAAGACGTCCGTCTGCATTCTCCAGGTTTTTTGGAGGCGGCCTCTGTGGATTGGTTTTGGGGGGATAGCTACTGGTCACAGGGGTTTGAACAGTGTTCAGGGGTAGGCATTTGTTTTTTTTCTCCAGTAAAAATAATTAGGCATTTAGAAATTTTGGAAGGAGGTTCTCATGTTAGATATTGTTTGGAAAATTTACCTATGAGGTTAATAAACATATATGCACCCAAATTAAAATATGAAAGGGTAAGGCTTTTTCGCACCATACAACCTTTTTTGTTTACTAGTATGCCGGTTGTTTTTGGAGGGGATTTTAATTGCTCTTTCCCTCAGAGTGGAAGTAATATATTTGGGAAAAAACAATATTGTGATGTCTCTTGTTTGTTGAAACTCATTTCTGAAGTAGGTCTCATTGATGTGTTTGGGTCTGGTAATATAGGAGCTTCCCACACATGTGCTTGTGGCCCTCGCACATCACGGTTTGATTATTTCTTTATTTCTGCCAGTTTTAGCATTCGTAAGGCTGTAGTTAGTGATGTGGCAATTTCTGATCATCGTATGTTAGATTTGGTAGTAGGAAATCTACCTGAACAAAGGCAGAGTCCAGGGTTCTGGAAGTTAAATATTTCCTTGTTAGATTCTTAAAAATAAATTATTAGTTTTCCAAAAAGAACTGATGCAGGGGGTGATCAAACAGCAATGGTACTGGGTTTTTGGAAAAAAGTCTGATACCGTTCCTTTTGACACCCTGGCTCAGGTTTGGGAACAGAGAATTATGGAGGCCTTGCAGCTCCCTAATGGTATGAAGGTCACAGACAACCCAGCTATATTGAATGAAATTGGGAGGTATTTTTCCAAAATTTTTTCAAGTACTGATTTGTCAAAGGCTGCAATATCAGACTGGTTGAAGGGATGTGACCTCCCTCATATTTCTGAGGAGTGTGGGAAATTTAATTTCTCCTATCACTGCTGCAGAACTTAAGCAAGTTATTTGGACCCTTTCTAAAGGAACGTCCCCAGGGTCTGATGGCCTATCACATGCCATTTATAAAGTAATATGGGAAGTACTAGGGATGAACTGGTGGTAGTGTTAAATGATGCTCTTAGTACAGGAGTTTTACCACCCAGTATGTATGAAGGAGTTTTAGTTCTCTTATTCAAGGATGGAAATAAAGAAGATTTAAAAAACTGAAGACCAATCACTTTGTTAAATACTGATAGTAAAATCTTGATGAAGGTATTAGGGAATAGATTGGTGAATACACTAAATGATATAATTCACCCCACACAGTTTAGTGAGGTATTCTTACGTAAGATACAGGATGCCCTGATTCTTATTAGAGAAATTCTGCATAAAGGCATTACTCAGGAATTATTAGGACATTTAGTTAGTATAGATCAATCTAAAGCTTTTGATAGGGTTGAATATACCTATATGTGGGCAGTTTTTTCTAAATATGGGTTCCCAGATAAGTTTATTTTATGGTTGCAAATATGCTATAAACACATTTGTTTATTTCCTAGTATGAATGGATGGATAGGAGGTAAGATTTTAGTCAATAGAGGGGTGAGGCAGGGTTGTCCTCTAAGTCCTATCCTTTATTTGTTGTCTCTGGACCTATTATTATACAGATTGAATAAACAGGACGATGTAATGGGTCTCTCTGTGGGTTGTATAGATTTACAGATTAAAACTATTGCTTATGCAGATGATTTGTGTTTAATATTGGCAGACAAATCATCAGCCTTTTTGGCTCAAGATGAGTTGAGAGTGTTTTCAGAAGTAACTGGTTCTGTAATCACTACCAGAAATGTAGTATTTTATCCATTGGTTGTGAGGGTACAGTATGGAGTTCAATATGGCATTTTCCAGTAGTGACCTCCTATATTCGAATTTGGGTATTTTTTTTGGTAGTCCTGATCCCCAGTTTTATAATTGGGAAGAGAAAATTCATACTGCACAAGGTTTGGTAACAAAATGGAATTCTTGGTGTATGTCCAAACGTAAAAGGATATATATGATAAAATCGCATTTGTTACCATTGTTTCAATTTTTGTCGGCAGTATTTCCTATCCCAAAAATACTGGAAACTTCAGTGTACAGTGTGTTTTTCCAGTGCCTTTTGGGGGAGTCGTCTAAACCCTATTAAAAGAGGAATTACCTATTTACCTATCACCCAGGGAGGTTTGGGAATGATTAATTCAATAATTTATTTTTCATGTTACCTTTCTTTTTCACAATATTGTCCCATTGGCTCGTAATGAGTTAGATTATGGTGCCCCTGGGTTATGGATGAGTTTGGATCCCTATTAACACAGTGGGCCTCTTCAGGCTCCCTTTTTAAACAGGTGAAATTTTTCTCTTTAGCTAATTGTTGGAAGGATGTGGTAGGTAAACTCAAACTCTGAGAATTGCCTTATCACTATCTAACTACTGGCACTTGGAAAATGGTATATGACTGGCTGTTGCTAACCTGGTTCCATGATGAACCCTGGTTTATGATATTTCCCTCAGCTAATATACAAATTATGACAAGTTTTCTTCGTTGTCCCCAAATTCCAACATTTATGTGGGATTTTATATGGCTTTGCACCCACCAAAAATTGGGGGTAAAAGGGAACATGAAGCATAAGGGTGTAGTGGAACAAATGTGTCCTAGAATTGATACGTGTAGTGGGGTGGTTGAGACTATGCAGCATTTGTTTATAGATTGTCCCTATGTGGTTACATTTTGGACTTCTTTTCATAAATATTGGGTCTCTGGGCCTTTTCAGAGGGAGGATCCGGATGCGTGGGTTAGGAACATTTTACCAGCTGCATGGGTCCATTTTGACTCTGGGACGTTATTGTTATTTATGGGACATGTTAAGTTTCAATTATGGCAAGCCCACTGCGCATTAGCTTTAAGACAGCAGGTATTGTCTAGTGCTTATGTGTTTTTGATGGTTCAGAAAGAGATTTTTAGATGGAGAGACTATGAGCACAATACAGCCTCCCCTGATCTTTATAAATTATGGTGGAGACATATGTCTTGGCTGGATACTGGGTGAACATGATACTTTCTTTGTACCTGATAGTTAATTATTTTCTTTCTATAATTTTTTTTCAAATAAGAATAGGATAATGGTCTTTTTTTTGTATATAATACTGTTTTCATTTCTGTTTCATAACAATTTATATAATTTTGTCCGATCTCCATTCTGTAGTTTTATGGTGTGCATTTGTTTCCAGTTAGTATTTCTGTATTAGACAGCCATTTCTGATGTATGACTGTACTACTTATTTATTTTGTTATGATTTGTAATTTTTTCATCCTTTTATGTAGGTACTACTGTTTTTGTATTACTTGCTTTTGTTCCTTGAAAATAATTTTTCCCCTACTCTTTGGGAGGTTCAGCTTTTCTGTTTTGGGATTTTATAAATGAAAGTTTGTATTGTATGCTTGATGACATGCTTATTTTTTGTTTATTTTAAGTTTGTCTTATGATTTTGTGTGCAGTAACACTATTAAGTATGTATTTTATTTCCTTTATTTTGTGGATAAAAGTTTCCCCTACTTTTTTTGTGGGGGAGGTTTCCTTTTTGTCATGGGATTAGATTTGAGTTTCACTTCTGTATTAGACAAACCCTTTCGATATGTATGATTGTAATACTTATTTGCTTTTGTTATGATTTGTACTTTTCTTTTGTGTGAGGCAACACGGTTTTGTATTGATTTGTTTTGTTACTCAAATAAAAAATTCCCCTACTTTCCTGTGGGGGTCCCCTTACATCCTGGCATTCTGCCAAGATGGCTGTCTCTGGAGGTGCAGTGGAGGACATGGAGGTGTTGGATGCAGAGGAGAAGGTCTCCTCCCTTGTCTCTGGGATACAAGAGACCACACCAGCTGCTGAGTTTTCAACTGTTACAGACAATAAGATGCATCTCTCTGAAAGTTTTAATATTTCCCCTGACTTATCTGTGGATCAAAGTAAGTGGAGTATACTGTACTTCTCTGCAATTTTCTACTGTTGTTTCTAAGGAGCCATTGCCTTCTATGGATGTAACTGAGCTGCCTGCTGCTCAAGTTCTGATGACTATTAACAATGTGGATGCCTTATTAGAGTTTGAGGAACGATGTTATTTGGAGAAAAGAAAAGGAACATCTAGCTCTCAAACACACTAGTGCTGCATTGCCTACAGTCTCCTTTACTGACTCATCGACAACACATACAGCTTCTAAGCCTTCTGACACCTCGGTGAGTGATTTGACATTTCCGCATTCCACTACTGGCCGACCTGCTCCTAACATTCCTCAGTCTGTTTCTCCTGCTGATTTTTCGGATGGGGGCTCACCCGGCATGGTGTTTATGGCTGTCAAACAGCCTGGCCTATGACGATCCCCTACAACCCCTGATGCTGAACTGATTGACTGAAGTCTGTTGACTCTGCCCTTTCTGCAGCTGGCTGGGAGAAGGATCTGGTAGTGAGGACCTGGTGCTCTGGACTCTCTCCCATTCACATTCCTGAAGCAGAGCTTGCTCCTACCTTGCAAGTACAAACCTCACACACTGCTCGACAGATGGACCTCACACTAACTCCTGACTTGTGTCTTACTCAGAACCTGGTTTTGAAGTTACCGGTCCCTGCTTCTCCTATGGAGCTTTCTCATGCTTCCGAACAACCATCTCAGTGATTACAATCCCAGGGCCCTGGGTCGCGGCCGCCGTCTGCTACATGAACTGTTACTTCAGCCACTGTTGCCTCCAAAACATACGCTTTATGTCTTTCAGTTCCTACTCAACCAGCTAAGAGACATAATGCTGTTAGACTGCAATATTTGGGTAGTACGTCTGAATTGCCTGATCGTATTTTTGTGGGGCGTACTTTACTTAAAGAATCTATGAAATTTGCTGTTTATGAAATTCAAGCCCTAATACATGTTTCTACTAAATCCCATTTTGACATCAGTTTTAAATCGTTACCTGGTCTGGAGAAATTCTGGTCTAAATTTCATGAGTTAAAATCTTCTCCCTTGTGTGCACCTTTTAGTGCCATTCCATTAACCAAGCCTGCTACAAAAAATATTACTATTTTATTTAGAAATGAGGGTGTGAGTTTGAATGATATTTCTGTGTGGTTAAAACAAAGGTGTACTGTTCTTTCTGACCCTGAGGCCATCTTTGATACGATAATTTATGGACCGGGGGTGGAAAGTCAGAGTTATGCTCAGAACTTCAGATACAGGGATACAACATTTGCCTAATAGTTTTATGCTGGGTTGGGATAGGGGAGTGCTTTTTTACCTTGGCCAGCCAAAGGCGTGGTACAAATGCAACTCCACTAACGATCTTAGTAGCATTTGTGACATGGTGAAATGTTCTGTTTGTGGTGGCCTCAGACCTGCAGGTTCAGTGTGTAGAAGAACCCCATTGTGTTCTTTGTGATGACTGTGGACATACCTTTCAGCAATGCACCTGGGCTGCCCACAACTCCCCCACCCTGGCTGATGGAGAAGAGCAGTGACTACTTATTACAATAGCACAACGCTCAAAAATTAACGGTCAGTCTTCCACTTCCCATAGTAATTGGCCTTTTCCTCCCTCTTCAACTGTTTTACACACACGCTTATCTACTTCACCAGCTCCCTCTAGTGATGAGAGGATACCTGTTGCTGTTCTGAAGCCTGCACCACCAGTTCTACCTTCTGACTCCCCCTTCCCCTCCTGTCCTGCCTGGTTGTTCAGGCTTAGTCCCTGAGCCCACTGATTCTTCCACTATTATACCTACAGGAATGATGGACCCCCCCCAGAGACTTTTGTTCCCAAATCTAGAATTACAAGAGGTTCTAGGAAATTGGGATTACCCTCTTCAAAAGTTTTGAAAGTTGATGAGATTCCTTTGGCTAACAAGTTTGAGTTACTAAGTAATACTTCGGAAAACACGGACTCTGATTCCTCCTTGGTGCTCTCCTCTCACCCTAAATTAACTACTGATTTGGAGGTCACTGTGGATAATGTGGGATCTCAGAAAAGGAAGGCCAAGACTAAAATCAAACATAAAGAGAGTACTCCTCGAAGGGGTAGACCCAGGCAAAGGCATTTTACCCTTTGAAGTGGCAATATTTTTTTCCTCCCTATGCTATCTATCATCATTCTCTGTCCATACCGTTAATGTCAACAGTATTAAGAAGCAACCTAAGAGGGATTCAGTTCTTTCTTTCTTATCATGCTTTGCTGCAGGGGTAATCCTTTTACGGGATATTAGGTTTCACGCTCTCCCTGAGATTTCCCGAGCCCAGCAGACTTGTTTTTTCCGGCCCTTCTTACTGGTCCTTTGGACAAGAGATATGTTCAGGATTGGGGGTACTGTTTAGTTTACCCAATATATCTGTTGTGAAAGTACTTGATTTATGTCCTGATAGACTATTGCTTTTGGACGTTAATATTTTTTCTGTACCCTTCAGGCTCATTAATATCTATGCTCCACAAACTGAAGTCCCTTTGAACTTAATTATTGAAACTTGTTCAGCCATATCTTCACACTTCCATGCATATTATTTTTTGGGGTGACTTCAATTGTGATTTATCCATCAAGGACAAGTCCTCCACCTCCAAAACAACTAAGTTATTTTGTGACACTAATTTTTTGAAACAAATGCTACATTCTGCAAAACTACAGGATGCATATCTTATGCTGAATCAGAAACATACCCCCACTTTTCAAAAGGGTCCACTGGCTACCTGCATAGATTTTTGTTTTGTTTCCCCTCATCTCCAGCTTTCTGCTGCTAATGTACAAGTTGCAGAATTCTCGACCACAATCTTTTAATGATTTCCCTTGGCCCTAATACTACTATAATGTTTGGTCCAGGTACCTGGAAATTTAATACCACACTTTTGAGTAACTTACAGTTACTGACACAACTTAAAGTGTTTTTTAAGAACAGAAAATCATTTTTTTTTTCTCTGTGATGATCTTTGGTGTTGGTGGTCTCATACCAAAAGAGACCTGCAACGTTTACTAAAATACTTTAGTAAACAACACCATAATGATCTTTATTTTAACTATCATAGAACTCGATGTCAATTACAGAAAATCCTTACTCTATCTTATACTACCGGTCATTACTTTTCTACACAAATTAGTACGCTTAAGAAAAATCTAATGGTATACCACTCTACTAAATATGCATCACTACAACAACAACAACAACAACAACGTTTTGGTATTACAGGACCTTCTGATGTTGTCTGCCCTTTTGCTAGCTGTGCTAAAAGAGTTGATAGTAACATTTTTGAGGTTCTTATAAATGACAATATGCTTGAAATTATGGATCCTTTGGAGATTCAACATTATGTAGCTGACTACACTCCACATTTGTTTGGCCCCATGGACACACACATGGACAGGATCTTGGAATATCTCTCCTGTAGACATCCCTGATATTCCTAGATCAGTGACTGATTTGATCAATTGCGATGTTCAAGCTAAGGAAGTTGAAGAGGTGATATGAGCATTGTGTTTAGGAGTAACACCAGGCCTAGATGGCCTCCCGAATGAACTTTGTAAGATATTATATATTGACTTAAGTGAGGAATTAGCTGCTGTATACAATTTTATTTTACAAGCGAACACTTTACCGTTAGATATGAATATGGGTAGTCTTTTTTATATCTACAAAAAAGGAGATAAAAGATTATTACATAATTGAAGGCCTCTTAGTCTTTTAAATACAGATTTCAAAATTTTGGCTAAGATTATTTCACTTCGCTTATCAAAATTTGCTCCATTTGTAATTTCTAAAGCCCAGTCCAGTAATATTCCAGGGAGAAGTATTTATGACCATATTCTTTTGTTGAGAGAGTTAGTGGAACGAGGCAATCAGGACAGATTAACAAGTTATCTCCTCTCCTTGGATCAACAACAAGCTTTTGATTCAGTTAACCATGATTTTTTATAGTATACTTTACGTCACTATAAAGTTCCTGATAGAACTCTCTCATGGGTTCAATTATTATATCAATCTGCCATGTTAATTCCTATTGTTAATGGTTGGAAAGGCCCTATGACATCTCTACGAAGAGGGGTTAGACAGGGCTGACCACTTAGCCCTCTTCTGTACATCTTTTTTTGGACCCTTTACTCGTTCTATAAATACCTCACGGTCTATTATAGCTCTCACTACATCATTACATTCCACTCCTCACTCTATTATGGCCTATGCAGATGATATGAGTTTGGTGGTGGCAGATACTCCTTCTGTACATGAAGCTATTCACTATTGCAAAACTGTTGGGGTTGTATCAGGGGCAACATTGAATCTGGATAAATGTATAGGTCAACAATTAGGGACTAGAGCGCTGGACAATGTTTTAGCTTCAGATATTAAGATTAGTACTACTCCTATTAAAATTTGGGGCATTTTATGTGGGGATGGACCCATGGATGTTCTAAATTGGAATTCTAAAATAGAAATTGCTCAGGCTAAAGTTTCTCTCTGGAATAAATGGAAATTAAGTAAAACAAAGACAGCCTATATGATTAAAACACATTTATGGGCTGGCCCAGTGGTGCAGAGGGTTGAGGTGCAGGCGCCTTACCTCTCCCCATGACGGCAACCCAGGTTCGGGAATGGACTCGGGCCAGGGGTGGATGGGAAGGGGAAGGATCGAGCATCTGAGGGACTGCTCTCCTCCCCTGTGGCAGGTTGGGGATGCATGGTTGCTCTGCAGCGGCACCCGGTGGAGACCGGGAGCATTGCAGAGGGATCATTACAAGGGGAACACCAGAAAAGCAGAAATACCACCCTGGAGACTGGCTGGATGATGACTGCTGGCCTAGAACACCTCCAAAGACTTCCAGCAGGCCACACAAAAGCCTCAGCAGTGCCTGGGACTAAAGGAAATAGTGTGCCAATTCCTCCCGCTGGTGCCTTCCCCCTCGGAGGAGAGGGACCCACCCGGTACAGGGTTACGCCGGGCTAGTCCGAGACAGGCTGTGGATCTGAGGTAAGGTGACTCATGTGGGAGATAGCAGGGGGAATATATAAGGGGTCATGGCAGTCTGAAGGAGAGGCAGCTCCTGAGCACGCATAGGGTAAATAGATAACTCAAAAAAAAAGACACATTTACTCCTGTTTTTTCTTTTCAGCCTATATCCCCTCAAGCCTTTGAAATGAGGCTATTAAGTATTTTTTTCCAGGCCTTTTGGGGCAGTCGCCTCAACCCAATCAAACAAACTATTACTTATTTACCTGTTCGAGACAGTGGTCTTAATATGATCCAACCATTGTTCTTTTACAATAGTATTTTCATTATGACAAACATCAAACCACTTTTAGTTGATTGTGACAGAGGATGGGAATTTTGGTTCTTTAAATCCTGTGGGCCTTGGTTTAACCTTTGGGAGACAAATAATCGGAAAACGCTTAGACATATCCCTTCGATCCCTAATTATATTAGGGGCACCTTTCTTCACCTTAAACAATGGCAGATAACTAGCCATATGGTTATAACTTACAATACAAAGGCTTTATATAAACATTTACTAGATTGACTTTGTACTGATCTTGTGACTTTTCTCAAATGTCCAGACTTTTATTTGGATAGTCTTTATACACTTTTACGTAATCCAAGGATCCCTCAGAGAATGTGGGCTCTACACTAGCTTAGTTGTCATGAATGAATAAATATAAAGGCAAACCAAAAACATAAGCAAATGACTGAAAGAATATGCTCAAGGCTGTCTTGTGTACAACAGGAAGAAACTATACAACACCTAATTTTTTACTGTACATACATTATAGGTTTTTGGCTCTCTCTGGCCACAAGATGGCAGGAGCCATTGTTTAAATCAGTTAGGTATGAAATGTTACTGTATGGTTCTTTTACTACAGTCTGGAAGAAGTGGAATGTCAATACACTGAATTTAATTTTTTTTGTTTTGAAATGGCATATTTGGACTGCTCAATGTCTTTTTACTTTACAGAAAATAGATATGTCTCACCTCATTGTAATCCAAGGAGTTGAACATGATTTGAAAACTATTTATTTTTCAGAGATGCAAACTTTACCTCTTAGAACATTGTTGGATTTATGAAAGTTTGTACCTTGGATTACTGACTCTGATTTCCCTGTAACATGATTTGTCTGTATTTTCTTTCCTGATTTCTTTTAGTTTTCTGTTAATAAAAATGTCCCCTACTCTGACAGTAGGGGGACATGCTGTTAGACTTTGTGTCAGTCTTCCTCTGAGTCTTGATGGAGAAGGACGTGGAGGAGCTGCGTGTGCAGGCTGTGCCACTACAGGTGGAACAGGGTGATACCAACACCATTTATGATGCACCGGTGTGATTGGAAGAAGTTCTGATGAGTACCGAAGGAGCTGTAGATCCAGTATCTACCATGGCAGAAAGTGCTGTCAACTCAGGAAAAGCTACACAGCACTAGACTGGGGAGGTATTATTGGACCCATTACTTGAACCTGAAAAAATTAGCTTGAAACAGACTATAGGTATGAATATTGCAATTGGATTGGGATAAAATGTGACTATGGAATCTAGTAGTCCGAGTGACTCTGTGGCAACTGGCGGTAATTGTCAAGTGCCAGCCCAGAATATTCAGCCCACGGATGAGCATAGCAACTTGCTAAGTGCATCGGCCCTGCCGGAGTCTGTTGTTTTCCAAATGGAAAATCTTCACCAGGAGGGAGTTACAGTTTCTCTTTTTCGGCTCAAGGTCAGAGGAAACTGATTATAAAACCTCCTGACTTACGGACCGTTTGGGTGGATTCGGACATGGATGTGACTGAGCTGTGGACTGTGGAAAAGTCTCTAACAGCTGTGGGTTGGGTGCGGCCACCCACTTCCCAGCAATGGACGTCTGGGTTTGCTCCTATTTGGATACCGGGAGTTCACCTTGCGGAGGAAATGACTAGACCTGGACCAGCAGGTACTCGGGACTCTCGATCGGCTACAGGTACCGATTCAGACTTTGTTCTTGGGACAGACTTGGAGTTGACTCCAAACCCCATACTAAACTTTGAACAAATGGCAGCTTTGAGCACATCAGGTTTTGGGAAGCGATGACTTGGGAACAGACTTGAGCTCGATGAAAGCGGTGGTGGGGTGACTGTACTGGGGAAAGCTGCAGAAGCTGGTCAGTCTCGGGAAGGGGGACAGTGGCCAACAATCTCAGACTTATGCTTCCTTTTTTCAGGAGAAAAGTGCTACCAGCCAAATGACATAATGCTGTCTGGATTGTCTATACGGGGGGATTAGACGCCTTTCCAGATAGGGTGTATGTGGGTAAAGTGCTGCTTAAAGACAGTTTGAATTTTAATGCTGCCAAGTTATATGCACTTATCCTTGTGTCTGGGGAAAGCTCGTTTGATGTGAGCTTTAAAATGCAGAGTGGTTTAGAGAACTTTTGGGTCAGGTATAACAAAGTGAAAAGCACACCTTTATGGTCCCCTTTTGAAATTATTCCACTGACTTGGCCTGCCCAGAAAAATCTTACGATATTGTTTAGAAACAAAGGGATGAGTGAGACTGATTTGGTCTTTTGGCACAAGCAGAGATGCATGGTGCTGGGTCACCCTGAAGCCATTTTTGATACAGAAAATATTTGGACAGGGAGCTGGAGGGTACGAGTAATTCTGAAGACCATTGATGATTCCTTGCAGCATCTGCCCAGCTCCTGTTTTTTGGGAGGGGATCGAAGGGTTTTATTTTATCGTGGGCAACCCAAAACCTGCCACAAATGTGGTGCCCCAGGGCATATAAATAATGCCTGTGATAAAGTTCACTGTTCACATAGTGGTAAAATTGGCCACACCAATCTTCAGTGCTCTGATGAACTGTGTTGTAACTTGTGTGGGATGTCTGGACATTCATATACAACTTGTGCACAGGCTGCGTATCAAATCAAATCAAAATCTTTATTTAACCAGGCAGACACCATTGAGCAAGCTTATTTTCAAGGTGGACCTGGGACAAACAATTAGGTGAATACAATTTGATGAGATCAACATTCAGTTACGAAATTGTGTATAACAATTAGGCATAGGCAATACAAATGCAAGTAAAAGGTACAGATTAGTGTAAAGCATTATTTTACAGATAGACAATTCATACAGCACAGACAAAGTGCGGAACATGCAGGAAAACAGTAGGTGCAGAGTAGGCTCAAGCAAGAATATCCAGGTAACAAGATGAGTGCAAGGTAAGGGGGGAGGGGTAGGAGGAAAAAAAAACAGATAAACAAACAAAATAGGGGTTGAAAAGTCACGGGTAAGAGATATGAGGTGTAGGTGTGGGCAGGGGAGTGAGGGAGGAAGGCATGGGGACAGCAAAAAATAGAGTCTAACAGCAGAGAGTGACCTAAAATCATGATGAGGCAGGGCAGGGTTAGAGAATTGAACAAGAAGCTCTGTAAGGGATAGGAGTACCTACAGTCAGGAGAAGCAGACGCAAGATCATTTAAAATGGAGTGTATATAAGGATTTGAAAGCTGCCAGACGAATGGGTAATTGATTTTTAGGTGTTTTTGTATTTCGTTCCGCAAAAGGGGCCATACATGACTAATAGATGCCCTGCCAGACCAAGATTTGGCCTTGGAAACCTTTAGCGAAATGTAAGAGGCACTTCTCAAGGCATACTCACTTATTGGGCAGAACGGTAAGCAGTCTGAGATATAATCTGGCAGTTTATTTATGATTGCTTTGTAGATCCAGATCGCAGCATTTCTCTGGTGTCTAAAGCTAAGGGATGACCAACCTACCGCCGAGTACAGAGAGCAATAATGGGTGGAATAGGGAAGGCCTGTTATAAACCTTAGAGTGCTATGGTATGGCATATCAAGTTTGGAAAGAGCACCTGCAGGACCCTGGCTGTAGAGGAAGTCGACATAGTCTAATAAGGAGAGAAAGGTAGTTTGGACTATCTTCAATCTTGCATCCCTGGGGAGGAGAGTTTTCATCCTGTAGAAAAGGTTGTCTCATTCTAAGTTTCTTTATTAGCTCTCCTATATGAGCAATGAAGGAGAGTCTAGAATCCAGCCAAACCCCCAAATATTTAAATTTTGATACATACTCCAACTGTTCACCCAGAATAGTGGTAATTGGGAGGAGTAACCTTGTCACTGCCAGACGTGCTAAGTTAGGAAAGGGTGACAAGAACATAGCTTTTTTTTTCTTCCCATTTAGAAGCAACTTCTGATTTAGGAGCTGAGTCTGTAGCCGATTTACGTCATCCTGGAGTTCTGAGCATGCCATTTGAGGGGAAGATCAGCTACGGTCAAGCACTGTATCACCTGCAAATAGGTGTATATGGGCCTTTTTGATGGTGGCATTGATTCTGTTGATATAAAGTGCAAAAAGCAGGAGACCCAGAATGGAGCCTTGGGGAACGCCCCTCTGGAGGGGTTTCAGAGATGAGACTTCACCATCCGCTTTTACTTGCTGTGAATGGCCTGAGAGGTAGTTACCAAACCATCTAAGGGAAAGAACATCCAGCCCAAAGGTTTGAAGGGATGTGAGGAGCAGACTATGACCAAAGGTATCGAAGGCCTTACTTAGGTCCAGGAATACTGTGCAAACAAAGCTCTTATTGTCCAGCTCACGCTGCCAATCATTAGTAACCTTGGCCAAAACAGAAATTGTGCTGTGTTGTGCACTGAATACTGATTGTAATGGGTTGAGAAGTTTTGATGATTCTAGATGGTTCCTGAGCTGGGCATCCACGATTTTTTCCAACAACTTAGACAGGATAGGGAGAAGGGAAATCATCCCATAGTTTTTGAGGTCACTGGGGTCTCCTGACATAAACAAGGGGATGACATGTACCATTTTCCAGATGGGAGGAAGGTCACTTTGTGACAGGGATGGGTTAAACAGATGAGTAATAGGGGCAGCTAGGACCCAATAGCCCATCTTCAGGAAATATGAGTCGATGAGGTCAGCATCTGGGCTTTTTCTGACGTCCAACTTTACCAGGAGATCTTCAATCGCTTTCAGAGATGTAGGTTGAAGTGAGAAGGTTGGACTGGAGAAGGAGATGCCTTCCTTATCAACCCCAAGTTGCGCTCAAAGGTTACTGGCGGGGGAAGTGTCAAAGGCAAGACCTGCAGTAGCAAAATGATTATTGAAGGTATCAAGGACTGATGGTTTATCAATGAGTGTGGTAGTACCCATCGAGATTTTGGTAGGCAAGGAATTCCCAGCTGAATGGCCTTCTATACCCTTAATTACCCTCCAGAATTTGGAGGGGCAATTGCCCGAGAGATCGAGTTGTGAACGAAAGAAGTTAGCCTTTGCTTCTCTGACCTTCTTGGTGCAAAGGTTTCTCGCCCTCCTGAAAAAAATGCAGTCACTCATGAGTTTAGTTTTTCAGGCAGTTTTCCAAAGCATGTCCCTATTCTGCAGGGTGTCCTTCAACTCCTCAGTAAACCATTGATAAGATTTGTTTCTGACTCGGACCTTCACTAGGGGTGCATGTCTATTAAATGTTCCTAACACAATTTCTTGAAGAATGTCATATGATGAGGTGACTGATTTAGCTAGATAAACGTCCTGCCAGTGCATGGAGCGGCTCAGCTCAGAAATATACATCCCGGGATCGAAGTTGCGTCGGCATCTTTGGTAGAAAATTTACAAGCAGGTAGCGGAGTGTGATTAGACCTTACACAAGCAATGAAACAGTGATCACTGATATTAGAGAAGAAGACATCAGCGTGGGTAAAGAAATGAGGTTTGCTGACCAGGATAATATCCAGCAGAGTGCTGTTCGTTGGGTTTTTCACTTGTTTGGGCAGGTAGTTTCATTGATAAGCTGGGTCCATCCAAGTGAGTCGCATAATATTTTTAGAGGAGTTGAGGCACTAGACAACCAATCTAAATTGAGGTCACCTAGTAGTATAGACTCTGAGGATCTATGACCCAAGACCTTACTTAAGTGGTCCAGAAGCATCTTTCAGAAAAAGAGATGTGCAAGGACAAGGGGACACAATTTGAAGATAGAGGAGGGACAGCTCAAAGCTAATGTAAGGAAATATTTTTTCACAGAGAGGGTTGTGGATACATGGAAAAGCCTTCCTGATGAGGTGGGTGGCTTAAAACAGTGGAGGAATTCAAGAATGCATGGGACAGACATAAGGCAATTCTAGTGGTGGGTGGGTGGGAGGAAGTAGGCTGTTGGTTAACTAGGATCTGCAGCCTAAGCATTAGGTAGTGAAATGGGCAGACTAGGTGGGCCAAGGGGTCCTTATCTGCCGTCAAATTCTATGTTTCTGTGTTTCTAAGCTGTAGCCATGCAGAAGGGGGTCTATATCAGCCTCACACACAAATTGAAATGCCAGGTGAGATTCCAACCTGAAGGGTAAGGCTTTCAAACTCATTTTGGACAGATGTAGAGTCAATAACAGAGACAGATAATTTTTCTTTAATATAAATAGCCACCCCACCACCTCCCGGGTGTCTATTGGCTCAGAACAGCGAGTAAGCAGGAAGATTTACTTCAAAGTTGGTTGTAGCCAGGCGGAGCCACGTTTCTGTGACAACCAAAATATCAGGATTGGCGTGGCATATCCAGGCCTGGATGGAGCCGATTTTTTTCAACAGGCTAGACACATTAACATGCATAAATCTTAGACCTTTAAGGCTAGATAGGTCGTTGGGTGATCCAATGGCAGATAGGGGTCCAGGGTTAAGTTCAACATTCCCTGAGCACAACAATAGAAGGAGCAGGAGCTTCCTGGTTAATCCTAAGAGGAGCTTCATGATTCTGATTCATTCATGTCTGCGGGGGACGTGGTACTGACATGGAAGAATCTTAAGACTGATGCCTAGCAGGTTTAGAGTTATGTGCAATAGGACCTTGCCAGTGATGAATAATGGAGTGTGTGTGGAGCGAAGGGACAGGTGTCTGTCCGCAGAAGTGTATCCTGGTAGGGTACCAGTGTGCCAAGTAGCATGTGTATCCAAAATCGGGAGAGGGGAATAGATGGCACATGCTAAGTCTGGGACAGGGGACCTAGAGGTTACTGGTAGCTGTGGCCTAAAGGGAAAATGTAAAATGTTTTCAGGATAGGCCAATGGTGCGAGAGCCTCAGGAATCCCAGTTAGGCCCTCAATCTGATGTGACCACCACAGCCCCCCCCCCGAGTTGTGTTTGAATACTTCCACAACAGGGTGGGGGTGGAGGATGCAGGGCAGCCTGATGAGGTGCCTGAGCTACCGACCAGTGAGGTGGACCAGGCTGTGCAACAGAAAACTTCTTGTGAAGAGATGACCCCCTCCCCCTCCGCCATCTGTTCCCCATCTTGGAAACAGAATAACAAGTGGCCAGGCGCAGGAGTTGGATGCAACCTGCTTCCAAAGTGCATAAACTTTCAGAAATGAAAACCTCTAATACAGTAGGGAATAAGTCTGAGAATTCTTAAGAAGAATCACATTGTATTGAAACCTTTTCGGATTCTGAGTATAGTGAGCTAGGGGATGTCAATAACAAGTTAGCTGGTCCACAGAAAAAAAAAAGACTGATAAAGGAAAAAAGAAGATGGTGGCTAGTGCAGGGAAAGCACGGATTCATAAACCTCCTTGAGTCTTCACATGTGTCTGCAACGACAGTTAACCTTATTGACAATTAATTCCAGTAGTATTAAGAATAAGCCAAAACAGGTGGTGTTTTTCCCATTTATTATCTAATAATGCAGATATTTATTTTTCTGCAGGATACGCGGTTATACACGACCTGTGAAGCACGCATTGTTCAGAAGGAATGGTACAGGGGACCGTCTTACTGGTCTGTTGGCTTAGGTACGTGTACAGGGGTGGGGATCTTATTTTTAATAGATATTCAGCTTATCAAATTACTGAATTTAATACTAGGGAGGGTTTTATTACTAGATGTAAAATGTCAGGGGACTTATTTACAGTTAATTAATATTTATGCACCACAATCGAAAACAGAGAGAATAGATGCATTTTCACAAATCCGACCTTTTCTCTTTTCTGCCCAAACTGTGATTGGGGGGGGAATTTAATTGTGGTCTCTCTTGTCAGGCTAGGGGGAGTGGGACATCTACGATGAAAGATTTTAGTGACATGACTTTTTTAAATAATACTGTGCACATGGCTAACTTAATTGATGCCTATAAATTCCTTCACAAGCAGGCTAAGCCTACTTTTCAAAGAGGTGTTCATGCAACTCAGGTTGACTTCTTTTTTTTGAGTAAAGGGATTCCTGCGCAGGCTGCAGGTGTTGAATCGGTTGAATACACTGATCGTAAAGAATTATCCATTGGGATAGGGAACTCTGAACACCCTAATGGGCATGGGCTTTGGAAATTTAATACATCACTACTCCAGTTAGAATCCATTAAACACCAAATATTGTACTCAGTTTGTGGGGGAAAAAACTTTGTTTGACATTTTTGATAACCCTTTATTGTGATGGGATAGTCTTAAGACGGATTTAAAGGATTTATTGTTGGCTTTCAATAAAGATGCCACTGATTCGGGGAAAGTAAAATAATAACAACATAGGAAACAGTTTCAGCATTCAGTGAGCTTGGCACAGACGACACGCCGTGATTGTGGGGAACAGATAGGAGTTACACAATGACTGATGATAGATTTTCATGATCGGCAAATTACATCACTTACCATGCAGCAGTAGTCTGACACTCGAGGGAAGTTAGAGAATATTTGTCCATTTATTAGTTGTAAAGAAAGGATAAAACATAAAACAATGATGGCTGCTTGTGATACGACTCTGGTAGTTGCTACACAGCAACTAGAAATGTTACATGTTGTGTCACAATATATGAGGAGATAATTTGAGAAACAAGATACTGACAAAAATGCATTTTCCCATTTTTTCCACTTACTGAATATACCTGACTTTCCTTTGACTGATGCCAGTGCCTTAACTATGGCTGTTTCTTCGATAGAGGTACTAGAGGTGGTGTTGGCACTATCTAAAGGGAAGGTGCCAGGACAGGATAGTATTCCATCTGAAATATATAAACTGATAGTCCCTTTTATTTCTCAAGAACTAGCCCACGTTTATACCTATATGCTGGATAAGGGGAATTTCCCTTTGGAAATGACACTGGGAATTGTGACACTCATTTATAAAAAAGGTGATAGAGAGAATTTGGACAACTGGCAGCCTATCTGTCTTTTAAACGTAGATTTTAAAATTCTAATGAAGATCCTCAATCGTAGGCTGTCCAAAATTACGTTGTATGTCATCTCACAGGCACAGTCTTCTGCTATTCCGGGGAAAGTGATAACAGACCAATTACTGCTATTAAGAGAAGTGTTTGAGTCAGGAGCCTTTCCAGGTACAAATGGTTATGTGGTAATGTGGGATCAATGGAAAGCCTTTGACTCAGTTGATCATGATTTTTTATGGTTCACCTTGCAGTATTATGATATCCCAGCTAAGTTTATACAATGGTTGAAAGCCATCTATAGACCAGCTGTAGTGAAACTGTTAGTGAATGGCTTTCTGGGACCTATGATACTGGTACAGAGGGGGGTGTGGCAGGGTTGCCCCTAAAGTCCTTTACTCTTTGGCTTCAACTTTGATCCCTTGATTAGAATTTTAAATGGCGTTCGCTTCTTTACACCTGTTTTGGCTTCAACACAATGACTACCTTTGACTGCTGCAGCATATGCAGATGATATTTGTTTAGTATTAATGAAATTGACATTGAAAGAGCAGTAGACTTTTGTACTTTCTATGGAGCCTCATCAGGGGTTCGTCTGAATAGGGAAAAATGTATGATAAAACTAATTGGGGGAGGCGTGGCCAGCACTAGTGTAGCTGGCATTTTAGTTGAGGATGGACCAGTTCAGATTTTGGGCATTGCTTTTGAGAAAGGTAGACAGGATCTGCTTAACTGAGACAGAAAGATTCAGCACAGGAGAGCACTGGTGTATAACTGGAATAAATGTAGTATGGGGAAGTTTAAACGAGTATACTTAGTGAAAACTTATTTACTACTGTTTTTTTATATTTAAGCATGGTTTTTCCTCCTCTAAAAGAATGGGACACTGTACTCTGTGGTTTATTCCCAGGCAATTTGGGGGAGCAGATTGAATCTCCTGAAAAGGAACATTTTGTATCTTAGGGTGACTGATGGTGGTTTAAATATGGTGAACCCTTTGTTGTTTTTCTTTATTAATTTTTTATATGCTAAATCTACAACCGGTCAGTCAACAGGTGAATACTTGGTGGATAGGCTTGCTGAGGATAAACTTTCAGCATTGTATGAGGGATGGGAATCAAGCACATTAAATATATTTAAAACCGTTTCGTTCTCCCCACCCTATTATAGAGAGATATTTGTTAGACTTAAAAAATGGGGCGTTGCCTCTGGAGATATTTTACATAAATCAAAAAAACTATTATATGCTCAAGTGCAGGGTACACATTTTACCAAAAAATTTACTTTGCCTCAGTGCCCTAAGGATATGACTCCAAGTCTCATGCGGCCGCTTTGAAATGAGAGGATTCCTATTAAATATTGGGATGTTGTGGCTTTGTTGTCACGAGAAATTGAATGTAAGGGCTAATCAAAAACATAAAGTGCTGACAGACAGAATGTGTGTAAGGCCTAACTGCATAGTTCAATTGGAAATGATGCACCATTTGTTTTTTTTTTCTGTGATTTTATACAGACATTTTGGACCTGTTTAGCTAACTGATGGGACATGTTGATAATTGGTCACATTACTTATGAGAATTTAATTTATGGGGTGTATGGACGGGAATGGTATATGTGGGACATCAGTACCTTAAATGTGATTTTTTCTGTAGTGAAATGGTATGTCTGGAATGCCAGATGTTTATTTACGTTGCAGCAAAAACTGCTTACTTATGAGGAACTGAGATGTTGTATCACTAAGGAAATTTGTTGTATGTATTAGAAGGAAAAGTCTTTTCAAACTGAACTGTATATCAGAAATGTGTGGAGAAATCTTCCCTGGGTTACAGATTCAGATGCGCCTCTTACTTGATGTAATTCTTTTTTTTCCCCTCAGGTTGATATGCTGTGAGTTGTATTATGAGATTGTTTATGGTGTCATGATTTGAATTTCTAATAAAACAAAATTCCCCTACTCTTTTTGATAAGTGCCATGGGATCTTTAACATCCACCTGAACTACCACCAATCCAGGTAGATGGGACCTCAGTTCAACATCTCATCTGAAAGGCGGCACCTCAGAAGTTCAGCACCCCTCTCATGCTGCACTACAGTGTCAGTATTGGGATATTAACCCAAGTGCCAGACGTGGGAACTGAACCCACAGCCCTCTGATCTCCTGGCCTCAGAGGCAAGTGTGCTACCTACTGAGCCACTGACACTATAGTGTCATAAGAGGTTAAAAAAAATGGTTCCACCACTTCAGAGCACCAGCGGCAGTGCGCCCAGTCATTACGGCACCAAGTGGGAAAGTTGCTTTCCTCTCTTTTTGTGGGAGGCTGTGCCCCCTGCACCCCCACCCAGTCTTCTAAGGATACTAACTTCAGGGGGGGTGGATCTCTGGAAGGGGGTGGCAAATCTGGCATTTAGTGCCTTAATGACCCGGTGCTGTAATGCCAGTGCCCTAATGGCCGGAAAGGAAATAAAACAGTGTCAATCTTTTCAGGAGATTCCTGGCTGGGAAAGGATGACATTTATGAGGTATGAATCTTTCTTCAAAGAGAATACCTGCCCAACTAAAACTATTAGCAAGAAAATGTTTAAATGCTAAGTATTTAAATGTGCAAGTTGTTGCATTTTGAAGGGGGTAAACTAATCGCCAGTTTAATTGGCAATCAATATTTAACAAGCTGTTTCAGTTTCCATTGCTGTAATGTTGAGGAGGAAGGGAGCAGGCAAGCTAAGAGCACATGATGAGATCAGATGTACTTGCTGAAAGAGCTGATTTATTAAATGTATTTGTAGGCACATTGTTTTGAAGTCCCCGCACTTTCATGCCTGAACAGTGTCATGATCAGGCTTGCTGATTGTAGGGCAAGCCACTTGTAGAGTTTCCTGCATTGGACCACCATGATGCACCTCTCAAAACCCTATATATAAAGCAAAATGTTCGACCTGCGCTAGAGCGCACGGCGAACATAAAAAGGGTAACATAGGTCTTCTATCCAACGATAGGCCCATAAACCTAACTTCTATTCTGGGGAAAGATATGGAATTGATTGTTAAAGATAAGCTAAAAGAAGACATGACTGGATTAAAACTCCAGGATGAGACACAACACGGATTCAGAAAAAACAGATCGTGTTTAACTAATACATTAGTTTAGTTTTCTATGAGAAGGTTAGTCAGGCCCTGGATAGCAATATACCAGTTGATGTGGTCTTCCTTGACTTCCAGAAGACCTTTGATTAAGTTCCACACAGTATTCCAGCTAAGAAATTAATGTATTATAATATGTAATGCCCCCCCATTTGGGTGCTTTCCTTAAATGCCTCCGGGTTCTCCCGTTTCTGCCGCTGGCGTCCTTTATTTCCCCCATGGCACTGCTGCCTGACCCAAGTTCACAGAGTACCCTTGATTCCCCAAACAAGCCCTGTACTTCATGTTAGCCCATTTTGGGCTTAAAAGTCCAAATCGCAATCCACTGCTGTTTCGTTAGCACGCTAGTGCTAAGTGACGATCGAGCTTGCACAGTGTGCATCTTTGATTTCCAGACCACCAGTTTTGTGGTTGATCCGAAGGGTGTTTTTCGGACCCAGTGCCCCTAATAACTTAAATGGGGTCCTGTGACCTTAAGAAGGCTAATGAGAAGCCTTGGGGAACTGTGGAAATTAAGTTTAAATCAGGGTCTATCTTGGGGCTCATAAATATGTACAAGCTCCTATTGAATATTAATGAGAAGCTGCCTGCCACTAAGGGGGTCTGTATATCAGTGGCAGTGGCAAGGAAACTGTTTTAAATAAATGTTAGAGAGTATCAGCATTTGAAAGGGCACAGTTGTGGCTATTGAACAAGGGAGGTTTCGTAAATAGAAAGTGCATTATCTGGCTGCACCAGGACTTTAAACTAGGGGAGTAGTGTGAACTGGTATAAAACCTGTGTATACAGAAATCATATTTGTAGTCAGCAACCAATAGAAAGCCAGGATTTACCAAAGAGACTCTTGTAACTGTTCCAAAGACTTTTGAGGGAAAAGAGAAGTACAATTCTTGACACCCAATTTGAACCAGTTAAGACTTAGACTGTGACTAACAGCTTGGACAGCCAATCAGATTTCTGAAACTTTGCTCCTTATTTAAGGGAGACTGTTTGAACTGAGTTCAGTTCTGGAATGGGTTCTTGAGAGTCTGGCTGGAGTGTCCAGAGAATAAGGAGGCTCCCTGCAGTTTGAGAAAATTTTGGGAGAGGCCTGCTTTACCTTTCCTCGGCCTGGAATGCTTCCCTTAAGTGTGAGACTGCCAAGTATGCAGAACAAACTATAATTCTCCAGTGGGAGAGAAGAGGAAAGATTTTTTCTCAGAGCTGAATTTCCAGACTGAAAACTGGGTCAAAGCTTGAAAGATCCCCACTCTGTATCTTGGAAAGAAACTGTTGTGCCTCAGGGACTGCATCTGAATTTAATGCCTGGGGCTACTAGAACTGTCTCGTCCATTCACAGTGTTCAAATGCTATGCAGTGACAAACTATTGGTAAAACCCAAAGTACTAATTGATCTAATTTTAATTTGCAACCCCTACCCCTTGTTTAAACCCCAAAATAAATCGTTTTATTGTTTGAATATTAACTTGGTCCTTGAGCATATTATTATTGAGTGCTGGGTTAATGCAAATAATTGAAAGTTATTGTATTGTATTTTCTGGTAACCATTTCTTACAGGCGCACAGGGTACATGCAAGAGTTTCCCACCCTGTTGGTAAGTGTGGTTACTGTGAGCATATTATTAGCACTTGCTATTAATTGGGCCATTGAATGCAAAGTAAAGCATTTTGGGCAACTCCATGTGTGGGATCACTGGGTGGGGTTTGTGGGTAGGTGTAACTTCCCAGAGGGTTATGCTAGCTTAACATCTAACACACTTAAAAAATTATCTTGGTGGAGGCATCGTGCTAATAGCATCATTGTTAATACTGAGCCCCTGGCATTAGCTAAGTCAGAACCCAGGCCTTTCAACCTGTAGTTAGGCAGGCAGGCAGGGATAATAGCCCTTGGTATAATGGCACCAGGGTTACATCTTTGGAGGCACCACTGGGATTTTTGCCCCAGTGACCAACCCACAAAATGTCAGTTGGACCCCACATGGAAACTGGCACCACAATGGAGCAAGTTATTGACCCTAGTGTTGAGATTTCGGCTAACATGATGGCTGTACATCATTTGCTTGGTTGGTGTGAGGTGGAAGAGGTCGACCCCCAAAAAGCTCTATTGCATCTAGATATATCCTTGGGTACAAATAAAAGAACTATTGAAAAGGTCCTCTCAAAAGTAAAATGCTTTACCCAAGCTGTTGTAAGAAGCCGACATAGTGATTCAACTGCATAAACATTTATGGCTATAGTGAAGTGTGGCAATTCAGTGAACAGTGAGAGAGTGCCCCTTGCTAGTCACCCTGGTGAGTCCCTGGTGGGCTGGAGAGTAGTTACCATGCATAGCGTGATGCCCACTCAAAGTGGTCCCCTAAATCGAAAGGATTAAAAGAAAAGCTTTCTAAATTGTTACAGGCTGGGGGTCAAACCCTTGGGAACATAAAAAAGTTGTTTGAAACTCCTGGATATGCCCCTCTCTTAGCCTCTGCATCTGCAACAGCAACAGCAGCTGCACCAGCATCTGCATCTGCCCCTGCAACAGTGCTTACACCAGTACTGGCACCCCATGCCTATCACTGTGCCTGTGCCTTCAATTAGCCTTGATTCTTATCGCAGGTTATGAATGTTCTCTGGCACTCTTCCCATGCCTAATGGGGAGAATGACCTGGAGACATGGATGAACTGTGCCTCATCTCTCGTACAAGAGTGGCAGTGCACTGAGGGTGAAAAAAGGAAAAGAATTATGGAGATTCTCAGAGGGCCAGCATTAGATACAATCCAAGTGTTAAAATACACTAACCCCAGTGCTCCTGCACTAGAGTACTTGGTTACACTGGAAACTATTTGATACCACAGAGGATTGTGAAGACACTATGTGGGGGTTCAAAGCTACTAGAAAACAGACAGGGGAGCCGTTGTCCGATTATTTAACCTGATTAGAGAAGGTGTTGAAAAGAGTGTTTAGGAGAGGAGGAGTGGCCTTAAGTGAGTTGGACCGAGTCAGGTTGGACCAGATACTGAGGTCTGCTCAATATTCTAGTTTCCTTTTGTTCAAGCTGAAGTTAAAAGACCGTAAAGCTAATCCACCGCCCCCCCCTTACATTCTCTTGATGCAGGAAGTATGAGAAGCAGAGAAGGAGGAGGAAATGCTGGATCCTTGGGCTGGTGTAGCAACTGCGACCCCTACCCCTGAGAGAGGGTTTGCCATTGATCAGCCTGAAGAAATATGAGAACTAAAAACTGGGGCCATCTCTAAAGCCA
The DNA here is from genome assembly GCA_016271365.2 of Neoceratodus forsteri. Classification (NCBI taxonomy): domain Eukaryota; kingdom Metazoa; phylum Chordata; order Ceratodontiformes; family Ceratodontidae; genus Neoceratodus; species Neoceratodus forsteri. Next base: position 533,211,210 of record CM028130.1, on the reverse strand, counting down.
TCTTGGGTAAAAGCCACGACACCTGTCAGAATGTGTCTGTCAATGGACTGGAAGTACATGCTCAGGTGCTTCCGGTGCATGGAGAACTAGAGGCTTGAATAAATGAATTGTCCGACGAGATAAAGAAATCAATAAAACATGGTGTGCAGCCTCCGGTTTGGCAAGGCGAGGGGGAGGCCCACAGAGGACCCACTGCTATCAGTGCACCTGCCCAGGTTTCAAGCACATATTCAACACTACCTCGTAGCCCTGGTGGAGAGCACCCTAATGACATATTAAAAGAGATGATTGAATTGAGATCCCTAGTAAGTGACTTTGCTAAATCTTCCAATCAAAGTGTACCCTGGCAAAGGCCTGGTGGGTATGAGCATTCCTTTATAGGGTTGCCACCTGTCAGGTTTTTTACCTGGTGATCAGGTTTTCAGGGTCCCTATCAGGTAATCTGTTTTTGCTCTGTGCTGGTCAGGTTTTTGAGCCTATTTGAATCATCACATACTTTTGAAACAAATGTCATATTATTCATTGTTTCAACTGCATGTCCAGCTTACAAACAAGTTCTGCTGTCAGTACAGCCCTTTGTTTGTGAAAGCAGTCAGCCTGGGAGGTGTAAAGTATGGCCATTAACACCATTAGCACTTACTTAACCTAATCTTTACCACTGCATCTTAAAGTGGCATAGCAGCACAGCTGCCCCCACCTTTCATAACAGTAACATAGCCAGCTGTCTTCCACCTTCATTTGCTGGTAAACATTTTCATCTCTAACAGAATTTAGGCATTTTTAAATGTTTAAAATTATTTTTTCCCTCAAGAAAAAAGTATGGTCACTTCTTTGGCTTTGAAATAGTACTGTGGACATGAACAGGGAATGGAGCCAGAAAAAGATATAAAGCACACATTACAAGAAACAATTTCTTATGTATTATTATGTACCATGTGTACTATTGTATGCCGTTTACAGTATTTCCCTTGTCTCCCCCAGATCATATCTGTAAATGATATTTCTTTTATCTCTGTATGTTTATTTGGTAAACCAGTGTCAGTAAATAAATACATTAGTAAACAAATAACTAGGAAGAATCTAGGAAAGAACTTTAACAGGTACAGTATCTTAACATTTTTGTTGAACTGCTGCTTTAAGCGTTGTCTTTTATTGATATAACAAATGGCTTTCTAGGAGGAACAATGCATGATGAGTCATGAAAAGGGGTGGGGCTAGGGGCGGAGCTTAGGGTCCGGTTTTTGCCCCATCCAAAGGTGGCAACCCTATTCCTTTAGGCAACCTGAAGAACAAAAGCCTGAGAAATACTGTAGTAGCAAGCTAACTGAAGAAACTGCTCATTCACAAAATTCTAGGCCTGGTGTCTTCTGCTATCACTGTGGAGAAGATGGTCATACTAAGAGAACCTGTCAGTCACCCAAAGACTTAAAAGACAACTGTGCTGAACTTGTAAGTCATTTTTCCCAATAGAAGCTGTTTTTTTCATTACTGGTTAAAATTATGTTATTATTTCATCTATGCTTGTCTTTTAGTAACTTCAGTGGGTATTTCTGCTTTTCTAGTCTGGTGGTAAGTACCATTTTAGAACTGTGTGATGTAGTTTATGTTCCTCTCAGACACAGAGTTCTATAGTAGAACATGGATGCATTGCGCCAACAATAGAGTAGAACAAGGACATAAACTGCATCATCCAGTTCTAAAATGGTTCTTACCAGCAGCATGTAAATCATAAACACCCACAAGGATAACTAAAAAGCCTGGATAGCTAAAGCAATAACAGAATTTGAGCCAATATTTAAAAACGGCTTCTACTAGGAAAAATTACTTATACATTGCAGCGCAGTTCTCCTTTAAAAAAGGTGAGTGCTAAGTTGTTAAATTAGAAACATAGAAACATAGAATTTGACGGCAGATAAGGACCGCTTGGCCCACCTAGTCTGCCCATTTTCCTACCTAACAGATAAGCTGCAGATCCTAGTTAACCAACAGCTTAATTCCTCCTACCCCCCACTAGGACTGCCCTATGCCTGTCCCATGCATTCTTGAAGTCCCCCACTGTTCTTGACCCCACGACCTCTTCAGGGAGGCTGTTCCATGCATCCACAACCCTTTCAGTGAAAAATACTTCCTCACATTACCTCTGAGCCATCCCCTTCTATCTTCAAATTGTGCCCCTTGTTCTTGCACATCTTTTTCTGGAAGATGCTACCTCTTGACTTTGTTAATTTCTGAGATACTTGAAAGTTTCTATCATGTCCACTTCTCCTTCTTCTTTCCTCAAGGGTATACATATTAAGCTCCTTTAGTCTTTCTTCATATGTCTTCTGGTGCAGACCCTGCACCATTTTGGTTGCCCTCCTCTGGACAGCCTCCACTCTGTCTATGTCTTTATGAGATGGGGTCTCCAGAACTGCACACAGTACTCCAGATGGGTCTCACCAACTGTCTGTACAGAGGGATAACAACTTCCTGTTTTCTACTATTGATGCCTCTTCCTATACATCCCAGTATCCCCCAGCCTTCCTTACTGCCTTCTCACATTGCTTGCCCACCTTTAGGTCATCTGATATAATTACCCCCAGGTCCCTTTCTATTTTTACTGTTGTCAGTATCTCACCCCCCATTGTGTACGTTTCCCCAGGGTTTTTGTTCCCCATGTGCATTACCTTGCACTTCTTTGCATTGAATCTGAGCTGCCATACATTTGACCATTCCTCCAACCTTGCCAAGTCCCTTCTCATCCTTTCCACTCCATCTTGTGTATCAACCCTGTTGCAGATCTTTGTGTCATCTGCTAAGAGACATACTTTTCCTTCCAGTTCCTCTGCAATGTCACTTATAAAGACATTAAAAAGGACCGGTCCCAGTACTGAACCCTGCGGTACCCCGCTAGTAACCCTCCTTTCGTCACTGTGTACTCCATTTACTACTACCCTTTGAGTCCTGTTGTCTAGCCAATTTTTATCCAGGCTACCACCTTGGGACCCACTCCAAGGCTGGCTATCTTGTGTATTAATCTTTGTGTGGGACTGTATCAAATGCCTTGCTAAAATCTCGGTGGCCATGTCCACAGCCCCTCCCTGGTCTACTACTTTGGTAACCCAGTCAAAGAAATCTATTAGATCTGTCTGACACGATCTTCCCATCGTGAATCCATGCTGCCTTGGGTCCTGTGCCCCACTGGCCTCTAGGTACTCAACAATTCTTTCCTTCAGAAGTGATTCCATCATTTTCCCTACCACTGAGGTCAAACTAACTGGTCTGTAGTTTCCTGCCTCTGTCTTGCTCCCACTTTTGTGAAGAGGAATCACATCTGCCCTCCTCCAGTCCTCCAGTCCCAGTGACTGTTATGTTAAATTGAGTCAAGCAAAACAATCCTAAACTTTCTGCTAAGTGTTCACCCAAGTCGCTTGTTGCAAAGTCATCTGTTAGGCCTTTTGTTGCCAAGTAATTTGTTAATGCTCCTGAAAATACTTCACTGAACTGGTCAGAGCTGGTAGGCCCTTCTATGGACACCACTGTGCATATAGATGGAACCCCTGCTCGAGCTATTCTAGATAGTGAATCCCAAGTCACAATAATCTTCAAAGACTGGTATGATCAGCATTTATCTGACCACTCATTGCATCCTCTCAATGGACTGCATGTTTGGGGGTTGAGTGAAAAGTTGTATCCATATCTTGGTTACCTAAAAGTGTGGCTTTCTTTTCTGTCCTCTGTGACAGGTGTGGGAGACCCTGTGGAGACATTAGCCCTGGTCTGTCCCCCCACTGGACTATATGATGGTATCCCTGTGTTAACCAGTACCAGTATGCACATGTTCGGCCACCTTGCCCAGTTATGTGAAGAGAGGCAGAAAAAGAAGACTGAAGAGCCCTGCATGTTCATGCCATGATCCAAAAGGCCTATGAGAAGCAATTGCACCCTGAAGAAAGTGAAAAGGATGAGCCCGTGGATATTGTTTGGAAAAAGGATCCTTCTACTATCATGTAACCTCCTAATGCTAAATGCAGTATCAGCAAAGAAGTGTGGTTAAGACAAGATGTAACCAACCAAATACTGATGTTGGATGCCCCAGAAGCAGGCAAACTGCCAGAAGGACTGCTAGTTAAACCCAGTATACTCCCTGTTCATGTTCACGCTTACACCCGAAGAGTGATGGTCCAGATACAAAAGGTTACAGACCGAGATATTATGGTGCACAGAGGCTGCACCCTGGCTAAAGCCTACTGTACTGACACTGCTGTGTTGCCATCCAAGTGCAAAACAGAAAGAGAATGTGAAGTATCGCCTGACATGGTTGACTTTGGAGATTCACCTATCCCACACTCCGGGAAAAACAGAATCAGGAAGAAGCTGGCCCAAAGGACTCAGGTATTCTCCCTTAAGGAATGGGATGCTGGATGTGTTACTGGTGCTGAACATCACATATGACTGCATGATGAGAGACCCTTCAGGGAAAGATCCAGATGCCTAGCTCCTGCCAACATCGACAATGTGAGGCACCATCTGCAAGAGATGTTAGCACCTGGCAAAATACAAGAATCATGGAGCCCATATGCCTCCTTGATTGTTATAGTGCGGAAGAAAAACGGCTATGTCCAAATGTGTGTGGACTACAGGACCCTTAATAAAAGAACTGTACCCGATCAATATACCATGTCCTGCATACAGGATGTGTTAAACTGCTTAAATGGGAGTAAGTGGTTTTCCATTCTTGATCTCTACAGCGGATATTACCAGATCCCAATGGTTCCAAAAGACAGGGAGAAAACAGCATTCATCTGTCCTTTAGGCTTCTACAAATTTCTTTGCATGCCCCAAAGAATATCAGGTGTACCTGATTTATGGAATGTGCAGTGGGAGATATGAACCTCCTTGAGTGTCTAGTATACCTCAACAATATCATTGTCCTCGGAAAGACCCTGAGGCTCGCCTGTTCAAAGTGCTTGACAGAGTTGAGGAATTTGGCCTAAAACTATCAATAGATAAATGTCAGTTTTTCCCAAGTTCTGTAAAATATGTAGACCACATTGTATCTCCTGAAGGTATACAAACTGACCCAAGCAAGGTGGAAGCCTTAACCAGCTGGCCAAAGCCCAATGACTTGACAGAACTTCAGAGATTCTTTGGATTTTCCAGATGTTAAAGATTACACCAATGTACTACGCCCATTGCTAAACTTTACTCAAGGGTACCCACCCACTCATAAGAAATTCAAAGAGGATAATAGCAAAGAGACTGTAAAGACATATTTTAGACCTCATGAGCCATTTGGTCAGAGATGGACCCCTAACTGTGATGCAGCCTTTGATGAAATTGTCTACAGATTAACCCACGCTCCAGTACTTGCCTATGCTGATCCTTCAAAACCTTATGTGTTACACACAGATGCCAGCTTGAGTGGCCATGGGGCCATACTTTACCAAGAGTACACAGAGGGATTATGCCCAGTAACTTTTGCTAGTAGGAATCTGATACCCCCTTCGGAGAAAAATTACCCAGTACATAAATTGGAATCTCTTGCTCCCAAGTGGACAACAGTGGATCAGTTTCTTGAATACTTGTATGGTGTGAAGATGCTGGTCAAGACAGACAACAACCCATTAACGTATCTCCAAACATTTGGCAAATTGGATGCTACTGGACACAAAGATGACTTTCTGCTTTATCTACATATGATTATGTGGTGGAGTAACGACCAGGCTTAAATCACATTGATGGCAATGCTCTCTCCCGAAGACCTGCCTCAGATCCACAGTGGGTGCATATTCCAGAATAATTCATAAACGCACTAAGCCACAAGTTTGACCAGGATGAAACTCCACCCTCAGAAACTGTTACCTGCTTAGCTGATTGCTTGGGGCCTCCCTATGCTAGTATACCAGTTGCTTAGTCTAATTTCACAGTCTTACACTTAAGTTCTTTACTGCAGCTAACTTCAGCTGATATTCAGAGGGAACAGCACTCTGATCCCATAATCAGACAAGTTATTAACACCTTAAGAAAAGAGGAAGATGTTTCTAAAATAAGGTCCAATGACTCCAAAACTGCTTCACTCCTATGAGAAGGGGCTAACCTCAAGCTACGTGAGCAGCTATTGCATAGAGAACTAACTGACAGCCAAGGAGAGATTGTCAAAAAAACAACTGGTACTGTTCACAAAGTTCAACAGTACTGTATTAAAAGCTGTACATGACAACATGGGGCTTTTAGGAAGTGAGAGAACTCTGGATCTAGCCCTTGCATGCTTTCACTGGCTTAAGATGGGCCTAGACATTGAACAGTATGTTAAAACTTGCAGTAGGTGTCTTCAGCGAAAAACCCAACTCCAGAGAGCAGCCTTGCTGATCAATATAACAACAAGTGCACCAATGGAGCTCGTCTGCATTGATTTTCTTAGTCTGAAGCCAGATTCAAAAGGCATTGCAAATGTGTTGGTAGTCACCGATCACTTCATGAGGTATGCACTGGCCTATCCAACCAAAGACCAAAAGGCCTCAACTGTAGCCAAAGTTCTCTTGGAAAAATTCTTCGTGCACTAATGTGCCTCTCAACTAATCCATTCGGACCAAGGGCGAGCTTTCGAGAACAGACTTATTGAAACATAGAAACATATTAAAGAACTATTGTCCATATGGGGTGTAAGAAAGTCTAGAACTACTCCCTATCATCCTCAAGGAGATCCACAATTGGAAAGGTTTAATTGAACTTTGTTCGATATGCTCGGCACCCTACATCCTAAAGATAAGCCAAGGTGGAGCCAACAAATCAGTGCCCTTGTACATGTCCATAATTGTACGAAAAATAATGCTACTGAGTTTTCACCATACCATCTCATGTCTGGCAGAGAAGCTTGCCTCCCAACTGATGTATGTTTTGGAGTTTCCCCTGATGGTGCTTGATCAGACAACTACCTACAGTATGTCAAAAAGTTAAAAGCCCAACTAAATCATGCATACCAACTTGCAAACACCATGGCAGCAAAGAAAAACCCTGTCAACAAAGCTCATCATGATAAACGTGTCAAGGCCCAAGAACTCCAACCTGGCTACCAGGTACTAATGAGAAACCTTGGACTTTAAGGTAAACACATAACAGCCGACCGCTGGAGCCGCATTCCATATATTGTAGTCAGTAAACAAAATGATTTGCCAGTTTATGAGGTGCTTCCATAAGGAGACCCTTGTACTGTTAAAACCATTCATAGAAACCACCTTCTGCCTATCGGGCAAATAGTATTGAACACAGTGCCACAAGCTACAGCTCCAACAGGGCCTGTGACCAGATCTACTACGAAAGCTAGGCAGCAAAGTCAGCAAACCTCTGCTGATCAACCTTCTGTTCTTGTCAATGATGTCTTTAGCACTGTAAATAATGAGAATATTGATTCAGAAAGTGATGATGAAAGTGAATTTTGTACTGCCATCTACCCATCCACTGAACTTAGAAGATTGTTCCAGGGATTTCCCTCCATTAATTAAAGTAATGCCTCTGAAACCCAGTGTTTTCAACTGATTCCAATATTTCAATTGCACCTGAACCTCCAGACAGTGATATCCATAGTGTGAACTCTGAAACTGCTGATTCCCTCTGCATGGTGGAGCTAACTGAACCCAGTGTACCCGAACCCAAAGAAACCAGTAGTGAAACTGCAAGTAACCCTGAAAGTGTTGCTGGACTGAGTGGGTTAAGTGAACTGTTTCATTCCAAAGAGTATTGTTGTTCCAGAAACTGCAGGTTGTGTCCTGGATGATTCAAACTTTGTAGAGATACCACTTACAAATGAAAGTGAGCCTAAAGTGCTAGACAGTGACTGTGATGTTCAAGTTAAAGAGCCAGAGAGTGATAGTGTTGCTCAAGACAAAGAGCCTGAAACTACTAATGAAAAACAAGAAAGTGGAGTGGAACCAATTTCTTCTGAAGCTGTTTCATTGCTGGACAATGAACTGGGACTGATCACCCCGAAAGTTGAAGAAGAAACGCAAGTGCCAGTGCCAACCTTACCCCGTCGCTCAAAGAGATCTGTGAAACCAGTATTAAAGCTCACATGTGACACTCCAGGACAGCCTGTCAACTTGCCCATGAATGTTGTACACAAAGGAACGTATATCACGCTAACTCCTTGCCCAGAATTGTGTTTGTTGCCTCCACTACAACCAAGGCCTCCATCAACACTAAAGTGTCCACCCAGTCTAGTAGGGGGTATATAGGTAAAAAGTGGGGTATAAGGTGAAAGCACAGGTAAAATGTGGTAAAGCTGATTTAACTAAAATATGATTCTAAACGGTTGATGTATACCATGTGAATTCAAAATGTTATGGCATTGTCTTTTAAGTTATTACAGGACATCCAACATTTCAGTGAGACCAGTCTTATAGCATGCTATACTGTAAATAGTTACTATGTGCCTAGATATGTTTGTATATAGTAAAATGCTATTCAGATGTATGTATAACAGAGTGCTAGCCAAATGTTGTACAGAGTAAGTATTATGTATAGCAAATGTGTATATGGTAATGTGTTATTATAGATGCTAGTCTTTTATAGACTTGGCGTGGATACCAAGCTTTCCTAGGCAATGAAGAGCATAACACCCCCTCCTCCCCCATTTGGGGGCTTACCTTAAATGCCTCCGGGTTCTCCCATTTCTGCCGCTGGCATCCTTTATTTCCCCGTGACACTGCTTCCTGGCCCGAGTTCACAGTGTACCCCCGATTCCCCATACAAGCCCTATACTTTATTTTAGCCATTTTGGGCTTAAAAATCAAAATCGCTATCCACCACTGTTTCATTAGCACTCCAGTGCTAAGCAGTGATCGCACATGCGCAGTGTGCACCTTTGATTTCCCGACCGTCGGTTTTGCAGTCGATCCAAAGGGTGTTTCTTGTCCCCGATGCCCTTGCTGATCTAAATGGGGACCAGGACCTCAAGGAGGCTGATGAGAAGCCTCAGGGAACTGTGGAAATTAAGTTTAAATTGGGGCATATCTCGGGGCTCATAAACATGCATAAGCCCTTAATAAATATTGATGAGAAGCTGTCTGCCGCCTAGGGGTTCTGTATATCGGTGGCAGTGACAGGGAAACTATTGTAAATAAATGTTAGAGAGTGGCAACATTTGAAAGGACACAGCTGAGGCTAGACAGAGGGGGGACAGCTCAGGGGGCAATGTGAGAAAGTATTTTTTCACAGAGAGGGCGCTGGATGCATGGAATGGCCTTCCTGAGGATGTCGTGGGGTCAAAAAGAGTGGGGGGGGTTGGAAGAAGTAGGCTGTTGATTAACTAGGATCTGGAGCTTATCCAATAGGTAGGGAAATGGGCAGACTAGGTAGGCCAAGCGGTCCTTATCTGCCGTCAAAGTCTATGTTTCTATGGGGCTATTGAACAAGGGTTTTTTTGTAAATATAAAGTGCTTTATCTGGCTGTACCAGGACTTTAAACTAGGGGAGTAGTGTGAACTGCTATAAAAACTGTGTATACAGATGACATATTTGCAGCCAGCAGCCAACAGAAAGCCAGGATTTACCAAAGGGACTCTTGGGATTGTGCCAAAGACTTTTGGGGGAAAAAGGAGGTACCATTCTTGGCACCCAGTTTTGAACCAATTAAAAGATTTAGACTGTGACTAACAGCTTGGGCAGCCAATCAGATTTCTGGAACTTTGCTCTATATTTAAGGGGGACTGTTTGAACTGAGTTCAGTTCTGGAATGGGTTCTTGAGAGTCTGGCTGGAGCATCCAGAGAGTAAGGAGGCTCCCTGCAGCTCGGGGAAATTTTGGGAGAGGCCTGCTTTGCCTTTCCTCGGCCTGAACACTTGCATTATGTGTAGGACTGCCAAGTCTGCAGAACAAACTATAATACTCCAGTGGGAGAGAAAAGGAAAGATTTTTCCCCAGAGTTGAATTTCCAGACTGAAAAGTGGGGTCAAAGCTTGAAAGATCCCCACTCTGCATCTTGGTGAGAAACTGTTGTGCCTGAGGTACTGCATCTGAATTTAATGCCTAGGTCTACCGGAACTGTCTCCAGTCCATTTGCCAAAAGAGGGAGACCTGATATCCTGTTGGCCAGTTACTTACTAAAGACTGCAACCTGCAAGCGGGTAAGCTGTGCAGCCGATGCCAGAACTGTACCAAAGCTAAGCCGATGATGCCGAGTAATTTGCTTGAGAGACTGTTGCTGCCAGTGAGAACCAAGCTACTGGATGATCAGAGAAGGGAGTCAGCCCCTGCGGAGAAGAACATTTCGGGTTGTGACCATACTTAGGGGGTTATGCCCAGATGTGGGGGTGAGTTGTGTCAGCTCTGGTCCCTGTATCCTTGTTCTTGCCAGAAAGGATGAAGTCCTGCAGCCAGCAGCCACATCCTGCCTTGAGGAGAGCCACCCTGGAAATCAACCCAGATCCTGAGGTCTGAGGTTCAGTGAGTACCACAGGGTTTAACCCTGCAACACCAAAGTAAAGTACTTACCAGCTGATTTGTCATTCAAGTTTCATTGTGGTTTAGACTGCTTTTGGAGGCCATCGGGCCTTGGATTTATAATTTGGTTATGGTTAAAAGTTTCTGCCTACTGGCTGGGCCCCAACCAGCTACAACGCCGACCAACCCACGGCAGTGCTTCAGGCCTGCAACACAGCTTATCCTAGGTACCCAGTGAGGTTAACTGGACAGTCCAGGGGGGTGAATGTATTGTGTTCAAATGCTATACAATGTCAAACCATTTCTAAAATCTAAGCACTAATCGACCTAATTTTAATTTGCATCCCCTACCCCTTGTTAAACCCCTAAATAAATCAGTTTATTATTTAAATGTTAACTTGGTCCATGATCATGTTATTATTAAGTGCTGGGTTAATTCAAATAATTGAAAGGTATTGTGTTGTATTTGCTGGTAACCATTTCTTACAGGTGCACAGGGTGCATGCAAGAGTTCCTGACCCTGTTGGTAAGTAGTCACGGTGAGCACATTATTAGCACTCGTTATTAATTGGGTCATTGAATGCAAAGTGAAGTGTTTTAGGCAACTCCATGTGTGGGACCACTGGGTGGGGCTGTGGGTAGGTGCAACTTCCCAGAGGGTTGTGCTAACTTAACATCGAACCCACTTAAATAATTCTCTGGGTGGAGGCACCGCGCTAATAGCATCATTGTTAACAGTGAGCCCCTGGTAATAGCTAAGTCAGAACCTAGGTCTCTTAACCTGCAGTTAGGAAGGCAGACAGGGGTAGTAGCCCTTGGTATAATGCCGCAAGGGTTACAAATATAAACACTAACCTGTTAAACTGGATAACTACCTTGGCTAACTGGAAGGACCCAGTGGGTGAGAATAAGGGGAGAGTTATCAGAACTGGGTGAGGTGACTAGTGAATTACTGCAGAGTTCTGTCCTGGGACCCAAGTTGTTCTCTATTTTTGTATCAGATATGAATCTGGGAATTAAAAACCAGATAGTAAAATTCGCAGATGATACCAAAGTGGAAGCAGAGGTAGAGACTGAAAACCAAGTTAAAAATTTTTAGAAAAGACCTCAAGACATTGGAGGGCTGGGCACTTAAAAAAGGAATGACCTTTAACACTGAAAAATGTGTGGTAATGCACCTTGGTGCATAAAATAATAAAAATACCTACACCTTAAATGGCACAAAATTAAAAAGTGTGGAATGTGAAAGAGACCTTGGGGTAGTAATCAAAAATGATCTAGGATTCAGTCTGCAATGTAATGAAGTGGTAAAGAAAACTAATAGAAGCACAGAATACATAAAAAAGGCTTTCATATCAAGACATAAAAATTGTGGGTCTCTGTGATAACGGCGAACGCCTAAAGGTGATCACCGTTATCGCTCAGTCAGAGTGCTGAAAACATTTTTGGTACTCTGACAACCCAGGCGCATCAGGACAATGGCGCCAGGACAGTTTTTTACTGCTTTCTGTGAGGGGGCTGTGCCCTCCCACACCCCCCTTGCAGGGGGCTTCGGCCCCTGCACCTCCCTACTTAAGGATTCTCAACTCCAGGAGGGTGCATGTTGGGGTGGGTGAGTGAAAGAAGTAGAAAAAATAAAGGTTCGGACCGGGCACAATAAAATCGCACCAGCGCCCGGACCCAAACCCAGTACCTCACCCACCCCAACCACTAGCCAACCTCCAATGCCATGACGCAGCTCGGCCAGCTACCACAGCACCACTCCTTACAGCCTCTCTGCCCCCACCCGGCCCACGCTCGCCGTGCTCTCTCCCACCACCCCGTGCGCGTACGCATAGTGACATCATGTCGCCCAGTTCGCCTACAGTCTCATCCGGTCATCCTACCCTCCCATCGCCGAGAAGGATTGCGCCGGGAAGGAGTCACCATTACAGACAGCACCCTTCCTCATGCGCCCACCTCACGGGTTACCAAAAATTGTATACTCCCCTTGTACAAAGCATACGTACGTAAGACCCCAGTTGCACTATTGCACGCCCCTTTGGAACCCCTGTCTAAGAAGAGATGTGGATAATCTGGAAAGAGTCCAGAGCAGGGCTACAAAAATTATCCACGGACTAAATGAGGTGCTCTACAAGTCCAGACTGTACCCCCTAGAATTGAAATGAAAGCGATATCTCTTGGAAATGTATAAAATATTAGGGGATATCCAATTAATGGAAAATCTTGGATTAGAACTGTATAATAGAAACACAGCCCTTAGAAGTCAGAAATATCAGCTTAAACTCACCTATCCAAAAAAGAATGCTAGAAGGCATTTCTTTACACAAAGGGTAATATCAATATGGAATAACCCTCCCTGATGAAATAGTGAATGCTGACTCCTTCAGTTTGTTCAAAAATAGATTATATCATCACCTACTAGCCACAAAGGCTACAATATGGCCCCATTAATATGGGAGACTGACTAAATGGGCAACATGCCTTCTGTTGGTCTAAAACACGAAGTATAGAAGTACTGCAATAAAAAATATTATTCAGGTATGTTATTTTCCCTGCATCTGTTAATCACAGTGATACTAAGGCAATGTAGCTTTGTGTGGCTTTTTGCAGTTTTAATAAATCACAGGCAAAACTGCACTTTCTAGTCTTGGTATTGTTTTTTTCTGCGCAGTTTGTCCTTTATATAATCTGAACATTAGCCGGAACGTGAGGTTCAGATGAATACGAGGTTGTACTGCTAGGCACAGGAATGAAAGGTGATCCCTCGTTTTCATCACTAAACATGCTGATAAGACTGTTATTGAAATAAACTTCACCCAGATTTTTTCCAGGTGTCTCACTTCTGGTTGTAGACTGACAGAGCATGTGTGGCAACATCTGCCTCTGTCTCTGCACTCAAGCTGCAGCTAATGACATAAAACCACCTTTTGCAAAACTAGGCATCCTCGCTGTTGAAGGCAGGCAAAGCATAGTATGGATCATTGGATGGGAACATTGGCTCGTACTTCAAAAAGAATAACCATGGAGTACAGGTAACATGTTAATCAAATACGTTAGGAGATACTGTACGTGACTGTGAAAAGGGATCAAGATGTGGGAGCCTACTAAATATTAGATATTGGCTGTTAGCTGGCTTATCCTGGGTAAATACAATCTAAAAATGTGTACAAGCAGGACACCACTGAAAATGAGATGTTGCATCTCATTTGGACTATCCTGGGTAAATATTTAGTAAAAATGTGTACAAGCAGGATCCCAGTACAGCAGAGCCCCCACTGAACTGTGCATCTATGCCACTCTGTCCTTGAAAAATACATTGTACAAGCTGGACGCCACTGAAAAGGAACTTGTCTGTCAGCTGGTTTATCCTGGGTAAATACATTATAAAAATGGGTAAAAGCAGGGCTTGATAGAAACAAGATATTGTGTCTTGGCTATGCTGTCCTGGGTAACTGCAGTGTAAAACTCGGGAAAAGCAGGATCCCACTGAAAACAAGATAGCGTCTGAGCTGTGCTATCCTGGGTAAATACAATATAAAAATGTGTCAAAGCAGGTTCCCACCGAAAATGAGATACTGCATCTCAACTGGATTATCCTGGGTAAATATATTGGAAAACCATGTAAAAACAGGACTGTACAGCAGAACCCTCACTGAAAAGGAGATGTTGCATGTAAGATTATCTTTCCTGGGAAATTACATTATAAAAGCAGGACCACACTAAAAACAAGATATTGAGGAGGCACTGTGGAGCAAGATGGCCGTTCCAGTTTTAAGCTGCACATCAGAACTGTGAATCAATGCCTAAAAATTACATTTTTCTGACAATGCTGACAGAGGTAAAAGGGTTTCAGTGTTGTTGGAAGACTTTTGGAAAAGAATGGGCAAGTCACAAAAACAGAAGCAGCAGCAGGAGAGTGCAAAAAGTAAGACTGCTTCGACGGCTCTGACCACGCAGCTGGTAACCACAGCCGAAGAACAGTTGGAGAAGACATTGCAAACTCTGGGCATTACAATAAACAGACTGATCCAGTCTATAACAAGGCTATCTGATAAGTTTGATACTCTTGCCAATACAGTGGTCACCCTGGAATTTTTTTTTTATTATTGAATATAATCGGAATTACAATCCTTTGAGTCACAGACTCTTTTACAAAGGCTCCACGTCAGTTACAGGGGGTGGAGGGTAAACAAATACAGAAAAACGCACATAAACAAGCAGTATCCGCATAACAGTACAGGCAGTGCAGTCCAGGCATTAACTTAGTTAACCGGTGACAGTAGTAGGCAGCATTCTGCATATCACTAGACAGAGACGTGCAGGATGCTGATTCTTGGGATCTAGAGAGACCCTGTGTCAGGTATTTGGAGGGTTTGAAAACACAAGAGGGCAGTGTTAGCCACAGTCACATTTTGCTGACTCAAGTAGTTGTGCTTTGAGGCCTGTTTTGAATGGGGAGAGGCTATGGGTCTAAGAGACAGGGGGTGATAAAGTATTGAGCCAAAGAGGGACACGGTAGCGGAAGGATCTTTGCCCAAGGGATGTTCTACAATGGGGGACCAGAAATGAGGAGTTTGCTGCGAGTCTTGTATTACGGCTGAGGGAGGCTGCACTGATAATAGAGAGAAGGCCGATGGGGGCTAGCTGGAGATGTATCTTTTTTGCGAGGATGCAGGTGTGGTACTTTAGTCTTTCTTGGAAGTTTAGCCAACCGGCCAAAGCATAGAGCTCACAGGTATGAGTTAGTCTGTCACTGCCGGTGACTAGGCGGCAAGCTTTATTCAAGGCAGTGTTAATGTTACGTAGTGTGGTGGGTTCAGCAGAGCCATATATCACTATCCCATAGTCAACTTGGGAGAGTATTGAGGAGGAGACTGCAAGATGCATGGCCTGTGTGGGTAAGCAGTGTTTAAGTCTGTAGAGGATACCCACTCTAGCATTGACAGCGGAAGAGAGAAGTTGTATGTGACTATGGTAGGAGAGGGGGTGTCTAATGTGATTCCCAGGTATTTAAAACTTGTAACATGTTCAAATGGGGTGCCTTGTGTGTTTTTGATTAGGAGTGCCGACTGACTCTGTGGGTTTTGATGGTGCGCAAAGATCATGGACTTAGTTTTTTAATAGTTGATGATCAGGCGGTGTTCAGTGAACCAGGTTTCTAGCTCCCTGAAGAAACCCTGTAGGGCTAGTTGGAGGGCGCTTGGTTGTGGGTGTTCCCAAAACACTACCGCATCATCAGCGTAGAGTAGTAGGTGACCACTGCATGACTTGGGGAGAGAGTTTAAAAAGAGGGTGAATAGTAGAGGGCCGAGTATAGACCCCTGTGGGACCCCAGAGCAAACTGTTTTGCAGGAGGAGATGGTGGTGTTTATCCTGACTTGTTGTGACCGGCCTGAGAGGTAATCCTTGAACCAGGCAGTTGCCTCTGGGACCACATTTAGTTGTGGAAGGACACAAAGCAGTAGCTCATGACTGACCGTGTCAAATGCCTTGGTCAGATCCACATAGATCGCACCTGCTATAGAGCCTTGGTCGAGGGCCTCATGGATGAAAGAGGTGAGCTCAGTAAGTGCTGTGACGGTACTGTGGCCGGTCCGGAAACCATGCTGTTCCTGGCAGAGAAGGTTGTGTTTAGTTAGGTGTTCTGTTAGCTGGTCTGAAACAATTTTTTCCAGTGCTTTGGAGAGAGGTGGAAGTATCGAAATCAGTCTATAGTTACTTGTGTTAGTGGGGTCGCCGCTCTTCAAAATAGGTGTGATTATGGCTCTCTTCCAGGTTGAGGGGAACTGACCTAGGCATAGTGAGAGGTTGAGAATTTTAGTGAGGTGGGGTAATGTGACATCCAGGGTCAGCCGAATGAGTTTAAGATCTAGGGAATCATTGCTGTATCGGGTATTGGCGATAGCTTTGGAAATGTAGTGTTTTGCCTCGAGGCAAGAGATGACTCTCAGTCTGAAGGGTATTGTATTGTTGTTACGAGGTGTCGGGGAGGTGGGGGGGACAGGGTGGAAGTAGTTAGGAGGGAGAATATGGGAGAGGTCCGAGGCGGAGTTGAGGGGCTCTGATAGTGGAAGGATCCTGGGTGAAATCCCCATTTATTGTGAGTTGAGTGGGGGGGGGGGAGCAGGATTTCCCACTGAGTTCTTTTATATTGTTCCAGAATTTTTTACCATCTCCCCGGGAGGAGGTTAGGGTTTGTTGGTAGTAAGTAGCTTTCGCCTGCTGTAAGGCCCAAGTACCTTTGTTGCGAGCCTCCTGGTATAGCTGTCTATCCTGTGTGCATTGGGAGTCAAGGGCCTTATGCCATAGGTTGTCCCTTTGTTGGAGCAGGTTAAGTAGTGAGGGTATGATCCAGGGGGTGGTTCTGGTTTTCACTACTTGCTTGGAGAGGGCAGCGAAAATGTCGCAGGCCTTGTTGAAAGTGTTTATAAAGTGGGAGAGTGCCAGGTCTACAGACTGCGTGGTGTAAATGGGGAGCCAATTGCTGGTAGATAGGTGGGCTTTGAGATTCTCTAAGCCTCCTCTTTTTAGCTGCCTCTGCAAGGAGATTTTGGGGGGCGGGGAGCAATTTACCTGACCACCAGCAGGTCACCGTGGAGTGGTCACTGATAGAGTCAGGGAGCACCGTGGCATGGAAGAGGGTCCGTAGCCTGTTGGTGAAGATGAGGTCTAAAAGGGTGGAGGTCCCAGATCTATTGTCCCTTCTGGTAGGAGAGGTGATGAGTTGGGTAAGATTGTATGCCAGGGCAGTGTCTTTGAAGATGGATGAGGCAGGGGATAGCCAGTTGACATTAAAGTCTCCCATTATGATGATTTCACTAGTATTAGGTAGGTGGGGGATACTGTGGAGGGTAGACTCAAATGTGAGTTTTTGGTTTCTTGGGGGATATAGGCCACAGTGATGTGGAGGGTTTTGGTACCCAGACTAAGTTTGACTGTGAGAGTCTGGGCGCCATACTGTGGTGAAGGGGTTTGTACTTCAGTGGCATGAAGTGAGGATTTAACATAGATTGCATAGCCACCACCTCTCTTGCTGGTCCTGTTGGCCCAGAAGATGGAATAATTACTGAGGGAGACAGCATCATTGGGTATTCTTTCAGAGAGTCAAGTCTCAGATAGGGCTAGGATGTCCGGTGCATGCTGGGCAATCCAGCCTTGGAGGGGTGTGGGTTTTTGGTAGGCTGCATATATTAAGAGTAACTAGCAGTAGACTCCCACTTGGGCTGCTTGGTGAGGCCACTGTGCAGGGTGGTCCCGGGTTGGGGTGGATATTGCCAGATAATAAGAGAAGTAGTAGGGTGTGCCACAGGAGGGCTAACCTGCAGAGTTTGGATGGGTGACATTGGGATTGGTAGGGTGTAGGTCTTTTTGCATTGGTGGTGGGGACTGGGAGACTGGGTATGATGCTTGCTAAAAGGGTGGGAAGAGTGTGGGGGGTCTGTTTTGGGGCTTACCAGGGTGGTGGAGGGTTGTGGTCTGAGGGGGAGAGCTGAGGGACAGTGTGTATCATGTGTGAGTGTGAGTGTGAGAGTTAACATGAGTGTGTGTGTGTGTGTGTGTGTGTGTGTGTGTGTGTGTATAAGCCAGCAGGATCATTTAGGCTTGTGTGGGAGAGGTTGAAGGGACAAGGTTTGAAGTCATCATAGATAAATAAATGATGAGTGGAAAAGTTGTTGAAATGTTGTTTGGGTGCCTCGGGGGTTGTTGAGCCTTCTGTAAGATCCTGGAAGTCAGGAGGGCTGCTATTAGCAGGGATAGCATTGTATTTGTAGGTAGTGCGAGGTATGTCGCAGCGGCCACTAGTGTTGATTTTGTATAACCTGCAGCTGGAAAAGTGGGCTGATAGGTTATTTCAGCAGGTCACCTGACCAAACCTAGCTATAAGTTCGGTGCAGGCCACGGGTGGTGGTGGGGAGCCAATGTGTAGCTGCTCGTAAGGCCTAAGCCCAGAAAATGTGCGTCAAGGCGCTTTTTAGAAGGAACTTGCACAGTCTCTGACAGGGAGTTTGCAACAGTTGCTGAAAAAAGGTGCCAGAAGCAGGATCTGAGCAGTCCTCTGCCTAGGCTGAGCAATGGTCGCGACTGCAGCTTCGGGCTTTCACGGGCAGGGAGGGCTTCAGGGACTGGCCCTCATGACCTCCGGTATCCTTGTGGGAGGGGGGTGCGATCTGCAGGAGAGGGAGAGAGAGGGGTGGTTAAGTAGGCAGGTAGAAGGGGAGAAATGATTAACGTTGGGGAGGGCAGGCACAGGAGTGGGTAGTGCAGAGCGAATGAGCTCAGGGCTTAGCTGTAAGTTTAGATACAAATTAACAGGCTTTCAATTAAATTCAGGCTACGCAGTGCTAAAACGTCTGGTCTGCACACAATTTTAACTTTCACAAAACACTTTTCTTTAAATTCCCCAGTTGAGCATGTGCAGGGTACAATTAAATATGCCCCACCTTTAGCAGCAGAAACTCTGAGTTTTAAAATACTTATCATTTACACAGTACAGCTTATGCAGGATGGAATTAAACACTATCATTTACACAGTACAGCTTGTGCAGGGTGGAATTAAACAACACTATACAGTCACTAATTACAGTTCTGCCTGTTCAGGGTGAAATTTGTTCTTTCCCAGCCTAAGCACCAGAAAATGTGCGTTTTCGGTGGTTTTTAGAAGGGGAGCTTGCAACAGTCACTGAAAGGGAGCTTGCAACAGTTGCCGGAAAAAGGCGCCAGAAGCAGGATCCGAGCAGTCCTCTGCCTAAGCTGAGCAACGGTCGCGACTGCAACCAGGAGAATGGTAAATTACCTTTCAGCAGCTTCGGGCTTTCACAGGCAGGGAGGGCTTCAGGAACTGGCCCTCGTGACCTCCAGGCTCCTCGGGGAAGGGGGGTGCGATCTGCAGAAGAGGGAGAGAGAGGGGTGGTTAAGTAGGCAGGTAGAAGGGGAGAACTGATTAATGTTGGGGCGGGCAGGCACAGGAGTGGGTAGTGTAGAGCGAACGAGCTCAGGGCTTAGCTTTAAGTTTAGATACAAATTAACAGGCTTTCAATTAAATTCGGGCTACGCAGTGCTAAAATGACTGGTCTGTACACAATTTTAACTTTCACAAAACACTTTTCTTTAAATTCCCCAGTTGAGCATGTGCAGGGTGCAAGTAAATATTCCCCACATTTAGCAGCAGAAACCTGAGTTTTAAAATACTTATCATTTACACAGTACAGCTTGTGCAGGGTGGAATTAAACAACACTATACAGTCACTAATTACAGTTCTGCCTGTTCAGGGTGAAATTTGTTCTTTCCCAGCCTAAGCACCAGAAAATGTGCATTTACGGCGGGTTTTAGAAGGGGAGCTTGCAACAGTCACTGAAAGGGAGCTTGCAACAGTCACTAAAAAAAGGCACCAGAAGCAGGACCCGAGCAGTCCTCTGCCTAGGCTGAGCAACGGTTGCGACTGCAGCCAGGAGAATAGTAAATTACCTTTCAGCAGCTTCGGGCTTTCATGGGCAGGGAGAGCTTCAGGGACTGGCCCTCACATCCTCCGGGCTCCTCGGAATCATCTCTGGATGCCATGCAAATCGCAACACCATAGGCTACCAAGAGGTCTGAATCAAATATGGGAGCTGTGGCCACTACAGTTAAGGAAAACACTCACCTCTGCACTAGGATCAAAATGCTTGAAAATCAAGCTAGGGCAGCTAATCTTCACCTTTTTGGGATATCAGAAGGGTGTGAGGAGGATCATCATCTCTTCCTGTTCGTGAAGGACTGGTTTGAGCAGCAGTTCAGAGACGAGATTCTAGATAGGCAGATGACTCTGCAGAAAGCTTATAGTGTCACTCCTAGAAGAAAGCCAGATAATCCGGAAGCCCCATGTACTATGGTAGCAGTCACTGATAGGGCTATAACAGGATTTTGTGCTAGTGCTTTCTGGGTGGAAAAAAATGCTTCTCCAAGATGGGCAATAGATACAAATAATTCTGGATGGACGTTTTGCCATGAGACAAAATAAGAAGCAATTTGCCGGGGTCAGAGCCATGCTTAGGAAAGTAAACATAACACAAGGCATGGCGTTCCTGGCATGGTTCAGGATTGTGTATAATGGAAAAGTCTTTTTGTTTAATGATCCCACACATGCCATTAAATGGGCTCAAAAGCATGCAGTACGCAGACCCAAACCAGAAGAACAGGGGGACTCAGATTCAGAAGCCCTAACCTGAATGGGAACAGACTTTAATAAGCTGCAAGGTACCGAGTTCTCATATGAGACAGCGCTGGTTCGGGTGATCAATGATCTCCTGGTGGCTAGAGATCGGAAGAGCCACTCCATCTTGGTTCTTCTGGATCTCTCATCAGCATTTGACACTGTGGACCATGGGGTGCTGCTTGGTCTCCTGAGGCACATCTGTGGACTGTCGGGAACAGCCCTCGGGTGGTTTACATCGTTCCTCATGGGAAGAACACAGAGAATGGTGTCTGGGGTCTTTTCCTCAGACCCTATTTCTCTGTCGTGTGGGGTTCCTCAGGGCTCAGTGCTGTCACCCATGTTGTTCACAGTGTACATGCTACCCCTCAGAGACATTGTAAGAAAGTATGGGCTGAGGTTTCACTGCTATACTGATGATACCCAGCTCTACCTTTCTTTTGCACCCGACCAGGATGGAGCTCTCTCAGTCTTTAATAACTGTCTGAAAGAAATCCAGGAGTGAATGGATTCCAGCTGGCTGAAGTTGAACTCGGAAAAAACTGAGGTGTTGGTTGTGAACCCAGGTCACCGGATAGGGGGGTTGGGGGTTGGTTCGCCCTCTGGACTTTTTCTTGGTGGTGTATCACTGCTGACCTCTGAACGGGTGCGTAACCTGGGGGTAATTTTTGATGAAGGGCTGACCCTGCATTTGCAGGTGTCAGCTGTCATCAAATCTTCCTTTTATCATCTCAGGAATACCGCCAGGATTAAGCATCTGATTCTGTCTGGTGACCTTCCTACTTTGGTCCACACCTTTGTGTCCTCACGCTTAGATTATTGCAACTCCCTTTACCTAGGGCTTCCTGGGGTGGAAATCCACCTCTTGCAGCTGGTGCAGAACACGGTAGCCATCTTTTGATGGGATCTGCTCAATCCTGTCATATTTTGCCGGTGCTGCGTGAACTGCACTGGCTGCCAGTACAGTGCCAGATCACCTTTAAAGTCAGTTTGCTGACTTTCAAAGCCCTACACGGACTAGGCCAGGATTACCTGAAAGAGCTCCTGGTCCCTTACTGGCGTGGACAATCGCTCCACTCAGCCGATGAGGGGTTGCTAGAGATTCCAAGGGTGTGTTTGAAATCATCAGGGGCGAGAGCATTTATGTATGCAGCCCCTACCCTTTAGAATTCTCAACCCCGTCGGTTACGGGAGTACACAACTGTGGAGGGATTCAAGCAAGCAAGCTTTAAAAACTTTTTTGTGGCACCAAGCATTCAGTGACTGATTTTATTTGATGGATGGTATGCTGTTATTTTAATGTTATATGTGTATTGATGTCTGATTTGATTTTAAAATTGTTAAGCGTCTTGGTTTTTGAAAAGGTGCCATATAAATAAAGCTTATTATTATTATATTATTATATAGTTTTCTAGACCTACCAGACTTTCACGAGCCTTAGACTGTTTCTTCCAATTTTTCTCAGAGCTCTAAAGTTCTGTTTGAGAAATAGCAATCGTGAAATTTGCTCTTTCAACTTTCAGGTGACTGGACTATTTTGCTTTCAAAAGTTTAACTGTTGTTAGTGTCCCTCTGTGTTGGAAGAGAGGGTTATTAAATGCATGCTACCTTTCATTAGCACTGTTAGTACTGTCCTGCTATTCAATTAACTGTTTCCACATTGTACATTATATTATACATTGCAAAAAGCTTCCTTAATGCACTAGTTAGGGTCAAAGTGACAAAAGCTAGAAAATGTGGCATTAGGATTTCCAACCCTAACACCCCACCCATGTAGCACAGCAGGTGTGGGGTGTGCGTTGGGGTTCTCAGGCCTAACGGTCACCCCATTCCATCTGTAAACAAGGTCAGATGTGGACACTGTATGAGAATGGGTGAGCATTAAATTGAGAACCCCAGACACAACCCACACCTGCTGTGCTGCTTGGGGGGGGGGGGATGTTAGGGTTGGAAACCCTAACGCCACGTTTCACAACTTTTGTCACTTTGACCCTAACTAGTGCAATAAAACAGTTTTTTACAGTTTATTTTCTTACTTTTTGAGATAGTATAATCATATCCTTATTTGGCTGTGGGAGCACAGGGTCCTCCGAACCCTGCACTCCCATCTATACATAAGTTTTCAGATACTGTTATTGTATCCTCATTTTCTTGTGGAAGCACAGGGCCCTCTGGGCTCCCATCACTGCAGTACATAGCTGTTTCATATGTATCCCTGGTATCTAGTGGCACCCCCACCCTCCAATTTCCATATATACAATTTTTATATATTTTTCCTGGTGTCTAGTGGTCCCCCCCCATCCTCACATAGCTGTCCCTGCTAATTTGTTTTGCTCCCTGGTGTCTAGTTGTCCTCCCCCACCCTCCAGTTGTGCCCCTGTTCCCAGTTAATGTACTGTTAATAGCCCTGGTGTCTAGTGGCACCTCCCACCCTCTGAGTTCCATATACTGCAAATAAAGTGCATTGGTGTCCAGTGGTAGCCCCCATGCTCTGATTTTCATACAGTGCAAATATGATTCATTGGTGTACAGTGGTACCCCCCCACCCTACCATGGCCCTTTTATCCTGAAAACAAGAAAACAGTCCCTCGATGTCTTTAATGTATTTTTTTTGTAATTCTGTTTAAAAAAAGTCCATGGCCAGTCACACCCCCACCTGACCTCCCACTGTGCACCCACTTCCACACACCCCCTCAGACCCTCCTACACACCCTCACTCGCTTGAAGTGCTCCCACTGTGAAGATCCACTTTCTGATCGAAGACACATCTAGCTGCTGGAACCAGTGATTGCTCTATGACAAACAAGGTAACTCTGGTCGAAAATCCCATTGAAATACATTGACCCACAGATACCTTATTTGTCATATAGCTGTCGCCAGTTCCAGCAGCAAGATGAGTCTTCGATCAGAGAGTGGATCTTCATAGTGGGAGCCCTTTGGGTGAGTGAGGGTGTGTGGGAGGGTTTGGGGTGCAGAGTGGTGGGTGCACAGTGGGCGGTTGGGTGGGGGTGGTCAGGTGCAATTGGTGAATGGACTTCTTTTTTTTACAGGTTTACAAAAAAAAGTAAAGACATCAAGGGACCATTTTTGTTTTTTTCAGGATAAAAGGGACATGGGGGGGGTACCACTGAACACCAATGAATGTATTTGTACTATATGAAAATCAGAGGGCGAGGGTACCACTGGACACCAACGCATTTTTATTTGCAGTATATGGAAATCAGAGGGTGGGGGTGCCACTAGACACCAGGGCTGTTAACAATACATTAATAGGGAACAAGGGCACAATTGGAGAGTGAGGGTTGGCACTAGACACCAGGGAAACAGAGCCAGTGATCGGAAGGTGGGGGGGCACCATTAGACACCATGAAAACTGTGGTAACGGCGATCGGTGGGTGTAGAGTGCCACTAGAGACCAGGGAAAGGATTTCACATCACAAAAAAGGATCCTTTTTTGTGACTCGTGATAGGAAAAATAATCTTTTCTCATATCATGAGTCTTGAAAAAAGATTCATAATCTGAAAAAAAAAAATTCAAGGGCATTTCTTCAACAGGTAAGTGCAAAATCCAGCTGAGGGAATCTCGATAAGCAAGTTGCATGTGTTGGTTTGTACTCAACGCACATTTGCTTTCAGTTATTATATTTTGTTTCCCTCACTAATTGTAAAACAAAATGGTGACCACACAAAAAAAGATTTCCCATTTACGACACAGGATCCTTTTTTGAGGCTCTGATCTAACTGGATAGTGAAATTCCCATTGAAATTAATGGGAAACTTTAAAATGTAATAACTTTGGGAATGGATTAATATTTTTCTCACCAAATCTTCAAGATGCATATCTGTTACCCAAAATCTTTCTACCCTAAAAATGTCAGACCAAAATCCCAAGCCATTTTTGCGCTGCAGTGTGACAAAACAAGCATTTGTCAATGCCGAATGTTTGCTTTCTGGCATTGGCAGTGGTAGTGTAGAAGTTACAGAGCTGCGTAGTAGGAATGGCAGTGAAGTACTGAACTGAAGCCAACCCACCACCACCCTGCAGAGAGTGACAGGCATTGGGGTGTGCCTTTGGGTCGTCAGGCATAACGACCACGCCATTTCACCACACCCCACCCTGCAGACACTGACAAGTGTCACGGTGTGCCTTGGGGTCTCTGGCCCTTATGGCACCCCATTCCATCAGGAAATACGGTGAGATGGGTGAGATATAGGAGAATGGGGTGAACTTTGGGGCCGAAGAGTCCAAGGCATACCTCGATGCCTCTCACTGGCTACAGGGTGTGGAATGGTATGAGCATTACAGGCAAGAATCCCAAGTCACACCCCTGATGCCTGTCATTCTCTACAGGGTTGGGCATTATGGTTGGAAACCCTAATACCTCAGGCATTCATTGGTATTTTCACTCCAAATTTTCAACATTGTTTTTTTGTGACCCCACCTCATGAACAGTGGCAATATCAGTTTGTTAGCTGAAAGCTGCTTATACACAGCAACTACGGCTTTTAGCACCACAGGTGCAAAAACATTCCGAACAGGATGTAAAAAATGACAGCTGTACTGTTCATGGAGAGGTGTAAAAAATGGCAATGTTGCAAATCTGCAGTAAAAATATTTAAAAACTGGTGAGGTCATGGCGTGCGTAGAAACTGTGCAGCGCACACCATAAATGTAACTAGTTTGGGGATTTTTTACAGCAGATTGTTAACACCGGTCATTTTGGGACCTCCGATCATGAACAGTGTCACTGTGATTTTCTTTATCTGTCCTGAACAATGATTTCCCACAGCGACCAAGCATCTCTGCGATGAAAGTGTGAAACACATTTCAGCCATGTTGTGAAAATGACAGCTGTACTGTTCATTAGGAAGAGTGGAAAATGCCACTGGTGAAAATCTGGACTGAAACTATTACAAAGTCATGAACTTACAGGGGTGCGTGGAAACTGCGCAATGCTCACTCGTAACACAGTCATTTTATAGACTTTTGTCCCCAAATTTTCAACATAGCCATTTTAAGACCTCTACTCATGAACAGTGTAACTGTGATTTTCTTAATCTGTCCCAAACATTGCTTTCGCACACTGACTACATCATTGTGCGCTACATGTGCGAAAACACATTTTGGGTGACATGTGAAAAATGGCAGCTGTACTGTTCATAAGGAAGTGTAATAAAATGGCAATGTTGAAAATCTGGGCCCAGATATTCAAAAGGGTTGCGCCATGCGCAAGTCCAAAATGCGCCATTCTGCGATATTCAGCAGGAGGCAGTTACGCCACTGGCACCAGGTTGCGCTAGAGAGCAATGCAAATGAATGCATGCTCAACAGGAGGGGAGGATCCATGCATAACCTCGCAACCCGATATTCAGTCGGGTTGCGCGGAGTTGTGCATCGCAACCAACCTGCGCCCGCTGGCTTGAGCCAAAAAAGAGCTTAAGTCGAGGCCACCCACAGGTGAGCTGCTGCATTGCAGAGGCGCAACACAGCAGCTGCCACCTGGCTGGCCCCAACTCACTCCTGTGCCCCCCACCAGCGATCGCGGGCAGTACAGGTACATGTCCCCACACCTCCCACAGCCCAATCGCGGCCAGAACCTGCATAAACCCCCAGTGCCCGATCGCGGCAGAACCTGCATAAACCCCCAGTGCCCGATCGCGGCCAGAACCTGCATAAACCCCCAGTGCCCGATCCGGGGCAGAGATGTAACCCTCCCCCAACCGAATAACTCCCTGGTGGTCAGTGGACGTAAAGCCCGATCGCCCGGGCAGAATGTCACAGCAGAACCCCCAAACATCTCCTTGGTGTCTAGTGTCCCCACCCACCCACGAAACCTCTCCACCACTCCCCGCAGCGGCGGCGGCAGCATCCACCCGCCTGCCAGATTTGTGAATGATCATTCACAAATCTGACTGTCATGTACGGTATGGTCTGCACGCCCATTGGCTGTAGCTCTGCACCAATGGGCGCAGCCCACCGGACAGTCAGTCGGGCGGGCGGCGGGCGGCAGGCAGGTGGATGCTGTCGTACCGCCGCGGGGAGCGGGTGGAGGGGCCGTGGGTGGGTGGGGGACACTAGACACCAGGGAGATGTTTGGGGGTTCTGCTGTGACATTCTGCCCACGATCGGGCTTTACGGTCCACTGACCACCAGGAGTTATTCGGTTGGGGAGGGTTACATTCTGCCCACGATCGGGCACTGGGGGTTTATGCAGGTTCTGCCACGATCGGGCACTGGGGGTTTATGGGTCCCTGCCCGCGATCGGCACCGGGGCGACATGGAAGGATTCTGCCCGCCGATCGGGCTATGGGTGATGTGTGGGGGGCGATATGTACGGATTCTGCCCGCGATCGGGCTATGGGTGATGTGTGGGGGTTCATAACTGTGATGCCCGCGATCGGGTTGCATTAGGGGCCGGTCCTCGACGGCTGCTGCCTGGCAGGGTAGCCAGGAGCAAGTCCTCGGGATCGGCGCACCTACATGCAAATGGTGATGCAAATAGGGCTACAAGAGATGCAAATGGCACCCCCGCGCCTTTGCATAAATTATGGCCCCATTTGCATGTCACCTTTGAATATCGGAAATTTGGCGCATGGCGAATGGTACTTGCGCCACCGCAGTTGAATGCTCAACTCTGGCAACTTGCGGTAGCGCAAGTTCCACTCGCCATCTTGCAAGTGCTGATGTCTCGGGCGATATTCAAAGGAGTTGTCAACAGCGCAACTCCTTGAATATCACCTCGCCACACCCTCGCGCAACTATTTTGAGCAGGGCAGGGCTTGCGCCTCAGACTGGTGCAGTTTGAATATCTGGGCCCTGGAGTGAAAATATTGAAAATTCGCAAACTTATGAGTGTGCGTAGGAACTGCTCAACGCACGCTTGTAAAACAGTCATTTTTAAGAATTTTTTCACCAAATTTTCAACATAGCCATTTTAAGACCTCTGCTCATGAACAGTGTTACTGTGATTTTCTTAATGTGTCCCATACATTGATTTTGCACACCGACTGCGCCATTGTGCGCTACATGGGCGGAAACACATTTTGGGCAAGATGTGAAAATGAAAGCTGTACTGCTCATAAGGAGGTGTGGTAAAATGGCAATGTTGAAAATCTGGAGTGAAAATATTGAAAATTATGGAACTTACGAAAGTACGTAGGAACTGCGCAATGCACGCTCGTAAAACAGTCATTTTTAGGAATTTTTTCACCAAATTTTCCACATAGCCATTTTAAGACCTCTGCTCATGAACAGAGTCACTGTGATTTTCTTAATTTGTCCCGTACATTGATTTCACACACCAACTGCGCCATTGTGCGCTACATGGCTGGAAACACATTTTGGGCAAGATGTGAAAAATGACAGCTGTACTACTCATAAGTAGGTGTGGTAAAATGGCAATGTTGAAAATCTGGAGTGAAAATATTGAAAATTAGCGAACTTTCATTTAGCGTATGAGGAACTGCATAACGTGACGCTAGGAAACAGTTATTATTTGAATTTTCAATTAAATTTCAAATAGGCTTCTCTTGAGAGCCCACCTTATGAACACTCATAGTGTCATTTTGTTAATTGGTCCCAAAAGGTGATTTTGTGCAGTGATTGCGAAATCACCCTTTGGGCCCGAATAACGCCATGACAGTGACAGCATTCATGAGAAGGGGTCCCAAAAACCCCATGTTGAAAATTTGGTGCAAAAATTCCAAAAAATGCCTGAGATATGCAGCAAAGTTGAAAAAACCCTATCTATCCCATTATACAGTTTACCGGCATTTCCTCAGTTCATGGTCTGCTTTGAAGAGTGCAGGCGTGTTCTCGTCCACTGAAGATCGTCGCGCTGAGGTCCGGAGGTAAGTATGGGGAGAGGGGGGTGTGGAGAGGCAGGGTGCGAGTGGTGGTTCGGGTTCGTGGGAGGGGGCAGGGAGAAGCCGAGGGACAGTTTTTATTTGCAGGTTTTTTTGTTTTAAATGACGCCAGACGCTTGCCATGCTGGGGTGAGCTCCCAGCATGGCACAAGGATGGCTGGTTGGGGAGTACAGCACAGCCGACGGGGGATTGGGCACCGCCGGCTATACAGTGTATGCTTGGGGGGGGGGCAGCACCCAGTGTGCGTGCGTGTGTGTGTGTGTGTGTGTGTGTGTAGGGAGAGCATGCATGAGCAGGCGATATCTTATCGCTGCTCACCAAAGCATTGCTCCCCCTTTCAACTGTACTGCACTGCATTTTGGAGCTGTCATAGACAGCTCGAGCAGCATTGGAGAACTGCGGCTGTGCCTGCAAACACACTGCCTGAATTGGAAGAGGGCTGCCACACCTCCGAAAACTCGGATGATGGCACTATTGTTTCTTGCACATGCGTGCAAGCAAACATAAAAATGAAAAAATAAAACCAGTCATTTTCACATATTTACACACTCCATATATCTGCACCCATGCATCTGACCAGAATACAACTTGGCACATCAAGCGATATTCAGTCCCTGATGGTGCACACAAAACATCATGCAAATCGGTTGAATGGTTGCAATGTTATTCAAGTTCAAAATTGTACATTTAACATAGAAGTGTCCGATCCTAACTATGGGGCGCGACTGTGCCCCTATAATATTACTGTTACTTTTAGGCACCTAACATTGTCAATTGTTGTAGTGGATATACTGTGTTTAGCTTTAGCTGTGCTGGAATTACACATGATAACAGGGAAGTTCGATACTAAGTCCAGATCGGAGTGCTGGAGAGCCTGTGGTGAGCCGATGGTGACACATAAACATATCTTTTGGGCATGTGAAGTATTATCTCAATACTGGAGGGAGGTGGAGTGTGCCCTAAAGAAGATGTTCCCAGAAATACAGAGTCTAAAATCTGAACATACACTTCTGTTAGAAAACCCCCAAGAGGTAAGGGGAGAAAATTCTAAATTTCTATTAGCCATTCTTGCTCTGGCAGCCAATAAGGCTGTAACGAGAAAGTAGCTTCAGAGGGCCTCTTCGACACTTTGGGAATGGGAGGACATAACATATCAAATCTACAAAATGGAGATGCTAACAGCTAATATTAACCTTAGAGTCCAGAAATGCATTACTTTTTGGTCCAGATGGTGGATGTGGGTTATAGACCACAGAACATATTTGATTCCATAACAAGATCTAAATGTGATTGCTACAATTAATGCTAGTAGACCTACTCTGGGAGAATTGAAATGTAAACTTACGTAATATATAGTGTCTTTTGTTTGTATTAGTATCTCGTCTACTACCTATAGGGAAACTCACTTTGTTTATCAATGCTGTCATGAAAATGTATTTAAGCTATCTCTACTCTACAAACGTACGATGCTTTGGTGTAGTCCGATCCCTCCTTCCTATACTAAAACTACAATAAAGAAATATTTAAAAAAGACATACTGGGAACATTGCTCCCTCCATTATCTTTACCAACTCATATCCAGAGCTTCCATTAAGTCCTTCACAGATGTTCAATCCAAAGTTGGCCTTTGACAGGCAGATTTCTACAGATTGCTAAAATTAAAACACTACTACTCCTCTCTCCCACTGGATGTGCACAACCCAGAGGCCCACCTAGCAATAATTGTCAACTTCATCTCTTTTATGAGAACAGGGAACTTTGAACTTATGATTTCTAACATGCAAGAGTACCTCTGCACTGCACTTCTGCACTGGCAGGAAAAGCTGGGTTCCTCAATCTCCGTAGAAAACTGTTACAGAGCCTGCTAAAACTCCTCCAGAGTTACTAGCCCTGACAAGGGGAGAGAGTATGCCTGGAAACAGCAAATAAGATACTTTCACACCCCAGTAATCACTAGGTGCTACCTAGCGACTAGAGATGCCTTCCGCTGGAGGCTATGCAGGGAACCACAAGCCCATTATATGTGCATAATTTGGTCCCATCTGATCTTGTGGCCCTTCTTCCTGTCTCTACAACATGAAATTGAGGAGTTGTTAGGAAAGCCATTCCCCCCTTGCCACAGAATTGTTCCCCCATGTCAACTCCCATGTGGGTTCCGCGACCCTAATGTCAGGTATCTACTGGATATACTACTTACTGCAACCAAACAAATACATTTCTAGGGCTTGGTTAAGCCCTCAAATCCCAACCCTATCTGCATGGAGAACTACAGTTAATCAAATGTACAGAATGGAGAAAATAACATACTCCCTGAATGACAAAGCTGAGCTCTGCTCCTCACACTGGAACGGGTGGCTGCTGCGTCTGATGAGGAAGATAGGGAGTTTGTTCCATTAAGACTCAGAACAAACCACCTACTCTATCCTCTCCAAAATATGGAGCCCCACACCCGCATCCAATCTGGAAACTACACTGACTGCCTAACCCCCGCGTCTGCAAGGTAGGGGTCATGCCTTGCACACCTGCCACCATTCCCACCCCCCCACAGAGGGTGGGTAACCTGGGCCTCCATGATCTCCTCCTCCTCGCCTGAAGTATGAGTCTCAGAACCTATATGTACACTCTTCACTCCTCCCCAGTAGTGGAAGAGGAGTAAACGGATTATAATAATGGCTCCCTTACCCTCCTTCTCTCTCCCGCGCTGTACCTGCAGAAAGGGGATAGAAGAATTTCAGAGCCATAACCTTTCCATCTCTGTAACTGAATCTGTGTAATAATGACTCTGTAACACACCAAATGAAGTAGGAAATGCTTTTTTGTTCGAGGTACAGCACTGGAACTAGTAGACATGGCTACATGTTCAATAACAAGCATTTGTCAATGCCAAACATTTGATGCTTGGTAAACAGTTTGGTTTTTGCAATGTTTTTGACCCCAGATTTTGAAGATTATTTGTTTTAGGATTCGCCTTAGAGACATGCCATGTACCATTTATAGTATACTGGCTGAACATCTCGTCCAGGATTTTAAAAATGACACGTCAAGTTTATAAGGTGGTGTGGAAAAATGGCTATGTTGAAAGGCTGGAGTCAAAGTATTGAAATTTAGCATAATTATGGGTGAACGCTGAAACAGTGCATGGCCCCCAGAAGCTATAGGACTTTTCATGCCTTGTGGTGCATTTGGGGGGAGGGGTCTTTTGATACATGTTAGAAAGTATATGCCACCATCATCACCACCACTACGCCACTGCAGAGGATGCAAGGGTACCCTTGAAGGCTCTTTGATGCCCAATAAGGTGCTAAGATCCATAGGAGGGTCCTCTGGCAGGATCTTTGATGCCTCCAGGTGTTGCAAGCTTGCCCAAATATGGATTTCAGGTTACAGTGGCACCACCCCACGAGGTGTAAAAGTTCCTTGGAGTGCTCTGTACACTGTCGCAAGAACTTGCACCAGTTATTATAAAATAAAATTATGTCTCTGCAAGGTTTGGCCCATGAGGATTTTTCACACACTCTAGGTGCGTGATGATCTCATTAATCCCTTAAGTGAGTTTTTTTGTGATTATCACACACCTCAGGGATGTGTGAAAAATCTTCCTAACACACACCTGCACAGCATACCTCTCAACTGCTATGAATTTCACACAGCGCTGTGATTTTTACAGTTAAATTTACCATTACTCTATTAAGTTTTACTGATGTTCCTCATAATCTTAAAGCTATTCCTGGATACGCAATCTATTAAAACATGGAATTAAAATGACAGTACAAACAAGAGACTGTGTGTATGTGTGTGTGTGTGTGTGTGTGTGTGTGTGTGTCTTTTACACTTTGGAAACCATATTATAGAAAAATACCTGTGCAGCATACCTCTTAATGTCTCAGCATTGAAATGCATAGCCCTGGCTTTCAAAATTCAGAGCAAATGGCCAGAATGTGCATCATTTTCTTATTTGAAAGAATAATATGTCTATGAATAGGGGGTCCCAAATGTTTAGTATTAAGGAAAACATTCCTTAACACTAAACATTTGGGGACCCTATTTATAGAAACATGGAAACATAGAAGTTGTCGGCAGATAAGGACCGCAAGGCCCATCCAGTCTGACCATTTCTTTTTCTACCTTATGAATGTGTCATCGGCCTTTGCTCTGTCAATGACCTATCTGTTCATACTCATCTGTATTGCCTATCCCATGCATGTTTGAAGCCCTGCACAGTATTCATATCCACCACTTCCTGAGGTAGGCCATTCCATGCATCCACCACCCTTTCTGTGAAAAAGAACTTTCTCACAGTACCCCTTAATCAGCCTCCTTCTAACCTCATGCTGTGTCCTCTTGTCCTGCTATTTTTCTTATATTGAAACATGTTAGACTTTTTTACCTTATTACTGCCCTTAAGGTGTTTGAATGTTTTAATCATATCACCTCTCATCCTCCTTTGCTCTAGGGAATACATATTGAGTTCCGTTAATCTGTTCTCATTTGTTTTCAGATGCAGTCCCTGCACCATTTTGGTTGCCCATCTCTAGAGTACCTCAATTTGGTTAATGTCCTTGTGAAGGTGTGGCCCCCAGTACTACACGCAGTACTCCAGATGGGGTCTAACCAGTGTCTTGTAAAGAGGGATTATTGCCTCCCTCTTGTGACTTGTGATACCCCTACTAATATACCCCAACATCTCCCTAGCCTTACCTACTGCTTTAGTGGTCTGCTTGGATGATGATGCCCAAGTCTCTTTCTTCCCTTGTGACTGCTAGCAACTCCCCTCCCAGCCTATAGGAGGCTTCAGGGTTTCTCTTCCCTATGTGCATGATCTTGCACTTTTTTGCATTAAACCCCAGTTGCCACTCTTCCGACCATTTTGCTAGTTTATCCAAATCTCTTCTCATTCTGCCCACCCCATCTGGATCATCTACTCTGTTGCAGATCTTGGTGTCATCTGCAAACAGACAACCTTACCCTCCGGTCCATCTGCAATGTCACTAATGAAGATATTGAAGAGACTGGCCCAGGACTGATCCCTGGGTACCCCACTTGTGACTTGCATCTCTTCTGACTGTATACCATTTACCACCACTCTCTGTTTTCTGCCTGTCAACCAGTTTGCCATCCAGTTGACCAACTTCTGACCCACCCTGAGCCTACCCAGCTTATTAATTAATCTTCTATGTGGAACAGTATCGAAAGCTTTGCTGAAGTCAAAGTAGGCGACATCAACTGCTCCGCCTTGGTCCACCATTCTGGTTACCCAGTCAAAAAAATCTATGACATTAGTTTGCCAGGACCTTCCTGTTGTAAACCCATGCTGTCTTGGTTCCTGTGCTCCTATGGATTCCAGGTGTTGCACTATCCTTTCCTTAAGGAGTGTCTCCATAGTCTTGCCCACTACTGAAGTAAGACTGACTGGTGTGTAGTTCCCTGCCTCTTCATTGCTACCACTCTTGTGGAGCGGGATCACATGAGCCCTTCTCCAGTCTTCTGGGACCTCTCCTGTGCTCAGAGACTCACTAAACAGTTCTGATAATGGCTCTGCTAGTTCCACCCTTAGCTCCTTTAGTACCCTGGGATGTATACCATCAGGTCCCATTGCCTTGTCCACCCTGAGCTTATCGAGCTCTTGTAGGACTCTTTCTTTTGTGAAGGGACTAGTGCACACCTCCCTCCCTCCCTCCTGTGTCCATGGTGCTGAACTGTGGGCCCTGCCCTGCCTTCTCTTTAGTAAATACTGAGCAGAAGTATCTATTTAGGATAAATGCTTTTTCATGGTCCTCCTCCTCACACGCCCCCTTATCCCCTTTGATCTTAGCAATACCCTTTCTGGACTTTCTCCATTCACTAATGTATCTATAGAAAGTCTTGTCACTTTCTTTTACTGTTCATGCTAGTGTTTCCTCAGTTTGGGCCTTTGCCTGCCTTACTGCCTTCCCTGGTTGTCTTAGGGAAGTTTGGTATGACTCCCTATCTTCATCCCGCTGCATTCCCTTATATTTCCTGAAGGCCAGCCTTTTGGCTCTGACCTTTTCTGCTACTGTTTTGAGAACCAAAGTGGTTTTCTTCTTCTTTTGCACTTCCTTTTCTCTCTAACACAATGGGATGTTGCTTCAAGTATTGCATTCTTAATGCTTGCCCACTTTGCCTGTACTCCCTCACCTGTATTTCTTTTTGCCAGTGCTAGCTTAACTCTGTTGGCTATCTTATCAAAGTCAGCTCCTCTGAAGTCCCATATTTTTGCCTTGGAATGGGATGATTTAGTTCTAGTGGCCAAATTGAACCATACCATGTGATGGTCACTGGCTCCCAGGTGACCTTCTACCTGGAGATCTGTGATCCTTTCCCCATTAGTCAGTACTAGATCTAGGATAGACCTGTCTATTGTGGGTTGTTGTACCAGTTGTTTGAGGCCCTCCCCCTGCAGGGAATCCACTATGTGTCTAGTTCTGGCAGATGTTCCTGCTGGTATTGACCAATCTGTAACTGGCATGTTGAAGTTTCCCATTATCAGAACCTCCCCTTTAGCTGTCATGTTCTGTATATCTTCTAACAGTTATATGTCTATGTCCTCCCCCTGGTCTGGAGGCCTGTAGACAACCCCAGTTTGTATGGCTGTCCCATTTCCTGTTTCCAGGGTGACCCACAGTTCTTCTGGCTCCTTATGTGTGTTCTGAATTTCTGTAGCTTTGAGATTTTCATTGACATAAAGGGCCACTCCACCCCCCCTTTTTGCACCTCGGTCTCTTCTGAACAGTACATAGCCAGGTACTGAAGTCTCCTAAGTGTGGTTACTGGTAAACAATGTCTCGCTAATGTCTGCTATGTCCAGTTTAGCCTCTGTCATTATTGCCTGCAGGTCTGGGATCTTGTTTCCCAGACTGCGAGCATTTGTGTACATGATTTTCCATTGGCCAGATTTCGGTGTGTTAATTTTTTGGTGAGGTCTGGCATTTCCCCTGTGCATTGTATGGGGAGCCAGGCCAGACCTTTTTCCTTACCTGGTGATGCAAACAAACTACAAACATGCTGAACTCCTGTTTGACCACTAGCTGAGGGGGAGGGGTGTTCTTCCCATTCGACGTATCGGGTGCTGCACCCCTCTCCCCATTTGCTAGTTTAAATATTCTGCAAAGATGTCAAACTTCTGGCTCAATGCACTGACTCCCTCCTTACTCAGACGCAGTCCATCAAATTTAAAGAACTTTCGCTCCCAAAACTGTTGCCAGTGCCCTACAAATTTGTGTCCTTTTTCCTGACACCAGCCATTGAGCTACATGTTTAGCTTCCCTATCTCCCCTTCTCTGACCTTCCGTCCATCTGCCCCCCTCTCCCAGATTGGCAGGATCTCCGAGAGGAGATGCTGGATGAAATGGATGATATTTTGTCACCCAGCCTGGTCAAGTGTTCCTTGGTCTCCACAACTGACCGGCTGATGAGATTGTTAGTCCCTATGTGTACCAGGACATCAATGTTTTCTCCTGCTTCCTGTACAATTTTAGCAATGCGGTCAGTGTCTCTCCATGCTGATGTATCTGGGAGACATCTGACCATTACCCCTGGCTGGAGATAGGTATCAACTCCCCGATTCATGGAGTCTCCTATGATCAGACGATTTTTGGATTTCCTTTTTGCTTTTTTTGCTTTGGTGCCTGTTTTGGGTGAATTTTGTTGCGCTAGCTCCTGTGCTGTAGTGTCCTGCTCTGCAGAGTCCTTTGCCCCTTTGTTTGATTTCAGAGATAGAGGCAGATACCTGTTGTTTGTAGTTTTTATTTGGTTTGTGGAGGTGATATGTTGGAGAGCACCAAGTGATGGGCACCCGATTTGCCCCTCCTAACCACCTGCCAACCTCCTGTACCAACTACCCTCTGCGGTCAAGGTGCTTCTGTTGGATGTTGGGGAAATGGCGGGCAGTTCTTATAATATAATTCCTCCTGAAAATGTGATGTGAGGTGCGCGGTCTCTGCCCATGCTGCCTGGAGCTGAGCCCTTAGATCTCCAATGGCCCAGCATGTAGGACAGTGTCCTAAATCCTGTAAAACTGCCCTTTTGAAAAGTGTCCCGCAGTACCTGCAGTTAATAATATCCATTCCAGATAAGTTGCTGGGTTTATAACCTTATCAGAGTAATTAGAAGGAGGAAAATGAAAGCAAAAGTTTGATTTTGTGTTTTGTTTGTTTTTATATAACTTGCTATAACAAGTTAAATTACTTGTGCCCCTGTAAATGAGGTCACTGTGTGGATACCCCTCAGATCTGCCCCTTCCTGCTTTGCTACAAGAAATGTCACAACTCTGCTACCCTATAAAAGGAGTGTAGTGTGGGGTGGTTGGGGATGGGATTGGGTGGCTGGGCCCTTCCCTGCCGAAAAAGAATAACCACGGACGAAAGAAATAAGGAGGTAAGAGCAGAAACAATCAGCCAGCAACAAATGCAGTAGCCCTGAACGCTTATCTTAATGATAGATAAAACTGTAAAACCTGTAAAGCACCACCTGCAATAATTTCACAGAAGATATACCCTGTAAGAAACACTTTGCTACAGAGAAATATAAAGCAGTAACAGAAGATATACCTTGCAAAAGACAATTTGAATCAGAAGATTACAGCAGTAATCTGTAAGAACACACCTGTAGGCACACCCTGTAATAATGCAGCAGAAGATTTATTTTTTTTTTTATTTAGTTTTTGTTAACCGGGTAAGTGCACTAGACAAATCCTGCCTATTTTCAGGCAGGACCTGGGGAAGGGGGATACAGATGAAAGCCAACTGACTTTGAACCAGATTAAGCTGCTGGTGGTATTTTTAGTGAATGAGGTAAATTTGGTCAGGACACGGGGGAAATTCCCCTACTCTTTTCGATAAGTGCCATGGGATCTTTAACATCCACCTGAACTACCGCCAATCCAGGCAGATGGGACCTCGGTTTAACGTCTCATCTAAAAGATGGCACCTCAGAAGTGCAGCACTCCTCTCATGCTTCACTACAGTGTCAGTACTGGGATATTAACCCAAGTGCCAGATGTGGGAACTGAACCCACAGCCCTCAGATCTCCCGGCCTCAGAGGTGAGTGTGCTACCTACTGAGCCACTGACACTGATATACCCAGCAACAACAATTTGAACCAGAGAAAAACAAGGCAATAAAATGTTAGCAACAGACAGTAACAACCCAGTGAGTACAAAAGAAAATAATAACACACAGTAAATCTGCCTAGTCAAAAGAAGCCTTAATCCATTTCCTTGCTGCGGTAATGATTCTTTCAAATAAGAAAGTGATTCACATTCTGGCCATTTGCTCTGAATTTTGAAAGCAAGTGCTATGCATTTCAATGCTGAGATATTGAGAGGTATGCTGCACAGGCATTTTTCTGTAATATGTTTTCCAAAGTGTAAAAGGCACACACACTTTTCATAGTGCAGCATCTCTTTTTTTGTCCTGTCATGCCTTTCTTTTTTTTCCATACGTATTTTATATTCTTTCATGTTTTCGCCCTCCCAACCCGAGCGTCCTTGGCGGGTACATGCGCGTGTGGAGGCACGCGCACGCCCAGCAATGCAGGACACGCCACCCTACCAGCCATTCCTCTACCATAGATGTCAGTGTAGCTCAGTTGGTAGCACATCCGCCTCTGGACTAGAAGGTCGTGGGTTCTCTTCCCACACTGGGACTGGACTTGCACCTAAAAATTGCTGGCATCCGAGTGCAGTATTGGGGGGTGCTGTACTGCTGGGGTGTGCTGTCCTTTGGATGAGACGTTAAACCAAGGTCCCTTCTGCCCATTCTGGTGTTGTCCAGGTGGAAGTAAAAGAACCCAGGGCACTCTTTGCAAAGAGTAGGGAACATTCCCGGTGTCCTGGCCAACATTCCCCTTCCCATAAACCAGTTCATGCAATTATCCAGGCTGTGTGTGGGTGATGATGTGCGATATGGCCGCCACTACACATTCAGTCACTTCACTACCAGTCTAGCATTGCTTGTAAAGCGCTGTGGGATGTATGAAAAGTGCTATATAAATGCCAATTCTTCTTCTTCTTCTACCCGCCTGCACCACCACCACCAGATCTCCACCTGGTGGTGACGGGACTACGGGTGGGATGGCATCCACCCCGGGAGAGGAGAGCCACCAGTAGGCAGCTCAATCCTGCTCCTACCCCCCCCAGCACCCTGATGACCCAAGGTAATTCCCAAACCCAGGTCACTGGAGTGGCGTGAGGTAAGGCACAGTGCCTCAATCCTCAGCACCACTGGACCGGCTCTGTCATGCCTTTCAACCTCTTGCCTCATGAATCAGGGACACTGGGATAAGGCATAAAAAAATCAGAGACAAAGTACCAGAACATTCACTTTCAGGTTTGTTCTGGGATGAGTAAGGGAGGGTGTGGGGCAGACAGCACACAGAGGGAGGGAGTGGGAGGGTTTAATTGGATGCCGGTCTGGTGAGGGAATGGAGGGTGTGGGGCAGACTGCACACAGAGGGAGGGAGCGGGAGGGTTTAATTGGATGCTGGATCTTATGGTGTTCAGTTGCAGGGGTGGATTGATCTTTCTCTCTCTCACTCACTGTGCGGTGTGTGGTGCTATGGCTGCAGAACGAAATGAAGCGCTCTCTCATTGGAGCGGTTCATTTCTCTCAACCACAGAACATGCCACATCAGCAAGCAGAACTACTGTCATGAGCAGAGTGCTGATCATTAGTCAACACTGCCAAGCCGATTGCAGTTTGATCTGTAATTGGCTCGGCAGTGATACACCTCTAAAATGCCATTAGTATGAGCCTGTAGCTTAATGGTTAGAGCGCTGGAACGGCATACCAGAGATCTGAGGTTCGAATCCCAGTAGGCCACACTTTTCCTTTCTCATTTCCATCCTTGATTTAAAAATATGTATACCTTGCAGGGGTTAAACTGCACTGAGAGAAAGTGATATTTCTAACATTAGTAGTACCATGACATTCCTTGTGCAAGCGCAAGTGACCGTAAAAAGGAAGAGTTCCAGTGAACTAAACTGGTTAACAACACTATATTAAAAACAGTATCTGATTCTGCAATCCATCTGCCCTGTCAAACGTAACAGTCCATAATGTGCAGGTCAGTCAATACTTTCCCATTCAAGAAAATGGCACAAACCTGGCTCACTTCATCTTGGAGAAAAAACAAACAAACTGGGAACTGTAGAATGAAAACACTAACTGGCTTCCCTACCCAACAATGCCATTACCTTGCTACACTGCTTCTCTGAACCTCACAAACACACCTGCAGCACCATCAATGCGGTACCACTGATCAGACCAAAAGTAAAAGAAACTCAACTCCTCATTGCCCCAAAACAGCCTGGAGACAGGGTGGGGGCTCTTCACTCCCAACACAAACTGACATTTCCATTCTCCACAAAGCCCTTGCACTTTATGGGGGGCACAATGCATCGTGCAAGCACAAGCAACTTCATGGTGCAACTTTGCAGTGAGAGCAGGCCCCATCAAAACACAAACTTACTCATCTGGGTGTGTTTCTTCTGTCATTTTCCTTTTCCCCTATCATTTTCAGAAGTGGTGGTTGCAGTGGCTGGCTCTGTGTTCCTCACTGTTCCCACCCCGCTGACTTCGTATGTGCTCTTCGGTCACAGGAGTGGGAAGGGCACTCTCTCTAGTCTCAGGGTGGTGGGAAGGGTACTCTCCCGTGAGTCAGGTCTGTGGCACTATCTACAGAAAAGTTTGGAGGGGTTAGGAAAGTGTGTTGGTGGTAGCCCCATCCGAACCCCATCTCCTCTACGCCAGGTTGATTTCTCACTACTGCAGACAGGAGGAAGTTGAGCAGAAGTGATGACATCACTGTGACAAGTAGCAGCAGCCCTATTCTGGAGACTGGTGGAGGGCTCCTCATACAGCGTAACCTCGGGTGTGGTGGAGGAATGGAGGGTACAGGGTGGACAGCACACAGAGGGAGGGAGCAGGAGGGATTAATTGGATGCTTGTCTGGTGGGGGAACAGAGGGTGCAGGGTGGACAGCATATAGAGGGAGGGATTAATGGGATGCTGGTCTGGTGGGGGAATGGAGGGTACAGGGTGGACAGCACACAGAGGGAGGGAGCAGGAAGAACAGGAGCTGACTTTTATTTTTCCCGGGGGGGGCCTCAACTAATGGTCGGGGGTCTGTGGACCACCAATGCTGCTAGTAGCTACATCCACTGTTCCCCAAATCCCCCTGCCCATAGGCCCCAGGCCACACTGTTGACCCCAGGAGAATGTGTGTGACTTAAGAATCATGCTGCTGTGCCAGGCTGCACTTTGCATTTTTTTAGATATGGCCCTGGCAATTTGGCAAAATCCTCCCCATCCTGACTAACTGTTACCGCTGAGTAACTATTAAGCCCTTTGTTCTGTCCCAGCCATGCCTAAACCCATTAATTTTTTTTACTTTAAAAATGTTATTTGTTTCTAAACCCATTAATAGCAATTTATGAATTCATTAATTATTATTTTTTTTGCATCCTCCATCTCGGCTGGTAGGCTGTTCCATGGTTCAGACCTTTACACATGCATCCTGCTCTGGGAAAGGGGCTCTAGTTTCCATGCCTTTACCTGAGACGCAAATTTCTGTGTTCACCCCTGGCAATCTCCAGTTTTAATGATCCTCATTCATTAGCCTCCAGCTACAGGGCCACATTTTTTTTTTGGGGGGGGGTGGAGTTGGCCTTATAGGACCTGCTCATGTGGCATCTGTTTTCCATTCCCCAGTTGCAGGAAGTATGATTATAATGTGAAGTCTTTGAAGGATAACATTCATCTCAAATTAGAATTCCCAAAGCCCCCTAACTTCCATTACTGAAGACTGCTGTGGAAATGAGATTTTGTTTGTAGCATTTCACTTCTCATATTTGCATTTTTTTCTGGCTCTCTGTAAATGACAGTGTCCCTTTCCACTGATGCCATGCTCAGCAGCAGCGACCTCTCATCGGTGCTAATGAAGCATGAAGCAGGCATTACAAGACCTCCAATTCTTTTTTTTCTTTTTTATTATGCTTTATTGTACCGCCTATTGCTGGTACCTCAGCCTGCTCATGGACCCCTCCACTCCCACATTGGCGGCAACTCCATGATACCCCCTGGCTTACCCCCAGGGCGGGGTTGCAGCACGGGCCCTAAGTGCCGCAATCAGTGGAATAGGTCAGTGAGCTGGCCTGGGAGCTAATTGAAGCAGAGGAGCAGGCTTCATTAAGCTGGCAGACAGTGGTAGTTCCCCCCCCGATGTGCAAGGGTGGGGACATGCTATGACAGCCAGCATCCACCCCGCCCCAAATGTATTGGCGTCAATGCATGTGGTACACCCAGCCTCTGCTAGGTGTCTGTATAGCACCAAATGCTTTACCACCCTCCCCCCGGTGGAGGAGAGCAGTCGTTGGATGCTCAGTCCTTCTCCCCCCCAGCTGGCCCTCCGACATCCCAGGTCCATTCCCGAACCCAGGTCGCCGGTGCCGCGGTTGGCACCCTGCCCCTGTCCCAGCAGGCTGGCCAAGACCTCAGATTCTTACGTCTCCCATGTCCTTTTTCTTACAGAATCAAATTTTAGAGGTACCTTAAAGTGTGCTTTGTGCTTTGGTGGCATAGAGCAAGAAGTCACTGCCTGTCAGCATGGTGCTAGTGGCAGGGGACAGTGTGACTGTGACTGGTGGAGAACCAGAAAAACAGTCCAAGTCTGAGAAGTAAAAAGCTGCAAAAGAAAATATGTCATTGCCAAAGTCATCAATACTGGTGGTAGTCTGGAAGGGAGCCTGAGGGGTTTCTAATTTAAGAAAGTCTATGCCATATATTTACATTGTAGAACAATATGTATGTGGGTAAAAATGATTGTTCTAGTCTCCAGATGCAAAATAGTGCTAGGAGAAATCTAGATATAAAAACACCAAAGCACATAATCATTAAATAAAACCGACCTCTCAGAGACGAGGTGTCAGCTCACTATCAGTCCAAAGTTGAGTGTCAGCCAGGGCATCAGTCACTCTCTGACTCCAACACAGGCCAGGTCTCAGTATCATTCTCACCCCTTGCTCTCCAGTGTGCCAGATGTAGGCGGTGGCTGAGTCCGGAGGACGATGACTTCTTTTCCAGGCAGGTGACAGACATGTCTTTGAGTTCTATCAAGGCAGAGCCTGAGGTTCATCTTCCTTCTTTGCTATGCAACCCAAGCCAACTTTCTCTGCTGCTCCTCATGGTCTGCTCCCTCTCCAGCACTATAATCGAGGCAGTCAAGCTGCATGCTCGACTACCCGACTGACCCTCCTTCTTTAACAGCTCCTGCACAAGGCATACTTGCTGCTAGGAGGGATTAATTGGATGCTGGTCTGGTGGGGTCACAGAGGGTGCAGGGTG
This sequence comes from Neoceratodus forsteri, assembly GCA_016271365.2. Taxonomy (NCBI): domain Eukaryota; kingdom Metazoa; phylum Chordata; order Ceratodontiformes; family Ceratodontidae; genus Neoceratodus; species Neoceratodus forsteri. Next base: position 533,168,370 of record CM028130.1, on the reverse strand, counting down.
GAAAGCAGACAGTGGGAGGGAGCAGGAGTGTTAATTGAATACTGGGTTGATCAGTGGGGGATCACGGAGGGTGCAGGGCAGAAAGCACACAGTGGAAGGGAGCGAGAGGATTAATTATATGTCGGGTTGGTGGGGTCATGGAGAGTGCGGGTCAGAAAGCACACAGTGGGAGGAAGCGGGAGGGTTAATTGGATACCGGGTCAGTGGGGTCACGGAGAGTACGGGGCGGAAAGCAAACAGTGGGAGTGAGCAGGAGAGTTAATTGGATGCTGGGTCTAATGCATAAAGTGACAGAACTGGTGCTGAAAACCGATCAGCTGTTTGCTTGCCAGTGAAGCCCTCTCTGATTGGAGCAGCTAATTTCTTGGAAGTACAGGCCAGCAAGTCAGGAGTTGTGTCATGGCCACAGTGTGTAGTGAATGGTGTAGACTGCTGAGTGCCTTGCAGTTCCAACTGCAGTGGATTTGGCAATAACACAACCCTGAAAACCCATTGTACTTGTCCCAAAATGTTTGGTGTGCAAGTGCATCAAATGTAAAAATTATGTTTACAAAAAAAGAGAAAGTTGTTGCCTTACAGCTTGCCAGTTATCTCTCCACCCACAAACTCCTCTTCCTTTTGCAGCATGGTTTTGGAAAAGGCCACAGCACCACAACTGCCTCCTCACACTTACAAACAGTATTACTTCAGCAAAGGATATGGATAGCCTCACTGGCACTGTTTTTATAGACCTGACGAAGGCTTTTGACCTTGTGGATCACTCCCTGTTTTGTGATAATCTTAGGAGTTTCACCTATTGCTCTCCCTTGGTTCAGCAGCTATCTGGTAAACAGGTCCCAGAGTCCTATATTGATTCTCCCTATCTGGCTCTGCCCCAGCTCTGGTGGGAGATCCACAAGGGTCCATCTTTGATCCCCATCAATTTACTCTACATATAAATTCTATTGGCCAATGCCTGTCCCACTGCTCTGCTGTTCTATATGCAGATTACCTGGTCCTATACATCTGCTCCAAAGGTGTTGCTCAAAAAACCCAATACCTCACTACTGATCTCCAGTTAGTGCACAACTGGCTGTCAACAAACATGCTGATCCCGATCAAGACTAACATATGGTCCATATTGTTTGGTATGCCCCCAGACTGAGACTGTGTGTGTCTCCCTTAACTGTAGCTTACCATGATGGTACCTTAGTCCCCCTCTGCCTCCTCATTCACCTACCTTGGAGTAACATTTGAACCGTCCCTTGATTACTCTCTTCACATAACAGGAGCTGGTGAGTTGATCAACTCCATGCTGGGTGTCTTCTATACAATGGTCTGTAACCTAACCTCCCAAGCTCACCTCACCATTGCCCGTGGGATGCTCCTCACCAAACTCCTTTATGGAGCCCCAGTTGTTTTCAGCTGCATCAAAACCACATTACTTAGGTGGGATGTCACTTACAACAGTTTCTGTGGATTTGCACTAGCATCACACCCTATCACCCACCATTGCTCCCTCTATGATTGGCTTAGCTGGCTTTCTCATCCTCCCTGCATGCTCACATCTTTGGGGAATCATTTTTAGTACTATGCAAAATCACCTGCCCTTATCCCTTGCCTCTTTGCTCAAATCGTGAACTGTGAACAGTGCTTACCCTCTGAGGTCTAATTTTTTATTTTTTATTTAAAAGTTTGGTAACTGGGAGAGGAACACTGAGGCTCATTTCCAGGTGTGACCCGGAGAAGGGGGTGAAAGGAGGCAAAAATTACAGAAATACAACAGTGTCAGGCATGTCACAATGTTGCCTGAGCAAGAGCAGAGTACAATTCAATATACAATGTATATATACAGTACCAGAATACCGGATGGTCAGACTGGGTTACAAAATGACCAGTGTATAGCCAAGGTAAAAGCGAAGTACATAGATACATACATAGATACATAGACAGTGTCGGCAGATAAGGGTCTATGGCCCACCCAGTCTGCCCATTTGAGCTTGTAAGTTCAGTTTGTTTTCCTAGAAGTCTGTTTCCCCTTACCCATGACCTCTAGAATTCCTTTATGTCTATCCCATGCATTCTTAAATCCCGTGATTGTTTCAGCCCCCACCACTTCCTCTGGCAGGGTGTTCCACTTGTCCACCACCCGTTCTGTGAAGAAATTCTTTCTCATGTTTCCTCTGAATCATCCTCCCTCCAACTTCATCCCATGCCCTCTAGTCCTGGAACATTTTTTTCACTTAAAAAAAGATGGCACCTCAGAAGTGCAGCACTCCTCTCATGCTTCACTACAGTGTCAGTACTGGGATATTAACCCAAGTGCCAGATGTGGGAACTGAACCCACAGCCCTCTGATCTCCCGGCCTCAGAGGTGAGTGTGCTACCTACTGAGCCACTGACACTGATATCAATGTACAAGTACAGTAAACAAGTGGTACATACAATACAGGTGATGAGGATCAGAACACCAAAATGAAATTGACGTAGGTGTAGTAAGCATGGGTGTTACCAAATGGAGGCACCTGTGAGAAGGAGCTGTGTGACATCACACAGTGCAACCAAGATGGCCAGATGAACACAAAGCATGCACAGGTTGGCATCCAGCAGTAACAGAAAACTCGAATGGTGAAATTGCAGTGTAATGAAAGGTTAACAGTGAGTGGCAATACAGATCGTGGTACAAACCTGAGCTATGATGAGGTATGTTAAAAAGCATTAAATGCATAAAGGAGTAGTCCACTGAACATTTTGTCAATAAGCACACAAGTAAAACCAGGTATGCCAACTTACCTTCTCTGTAGCTCTATTGCTTGCTTGTCATTTAAACTCCTCTGAAGCAAGGTGTAAGGAGCTACCCAGGCTAAATGCTAAACCGTCAATACTGACAAGCTTGCTCGGTAAAAGAAAAGCGTTGCTTTCTGCCCTTGAAACTTACAAATGTTTTAGAAGCAATAAAACATTTACAGTTGCGCATGCAGCTTTAAACTCAAATATGCTTCCTAAGAAAATAGAGAAAAAGGGCACAGAACTAGCAGACTCTAGCCAAACAACAATGAAAAAGCATTTAGCTAGAACCGTAGAAATAGTTGAAGCCACAGAACCAAATAAAGATCAGAACTAGGAGGAAAATGTACCTCCTAAAAAAATTCTTAGTTGGATTCAAGAATAATAATAAAGGCAATCGTAATAGAAGGAACTTCAAATCAGAAATTCGCAGAACCATTGGGTAGCACTTTAAAAGACAAAATTGAGGGGCAAATAGTGGACAACAAAGAAAAGATTCTAAATATGATACACGAAATAAAGAAATGCTTGAGGCTCTGGGGGAAATGAAGGAATCTATTCAGGGGATTACAAACTCAATCTCTGATTTAACTACTAGAATGGATAATATGATGCTAAAAACAGAAGAAATGCAAAACAGAATCTCAAAGCTAGAAGACGAGGTAACACCTATGGGCAGAATGCAGCTGCTACATGAAAAGTAATTACAATTACTTCAACAGAAAATTGCTGAGCAGGAAGATTGCTGAAGATGGAGTAATTTGCATTTATGCGAAATCCCAGAGGGTACAGAGGGAACAACGGACCCTATTATATTTGTTGAAAAATTGATTGCCCTGGCCCTTAGGAAGCAATATCCAGATGAAAAAAATTAGCTTGGTGAGAGCCCATAGAAGCAGAAGTTGTTTCATTGCCTCTAATTCAAGTTTGCTATAGACTGTATTTATTTATTTATTATTTATTTAACTTTTGTTAACCAGGCAGGTACACTAGACAAGACAATTGCCTATTTTCAGGTACGACCCGAGAGAGTACAGGAATAATAGATTTAGGTACATACAATGACATTGTACAAATTAGACATGTTACAGTTCATGTGAGGATACATATTCAACACAGCATACGAAACATGGTAAGGCATAGATTATACAGTATTAACATAACAAAAATAAACACCTTGTGGGAGATAAGAGCAGTAATGTTACAGATTCAACACAGCGTATGAGTGTGGTAATTCATAGATTATACAGTATTAACATAACAACATAAACACCTTATGGAAGCCAAGAGCATTTCCAGGGGCACAGTATCGAAATCCTTCAGATGTGACACTGTATATAGTTTAGCAACCTCTTGGAGTCTGGTCTTTTGTCCAGGAGTAGCTCCAGAGCAGAGAAGTGTTGTGATGGATCAATTCATGGGGGTTTGGGGCAGCCACAGGCTGAGTCAAGTTTGAGATGGTTCCATAGGGAGGAACGGAGACACATTTGTGAGTGCGCAGCATGGACCTGGGCAGGGAAGGAGTTCCACAGTCTGGGAGCGACTACAGCAAATTTCCGCCCACCCATTTGAGTCCGTGTAGCTGGTGTCTTGAGGAGGGTCTGTCCTGGGACTTGAGGGAGTAGGAGGAGGAAACGGATGGGACATAACTACCATAACTACCAACACAAGGAAGAAATACTTCAAAAGGCAAGATTAGAACATGGCTTAAAAGTGGATAATATCCACTTTTGTGTGTACCCAGACATGTCAGCAGAAACTATTTTAAAAAGGAAAAAATTTAACCCTCTAAATGCAAAACTTTATGCAAAGGGTATACACTTTTCAATGCTCTACCCAAATAAAATTTGTTTCGTGGTCATTAATAAACTGAAAATCTTTGATGACCCCTGGGGAGCACAGGAGGCTTTTGAAAAAGAATATGCCAAATCAGTCTCAAAGAGTTCATCCCCATGCAAACCTACGGGGGCTCCATATTCCCCTTGGGCACCAAAACAAAATTCAAGTCCAGCAGAAGAAATGAATGTTGAAGATGAGTAATTGTGCTGTAGGAAAGTATGGTGTATATAACTTTAAAATATATATTAAAAATACCGGTTGGAAAAAGTGACCTCCTCCCCTCTTCTCTCCGGGTACATATAACAACAATGTAACTGCTAATAAATAATGCTTAAAAGAAAGCAGAAAGAATGAAAAGTGAAAAGGCTGCATTAAAAATCTGAAGGAAAAAGGTTTGAGAAGCGAAGATAAATATCTAATATTGTGGAAAGGAAAGGACAGCACAAAACCAAAAACGGGGGCAAAGAAGCAGGGTTTTTTTTCTTTCTTTTGTTTAAAGGAATAGATCAATAAATGTCCAAATATGTTGTAGGAATGAAGAAGGAATGATGGGGGAAGAGAGGGGAGAAAAGAAAAAGAAAATAGGGGAAAAACGTGAGAGTGGGGGTGATTAGAAAATTAACAAAAAAAAAATCTGCAGTACAGCTCTGAGTGAAGTGAAGTTAATAACCTATATGCACTGCAGTATAATTCTTTAATAAAAGATGCCTGACTAATGTGCAAGTGCTCAATAGATGACACATTCAGTAATCTATAATGTAAAACTGGGGTGGGGTAAGATTTTTTTGTCTTCCAGCAAGGGTGGCAGGTAGGCAACATACAAGTGAGCTATGTAAATGTACTGTAATATGCACCATAATATATGATCAGTGTTTTCAAAACTGTAACCTTCATTATTCATTACTGAACAAAAAAGGTCCAAATAAGCAAGTGATGCATAAACAAATGTAGAGTATTCCTAGTAAGAAAGAAATGCAAGATATGGAATGTTTAATCGCTAATAGATATAAATGAAGTAAAAAAAAATGTATGTCTTGGAATATAAAATGCCTGAAAAATAGGCAAAAGATCTTGAAAGTACTAAAATACATAAATTCTCATAAAATAAATTGTTTATGTTTACAAGAGACACATTTTAATCAAAATGATTATGAATGGATATCAGAATGATGGGGTCAGGTGTCTGTTCACATTTTTCTAATAATTCAAGAGGGGTAGCAATATTATTAAAAAAAAATCAGCATTAAAAGCAAATATAATTGAAACCACGTTAGATAATCAAGATAGAAATGTGATTGCAGAGTTATAGATATTAAATCAAAAAATAACTATAGCCACTCTGTATGCCCCAAATGAGAATAATCCATATTTTTTTACTGAATTTTTTCTACAATTGACAATGTACCCCCACCTTATATGATCATGGGAGATTTTAATTTAACACTGAATAAAAATGATAGAACACTTAGCATATTCAATACACATAAATCCTCAATAAATATTATTAAAATGTTCAAAAAGACTTCAAACTAATTGATCCTTTGTTAAACTTTAATAATAAAAATAATATTAATTGTATTCAAATATACATAAGTTGTACTCACTCATTGATTTTTATCTCTGCTCAGAGACATTATTATATTTAATAAAAAATAGTAGATTACCCAGGTAACTTAATTTCAGATCACTCTCCATGTATAATACAATTATTACAAGACAAAGAAAAAAAAATTTGTAGCGTTTAGATATTTCATAATTTTTTTGCAGTTAAACTTTTTTATTAATTTTTCACAAGATATACAGACAAACCTCTCACAGTACAGTACAATGTGAGGATTTTTTTTAAAGAAATTGAGGCAGCATATAATAAGAACATTGCTACAATAATACAAGGAGCTTTTGGTTTAAAATATAGTAAACAATACAGCTCATGTAATTAGCATATACTTGACATTTGTAGTGAACTTAAAGCGATAGTATGATTAGATACGGTTTATATTAAAATGTTACATAATTATATATGATGCTGCAAAGGGAAAAAGTACATTCATAAAAGGATTGTGGAGTAATAAAGAATGATTGAGAACAGAGTATAGGAAAGAAAAGATATATAAGAAAGTTAAGAAGAGAGAGAAACTATAAAAAAGGAAAAAGCGAGACTACAATGATGTATCAGTAAAAGGGGAAAATCCATATATATTAAGTCCATACATTGGTGTTGGAAGATTTAGATGATTCCAAAAAGTTAAAAAAGCCCTGCCAACAATTGTTATATAACATGAGTCGGTCAGACAAGATATATGTCATACGGTTCAGAGAGGCATATTGCAATAGTTGGTTAATGATACCGGGAAGGATAGGGATTATGTTGGATCTCCAATGCATGAAGATTGTGCGTTTAACTTGAAGGAAGAGTATATTTAACCATCTGCTCTGCGAATATGAAATTTTATAAGAACGGTGATTAAAAATACCAAGAATGCAATGTTTAGGGTCTAGTGTAAAAGGTTGACCTACCACTTCCATTGCAAATCTGTGAGTACAGTGCCAAATCTTTTGTATGAGGGGTCAGTGCCATAAGATATGCAATAAATCCCCATTGGGGGAACTGCAGTGCCAGCAATTGTTATTGTTCAATAAACCCATTTTTTGTAATACAACAGGAGTTCTGTACCACAAATGAAGGATCTTGGTTTGAATGAGGGAACTGCATTTATCATTAAAAGATTTGTGACAGGAGAGCCAACATCTGGACCATTGTGCATTGGTGATATTATATTGTAGCAAAGTACTCCATCTGTTTTTAGCATTGACAGAGTAGTCAGGAAGGATATCACAAATATCTTTGTAAACAGTGCTATTTAAATTGGATGTTGTTTTTATCCATTTAGAGATGTGCTTATCATACAGAGAATTGATAGAGAAGGGTGTGAGGTAAGAGTTGCATGCGGTACAAAGCTGTAGATATTTCCAAAAATCCTGATGGGGAAGATTCCATATGCCTTTAGGTCGGGTGTAAGATTTTAACTTTAATGACTTGGGTTCAAGTATATCCTGCAAAAAGAGAATACCCTTATTTTTCCAGGTACAACAAAAAATGGGGTGATTATCAAGAGATATATGGTGGTTACCCCAGATGGGGGTGTAAGCTAAGGGTTTGGGGTTAGATTTAATATGCTTGTGAATGATTTTCCAATAGAATATAGAAGCAGCTATGGTAGGGTGAGACTTTAAAGAAGAGGTAAGGGTGTTATAAAGGAAAGAAGTCGCCACATTACCAGGACATAAGGATGCTTCCATATTGACCCATAAAGGAGACTGGATGTTGGGTTTGTTAAACCATTTAATTGTTTGAGATGTACGGAAAGCCCATAAGTAGGCTTGGAACCAAGGAAGGCCAAAGCCACCTTTTGACCAACGGGATCTAAGTTTATTATGACTAAATCTAGGTATTTTGCCTTCCCAAATGAAGCTGCCGATAATTTTGTCTATTTTGGTAAGAAAACTAGAGGGAAGTATCAAAGGGATATTGGAAAATAGGTATAATATTTTAGGAGTTATTGACATTTTAATGGCGGAAATTTTACCATTAAAAGAAAGTTTAAGTAGCTTCCATCTATCAAGTGTTGTTTGGATACTGGTTAACAGAGGGGAAAGATTAGCATCCCATAATTTATTCAATGTCGGGGTGATCCAATGCCAAGATAAGATATACCTTGAGGGGCCCAACGAAAGCCTAATGAGTTGTTCATGAGGGACTACAAAGGGTATTCAGTGGTAGCGTTTCAGATTTGTTAAGGTTTAGAGCTAGTCCAGAGTGGGAGGTGAAGTCATTCAGTAGTTTAACTAAAGGTTGCCCAGAACTTTCAAGGTTTTCAAGTAAAATAAGGAGATCATCTGCATATGAGAGTGAAGTATAGTGAGAGTTACCAATAGTAATGCCTTTAATTGTACTGGATTGACGTAGGGACGCAGAAAGAGGTTCCATGGCAAGTATAAACAATGAAGGCGATAAGGGGCATCCTTATCTGGTGCCTCTTGCTAAGTAAAAGGAGGGGACAAAATAGAGTTCGTGAGAACTCGAGCTGAAGGGAGGTATACAATAATTGAATCCAAGCACAAAAATTATTTGTAAAGCCAAATGAGATAGCACCTGATATAGATATTCCCAATTGAGAGAGTCAAATGCTTTCTCAAAGTCAATGGCTATTGCAGCTGCAGGGGTTTTAAGAGTTTTTGCTTTGTGAATTAAATTGAGTAATGAGCAGAGATGATCGGAACTGTTTCTATTTTTGATAAATCCTGATTGAGAAGTATGGATGAGTTTAGTCATTAAAGATTCTAAGCGGAGAGTTAATAATTTGGCAAAGATTTTTCCATCAGTATTAAGAAGTGAGATCGGTCTATAGTTTGAAGGAAGTAAAGGGTCTTTGTCTTTTTGGTAAGACTGTTATGATGGCTTCGGTCATTGTGCATGGAGTTTCTTTATTAAGGTTGCTTCTTGGAATACATTGACTAATACAGGACAAAGAGTGTCAGATAGGGTTTTATAAAATCAATGGGAACCCATCACTGCCAGGTGCTTTACCGTTTTTAATGATGATAAAGCAGTTTGGATTTCCTGTAAAGTGATTGGTTTATCAAGCACAATTTTGTCCTGAGGGATAGGTGGGGTAGATTCAATTTTCCAGAAAATGTTGTATTAGGTCGGGATTTGTAGTATTAGGTTGCGTATAGTTGATGGTAAAAGGATTGCATAATACAATTGATTGAAAGGTTGTCTGTGTGTGTCTGACCTGATGGATCTTTTAGACCTGCTATATGTCTCTGCATCTGTTGAGTTTTTAGCTGGTAAGAGAGCAGCTTTCCGCATTTATCCCCTTGTTCCCAATAACTGTGTTTAATCCTAAAAAGGGCAAGTTCAGCTTTCCTGGATATTTCATTATTGATAAAAAAACAGACATAATAGATCTATTTAATGTTGCATTATAAGAATTCTTTCAATTTAAACAGAATAATGACACTGACTTGGTAAGTATATGGGAAGCATGTTCGGTCTGGGGCCAAGGTTTTTTTTTTTTTTAGAAAATTATAGAAAAAAACATGGGGAAAACAACAAATTCAATCAACTTGAGCAGCAAATTAGAGATTTACAAACATTGCATACCTTAAAGCTGAGTCCACAAATACATAATGTACTATGAAAACAAAACAACATATGATAACCTGACAGAAAAAACAGAAATATTGATTTTACAAATGTGTACAATTTGCTATCTATTTTCTGATAAACCACAGAACCTACTTTCACAGCAATTAAATAACGATAAAGAGCAAAATGCTATGAATCAGTTACGTAGATGTGATGGTACTGTAACTAAGGATCCATTCGAAATTAATAATTTATTTGTTCAATATTATCAAGAATTATATCAAACTAAACAGCAACCAAATGATAAGGTATCTGCCGAATTTATTAAAGAAGCAAAAATAAACACAGTCCCACAACAAATAAAAACAAAGTTCAATGCCAAAATAACTATCGCAGAAATTGTAGAGGCCATCACACAACTACCTAACAGTAAAGCACCAGTACCTAATGGGATACCTATGGAATTTTATTAAAAAAATTAAAAATATCATAATGCCATTATTGTTAAATTTAACTAATTTGACACCTCTCAAGACATAACAAATTTCTTTTATGAAACCACAATTTAGCAATTCCACTAAAAAGGTAAGGACCCACTAAAATGTAAATCATATAGACCAATTTCCTTATTAAATGTAGACTATAACATTTTTACCAAGATATTAGCACTAAGGCTGGAAAAAGCACTCTCTGTACTGGTACATTAAAATCAAAATGGCTTCATAAAAGGATGAAAAATTAATGAAAATATTAGATGGACCATTAACATAATACAAAATCATACAAATAAAAATGCAATTTTGCTATCAATTGATGCTAAGAAAGTGCTTAAGGTCAAATGGCAATTTATTTTTCATACATTACATAAACTGGAAATAGGTCATCCATATTTACAATGGATTAAGTTAATTTACAATAAAGCAGTAGCAAGGGTCAAAACAAATACTATAAGCTCCTCTTACTTTAACTTAACTAGAGGCACAAGGCAAGGGTGTCCTTAATCCCCCCTCATATTTGCATTAATTATGGAACCCCCGGCATCCATGGTAAGAAACAATCAGAAAATTCAGGGTGTTTGCATTCAAAATAATATACAAAAATTGTTTGTATGTGGATGACACATTATTTTATCTATCTGACTCAGACACCTCAATAATAGAACTGATTAATTTGACTAATTATTGTGAGAAAGCTTCAGGATGCACTATGAACTGGCAAAATCTTTTGTAATGCCACTGCAACCCCCAGTGTTATCAAATCTACCTGTTTTGTGTAAATGCTGTGTAGTTAATCAAATTCACTATTTAGGGATCAGAATTTCTTGTTATCTCCAAAATATATTTCAAGTGAATTATGAAGATGTGTTGGTCAAAACAGAACAGGTCTTATTAAGATGGCAGTCACTCCCATTAACAATTATTAGACATATCAATGTAATAAAAATGAATGCCCTCCCTAAATTTATTTACTTATTCCAATCCATTCCAGTAGAAATTCCAGAACCATATGTCAAGAAGTTAAAAAGAATAATAACAACATTCATATGGAAAAAATAAAAATGCCAGAATTGCTTATAATACTTTAACAAAGTCTAAAGAAAAAGGAGGATTAGCACTTCCTTACTTTTATAAATATTTTGTATTTGCACAATGCAGTATTTAGTTTAGTTAGTTAGTTTTTGTTGACCGGGTAAGTGCACTAGACAAATCCTGCCTATTTTCAGGCACAACCCGGGGGGAGGGGGATACTGATGAATACCAACTGACCTTGAACCAGATTAAGCTGTTGGTGGTATTTTTAGTGAATGAGGGAAATTTGGCCAGGACACCGGGGAAATTCCCCTACTCTGTAGGTGGGTGGCGCTGCCTGTCCGTTAGCAGAGATGGAGGATCTTAGTCAGACAGAGGAGAAGATGGAGGAAGGTTGTGGGTTCGTGGCTCCGGACCTGCCTAAGGTTGAGAGTATGTCTGAAGGTGACATATGGTCAGCGAAGGACACTGAAGCTGTGGATTCGGAGAGACTTGAGTCGGATTTGGAAATGGATTTATCTTTGGAATTAATTTTACAAGAAGAACTTGATAAGAAGAAATTACATCTTATGGAGTTAATCAACACAGCGGAACTGGACTTCCGTACCTGCCAGAGGAAACTTGACGCTGAAAGAAGTAAGAGGAAACGATCCCCTGCAAGCCCACTTAGTGAAGGAGGAAAGCGTTTTGGACAACAGGTTGGCAATATTGTAGTGGAATCACTACCGGAGGCTGTTTCATGTAGCAAAGGTGGCTCAGATAATTTGTCTAGTCATACGTGTTCTTTAAAGTCTTGGTCCCCAGGAGAGGTGCTACAACAGGCAGGTTGGATATGGACAGGTGATAAGTGGGTTCCGGACCCCATAATCCCAGTTCCTGGGGTTTCTACAACACACCTTACAGTTTTTGATGATTTGCATGTTTCGACAGGAGGTGCGCAAGACGCCACTGGCTCACAAGTTATTCAGGTATCGCAAGATGTTTTTCAATCCCCTTTAGATAATTCTACGCAGTCCTGTGTAGAAATAGCTTCTGAGACGGTATCGCGTTCTCCTCAGTTGGATTGTGGTATTTCTTCAGGTGGAACTGAGAGTTCTTTGAGACCTACGAGTTTAGGTACGAAATCCTTTGCTGAATTATTTAAGAGACCAGTAGAGTCTGCTAAATGCAGATTTTTGGTTTGATTAAGATACCGAGGGGTGTTACAGACATCTCCTGATAGACTTTGGGTGGGGAAAGTATTGCTAATCAATTCAATGGGGAAAGTATTGCTAATCAATTCAATGTCCTTTTTGCCTGCTGAAGTCTATGCTCTGATTCACCCCCCAGGAGATTCTTATTATGACATCAGTTTTTGTACGGGGCTATCACTGGATAAGTTTTGGAGACTGTACTATGACCTTAAAGATCAAGATCATTGGAAAGATTTTCAAGCTATACCAATAACAAAGCCCACGGTTAAGACGGTTACGATTCTTTTTAGGAATGAAGGAGTGAACATTTCAGACATTATGTTTTGGTTAGAAAAAAGATGTTATGTGCAAGACAAGCCTAGCCCCATTCTGGATGAAAATGATTTTTGGAATGGGGGGTGGACTATTCGTGTTCACTTAAATCATGATACTGAAGGGATACAGCATTTACCTAGTTCTTTCTTTTTAGGGAGGGACAGGGAATCAGTTTTTATGCTGGTCAGCCAAAAAGCTGTTTTAAATGTGGATCCTTATCTCATTTAAATACTTCATGCGACCAGGTTAAATGCTTCCTTTGTGGCATGTTGGGTCACTCCATGATGAAGTGTACTGAAATCCCGATTTGTAACTTGTGTAGCGAACCTAATCATGTTTTCTCAGATTGCCCCTGGAAAAATTTGGATGTTGCAGAGACATCTGATCAGGAGCATTTCCTGGCACAGGCTCGTGAATCCAGATGTGATAATGAGGAGCTGGAATCAGGTCCTGTGACCCGAGGTAGACGCGGAAGCAGAGGAAGGGGAGGTGTACATTTGGAAGATAGGTATTCTAGTTTACACACTGACCAGAGCTTATCAGTTCGTGCTCCTTTCACTGGAAGGAAATCGCTAGAAGTTCAGGTGAGAGATGCCCGTCCAACATATATGATGGGTCCCTGTAGTGATGACACGGTAACGCCTTTTGCGACTCCCCAAGGGTCCCCTATTAGGTCTGCGTCAAAGGTGGGGATAGAGCTTAGTTTTATACAACCTTCAGTTGTGTTAGATAACGAAGGGGGAGACGAAGCGTTACAAAACTCTAACCTTAGTTTGTTATCTTCTGATGGTAGTGAAAATAGTTTAGTACCTGCCTCCCCTTTGCCTTTAGAGAACAGATTCTTTATCCTTTCTTCTTGGGGCAATCAGGTAGACCTTACACTTCCTGTAACAGCTCCAGTTCCCCTAATGACCATTAAGGCACCTATGTTAGATGTTCCTGGGAGTTCTTCTAGACATAAGCCATTAGAGATTAAAAACTGGGTGACTACATCTAGTAATAAAATACCCAAACCTCCCCCTTAAACACCTTTTACATTATCTGTAGCTTCATTAAATGTAAACAGTATTAAATCACATGTTAAATGTCAGACGACATATGGCGTCCTTTCTTTATTGGGTTATGATATTTTTCTCTTGCAGGATACCCGATTTCATATGATTTCGGAGACTGTCAGGGCCAGCAAACAATGGCTTTGGGGTGTTACATATTGGTCTATTGGAGAGGATGCTTGTAGTGGGGTTGGTATTTGCTTCACGACAAAGGAAGTTAAGCTCATTAGGTTAGTTGAAATTGAACCAGGCCAGGCGCTGTTGGTAGATGTTGTGGTGCATGGTATTACCTGTCGTTTGATCTCTATTTATGGTCCACAGTTAAAATCATTGAGGATTGAATTGTTGCGTAGCATCCAACCGTTTTTGTATACGGGAAGTTATTTATTTTTTGGTGGAGATTTCAATATTAATTTCATGCAGAAAGGGGTATCGGGGAAGCAATACTGTGATATGTCCTGTTTATCTACGATCCTATCTCTCGTTGGGTTAAAGGATTCTCACCAAGCTGGGAGGGCCTCAGCAAAACCTACCTTTTTTAAGGCAATTTAGCTTCTCGTATAGATTTTATTTTTGTATCGAAATCTATGAGTATTGATAAAAGGCTGTATGTTCCGATTGAAACTTCGGATCATGTATTAATTGGTTTAGCGATAGCCTTTCCACAAGGCCGGAGAAAAGGTCCGGGGTTTTGGAAACTGAATGCTTCTCATTTAAGCAATGCATTGGTTATTAAAGACCTAGAGATAATTGTACATGATCAGGTCTTGACTATCGGCTTATATGATGATGGGGGGGTTGGTGGGGGGCTTTCAAGATTTGTTTGACTGGGTATTTTCAGTCACATAGCCGTTTAGCGGCTAAAACGAAACAGGAAACATATATGTCATTACGTCATTCTTTACAATCATTGCTTACTAGACAATATGATTATGGTTTGGATTTATCTAAAAATATTACACTAATGAAATTGTTAATGTTACCGTATCAATATGATCGCATGGCTTCTTTACTTAAGGAGCAGTCATTTGGGACACAGGGGAAAACAGCACAAGTAAATCCTTTCTTAGCCTGTAAATCTAGGGTTGAAAAACGCCTGTTTTCTAGTCTCAGCAGGGAGGATGGTATTTTAATTTCGGATAATAAAGGCATAATGGATTTTTTAGATTCTCATGTTAATAGGATTTATGGGACGTCACAACCAGTTTCTGGTTTTACTTCCCAGTTGTTAATGGCAGCAGATCTTCTGCAAATAGATCCAGATTTACAGTCGGTTATGATAGCAGATTTTTCGGAGCCAGAATTGGGGCAGGTTATTGCTTCTCTTAAGAATGGGGTTTCTCCAGGCTCGGATGGATTGCAAGGAGAAGTGAATAAATTGTTATGGAAAATAATGCCAAATGAATTATTGGCTGTATATAACTCCTTTCTTACAGACATGCTTTTACCTACCCAAATGTATGAAGGTTTGTTAGTTTTTCTCTTCAAAAGGGGAGATCATTCGGATATCCGTAATTGGAGACCATTGACTCTATTAAACGAGGATTTTAAAATATTCGCTAAACTTTTGGGGAATAGATTGTCGATGGTGATGCCTGACTTGATTAATGGACAACAATTTTGCACAGTTTCTGGGAGGAAATTAACGGATGCCTTGATTTTCCTTAGGGAAGTTATGACATTAGGTTTAGATAAAGTGGGAGGTCCTGAGGGTTTTTTGGTGAGCCTCGATCAATCAAAGGCTTTTGATGAAATTTCACAAGAGTATATCTGGGGATGTTTGACGGCGTTTGGCGTACCCATGCAATTTGTGCAGTGGGTACAGTTATGTTACGCATTGGCTTATGTTATACCTTTAGACAATGGGTGGAAAGGGGGAACCCATAGAGTCTTGAAGGGAGTTAGGCAGGATGTCCGCTAGCCCACTGCTGTATGTTTGGCTTTAGATCCATTGCTGCGGGTACTCAGCAAATCCCCTTTGATCAGTGCTATAATGGTAGACTCTTACTGCCTGCCGAAGTTTATAGCTTACGCGGATGATATATGCCTAATATTACCTGATGAAGTGGCAATACAGTTAGCTTACAATATGATTATTTCCTTGGGGTCGATCATGGGGGCCCGCATTAATAGGGAGAAGACAAAATGCATTAGCATTTCGGGGTTTCCTGATCGTCCGACTAAATTAGGAAGATTTTGGGTGGAATGTCAACCCTGTAAGATCCTTGGACTCTATTTTGGAAGTAGAGAAGGAGCTTTGGATAATTGGACTATGGCATTAAGGGATGGGTCAAATAAGGTGTCTCAATGGAATAGGCATAAACTATCTAAAAAGAAAAGGATTTATTTAATTAAAACTTATTTGATCCCGATTTTTTTATTTATCAGTAATGTTTTTTGTTTACCTAAATCGTTAGATACTTCCTTAATGCGTTGTTTTTTTGTGAAGTGTGGGGTAGTCATTTAAATCCCATTAAAGCGACCACATTGTATTTGGATGTTAAGGAGGATTGGGATGATCAACCCTGTTTTGTTTTATGAATTTTTATATTTGAACCTGGTTCCTGTTCTGAGAGATATTTCAAAAATATGGGAAGTGCCTCTTAAATTACATTTGCAAGGTGTGCTAGATGAATGGTGGAAAGGTCAGTTTCTCCATCAAAATAAACGTCGCCCTCCTTTGTTGAGCACATGGAAAGCTGTGTTTGATAAAATAAAATGTTGGGGCATACAGTGGGGGGCAGTAATGACTTTCTCTAGGAAAGCTCTATATAATTCAATTATACGGTGATTTTTTTGTGATACCCCATTTACAGCCCTACAGAAGGAGGTGAGTTTACATTTATCTAGTTATATAACTAATCCTCGCATTCCGCAGAATATGTGGGATATTGTATGGTTGGGTGTACATGGTAGAATTAATGTCCGCAGCAATCAGAAGCATAAATCTATTCCAGAGCGTTTTTGCCTGAGAGAAACTTGCATAACGTGTTTAGAAACTATGGATCATTTATATTTTGAGTGCACTTATGCTACAGAATTTTAGGATATCCTTAAAGAATGCTGGAAACAAGTTTTAGTATTTCCGCCCCAAAAAGTAAATTTGTATTATGGGTTCTTTCCTACAGAAGTACCTGGGAGTAGATATAGTACATTACAGGTTATTCATGTTTTTTTCTTGTATTGGCTTTGGATCAGTAGATGTAGACTTTTATTGCAACAACAGTTTATTTCTCCACTTACTTTAGTATATATGGTAGAAGCTGATGTGGGGAAGTTGAAGTTTGCTGAACATTCCCAGTTTACAAGGAATATGTGGGTTTCTTTTTGGAAAGGTTTTGATAACTTATGACTATCTCAGTGTGAGATTGGTTCTGTTGATTGATCGAGGGTTTTCTTATATTGTAAGTCAGGATAAGATTTTATGTTTTATGTGTTTTATTTTTCAGTTTGAAATGTTTTTTATAAGTATGTACAGTATTTACACAGGTTATTATCTGATTGCCTTGAGTGGTTAAAAAAGGGGGAGGGGGTTTTTTTGTTCATTTTTTTTAATATAAATTAGGGGTTACTGTATGAAATATTATTTATGTTATTGTTTATTTTCCTTTTATGAATTTGTATGATGTAATACTGATGTGAATATATTGATTTTCTGATCTGTTATGATTCAATAAAAAAATTCCCCTACTCTTTTCCGATAAGTGCCATGGGATCTTTAACATCCACCTGAACTACCACCAATCCAGGCAGATGTGACCTCGGTTTAACATCTCGTCTGAAAGACGGCACCTCCTCATGCTGCACTACAGTGTCAGTACTGGGATATTAACCCAGGTGCCAGATGAGGGAACTGAACCCACAGCCCTCTGATCTCCCGGCCTCAGAGGCGAGTGTGCTACCTACTGAGCCACTGACACTGTTTTATGTATTGTATGGCAATGGATAAACAGTAAAGAGAAATTAGTACCATCATTTAAAATGGAGCAGGATATACAAAGGATTCCAGTAATGAATCTATTATTTATACAATTTAATAAAAAATATGATACAATAAAAATATAAAAGTAATATAGCTATTGCAACAGCGGTTAAAGCTTGATATAAAGCACATAAAATAATAAACTATGAAATAAAAATATCAGTGGACACACCAATATATATGAATCCTATGTTTATCCCTGAAAAAAAAGTATATAAGATTTGGAACAAAAAAGGGATAACTCATTTTGGCAAATAGTTTCAAGATAACAGTCTAAAAACATTTAGGTGCTTAAACAGTGAATATAATTTACATAACAATAATATACTGCAATATTTACAATTAAAGAATATGTGATAGAAATTAATGGCACTTCACAATTATATGGCAGTTCACCAATTTTGAGATACTTAGTAAAAAACAAAATGATTCAAAATTAATTTCATTGTTATATAAAATTATTAATGAGGAAACAGACCTTGAACTCTAGACTAAAAAGAAAATGGCAATGAGATTTAGGGATAAACATTTCTGAGCAACTATGGCAAGAAATTCTCAAAACACCATTTGCTTTAATTAAATCAAGCAAACTTTGACAAATTCAATATAACATAATACATAGGATATACTATATACCATAAAAATTACCTAAGTTTAACTCTACAATTGACTCTAAATGCGCATGGTGTGGAAATACTTCTGGTACATTAATCCATTAATACACTCCTGTCCAAAATTGTCAAACTTTTGGCTAAAAAATAACAAAAATTTAAACTCAGTTACAAAGCATAAAATTCAGTATATCCCAATTTCCATCTTACTGTCAATATTTTCATTAACAGGTAAAATAGAAAAACATATTCAAATATTATATACAGTTGCATTGAATATAGCTCGTAAATGCATCCTTATAAAGTGGAAAGACACGGATCGCCCAGTATTTGATACCTGGGTTAATTTTATGAATGATACAATGTGACTAGAAAAAATGCATTATACCAGAATAGAACAAATGGAAATATTTGTATAAATATGGGCCTCATTCCAAGACACAATTAAGAATGGAATAAAATGAAGTATAAAGAGTTAGAAAGAAAACAATTATGTGGGGGAAAAGGATAGATATAAATTTCCATATAGCAAATATAAATTTATATTTGGACCCTTAGGTAGGGCAGTATGGTAATTTAATGAGGATGAATTTGCACATCTATACTGATTTATACAATCAAAATATGATGATGCATATATTCGATCTGTACCATATTGGGAAAAAAAAGTATGGGTATTACCATGCAGTTCATTTAGTCAGAGCAGTATGTTGGGCTAGCATGTTATAAACTTGAAACAGGAAGGCATAGCATCATGATGCACAGTAGGGAATTGGGTAGGTTGGACACAAGAACAGGAGGGAGGTAGAGAGTAGGAGAAGATACGTTTAAAAAGATTTAGCAATGGTAGCATACAGAGCGAGGTTAGAAGGGAGTTCCACATGTGAGGGAAGTGGAATGATGATGATAATGTCCTACTGGCTTTCCCTGGACTTAGAACAGGTGAATCCTCTTTTGCACATGCAGTCCCAAGGCTGTAGAACTCCATACCCTCTGAGGTTCACCTCTGCTCCTCGGTGACTACGTTCTGTCATAGGCTCTGAGCACATCTGCTTAGCTTAGCATGCTGCTCTTGTCCCCAACTCAAACAATCCTTGCCTTGTATCTGATTGAAAAGCCAGCCATTATCTGCTATGGCAATAGACTTCCTGTGAAAACTGGCCTCCAGTAACGTCACTGATTTTTTTTTAATAACATTTTATTTATTATAGCAATCTAATGTCTTGTTAATCTCCTTCCAAATTAATTGTTTGTTGTATCTCATTATTATTGTACTGTATGAATTGCCATGTTTGCCTTTCTATATGTAATTTCGTGGGGTGTGCCTGAACATAGGCATGTGTTTGCCTAGTACACTTAACTTGGTTAACAAAAACTAAATAAATTAATAAGAAGTAGAGCTCCCTTTAAAGAAAGGTTTCTGCTTTATTTAATTCAAATACAATGGGCACTCAGGGCAGGACATTATATCACACTACATGCATTTTAACATACATTACGGCAACCATTTCCTCCATATCACCTAGTGTGTACTTGTGGCTTAACTGTGACTTTATGTAATTACTTTTATTTATATTTGTCTGACTTCACCTACCGCCTTTTACACTGCTAGGCAGCCATACAGTTACGTGGGGAAGGGACACCTCAGACTTCGAACAGGTGAAGTCAAACCTTTTAGGGCTGGGGCACTCCTTCCAAATTGGTTCTCTCTTTTACCTAAGGGCTCAGCCTTCCTTGTTGGCCTGAGAAAATCACCATGTTTGAATCATATAGAGTTCATGGGCTCAGTCTGCAGTACTGGTCCAGGAAATATGGAACGCATGGTTCCATGTTTCACTCTCTTCCTGCTGGCTGCACTGCTTTGCAGTCGGGGGGGGGGGCTGTATTTTATTTAAATAAGCTCCATATAAATATGTTTGGAATCCTGCTCCCTTTTTTGGGTGAAGGTTGGCAGGATTCTCTGGTCCTGCAAGCACCAATGAGCCAAGCCAGGACAGCCAGCAGGAGGAAACCTGAACACTCTGCAGTAGTAACTGAGTTCCTGGGTGTTACTGGGTGGAAGGGGAGCTTTTTTGGTGCAAGCAAATGTCAGCAGCTTTCTAGACTCAGTTCAGGATGGCCCCATATCATTAATTGGGTAAGTATTTTGGTACTTATGTTCTGGTAAGAGATTGGGAGGGAAAGTGCAACTAGAGTCAACTCAAGCAGGATTTTAGTGAGATTGTTCAAATGCCGACTGCATAATAGGGCTGCAGACAGAAGTCAGGAGGGGATTTAAATTGGGAGGGGAGTCAATTAACCAAACAGCAAACCATGCTGTAGCGCTGTAAATGGTGGTTAAGAGGGGAATTAAAGTACAAATAGCCAACTGCACTCCAGGGCTGTAAACAGAATTCAGGAGGGGTTTTGAGTAAGCAATAACACACAACAAGGTGTGGGTTAGTCTGGATAAATGTATGCCTAGGGCTGTAGTGAGGCATGAGGTGCAGTTGAGTGTCTTTCTGCCCCTAGAAGTGCGTTTATCCAGACTAACCCACATCCGGAGTGTGTTATTGCACTTATAAAATGGGTATATATTGAGAAACTGCCATATTAAAAAAAAGTAAAATAAAAAAAAAATCTGTCTTGATGTAAAATAGTCCCTCCACTTTGCTTAGGTTGTTAGGGATACTGTTACATGAAGTGCAGACTAGGTGGGATGAGCGGTCCTTATCTACCATCAAATTCAAATTCTATGTCACTAGGGGCACTGAAGACAGCTGCCCAGTCACTACGTCAGGCTGCGGGCAAGACCAAGATTTTACTTTCAGTCTTGCCTGTCACAAGCTACCATCTGCGGTAGCAACTTTCATAAAAGTCCAGCTGGTCTATGTCTGCTTGGGGCTTCAGAGGAACTGTGGAGCATTCAGGTGAGGAGAACAAGGGAGCAGCTCGGTAGGGGCAACAACATAATGTTTAAGTACAAACAACACTTCTTAAGTGTTGTGACAGTTTTTATGTTATGTTTCTTGCGTCGTATTTTACTCAGTGAAACCATGCCATTTAGCAAGGAATTGAGATGTCAGGGATTCAAGGCTTGAATGGCGGCAACTCAGTGATAGTTTTTGGGGTGCTTCTTGTTTTGGGGGGACTTGTTTTTACCGGTGGTTTATCCAAAATAAAATACATAGCTGGCAAGGGGTTCCAGTCAATCAGATTTCTCCACTGTCTCTACCCTTTTTATAAATTCTAAGCAAACAACTGGCAGAGTAAAGCAGGGTTTGGTGGGCTTTATTCAAGACGTTGACTGTTTAACTCTAAGGCTGAACACAGAAGGGGAATAAACACAGTGGCTGTAATTAAAAAAAACAGAGAAGAACACTTTCCAATTAAACAACTGGCCTGGGCATTGTCTCCTGTTTAACAATACTGTAGATAACTAACCTGTTTGCAGGTGCTTTGTTCTAACCTCAAACAGGTTGAGGGCTCCAGGATGGGGAATGAGGAGGATGAAAAAAATAGGACAGTCACAAGACAGATACTGACCAGTCAGGGGAGCAGCAATAAGTCCTGCTTGGGGGAGGTTCCACCTGGTGTATAAAAGCAGGCACTCCTAACGTATCCCACACACATTTGTTTCCTAGCACATGAGTAGAACAGCACAGAAGTGGAACAGGTGTAAGACTTGTGTCTTAGGCATCAGCAGATCTCTGCAGGAGGAAGTAGGGAAGCAGGGTACTTTGTAAGTCATCTCAGACAAGGTACCTGTTAACTCTTGTTGTAAGTCACTGGTGATAAGGGCGGAGGATCAAAGTTAGGCCAAAACTGTGAGTAAATGCAATACTCTTATCTAAGGCAGGAGTATAAAGGAGATTTAAACAGGGTACAGGGGAACACTAATAGTAACATCTAGGGACAGGTGGCAAAGGATATGGGGAATGTAAAAGTGCTGCTACCTCAATAGGATAAAGCAGAGAAATGTAAGGGGGTAAAGCAAGGATGAAAACACTTCATACAAAAGGGAACTACTTGTTGAGAGGAAAAGGAGGTGCAAAAGAAGAAGGAAACCACTTTAGTTCTCAAACAGAGAAGCAGAAAAGGTCAGAGCCAAAAGGCCGGCCTTCAGGAAATATAAGGGAACACAGCAAGATGAAGATAGGGAGGCATACCAAACTTCCCTAAGGGAAGCAGGGAAGGCAGTAAGGCAGGCAAAGGCCCAAACTGAGGAAACACTAGCACAAACAGTAAAAGAAGGTGACAAGACTTTCTATAGATACATTAGTGAAAGGAGAATGTCCAGAGGGGTTTTGCTAAGATCAAAGGAGATAAGGAGGCATGTGAGGAGGAGGACCATGGAAAAGCATCTATCCTAAATAGATACTTCTGCTCAGTATTTGCTGAAGAGAAGGTAGGGCAGGACCCACAGCTCTGCACCATGGATGGGGGGGTGCACTAGTCCCTTCACAAAAGAAAGGGTCCTACAAGAACTCAATAAGCTCAGGGTGGACAAGGCAATGGGATCTGATGGCATACATCCCAGGGTACTAAAGGAGCTAAGGGTGGAACTAGCAGAGCCATTATCAGAACTGTTTAATGAGTCTCTGAGCACAGTGGAGGTCCCAGAAGCCTGGAGAAGGGCTCATGTGATCCCGCTCCACAAGAGTGGTAGCAGGGAGGAGGCAGGGATCTATAGATCAGTCAGTCTTACCTCAGTAGTGGGCAAGATTATGGAGACACTTCTTAAGGAAAGGATAGTGCAACACCTGGAATCCATAGGAGCACAGGATCCAAGACAGCATGGGTTTACAAAAGGAAGGTCCTGTCAAACTAGTCTCATAGATTTCTTTGACTGTGTAACCATTTTTTTTTTTTATTTAGTTGTTTAACCAGGTATAGCACACTAAGCTGAAAGCTTTTTTACAGGAGCGACCTGGGAGCACAAGGAGGTTAAGTGACTTGCTCAGGGTCACACAGTATGCAAGTGGAAGCTGTGGGATTCAAACCCAGGTCTGGTCTGCTAGATGTCACCAAATTTGCAACTCAGAGCCTTAGACCACTGCTCTATACTGCCTCCCTTAGTGGTGGACTAAGGGGGAGCAGTTGATGTTGCCTACCTTGACTTCAGCAAAGCTTTCGATACTGTTCATCTTTAGTATGAGACATTAAACTGAGGTCCCATCTGTCTGGATTGGTGGTAGTTCAGGTAGATGTTAAAGATCCCATGGCACTTATCGAAAAGAGTAGGGGAATTTCCCTGGTGTCCTGGCCAAATTTCCCTCATTCACTAAAAATATCACCAACAGCTTAATCTGGTTCAAAGTCAGTTGGCTTTCACCTGTATCCCCCTCTCCCGAGTCATGCCTGAAAATAGGCAGGATTTGTCTAGTGCACTTACCCAGTCAACAAAAACTAAATAAATAAACATAGAAGATTTATTAATAAGCTGGGTAGGCTCAGGGTGGGTCAGAAGTTGGTCAACTGCGTGGTAAACTGGTTGACGGGCAGAAAACAGAGAGTGGTGGTAAATGGTATACAGTCAGAAGAGATGCAAGTCACAAGTGAGGTACCTCAGGGATCAGTGCTGGGGCCAGTCCTCTTCAATATCTTTATCAGTGACATTGCAGATGGACTGAAGGGTAAGATGACACCAAGATCTGCAACAGAGTAGGTGATCCAGATGGGGTGGGCAGAATGAGAAGAGATCTGGATAAACTAGCAAAATGGTCGGAAGAGTGGCAACTGGGGTTTAATGCAAAGAAGTGCAAGATCATGCACATAGGGAAGAGAAACCCTGAAGCCACCTATAGGCTGGGAGGGAAGTTGATGGCAGTCACAAAGGAAGAAAGAGACTTGAGCATCATCATCACCGATGACCTGAAATCATCCAAGCAGACCTCTAAAGCAGTAGGTAAGGCTAGAAGGATGTTGGGGTGTATTAGTAGGGGTATCACAAGTCAGAAGAGGGAGGTAATAATCCCTCTTTACAAGGCACTCGTTAAGCCCCATCTGGAGTACTGCGTGCAGCACTGGAGGCCACACCTTCACAAGGACATTGACCAAATTGAGGCAGTCCAGAGAAGGGCAACCAAAATGGTGCAGGGACTGCATCAGAATACATATGAGGACAGATTAACTGAGCTCAATATCTATACCCTAGAGCAAAGGAGGGAGAGAAGTGATATGATTGAAACATTCAAACACCTTAAGGGCATTAACAAGGTGAAAGAGTCAAACATGTGTAACCCCCTTACCCCTGCCTTTTTGCAAATGACAGGTGGTATGCTGTTGAAGCTGACAGCAGTACCTGGTGGGGACTGGGTTTGGGGAGGACTAGGTTACCCGGCACAGGGGGCCTAGGTTTGGCTACTCTGCACAGGGGCACTCAAGTAAATCAGAACACAGGAAGCAATAACTGTAATGTCCAATATCAGGAATGGGATTCTAAAGTGTGGCTTTTATTCACATCCAAACTGAACAAACAAAGCATAGATGGACCCCCACGGGGCTACATTCCTGGTAATGCAGATAAGAGTAACAGAACAGTTCTTCAACACTTCAGCCCTTAGGCTCTGAACCCACCAGGCACACAGCCTGGACTTGTACACTGCTTTGGGTACACAGCCCGACTTGTACACTATTTGTTTTTTTTCTGGCCCGGCTCCCCTACTGGCCACCCGATCCCTGTCCATATGGCAGTGGACACATTTTCTGTTGGTGGCTCCTCCAAACCACATTACAGCCTTCGACTCTTTAAGGGAAATTTCCTTTCAATTCCATGTCTGGGTATTTCCCTCAGCACTGGCCAAGTGCCTGAGGCAAAGTAAAAGGGCCACAGAGCAAATCCGTAGAGATGAACCTGGTTACTAAAGATGGGGGGGTCTCCCACCTCCAGCTTCCACAATCCATACCCGGCCATTTCTCTGGACATTAAACAACACTTTTTGAAAGCTTGGCAATGTAGAGTAAAGGTTAAACGTATAGCACATCTCCTTTACATGTCTTGACTTTCTCCTTGTACTAAACTCGAACATACTTAAACATCTCTTCCTGAAAAGCTTGGCAGTGTAGATTAAAGGGTAAATGTATAGCACATCTCCTCTACATGTCTTGGCTTTCCCCCTTGTGCTGGACTTGAACATACTTTTACTTTGGCTAAGCCTATTCCTCTAGGCCTCCCACTGATTCAGCAGTCCAATCAGTCCAAGGCAGCATGGGTTCACAGCGGGAAGGTCATGTCAGATGAATCTAATAGATTTCTTTGATTGGGTGACCAAAGTAGTAGACCAGGGAGGGGCTGTGGACATGGCCTACCTAGACTTTAGCAAGGCATTTGACACAGTCCCACACAACAGATTAATAGTCAAATTAACCAGCCTGGGAGTGGGTCCCAGGGTGGTAGCCTGGGTAAAACATTGGCTGCACAACAGGACACAGAAGGTAATTGTAAATGGAGTCCACTCTGAAGAAGAGAGGGTTACTAGTGGGAGTACCGCAGGAGTTCAGTATTGGGTCCAGTCCTTTTTATGTTCTTCATCAGTGACATTACAGAGGGACTGGAAGGAAAAGATGCTTTTTGCAGAAGACACAAAGATCTGCAACAGGGTTGATACACAAGGAGGCGTGGAAAGGATGAGAAGGGACTTGGCAAGGTTGGAGGAATGGTCAGAAGTATGGCAGCTAGGATTCAATGCAAAGAAGTGCAAAATAATGCACCTGGGAAACAAGAACCCAGGGAAAGAATACACAATGGGGGGAGGTAGTAATGTAACCCCCCTGCAAATGGGGGTTCCCAAAAGACTTCCAGGAGCTTGCTTGAATGCTCCAAGCCTGAATGGTGTTTGGCGTTTAAGCCATTTATCAATGAGTGTTTTTAGAACCTCTGGTACTGTCTCTTTAAGAGCTGTCTGCTTGCAGACATAATTAGTTTGTATGGGGACTGTGTGTTTCTTTGATTGAGTACCACTCAAGCTGCTGCCAATTCACTCCATTTTGCAGTCACTAGGAGTGCAAAGGAACCTATCTGAAAGATGTAACTGTTTGCAGAAACCATTTAGAGTGATAATGAAATTACAGTTTGTCTAACCTGCTTTCTTTTGCAGTCAGAACAGTGTCTGCCTAGTTCCCCATTCTGGTTTTGAACTGCTGAACTGGACCAATCAGTGTAGGGTAAGCTAGCTCTAAAATGGTGCCTTGACCGAATCAGAACTTGGACTCATAATCTGAGCCAGCCACAAGAGGATTGTATGGGCAGTGACTCTGGGAGATGTAGTTTAGACTTCAGTGCCTTTTGGACCAACAGCAGCAGTCTATTGTGGTGACAGCCAATCCAGTCAAGAACTGGGAGGAACTCAAAGGAAGTGTCCAGTTTGTCGGTTGGAGTTTCAGTTGAGCTTTGGCAGTGAAGAAGGAAGGAGCCCTGTGCTTTTCAGTGTGCAGTTTTAGTCAAAAAACGTGTGTAAGGCCCAGAGTTCCGGTCTGCTGCTTGTGTAACTGCTTGTTAGGACTGAATCCGTCCTGTGAAAAGAATCAAAGGATCTCTGAAGAGTAGAAACCAGGCTCACCCTGTAGAAGACTGGAGAAATTATTGAATGCACTCGGTCTGTCAGGAACTGAATCTGCTGTGTGTTCTCCGGTATTGTGCAGTAATTACGATCGGGATAGAGAAGCAGCCTGCCTGGTATAGTATTCTTTTTTTACCATATAAATGTGTGAAGAGTCTCTTTGAGCTCAAGAGTAGCCCTGCTGATATTGAAGGACCCTATCTTATTTGGAGGTCGTGAGTACTAATTCAGGGTCGCTCCCTGTTGAATTGCCACATTAAATCCAAATGGAATTACTGTACTGCTGACTGTTTAATTTTCCTTTTCTCTGGTGAAAGGGCCCCACCAGCTACCACGGTTTGGACTAGCCACTAGGGCTTGGGTACCAGGGACAGTAACTGATAGGGATAGGCCTGTGCACAGAGCCATAGGTAGATTATTAGAGTGATAAGCTAATTAACCTGATTTCCCCTGTCCTTGTTATATCCCCTAAATAAATCAGAGCTGCTTGTTTCAGCAAAGTTATACTACCTGAGGTATTTGTCTATGTTAAAGTACTGTACTGTGATTGTTGCACTGTATCTCATTTCTAGGAGGTCCCAGTGCAGGAACCAATCCTGGGGTAAGTGTATACTGTGAAGGTAATTCTGATATATTGTGTGGGCCACTAGTGGGAAGAAAGGGGTTGAGTGTCCCAGAGGGCTGTGACCAAGTTAGTTTAACTATTGCAACCCCTGACCTCTGGGTGGAGGCACTCGCCATTGGATCCAGGCCCCTCAACCTGTTAGTGGCAAATCAGGCAGGGGTAGTAGCCCTGGGATAGCGCCATCTAGGGGTTACATCTTGGAGGCTCACCCGCTGGGACTGTGTGTCCTCTAGTGGCCATATTTAAACCACTGTTAAGAAAAAATGGGTACCCGACAGAAGTGGCTGTGCACCAGCTGGTGGAGTGGTGTACTGTGGAGAGATCGACCCCCAAAATGCTATGCTTATCCTGGACATCCCCTGGGTATCAATACGGACACTGTGCAGGAGTACTTTCCAAGGTGGAAGGTTTACAAAACCCTGTGTGGTGGGTCGGCATGCTAATCTGCTCACCACACTTTCCTGGCCCTAGTAGAGTTTAAGGATCCCATAGATAGCTCCAAAGTGCCACAGACCATACCCCAGAGGGAGCCCTCACTGCTTGAGGTGATAACTAAGGACAGTAAGACCTGGGAATCAGCCCACCACTATCTGAAACTTTTGAGGAGAAATTTGCTAAATGGTTGCTGGGAGAAGGAAAACTGTGGAGGACTTGAAGAAACTATTCTTGCCACCTGGGGGTGTTCCTCCCCCAACACCCTCTCCTGCTCCAGTGCCCGTAATGGTGGCTGAACCAATGCAGACTCCTATTTCTGCACCTGCCATTAGTCATGACTCTTACCGAAGGTTGAGGATCTTCTCTGGCACCCTCCCCACCCCCCAAGGGGAGGATGACTGGGAGACCTGGATAGACTATGTTGCCCCAAGTGCTAGAATGGCAGCTCGGGCGAAAACAGAAAGAGGGTTAGTGAGGCCTCCGAGGTCCTGCCTGGCTACCATCCATGCTAAGCAGGCCCAGTAACCCTGAGCGACTGCACGGCCTATCTTGAGGCCTTGGAGAATGTGTATGGGAGCCCAGATTCTGATGAGGACCTATGGTGGAGAGTAAGAAATGCACAACAGTACCAAGGGGTTGTTGTCTGTGTATGTCTCTCGGCTGGAAAAATTGTTGCAAGAATGCCTCAGAAAAGGTAGTTTGCCAGCGATTGAACTGGACGAACCAGACTGGACAGAATCCTTAAGTCTGCCCCTTCTCAGAACTGCTGTTGCTTCAGTTCGCCTGGCAGATCGAGCTGGAATCCCACCCTCCTATGATGAGTTAATGAGAGAAATTCGAGGAGTTGAGAAAAGGCGACCTGGGAGGGACCTGCACCAACAGCTGTGGCTACGACCGAGTGACTGAGGTGACCCATCAAGTGAAGTTCAGGGGCAGAGGTTGACAGTCAATGAGTGCTCTGACAAGGAAAAGATATACCACAATGGGGCGAACTGTTGAGAGATCCGGGAATTCAAAACAGTCCCTTTATGAGAGCCACGCCTGCAAATGCAGACCCTGACCTATATCCGACTGCATCTGCTATGGGGTGGGGGTACCCACCCATGTATCTCCTGCTGATAACAGCTCCCAACTCAATTCCTTGACCATGGAAGTGGAGAAACTGACGAGATGTCTCCAAATGCTTATCACTTGAACAGAGATGGCACCCAGATTTCCAGTTAGTAATACCCCTGGCTCCCAGTGTGGCCTCAGCCAGCTCAAACTCCAGAAAGTATGTTTTGCTATAGTTGTGGGAAAGATGGGCACATGAAAGGGAATGCCAGTCCCAAAGACACTGACAAAGTTGCATATAGGCTACAAGGAGAGCTTGAGGAGAACAAATCAGTGGTTAAGAGGTGACGACATGATCCCAGTAGAGGGCACCAAAATGCTAGTCCGATCCTTTTTGTGGCAAGGTCAGTTGCCCCAGGCCTACCACCTCTCCAGACTGGTCCAGAATAGTGGGTTCCTCCATGGAGACCACTGTAAAGGTGAATGGAGTGTCTACAAGAGCTGTATTAGACAGTGGCTCCCAAGTGACAATTATGTTCCAGGATTGGTATCAGAAGCATTTGTCAGACGTACCCTACAACCATTAGAAGGACTGCATGTATGGGGGTTAAGTGAAGGCCTACCCTATTCCGGTATATCCAAATTTGGTTGTCTTTCCCCACTTCCGTGGCTGGAGTGGCCAACAAGTAGAGACCTAGCCTTAGTGTGTCCCCACTGGACTGTATGATGGTGTCCTTTGTTGATTGGAACAAATGCTCATATGTTCAGAAGGCTGGCAGGTTGTGTTATGAAAAACAGGGGTCAAAGACTAGTAGAGCTTTAAGAGTTCCGGCTTTAATTAGAAGGCCTATGAGGCACAGAGATGCTGAAAAACAGAACCAGAGGAACCGGTCGGAATTGTATGGAAGAAGGATCCTGAGTCTCTGATCCTGGCGCCAAATGCCCAGTGTATCTTACAGGGAGAGGTCCGTATCAGAAAGGATGTTAAGAATAAAATATTAATGTTGGATGACCAGGCGATGGAAAATTGCCAGAGGGACTGCTGGTCAAGCCTAGTATTTTGCCCGCTAGAGCCCATGCTTATGCCAGAAGGTAATGGTCCAAGTTCATAATGTGTCTGAAGAGACATTCGAGTAAACAGAGGTTGCATCTGGCTAATGTGCATTGTGCAGACACTGCAGTGCTACCAAGCAGCAAGAGTTCAAGGAAGAATGACAGAGTAGCGCCTGACTTGTTTGATTTTGGCGACT
Source organism: Neoceratodus forsteri (assembly GCA_016271365.2). Lineage (NCBI taxonomy): Eukaryota > Metazoa > Chordata > Ceratodontiformes > Ceratodontidae > Neoceratodus > Neoceratodus forsteri. The sequence continues at coordinate 533,138,028 of CM028130.1, read as the reverse complement.
CCCGCTGCCAGCTGAATGGAAAGTGAGGATCAGTGAGAAGCTTGCCCAGAGAGACCAGGTGTTTTCTTTAAAGGAATGGGATGTAGGATGTGCAAGGAGCTGAGCACAATATCCAGCTGCATGACGAACCATTTCGTGAGAGGTCCTGACGCCTGGCACCTGCTGACATAGATGATGTGAGGCGGCATCTGCAAGAGATGTTAGTGCTGGTGTAATACAAGAATCCAGAAGCCCTTATGCTTCCCCATTGTGGTAGTGAGGAAAAGAATGGAACAGTAAGGATGTGTGTGGATTATCGCTCCTTAAACCGTCGGACTATCCCTGATCAGTACACAATGCCCGCATTCAGGATGCTTGGACTGCCTAAGCAGGAGCAAGTGGTTCTCTGTGCTGGATCTCCGAGTGGGTACTACCAGATCCCGATGGCCCCAGAGGACCGTGAGAAGGCGGCCTTTATCTGTCCGCTCTGGCTTCTATGAATTCATGAGGATGCCTCAAGGATTTCAGGTGCCCCAGCCACTTTTCAACGATTGATGGAGCGTGCAGTGGGCACATGAACTTACTAGAGTGCCTGTATACTTAGATGATGTTATTGTGTTTGGCAGCTCACTGGAGGAACATGAGAGCAGATTATTTAAGGTATTGGACCGACTGGAGGACTTTGGCCTTAAACTGTCCATTGATAAGTGTCAATTCTTTCAAACATCAGTAAAGTATTGGGACACATAGTATCCACCGAGGAATAGAGACCGACCAAGTAAAGTTGAGGCCTTGACCACCTGGCCACAGCCCAAAAATCTAAAGAACTGCAAAGATTCCTGGGATTCTGTGGTTATTATCGGCCTTCATCAAGGACTATTCAAGAGTGATCCGCCCTTTACTTAACCTTACTCAAGGTATCCCCAACCCACAAAAATACCAAAGTCAAGCGTCCCTCAAGACTGAAAGAGTGTATTTTTTCATCCAAGAAGTATTTGGGGCCCGCTGGACTCCTGATTGTGAGACTGCTTTCATGAGATCATATATCAACTTACCCATGCTCCAGTGCTGGCCTATGCGATCCAAGAAAACCTTACGTCCTGCACACTGATGCTAGCTTGCAAGGGTTGGGGCTGTGTTGTACCAAGAGCACGAGAATGGCCTGAGACCAGTGGCCTTTGCCAGTAGAAGCCTGACCCCATCCGAAAAGAACTATCCTGTACATAAGTTAGAGTTCCTAGCTTTGAAGTGGGCTATTGTTGACCAATTCCATGAGTACTTGTATGGGGCTAAAATACTAGTAAAAACTGACAATAATCCTTTGACCTATGTGCAGACCTCAGCTAAGTTGGATGCCACTGGCCATAGGTGGCTTTCTGCATTATCTACATATGACTATGCTCTCGAATACCGAGCAGGTCTGAACCACATAGATGCTGATGCTCTCTCCCGGAGGCCTGTTCCCCAGAATGATTGGGTCCGATTGGCAGAACCTGACATTCGGCACTCTGCGGAAGTTTGACAGGGAGGAACAAATGTCCATGGACGCAGTGGATTGCATGGTGGATTGCTTGGGACCCTCTGAGAATTGCATACCTGCTGCTTGTGCCCACTTTTCTGCAATAGACATTGGTGAACTGCCTCAGCTGGACAATGACAGTATTAGGCGGGCTCAATCGCGATCCCATGATCAAAGCAGCTTTAGAAGCCCTCTATGCAGGAAAAGATGTGTCCAAATTACGCCCACTGATTTGAGAACTGCACTATTATACAAAGAAGGTCCTAAGTTGAAACTGATCAATAAACTGTTATACAGAGAAACAGTAGACAGAGGGGGACAAGTAGACAAACAACAACTAGTGCTGCCCACTGCCTTTCGAGACTCAGTACTGATGTCCTTGCACAACCACATAGGGCACCTTGGTATAGACAGAACACTTGACTTGGTGAGATCCAGATTCTATTGGCCTAAGATGGGGGCTGATGTGAGCACCACATTCCGAACTTGTAGTCGCTGCTTACAGAGGAAAGCTTTGCCCAGAGGGCTGCCCCTTGTTAACATCACCACCAGTGTACCCATGGAGCTGGTCTGTATTGATTTTCTGAGTTTGGAGTCAGATCAAAGAAATATCAGTAATGTGCTGGTGGTCACTGACCATTTCACGAGATATGCCAAGCTTTCCCACCAAAGACCAGAAAGCATCCACTGTGGCCAAAGTACTTGTGAAAACTTTTTGTTCACTATGGGGCTCACAAAGAATCCATTCTGATCAAGGGAGAGACTTTGAGAGTCGTCTGATCAAAGAGATGCTTTCTCTGTGGAGTGCGAAGTCTAGAACCACTCCTTACCACCCCAGGGGACCCACAGCCTGAGCGTTTCAACCGCACTTTGCTAGATATGCTAGGCACCCTGCACCCAAAGGACAAGCCTAGATGGAGCCAACAAATTAGCACCCTGGTACATGCTTATAACTGCACCAAAGTGATGCCACTGGATTCTCCCCTACCGCCTGATGTTTGGAAGAGAAGCTCGACTACCAGTAGATGTGTTGTTTGGGGTCTCTCTGATGGGGTCCAAGCGACAACTATTTACAGTATGTGCAAAGTTAAGGCCAGCTAACTCATGCGTACCAACTGGCTCAAACCATGGCTGCCAAAAGAAATCTGGCCAACAAAGAAAAGGTATGATAAAAGGTGAAAGCACAGGAACTCAGGAGGAGATCGGGTATTGCTAAGAAATCTGGGACTGCATGGCAAGCACAAGATTGCTGACAGATGGCTCTCATCTCCTCACATTGTAGTGGGCAAACTAGATGATCTGCCAGTGTACAAAGTAAGGCCTGAGAATAATTCCAAAGATGTAAAAACAATGCATAGAAATCATTTACTGCCATTGGACAAATCTTAATTGAGTCTGAGCCCTAGAAGTGCCCCTCTGGACCAGTGACTAGAGCTGCTGCTAAGAAAAGATCAAGAAAGTCTGCACTTACAGAAGCAAGTTAAAGTGTTCCCTCCACAAGTCCCAGTTGAGCATGACTGTCAGTCCATATCGGAAGAAAGTGAGAGTGACTTTGAATACTATCCTTCTTACGAACTGAGTCAATTGTTTCGGGGCAATCCGCTAGTCAATACTGGAGATGAAGCTGGGCCTTCTGGACTGTCCAAGCCCTCAGCTTCGTCCCTGGAGCCAATGCTCCCAGAAAGTGAAGTGCAAAGCATCAGATCAGATGAAATGGAATCATTGTGCATGGTTGAACTGTTTGAGCTTTCAGGGAGAAAATGATGGATTAGGTCAGACTGGTGATACACCAGAACAAGAAGAGTATTTTGAGTGCCCTGACAGTCCACTGCCAGTGTCCAAAGCTCTCCCTCGAGCCAAATGTTGTGGACTCAGAAACTGTAACTCCTGGAGCTGAAAGTGCCCCAAGTTCTAGCCTCTCTACCCCCATGGAGACTCCTGACAAGTGAGGACAATGCTGAAAATGAGGCTCAGAGTGCAGAGACTATAACAGTTCCCCCTAGAAAGACTGGTCGAGCTGTAAAGCCTGTGGTGCACCTCAGTTATGATTCCTTGGGAGGCCTGTGGATTTGCCTCTCAATGTTGTCCATAAAGGAGTGTGTGTCCCGAGCTCATTGCCCAAACTGAGCGTCAGTGCTAACTCCAAGTTACTTGTGTTGCCCTCTAAGTATGGTGCCCTTGCCCGTCCAGCCCCAAGGTAACTGATAGGAAGGCCCCTCTCTTCAGGTTTCATGTACAAGAGGTAATAACTTGAGTTATGGTACAATGTGTATGTAATACTGTGTAAAGAGGACGTCTGCAATATTTCAGAAATGTGTTCTTGGTAAAATGATATATTGACTGATGATTACACGTGCTAGCCTAATGCAAATATATATGGTTGCAGTTGAAACTTATGGGTACTTGCTTGACGCGACGTCAAGCTTTCCCAGGCGGAAGGGTGTAACCCCCTGCAAATGGGGGTTCCCAAAAGACTTCAGGAGCTTGCTTGAATGCTCCAAGCCTGAATGGTGTTTGGCGTTAAGCCATTTATCAATGAGTGTTTTAGAACCTCTGGTACTGTCTCTTTAGAGCTGTCTGCTTGCAGACATAATTAGTTGTATGGGGACTGTGTGTTTCTTTGATTGAGTACCACTCAAGCTGCTGCAATTCACTCCATTTTTGCAGTCACTAGGAGTGCAAGGAACCTATCTGAAAGATGTAACTGTTTGCCAGAAACCATTTAGAGTGATAATGAAATTACAGTTTGTCTAACCTGCTTTCTTTTGTAGTCAGAACAGTGTCTGCCTAGTTCCCATTCTGGTTTGAACTGCTGAACTGGACCAATCAGTGTGGGGTAAGCTAGCTCTAAAATGGTGCCTTGGACGAATCAGAACTTGGGCTCATAATCTGAGCCAGCCACAAGAGGATTGTAGGCAGTGACTCTGGGAGATGTAGTTTAGACTTCAGTGCCTTTTGGACCAACAGCAGCAGTCTATTGTGAGTGACAGCCAATCCAGTCAAGAACTGGGGAGGAACTCAAAGGAAGTGCCCGGTTTTGTCGGTTGGAGTTTCAGTTGAGCTTTGGCAGTGAAGAAGGAAGGAGCCCTGTACTTTTCAGTGTGCAGTTTTAGTCAAAAAACGTGTGTAAGGCCCAGAGTTCTGGTCTGCTGCTTGTGTAACTGCTTGTTAGGACTGAATCCGTCCTGTGAAAAAAATCAAAGGATCTCTGAAGAGTAGAAACCAGGCTCACCCTGTAGAAGACTGGAGAAATTATTGAATTGCACTCGGTCTGTCAGGAACTGAATCTGCTGTGTGTTCTCCCGGGTATTGTGCAGTAATTGCGATCGGGATAGAGAAGCAGCCTGCCTGGTATAGTACTCTTTTTTTCACCATATAAATGTGTGAAGAGTCTCTTTGAGCTCAAGAGTAGCCCTGCTGATATTGAAGGACCCTATCTTATTTGGAGGTCGTGAGTACTAATTCAGGGTCGCTCCCTGTTGAATTGCCACATTAAATCCAAATGGAATTACTGTACTGCTGACTGTTTAATTTTCCTTTTCTCTGTGTGAAAGGGCCCTACAACTACCACGGTTTGGACTAGCCACTAGGGCTTGGGTACCCAGGGACAGTAACTGATAGGGATAGGCCTGTGCACAAGAGCCATAAATAGATTATTAGAGTGATAAGCTAATTAACCTGATTTCCCCTGTCCTTGTTATATCCCCTAAATAAATCAGAGCTGCTTGTTTCCAGCAAAGTTATACTGCCTAAAGTGTTGTCTATGTTAAAGTACTGTACTGTGATTGTTGCACTATCTCATTTCACAGGAGGTCCAGTGCGGAACCAATCCTGGGGTAAGTGTATACTGTGAAGGTAATTCTGATATATTGTGTGGGCCACTAGTGGGAAGAAAGGGGGTTGCAGTGTCCCAGAGGGCTGTGACCAAGTTAGTTTAACTATTGCAAACCCTGACCTCTGGGTGGGAGGCACCCGCCATTGGATCAGGCCCCTCAACCTGTTGGTAGCAAATCAGGCAGGGTAGTAGCCCTGGGATAGCGCCATCTAGGGGTTACATCTTGGAGCTCACCGCTGGGATTGTGTGTCCTCTAGTGGCCATATTCACGAACCACTGTTAAGAAAAAATGGGTACCCGACAAAGTGGCTGTGCACCAGCTGGTGGAGTGGTGTACTGGGAGGAGATCGACCCCAAAATGCTATGCTTATCCTGGACATCCCCTGGGTATCAATACGGACACTGTGCAGGAGTACTTTCCAAGGTGGAAGGTTTACAAAACCCTGTGGTGGTGGGTCGGCATGCTAATCTGCTCACCCACACTTTCCTGGCCTAGTAGAGTTTAAGGATCCCATAGATAGCTCCAAAGTGCCACAGACCATTACCCCAGAGGAGCCCTCACTGCTTGGAGAGTGATAACTAAGGACAGTAAAGACCGGGGAATCAGCCCCACCACTATCTGAAACTTTGAGAGAAATTTGCTAAATGGTTGCTGGGAGAAGGAAAACTGTGGAGGACTTGAAGAAACTATTCTTGCCACCTGAGGTGTTCCTCCCCAACACCCTCTCCTGCTCCAGTGCCCGTAATGGTGGCTGAACCAATGCAGACTCCTATTTCTGCACCTGCCATTAGTCACGACTCTTACCGAAGGTTGAGGATCTTCTCTGGCACCCTCCCTCCCCCAAGGGAGGATGACTGGAAGACCTGGATAGACTATGTTGCCCCCAAGTGCTAGAATGGCAATGCTCGGAAGGCGAAAAGCGAAAGCGAAAGAGGGTTAGTGAGAGCCTCCGAGGTCCTGCCCTGGCTACCATCCGTGCTAAATGGGCCAGTAACCCTGAAGCGACTGCACAGGCCTATCTTGAGGCCTTGGAGAATGTGTATGGGAGCCCAGATTCTGATGAGGACCTATGGTGGAACCAGATGGCATACGCCCAAGGATATTAACAGAACTGCGAAGGGAGATAGCAGTACCTCTGGCAGCCATGTTCACTGAGTCATTCAACATAAGTGAATTGGAAGAGGGCACATGTGGTCCCTTTACACAAGTCCGGCAGCAGGGAGGAGGCAGGGAACAATAGGCCATTCAGCCTCACCTCAGTAGTGGGGAAGATCATGGAGACATTGCTTAAAGAAAGGATAGTGGGGCATCTAGATGCCATGGAACCCAGGACCATAGACAACATGGATTCACAGTGGGGACATCATGTCAGATAAATCTGGTTGATTTATTTGACTGGGTGACAAAAAGTGAATCAGGGTGGGGCAGCGGACAACAGCTACCTTGATTTCAGCAAACCTTGACACCATCCCATATAGGAGGCTGATAAACTAGCTGGGTAGGCTGGACATGGGGAGCGGGTGGTAAACTGGGTTAGAAAGTGGCTAACAGACAGGAGGCAGAGGTGGTGGTAAATGGTATGCAGTCTAGGGAGAGGGTGACCAGTGGGGTGCTGCAGGGATCGGTCCTGGGGCCAGTTCTGTTCAATATCTTCATTAGTAATATTGCAGAACATCTGAAGGAATTTTCACCAAATTTTCAAAATAGCCATTTAAGACCTCTGCTCATGAACAGTGTCACTGTGATTTTCTTAATTTGTCCGTACATTGATTTAGGTACACTGACTGCGCCATTGTCAGCTACATGGGCGGAAACACATTTTAGGTGAGATGTGAAAAATGACAGCTGTACTACTCATAAGAAGGTGTGGTAAAATAGCAATGTTGAAAATCTGGGTGAAAATATTGAAATTCAAGATACGAACCTGCGTAGGAACTGCATAGCATGCGCTACGTAAAACAGTCATTGTTTGGAATTTTGGCACCAAATTTTCAACATGAGGTTTTGGGACCCTTCTCGTGAATGATGTCACTGTCATGGAGGTATTCGGGCCGAAGGGTGATTTACTGAGTCACTGTGCGAAATCACCCTTGAACCAGAATAACGCCATGACAGTGACATCATTCATGAAAGAGGTCTAAACCCATGTTGAAATTTAGTAAAATCAAAAATACCAGAACTATGCAACAAAGTTGAAACCCACTATCTAGCCCATTATACAGCTTACGGCATTTCCTCAGTTCGCGGTCGGCTTTGAAGAGTGCAAGACGTGTTCCTGGTCCACGAAGATCGTGCGCGAGTCGGAGGTAAGTATGGGGTGGGGGGTGTGGGGGCAGGGTGCACAGTGGGTGGGTGCGGGTTGTGGGAGGGGGTTGGGAGACACCTTGGGACCATTTTGTTTTACAGGTTAAAAAAAGGCGTCGTGGGATGTTTGCCCGCTGGGGTGGGCTCCCAGCATGGCACAAGGGCGTTAGGGGCGTTCAGCTGGCGGGGAGTTTGGCACCCCGTTGGCTAAGACTGCTTGCCATGCTGGGGTGGGCTCCAGCGTGGCACCTACTACTGGGGGAGGGGCGCGGCTTAGCCAGGGGGATTGGGCACCCCGTCGGCCATGGCATTTTGCCACGCTGGGGTGGGCTCCCAGCATGGCACAAGGATGAGGCGTTCAGCCGATGGGGATTGGCACCCCGTTGGCTAAGGACTGCTGCCGCGCTGGGGTGGGCTCCCAGCGTGGCACCTACGGGGAGGGCGCAGCTTAGCCGATGGGATTGGGCACCCATTGGCTATACAGGCGTGCAGGCGCGCCGCCTGGTGTGTCTGTGGGGGAGGGAGCTGCGTGTGAGCAGCCCGATATCTTATTGGTGCTCACTGGGCGTAACTCCCCTTTCAACTGTAGCCACTGCATTTGGAGGCGTGTCATGGTCAACTCAAATGCATTAACTTTAAAACGCCAGCACACTGACGGAATGGAGGAGGAGTGACACACCTCCGAAATCTCGATGATGGCACTATGTTTCTTGCACATGTGCGCAAGCAACATAAAAAGGAAAGGGACCTGGGGGTAATCATATCAGATGACCTTAAGGTTAGCAAGTAATGTGAGAAGGCAGTAGCGAGGGCTGGGGGTATACTGGGATGCATAGGGAGTGGTATCAGCAGCAGAAAACAGGAAGTTGTTATCCCTCTGTACAGACAGTTGGTGAGACCCCATCTGGAGTACTGCGTCCAGTTCTGGAGACCCCATCTCTGCAAGGACATAGACAGGATAGAGGCAGTCCAGAGGAGGGCAACTAAAATGGTGCAGGGTCTGCAAGAGAAGCCGTATGAGGAGAGACTAAAGGAGCTAATATGTATACCCTTGAGGAAAGAAGAGAGGGACATGATAGAAACTTTAAGTACCTCAGTGGAATCAACAAAGTCTAAGAGGGTAGCATCTTTCAGAAAAAGGCGTGCAAGAACAAGGGGACACAATTTAAAGATAGAGAGTGGTTCAGAGCAATATGAGGAAGTATTATTTCACAGAGAGGTAGTGGATGCATGGAACAGCCTTCCTGAGGAGGTTTTGGGGTCTAAAACTGTGGGATAATTCAAGAATGCATGGGACAGACATAAGGCAATTCTTGTGGGGGGTAGGAAGAAATAGGCTGTTGGTTAACTAGGATCTGCAGCCTATCCTGTAGGTAGGGAAATGGGCAGACTAGATGGGCCAAGCAGTCCTTATCTGCCATCAAAGTCTATGTTTCTATGTTTCAGTCCCCACTTTAACAACAGTTCAGGTGAAACATAGACCATTTGACAAGAGCAGAACTCACCCTTTGGTTGCAGGTGCCCCATAGGCAAATCTTGACAGCTTCTGGTGCCACAACACAATTGGAAAAATAAGGCAGCTTCTTCCCTAGCTGGAACCAGGAGGTTGCCCCTGGAATAACAGGCAAACCTTCCACCCCCATCCCCTGAGGGATGGGGCACAGAGACCAGTATCAGCGGTCTCCACCACTTCAAGAACAGCTTACTGTGTTCCTCTTTTGACGGAAACACACACCTTTCCCTAAAAGTAGCTCTATATTAGAGCTTTAGGCTCCTAGATCCTGTGCTCAGACTGCTGTGCTCCTCCCTTCAAGACTTCTCACACATGCTTGCTGCTCACTGTTCAAAAACACCCAACATTCTAACCTAACTCCCATCTGCAGATTCCAATGTGGCTCATGCAGCTGCGATAGTTCTATGGTGATGTCATCCCTCAGTCTCAGCCGAGACTGAGAACAGAGTGAGACAGTGTGAAATCCATTTAACTGGAGTTTCACAAGCTGCCTTCCCTGCCTACCATTAGGTCTTACTGGGATTCTAGTAACCCTGGGTAACAGGGGGGTTACACATGTTTCAATATAAGAAAAATAGCAGGACAAGAGGACACAGCATGAGATTAGGAGAGAGGCCGATTAAAGGGTAATGTGAGGAAGTTCTTTTTCACAGAAAGGGTGGTGGATGCATGAAACAGCCTACCTCAGGAAGTGGTGGATATGAATACAGTGCAGAGCTTCAGACAGGCATGGGATAGGCATAAGGGAGCAATACAGATAAGTATGACTAGATAGGCCATTGACAGAGCAAAGGCCTATGGCACATTCATAAGGCAGAAAAAGAAACGGGCAGACTGGATGGGCCTTGCGGTCCTTATCTGCCATCAACTTCTATGTTTCTATGTTTCTAAGAGGGGTAGAAGGGGAAAAACCCTCTCTAGGGTAAAGGCACAAAGAAGCAAAGCAAACAAAATAAGAGGAAAACGAGAAACACCCTATGAGGGGTAAGGGTACACAAGTATTTCCAGGTGACATGGGAAGGGTAGGAATTGGAAATCCTGGGAGAGGTGCAGTGCAGTGGCACAGCAGTTTTCAGAGAGACCTTCTGGAGGCTGCAGTGCTGCCCCATCTGCATGCACATCTCTGGATTGAGAAAGGAGCTTGCTAGACTCCAGGCTGGGTTGGCTAGGATTTGGGGAACCTCTTCCTCCACCCAAGGGCCTCCAAGTCTGCCACCGTTACCTCAGATGGTGCTAGAGAGGAGGAACAGCTGGACCATGTTGGGCTCTGGAAGGTTGGGGGTGGTGGGTCACAGGTGCATTCCTGAACTGGTTCCACTAGAATAGTGCCAGTACATCGTAGGAGCTGCTGTCTTCATTTCTAACTGCAAGGAGCTGATCATGAGGTGCTCATCTCCCTGCCCTAAGCCTACATTTTGTTTTCCTCTCCCCCCCCAGGTATTGTATGGGATGCTTTGCTGTGTCCTGGGGCTGTGGGAGTGTGGGGAGTGTTTCCACCTGCAGCGCGTCATCGGGAGGTGGGCTCTCCCTCTGTTCAAAAGTTTGTGCTGCCAGTACATCCTAGGAGCTGCTGTCTTCATTTCTAACTGCAAGGAGCTGATCGTGAGGTGCTCATCTTCCTGCCCTAAGCCTGCAGTTTGTTCTCCCCCCCAGGTATTGTACAGGATGCTTTGCTGTGTCCTGGGGCTGTGGGAGTGTGGGGAGTGTTTCCACCTACAGCGCGTCATCGGGATGTGGGCTGTCCCTCTGTTCAAAAGTTTGTGCTGCCAGTACATCGTAGGAGCTGCTGTCTTCATTTCTAACTGCAAGGAGCTGATCGTGAGGTGTTCATCTTCCTGCCCTAAGCCTGCAGTTTGTTCTCCTCTCCCCCCTAGGTATTGTACAGGACGCTTTGCTGTGTTTTGGGGATGTGGGAGTGTGGGGAGTGTTTCCACCTGCAGTGCGTCATCGGGAGGTAGGCTCTCCCTCTGTTCAAAGGTTTGCGCTGCTAGCAAGCGCGAGCAATTGTGAGTGTCACGAGCGCCACTCCACAGAAGAAAATCTCCCAGTAAACAAATCTGCTTCAGTTTGAGGACGTTGTTTTTCTCGGAATTGCTAAATCCATAAGTGTTTTACTTTTATCTGGCTTGATTATGTTTAAGTACGTTTATTATTTTTATTTTCTGAAACTCTATGCATTAGCCTGTGTTACATCTAGGTCCAGAAAGTTTCAGACTAATTTTAAATAGTACCCCACAAATGTCTATGAATTATATTGCTTTATTTAGATATTTATTTTACTAGTACTCACTTTGTATTTAAATTTAAGCAATTCTGGCTTAAACTAGGTCCCACAAAGTTCCAGATTTAATTTGCAATATTAGGGTTTATCTGTTATAGGAAGGCCATCCTCCACTATTTATATATGCAATTAGTATTCATTTATGCCTGCTATCTATTCTGAAATAGCACTAACTCAAAACTTTTGCAAGTGCCATTTTTCTCATATCTGAAGTAACAAATATCCATTCTGTGCTTATCTCAGATGTGATAGTTCACTGCTTAATCATTTTAAATAGCTTGCTTTTATTATGTTTTTGATTTACCCAATGTTGTCATTTGTGCTTTGTTCAATTTTGATTGTTTTACACGATAAAAAAGATGGTTTTCAGCTGTTTTACTCTTGCCCATATAGTACAAATCAGGACAATGGATTCCCTAGGATGGATTTGTTTGAATCTTGTTCTCTATATTATTCTTCTTCTTATGAAGTCTGCTCATTTTATAATTTTCAACCTAGTAAGTTTACTCAAAGACTGATCACTACCACAACAAAAAGTGAAAAACAATTAGAGAAAAGGATCAATCTAAAAAGATTGCTAATGTTGCTATTACTTATGTCTGGATCAGTGCATCCACACCCCGGGCCTAATCTTCCATTAAAGAGAAATCATGAAACAATCTCAGCAGGTGCCAATAAGGGCCCAGTTTCCTCCACACTTAAGATTATTCATTTAAATATACAGAGTTTGTTATCTAAGTGGACCCAATTTGTTGCTTGGTCACAACATCACTCATTTGACATTATTACCTTTTCTGAAACGTGATTGCACAATAGTATATCGGATTTGGAGATTTATCTCCCCAATTATAACCTGATCAGACAAGACAGAGAAGGAAAAAGAGGAGGTGGAGTCTTAATGTATATTCTTTGCAAATCTGATTACATTGTTCTTGATCACTCTCTGAGAAATTCAGGATGCAATATGATTTCTAGTGATCTGATTCTTGGACAAAGTAAACATTTGACCCTTAGTACAATTTATTTTCCCCCTGGTAAAATATTTCATGGTCTTGAACTGCTGACCTCATTTCATGAGGTTTTACCCCTTAGAAAGTGGATCACTCTTGGTGACTTCAACTGCAGCTGGGACAAAAGTTTGAAGGGAGGAATTAGAGAAACTGGCTGATCTGGGTGTTACGCAACTAATAGAGGAAACTACCAGGCCCATCTATAAAACAGATGGAGTGACTGTCCTTGATAGGATCATGATCACTCATGTTGACAGGATTACTAACTGTGAAGTTATGCCTGATATCATGAGTGACCATCACCCCATTAAATGTGAATGGTCTGTAAAAATGTTTAAAAGTCCCCCTAGATATGTTGAATGTCAAAATTTGGCTACTCTAACTTCCCAGAGAATTCAAACTCTGTTTAATGAAATTGATTGGTCTCCCCTAGTATCTTGTACCAACATTAATGCAATGTGAGAATTTTTTTGTATAGCCTAGAATGCAGATATAAATACAGCCTCCCTCTTAAAGAAAATAAGAATCAGATCCTCCAAACAAGAACGGGTCACAAGGGACCTCATTCATTTAATGAGAAAACGTGACAAATGTTGGACATTTTATAAGGTACCCAGAACCCCTGCTCTTCTCCAAGAGTATGAGACACTTAGAAATAAGTGTAAATCTGAAATCAGGAAAGCTAGGGTCGCTTATTGTTTAATGAATAAAGGAACTCCAGGGTCAAACCCCAAAAAAACTGGAACTTCCTAAACAAAATTATGGAAAAAGAAAAAACAGTCTCTGCCCCAACCATTCTCCAAAATGGACAAAGTATATGCGATCATTCTAAGGTATCCAACATTTTCAACAGTCACTTTGGGAACCTAGGTTCCTATAGAACCCCAATAAACTTGGACGGTGTGACTGATTCTAACGATACCCATAATGACACTAACCCAAAGTTTTACTTTAAATTTCTTTCCCCCTCTTTAGTAAAAAAATATTTCTTGAAAAACAATCCAAAACCCCTTCAGGGTCAGGATGGAGTTGACATTAGGATTATCAAATTAGGTATAGATTGTTTTGCTTATCCTTTATCACGTATTTTTAATTTTTCTTTATTCCATAATGTTTTTCTGAGTAGTTGGAAATGGGCAATCATTAAACCCATCCTGAAGAATGGAAATACCTCTTTTATTACCAGCTGTCATCCAGTTTCTCTTTTATAGCCCATATCAAAAATTTGGGAAAAGGTTGTTATGGACCAAACCTTAGATTTTCTTGGGAAATGTTCTTTACTTTCAGGGAACCAACATGGGTTTAAGCCTGGGTATAACACCGAAACAGCCTTGGTGGGGCTCATGGGCAGTGTACATGGTGCACTTGATAGAGAGCACTCATGTGCGGCACTGTTCGTTGACCTCACCAAGGCTTTTGACCTGGTTGAATTCCATCTTCTTCCAGGTGTTCTTCATGGTCTCCATTTTTCTGGGGATGTAATCATGTGGTATCAAGACTTCTTATGTAATAGATCCTTTAGAACCATTATTGGTTCATCCTTATCCCACTCCCTTCCATTAGTTTGTGGTGTACCCCAGGGTTCAATCCTGGGGCCACTCATAATTTCTTTATTCATGAATTCCACCCCAGATATTTGCACTAAAACAGAAATGATTCTTTACTCCGATGACGCCGTTATTTTTTTGTATTAATCCCAGATCCCAGATTAATCCCACTGCTCTCTCCCACCTTCAAACTGATTTTGATCATCTGCAGGATTGATTATTATTAAATCACCTGGTTTTGAATTCTCAAAAAACAAAGGTAATGTTTTTTTTCCAGGAATAAGAATGTATCTACTGATTCCGCTTTAATTATTGACAGAAAAGGCAGCAGAATCGAATTTGTTTCAGTCTTCAAATACTTAGGTATAACTTTGGATAATCAGTTTTCTTTTGAACCTCATAGTCAGAATCTTAGGAAAACCCTCCATCAGAGATTGGGTATCCTTTTCGGAGCTAAATTTCTTCTGACTTTTGAATCAAGAAAGCTTTTAGTTCATAGCTTTCTGTTTTCGGTACTCGATTATGGAATACTCATATATACCTCCTCATGTTCCAATGTTTTGAGTCCGCTTAGAGTAATATATCACTCAGCTTTGAGATTTTGGTTAGATTTACCTTTCCAAACCCATTGTTCTGATTTGTATAAACAGTCTTAGTCCCTATCTTTTGATAATCGAGTTCTCTTCAAAATGGGTACTTTTTTATTTAAAGCAAAACGCAACCTTCTCCCCCGGTTTACTTCTCTAATGTTTCCTAGGGCAACAAATGCATTGTCTACTAGGTCCCAGTTTAATTATTAATTCAAAACACCATTTTTTAAGATCACCTTTGGGCAAAGATCCTTATTATTTAGAGCCCCCACTTTCTTCAACAAAATACCGTCAGTCATTGTTGACAGTAGTCTCACTCAGTGTTTTAAGAAAAGGTTAAAATATTGGCTTTTCTCGAAAACATAATGTATGTGCTTCTGCATTGCACTTTATTGATTGTATAGTCTGCTCCCATGTTGTATGTATATATTGTGTTTTTAGATTGAACTTGTCTCCAGTGAAAACAGGCAATCTTGCTCATCTGGATTTACAAGTATAAAAAATAAAGATGAAAAAACTATTCTAGCTCCTTCTAACCCTTACACAGCTTCTGACTTCATTTCCTCTACCCACTACCATTCTTATTTCTTTCTCTACCTCATCTTTCATCTCTCGAGTTCTTGGTTGCTGGTGACTCGTCTGTATTACCTCCAAGTCACCGGCCATACAGCCTATCACTTTCGCTAACCTTTGAGCTTTCCTGTACCTTCCTACTCTTTGGCACAATGAATCTACTACTTCTTACCCTATTGGCTGTTTCTTTGCCATCCACACTGCTGCTTTTTGACACCTGTGCCACTGTGATAGCCGAGGACCAAGAATCACTAATCTTCTTTAGGACTACCAACTCCATTCTGTTCCATTCTTCCCCTTGCCCCAGTTGGGAACTGTCACCCTCTGTTTTCTCTCCATCTTTGATCATCTTCTTCTTGGCTACTACCTGTTCTCTTGCTCATAGGCTCCTAATGTCCCCACTTGCCCCTACATCCCCTTCCTGTCCCTCCTACTTCTAGCTGGTGACATCGAGTGTAACCCCGGCCCACCCAACTCTTGTATTACCTCCTCCACTAGCACCTGAGCAAATGCTGCAGGACTGAAAATTGCTCATATCAACATCTGCAGCCTCCCCTCTAAGTTCCCTGACTTGGAAGCATGGGTATCACTTCAAAAGCCCCATGTGTTGGGACTCTCAGAAACCTGGATAAAGCCTCACCTATTCGAAACCTTGCATCAGTTACTTGGATACTCTTCCATTCATCTTAACAGGCCCAGCAAAAAGAAGGGTGGAGGTGTAGTATTGTTCCTCAGAGAACCCCTCTCTGCCACTATTGCCCTCCACTCAGATCCCACCTCCCCTAGTGAATGGCTCCTCTCCGAGCTAACCCTGGGCTCCACAAAGAAACACTACATTGGTTGTTGCTGAAACCCTCCAACTGCAGGATCACAGGGTTTGAACAACTTCCTAACTGGTTTAAGCTCACTCTCCCCCACTAGAGACACCATTCTCCTTGGTGACTTTAACTTAAATTGGCTGAGTGTCCACCAGTCGGACTATGCATGCCTCCTAAAACAGCATAACCTTATCCAGACTATTATGCTACCCACCAGGCAAAATCAACGAACTGCCACACAAACCGTTTTGGACTGGATCATCACAAACAGGGATGACTGCGTATTGCAAGCTGGAATAATGGGAATTATAGCAGATTCCATCAGTGACCACTCCCCAACGTTTATCCTTTGGTCAACCAAGACAAAACATCCCCCCCCAAATACCTATCCTTTCAAAACTTTTACACCGCAGACACCTTCCTCCTCCTCAGTGAAGTATGGTTGTTGGACTGATCCACACTCCCCTCACTCACAGATGTGTCCTTGGCAGTAACTTCTTTCACATAGACCTTGCTGACATTGCAAGAAAGGCACTTCCCTCTCACCACAAGGAGGGTTAGACACAGTTGCTCCCACTGCATCACTAAAGATCTGCTCACCCTCATGAATGATAGAGATTGTGCTTGGACAGCCTTCAAGGCGTCCCCCTCCTCTGCCCTCTGGGAAGCATATAGGCACTTGAGAAACCAGTGCAAACACTTGGCTAAACCTGAAGCAGCACTATTTCTTTAAACTTTGGAAGGATAGTCTTGGTGACCCTAGGAAATTCTGGGAATCCATCGACTCCCTTCTAACCCCCCAAACTGATAAATCTGCCCTGCAGCTACACTCCTCCTCTGGCCTGGTGACTGACCCTCTGGAAGTGGCCTGGGCCTTCAATGATAAATTCAGTGACCTCTCTGGACTTCTCTCCAAGCTCCTGAGTGGCCAGCCCAGTGGATCGGCCTACTACCCCAATGTTGACTCCTCCCTCCCTAGCCCCCCTTCCTCTATCCCCCCTTTTCATTTTAGGCTGTCTCTCTTCTTGAAATGACTAAGCTCCTCAAATGCCTCCCAAACCATGGCTCCCCTGGGTCTGAAGGCCGCTCCCCAATCTTCCTTAGACTCATCTCCCCTGCCGTTGTCAAACCCCTCACCTTCATTTTTAACCTTGCCCTATCCACCTCCACCATGCCTAAGCCATGGAAGACTGCTAAAGTTATCCTCATTTTCAAAGCTGGTGACCCCCACTCCACCGACAATTACTGGCCTATCTCCATCCTTCCCCACCTAAGTAAGCTCATGAAATTCATCCACCACAATCTAACCGAACACATTACAAAGTACAACCTTCTGTGCAGCCAGCAACATGGCTTTTGCAAGAATCATAGTACCTCCACTGCCCTTGCACTGCTGACTGACCACATCCTCATGAACATGGACAATGAGCAAGCCACCAGCACAGTGTTCGTTGACCTCTCCAAGGCCTTTGACTTGGTAAACCATACCCTTCTCCTCTCAAAACTCCATCTCCTTGGCTGTTATCACATGGTAACTAACTAGTTCAGGAGTTACCTCTCTGATTGTTCCCAATATGTCTATGTTGACCCTGCTTGCTCCTCTACCCTGTCTGTCTCTACCGGTATTCCTCAGGGCCCCATTCTGGGTCCCCTGCTTTTCTCCTTATTTATAAATTGCCTTCCCTTGGACGGTCTTACCTGTCACTCCCTCCTCTATGCTGATGACCTTGTCCTTTTCTTCAGTGATAAATCCCTTTCCCACATTTCCCCTGTCCTCACCCAAAACTATAGAGCTGCCCACAATTGCAGTCAACCTCCTCCTGGTTAATGTAAAAAAAAAAAAAAACAAGTCCATGCTGTTCTGGTCAAAGCCCTTCCAAGCTAAGCTCAAATTTCCCTCCTCCCTCAACATAGTCTCCCCAGATGGCCAGGTTCTCAAAAACGTAGAGATGTTCAAGTAGCTACTGTAGGTGTTCTGTTTGATGCCTCCCTCTCCTTCTCTGAGCACATTAACTCAGTAGCTTGCAGTATACACTAAAATCTGGGTGCAGCCTACAGGTTCAGGCACTACCTCACCCCAGAGGCCCTACTTGCCATAGTCCAGGGTAACCTACTCCCTATACTCAATTACTGTTCCACCATCTACTCTAGGTAATCCTCTACCCTCTTGGCCAAACTCTCCACTGCCTACAATAGTGCCTGTTGCTTTACCTTACTGGTCCCCTTTTTCCACTCACCACTGTGTTCTTTATCAATCACTGGGGTGGCTCCTACTACAAAGCTGCTTTAACTTTGTCCTTTACTGCTTGGTTGAAAATGCCATCTGCACCAGCCAAGAATCCCCTCTTGCAGACATCTTCAAAGTCAGAGCCTTGCGTCGCTGCCTATGCTTTAATACTATCCCCCCCATGTCCCCAGAGTATCTACCAACATGGGTGGGAGAGCCCTTTCAGTTGCTGCTCCCTCGCTATGGAATAGGCTGCCTGCTGAGCTCTGCTCCATAGACATCCACCACCTGTTCAAATCATGCCTCAAGGACTGGCTCCTATCTGAATCCTGCTGCCAGTGCTTCCTTGGGTAGTGTTTTCCCATCCCCTGAATGCTGTTATTCCCTTGAGTTTGTTCTAGTTATTCTTCCCTTGTCTCTCATTGCCTACCTTCCCACTCTTAGCACTTACCCTTCTCTCCCCTTGTTTGTCTGCCATGGTTACCAACAACTTGTATTTTTGCTGTTCTTTTGAGCTTATTTACCATGTATTCCATTTCTGTACCTAATTATGACAATCAGACTGTTGTGTATTTTTCTTTTATTACTTTTGACATTATTGTGTAAACTGCCCTTCCATGTTTTATATATAATGCTTTTGTTTGATCCTGTGCCATTGTCTTCGCCCGGGTCATGCCTGAAAATGGTCCCTGGGATCAGTGTACTTACCCGGTTATCAAAGTCATAAATAAATAAATAAATAAAAACTATGTAATTCCTATGCTAGTCTGGCAGGGTGGGAATGCTGAGAGGAGGCACCTATGGTAGTGAACAAGGAGGATGTGGGTGTCCACTGTAGTGCAGACCACAAGGGAGTGGTGGAAGACCCTATAGGAGCAGGAGGCAGTTCTTGGTGGTGGACTCAATTGTAAGGGGGGATAGATTTGCTAATAGAAAGGAAGGGGGTAGAGGCAGGTTAGGTGCCTACATGGTGCCATGGCTCAGAGAGGTGGGATGTGGATCCTGAGGATCACTAGGGTGGCAGAATGATAATGACAGCTGGATGGCATTGTCCACCTGTGGACTACTTACCTGGCAGGGACAGGGCTGGGATAGTGCAGGGGGAGTTTGATGAGCTGGGGTGGGGTCTTAGACAGGTAATGTGTTCAATGGCTTTCGCTGAGGTACTGTCTGTCCATGACAGGGGGCAGGAGTGGGTTCTCCATACCAGGAGCTTCAACTCATGGTTGAAGGAATGGTGCAGAGAGGAGAGGTTCAGCTACATTAGGGACAGGGGATCCACCTGGAGGGATAAGGGCCTATAGGGGGTGGTGGTCTGCATTCATCAAGTTAGGGAACCATAGACCTCAGCTGACAGTTTAAATGTTGCTTTTATGAACATTTAACCTAGCTGAGGGGAGTGGTGAAAGGAATCATGCAGGCATAAACTGCACCCCCCCCACAGGCCAAAGTAGAGAGTAAGGAGAACCTGACGGGAGATGAATCCCCAGGGTGAAAATTAATAACAGAAGTGGGATGTAGAAATGAATGGGAATGTGAGCATTGGGGGGAAGGAGGGAGGGAGGCTAAAAAGGAGAAAAGGGGGTTAGCAAGCAGGGTGGTAACAAAATTTGGAAGGCCATGTATGTGAACTCTAGAAGTTTAGGAAATAAAATTCCAGACTGAGAGGCCATCATGGCAGAGGCTGACCTGGATATTGTGGCCATAACTGAGTTATGGTACACTGAAAACCATGACTGGGACATGCCCATAACAGGCTACACCCTGATCAGGAAGGACAGGGTGAGAAGGAAAGAAGGGGGTGTGGTGCTTTGGAAAGCATAAAAAAGATGGAGATACAGAGAATACGAGAGGTCATCAAGGCACAGGTCAGGAAGCATAGGGAAAACAAGGAGCAGTTGTAGAATTCACCAAAAATATTCATTTACAGTAGCAGTAACAAAAAAAATAAACTTGTTCAGTATAACTATGTACAAAGGAGAAAAAACAGAAGTTTTCATTGAGTCTCTTGTGTCCCTTTTTCTTCAGCAGTTGCAGCTTAGCTCCTTTACAAGTCTTTTCAACCCCCATTTTTAGCAGGCATCCTGTTTTTGTAAATACCAGGCAGGAGCTGCTAGAACACAATGTGCTTCTTGAGTTTAGGCTCCCTTTTGCACAGCTTTTGCAAAAGGGTTACAAATTGAACTCTGGTAACCTCTGGCTTCCTACAGCTCTTTGCAGTCATCTCAAATTATAATTATATACATTTCAACAGTAATGCTATATATTTTCCAACCACAAGGGATCCAAATATCAGTCAAATTTCCATACAATGATTTGCACATATTCCTATATCAGCAGATCTAAATATGCAAGGGACAAAAACAGACAGCAAGAGAAACCTGAGAGACAGTGAGAGGCAAAGAATTGCGAGCTTGTCGGGGTTGATCCGCCCTATGGGCCTTCAGAGCGGTGACCAACAAGCTCCTCTCATATGTCTCAGATTGTATTCCCTGGAGTGTGTTAGGCACTGATGCTCTAAGGAGCTACTCCCTAATTGCTCTCCAAGTTCCAAGGGTCAAAACTCGTTTCAGCAAAGCTGCTATAAGCTTCTCTTTACCCACATTGTGGAACGGTTTACAAAGGAACTTGAAGCTGAGCTGCCCTGTTAGCCTGAATATCTTCAAGGCACTCTACGATCACTACATGAAAGCGCCTTGCAAATGTTTTCCTCACCGCTAGCCCACTAATTCCGCAACTCCCCCTTTCCATCCTGACGCTCGCCATGTTTCTACCCCTGGCTCTCACTCTTTCCCTATTAATTCTTCCTGCTGCACCCACCCTTTCCTGTCCACTCCAGCCTGGCTAAAGTCCCACCCCATCCATAGTAGTGTCCCAATTATCTACCCCTCCTCCGTCATTATCAGAAAAAACAGGTACACGACAGCCATCATCACTTTATGTGGTTTTAGCCCAATTTCTTTCCCCAGTCGGCGGTAATATATCCCTCCTCTTCTTTACCTCGCTAACCTGCCATCCCATACATGGCCTCTTTCCCCTTTATGTGTAGTTGCTGGCTGCCTCACTCAAAAGATCTCTGCTTATAACCCCTGTATGCCTATGGTTGATTGTACACCTGCTGACTTCTTCAATTGTAAAATAATGCTTTTTTTTTAATTTATTTCAACCTTGTACTGTACTGCATACACTGTATATACTTTTTCTTCCTTGTATATTATTGCTTTTTGCATACCTGCTTCTGTACTGTACTTTAATGTATTCATGACCAGGTCCACCTTGTAAATGAGGCTTGCTCAATGGTGCCCACTTGGTTAAAGAAAGATTTTGATTGATTGATCAAGTCTGAAGTCTCACAGGAAAATCTGGTTGTGCAACCAGACAGAGAAGAGACAGAAAAGGAAAGATCCTTACATTTAAACACTTTCTCCATAACAAATGGAACAGGGTCCTATTCTACCCTGTCACATACACCCCTCCTCCTTTTTATTAATTCTCTACTAACAATTGCTGCTTTCAGAAATTAAGCATACGTCCATTATCAGTTTTTTTAACAGTACAGCAAACAATAAAGTTCAAATCCATACATTTGTTTTCAACCTTCAGAACCCTCAATTCCTGATCCATATCTTGACAGAGAATCAGCATTGCTATTCTCTTTACCAGATTTGTATATCACAGTGAATTTAAATGGCTGCTGTGCCAGGTGTTGTGATTCTGGAATTTTTAACTTTCATCTGATTAAGCCAACAGAGAGGATTGTGGTCTGTTATAAGAACAAAGTCAGTCCCTAGTAAATAAAATTTAAGGGACTCCATGGCCCACTTTGCTGCTAAACATTCCTTTTTGATAGTGGAGTACCTTTTCTCTCTGTCATGCAATTTCCTACTTATGTACAGAATAGGATGTTCTGTCCTATCTATATTTTGACTCAGGACTGCACCTAGGCTGACCTCTGATGCATCTGTTTGTAAGAAAAATGGTTTCTCAAAGTCTGGGTTCCTTAAAACATGGTCTGAACATAATGCAGCCTTAATAGCTTGAAATGCTTAATCACACTCTGGGGTCCATTTCACATTATTTGGGTACTGTTTTTTCATGAATTCAATGAGGGGAGTAGCTAATTCGGCAAAATTGGGAACAAATCTCCAATAGTAACCAGCCAGCCTTAAAAATGACCTGACATGTTTCTTTGTTAGGGATAGGGCTGTTAGCTACAGCTTCTATTTTAGAAATCTCTGGCTTAACGTCTCCATTTCCCAACACATAGCCCAATTATTTGGTTTTCTGCATGCCCAATGCACATTTGGTAGGATTAATAGTCAAACCTGCATTTTTGATAGCTTGGACAACTGCTCGTAGGTGCTCCAGGTGGCTTTTCCAGTCTGGACTGTACACCATGACATCATCCAGGTACGCAGCACAATAATCAGTGTGAGGGGATAAAATTACATCCATGTACTGCTTCTATTGTAGCTGGTGCACCATGTAAACCAAACTGCATGGTGGTGAACTGATAGAATCCTATGGGGTGGCAAATGCAGTTTTGTCTCTGGACTCTTCAGCTAAAGGTATTTGCCAGTTACCCATGGTGAGAGCGAGGGTACTGATATACTTTGCACTCCCCAGTCTGTCCACCAAATCATCTTTTCTGGGCATAGCATAACTGCCAAATTCTGACACTTGATTAATTTTCCTAAAATCAAGGCAGATTCTAACACCCCCTTCTTTTTTGTTTACAATTACCATGGGAAATGGCCAAGCACTCCTCGACTCCTCTATGATACCCAATTCCTTCATTTTTTTATATTTCCTTAACCGCATCTGCTCTTAACTGCTCTGATAACCTGTGTGTCTTACCCCAGAAGTCCTTTAGCATCAGTAAGTTTTGCACTTAGCCGGCTAGGTGCAGTTGCCCCGGAAGTGTGCCTTTAAGAGATTTTTTAATGTGTGTAGGACCAGCCAGTCAAAAGACAAGAAGGTGTGTGAACTGAGTGAGAGCTATTGACTGCTTCAGAATTTTTTCTCTGCTGGACTGAGCAATATTGCCTCTGAGGTGTCTCCCAACTTTCCTTGTTGACAGCCTCCTTGTGCTTATCTGGGTAAAGTTTTCTTCATAAATTATTTCCTTTAGTGTGCTGAGTAAAAAAAAATACTTTTTCATTAGCACTGCGTACGTTTTTTATTTTTAACCTGACGGAGCTATTTAGACTTTATTTTTACCGCGACTATTTACTTTAAAGCCTAATTTTATCGCGGGTGTTTATTTTCGAGGATTTCTTTCATTTTTGGTTAAATTCTTGTGGGAACCATCGAACTGGGGACAATTGCCTTGTTTTTTACCTCAGACCTTGCAGGGTTTACCATGAGGCACCTGCAGTAGATTTCAAACTTAAACAGTGCCTGGGGGTTTTCTCTCTAGATTGGCAATTACAAGGAAACCTTTTTTGTTATATTACTGGTCCTTGTTATCTTCTGTGTCAGGACTGTCCGTAAGGGTCCAGCAGCCACCTGTGCGCAATTGAGTATTACTGGCTTTCTATTAAGACTGGCACTGGTATAGATCCCAGTTTTACAACCCCCCAAAAAAAGGCGCTGGTAATAGACAGAGTTTATTAACTGGGGCAGGACTGGCTGGTGGCATTTTCACAGAAACCTGCAATCAGTTCATAGGTCCAGAGGTGGTTTGCTTTGCTTAAACTGGTGAACATGGCAGACAAACCTTTGATAATTATGGCTGAGGATAAATCAAAGGCTTCCAATGAGGGGTCATTCAAAAGTACTAATACCAAAAGGAGAGGTGCTGAGGAACCCTCCAAATCCCAGTCAAAAAATAAAGCTTCCAAAGATGAAGTTCCTCACAAATTGAAAAATAATAAGAGTGATGAAAAAAGGAAGCTTGATCAAGCCTCTGATGAAGTGGCTGAAAAGAAACTCTGTCAGGACAGATCTGCTCCCATTGCTCCTGGGAAAGCCAATAGTGAGACAACAGGCAGCTTAAAGCATACAGAAAAAACAAAACGCAAACTGTGCAGGTTCTTCCGTCAGTGCAAGATATGGAAAAAGCATGGCAACTGTTTCAGACCCTTCAAAAGACGGGACCTCAATTTACTGGGGCTGGAAAGCATTCTTCCACAGTTCTCTGTTCTGTAGACTGTGAGGGTGATGCAGATGATGATCAATTTTATGATGCCCCTGACATGGATTTTGAGGGCCTTGAGCCCCAGGAGTCCCCGGAACCTCACCTTGGGGATCCCCTGGGTGACCACAAGGACCCTTTCTCTATGTTTACATTTATACAAAATATGCTGGATACCCTAGACCTCCCTATGCAGGAACCCAACCAGGATGTCAGTGAGGATGAAGATTATAGGGAGATGAAGGGTCTTTCATCCTCAAAGACCCTGGTCATCCCAATCTATAATGTATTTAGAAAAAATACCATGAAGGTGCTTCAACACCCCACTTCAGTTCTAGGGGTTGATAAGCAGCTTGAGAGAAAATATAAATTGTCTAAAAATGGTACCGAGTTCCTGTCAGCACACTCTAGCCATGAGAGTATAGTGCAGCAGGCAGCTTGTGAGAAAGCTGGAGTCTCCTTGTCATCCTCTCCCCCGACAAGGTTTCCAAGAAAATTTACTTTATAGCAAAGAAAATGTATGCCTCAGCTTCCCTGCTTCTCAGACTTTCTTCTTATATGGTATTCACAGCCAAATATCAGAAAGCCCTTTGGAAATCTGTCCAGGCTATCGCCCTCAACGGATCAGATTCTGTGGTGCAGGAGCTGGTGGATAAGTCAAAAACTGCCTTGGAAGCTACTAGTACCAATTCCACATGGCAGACGAAAATAATGATGCGGCCTCTAGGGCGATGTCCCATGCCATATCTCTGAGATGCTTTGCTTGGCTTAGAACAACCAGTCTGACTACAGACAGTCAGAACAAGGCCATGGATTTTTCCTGTGATCAAAATATGTTGTTTGATTACAGAACCACTGACTACATGAAAAAAGTCGATGAGTACAAGGCCTCCTGGCAGAGCCATTCATCCAAGCCTAAACCCGCCACCCCTCAGAGATCCCATCCCAGGGGCGGT
The DNA here is from genome assembly GCA_016271365.2 of Neoceratodus forsteri. Classification (NCBI taxonomy): domain Eukaryota; kingdom Metazoa; phylum Chordata; order Ceratodontiformes; family Ceratodontidae; genus Neoceratodus; species Neoceratodus forsteri. The sequence goes on along the minus strand of CM028130.1, from coordinate 533,112,739 downwards.
AGGGGCAGAAGTTTCATTCCTAGGTCTTACAATCCCTATCCCCGATCTGACTTTAGCCAGTACAGGGGGGTCTTTCAGAGGCAGGGGCAGAAGGGGCCAAAAAAGAGCCACCTCTACCCAGCCATCTGCCTCTCAGTCTAAGTCCTGATGTGAGTGTCCAGGTCACCTCCCCATTTCTGGTTGGAGGCAGATTCTCACACTATCTTCAGCACTGGTCCCTCATCACGTCAGACAAGTGGGTGCTGGAGATAGTGGAGAAGGGTCTGTCATTACAGTTCAAGCAGCTGCCAGACCTCAAGCATACCCAGGTGTCAAGATCTCTGTCACCATCACAGATACCGCTGTTGGAAATGGAGGTACAAAACCTTCTGGCTTTACTAGCAGTGGAGAGGGTCCCCACCCACGAGAAGGTCAAGTGACTCTACTCCAGGTGTTTTCTGACACAAAAGAAAACTGGGGAGTGGTGACCTATCTTAGATCTCAGATATTTAAACAAACATCTGAAAAAAGACAAATTCAAAATGGTCACTCTGACATTGATCATACAGTCCTTACAGCAGGGTGACTGGCTAGCCTCCCTCAACTTAAAGGATGCCTACTTCCACATACCCATAAGGAGATCTCACAGAAAGTTTCTCAGGTTCAAACTTCCTTTGGGTCACTATCAGTTCACCGCAATGCCCTTTGGTCTGTCCTCAGCCCCAAGAGTCTTTAGGAAGTGTCACGCAGTGGTAGCAGCACATCTCAGGAGACTGGATGTCGCTCTCTACCTCTGTCTGGACAACAGGCTCATAGTAGCAAAGTCTCCTTGCCAAGTCAAGGAATCTCTTTCCTTCATAGAACGTACACTGGAGTCTCTGGGTTTCCTGGTAAATCTCAAGAAATCTCACCCGGAACCCACCCAGCTTCTCACCTTCATAGGGGCCCAGCTGGACACTCAGAAGGGATATGTTTTCCTCCCACAGGAAAGAATTCAGAGTTCCCTTTCAGTGGCACATTCTTTTGCCCAGGGACAGCCAAGATCAGCCAGACATTTTCTTAAACTTCTGGGACATATGGCCTCTATGACTGCAGTAGTCCCAGGGGTCAGGTACAGGATGAGACTCCTGCAAGCCTACCTCAGAGCTCACTGGTCTCAGAGAAGCAACAAATTTTCAAAGTTAATACTGGTGTCGGAGCAGTTCCTCCAAAACTTGCTGTGGTGGAAGGACCCTGCAAATTTGCAGGCAGGGGTTCCCTTTCAAGCTCCTCTTTCCACAAAGGTGATCACCACAGATGCCTCCCTGTTGGGCTGGGGAGCTCATCTAGACAGTGCCTCAGTGAATGGCAACTGGACTCCCGACGAGTCACAGTTGCACATAAATCTTTTGGAACTCAGAGCAATCTTACTAGCTCTCAAAGCTTTCTCGCTCCCAGCATAGAAGGGCAGGCGGTTCAAATTTGAACAGACAGCATCAGTGCAATGTTCTACATAAACAAGCAGGGTGGTACCAGATCAGGAATACTCTATTTGGAAGCTCTGAAGCTCTGGTCTCTAGCATTCTCCCTGGAAGTCAGCCTCTCAGCTATTCACCTCCCAGGCAAACTCATTACTCTGGTGGATGCTCTAAGCCACATCAGTCAAGGTCAGAGTGAATGGACACTGAACAAGCAAGTACTAGCCACAGTGTTCAGGTAATGGGGCACGCCAGACGTGGATCTGCTTGCCTTGCCTCTCAATTTTCAGCTCCCTCAGTACTGTTGCAGGCCCTCAGTTCCGGGAACACTTCCTCTGGATGCCCTGATCCTGGACTAGACAGGAAGGTTTCTATACGCATTTCCTCCCTTTCCCCTGATATTCAGGGTGTTGCTGAAACTCAGGCAGCAGCCTGCATCCATGATGCTAGTGGCTTCGGACTGGCCCAGGCAAGCCTGGTACCCTCTCCTTCTCTCAATGTCCTGCAACAGGCCCATTCACATGCCTCCAACTGACTCCCTGATGAACCTTCCTCAGACGGAAGTGCAGCACCCAGATGTACACTCTCTTCATCTCAAAGCCTGGTTCTTGAGGAGTTAGAGTTTCCATCCTCCCAGTACTCTGAACAGGTCCGTAAGATGCTGAGGATGGCTAAAAAAAATGAACACTAAGAAGACTTGTGCAGCCAAATGGAAAAGGTTTTCCCTCTGGTGCAGAAGCGAAAAGGTTGAACCCCTATCAGCTTCAGACCCTCAGCTGCTAGACTACCTGGTACAGCTACAGGCATCAGGCTTGAAACCTTCTTCACTCAAGCTACACCTGGTGGCAATTTCAGCCTACCTTTCAGTGGGAAAGAAGAAATCATTTTTTTCCCATGACATTTTTAAACAGTTTTTCAAAGGCCTCTTGCACCTCCAGCCTCCAACCAATGAGCCTGTTCCTCCTTGGAGCCTGAACCTTTGCATAGATGGGCTCATGAATCCACCTTTCGAGTCTATGTCCACGGCCCACATAAAGTTTGTAACTTGGAAGACCATCTTCCTGGTAGCCATTATGTCTGCCAGGAGGATTTCAGAGCTACAGGCCCTGGGCACTGAGCTGAATTACATCATCCCTTACAATAATGAAGTTGAACTCAGGACAAATAGGAAATTTCTGCCAAAGGTGGTTTCAAAGTTCCACTTGAACCAGTCCATTACTCTGCCTGTCTTCTTTACTGAGCCATCCACTCCTGGTGAGCAAAAGCTCCACTGTTTGGTTGTCAAAAGAGCCATCTTTCACTACCTAGAGCATACTAGACATTCCAGAGGCTCTTCCACTCAGTAGTTCCTCACCTTCGGGGATGCAGGCAGAGGAAGACCAGCTGCCAAGAGAACTATTTCTCATTGGTTGGTCTCTTGTATTAGATTCTATTATGAGAAAGCTGGTCAACAACCTCCAGTGGGGCTCAGGGCCCATTCCACCAGGGGCACTGCAGCCTCATTTGCAGCAGCAAGGGACATTCCCCTACTGGATGTCTGCAAAGCAGCTACCTGGAAATATGTTGCACACCTTTGTGAAACACTACAGTTTGGATGTGCAATCCAGATCTGATGCCGAATTTGGCAGGGCAGTTCTGCAGAGCCTCTTTCCTAAGTAGGTTCTCTGCCCGCCTCCCTCTTGGTACTACTTGGTAGTCTGCAAAAAGTTACTGAGGCTAAAGGACTCCTGGGGTAAGAAGAAAAATTACTCACCACAGTAATCTTCTTTCTTCCATGGGGTCCTTTAACATCAGTAAGCTCCCACCCTTCCTCCCCGGTTCACCTGTCGGAGAAGGGCTCTTATGTCACCTTTTACCAAATTTGACGTTTGTTATTGATGAGTTTTTACCTCGTGTTGCTATTTTTATTTCCACTTTTGGACATATGCATGTTGTTTGAATCCTGTTAATTCCTTTTCGGGGCATTTGCCCTCGTTTTTCCTTGAAAAAATTCTGAAGCAGTCAACAGCTCTCACTCAGTTCACACCCCCTTCTGTCTTTTGATTGGCTGGCCCTTCGCTCGTTAAAAAATCTCTTAAAGGCACACCTCCAGGGCAATTGCACCTAGCCAGATAAATGCAAAAAGTTACTGATGCTAAAGGACCTCATGGAAGAAAGAAGATTACTGCGGTGAGTAATTTTTTTTCATCTTTTGTCTAACAGGGCGAGCATTCCTTGTCACTATTACGTCCTCAACCCCTTTTGTTCGGCCTGGTACTGTGGTAAAAGTACTGTTAAATGTCTTTAGCACAATACGAATGTTTGCAGTTTGTTCTGAGGTTAAGGAATCATTCACCTTTACAGCATCAGTATTTACAGTTTGTTGCAGTCTATCATAAGCTATATCAAGATCTTCCTTATCAGTTTCTGGTAAAACCAGCAAAGCAGCTTTTGGCATTTTTTCAACCCATTTCTTGAGGAGGTCAGCATGGTATATCTTAATAGGATTTTTCCTGTTAGGGGTCTCAGTCTCATAGTTAACAGTGCCAGTACGTCTAAACACTTTATAGGGCCCTTGCCACTTCATTAACAGCATATTTTCTGTTGTAGGTAACAGTAGCAAAACCTATTCACCTGGCTCAAAAACTTTTTCTTTTACCCCATGGTCATAGTATACCTTCTGCTGGTTTTGAGCTTCTTCCTGATTACTATGGGCAATTTCAACATATTTTGCCATCTTCTTTCTTAGGGCACACATATAAGATGTTATAGATTGTTTTTGAGTGGGGTTGTCTTCCCATGTTTCTTTTATCACATCCAGTGACCCTCTTGGCTGCCTACAATACAGCATTTCAAATGGTGAAAACCCTGTTGATGCCTGGGGCACTTCTCTGTAAGCAAAAAGTAGGTAAGGCAAGTATTGGTCCCAATCTTTCCTTTCCCCTTTTACAAACCTTTTTAACATGTGTTTAGGGTTTGGTTAAAATGCTCAACAAGACCATCTGTCTGAAGGTGATAGGGGGAGGCTCTCATGGCAGTGATACCTAGCAGTCTGTACAGCTTCTTAAGCAATGCAGCACCAAAATTACTACCCTGATCAGTAATAATTTCTTTAGATATGCCCACTCTGTTGAAAATGTTTGCAAGCTCTGCTGAAATACTAGGAGATATTAGGAGGCAGTATAGCGCAGTGGTAGGAGGCAGTATAGCGCAGTGGTCTAAGGCTCTGAGCTGCAAATTTGGTGACATCCAGCAGACCAGACCTCGGTTTGAATCTCACAGCTTCCACTTGTATACTGTGTGACCCTGAGCAAGTCACTTAACCTCCTTGTGCTCCCAGGTCGCTCCTGTGAAAAAGCTTTCAGCTTAGTGTGCTATACCTGGTTAAAACAACGAAAATAAAAAAATAAAATAAATAAATACAAACTTCTCTCAATTTAGTTTAGCCCCTGCAAGGCATATTTTTAAATCAAGGATGGAAATGAGAAAGGAAAAATGTGGCCCACTGGGAATTGAACCTTAGACCTCTGGTATGCCGTTCCAGCACTCTGCTGCAACTTTTGGAGCTGTAACAGTACATATTGGAACTGCTTCCGGGTATCGAGTAGCATAGTCTCCTACTACCAGGATAAATCTGGTACCCTTTTTACTTTTGTCTAAAGGACCAACCACATCCATTGCAATTCTCTAAAAAGGCATCCATCCTGGTTTGTTTTCACCTCCAGCTGCTTAAAATAACCCTGGAGAGAAACATTGTTAGCTTGTTCTGAAAGAAAATCACAATTAGTTATCAATTTAGTTTCAGCATTTTCCCTTAACTCTTTATGTCCATCAGTCCATCAGTCATTTGTTGCCATAGTTTCTTCAGGCTTCGTCTTTCTTTCCTGGATTTCCAGATCTTGGAGCTGTGCTCAAGCAAGTCTGAATCAAAATCTTTGAAAGGAAAAGTGTCCCCACCATCTGAAATCTTCTTTGTCTGAGCTCTTGTCACCACTGCTGCTGAAACATCAGGATTTACTCCCTCTTTGATTAACTCTGTAAATCCTAGAAATTCATTTCCAATAATCACAGGTACAGGTAACTTTGGTAATATCCCCACTTTTATTTGGTGCGACACACCCTTAATGGTCAGAGTCACTTGGGTGGTGGGATAGTATTGAGTGTCCCTGTGGATGCAGATGACACCAGTACCTGGTCCTTTTGCACAGTGTTTTCCCAGCACTTTAACATGCACTAGGGTCTGTCTGCTTCCAGAATCAGTGAGTCCCTTCACAGTCTTATCCCCCACCTTCACATCTGTTAACGATTTGCTCCAATTTGCCAAGGACAAATTTGCTCCAGTGCCACTTTCCTTACTACAGCAGTTTCTTGCAAAATGGCCTGGCTTATTGCAGTTATAGCAGATAACATCTTTGGGCACAGATTTGTTACCCCCACCAGAGTTCTTATCAGGCTTACAGTTTAAATGGGAAAACAAGTGTCTTACCAGTGCTTGGCTGTTACCTCACTGCTGTGGCATCTGTCTGGCCATTTGGTAGTCCTCAGCCAAAGAAACAGCATTTTCTCTACTCTCTGGTCGGTGTTCCTTTACCCACAGCCGCACATCTGTAGGTAAGATGTTGATGAATTGCTCCATGGCAAATGTGTCGATGATCAACTCATCAACATCCTGCCTACAGATGTGCAGCTTTGGGTAAAGGAACACTGACCAGAAAGTGAGGAAAAGGCTGTTTCTTTGGCTGAGGACCACCAAATGGCCAGTCAGACACCACCACAGTAAGATAACAGCCAAGCACCAGTAAGACACTCGTTTTCCCATTTAAACTCCAAATCTGATAAGAACTCTGGTGGGGGTAACAATTATGTGCTAAAGACATTATTTGTAATAAGCCAGGTCATATTGCAAGAAATTTCTGTAAGAAGAGTGACACTGGAGCAGATTTGTCCTTGGCAAATTGGGGCAAGTATTTAACAGATGTGAAGGTGGGGATAAGACTGTAAAGTGTTGCCCATGGGTCCCACACCCCTTGCGCCCTCATGCACACACCAGTGACAGATGTTTTATTATTACTGTGATATTGCTGTATAGCACTAACATGTAGTAATGGGTATCCACTGTACAAGCATGGGTATTAGGGATCATGCTTGCTAAGTGTATACACTATACATTTATTTTACAGCATTATTTCTTAATTTTCTGTTTTATATAATGTTCATTTGCTTATATGAGGCATACGTGCTTTGGGCCTAACCATATCTGTTTCCAAAGTATTCTTGTACACATGTATTTCTGCTGATACTGCTTTTCATTATAATGACCTTGCACCTGCTACAATTTCTGTGCCATCTTTGTTCTAACTAATGTTATATGTTATGTAAAACGCAATGCTTTTCTTCTTGCTGACTCTACATTTTCTAGCCAGCAATGTAATGGTACCACTTGCTTCAGCCAATGAGAACTGTTGCACCTTTTTCCTTATCTCACTATAAGAAGCATGGTTATAGAAAGGTCTGCTGAGAATTTCTACATCTAGACGTAGGGGAACTTGTTTCTCCCAGTACTTGTTACTGCAGGTTATAAGTCTGTTTTTGTAATAAACTTGTTTATTACATGGTTTACCACTGTCTGTTGTTCCTTCCACTTGTTTATCTCTAACAAGAACCTGATGCTGGAGTCCTTTTGCTCCCTACAAAAGGGACTCATTGATTCAGGAAGCAGACAGACCCTAGTGCATGTTGAAATGCTGGGAAGACACTGCAAAAGGACCAGGTACTGGTGTCATCTGCATCCACAGGGACACTCGATACTGTCCCACCACCCAAGTGATTCTGACCATTAAGGGTGTGTCGCATCAAATGAAAGTGGGGATAGTACCTAAGTTACCTGTACCTGTGATTATTGGAAATGACTGTCCAGGATTTACTGAACTAATCTTAGAGGACCTGAACTCTGCAGTTTCAGCAGCAGTGGTAACAAGAGCTCAGGCAAAGAAAATCTCAAACGGTGGGGACACTTTTCCTTTCAGTTACTTTGATTCAGACTTGTTTGAGCACAGCTCCAAGATCTGGAAATCCAGGGAAAAAAAGACGATACCTGAAGAAACTGTAGCAACAAATGACTGATGGACATAAGGGGTTAACATATGAAAATGCTGAAACTAAACTGATCACTAATTGTGATTTTCTTTCAGAACAAGCTAACAATGTTTCTCTCCAGGGTTATTTTAAGCAGCTGGAGGTAAAACCAAAACAGGGTGGACCAATGTTTTAAAAAATGTAATGGGTTACTGTGCAGAGTTTGGGTTAAACCTCAGACACAGGAACAGACAGAACAATTGGTTATACCACAAAAGTATAGAACAGAGTTGTTACAGATAGCACATGATAGTCCCATGGCTGATCACTCAGAGAGGGATCACACCCTTGCCAGATTGCTGTGTAGATTTTACTGGCCTGGAATTCATGAAGATGTTGGTACCCATTGTAATTCCTGTGCTGAGTGTCAGAAAGTAGCCGCAGTCACTAGAAAAGACAAGGTGCCCCTGGTACCCCTACCCTTGATAGATGTGCCTTTTGAGAGAATTGCAGTGGATGTGGTTGGTCCTTTGGACAAAAGTAAAAAGGGTAATAGATTTATCCTGGTAATATGTGACTATGCTACTCAATACCCAGAGGCTGTTCCAATGCGTACTGTTACAGCCCCAAAATTTGCAGCAGAGCTTGCCAAAATTTTCAGCAAAGTGGGCAATGGGGTCCCTTAAGTTTTATTCGCTAGGAACTGACTTTGTACTTATAACAGATCACAATCCTCTCTGTTGGTTTAACCAAATGAAACAAAAAAATCCAGAATCACAAGGTGTACCTAGCACTACAGGCATTTATATTTAAGGTGGTACACAAATATGGTAAAGAGAATATCAATTCTGATTTTCTGTTCAGATATGGATCAGGAATTGAGGGTTCTGAAGGTTGAAAAACAAATGTATGAGTTTAAATTTTACTGTTTGCTGTGCAGTTATAGAAAAAAGGATACTGCACATGTCCTTAATTTCTGAAAGTTAGAAGCTAATATTATTAGAGAATTAATAGAAAGTTTTGGAAATCTGTTTAATAAAACAGGTTCTCTTGTAAGGAGGGGGGTGTACATGACAGGATTGAATAGGACCTTATCCCAGTTATTATGAAGAGTTTGAATGCAGGGATCTATTCTTTTCTGTCTCTTGTCTGTCTGGTTGCACAACCACATTTTCCCATGAGACCTAGGACTTTATCACCCCGACAGTCTCACAGTTCTTTGCCTGTCACTGTTTCTCAGTCTTCCCTGCTGTTTCTGTCTTTTTCCTCTCTTGCATATCTGCTGGTATAAAAATATATGCAAATCATTATTTGGAAATTTAACTGATATTGGGATCCCTTTGTTTAGAAATTATATAGTGTTACTGTTGAAATGTATATAATTATAGTTTGAGATGATTGCAAAAAGGTATTGGGAACTCAAGGGGTTAACCTGACAGCAGTTTTTAAGCCCTTTTTCAGAAGCTGTGGAGAAGGGGCCTCAGTTCTGGGACATTGTATTCTTGCTGCACCTGCATGAAATTGGCAAGAATATTTTAGAAAAAACAGAATGCTTGTTAAGGAGGGGGGTTGCAAAGACTTCTAAAAACAGGACTACAATTTCTTGAAGGGGAGAGACACAGACACACACAGAGACTGAAGGAAAATTCAGATGGATCTTCTCTGTTTATTCTGCCTTTGTAAATAGTTATACTGAGCAAGTTTATTTTTTATGTTACTGCTAGTACTAATAATTAGGTATATTCACTGGGGAAGGAAAGGGATCCAGATGCAAGCAGGAGGGTGGTTTGTATGCCAGGGATGACAACGGGGAAGGTGGACCCAAGAATAAGGGAGCTAGTAAGGGAGGTTGGAGGAAAACCTAATTTAGTTATACATTTGGGAACCAACGACCTTGCTGTGGAGGAGGTGAGTTAGTGCAAAGTAGGTTCAGGGAGTTAGGGAAGATCTGCAGGGAGGAAGGAAGTTCACTGGCCTTCTCAGAGGTGATACCAGTACCAAGGGCCAGCACAGCCAGGAAATGAAGAATAGAGGATTTCAATGACTGTCTGAGGAAATGGTGCAGGGAGGAGATGTTCATCTGTATTGGGGACTGGGAGGAGACATGGTCAAACAAAGCACTTTTTTCACCAGACAGGCTGCACCTCAGTAGGAAGGATTTGAGGGTACTCAGGGACAAACTGGGGGAATACATAACCACTACACTTAAACTAATGGGGGTGACAGTGGGCATGCAGGCCCACAGGTTCCGAGAGGAGGAGGAGGAGGTCAGTGAACCCTCCCCATAGTGATGGAAGAGGTTTGGAGAGAAGAGGTGGAAGGGCCAAAAACACAGTTAGCAAAGTGTGGAGGGGGTGAGGAACACATAACAGGGGTACGTGGAGAGGTGCACACAGAGGGGATAAATGTGAATGGAAGAACAGAGGGAAAAGAAGGAAGGAAGGTCAGATTCTAGGTGGAGGGTGGTGTCTCTGAATGCACAGAGTCTTGGAAAAAGGATGGAGGACCTGCAGGCACTATTAACAGACAGGAGGGTGGACATAGCTGCAGTAACCGAGACTTGGGCAACATCACACTATGACTGGGACCTTGCGATCCCTGGATATAAAATATACAGGAAGGACCGGATAGTCAGGAATGGTGGAGGGATGGCAGTTTATATCAGGGAGGGAATAACTTGCACGAGGGAAGAGTCAGAAGAAGGGGAGGTGGAGGCATTATGGGTTCGGTTAAGGTCCAATAGAGGGAGAAAGGTGAGGTTGGGGGTGGTTTATAGACCACCCAGTCAAGATAAGGAGAGGGATGGGGAACTGAGCTCACAACTATCGGACGCTGCGCAGAAAGGACGGGTGGTATTTGTGGGGGACTTCAACCTGCCCAAGGTGAACTGGAGCATACCATCCATGTTATGTGCTAGGAGTCAAGTGATCCTGAAAGGACTGCAGAGTGGATTCCTGACTCAGGGCATCACTGAACCAACAAGAGCTGAGGCAATTCTTGATCTGGTACTCACAAATGGGGAGCATGTTCAAGAAATAATGGTCAGCGAGTCACTGGGAGGAAGTGACCATTGCACAGTGTGTTTCCAGTTGTATATGGGCAGAGAAAGCATCTTGACTAAGACCAAAATTTTGGATTTCAAGACGGCGTACTTCAGAAAAATGGGCAAAGTGATAAGGAGCCATCTGGTGGGCATCAGAGCAGATATGGTGGTGAACCAAAGGTGGTCCATCATTAAGGAAGGAATACTGGTTGCCACAGATGGGTGTGTGTTAGGCTCAGAGGTAAGAACACAAGGGCCAAAGCACCCAGCTGGTTCAGTTCTGGGTTTTCCCAGGCAGTAAGGGAAAAGAGGTTAGCCTATAGAAAATTCAGGAAGACCAAGAGAGAGGTGGATAGGGAAAATTACCTGAGGTTGGCTAGTGAGGCAAGTAAGAAAGTCAGGTGAGCAAAGGCACAGAAGGAGCTACAGATAGCTGAAGGAATTAAGAAGGGGGAGAAGGTTTTCTTTCGCTATATAAGTGAGAAAAGGGACAAGAAAAAATGGATTGTTAGGCTTAAGAAAGGGGTGGAGTAGGTGGAGCATAATGGGGGAAAAGCAGAGATACTAAATGAATACTTCTGTTCCGTCTTCACCAGGGAGAAGGATGGACCAGTGCCTTCTGGAGGGAATAGAGAGAGGAGGGGGAGGGGAACAAAGATGCAGTAATAAAGGAGGATAGAGTGAGGGAGGGGCTGCTGGCATTGAAGGTGGACAAATCACCAGGCCCAGCTGGAGAATGTCCAAGGGTTCTAAAGGGACTGGCTGAGGAGCTGGCAGGGCCACTGGCAGACCTATTTAATAGTTCACTAGAGATAGGCATGGTACCACAGGACTGGAGAACAGCACATGTAGTGCTGCTCCACAGAAGCGATCCCAAGGATGACCCAGGGAATTACAGACCAGTCAGTCTGACCTCCATTGTGGGCAAGCTCATGGAGACCATAGTAAAGGAAAGGCTGGTGGAATATCTAGAGGAACATGGTCTCCAGGGTGCGAGGCAGCCCAATGGGTTCATGGGGGGGGGGAGCATGTCAAACAAATCTGATTGATTTCTTTGAGTGTGCCACTAAGACAGTAGACAAGGGCCAAGTGGTAGACATCCTCTATCTTGATTTCAGCAAGGTCTTTGACTCTGTGCCCCACAAAAGGTTGATCAGGAAGTTGGTGGATATCGGGGTTGGGAAAAGATGGTCAGATGGGTGGAAAACTAGCTGAAGGACAGAATCCAGAGGGTGGTTGTGGGGGAGAGTTATCTGGCACAAGACAGGTAACCAGTGGAGTCCTGCAGGGCTCAATGCTGGGGCCCGTGTTGTTCAATGTCTTCATCAATGACATTAGAGATGGCATTAAGGGCAAAATGTGCCTGTTTGCAGATGACATCAAGCTCTATGGGAGAGTGGACACAGCTGAAGGGATACAGGACCTGCAGGAAGATCTGGAAAAGCTAGGGAGGTGGTCCAGGATCTGGCAGCTTGGCTTCAGTGCCAAGAAATGCAATGTTATGCATATTGGAGCCTAGAATGCTAGGACAGAGTACTACCTGGTTGGAGTTTGAGTATCTGCATCAGAGGAGGAGAAGGACCTGGGAGTGATGATCACTAGTGACCTGAAACACTCCACGCAGTGCAAGAAAGCAGCAGCAAAGGCAAACAAGATGCTGGGGTGCATATCTAGGGGCAATTAGTAGTAGGAGACAAGATGTTATACTGCCCTTTTACAGGTCACTGGTAAGGCCGCATCTAGAGTATGGAGTTCAGTACTGGTGCTCACACCTCAAAAAGGACATTAACCTGCTGGAGAAGATCCAGAGGAGGGCCACAAAGATGAAAGCTGGTCAGCAGGGTAAGGCATACAAGTAGAGGTTGAGATCACTGAACATGTACTCCCTGGAAGACAGGAGAGAGAGCGGGGACATGATTAGGACCTTCAGGTACTTGAAAGGGATAAATAAGGTCGATAAGGAGAGTCTCTTTAAGCTGAGTGGCAACCATAACATGAGGGGGTGCAGTCTTAAGCTGGAGGGTGGGAGGTTTAGGAGGGAGGTCAGGAAGCACTTCTTCACAGAGATGGTCGTGGACACTTGGAATGCACTGCCAGAAGAGGTAATCTCATTGAAGACAATGGGCAGCTTTAAGAGAGCCTGGGACAGGTATGAGGAAGGGTAAGGGTCATGGATAGGGAGGATGCAAGGAGTGGGGAGAAGGAGCAGGACAGTAGCTCAAGCTGTGGACCCTGCAGCACTAGCAGACTTGATAGACCAAATGACCTTCTTCTGCTGGCTTCTTCATATGTTCATATGTATGTGCGTATGTAATAAGCACTTTTTTGTGAATTCTACAACTGCTCCTGGTTTTTCCTATGCTTCCTGACCTGTGCCTCAATGACATGGAGAAGGGCAGTTGTAGTTCCACTTCACAGAAGTAGCAGGGAGAAGCCTGGCAACTATAGTCTAATTAGCCTGACATCGGTGGTGGAAAAATTAATGCAGTCACTGCTGGAGGAAAGGATTGTAAAATATCTTGAATCCAATGGGTTACAAGATCCAAGGCAGCATGGATTCACATACAGTCAGTCATATCAAATAAATCTGATAGATTTCTTTGAGTGGGTGACCATGGAATTAGATCAGGGTGGTGTTGTGGACATGGTCTACCTAGATTTCAGTAAGGTTTTTGGCACTGCTCCACATAGGAGACTCGTAACGAAGCTGGGCAGTTTAGGTGTGCATCCAAAGGTGATAAAATGGGTTAAAAATTCATTAGGGGATAAGCGACTGAGGGTGGTGGTAAATGGTGTTCACTCCAAGGAAGGGAGAGTGACCAGTGGGTGCCTCAGTGATCAGTACTGGGACAGTCCTCTTCAATGTCTTTGTAAGTATCATCATAGAGGAGCTGGAAAGTAAGGCCTGCTTCTTTCTGGATGATACCAAAATCTGCAATACGGTGGACACTTTGTGGTGGTGTGGGGTGGAAAGGATTCAAGAAGTGGTCAACTGGGTTTCAGTATGAAAAAATGTCAAATCATGCACTTGAGGCACAGAAACCAATAGGTGGAGTACAAAATGGGCAGAAAGGTGTTGACCACCACCTGACAGGAAAGAGACCTGGGGGTAATCATATCTGATGACCCTTGGTGGCCAGGCAGTTGGGAGAGCTAGTGGGATGCTGGGGTGCATAGGGAGGGGTATCACCAGCAGAAACAGAGAGGTGGTGTTGCCTCTGTATAGATCATTGGTGAGACCCCACCTAGGGTACTGTGTCCAGTTCTGGAGACCACATCTCCAGAAGGACATATAGTGGAGGTGGTCCAAAGGAGGGCAACTAAAATGATACAGGGTCTGCATCAAATGCCTTATGAGGAGAGACTAAAGAACTCAATATGTACATCCTGAAAGAGAGGAGGAAGAGGGGGGATATAATAGAGACCTTTAAATTCTGCATGGGAGTTAGTAATTGAGAGGAGGGGAGTATTTTTCAGAGAAAAAGATGCACAAGAACAAGGGGACATGCAGAGAAGCTGGAAGGGGGTAAATTCAAGAGAGACGTGAGGAAGTACTTCAACTGAAGGGTGGATTCCTGGAACATTGTTCCAGTGGAGGTGGTGGGGATGAAAACAGTGGTGGTGTTCAGGAATGCATGAGAGAGGCACAAGAGAATCACAGCTGCCCCCACATAGAGAGGAGGTCATGAGGGCTCCCTGAAGCTCCCTACTCCTCAGAGTACACAGTCATAGCAGCTGCTCCCACACAGAGAAGAGGTCATGAGGGTTCCCTGAAGCTGCCCTCCCGCAAACAGCACACACTCATAGCAGCTGCCCCCCACAGAGAAGAGGTCGCGAGGGCTCCCTGAAGCTGCCCTCCCCCAGAGAGCACACACTTGTAGCAGGTACGGACATTGAAACAGCACGGAGGCGTTGAAAATCAGATGTGCAGTTGAACAAGAACAAGGGACTGTTTGCCCTGCTGATGCTATGTGTTGGCTACCCCACCACCCCCACCACAACCTTTGGTGAGCTTGTCTTTATAATGGAAGCCTCACGTGATCAACAAAAACCTCACGTGATTAACAAAAACCTATCAGCCCATTTCCCCACTAGCAGATTATACTCTCTCACCACTAGTGGCCACTAGCATGACCAATTTTCAATTCCCTAACTACTGCATCACCATGCAACCACCCCTTCTGGTTCTAGTTATAGTCACTTATTCCCTACCCTCAGTATCACTCCCTCCCCCCACCATCCTCAAGGATGGGTCACCCAAGCTGCACCCCAGTCTCATAGCATCCACCTCCCTGTAGATATTGCCCCACCCCTGGGGCTACGTAATGTTTCTTGGCTTGCTACTCCCCTCAATCCTCCACACCATGTTTACCTGCCCTTCCCTCTTGAGCTCCTAGCCAGTCCCTATACCCGCGATCTGCATGGAACCTCGATCCCAACCCCCTCTGGACCCCCCCTTTCCCGGATCAGTCGCTTCTCTAACGGCCCCTGTCACCCAACAACAACCTGTCTCTTAGCCCACCTTAGCGCACCCTGCCCACCTGGTCACGCCCAATCGAACACGTCCCACCATCGAAAAACCTGCACACATAACTCAAAATACTCAGGACCACATTGCTCCAGCATGCGCTCCTCCTCCTAATCCTGCTACCAGGTAATGTGCACCCTAACCCTGGGCCAGCTGCATCAGAAATCCCTCATGCAAGCAGGCCTGGTAACCTCCTGCTGGCTTCCCTCAACATCTGCAGCCTACTGAAAAAGCTCACACTCCTCCAATGCTGAATCGCTCAACACTCTTTAGACATTCTAGCCTTATCTGAGACCTGGCTCACCAAGGACATCCCCAATGCATCTGTCACCCTCAATGATTATTCCATCTTCCAAAATGACAGACTAAGCTGAGAGGGTGGTGGCTGTGCCCTCTATGTACGAAACTCCCTGCACACACAGTATCACCCACCTCCCATCCAAAAGCGAAATTAGCATACTGGGAGATTTCAGTGTGAACTGGTTATCCCCTGTGTCTTCCCCCTACAAAGAAGTTGTTCTATCCTGTGACTTTACCCAGGTTGTCCAGTCCCCCACCAGACTGGATGCAAAAACTGGGACCGCTACCCTAATTGACCTCATCTTCACTAACAGACCTACTAATATTACTCGAGTCAAAGTGCTCCCAGATACGCCAAGTGACAACTCCCCGATTACCTGCTGGTGGTCAAACAAACTTCCCCCTGTCCCCGCCTAAAGTCTCCTTCCGAAGGCACCTCAAAAAAAGGTCCCTCTCCCGCCTCAAATCATACCTCACATCCTGTGACTGGTCCCCCATCCACACTGCACAATCAGTAGTCACCGCACTCTCCTACTATATCACTGCCTTTAATGCTGCATGTGATATCTTCACCCCCTTCTCCAAGCAAACGGCGAAACCCCGAGACACACGCTGGATCTCCCAGTCACTGCTTGACCAAATGCATCACAGAGATAACCTCTGGTATAGAGCACTGGACTCGCAGCTCCCCCAGGACAGGCAGCATTACAGAGAGGCAAGAAACAATTGCACCTGGGCCATTCATCAAGCCAAAGCTACCTATTACAAACAAGCCCTCACCAACTCCTGGGGATCCGGGAAAAAATTCTGGAGCAATATTAAAGAATTCAGTGGGAAAGTTGTATCCCCCGCTCCTGCCCAGCTATTAGTTGATGGGAATGTAACCCAGGATCCCACTACAACCTCCGACACCCTTAATTCTGCCATCTTAGACCTCAGCCATATCCTTCCCCTGAACTTTTTCAACCCGATCTATAATTGCCTTATGGACAAACCTGCCACTTCAGACCCACCCCTTTTCTGACTGCGAGTCTTCTCCTGTAGTAAAGCAAAATGCTACCTCACCAAAGTCCTGGCAAATTCTTGTTTTAATAGTGACTCCCTGGACCTTAAACTCCTACGCCCCATGCTGAATGAGACCCTACCCCAGATCACCAAAATTCTTAACCTGTCCCTATGTCTCGGCCAATTCCCTACTCCCTGGAAACATGCCATTATAACCCCCATTCTGAAAAGTGGTGACCACTCATCCGCCATTAATTATTGGCCCATCTCTATCTTACCCCCCATCTCCAAGGCTCTCGAAAAAATTGTCTCTGACCAGCTCACAGACTACCTGTCCAAACATAACCTGCACTGTCCCAAACAGCATGGCTTCCACAGGGGCCATAGCACCACCACTGCCCTTCTCAAGTTTACATCATTTATACATGAGGCTCTGGAACAGGGCAACCTGGTAGAAGCTATCTACGTCAACTTGACCAAGGCATTCAATACCATCAGTCATGCACTGCTCCTCCACTCCCTCCCTTCCCTGGGCATTTCCCCATAGACCATCTCATAGTTCAAAGAATATCTCCCTGCAGAACACAACAGGTCAAAATAAACACCACAGTTTCCTCCAATAGGCCAGTCCTATCAGGAGTGCCACAGAGATCCATACTTGGCCCCCTGTTTTTAACCCTCTTCCTGAACTCCCTCCCCAAATCCTGCAATGGGAAATTACTGCTCTATGCTGATGATGCTGTAGTTTTCTGGAAACATCCCCATCCTAACTCCCATCAACATGCACTCCAGGGTTTCTCTGAGGAACTTGAAACCTGGTTTTCTGTCCACCGTCTAATACTGAACTACAAGAAAACCAAGTCCATGATCGTTGCCACTGCCAGTGCCCACACAGAAGCTCCCCATTAACCATCATGAACTCTCTGGGTACCCCCCTTGAACAGGTCACTACTTTCAAATACCTAGGTGTTTTGCTGGACACCTCACTCACCTACCACACTCATATCCATCACCTCTTCTCCTCCATTAACACCAGGTTGGAGCTGCTATACTGACATAAACACTGCCTACCCCCTGAGGCCATCCGATTCGCTGTATCTTCCTCCATCTTATCCCTGGTAGACTACAGCATCGTGCTCTATGGGACTGCAGACCAAACTGCCCTACACCATGTAAAGCTAGACTTCAGTAAAGCATGCCGCCTGGTCTCGGGATGTGATAGATTAACTCACACCTGTGAGCTTTACAATCTCACAAACTGGCTTAACTTTAAAGGTAGGCTTAAGTACCACGCTTGTCTCCTTGCCAAGAAGATACTACAGAAGCAAGCCCCCTCTGGCCTCTACCCCCTCATCCAAATGATCCCTCTCAGAAAGGCCTCCAGGGGCTGTGCAAAAACCTCACTCCTAGTCCCCCACTGTAGGACCTCCCTTTTGGTCAAAGATTTTTCCACTACCGCGCCCCTCTCTATCTGAACTGCCTACTACCCAACATTTCCTTGGAGCCCAGTCTTGGCCACTTTAAAACTGGTCTAAAGACTCTCCTACTAGACTCCTTCTCCTGTGACTGTCATTAAACCCCTCCGTTGCTAGAGGACATGTCTGCCCCCTCCCAAGGCCCAATTTCCTGTTTCTCCTGGCCAGCATAACACCTCTTGCCAGCTGGGTGCCCTAACTGCATATAGTTCCCCTAGTAGCTATCATTCTGATGTCTAAACTATGTATTTGATTCTTATACCTCTGACACTGGGTCACTGACCCTATATTGTTTGTGTCACTGTCTACATTACTGCACTGTTTGTTCTCCTTGAATGCTTTGTACTCTGACGTGGAGCCTTTGCAAAAGAGTCCCTGACTCAAAGGGTTGTAATTCCGATCAAATCAATCAATCAGTCAATAGTGGAAATGAAGGAGGGGGGGAGAGAAAGTTCCAGAGATCAAGTTGGATCTGCAGTGATACTATAGGTAGGGAAAAATGGGCAGACTAGGTGGGCAAAGTGATCATTATCTGCCAACAAACTCTGTGTTTCCATGTAGGGCTCAGCATTTTCCTTGCTAGCCCTAGATGTTTACATAGGTGGCTGTCTGCCAGCTACGAGTGCTGGGCTCCTTGTATGCTTTGTCTGCTGTTCACCCAACACTCTGATGTCATGCATCTGGAGTGGGGAGAAAATATATAAAATATTACAAAAATGCTCCTATGTTTAGAGTTTCTGAGTCCCCTCATCAAGCCTCTATACATTTAAATTGCAAATTCTGATGAGCGAAGCTGAGCTGTCTCCAATCTCTCCAGTATGCCTTCTTGCAGGCAGGGATACAGGCAACAAGAAAACAACCCTTCATGTTTTTAGGGCACCATTCTGTGATGACTCCCAGTAGGGAGAGCTTTTATTTTCTGCACTTTACAGCCTCCTAGCAGACCCACTTCCTGGGGTATGAGAGCTGACATACTGCTGTTTTGGGAGAGAGAAGAAACAGAAGAATAAATCACCACCAGCTGGCCAGACCAGGGTGAAGCCAAAGGAAAGAGAGGAAACAGAGAAAAGCAGAGTAAAGTTAAGTACATTTTCAGCAATTAATTATGTATTCCTTATTTATACAATATACATTAGCATTTTTCAGACTAAATAAAATGCTGTATGTAGTAGAGAACACCAACTAGCTAGATATATTTTGTATCTTCACAGTAGGGTACATTATAAAAAATATCTAGCTAGTTGGGTATGCCACAAAGAACCTTTTCTGCCACCTGTGCCTAGCCATCGATAGATCCACATGCTCCAGCCAGCAAAAGCTACCTCAAAAAAACAGCATGTGGCAGCTGCTAGTGCTTCAGATCTCCTAAACTATGGGAAACTTTCACTTTTAAATAAAGAAAAACTAGCTTAGAAATGCTAATGTGTAATGTATAAACTGGATGCGTGATGGGTGCTTATGAGATATGACATCAGTCTTCACTCGTGGTGGGTGCCCTCTTTTCACCTCACTTGTGGCTTTTGTCACTTGTGAAGGTCAAGAGGTCACAAACCACTCATGAAAATAAATATATCTCATAAGCTCCCATCAAATATTCCCTATTTGCTGGACATCCACATTCTAGCACCATGAAGGAGATCCTTGTCATGGCAGTGGTGCTTTAAAACTAATCCTTGTTACTTGCACCAATGACACAGGTGTAGATGCTGTCATCCAGCTCTATCCTGGCTCTGCTCACTGGTATGCACACCCTGCATCTTGGCAGCAGTACAAGAGGGTGATTTTATTGTATGCCCAATTTTCAGGATGCCTGACTCTTGGGGAGGGATCACAACCAGCAAATCTCCACAGGTCTAACCTGACCCTTACCTGTGATAGGTCACCTATTAAGCCTATCACAATGTCTGTCTGTCTGAAATCCAGAAACTGAGTGGCTCAATGAAACCATGGTGAAGCCAAAGAGAAAAGAATCAATACCGCGAAACAAGCAAACATGGCTACCCATGCCAACAACAAACAAAATCCAATGCTAGGACACTTTTAAAACCAATTGGTTAGTTTAATAAAGATAAATGAGTAGCACCCCCTGCAACATTTCGCATCACACAGATGCTTTTTCAAGACGTCATAGCTAAGCTGCCACCGAATTTATATATAGAAAATACCATATTCTGTCTGTCTGTCTGTCTATCTATCTAGCTCTCTATCAATATAGATGTATATTTATCCAAAAATTGTGAATATATTTCGTGGCAAATGTCAGTGATATTTTTATGACTTCTGGACCTACAGTGAGACTATCGAAATATTCTCACTGTAAGTCCACATGAGAAAAAATATTCTTACTGCAGCTCCACAGTTCCTAATTTAGAATTTCTGGTTTCATTTCTGTCCTGCCTCCCCACCAGTACCTTTTATTTCCCAACCTTCCTAGCAAAGCAATTAAAATCACTGTAAAGCATTTTTTCAACAATTCCCCCAGTTTTAAAACCAGTCACACGTCAGCCACTGTGAACAGTTTCACACAAAATCACTTCCAGTACTGCATAGCTAACTCCATTTCCAGTCCACTGACCTCTGATTCACCACTGGCACTCTCTGCATGACTCCTCATCACCAAGCAGTCTCCAGTGGTCAGAATTGTAATAGGTCACTCCCACTGGCTCTCACAACAAGTGATCAGACCCCTCGCTCATAACCGCACTTCCACAACTCGCAACATGATGCACTGATGCACTCAATAGCGTCAATGTATTAGACCTTAGAAATGACTGCTCAGTCATCCTGAATTACCACTTGGCATCCAGAAGGCTTCCAAAACAAGAAATAAACACACAAAAAAGGCAAGTCAAAAATAGCAACAAACAGCAGCAAGTGTTGAATAAATTGAATTTGCCATGCCCCATACAGAAACATCTGTGATATTTCTTCCTTGTATGACATCACTCATGTCTTCACCACTCGTGATGTCATAAGGTCAAAGTACACTTGGAAGAAATATCACAGATATTTTTGTAGGGGGCATGGCATATCCCATAGCTATAGATAATTATAGTGGCTTAGAACAAAAATATGTAGCACCAAAAAATCTGTGGTGGTGCTGTCATAGACTGAACCAGCTAAGTAAAGATGCAAGCACCCACCACAAAAAGAGGGACACACCATGGTTTATCAAAAATGCAAAAAATGTTTATTTATACCATAGAGTAAACCTGCATAAAACTGCAGACATCATGGAGAGCTGTTACCCAACAATTACATTTTGCTCAATGACAGAAAAAATAATTTGGACTTAGTTTTCTTCACATTCTTTTTCCGTAGAATGGATTCTTTTGTCATGTGAATTACAATCTCACCAAAAAAGATTCCTTCATATGAAAAAAGAATTTGGGCCCAGTTTTTTTCACATTCTTTTTTCGTATGAACGAATCCTTTTTCATAAGAATGACATAATCTCATGAAAAAGGATTCCTTCATATGAAAAAAGAATTTGGAGTTAGCTTTTTTCTCCACATTTCAACTTTAACAAGCCTTAACTCCATCAATATTTGCAGTTAAGGGACACTCTATATATAAAACAAAGGTCTTAATGAGTACCACAACACTAACACATTATACCCTGTAAATGAATTCAGGGGTCATATAAAAAAACATAAAAAAATAAACATTACAATTCTCATAGGATAACACTGCAACTTTAACAAACTGTAAGTCTGTCAGTCTTTGAAGTTAAGGATAATATATGAAAAAAGGATCTCAAAGAGCTCTACAACAGTAACACATAATACCTTAAAAAGATTTAGGGTCCATATAAAAGAATTATAAAAATGAAAAAAATTAAAATTCCCATAGGATACCATTGCAACTTTAACAAGCCATAAAATTAAAATGCTTCCCATTCGAAGGTTCAAGAGTACTGCTACAAAAATCATGTATGTGTGGACTTCTGGAATGCTGTAAATGTTGCATGATATAATGGAAGCTTATTCACTGGATTAAAGTGATTATATGACTGTCCTTTATTGCATTCTGTGACTGACTTCAGAAAAGATCAAGAATATGTTTATCAGTAGTAAGGTTAAAGGGACACATTCCTACCCAGTGGCCATCTTAGTCTGAAAGGCCATGAAAAGCTCTTTCAAATGAGGTACTGGGCTCATCTGTAGCTGGAAGCACTCCAGAGATATAGACATCAGAGCCAATTCAACATTAGTACTACTTTGCAAACATTTTTAGAACATTCTGATGCCATCAAGGAACAAGCTATGCTTGACTCAGTGTGGGTAGGCACAGCTTGTTCCTCAGTGACATCACAATGTTCTGAAAATGTCTGCAATGTAGTAAAAAAAGGCCCAGTGGGGCTGAGGGTTGAGGCGCTGGATACCACACCTCACTCCATGCTAGCAACCCGTGTTCGGGAACAAACACAAGTTGCCAGGAGTTGGCCGGGGGGGGAGAGGGAGGACTGCTGGGTTCACTGAATGAGTACCAACAGGTGGAGGCCTGCTGGCAGTACAGGTTAAGAGCAGCAGAAGTGGGGAAGTGCTGTGGGACAACAGAACAGGCAAAAAGTGCACCCACCACTGTCAGAGAAATATGGGCTGCAAAGTTATAGGTATCAAAAGTACATTTATTTATGTAAAAAACACATACCCAAAGCTCATGAATGAGTTCGCCCATCACAGAGACTAGAGACACCAGTAAGGAACACGTAAACCTCTGAACAGTTTTGCCCATTAGACCATCATCAGGGAGTGCAGCCACAGTGGAAATGTCAATATTTGCATGGACCAACTTAAAGAGACAGAGCACATTCATGTGAAATCACAAGTAAATGAATGTAACCACAATCATGGCTATTAAAACATAGACAACAACAGTGTCACCAGGATGTATAATAGAATTCTTAGAGAAAAATTAGTAAAAGATCCCCCATATCCAATTAATAGTTTCAGGAAAATTGTGACAGTCGGTTTGTGAAAAAAACAATAAAAGCTGGCAAAAAGCCAGGGTAATGAATTTGTTTAATAAAACAAGATAGCTAGATGAAACAAAATTCCAAGGTTAGTTGTACAAGGGCAAACAATCCTAGAAATATATAAAGATATAAAGAAACCCTTGGTTTTGAAACTGCTTGGAAGAAGCCATAGCACAAACTCACAAAGGGTTTGCTAACAAAAGATGATGTCTAAAGAAGTCAGTGGAAAAAAAAATACATAGTTGCCAAAAAATGACTGGCTCAAGGAGCCGCCTAGGAAGTCGCACCGATCCCAAGAAAACTACAAAACAGGGGCTTCAAATTGGGGTGGGTTGGGGGTAAATGTAAAAATGACAGTCACAAAAAGATATAATGCAAAACTGAAAGACTATCTAAATAGAGCAGATACATATACATATACATATCAACAATATGCAAAAAAACTATCATATAATGGTAAGTCACATCAGAGAAATATATTAAGGGGATACGTGATGGCAGTCCTATGATAGCGGATTTATCAGTATGAGTGGCAAGTGAGCTCAAGGTTATCACGCATGGCTCCGCAAAGTGGAGCCACGAGTATGAAAACTCTAAGCTCACTTGCCAGGAGTACCGATAAATCCACTATCGTGTGACTGCCCATCACGTATCCATTTCATATAACAGGGGTTCACCTCTTCTTATTTGTTTCCTGAGTTTATGTTTTTTGCTTGTTTAATTTTTCACCTGTTCCAGGGGGTGTTCATTTCTCTTCGGATGTTCTTGTGGTGTTCGGCAATGTTTTGTTAATGATGTGTACACAGTGCTGATAACAGCTAACAGCATATATGTAATAACAACAGTGATAACCTGCCACTGTGTACAAGTCATGATGAGCAGTTTGCTTTTGAGTGCTGATCTGCCTTTTTATCATATGGGTTATCAGCAAACCCCTATTATATAAACCATATGTATAAAATCACAGAAAGGCACACAGCTCAATGTTATTAAGCCCTGGTTTCAAAGGGGCACCTAGTTCAAACTTCGAGAAGGATTCATGCCTGGAAATTTGTTTTTCCATGTCCCCTCCCATATGGCCTAGCGCAAACTTTTCTATGCCACAGAACATGAAGTGATGCTTATTCCCACCACTGGTATTTTCCAAACATCTGAAGAGGGCATTATGTGCATCTCAATTTCTACTTGAGCTAAGATGCCTCCCAACACAGATTTTAAGGGGGCACTTGGTGCATTCAATATAGAATGATTTGCTGGAGCAGGTGGCTAAGCAAATCACACCCTTGGTATCACAAGTGAGGAACTTGTTGAAGTCATAATCCTTATGACTATTAAGAATGTTTAAAGTCTTGTTTTTTTGAATCATATCGCAATACCTGCAATGTCTGCAGGGGTAGCATCCTGTTGTAGCCTGTGGCAACCAATGCAGTTTAGGGAATTTTTCAACAGGTTGGAAGCTGTATATCAGCATGTTGGACAGATCGGTACCTCTCCTGTCTACAGTTTTAGGCAGCAAAGCAGAAATATTGGCTAGCAGAGGTTCTGTTGATAGAATATGCCAGTTTTTGTCCAGAATATCTCTAATACTACCTGATTTCAAGCCAAACTGGGTCATAAAGTAAATACCCTACCCAAAAATGTTCTCCTTTACCCTGTATTGGATCAAATCCTGTCTGGGGTATGTCCAACTTCTTCTCTAACCTTACTGATAAGTTAGGTGTTATATCCTCTCCCCATAAAATGCTGCTGCATTTCAAATGGCCTTTTCTTGTAGGTGTCTATTTCAGAGCAATTTCTCCTAACATGGAGAAATTGTGGGATTTGGAGGTATTGATGATGGTGTGGTATGGGTGGCAGCTACTAGAATGTGAAAGGGTATTTCTGTATGTAATTTTCCTGTACAAATCTGTTACAAACAATTGTTCCTGATTATGTTTTAAAAATGTCAAGGTCCAGAAACTGTACATTTTGATGATGATAATTGACAGAGAATCTCACATTTTTAATGGAATTTTCAAAAAAATCTACACATGCCAGTATACCCCCCCATGCCACACCATCAACACGTTGTTGAGAAATTGATGCCAGATGTGCAACTAATCAAAGAGAGGATTTGTCTCACAGTTGTACAGCACCTTCTTTTTCCACAGACCAAGGTACAAATTGAGGGTAAATGTGGCCCCCCCATTGCCGTGCCCTAGCCCTAACATAAATATGTATTACATTTCAGGACTAATTTAGACAATCTATACTAAGAGTTCTTAGAAGATGTGTTGTAGTCTGTGGATGAGTCCAGCCACTTTTTTGAGGGGTCAAGATCAGCCTTATGGGGCACAGTCATGTAAAGTGACTCGATATCTAACATCGGTAAGAGTCACTCTGGTTCAAGTTTCAGATTCCCAGGACATCTAGTATTTGTATAGTGTCTCAAATATAAGAAGGCAGCGTCATGTCTATGTCTTTAATATGTTCATCCACAAGATGGAGTAAGGGTTCAGTTCATAACTGAATGCCTGAGACAGTTGGTCTTCCTGGGGAACTCTTCACACTTTTATACGATTTTGGCAAGACATACACTGTCGATCTGACAGGGTGTTTAGCTTGCAGATAATCAAAAGTGCTTTGCAGAATGACACCAGACTCTAATGAGGAAACAAGAAAATCATCAGTCTCTCTTTTAAATACATTTGTCTGATCAGATTTTAAACCCACATAACAACTATTATTAGACAGTTGTCTAAAGATTTCTTGTACTGTATATAGTCTGAAGTATTTAATAGGACAAACAAACTCCCTTTGTCTGCAAATTTTACAGCCATTAAGGGGTTGTCCTATAATTCTTTAATAACAGTTCTTTCTTTTTAGGGCTGCAGTGGGCAGAGCCCTGTAGACCTTTTACTGGGAGAAAAAGGATTCCGCATTCCTTCCAAACAAACAACATGTTGGATTTGCATCACAGTCGCCTCCGCATCCATGAAGCAGTCCGCCCATGTTGTCCCTATCGATCCAGCACTGCACTATTTTACAGTGCTGGTGGTCACGTTGGAATGCGGCCTACTCTGTCATGTCCAAGATGGCCAACGCACTCTATTGCACATGTGCTAGCAGTCATGCATGTGCAGTAGCATATGGTGGCACACTTGGTCACAGCAGAGTGTGCCGTGTTCTGCCGTGACCACCTATTTTATTTATTTATTTATTTTTTATATTATAAAAGTTTCCCCCATCTGACCCTCCCTCATAGCACCCCCAGAAGCATAGTAATGACACTGAGGGTGCCCAATCCCCCAGTGTCGCGATCATTTCCTCCCCAAACTCACTGAAGGATTTTTCTCCTCTCACCCGGGCCTCCCTCTCAGCACCCCCCCAAAACCTAACTGTGACACTGGGGGTGCCCAATCCCCCAGTGTCATGATTGGTAATCTTCAGTCCTATTTGTTTTTCACCTGTAAAAAAAAAAAGGTCCATTGATGCCTTTTTCGACCGTTCCTTACCCACCACCCAACCTTCCCACTCAGCACCCTGCACCCCCAAGCACCTACTTACCTATCGGGGGTCCAACGCCATAATTCTGTCTGGATTGCAGACACATCTTCACTCTTCAAAGTGGGACTGCAAACTGAAGACACAGATATGTAGTTCAATGTATTTCAATGGAGTTTTGAATGTAGTGCCATAACTTGGGCATTTTTACATATTTTTGGCCCAAATTTTCAACATCCCTTCTTTGGAACCCCACCTCATGAACAATGTTACTACCATTAGGAAGAACTGTCCCAAAAGGTGATTTCATGGTCCCTGTGCAAAATCACCTTTCAGGCAGAAGTTGAAACTTTTCTCTGCCCTTGTTCATGAGGTGGGATCATAAGAAGGCTATGTTGAAAATCTGGTGTACAAAATATTGAAAAACAACCAAGTTATGAGCCTACATTGAATTTTGTGAACGCAGGCTCATAACTTTGGAACTTTTCAATATTTTTACCCCAAATTTGCAACACATCTTTACAGCACCTTATGAATGTGATAGCTGTCATTTTTCAAATTCTGTCTGAAATGGTTTTTTTTATATCCTGAAAGGTGATTTTGTGGTGCGTGCATGAAATCATCTTTTGGGCACCAGTTGAAAATGTTCTCTGCCCTTGTTCATGAGGTGGGCTCAAAAGAAGGCTATGTTGAAAATTTGGTGCAAAACTATTAAAAAACAACCAAGTTATGAGCCTACATAGAATTTTGCAAATGCAGGCTCATAACTTTGGTACTTTTCAATATTTTTACCCCATTTACAACATAGCCTTATCTTTATAGCACATCATGAATTGGACAGCCATCATTTTTAAAATCCTGGCCAGTATGTTTTGTTGTTTTTACATCACGAAAGGTGATTTAATGTCCCTGCGTGAAATCACCCTTAGGCCAGGAGTTGACAATTTTCTCTGGCCTTGTACATGAAATGGGGTCATAAGAAGGCTATGTTGGAAATTTGGTGTAAAAATATTAAAACACAACAACGTTATGAGCCCACATTGATTTTTTGTGAATGCAGGCTCGTAAGTTCGGTAATATTCAATAATTATAATAATAATTACCCAAATTTTCAGCATAGCCATTTCTTTACAGCACCTCATGAATGTGACAGCTGTTGTTTTTCAACTCCTGCCCAAAATGTGTTTTCATGTCCCAAAAGTTGATTTCACAGTCCCTGTGCAAAATCACCTTTAAGCCAGGAGTTGAACATTTTGTCTGCCCATCTTCTTGAGGCAGGATCATAACAAGGCTATGTTAAAAATCTGGTGTAAAAATATTACCAAACAACACATCTATGAGCCTATATTACATTTTGCAAATGCAGGATTGTAACTTTGGTGATTTACAATATTTTTACCCCAGATTCCTCAGCTGCAGTCCTATCTGCTCTGGCCAGAGTCTATTTGGAGATGTTGACATAACTGGTGCTAAAGCCCCTTGAGTATAGATTCTCAAAGTCCGGTATGCAGGCTTTTTCAAAGATCATGACAGCTCATGGATAAGATGGGATAAATGTGGAAGAGGGTTTAAGTCATGAAATC
The DNA here is from genome assembly GCA_016271365.2 of Neoceratodus forsteri. NCBI lineage: Eukaryota > Metazoa > Chordata > Ceratodontiformes > Ceratodontidae > Neoceratodus > Neoceratodus forsteri. The sequence continues at coordinate 533,084,854 of CM028130.1, read as the reverse complement.
GCCACCATATTGGTTGAAGTATTTATGTCCAGGGTTGAATTTTGACTATCATGAGTTGATACCTGTGGTATCAGTACTTTTATGAAGAAACATCATTAAATTTTATTTTTTGAACAGTTTTTTCAAGTCCACAAACAGGTCAAAATGACTAACATCATAGGTCGAGATGAAACTCAGTCCCTTGTTAAGAATGTTTGCACCGGGGTGCATTCAAAGGATGAAAGATTTGTGTTTACCTTTTCCCTGTTTTGTACAAGTTGGTCACACTCCCTTTTGTCTTCACTCCATTCTATTGTGGTTTGTTGTTTTTTCTTTTGCTTTGTCCCACCTCTTCTTGTATATCTGTGTCCTGTTCGAAATGTACTTGTCTCTTGCTCCATCTCATAGTCGATGTGGAGCAGTATAGGGGTTCTTGTGATGGACGTTCTAAAAAATACTTTTAAGAGTCTGTCCCAGACTCACTGGTAGATGTAAAATGGTCACGACTTGTATTTTTTACAAAACAGATCTCAAAGCAGGACATCCTATTCAGTTCCTGGAACTACTTCTCCTACTCTGGTGTTTCCAAGTGAAACCATAATCAGCCAGATAGTTCTGTTTATCACATTCAAATTAATTGAGTGTCTGAGCTTTTAGTCTATTGTCCTGGGTGATTCTGGTATGCTTGAGTTTTGCTTGATAAGTAGCAACATCTGAATGTTCTTGAATTTGCAACAGCCTCCTCTTTTGATTTCAAATCTTCCTGCAGTTCATTTTGCTGGGCTAGGTAGTCTCTAATGATGCACTTAGCAAAAAATAACGATGCTGGCAGCACTTTATTTTGTCAGTTTTTATGTAACTACTGGGTAGGTAATCATTAATTACATGCAACAAGAGTAATTACACTGTAGTTATGTTTGTTCCATGTAACTACATTGGAATTGCAATGCAGTTACAGTGTAGTTACACTGTAATTACAGTGTAGTTAAGGAAATCTAAAGTGTTATTATGATGCTTGTTACATTGTATCTTGTTTCTGACTGAAGCCTGGCTATTTTAGCACACATAGCTCTCGAGGAGCTCTGTCTACTTTTACTTAGGCTTAAGGCGATGTGTGGTGCCTGGGGTTTCTTCTAAATTTGAGGGATAATTTATTGAGCTGCTGGAAGGTCACTATAATGTCAAAAGGAGGTTCAGCTGTAGTTGGTGTTTGCTGTGTCCCACTTACACTGGGGTATGTGTCTTCATTCATGAAATTCTTTTCTTTACCAGCATTGCTGAATTAAGCTGCTGACAGTGTACACCAGAAGTCTCCAAAATGAATGTCTCCAAAAAGGAAGACGTACAATATTACCCTCAACAGTGTTTTGTTTCAGCTAAATATATTTTTTTATTAAACAAATTCTTAATGTTGGCTTTTTCTGATTTTTATAATTTTTTCATTATCCGTCCTGTTACAGTTTTCCTGAAACTAATAATTGGATGTGGGGGAACTTTTACTGATTTTTTTCTAAGAATTCTATTACACGTCCTGGTGACACTGTCATTGTCTATGTTTTAATAATCATGATAATTGTTGCTTTCATTTCCTTGTGATTTCACATGAATGTACTATGCCTCTGTAACTTGGTTCATATAAATACAGACATTTCCATTATGACTACATTCCCTGATGATGCTCTAGTGGGTGAACAAGTCCGTGGTTTACATGTTCCTTGCCAGCATCTCCATAAGGGGTGACCACATTCATGGGCTTTTGGAATCTGTTTTTCACACAAATAATGTATTTATGATACCTATACCCGTGTAGCCTGTTTTTGTCTTACAGTAGTGGTACTCTTTTTGCCTGTTCTGTTGTATTTGTTTTTAAGCAGCACAATGAGCGGTGGGTGCTCTTTTCTGTTCTGGTGAGGTGCTGTCAGACCCAGCAGCATGCGTACACCTCCACGCACACTTGCTGATATGAGCACCTCTGCAAGGGTAATTGGGAGAAATATGGTAGAAAATGGTGGCCCTGCCCACCAGGTCCCCCCCCACCACAACTAGTCCTGGAGAGGTGATGGACAGTAGGGGTAAGTGGGACAGGGCTGAAGGGAGACCAAGCCTGCCTTGGCATTGCATATAAGAAGTGTAAATAAATGTATAAATCATCAAGCAAACAAACACATGTTGAAGAGACTCTGACATCTGTATCTCTAGAGTGCTGCCAGCTACTGGTGAGACCAGTACCTCATTTGAAAAAGATTTTCATGGGCTTTCAAACTAAGATGGCTAATGGGCATGAATGTGTCCCTTTAACTATTTAGGACATTTAGTACACTCATAGGTAGCACATCTAAGAAGCAATTTGTAAGAAGAGCAGTATGTGGGATCCCTAAAAAGATACAATGAAGAGGAAACATCCAAACTGTCTGGTTTCTCTCCAAACCACACACACACACACACACACTCTCTCTCACCTCAATTCCAGTGAAAGACATTATGGGTATGCAAATCCTTATGCAGGGCAGGCTTGTCAGGCAACTGTTAAATGTTTGGTATGTGGGATTAGGTGGGTACAAAGTTAACTGCTGACTCAGTTGGCGTTTTGGATTCCTTGCAGGGTTGGGAGATACTTTTAAATTAAAACTATCATATCAGATGGCCTCCATATCTCCTGCCAGCAAATAGCAGTAATATAGAGACACAGGCAGAAAGCAATCTAAAGACCCATCAAGCCAGAACAAAGCATGTAACAATTATACATAGAATACTGTATGGAATGGTGTGTATAGCAAGAATTTCACACTCACCCGAGGTGTTGGATGCTACATAAACCCTGAAAGTGAAGCTCAGGAGGTTTATACAAGCATTCAACACTGAGGGTGTCTGTAAAATCTGAGTTTTTACACACTACCCCATGTGTTGTTTTATATCATTGTTGTAGAGTGTTTTTTCACCACAACAATTATAAAAATAGAACTCGATCTCCATGCCAGTAGCCGCAGTTGGTAGAAAGAATCAGTGTGCGTGAGAAAGGCAAGAACATGATGGGCTCATGCACACAGAGAGGGAAAACTGGTGCGTGTTCGCCGTTATAATCATCTGGTTATAATAATGAATTATAACCAGGTTTCACTGTGGGAAAAAATGCTCCCCAATATTATATATGTTTATGTGTACAGTTACCATGACTCTTATGGTTATAAGAGTGCATTCCTGGGTTCTTTAGGGAGACAACTTATTTATTGAAATGTTCTCCAGGAAGGGCACACTGAAAAACAAGTTGCTCATCTCATGATGCATTTGGGGGGTGGGGGGGGAACAGGGACAGCATATATACATTTAAACATACATACATATATCCAACCAGAGATAACAACAAGTTACAGTGATTACTTAAACTGTGATCAGTTACAAATTATAGAGGTAATGTACAATTATACTGTAAGTTCAGTCATGAAATTTTGTAGTGACAGTAAAAAATAGGAAAGGATAAAAGCAGCCTTCTAATGTCTAGCTAAGTTTGCAGGGAGACAAACAAAAACATTAAGCCAGCTAGCAGATGACCAGTGCTTGGTATGGCAACAAGAAGGCAGAAAATTAGCCGCAGGTACAATTTACTGAGAGGTAGTTTGGTAGGGCTGAAGCAATGGAGTGAAGGGAGGATAAGTGGTGAATCTGAGGTGGAAGGGCATTCCATAGTTTAGGGAAGCAATGTGAGAAAGCCATTTGGCCTAAGGCAGTAGATCGATAAGGTACTTCCATTAAATGAGAGTCGTAAGATCTAGAGGAATGTGCAGGAGGGGAAGGATGGATAGTAAGGAAATAAGATGGGGGGGGGAGTGTTCCAAACCAAAATGTAGATATGCATTTGGCACAGTGGAGGTGTTGGCGATTTTCTAATGAGGGGAGAGCCAGGGAGCGGTAGAGATTACATTGATGGGTAAAAGAGGGAGGGTCCAGAGTGAAGTGACAAAATGAGTTAAAAAGGGTGTCTGATCTGGTTAAAGAAGGCTTCGGAGCAGCACTGTAGACTACATCACAGTAGTCAAAAATAGCTAGGATCATCTTCTGGACAAGTTCGCATCTAGCCGGTAGTGGAAGGCAGCTACGGTTCCTGTATAATGCACCAAGCTTGGGGCGCAGCTTCTTCAGGATGGCATCCACATGACCAGAGAAGCTGAGGTTTTGAACAAGCTAAACCCACTGCAAAGGGAAGCTGAGCAGTTCTGGCATACAAAGGACTTGAGAAGACACTCCTTTAACCGTAAGAGACACAGTAACTTTACATATAAGCTCGGTGTCGAGGTTAAGGGATAGATATAATTAAGATGACATAATATTAGAAGCTTGCGTTAGTGGAGCCACAAGTTTTATTTCATTTTCAGTTCCTTTTGATTTTTGCATTGTATTGGCCCATCCAGATGGTGGACTTTAACTTACTAACATCATATAAGTACGCAAGTATAAATTGTATTGTAATTGTATTTATGTATTATATATTATGGTGTGATAATACAAATTAAAATAAAAAAAGTAACTTTACATATAAATAGATTATAAATGATGTTAAAGATTGCTGTTTTAAAAAATAAAACCTGAGTTCAAAATCAAAATGTATGACTTTGTAGAAAAATTATAGACACCCCAATGAGTGGAAATGGACTGTGTCAACTGAACTTAGAACTTCAGAATTATAGAAGTTTGTGAATGAGACACCCTAAGAGTACCTAGAATATTTAGATGTAAACAATCTTGATTGGCTAAGAACAACATCATCATGCTGTATAATACAAATAATGACTGCATACATTTCGAAATCAACAACAAATATTTGCACATTGCTGCAAGAAAGTGGCAGCTGAAATGAAACGGAATATGACATTTTTTCTTACATAAACCAGCTGATGGCTTTTATTTTTCCTTTCATAAGTTGATAAGATAAAAATACACAGTGTGTGTGTGTGAGAGAGAGAGAAATGGTAATCTGCATGAGCCCCAAAACCACAAGACTGACAGTTAAAAAGAAAGACAGACGTTTTTCATTTACAAAATCTATTAATCATATACACTAAAAACTGGACTAATAAATGAAAACAGGCATGAGAACAATAAAACAAAAATCTTTTTATTTAACTAAAGAGGTAGAAACCGCAGTGTTTCTTATCTTATTTAAAGCTGCAGTGTATGTGATACAGTTCAGTTTGACATTTGATTGATATTAGTGTTTTCACGGCTGCTGGTTTTGCTGATGATGGGGTATTTTCAGTCCATTTTTAGGGTTTTACAAAATAAATCATATTAAAATAAAACAGACGTGTATTGTTTTTTTATTGCCCATTGTGTGCTGGATGATGCACAAGGTTTTACATAATCTGTATGCCTCACAGAGTTCTAATGAGAACTAGAGCACTAACTTTATGCTATTTTTGTTGACCAAAAGTGAAGCCACCTACTGGAGACCATGGTGCTGGTTTTCTGCTGGCCCAAATCTCTCAGTAAAGTGTTATGATGGCTTTTTCCATCCCAAACAGTGCTATCTTGTAGTTTTAAGTTGAGCAAATAAAAAACAAATCTGTAAACAAACTTTGTCTGAAATGAAAAGCAACCAAATTAATTAACATGTTACCCAGCAGTATGGACCCCTCTAGAGAGTGCCAGTTTTATAAGCCAGACTCCCATCGGTGCAGCGGTAGCACTGCTGCTCACGACACCAGTGACCCACATTTGTAAGTGAGCCCTGGTATTTGGGGCCAGGCCAGGGAGAGGAGGAGCGAGAATATCAGAGGATGCTCTCCTCCTCCAGGGAGGGAGGATTGTGTGCTCCGCTTCACTGCCACCCGCGTGAGCACAGATGGCAGTGAAGTGGAGCTGCGATGGGTGGGCGGAGTGCCTCCTGACCAGGATGTCTGCATGCTCATGTGCAGACATCCATCTGGTCCTAGCCCACGAGGTGCTCATGAAGGGAACTTACAGGAGGAAAAAAGCCTCCTTGGCCTGAAGCAGCATCACACCGCTTCTCTTTCCACAGGCCCCGCTCCACTGACTAGGCTGTCGACGACAGCCTAGCTGGAGCTCCTCCCAAGCTTTGGGAACCTGGGGGACTTCACTACAGTAGATAAACCATGGGGCACTGATCTGGTCTGAGGTACGTCCTGGGAAGAATGGGTGATGGTGGCTAGGAGAGAGTGGGTAGACGAGGTCAGCCAAGCAGCAGAGAAAGTGCAGTAAATTAAAAAAAGTTTAAAGAAACCAGTTAGCACTGTAGTTTGTGTTAGATCTCAGTGGCATGCCTGCTGTTCTCTGATTGGCCAGTAGTTCTTGGTGGTGCCAATGTGTGAGTGCATACTATGTGCTCACATCAATGCTTGGATCAGACATGAAAAAAGCAGCTTGCAAACTGGCTGAATGCAAAGGACAATGCTTGACTATGCAGTACAAATGTCTGGACCTCCTGCATCTACCAATAATTTCACATAGCAGTCCTTTATTTCATCCTTCCTTATGGAAATATCATAATAGCATTCCATGTAAGTGATAACACATAACAGGGTGTGCAGTTGTGCAGAATAAAGGCTCACCTCGAGTGGCTGTTATGGTATGAGGTGCAGCCAAGTACCATTAAACCATTTAAGAAGTGCATTTATCCTGCAAAAAACACACATCATGGAATGTTTTATCATGCTTATGAAATGGCCTATTTTTGGGTTTTTTTGGATGAGGTAATGAGTTTGTAGTTTACAGTAGTGCAGTCATACAAAATAAAAACATGGGTCTTGGAATGTGGATAGCCAATCAGGTTGCATGATTTTCCATAGCCATTTTATATGTGTGCAGTTTGCAACATTGTAAGCATTTTCCATCTCAATATATAATGAATACAGTCAGTGTAGAACTGTATTCTCCCCACTCCTTCCTATACAGCTTCCTTATCTTGTGTTATGCTTTGCCAGTAGTTCAACTCCAGACCTTTAACTTACAGTCTAAGATTTAAAGAGCCCCAACACCATTGGAGAAACATTGAAAAATGACAGATTTAGACAAATTCAGTTTATATTTCATATATTTCTGAAATTCTTTCACCCTTTTTGCTACCAACAGCTGCATGAACACAAGAACCAAGACAGCCACCTGTATCTGTTGCTCTGAACTTGCTCTCCTCTAGTCCTATAACATCCACCTCTTATCACTTAAGCAACAGAAAAACCAAGGTCTGATATCAGGAGAAGAAAGATTAGACTACGTGAAAACATTCTGTGCCCGCCAGCTGGATCATTTACTGATGATCATCAACAGAATTTCTATCACAGAACCATCTGTATGGCGGCCGGCATATTTTACTGTAATCTCAGCCTGGGCTACATTGCTAACCTGCTAGAAATGATGATTGCTAATATTGAAGATGTTTAACTCTCACATTCACCACAGAGGACATCTGCTCTCTGGACAATAGTCTGAAAGCGCTGAACTGCACACTGCACATTACAACAGCACACCGTAATAGAGCTGTAGGTAAGGCAAACAGGATGCTGGGATATGTGAGGAAGGGGATAAGCAGCAGATGCCAGGAAGTGATCCTCCCACTGTACAGGTCACTGGTGTGACCGCATCTGAAATACTTCACAACATACTGGAGTTGACACCTAAAGAAAGACTATGGCAAGGTGGAAGCAGTAGAGTTCAGAGTAACCAAGATGGTCCATGGCCTAGGATGCAAGAAATTTGAGGAGAGGCTGCAGAACTTGAACATGTACACCCTTGTAAAAATGAGAGAAAGGGGTGCTATAATCAAAAACATACACATGCAGTACCTGCATTGCATCAACAGGGTGGATGCCAAGTGCTTTTCTCCTTCAGCTCAAATACAGGAACAAGAGGGAATGCAGTGAAACTTGCAGGCAGGTGTTTCTAAAGGGAAATATCTAAGCACTTTTTCACTGAAAGAGTGATGGACAAGTGGAACAAGCTACTGCAGGAAGCGGTACAGGCCAAATCAGTGAGCAGCTTCAAACAGGGATTGGACAGGCATATGGGCTTAGTCAGAAAAGAAAGGGGGTGGCAAAACAAAGGAGGTGTGGCCATTAAGGCCACTGCAGGGTAGTTGCATAGGCTGGGCAGATTGAATAAGCCTCTGGGCCTTTTTTGTCATCGTTATCTACATATTTATTCCAGAAACAGTGGATACTACACCCAGAATCCTGCAAAGACTGGAGGATCATGAAATGTGCCCTCAGTCACTGTGGGACTGTGCTGAGGATCAGGAGAGCCTAGGGTGGAGGAACAAACTCTGCATCCTTGGAGTACTGTACCAGAGGGACTGTGCATAGAGTCCTTTTTATAGGAATTTTTATCATGGTGTAGGGTGGCATGACTCCTTGGAAGTACAGAGAGCACACAGTCACACCCCCCCCCCCCACAAGGAACCAGACTGTGGCCAATATTACCTTATTTCCTCTGAGTCTGTGCCATAGAACTGTCTCTGAGTGGCATAAGAAAACAGTCTTCTTGTGGAAAGGGGTGTCATCACATAGCACAAGTCCTTTTCAGATGGTCTGATTAACACTCAGGAGTGCCAGAATCAGTTACCTACTTAAAGGGGAACAGTCAGCACAAAGAGCCCCACACCCAAGTGTGGGCCTGGTCCCAGTTTGCACTTTGTGTGCAAAAACATGTTTTTACTTATTATTTACTGCAGTATAGTAAACTATATCAGACTAATTGAAGCTGACATTTTCTGTAACTACAAATCCAAGAATCCCCTGCAGCTGACATCAGAGGAGGGCTGCAGCAGTGGGAGATTCAATAGCCTGCAGTGCATGTTAGAGCTTTTATAAGCTCAGATCTGATGTTTTCTGGTCCTGCTGTTCCCCTAGGTACTATGTACAGTCCTCTATGACTGCCATTTCTTTCCCCTACATCCAGTAAATCTCTTTCAGCTGCTACCTGCTTGAGGTGTACAAATACACCAACTAAGTATTTGCCAAATAGAAACCTAGACAGTGACAACAGATGACCATCGGTTCATCCAGTCTGCCCAAAAAAAACCCTAACAAACCCAAGGCCTATTGTCCATATAGGGTTTTAACCCCAACTGTCCACCCCCATGCTCCTCGCCCTACCACTACCACCCTGAGCAATCACTAAGCATTTCTCTCTGTCCCAGCTGTGTTTGAAACCATTGATAGTTCTGGTGCCCACCACATCAGCTGACTGATTGTTCCACAGTTTCACCAAGCGTTCTGTAAAATAAAACTTTTTCACTTACCTCTTGAGACCCCCCAATCAGTTTCCAGTTGTGCCCCTGTGTTCTTGATCCACTACTTATGCTAAATAGTTGCATGCCATTTACCTTGTTCATTCCTTTCAGGAACGTGAAAGTTTCTGTCATATCTCCCCTCTCTTGTCTGGCCCCCCACAAGTACATGTTCTGTGCCTTGAGCCAGTCCTCATATGATCTGCCCTGCTGGCTCTGAATCATGTTGTTCACCCTATATTGCATTGTCTCCAGCCTGTCCTTATCTTTCCTTAGGTGACGACTCCAGAACTGGGAACAGTACTCCAGGTGGGGCCTCATTAAAGCTGTGCAGAATAGAAACAGAGAAACATAGAAACACAGAATTTGATGGCAGATAAGGACCCTTGGCCCCACCTAGTCTGCACATTTCCCTACCTAATGGATAGGCTGCAGATCCTAGTTAACCAAACCAGAATGTGAACATTTTGAATTTGTAACATTTTGATGACATTTTGTTAAGTAACATGAAAGTTTGCAGAATTTTATGAATTTTTTTAAATTAATTAATTTGGTCATACTTCAACCATCTACTGAGCTAGATCTCTGAAATTTGGCATGCTTACTTTCTGGGGAGGCTTTCCAATGATGTTCTGAATATCATGAAATTAGGATGGATTGCCACAAAATTATAGGTTCTCAAAATCTGTCATTTTATTTATTTTATGTTGGACATTTCATCTACTGGGACAGAAATCATAAATTTGGCATGATTACTTGATGATAGGTGTACTAAAAATGTGCCAAATTTCATGGCATTATGATCCACTGTCAAAATGACATGTGCTCAAGTCTGTCATTTTATTTTTTGCAGGAAAGTTCATGAAAAATTTTATCTGCATGTAACTCGGACACCTTTGCAGCTAGACATGTGTAAATGAATACAAGTAACCTTTTTGTAATGGTTATAGAATCTTCTAAAACTGGAGAGAATCAAATTAGGGATTTTTAATTTACAAGGGTTCAGAATTTTACTAGGTAAATATTTGCAAAATTCTGTGAAAACTCTCACAAATGTGGATGTTTGTAACTTCTCTGCTCTTGCAGGCATAGACTTAACATTTGACATGCATCTCCAATGTCAATGTATCCTGGTGTCTAACACAACTGAATAAATTGGTTTAGCAGTTTTAAATTTACAGTGGAAAAAACACAAAACAAAAAAATAATTATTGGTAAAATGTTCTCAAATATTTATGGTAGCACATAGATGATGCATCTGGAATTATTTCTGTGGAATTTAAAGAGCTAGTGACAGATTCAGGAGAACTTTAACAAAACATAATACTTAGGCACTGTCCAGCTTGTATTTGTCATTAGTTCTGTATTCCTCCTCCCCATTATTTAGTAGTGAGGTAATTTCTTGAAAACAGGATCTTTGCTCCTGACCAGTTCATCTATTCCTACTGCTTTCTCCCTACCTGAAGTCATAGAGCACAGCCTGTGACCTCACAGTTACTCCCATGGCAATAGACTGTGATGTTACAACAGACGACTATGATCTGAGGTAGGGAGTAAGCTATAGAAGTAGATAAACTCAACATTAACTCTGAGGGACAACAATCATATATTCATATGCATTTCCTTAGTAATACATTATGGGAAGGAGAAATATATAAAATATAAATGGAATGCAAGCCGAATTGTACCTAATTGTTATGTTTTTTAAAGTTTTCTTTGAGGCGTCAGTAGCTCTTTAACATTCACAATGCATGTATCACTATGTCATTTGATGAGCTGGGCTGAGCTTTTTGGCATGGGGTCATAATGTCACGAGACATTATGCTGCAGCAATATACCATGCTGCCAGTACAGTGTGATATATTGCCAGCAGCATATGTCTGTGTTTTGCACCCCCCCATTATGTGGGGCTGAGCCCCTCAAACCCCACCAACTAAAATAATCAACTCCGGGGGGAGGGGTTATACAGTCATTTCACGAATAAAAGAAACATTTAGTGCATTTGGGACTGGGATTAGATACTCGGTCCGCAGATGCACTGCCTCCATTGCTGCAGCTCATCCCATCGAGCCATGGCAGCTGTTTGCCAGTTCCCCCTCCCAGCAGAGTTCTTGTCCTCTGCCTGGGAACATTGAGAGGGTGCTCTACCACACATACACCCTTTTGTGGTTTTGCACCCTCTCGCTCTTTCCTAAAATGCTGTTCCTGTTGCGTGGTTCAGATGTGTGCTGCAACATATGTAAGAAACTGACCTGGTGGGGAGCTTTTTGCAGTCCTGCTGTTCCTCTCTGAGTGACTATTTTGCCCCCCTTCTCTCTTAGCATAGCCACATTGACTCAGTAGAATTACTGATCCCACTGATATCCTCTTTGTTCTTTACAGTGACACAATCCCTTAAAACATGAATCACCTACTCCTTTTCTTATCAACCAATCCTGTTGGAATAGCCAGAATTTCTTCTTTCCTGGTGCCACAGATATTGTCTTCCCCCACTACATATTTTTGAGTACCTCTAAGTCCCAGACTTGCATGTGCGTCAGGTTTCTTGGATCATCAGTTTACTGGATGTGATCGTTTTATATCCTGCATTCAGGTTGGAATTGTTGACACTCTGGGCCCAATTTTAGAAGGAAGATGCAGGGCTTGTGTCAAGCCCTGTGACAACCCTGAAGTTTGATGCATGTGCACCGAACACATCTTCCACAGCTGCGCCCAGTTTTAGTACATTGGGCACAGTTGTGACACTTTACATAATTTACAGCAGCCTGTACCAAAGTTTTGGCCCAAGCCCCGTAAATTGCCTCCCCCAATGGCACAAAGGTAGATGGAGGAGCTGGTCTAACTGGCTTTGTTGGCCTCAAGGGATGTGAGTCAGGGTTTGCAGCGGGGTTCCTTTGAAAATCTCATTTGCTGCACTGTGAGATGCAAGTCGCCACTTATGTCATACCACCTGCCAAAAGTCCCTTGTGTTAATCCAGGGCCATTTGAAAATCAGGCTTTCTGTGTTTCCTTGCTTCAGCTGGGGTCTACCACTGGTGTGCTGCCCAGCTCAGCTGTCCATTTATTGGTGAAACTATGCATCTAACTCCTGAACTGGGTGATCCTCACACTACCTGCTTCTCATACCTCTATCCTTTAATTAGAATCCCTCAGATAAGGCTGATTGAAATTAGCAAATTCAATTTTCATGAAATTCCACAATTTTCACAAAGACTCATGAATTTGTCTCTAAGTACAGATGTTATTTTGCAGTTTCTGGCAGCAAGCAGGTAATAAAATTGACAAGCATGGTCTCCTTGTAAGGTCTAAGACCCTGCCAAATTTTATGGCATTGCATTCTCTAGTTTTAAAGTTTCAGGAGTTAATAAATTTGCAGTTTGCGTTCTTGCAAAATTTAATTTAAAAATGTTGTGAAAGTTTGACTACTTTTAATTCAGTCCCATTTAAAGCTGTATGTATGAACTTTGTCAGAAATGATCATGTGATATAGCAGTTAAATTGTTTCAAATCTGGTTATATATGGATATGTTATTTTAAATTTAGAGGGAAATAACTGAAATTGAAATGTTGTCAACATGTTTGGCAGGCTATAACTCAGTCCCATTTGAAGCTAGAAATATGAAATTATGCACCTATATAAATGTAATGATAACCTGTATAGCTGTAAAATTGTATAACATTTCAATAAATGCTATCAAAATTATACTAAAAGAACAGAAATCTAAATGTTGACAACATATCTACAGTCTACAACTCTTTTCCCTTCTATTCATATTGAACCTAATGGTTCATCTGGGAATTCCCCCTGTAGGACCAATTCAATCTCATCTGAACCCAGGCATGCAGCTACCCTGATGGACACTTCTGGCCCTCTTCCCCTGAGTCATCCTCGCCAAGTTTTTGTACTTGGCGACTCTGTTATCAAGCACCTGTACAGGGAAATTTGTAATCCGAACAAATCAACAAGAACATGTTCCAGTTTCAAGGGAGCCAAAGTCTCTGACATTTCCAGAATGATTAATGACATTCCTATCAATGCAGGTCACAATCCACTAGTTATTGTACATGCAGGAACTAATTACCTAAATCATACTAGGCTCTTACAGATAAGAAAAGATTTTGTGGCCCTATATAATTTACTCACTGAGAAAGGCTGCACTGTATGTTTTTCTGAAATTCTTCCAGTACCCAGAGCTACATATGGCATGACCTGCTTAGTCAAAGAAACAAATGAATGGCTTAGAAAATGGTGCCTTCAACAGGATATTTGTTGTATCCCTCACTGGGAGAACTTTAGTGAGAGGGATTCTCTCTTCAGCTGGGATGGTTTGCACCTGAGCAGGAGAGAGAGTGCCCTGTTGGGCAGAGCAATTGTGTCTGTAATTAACAAACTTTTAAACTAAATGGCTCGGGGGAGAATAGGATCATTCCTCATTCTCTTAACTGGAGAGATAAAACCAGTAATGGGAAAACCTGCAATCTATTGTCTTTTAATGCTAGATCCCTGAAGTCTCTTAAAATGTCTGAACTTATAGTCAAATATACTTTACTTGATCTAGGTATTATTGCTGTCACTGAGACCTGGTGGGATTCTTCTTTAGCTTGGTCCAGACATATCCCTAATTACAAACTCTATTATAAAGATAGAGTTGATAAGAAAGGCGGGGGGGGGGTGTCTCTATATCAGAGAGGATATTACTTCCCATGAAATTTCAACTCATTCTCAAACTGAATCGCTTTGGATATCTATCCAATTGAAAGGCCACCCTAAGTTTACAATAGGGGGTTGTTATAGACCACCTTTAGCTGACATTCTATACACCACCAACTTATTAAATATTATTACGGACATGTCTCACAGGGATGATATTCTCATTCTGGGTGACTGATATGCCTGGCATTAACTGGAACCTGTGCACTGGCAATAATAATCATGAAAATCTATTCCTAAATTCAATCATGGATCTGGGTCTGGACCAATTAGTCAGTCAACCCACCAGAGGTAATAACACACTGGATTGGGTAATAGCAAATGAGGGTTTTAAAGTATTTGACATAAATATGTTGGCCCCTATTGGCAATAGTGATCAAAATTCCTTATTCTTTAGCATTCCCTTTCAAATTCCTAAGATCACTAATAACATCAAATATAAGGACTATAATAAAGCCAAGTTCATTCAGAATAATACAGAACTAAACAAAATTAATTGGACAGAAATATTTAGGGCCAAAACTGTAAATACTACTTACGAACACCTGATTAAAATTATACATCATCTAGAAGATATTTATGTTCTTATAAAATTAAAATACAACAATAAAGGTAAAGTTCCTGTTTGGTTTAATAAAACTATTGATAAACAAATTAAAATTAAAGAGCATTTATTTAAGAAATAAAATTAAAAAATTAGTCCTTCCTTGAGGCTTAAATATCAAACTGCCATGTCTCCATTAAAAAAGTCCATTAAAATGGCTAGGCTTAAATTTGAGTTTAACTTAGCACACTCTAAATCTAATCAGAAATCCTTGTATTCATATATTAATAGTAATAAAGGGAACATCAGACAAATAGGTCTGCTTTGTGTTGATGGGATTACTATTACATCCAATCAGGAGATGACAGACCATTTCAACAGTTATTTCTGTTCTGTCTTTGATCAACATATATTTCCTACTATACCAGTCATCAGTAATGATTCCCCATTCTGTTATTTGATCTTACTGAAATTAAGAATGTGCTATCATCTGTTAAAATATCTACTAGTTCAGGACCTGATAATATTAATGCTAGATTTCTATTAGAAACTTTAAACTCAATTGCAGTTCCTCTTCAAATGTTATTTAATAAATCTTTACTTGAAAACAAAATACCAGACGTTTGACGTAAAGCCATAGTAACACCCATTTTCAAGAAGGGGAACAAGTCCAATGTTCAGAACTATTGATCAATCAGTCTGACCTCCATTATAGGAAAAGTAATGGAGAGCTTTAATTAAATCAAGATTGGGGAAAAATATTGAACTGCTTGATATTGCTGACAATTCCCAACATGGTTTTAAGTCTGGGCATTCATGTACAACTAATCTTATATCTTTTTATCACAAGTTAAGTAAGCTAATGGATAACAATATTCCAACTGATGTATTTTTGTTCAATTTCAGTAAGGCTTTTGACCATGTGTCACATTCTCTGTTGATTAACAAACTTCATAATTTGGGATTTCCTTCACTTCTGGTCAATTGGATATCCTAATGGCTTTTCAAACATACTCAGTTTGTTAGAATAAATGGGGCATATTCCCTTTCTGGTAGGGTTATGAGTGGAGTCCCCTCAGGGCTCCATACTGCGGCCTGTCCTCTTTAATCTTTTTATTCATGACATGGGTATTATTTCTAATAACTTTCTTTCAAAATTTTCAGACAATACAAAAATAAGAGGTAGAGTTGACACTCCAACTAACATTCAACTCCTTGAACAAGATCTTTTCTCTATTGAGCAATGGGCTAATAAGAACTCAATGTCCTTTAACATTGATAAATGCAAGGTTTTACATTTTGATAGGAATAATACATCTCATAAATATTATTTGAATAACCCTAGAACTTAAATCATCTATTAGTGAAAGAGATCTAGGTATAATGATTAATAATAAATTGACAGCAAGCTACCACTGCAGTAAAGTAGTCAGAACATCTAATGTAATTTTAAGACAGATTAATAAAACCGTTATTAGTAAATCTGAGCACTGTTTAGTGCCACTGTATAGAGCTTACATTAGACCTCATTTAGATTATGGGTCTCCCTTTCGGAGTTCATATCTTAAGGCAGACATAAATTGTCTCAAGCAAGTTCAAAGGAGGCTCACTAAATCAATCCCCAGACTAAATACAAAATGCTATGACAACAGACTCAAGGAAACAAAACTTTATCCTTTTTATTTAAGAAGACAGAGGGGTGATCTGCTACTTATGTATAAACTAGTACATAATCCCAGGTTACTCGAGTCATGTGGATTAAAATTCACTATCAAGCGAATTGTGGGAAGACTACATGCTAAGCAAATTAATACTGATTGGGCAAATACTAATAAATATAACTTTTTCAATATAAGAGCAGCAAAATGTTGGAACTCCTTGCCACAGGATATTGTAGACTCAGCTAGCTTTGCTTCTTTTAAATCTAATCTTGATCCTTGGCTATTTGCATATTGATTTCCACAATATCCCACTGTTGTGGGAGGGCAATCTCGATGGGCCTCGTGCCTTCTTTTGTCCTATACTATCCAGTAAATCCAGTAAATGTTTGGCTACCTATAACTCAGCCCCCTTTGAAGCTTGAGCCTTAAAACATGGTGCACATACCCATGTTATATGTTTCTCTAAATTCTGAAACTGTGGAGAAATTTGGATAAGAAATTTTAAAATCAGATCAAAATAACTGAAATTTAAATTTGATTAAAATGTTTGGCCACCCATAACTCTGTCTCCTTTCAACCTATCACTGAACTTTGGTACACTTATGTAAGCCATTGCTAACTGTTCAAAGACCAAACTTGGTGTAAGTGGGATTCTTTTAAAATTAGAGCACAATAATTGAAATTTAAAATTTGGCGCAATTCCATGGAATTTTCATGCAAATTCTGCAAAATTCCACAGAATCGGAATGGGGTGGAATTTTATATTCCTCCTGTGTTGCTGATGAACATATTGAAAAGGACTGAATCCAGGACCAATCATTGTGGCACTCCACTGGTAACCTCCCTCTCTTCTGATTTGACTCCATTAAACACAACCCTCTTCTGTTTCCCTTCCAACTATTCATGCAAGAACAGCCCAGCTAACAGACTGCGGTAAATGCAATAAAAGATCATGGTTTGGTTGTAAGGTGAAAAATTAATGTATTACAAAAAGTAGTAATACTAACCACTGCAACAAATGCTGAACATTTTTGTACATGCACTGTGTGCTTTCTCAAGGCAAAGTCCTTGTGTTGAGAAAGCACACAGTGTGTGTGTAAAAACGTTCAGCATTTTTTCTTGGTGGTGAATGTTACTACTTTTTGTAATAAATTACTTTTTCATCCTACAACCAAGCCCTGATCTTTAATTGTGTTTACTAGAGTCTGTTAGCTGGGCCTTTCTTGCATGCATTGTTGAATTTATTGCCTTTGTTCTGGACGTTGTCTTTTTAACCACTTTGTTTGTTACTTGTTGCCCTTCCAACCAATTTCTTATCCAGCTAACTGTATCCTTTGCTGCACTCAGATCCTCTAGCTTCTTCAGTAACCTCCTATGAGGCACCAAGTCAAACGCCTTGCTTGAATTGAAATACAGTAAATTCACAGCATGGACTTATCCAGTACCTTCATTACCCAGTCAAGGAATACTATTAGACTGGTCTGACAAGCACACCCTGCTATGAACTCATGCTGTTTACTATCTTGGAGTCCATTGCTCTCCAGGTAGTCCACAAGGTCCTCTTTGACTACTGTCTCTATAAGTTTACCCACAATGGAAGTAAGATTGACAGGTCTGTAGTTACCCTTTGCCTTCCCCCCCCCCATGGAGCAGGACTACATCTGCTACCCTTCAGTCTTTTGGAACTGCCCCTGTCTGAATTCAGTTATTGAATAGTCCCACCAGGGGTTCAATTAGTTCTGCTGTCAATTCTTTCTGCACCTTCAGATGCATCCTATTTGGCCCCTGGGCTTTATATATCTTTAGGGCTGCTAGCCCTTTCCAAACCCTTTCATTGGTAAAAACTTGCTGCCTCATCTCAGGGATCCCCCTTACTGCCACCTTAATGCAACTCTGTGGCAGAGGCCCTCTGTTTTCCCTTGTGAATTCAGCTTATAGATCAAGGGAGCACTTCAAACCAATCATGGTGCTCTAAAAATCCAGGCTTTCAGAGATGGGAGTAGGGAGGAGGGAAATTCCTGCGTGACTTGTGTGATGCACAGGGTTTCAAATCTTTCCAGCGAGTAACAAAAGAACTGGGAATCTTTCCAACACAGATATTTAAATACTTCCAGGTCAGAAACTGGACACAGACACTTTGCAGGCTGAATCAGACAGCCTCTTCATTACATGGTATAGAAGACTGTATTCTATAAGCCAGAATTACTCTCAAAGGTACACTTGTGAAGGTGTGCCAGTGTTTGATAGAACAGACACATGGGGCTGGATTTTACAATGTCTAATGTAATGGTGGCCACTTCCCTAAGATAACACATCTGGTATTAATAGCACAGGTGCATTTAGCAAAAGTTGGCATTTGCAGCGAACAGCCCACACACACCACTATTAATTTCTTGGCTCAGTCTTGGGCTTATTTTCCTGACTAAGTCTTGGGAGGAAGGGGGCACACAAGAAACCTTTATATTTTTAGTGGGTTCTGGGATGGGCTATGGCACTTGGGGGGTGCTCTAAGAAATTAAGCAGTCACTCATAAAAGGCTGTCCACAAGTGAAATAGAACCAAGTAATAGGTTTTATTCTGACAAGGTGGACTGTCAGGACATTTGCCCACAGGGGCTGCAGTAACAGGTACAACAAAGTCCAAAATTCACAGTACTGCTGTGCTACAGTTCATGTGGTTGAATCCCACCCCTCTGCTGTAGATGGCACAAACTACATTCCATCTATCCCTCTTGTGGGCTATGGACACCAGGACAGTGCATGAAGCAAAAATTAAATAAAACAAATTCAGGCTTACATATCCCAGGAGCGAACAACAAGTCATCCCCCCCCCCATTACCACAGTATCCACATTACAGATTCTCTCACTGGACAGCGCATGTCTTCCCAAACTGCGTGGAGCAGTTTCAGTGAAAATTCATCCCAAATTCACAAGAGATCTTTTTCCTCATATGACTGTCAGAATGTGGCAGTTCCAACTCTGGAGAGAGGGGAAGCATCTCTTTTCCAAACACATTCATGACCATGAGGCACCATTTGAATGCTTAAACAGTCCTCTGACAGTCCATGAAGTAAAACTTCTCAAAATCAACAGGAAATGCCTGAGCTCATAGGGCAAATCCTGACCATTCCCAGCACTGGAGAGCACTTAACTTTCCAAGTGTGTCACAGGTAGGGGGATGTCCCCAAAGTTACTCACAGTTGCAGAATCATCTCCGTGCAGAAGTCTTTACCCTCTGAAAGGGCACGGTATAGTAAATGGCCGTCGCCACCACTTGATACCACTCTCTTTATGCTGACATTGGGGCTGACAAAGCCAGGGGAGAGGAGTTGCCTCCCCTGAGTCAGCCCCACACTCCCTCTCTGCCCTCAGGCAGAAGGAAACTGACACATACAGCAAGATTCCAAAGGGGGTTATGCTGCTGTGAGAGTTCCATCCACTTGGAACCTCTGCCAAGATGACTGACAGGGGCTGCCAAGGGAGTCCAAACAGGTTAAACCTGAGCTGCCCAATAATTTTAATTAACAAATCCACTAAAATACCAATGTCCTAGTAACCCTAGGGAACCCAAGGGTTACACTTAGATTGCCACAAGCCCTGGGTGCAGCAAAGATATGGTACAGTGAGCTTGTGGCACTCTAAAGTGATTTCCTATCCTTTGTTGCAAATGATAGTTTTGTAGTGTAGCTTGTGCCTGAACCTGGGATCATTTACATGGACCATGTTCCCCAGATTTGGCACAGGCTGGCTTAAATCAGATGAGTTGCCATAACTGCACCTGAAATAACAAAATCATGTGCAGTTGCAGCAGTCGGCAGTACCACAGCCGTGGTGGCACAACGGTTTGATGCAGGACTGGACGCAAGCCCTGCTATAGACTTCTAAAATCTGGACCCTAATCTTTCTCTTAAGGTGAAAATATTATGGGAAAGAGATCTAGGGTGTCATGTCCTTGAAAAAGCTTGGGAAAGCTGTGAGTCACCAAAGGGCAAGGGTGTAGGCAGGCGTACCCACTGAACACATTTGTGTACAGTTTTTTAAGTGCCTCTCCCAAACCATGTGACATTTTTAATTATTATCCATACTAATTAGGCATGGAGAACACAACACTGCTGTGTATTTTTAACCTTAGTGGCCCTTTATGTCAATGAAAATATCAAAGCTACAGAAATTCAGAATACACATAAGGAGCCAGAAGAACTGTGGGTCACCCTGGAAACAGGAAATGGGACAACCACATGAGCTGGGGTTGTCTACAGGCCTCCAGACCAGGGGGAGGACATAGACACATTACTGTTAGAAGATATACAAAACATGACAGCTTAAGGGGAGGTTCTGCTAATGGGAGACTTCAACATGCCAGATACAGATTGGTCAATACCAGCAGGAACATCCACCAAAACTAGACACATAGTGGATTCCCTGCAGGGGGAGGGCCTCAAACAATTGGTTCAACAACCCACAAGAGATAGAGTTATCCTAGATCGAGTACTGACTAACGAGGAAATGATCACAGATCTCCAGGTAGAAGGTCACCTGGGGGCCAGTGACCATCACATGGTATGGTTCAATTTGGCCACTAGAACTAAATCATCCCATTCCAAGGCAAAAATATGGGACTTCAGAGGAGCTGACTTTGATAAGATGGCCAACAGAGTTATGCTAGCCCTGGCAAGAAGAAATACAGGTGAGGGGGTTTTGGCAAAGTGGGCAAGCATTAGGGATGCAATACTTGAAGCAACATCCCATTGTGTTAGGGAGAAAAGCAAGAGCAAAAGAAGGAGGAAACCACTTTGGTTCTCAAAAACAGTAGCAGAAAAGGTCAGAGCCAAAAGGCTGGCCTTCAGGAAATACAGTATAAGGGAAAGTAGTAGGACAAAGATAGGGATGCATACCAAACTTCTCTAAGGGAAGCAGGGAAGGCAGTAAGGCAGGCAAAGGCCCAAACCGAGGAAACAGTAGCACGAACAGTAAAAGAAGGGGACAAGACTTCCTATAGATACATTAGTGAAAGGAGAAAGTCCAGAGGGGGTATTGCTAAGATCAGAGGGGTAACGGGGAGTGTGTAGGAGGAGACCAAGGAAAAGCATCTATCCTAAATCGATACTTCTGCTCAGTATTTACTGAGGAGAAGGTAGGGCAGGGCCCACAGCTCAGCATCATGGACACGGGGGGGGGGTGCACAACTCCCTTCACAAAAGAAAGGGTCTTACAAGAGCTCGCTAAGATCAGGGTGGACAAGGCAATGGGACCTGATGGCATATATCCTAGGGTACTAAAGGAGCTAAGGATGGAACTAGCAGAGCCATTAGCAGAACTGTTTAGTGAGTCTGTGAGCACAGGAGAGGTCCCAGAAGACTGGAGAAGGGCTCATGTGATCCCACTCCACAAGAGTGATAGCAGGGGGAGGCATGAAACTACAGACCAGTCAATCTTACCTCAGAAGTGAGCAAGATTATGGAGGCACTCCTTAAGGAAAGGATAGTGCAACAGCTGGAATCCATAGGAGCACAGGATCCAAGACAGCATGGGTTTATAACAGGAAGGTCCTGTTGAACTAATGTCATAGATTTCTTTGACTGGGTAACCACAGTGGTGGACCAAGGGGGTGTAGTTGATGTCGCCTACCTTGACTTCAGCAAAGCTTTCAAAACTGTTCCGCATAGAAGATTGATTAATAAGCTAGGTAGGCTCGGGGTGGGTCAGAAGTTGGTCAACTGGGTGGCAGACAGAAAACAGAGAGTGGTGATAAACGGTACACATTCAGAAGAGATGCAAGTCACAGTGTTCATGAGGTGGGGTACCAAAAAGCCCATGTTGAAAATCTGGTGGAAAAATTCCTAAAAATGGGCATGTTACACAAGTTCATTGAAATTTTCCTACACACACGTGTAACTTTGGTAATTTCCAATAGTTTCACTCCAAATTTTCAACATAACCACTTTTCCACACCACCTCATGAAAAGTACAGCTGTCATTTTTGACATTCTGCCTGAAATGTGTTTTCGCTCCTGTGGCATGGAATGGCCCAGTTGCTGCACAAAATCACCTTTTGGGATTGAGTAACAAAATGATAGTGCCACTGTTCATAAAGTGGGGTCCCAAAAAGCCCAAGTTGAAAATTGGTAGCAAAAATACCAGCAAACGCCTGGGGTGTTAGGGTTTCCAACTGTAACACCTCACCCACCACCCTGCAGAGACTGACAGGCATCGGGGGTGTGCCTTGGGGTCGTCGGCCTTAATGCTCATGCCTTACCACCCCCACCCTGCAGACAGTGACAGTTGCTGGGGTGTGCCTTGGTGTCTTCAGCCCTAATGCTCAACCCATTCTCCTATACTGCACCCATCTTAGCTTATTTCCTTATGAAATGGGGTGAACATTAGGGCCAAACACCCCAAGGCACACCACGATGCCTGTCAGTGTCTGCAGGGTGGGGGTGGAATGCCGTGAGTGTTACGACCAATGACCCAAAGGCACACCCCCAACATCTGTCAATCTGTGGGGGTGGGGGTGGGGCATTAGGGTTGGAAACCCTAATGCCTCATTAAGGAAGTAAATCAAGGAGAGGCAGTGGACGTCATCTACCTTGATTTCAGCAAAGCCTTCAACACCGTCCAACATAGAAAGCTGATTATTAAGATGGGTAGTCTGGCCACGGGGCACAAGTTGATAAACTGGGTTACAAACTGGCTGATGGATAGAAGGCAAAGGGTGATGGTCATGCGATCCAATCCGGGGAGAGGGTGGTGACCAGTGGGATACCTCAGAGATCAGTCCTGGGACCAGTCCTGTTCAATGTCTTCATTGCAGACCTTGTGAAAGGTCTAGAAAGAGAGGTCTGTCTGTTTGCAGATGACACCAACATCTGTAACAGAGTGAATACTCCAGAAGGGGTGACAAAAATGAGCAGGGACGTGGAGCGGCTTGAAAAATGGTCTGAGGAGTAGCAACTGAGGTTCAATGCAAAGAAGCACAAATAATGCACCTGGGAAGAGGGAACCCTGGGGTGAGGTACAGGATTGGGGAAGGGGGGGAGAGGTGCTGACAATCAGCAAGGAAGAAAAGGACCTAGGAGTTATCAGTTCTGATGACCTAATGGTGTCAAAACAGAGCAAAGATGTTGCAAGGAGGGCCAGTGGCATGCTGAGGTGCATAGGCAGAGGTAACATCTGGTCTGGCTCAACCAGCACCTAGACTTCTCAGCCCACATTGACTCTATCCACATAAAACTGCACCCGAAACTGGGAGCACTTTACCGGAACAGAGGCTGCCTTCCCCTGCCAACCCAAAAAGAAATTGTTCAGAAAATGATACTCCCACTCCTTGATTACAGTGACATAGTTTATAGCTCGGCCCCCAAATCCACCCTCGCCAGGCTAGACCCTCTCTTCCATTCCTTCTGCCATTTTGCCCTGGACCGCCTGCCCACAACTCACCACTGTGATCTCTACAGATCCTTAGACCTTCCTTCCTTACAGGACCGGAGAATGGCACATTGTGCAAGAATAACAGCAAAATACTGGTCCCAGTCCCTCCCCCCATACCTTGCTAATACCCTAGCTGCCCAAACCCCTTCATGCTACACCCTCCATAATCTCGACTCTAGGCTCCTCACCCTCCCACGCATGTCCTCCTCCAACGGTCAATGTGCATTCAAGTACCGTATGCGTTACCTGTGGAACGCCCTCCCAGCAGTGATTAGACACTCCTCCCCCTCTCTGCAGCTCAACCTCCTCCTCCTCAAACAGCATTTTGCCACCACCTGCTAGTGCAGCTAGCCCCTCAGGTATTTCCCAACGGTTTAAATACACGATTGCATGTGTGTTTGTTAGCTACATATTACAATGTGATTCCGCTGCACTTAAGCCTCATTGTGTGCCATAGTTGGACAAGTTTATTCCCCTGCCAAGAGGCAGGTGTATCTTGTACAATGTGTTTCTCGCGACCTTGCATTGTGCTTAGGCGTTCATTTGTATGTTGCTCTGTATACTGTCTACCCTAAATCCCCCTCCCCCCAGGACGCATCTGGAATCAAGCGCTACACCACTCAGTATGCTTTCCTGGTAAAACGCTTAAATAAATAAATAAATAAACATTAGCAGCAGGTATGAGGTGGAATACCATTGTATAATGCACTAGTTAGGCCTCACCTACGAACTGTTTGCAATTCTGGATGCCACAACTCTACAAGAACATTGACAGGGTGGAGGTGAACCACAGAAGGGTAACCAAGATGGTACATGGCTTACAACACAGAACATATCAGGAGAGATTAAAGGACCTCAATATGTACTCACTGGAGGAAAGAAGAGAGCCAAGAGACATGATAGACATGTTCAAGTACCTCAAGAACATAAACAAGGTGCAGGGGCAGACATCTTCCAATGTAGAAGGAGTACAAGAATGGAGGAGCATGATATGAAATTGGACAGGGGTAGATTAAGAGGAAATGTGAGAACAGTTTTCTTCACAGAAAGGGTAGTGGTCACATAGAATAGTGTGCCATAAGAGGTGGTGGGAACAAGCAAGATAGATGGTGGTGGTAAATGGGATTAAATCTGGGGAGAGGGGAGTGACCAATGAGATACCTCTGGGATCAGTCCTGGGACCAGTCCTGTTCACCTCCTTCCTGCATTTATGGTGCAGCTTCTGCCAAGCAGCACCCACTGCTCTCATTGCTGCTTCCTTGCTCTTCTGAAGCCAGTACCAGTACCAAACACCACTGCAAATACCTGCAAGTGAGCGTTCGGCATTGACAAATGCTTGTTAAATGTATGTATGTGTGTGTGTAAGAAGAGGATACAGAAGGCAAATATCATTTGTAGCATGGCAAAAAACAGAAACGGCAACTAAAGTAATGTCATTGGACCAAATGCAACACATGACCAAAGTTGGAGCAGGGATTAATCACTGGTAATGCCTGCTCCAACAAAGAATTAATCACTGGGTCAGCAGGTCAAGTTGTAGTACCAGTATAGAGCACAGCAAGAAACGTTGTTTGACAATATTACATAAAAGCATATATGTAACTGTTACAAAGGACACGTGAAGAGTTAATCACGAACTTAATCTGAAGTCCTACAATGCAACTGACCACATAAAACGCAGGATGTATCCACGCCGATACAAACCCAAAGAGTTCCAATGAACAAAAATTAAAAGAAGGGAACGGCACAAACATTTATACAGGTTACTCTATGAAATCTACCTCAGAGAGTGTAACAGTCTGCATACACACAACTATGTAAGTAGTGGTCTTGTGCGCGCCACAGTAGTGTGCGCGCTGTATCTCTAACAAAAAAGTTTCAGAGAAAATAAAAAGCATTGTAGAATCATAAACAATGTCTTCTTCATCAATACATGTAACACTACCACACATTACAAAACATAGTTATGGTCATATTACAAGCACATGAATGCCCTCGGAAGGAGGCTTCTACTGACTGGGGAATTAATGCATGGTTGGGTGGTTGTGGGCGCGGCCTCGGCCTTGTACCATAACCCCACTAACCATGCATAATTCCAGTAAACCTCCTTTATCGGGCGATAATGCTTTTTAATTATGTTTTTACATTTAAGGTATTTTTTAATTATAAGGCCTAGTAGAAGGTTTTTGTGAGTAAAGGCAACAGCTGCATTTGTGATAGTAGTCAGGGAAGTGTGGTATGGTTGATTCCATATGTGAAGCAGCTGCTGGACCTTCCTCCAGTGCTGTTGTGTTAGGATATCAACACTGGGTTTTGAGCTCCTCAGCCAGTCAGGTTACTGGATTTTTTATAGCCATACTATAGTGGAATGTTGGTGTATGTATTTTTATGTATTGTTCTATGCTGAGAAAAATTGAAAAATTTTCAATAAACAAAATTTACAATAGTGAGAGAAAGGTACAAAAATAAAATACTGTAAATATTTCCCTATATATCGGGTCACACCTGGAAACGAGCCTTGCTCAGCATGCCTTTTTTGGTTATCAAATTTTAAATAAATAAATATTTTTTTTTAGTATTTTTTTACCAGGAGGTGAATGAACTAGGTTAAGAATGCTTTTTCACTCATGCCCGATGTAGAAACAACAAATAATACAATTTATAAATGCAAAGAGGTTTATTGAGACTATGGCCCAGATATTCAAACTGCGCCAGTCTGTGGCACAAGCCTGTGCGCTGCTCAAAATAGTTGCACAGGGGTGTGGCCGGGGTGATATTCAATGGAGTTGCGCTATGGCGCAACTACTTTGACTATCGCACCCTGGTCACCCCCACTGTGCATGGCGCAGTGGAACTGCGCCAGCGCAAGTGGTCAGAGTGGAGCATTGAGATGCGGTGGTGCAAGTTCCATTGCGCCATGCACAGCACCTACAATATTCAAGGGTGACATGAAAATGGGGCCATAATTTATGCAAGGCACTGCGGGGGCCATTTGCATCTGATTATGGCCCCATTTGCATGCCGATTAGCATGCGCGCCGATCCCTGATGACTTGCGCCTGGCGCCCTGCCAGGCAGCAGCTGTCGGGGACCGACGCCCTACAGCCTGATCACGGACGCCCCATAAGGGACAAAGAATGTCTTCATCCCTGGTGGTCCAGTGGACCACAAGTAGCCGATCGCGGGCATTACTGATCCCCAAAGGTCCAATATCCCTGGTGGTCCAAGCGGTTCTGATTAGCCGATCGCGGGCACTGTATCCACCCAAAGGTCCAATATCCCTGGTGGTCCAGCGCGACTATGATTAGCCCACTCGTGGGCATAACTATATCCTTCCCAAAGTCCAGTATCCCTGGTGGTCCAGCGGATCGCGATTAGCCCAATAGCAGGCATAACTGTATCCCTCCAAGTCCAATATCCCTGGTGGTCCAGTGGACCACGATTGCCGATCGCGGTTGGCATTTCTCTATCCCCCAAGTCCGAACTCCTGGTGATCTGGTGGACCCCCACCCCACCCACTGAGCCCCACCACCCCACTCCCCGCCAGCCGGGCGGGCGGCAGCACCCCACCCGCCTGCCACCCCGCCACCTGCCAACTGACAGTTATATGAGCTGCACGCCCATTGTTCAGTGCATGAGCCAATGGGTGTGCAGCCCATACCGTACTAGTCAGTCCAGATATGTGAATGAATGAAACAATGGGGAGGGGTTATCCTTTGTTTAGGCTGCTGCCTTTTTAGCCCCATGATTTGGAATCAATAAAGTTGGTGATTGTGCTAAAGTAAGCTCGCCTATACAAAGGACTACCTACCCTGACGCTTCGCTCAGTAGCACTTCGTCAGTTGGTGTGACATGCCATAAAGTTAGTTATTTTGCTAAAGTAATCTAGTGCATTGCCAACTTCATTTTCCATGTGCAGTGCTTTCCTATCTTGGAACTCGAGTCTTTGTACGGGACTGGGTAGTTACCACTGGAAGAGTGCTGTGCTGGAGGGAAGGAGCATGCATACAAACATACAAATCTTCCAGAAGAAGAAGGCCATATGGTCTATCAAGTCTGCCTGATGCGGGCCCCCTGTATAATTGTTTATACTGGCTCCTGACCCCCTTATCTTTGACTGTAATCCTTCCTTTGATTTTGTCCCACCCCCTCTTGAATCCAATAATCATCTTCTGATTGACAACCTCTGCAGGCAGTTAATTTCATCCTTGACACCACTCACTCCATAAAGAAGTGTCTCCTGACCTCCTTCTTAAACCCCCAGACCAGTTTGTAACTGTGCCCCCTTGTGTTGGTATTCCCACTCAAGCTAAAAGGTTCCCAAGATCCACCTTGCTTATACCTTTAAGGTACTTGAAGGTTTCAGTCATAGAAACATAAAAACATAGACTTTGACGGCAGATAAGGACCACTTGGCTCACCCAGTCTGCTCATTTCCCTACCTATTGGATAAGCTGTAGATTCTACTTAACCAACAGCCTGCTTCCTGCAAACCCCCACTATATTTGCGTTATGTCTGTCCCATGCATTTTGAATTTCCCCACTGTTTTAGACCCCACAACCTCTCCAGGAAGGCGGTTCCATGCGTCCACCATTCTCTCCGTGAAAAAGAATTTCCTCACATTACTCCTGAGCCATCCCCCCTCTAACTTTAAATTGTGCCCCCTTGTTCTTAGACATCTCTTTTTCTGAAAGATGCTACCCTCCTGGACTTTGTTGATTCCCTTGAGTTACTTAAAAGTTTCTATCATGTCCCCCCGTCCTCCTTTCATCAAGGGTATACATATTAAGCTCTCTCAGTCTCTCTTCATATGGTTTCTGATGCAGACCCTGCACCATTTTAGTTGCCCTCCTCTGACTGCTTCCATCCTGTCTATGTCCTTGCGTAGATGAGGTCTCCAAACTGCACGCAGTACTCCAGATGGGGTCTCACCAACTGTCTGTACAGAGGATAACCACTTCCCTTTTCTACTTGTGATGCCCTCCCTATGCATCCCAGTATCCCCTGGCCTCCTTACTGACTTCTCACATTGCTTACCCACCTTAGGTCACCTGATATGACTACACCCAGATCCCTTTCAATTATTAGTTGCTAAGTACCTCCCCTGCTATTGTGTACTCTTCTCCTGGATTTTTATTTCCCACATGCATTACTTTGCACTTCTTTGCATTGAATCTAAGTTGCCATATGTGTGACCATTATTCCAACCTTGCCAAGTCCCTTCTCATCCTTTCTACCCCCCCCTCCGTGTATCAACTCTGTTACAGATCTTTGTGTCATCTGCAAAGAGGCATACCTTTCCTTCCAGACCCTCTGCAATGTCACCTATAAAGACGTTAAAGAGGACTGGACCCAGTACTGAGCCCTGAGGTACTCCACTAGTAACCCCCTTTTCTTCAGAATGTGTTGCATTCACTATTACCTTCTGTGTCATGTTGTGCAGCCAGTTTGCTACCCAGGCTACCACCCTGGGACCCACTCCCAGGCTGGCTAACTTGATTATTATTCTTTTGTGTGGAACTGTGTCAAATGCCTTGCTAAAGTCTAGGTAGGCCATATCCACAGCCCCTCCCTGGTCTATTACTTTGGTCACCCAGTCAAAGAAATCGATTAGATTCATCTGACATGACCTTTCTGCTGTGAATCCATGCTGCTTTGGGTCCTGTGCCCCGCTGGCCTCTAGGTACTGAACTATTCTTTCTTTCAGAAGTGATTCAATCATTTTCCCCACCACTGAGGTCAAACTAACAGATCTGTAGTTTCCTGCTTCTGCCTTGCTCCCACTTTTGTGAAGGGGAATCACATCTGCCCTCCTCCAGTCCTCAGGTACCACCCTATCCTCCCATGATTTGTTAAAAAAGTGTGGTCAGTGGTGTCACTAGGTCCTCCCTTAGTTCTTTTAGGATTCTAGGGTGAATCCCATCAGGCCCCAGTGCTTTGTCCACCTTGAGTTTTAGGAGTTCTTTCAGGACTCTTTCTTCTGTAAATGGACTGGCGTCAACCCCACTACCCAGAGTGCTTCTATTGTTTGGTTTAGGTAACTCCTTCTCTTCTTCTTTTGTGAATACTGAGCAAAAGTATTCATTCAGTATCTCTGTCTTTTCCCTGTCTCCCTCTGCCCACCTCCCCTCTCCTTTATTAATCTTCACTATCCTTCCCTTAACCTTTCTATGCTCCTTAATGTACCTATAAAAGGTTTAACCCCCTTCTTAACTGAGTTGGCTATCTTTTTCTCAGTTTGGGCCTTTGCTTTTCTGACTGCCTTCCCCACTTCTTTCTGCTTTAATTGATACAGTTCCCTGTCATGCTCCATCTGTGATTCCTTATACTTTTTGAATGCAGCCTTTTTCTCCTTAACCTTCCCTGACACCTTGTTTGAGAACCATAGTGGTTTTCCCTTCTCTCTTCTATCCTTCAGTGAGTACATACTGTATTAACCCTTGTTATGCCACGGACTGATATATCAGTCCTGAATTTCTATGCATACTAATTCTGTTGGCAGCTTAAGGGTTAAGGCTCCTCAGCCTGTCTTGTTGACCCTGAATCATTTTTGTGGCCCTTTTCTGTATGGTCTTGAGATGATTTATGTCCTTTCTCAGGTAGAATGCCAGTACTGCACACAGTACTCCAAATGTGATCACTTCGGGGATCTGTGCAGTGTCAGGATCACCTCCTTCTTTCTGATTCTGAACCCATACTGTAGCTCTGCACCCCATCATCCTGTTTGCCTTGGCTGCTGCCTGTTTGCATTGCATAGACTCCTTAAGGTTGCTGGTTATAGGTCTCCCCAGATCCTTTTCCTTCTCAGACTTCTATGAACTTAACCCCCCCCCCCACCTATCTTTGGCTCTTGGGTTCTTGCAGCCAATGTGCATGACTTTACACTTTTTTACATTGAACCCCAGCTGCCAGACAACAGGCCGCCTTTCTAGCCATGCAAGGTCCTCCCTAAGGTCCCTGACTGCCTCTTTGGCACCCACCCTCCTGCAGAGTTTGGTGTTGTTCGCAAAGAGGCAAACCTTGCCCTTGATGCCTTCCACAATGTCATTTATGAACACATTAAACAACACAGGCCTGAGCACTGACCCTTGTGAGACCCTGCTGGTAACCTCCCTCAATCCTGAGTGTTTCCCCTCATCACCACTTTTTGGGTCCTCCCATTGAGCCAATTTATTTATTTATTTAGTTACAGTATTTATTTATTTTTTGTTTGCCAGGTAGATGTACTAGACAATAAAGTGCTTATTTTCAGGCATGACCCAGGAGAAATACAACATCAAACAACAGTATCACAGTGTTCCAAGGTACGAAAGCACAGTTATACAGGCATCCACAATAGAAATCAAACAATTCAGCAGTGCAAACACAACACATATGAGCAAATACTCAATGAGTATGGTTGAAAAGGCAACAGAGAGCTGAATTACAGCTGCAAATAACAGTGCATCAGGTACACGAGCATTTATCAGAGGACCACAGGAACTTATGAAGCTCACCCTTGAAAACTGGATGTGAAGGAGACACCTTAAGGTTAGGTGGAAGTGAGTTCCAGAGCTTACAGGTGATGCAGGAAAAGCCTGTTTGCCCATATTTGTAGAGCACTTGGATGCAGACAGAAGTGACAGGCCACTAGAAAATCTTGGGGGTAAGCCTGATCAGGTTTAGTGAACATGTCGGTGAGGACAGCAGGTTGGGCTGATCTGATAATCTTGTCTGTCATACAGCCTAGGATATATAGCCAACATGAAGTTGGGGAAAGCCACTCTGAGTTCGAGTAGAGAGCGCTGTATTGTGTCAGCCTGGGTATAAGGGATAAGCAAAGTGGTAAACATTATTATAAGTGGTGTTCCATTTAT
Source organism: Neoceratodus forsteri (assembly GCA_016271365.2). NCBI lineage: Eukaryota > Metazoa > Chordata > Ceratodontiformes > Ceratodontidae > Neoceratodus > Neoceratodus forsteri. The sequence goes on along the minus strand of CM028130.1, from coordinate 533,053,440 downwards.
TTAATCACTGGCTCACATTGCCGTACCCACACATGTGACCTTTATTCCCAATCTGGATGGCTTCAACTGGACAAACACATAAAATACCAAACCTGCATCGGGGCCAAGAAAATTATAATGGGTCTGGCCCCACCTGGTGTCTGTGCCTTCCTTAAGCCTAGACATAGGAACGTCAATACAAGGAGATCCAATTCCCATCTACTACATATCCCACGATGTCACACAACCCAAGGACAAAGATCATTCACCTATCGGGCATCCAACTGGCTCAACTCTCTTGGCAGCAACATAACGACCGCTCCAACACTTGGCCTCTTCAAGTCCAAGCTGCGCCTCTCACTGCTTGTATCCTGCGATTGCCCATCTTAACATTTCCACCGTTCCAGCTGCAAATGCCCAGCACCCAGCACTTACAATCAGTCTTTGCACCCCTAGCACCTTACCTGTCATATTCCTTGACCAAGGGCCCTGGCTGTACTGTGCTCACTCCTGCGCCCACCTCCCCCATATCTCCTCTCTGCCCTCACCCCAACCACCTCCCATACTCCCCACCCCCTGCACCTCCTTATCCCCTCATCTCCTACCCTCACTTCCCCCACCACTCTCCCTTCCCTTGTTTTGCTCATAGCTCAAGTCTTTGTACTGGTTATTACATGTCTGTAAGTCAATGACTATATGTTTGTAACTAAAAATGATGACTGTTGCACATGTTGACATGGAACCTTTGTAAAACAGCCTCGTCTCAAAGGTATTGTAATCCTAGATTGAAATAAATAAATAAATTAAGTTTTATTTGCATGTCTAACAGTAAGGTGTAAGACCATAGATAAGGCAGGACAACAGAACACCTTGAGTCATAGCTAGCCTGGCAGCAGGAGTCAGGGCATGTAAACTAGCATGCATTAGTTACGTGCAGGGTAAATTCAAGGGCAGGATCCAGGGTTATGCCTAGGTATTTGAAGGAGTCAACAGTGGTTAGGGGAAAGCCATCAGAACAGAAAATAAATGGACAGGCCCTTAATTTAGGTACTGATCCAAGAGCATGGAGTGAGTTTTGCTAGAGTTAAGGAGAAGCCTGTTTTCAGTTAGCCAGGACTGAAAATAGAAACATAGATCTTGTCAGCAGAAAAGGACCTTTTAGCCCATCCAGTCTGCCCCTTGTCCTTGCCTATTTTATCACCACTGACCCTAGTTGGTCATAGCTGTCACTCCTCTTCCCCATTCCTCTACCTAATATGCCCCTGTGCCTATCCCATGCATGCCTGAAGCTCCCCACAGTCTTTGCCCCCACTACCTCCTCTGGCAGGCTGTCCAGTCATCCACCACACATTCCGTGAAGAAGTATTTCTGCACATCTCTCTTAAACTTCCCTCTCTTGGCTTTATTGCATGCCACCTTGTTCTAGTGCCTTCCTTTCTCTGAAATAGACCCTCTGCTTACACCTTGTTCACTACTGTGACATATTCAGTCATGTCCCCTCTCACTCTCCTCTCTTCCAGGGAGTACATGTTGAGTTCCTGCAGTCTTTCCTTGTATGGCTTCTCATGCAACCCTTTCACCATTTTGGTTGCCCTCTTCTGTACCACCTCCTCCTCCCTTTCAATGTCCTTGAAGAGCTTCTGCCTCCAGAACTGGACACAGTACTCCAGAACACTACCAAACTCAGCATTAAGCCGCAAGTTAATGTCAGTAGTGTTCTTGGAGTTGGTATATACTATATAGTGCCTATTGTCTGCGTAAAGCAAGGTGGAGCATTAAGATGTAGACTCAGGCAGGTTATTAATGAACAGGTTCAAGAGCAGTAGGCCCAGAATAAAGCCTTGAGGAACTCCCATGTTAAAGGTGGAGAGGTCATATTTAGATTGGTTAAATTTAACAAACTGCTGTCTATCACTGAGGTAACTACAAAACCAGGTGATGGCAGTAGTCCAGCTGGTCAGTTTGCTACCCACCCCTAAGTACTCCAACATTTTGATCAACCTCTTAAATGGAGCTGAGTCAAAGGCCTTGAAGACTAAACAATAAATTTATAAGAAACGGTTTACAGATTTTTTTAATTTAAGTAATACTGTGATTCACCAACAAGCAGTAAACATCATTTAGGTAACTGCAGCTGGTTGTGCTGATTTATTTTACTAACATGAGTTAATACTGTTTTAAAATGCATTCTTTTTTTCCCCCAACCAAACTACCTGTATACATCTGGCACTTGTGCTCCTGAGATACCCCCCACACTCATTTAAATATCTCCGAAGCTGCTGTCCAAATTCTCTCCTCTACATGAGTTCTTCTGCCCCCCCCCCCCCAAGCAGGGCCTCGACAGTGAGGAGCAGCCACAGTTGACAGGGGAGGAGCAGATGGCATCTGGAGTTTTCCACATCACCTGGGGTGAGCAGTCACTGGCCCCTTCATTCTGTTGAGCTAACTGGGGATTTTCCTCCAGTTGTTCCTCCTACCTCCTCAGCATACATCTAAGCTGCCCGCGACATGCTCCTATAGGTGGGTGACAGACGATATTGCATCGTCATCCATGATGTCTGTGTAGTTGCTGCTTCCCACAATAGGAGGTGCTGTAATAGTGAAGCATGCATCACACTCCCTCCCTGATCAGGGTGTGATGCAAATGAACCACTGGCCCTGGGCAGGGGAGTTGGGAGCAAGAATCGATCCTGGGTCTCCTAAGTGGTGAAGCAATGCAGGGCCAGTCAACACCACTGAGTGGGCCATGAACCTTTGCTTTAAAAGCAGCTCTGTGAGCTCAGTTGGCTCTACAGTTGTCTACACCACCTTCTGAACACTGGCAAAACAGCTGCTCCAGTTCGTTTGAGAAACATACAGAACCTTTTACATACATACATACATACACACATAGTTGCCAGCAGATTAGGCCTAACGGTCTATCTTGTCTGCCCAACCCAGCTCACTGGTAGTGTACAGTAGCTGCTCTACCTTCCCCCATTATTTCCACCCTCCCTCCTACTTCCCCTCCCTGTACATCTCTGGTTCACCATACCCCCAACCTGTACAGTGCCCCATACCTGTCCCAACCCTTCTTGAAACCTCTCACAGTTCCCAATTTAACCACATCATCCAGCAGTGCATTTCATGGTGCCACCACCCTCTCCATGAAATAATGCCCCCTTGCCTCCCCTCTATACCGCCCCTCTGCTAACTTTAGACTATGGCCTCTCATAGTCCTCTCCTCCCTCAACTTGAGCAGACCCTCCTTGTTCCCTCTGTTGAACCCCTTCAGGTATTTGAAGGTCTCTATCATATCCCCTATCCCTTCTGTCCTCCAGGGAGTACATGTTCAGCTCTCTAAGTCTGTCCTAATATGACAACCCCTCCAGACCACTAATCATCCTCATCACCCTTCTTTGGACTCTCTCTCTCCAGTAGTGAGATGTCCTTTTTAAGGCAGGGGTGCCAGAACTGCCAACAGTACTCCGGATGCAGCCTCACCAGTGAGGTGTACAGATGAAGTATAACCTCCCTTCTCCTGGACATTATCCCCCTGACTATACATCCAAGCATTCTGTTTGCCTTAGCCACTGCTCTCCTGCACTGCTCCAAGTGGTTCCCTTTAGCATCAGTCATCACCCCCAGATCCTTCACCATTGTTGCGACAGACAGCTGTACCCCCCCAAGTGGTAGTTATACCCAGGGTTCCTAACACCTAGGTGCAGAACGCTACATACATTTGTGTGCGTTAAACCCAAACTGCCATGTGTGGGCCCAGCTTTAATGGGTTCAGGCAGTCAGAAACTCATCAGCTAGCCAAGCAAGGTGCTGACTACACTGGGTGAGACGGTTCTATGCTCCCAAATTTCAGTCTGTTCACCCATTCAGGTCTCCATATCTTTCAGACTGGCACTTACTGTGGACCTGGGATAACCTAAGGGACTACCTTACCCTGTTTTGATAATGACCCACCTGCATTTCATTTCTAAGACATTAGGTCGGTGAGACCCTATCACTCAGAACTGCTCTTGTGTATTCGCCTTTGCAGCTAAGAGACAATACTATGTGGGCCCTTGGTAAGCAGGGGCCATCAAGACCGGGGTTATATATTTCTGTAGTGTACTGCAAACATTTACTTTACTTTGGGTATTACAATGCAGTTTATCATCTTTCCTACTGGTTGCAGTTAGCCAAGTGGGATACCTCTTATGCTTTGCATATTGTTTTTTTATATATATAAAAGACTATTACCAGCTATTCGGAAGCAGAGGAGCAGCTGGGGTAAAAATACAAACAAAGGAAATGTCTGTAGCATGAGACTGTATCCTGGCTTGGTTCTGCATCCTAATGTTACTCTATACAGTTGCAGTCACTGTTTATAGGTTGTTATATATTTTTTCACTACGTTCCATGCCTTGCATGGTAGAAGAAGTTTAAGGGGTTAACCCAGGGACCAGCTCCAGTTCCCTTGGGCTCTATACTTGGGGGCAGAGCTGTTTAGGATCATTGTTACCTGTGAAAATGACTATCTATGGTAGGTTAGTTCTTGCTTTACTGTGTCACTTATCTACCTGCTATGGTTAGCCTGGTTTCCGGGCACACTAGCGGTGTTTGCCCCTCCTGACTCACCTTACCCCTGTTGGTCCAAGCTTTCTTATGAGTAGGGAGGCCTGCCACTTGCTGTGGCCACTTTCCCTCCCAGCTGGTTCAAACTGCTCCTTTATGTCTCTGCCTAGCCACTTAGAGGGTGTTCTCATTGGCCCTCCTACCTTGGAAGTCCACTTGGTCAGTTCAATTTGTTATATTTGTTCTCGTTGTTTATCCATACAGTTTGTGTGTACTGAATGTTGTCTCAGGCTTTGTACACAGGTTTGTTCTGTTTTTTTGGCTGCACAAGGGCACAGGTTTTATACATTCTTCCATGCACGTGGGGATACTGATGCCTGCAGGGAGTGCCTCCCCCACCAGATGCTGGTTGAGGAGCTCTTCATCTGGTCTGCCAGGGCTGGCTTAACATTCCTTTGCATTCAGATCCAGCAAGTGAGAGTCCCTGAAGTTGTGGTTGTCTTGCTTTCTATTCTATCATACGGAGACGACGATTGGTTGGGAGAAAATTTTTCTGGATTTTTGAATATGGTTTATAATCACACTGTTAAAATTCGATCCCAAAATGTCAATGGAGTCAATAATCCGGTTAAGAGGGCCAAGGTTTTGGCATCCATTAGAAAATTATGCCCCACATTTGTCTTCCTTCAGGAGACACATCTCAGTCATGAAGAACATGCCAAATTGAGCAAATATGGCTACTCTCAAATAGTAGCCTCCTGCTACCGGGGTGGTAAAAGTCGTGGCATGGCCATTTCAATTCCCAGGAATACCCCCTTTACATAACTCACATTTATACTGACCCTGAGGGCTGCTTAGCTTTACTCTTGGATACGTTCATGGGAGTTGCAGTAACCCTGGTTAGTCTCTACATTCCCTCTGGCTCTGATGTAGGTACTGTGAGAGCTGTCTTGAGGAAGATCACAGAGCTCCACTTCAGGGTCTTGCTTATGGGAGAGGACTATAATGTAATTTTTGACCCTAAAGATGCTACTGTTTCGAACCCTCCTCCCTGAGAGACAGGAACACAGAAGGCTGAACAATCTTACTTTAAGGAGGTGGGCTGGGTTGATGCTTGGTGTTCACTTCACCAACAGGCTCGGGGATACACACATTTTTCAGCACCTTACAACCTTTACACACGTATTGATCTCTGTCATACCTCTGGGGAGCATCAGCATCTTTACAGGATTATCAGATACTCCCCATTCTCCTCTCTGACCATGCCCCGGTGTTACTGACTCTGAACTGGAAACTCAAACAAAGGATCACCTTGTGGCGTTTAAATAATTATTTACTTAATTTACCAGCTTTTCAAGAAATGAATCAAGAAAAGATCCTGCAGATTATTGCAGATAATAATCACCCAGGAGTACAGCCTACCATTTTATGGAACACACTTAAAACAGTTTTGCGAGGAGAAATAGTAAAGTTCTCCATGCATTATAAAAACCTAAGCGGAAAAATTAAACTTATTACAGGCACAATTACAGACTCTCCAAGATCAACATGCTCAAGGAGCTCAAGCTGTGGCCCCTCTTTTAGAAGTCACCCAACAGAGAATACAAAGTACCTTAGACGTCAAAACTGAACTGGCTCTGCGGTTTTTAAAACATAAGTACTATGATGGGGGCTCTCGGGCTGCTTGAGAGCCTTAGGCAAATAATATCTCAGACAACAATCACCCAAATTCGCTGCCCTACCTCTGGCTCTCTTTTAAAATACCCTAGGGACATCCTGCTGGCCTTTCAACACTACTGTACTACCAAGCCTTATATGCTGCTGAAATTGCCCCTGACTCCATGGAATTGAATGCATACCATGATAACCTGCACCTCCCTAAATTAACTCTTGACCAAATAGCCATACTTGAGACCCCGGGTACTCAAATGGAAGTGGAAGGGGCCATTTGAAACTTGAAATCTGGGAAGACTCCGGGACCAGATGGCTACACGGGGAAATTTTATAAATCCTTCCAGGAGCTGTTGGTTCCACCCTTATTGAATACTTGCAGAAAAGTGATGACAGGTGAATCTACCCCACTTATGTGGAGATATGCCACCATTTCCGCTACTCCTAAACCCAGAAAAGACTCAACACACTGTTCATCATATCGTCCGATATCAGTGTTAAATGTAGATTATAAACTGTTCACAGCAATAGTAGCTAAACACTTAGAAAGCATATTGTCTTTCATTATTAATGGGACCAAACTGGTTTTATTTCAGCCCGACAAACAAGGTAACATAAAACAAACCCTGCACATTCTCCACTATGCTGCCCAATTGAAACTACCTTTTCTTTTACTGAGTTTAGATGCAGAGAAGGCTTTTGACTGGGTGGCATGGCCTTTTCTTGCTGTGACCCTGAGTAAACTGGGTTTCCTCCAATTGTTTGATAAAATCCAACACAGTCTATGTGAGGCCCCGCTGGTATACGTCAAGGTAAATAATTTCATATCTGAACTGTTTCCTCTCTTCCGTGGGATGCGACAGGGGCACTCTCTCTCTCACCCCTGTTGTTTGCCATCTACCTGAACTCCTGCCTCAGGCCATCCACCAAAGCATTGTGATCACCGGGATCTACCTGGGGGTATGGCAGCAAAAACTGGCTTTATACATGGATGATTTGCTTATATATCTAACTTCTCTAGATCAGGCTCTCCCTCCCCTGTCGTATACAATTAATTTTTTTGACAATTGGCTGGTTATAAATTAAATATGACAAAAACAGAGATTCCTCAAGTACATTATATACACCCTCCCATCACACACGGAAAACTTTTTGATTTAGCTAGGACCTTCCAGCTTTTAAATATGGTATGCTGACCCGATGGTGACGCCAACACAACAACATACCTTGCTGTCTGCAAAATCGACACTTTGCGTACAGGTCACTGTGTTGGTGTGCCTGAGACAGGGGCACACTCTCTTCCAGTCTTGCACTCCCTCCCCGAATCAACTCCGACTGGAGTTGATAATCCAAAGTGCGGAGGGTGCGGGGGCAGAGCCCCCTGCATGGGGGGTTCAGGGCCAAAGCCCCCCATTAGAAAAACAGGAACAGGAACCATACAGGATTTATGCCTATCACAACTTGCAGTCAACATTAATCCCATTGCCGAGATGCTGGTCAACAGACGTGTTGTCGAACCGGCATCGTAGAACCTTAAATATTTAGGGGTTCATCTTGTGAGAGACCACTCCCACCTAATGTGCCATAATTATGACCCTCTCTTAAAGCAATTCTCTACAGGTTTAGAGACCTGGAAGAATATTTCTCTCCCTTTGATATAACGCATTGATGCGGTGCGTATGAATCTGCTTCCAAGGTTTCTTTATCTCGCCAAAACTCTGCCAGTAACCCTCCCCCCATACTTTTTTAGAGATTTGAACAGAAAGATCTCTAGGTTTATCTGGAACGATCAAAAACTTCATATCTGATTTTCTATTCTGCAGCTCCCTAAATACCTGGGGGATTGGCTTGACCAAATTTATTCCAATATCATCAGGCAGCTCAATTACGTACTGTATTCTATTGGCTTAATGTTACCTACCAAGCTCACTGGAAATCCCTGGAAATTCAGGAAGAGGATTTACACCACTTAAATAAAATTCTACATGTGCACCCATCCCCTCCCCTTGCTGATGTAACACAAAATCCTTACACTAGTGACACTCCATGACATTGGAGAGTATTATTAGAACAACCCCTCTCTCAAACATGGTTCAGATATCTTCTGTATTCTCTCCCCTCTATGGTAACCTTTTTTCCAGCTTCTCTGGACCATGGATTTTGAAACTGGGAAAAAGAGGGCTTCCATTTAGTGGTGCACTTTCTCGAAGAAGGTCAGGTATTATTCTTAGAAATGCAACAGCGGTATTCTTTGCACCCCCGGATCGGTTTCACTACCTGCAGGTGATAAATTTCATTAAAACATTGGTAACCCCGCCATTGCCTGATGCAGCTGTTCTTCCAGTGATAACTGTGCTGCTGTCAGCTCTGAAGGGTACAGCTCCTCTTCCACATATGATTTCTTATATTTATGACGCCCTCTTCCAGTTACATGCAGACTCGGTTGATAGCATCAGAACAGCCTGAGAAGTAAACTTACACCACCTCATGGAGAACCAGGGCTGGCAAAACCACCTCAAATTTCTCCACTCCATTACGCATTCCCGTGAGTGGAGGGAGTTTTCATGGAAGGTCACCATTCGATTTTTTGGGGGTACCAACCATTCAATCTAAACATGCCCCGAGATGGAAGGGGGCAGGCTGTTGGAGGGGCTGTGGACATCCTTCAACTATGCATGGTCATATTTTCTGGCATTGCCCACTACTAAAACCCTTCCTGACAGCACTTGTCATGGAGATATCGGAGCTGTTCAGTGACCAGATACCCCCGACCATAGACTTTTTTTCTATTTTCTCAGTATGTGGGGGTGAGGACCTGGAAATCCCCACCCACTAGGAAATTACTTAATATTTACCTCTTAGCTGCAAAAAGCCATCACAAAAATGGCTCACACCTACGACTCTTTCGGTCTCTCTCTGGCAAGATATAGTGATAGGAATATATAAAATGGAAAAACTAACTGCACAGGTGAACCATTAGCTTGAAAAGTTTGAGATGCTGTGCAGGCAACAGGTATTTTACATTATCAAACATGGACGGGACTTTGCTTCCTGACAAGGTGTGATTCCGGTTTTATTGGAGGAGGCATTCCCCACAGGCTTTTGCACATGCATCTCCTACCCAGACCATCATCGGGCCTTGACCTTTTTTGTAGCTGTCAGGCACTGTGATCCCTGTCTTATCAATAACTTTTCCTATGAACCTGATTGTGTTGTATTTTTGTCCCTCAGGTAGCAGCCATTGTTATTGTTCGAATAAATGTTCATTGTTCTATGTCTGTATTTTTCTAAAGCAAATATTAAAAAACATAAAGCTAAAAAAAGCAGCTCTGTGTGCAGCCCCCTATTTTACCAGTACAGTTACTAGAACCAGGGACATGATTGGTTACTGTAACCCCCCTGCAAATGGGGGTTCGCAAAAGTCTTCCAGGAGCTTGCCTGACTGCTCCAAGTCTGGGCGGTGTTCGGCATCTGAGCTATTTAAATGTGGTTCCAAGTGCGTACTATTTGAGCCTCCACATACTGTCTCTTTAAGAGCTGTCTGCCTGCAGACATAATTAATTTGGATGGGGGTCTGTGTGTTTCCCTGCTTGAGTCCCACTCGACCTACTGCCAAATCGCTCCATTTCTGCAGTCGCTAAGAGCGCAGAGGGAGCTCTTCTGAAAGACGTAACTGTTTACCAGAACTTAGTTAGAGTGATAATGAAAATACAGTTTGTCTGACCTGTCTTTTGTTACAGCACGAACTCTGTCTACTTGCTACCTCATTTGGGTCCAGAACTGCTGAATGAGACCAATCAGTATTTGGGACCTTTGAACTGGAGCCTACTTTGGGCAAATCAGAACTGGGACTCTCACTTGTAGCCAGCCACAAGGGGATTATATGAAGAGAGCTTCTGGGAAATGTAGCTTGGACCTTGGTGCCTTTTTACACCAATAGAGGGAGCCTGTTGTGACTGACAAGGAGGATCAGCCAACTGGAACCTTTTGGATTTGGAGGAAATGCCCTGCTCTGTTACTGGAAAGCTCAGATCAGTTGTGACAGTGAAGAGAGAAGGAGCTCTGTACTTCTGCGGTGTATAGTTTCACGCGGGAAGCGCGTGTGAGGCCCTGAGGTCCGGCCTGCAGTCGTTGTGAGTGCCAGTTCGGTCTGAATCCGAGTTATGAGGAGAAAGAAGCACCAGAAGTGTGGAAACCAGGCTCACCCTGTAGAAGACTGGAGAAATTGCTGAATCACGCTCGGTCTGTCAGGAACCGAAGCTGCTGTGTGTGCTCCTGGGTATTTTGCAGGAAGTGCGATCGGGATCGAGGAGCAGCCTGCCTGGTATAGTACTTTCCTTTTACATAAGAATGTGCATAGTGCTTGTGTGGAATCGCTATTTCAAATCCCCTGTACTGTGTGCTGTGTGTTGAAGCTGGAAGCAAACCCCAGCTTGTCTCAGACTGAATCCGTTCGCTATCAACTGCAGTCGGGTCCAGTCACAAGGACCTTGTCTCCATGCCCTGTTGTTCTGGCAATCCAGAAGAACATCCACCATCCTGTCCTCAGCTTGGGTATTGTGAGTACAAATCAGGGTATTCCCCTTCAGCCTGTCTTCAATCACAAGTGTGTCATCTAATTCTTGTTGTTTCACTGCTTCATGGACTGAGCCATCCGCCCGGATTATAATTGGGTGTTGTGCATATATTTTCTTCTACAGGGCCCTATCCATCTGCACCTGCCGGCCAACCCCGGGCAATGGACCTGGCTAGCCCCCCCAACCTGGGTACCCAGAGTGTGACTTTTCAGACCCTGCATGTGTGTGTACAGTACTGTGATTTAATGCCACCAATTAACCTGATTTCCCCCTCCCATGTTACTGTCCCCTAAATAAATCAGATTTGTTGTTGTTATACTATATGCTGTCTGTGGTGTTGGTACTTATGGAAACAGTATTGTATTTCGCTGTGTATGTTGTTTAACCTTATTTTACAGGGGGTCCTCAGAGACGTGCTGCAGAATTAGTCTCGAGGGTAAGTGGTACTTTATGAGTGAACAGTGTGTATACATGGGGTATTGGAACTGTAACTCTCCTGTGTACTGTCACGAGCCACTAGAGGAATAAAGGGGTCTCGAGGGCCGGCCGTCGGCGCGGTGGCGCTACTGCTGTGGGCTTGGTGACCTGGGTCTGGAATGAGCCTGGGGAGCTGAGGACTGGCTGGGGAGAAGGCTGAGCGTCCATGGGACTGCTCGCCTTCTCCAGGGAGGAAAGGGGGACAAGGTTTGGAGCTTGACTGACCCCAGGTGGAGGCCTGGGGTACAGCAAGGGCCTGACCAATCCAGGAGGGGTGGGTGTGCCAGACATTGGCGGAGCTCTGCCTAGACATCAGGGCGCATGGCACACCCAGGAAAAACAGGGGAAGCACACCTCCGTCGTTCCAGGTAGACGGAGCGCCAGCACAGACCTCAATGGGCCCTGCCTGTCCTACAGCCCGTGATAACGTTAGTTAGGTGCTGTAGCCCCCCACCTCTTCCCTCGCCTGGGTAGATCCGAGGCTCCATGGGGGACCGCCATGGCTCCAGGCATGAAAGGAACCGAGGCAGATGCCAAGCTCTCCCAAAGAAGCGGAGCGTAGGGGGCAGGAAGGCGGAAAAACAGCAAGTTCAAAAAAAATAAAAGGGGGTCTCAGTGACCCAGAGGGCTGTGACCAAGCTAGTCTAACCTCTACAAACCCTGACCTCTGGGTGGAGGCACCCGCCATAGAACCTAGGCCCCTCAACCTGTTAGTAGTCAGCAGGCGGGGTAGTAGCCTTTGGGATAGCGCCACCTGGGGGTTACATCTTGGAGGCACCACTGGGATTAGCATCCTCTAGTGGCCACATTTACGAATCACTGTTAAAAAAAATGGCTACCCCAACAGAAGTGGCTGTACACCACTTGGTGGAGTGGTGTACTGGGCAGGAGGTCGACCCCCAAAATGCTATACTTATCTTGGATATCCCACTGGATACCAGTAAGGACACTGTAGAGGGGGTACTTTCTAAGGTGGAAGGTTTACACAACCCTGTGGTGGTGGGTCAACATGCTAATCTGCTCACCCACACTTTCATGGCCCTAGTAGAGTATAAGGATCCCATAGATAGCTCCAAAGTGCCACAGACTATTACCCCAGAGGAAGCCCTCACTGCCTAGAGAGTGATAACTAAGGACAGTAAAGACCCGAGGGGGACTGAGCTCCCCCCACTATCTGAAACTTTTGAGGAGAAATTTGCTAAATGGTTGCTGGAGGAAGGGAAAACTGTGAAGGACTTGAAGAAACTGTTCTTGCCACCTAGGGGCATACCACCCCCAACATCTGCACCCGCTCCAACCCCTGTCCTGTTGCCAACTTCTATACTTGCCCCGAGCCAGCAAGTGGTCATGGACCTTACCGCAAGCTCAAGCTATTCTCTGGTATCCGCCCTACTCCAAATGGGAAAGTCGATCTGGAGACCTGGATAGATTCTGCTGCTCTTGCGGTACAAGACTGGCAATGCTCGGAGGCTGAAATAAGGGCCCGCCTGTGGAAAAGCCTCCAGGGACCCGCCAAATGTATCTTTCACTCTCTGAGGTCCTCTAACCCTGACGCCAAAGCCCAAGAGTACATAGTCGCCCTTAAGAATGTGTTTGGGGGTACCACTAGTGTTGAGGCCTTGAAATGGAGACTTAGAGAAGTTAGACAACAGCTGGGGGAATTGTTATCTGCCTATATGAATCAATTAGAAGGGATCTTAGAGACCATTTTTCGGAAGGGTGGCTGAACCTTTAGTGAAGTGGACTGGGTAAGGCTGGATCATATACTTTGCTCTGCCCGGCACTCCAGCTGGGTGTTACTCAAATTGCAACTGCATCAAAGGAAATCCAGTCCCTTGTCTTTCCATGTGTTGATGAGAGAGATACAGGAAGTTGAGGAGGAGGAAGGTTTGTCAGAACCCTGTGCAGTTGTAGCTGCTACCTCCCCTGCTCCAGGTGCAGGGTCAGATGCTGATGGCCCGGAATCATCGAAATCTCATGACTCAATCTGAGGTCCCCATATTAGCCAAGGGGGGATGGTTACAGATGTCCCGCACTGGGAGGAGCTGCTGAGGGAGAATAGGAAAGCAACAGACAGTCTCATTATGAAGGCCGCTCCTACGAGTACGGGCACTGACACTTGCCTGACTGCTTCTGCTATGGGGGTGGGGGTGCCTACCCAGGCACCTCACATTGACAACAGTTCAAAACTTGATGTCTTGGCTATGGAGGTGAGGGAACTGAAGAGAGGTCTCCAAATGTCCAACCCACTGCCGGCTGAGGTGGCACCAAGGTTTTTTATTGATAGTACCAATACCGCAGCTCCCAATGTGATACCTCAGTCACCCCAAACTTCAGCAGGCATATTTTGCCATAACTGTGGGAAGGATGGGCACATAAAGAGGGAATGCCGGTCTCAGAAAGACAGAGAGAGTGGTGAGCCGGCTACAAGGAGAGCTTTGGAGTACCAAACAGTGGTTACGAGGTGCACAAAATGACAGCAGTGAAGGTCCCAGAAATGCTAACTCACGTCCCTTTGTAGCTAGATCATCTACCCAGGCCCTTACTACCGCCTCTCCAGACTGGTCCAGAATAGTGGGTCCCTCCATGGAGACCACTGTGAAGGTGAATGGAGTGTCTACAAGAGCAGTATTGGACAGTGGCTCCCAAGTGACAATTATGTTTCAGGACTGGTATCAGAAGCACCTGTCTGATGTACCCTTACAACCATTGGAAGTACTGCATGTCTGGGGTTTAAGTGAGAAGACCTACTCCTACTCCAGCTATATCTGAATTTGGTTGTCCTTTCCCACCTCTGTGGCTAGAGTGGCAGAGCAAGTAGAGACCCTGGCATTAGTGTGTCCCCCTACCGGACTGTATGATGGGATTCCTCTACTAATTGGGACGAATGCGCATATGTTTGGATGGTTGGCACAGTTGTGTCATGAGAAACAGGGGTCCTGGACTGGTAGAGCTCTAAGAATTCCGACCTGGATCAGGAAGGCCTACGATGCCCAGAGAGATGCTGACAAAGTGGAACCAGAGGAACCGGTTGGAATTGTATGGAAGAAGGATCCTGAGTTTATGATTTTGGCGCTAAATGCCCAGTGTACCTTACAGGGGGAAGTCCGTATCAAAAAGGATGTCAAGAATAAAATACTCATGCTGGATGCACCAGGCGATGGGATCTTGCCGGAAGGACTGCTGGTCAAGCCAAGTATTTTGCCTGCCAGAGCCCATGCTTATGCCAGAAGGGTAATGGTTCAAGTTCATAAAGTGTCTGATAGAGAGATTCAAGTAAATAGTGGTTGCACCCTGGCTCATGTACATTGTGCAGATACTGCAGTGTTACCCAGTAACAAGTGTTCGGGGAAGAGTGACAGAGTGATGCCCGACTTGTTCGATTTTGGTGACTCTCCGTTGCCAGCTGAATGGAAAATGAGGATCAGTGAGAAGCTTGCCCAGAGAGACCAGGTGTTTTCTTTCAAAGAATGGGATGTAGGATGTGTGCAAGGAGCTGAGCACCACATCCGGCTGCATGATGAAAGGCCATTTCATGAGAGGTCTCAACGCCTGGCACCTGCTGACATAGATGATGTGAGACAGCATCTGCAAGAGATGCTTGCTGCTGGTGTAATAAAAGAATCCAGAAGCCCATATGCTTCACCTATTGTGGTAGTGAGAAAAAAGAATGGGACAGTAAGGATGTGCATGGATTATCACACCTTGAACCGGTGGACTGTCCCTGGTCAGTATACAATGCCCCGCATCCAGGATGCTTTAGACTACCTGAATGGTAGCAAGTGGTTCTCCATGCTGGATCTTCACAGTGGGTACTACCAGATCCTGATGGCAACGGAAGACTGTGAGAAGACAGCCTTTATCTGCTCACTTGGTTTCTATGAGTTCATGAGGATGCCTCAAGGGATTTCAGGTGCCCCAGCCACCTTTCAACGACTGATGGAGCGTGCAGTGGAGGACATGAACTTATTAGAGTGCCTGGTATACCTAGATGATATTATTGTGTTTGGTAGCTCACTAGAGGAACATGAGAGCAGATTATTGAAGGTGTTGGACCGACTGGAAGACTTTGGCCTGAAACTGTCCATCGATAAGTGTCAGTTCTTCCAAACCTCTGTAAAGTATGTGGGGCATATAGTCTCCATCCACCGAGGGAATAGACTCCGACCCAAGTAAAGTTGAGGCCTTGACCACCTGGCCACTGCCCCACAATCTAAAAGAACTGCAAAGATTCCTGGGATTCTGTGGTTACTATCGCCGCTTCATCAAGGACTATTCAAGAGTGATCCATCCTTCACTTAATCTTACTCAAGGTTACCCTCCTACCCACAAAAAATACAAGAGGTCAATTCCCCCTGAGACTGAGAGAGTGTATTTCTGTCCTAATGAAGGTTTTGGGGCAAGATGGACACCTGAGTGTGAAGCTGCTTTTCATGAGATTATATATCAACTTACCCACGCTCCTGTTCTTGCCTATGCAGATCCAGCAAAACCCTATGTCCTACACACTGATGCTAGCCTGCAAGGTTTGGGGGCTGTGTTGTACCAGGAGCACGAGAATGGACTAAGACCAGTGGCCTTTGCCAGTAGAAGCCTGACCCCATCCGAAAAGAACTATCCTGTACATAAGTTAGAGTTCCTAGCTTTGAAGAGGGTTATTGTTGACCAATTCCACGAGTACTTGTATGGGGCTAAGATACTAGTAAAAACTGACAATAATCCTTTGACCTATGTGCAGACTTCAGCTAAGTTGGATGCCACTGGCCATAGGTGGCTTTCTGCATTATCTACATGCAACTATGCTGTTGAATACAGAGCAGGCCTGAACCACATAGATGCTGATGCTCTCTCCCGGAGGCCTGTTCCCTGGAATGATTGGGTCAGACTGTCAGAACCTGATATTTGAGCACTCTGCCAGAACTTTGACAGGGAGGAACAAATGTCCACGGACACAGTGGACTGTATGGTGGATTGTTTGGGACCCTCTGAGAATTGCATACCTGCTGCTTATTGCCACTTTTCTGCAATAGACATTGGTGCGCTGCCTCAGCTTGACAATGACAGTATTCAGCGGGCTCAATCCCAAGATCCCATGATCAAATCAGCTCTAGAAATCCTCTACGCAGGGAAAGATGTATCCAAGTTATGCTCCACTGATTTGAGAACTGCATTGTTATACAAGGAAGGTCCTAAGTTGAAATTGATTAATAGACTGTTGTACAGAGAAACAATAGACAGAGGGGGACAAATAGATAAACAACAGCTAGTTTTGCCCACTGCCTTTCGAGACTTGGTGCTGAGGTCCCTACACAACCACATGGGGCACCTTGGCATAGACAGAACACTTGACTTGGTGAGATCCAGATTCTATTGGCCTAAGATGGGGGCTGATGTTGAACAACACATTAGAACTTGTAGTCACTGCTTACAGAGGAAAGCATTGCCCCAGAGGGCTGTCCCCCTTGTTAACATCACCACCAGCGCCCCCATGGGGCTGGTCTATATTGACTTTCTAAGGTTGGAGCCAGATCAAAGAAATATCAGTAATGTGCTGGTGGTCACTGACCATTTTACAAGATATGCCCAAGCTTTTCCCACCAAGGACCAGAAGGCATCCACAGTGTCCAAAGTACTTATAGAACACTTTTTTGTTCACTATGGGGCTCCACAAAGAATCCATTCTGATCAAGGGAGGGACTTTGAGAGTCGTCTGATCAAAGAGATGCTTTCTCTGTGGGAAGGGCGAAAGTCCAGAACCACCCCTTACCACCCCAAGGGGGACCCACAGCCTGAATGTTTCAACTACACTTTGCTAGATATGCTAGGCACCCTCCACCCAAAGGATAAACATAGATGGAGTCAACAAATTAGCACCCTGGTACATGCCTACAACTGCACCAAAAGTGATGCCACTGGGTTCTCCCCCTGTCACCTGATGTTTAGAAGAGAAGCTCAACTACCAGTAGATGTTTGTTTTGGAGTTTCTCCTGATAGGGTTTGAGCTGATAGCCATTTACAGTATGTGCAAAAGTTAAAGGCCTAGCTAAGTCATGCATACCAACTGGCTCAAACCATGGCTGCCAAAAGAAATCTGGCCAACAAAGAAAGGTATGATAAAAAGGTGAAAGCACAGGAACTCCAGGAGGGAGATCAGGTATTGCTAAGAAATCTGGGACTGCATGTCAAACACAAGATTGCTGATAGGTGGCACCATCTCCCTCACATTGTAGTGGGCAAACTAGACGATCTGCCTGTGTACAAAGTAAGATCTGAGAATAATTCAAAAGATGTTAAAACAATGCATATAAATCATGTACTGCCCATTGGACAAATCTTGATTGAGTCTGAGCCCCAGAATGTGCTCCCTCTGAACCAGTGACCCGAGCTGCTGCTAAGCAAAAGCAAAGAAAGTCTGCACCTACAGATGCTGAGTTAAAGTGTTCCTCACAACAAGTCCCAGTTGAACATGACTGTCAGTCCATGTCAGAGGAAAGTGAGTGTGACTTTGAATACTACCCTCCTTATGAACTGAGTCAATTGTTTCGGGGCAATCCCCTAGTCAATCCTGGAGAGGAAGCTGGGCCTTCTGGACTGCCTAAGCCCCCAGCTTTGTCCTTGGAGCCAGTGTTCCCAGAAAGTGAAGTGCAAAGTATCAAGTTGGATAACATGGAATCACTGTGCATGGTAGAACTGTATGAGCTCTCAGAGCAGGAAAATGATGAACTGAGACAGACTGGTGATATACCAGAGCAAGAAGAGTATTTTGAGTGCCCTGATGGTTCACTGCCAGTGTCAGAAAACTCTCCATGTGAGCCAAGTGTTGTGGACTCTGAGATTGCAAATCATGGAGCTGAAAGTGCCTCAAGTTCAAATCTTCCTACCCCGATGGAAACTCCCCTGGCAAGTAAAGACAGTGCTGAAGGTGAGGCCCCAAGTGCAGATACTGTAACAGTTCCCCCTAGAAAGACTGGTTGAGCTGTAAAGCCTGTGGTGCACCTCAGCTATGATTATCCTTGGAGGCCTGTAGACTTGCCTCTCAATGTGGTCCACAAAGGAGTGTATGTGTCCCCGAGCTCATTGCCCAAACTGAGCATAAGTGCTAACTCCAGGTTACTTGTTTCACCCTCTAGGTATGGTGCCCCTGCCCCATCCAGCCCCAAGATAGCTGATAGGGAAGGGCCCCCCTCTCTTCAGATTTCATGTACAGGAGGTAATAACCTGAGTTACAGTACAATGTGTGTATAATACTGTGTAAAAAAGTGATGTACTGAAAAGTTTCAGAAATGTGTTTCTGGTAAGGTGATATGTTGACTGATGATTACATGTATAAGCCTAATGTGATACTGATGTAAATGTATATGGTTGTATTGAAACTTATGGGGGTACTTACTTGACACGGACACCAAGTTTTTCCAGGCCAGGAAGGGTGTAACCACCCTGCAAATGGGGGTTCCCAAAAGTCTTCCAGGAGCTTGTCTGAATGCTCCAAGTCTGGGCAGTGTTCAGCATCTGAGCTGTTTAAATGTGGTTTCAAGTGAGTGCTATTTGAGCCTCCACGTACTGTCTCTTTAAAGAGCTGTCTGCCTGCAGACATAATTAATTTGGATGGGGGTCTGTGTGTTTCCCTGCTTGAGTCCCGCTTCGACCTACTGCCAAATCGCTCCGTTTCTGCAGTCGCTAAGAGCGCAGAGGGAGCTCTTCTGAAAGATTTAACTGTTTACCAGAACTTAGTTAGAGTGATAATGAAAATACAGTTTGTCTGACCTGCCTTTTGTTACAGCACGAACTCTGTCTGCTTGATACCTCATTTGGGTCCAGAACTGCTGAATGGGACCAATCGGTATTTGGGACCTTTGAACTGGAGCCTACTTTGGGCAAATCAGAACTGGGACTCTCACTTGTAGCCAGCCACAAGAGGATTATATGAAGAGAGCTTCTGGAAAATGTAGTTTGGACCTTGGTGCCTCTGTACACCAACAGAGGGAGCTTGTTGTGACTGACAAGGAGGATCAACCAACAGGAATCTTTTGGATTTGGAGGAAATGCCCTGCTCTGTTTCTGGAAAGCTCAGATCAGTTGTGACAGTGAAGAGAGAAGGAGCTCTATGCTTCTGCGGTGTATAGTTTTTCGGGAAGTGCGTGTGAGGCCCTGAGGTTCGGTCTGCAGCTGTTGTGAGTGCCAGTTCGGTCTGAATCCAAGTTGTGAAGAGAAAGAAGCACCAGAAGTGTGGAAACCAGGCTCACCCTGTAGAAGACTGGAGAAATTGCTGAATCGGGCTCGGCCTGTCAGGAACTGAGGCTGCTGTGTGTGCTCCTGGGTATTCTGCAGTAAGTGCAATCGGGATCGAGGAGCAGCCTGCCTGGTATAGTACTTTCCTTTTACATATGAATGTGCGTAGTGCTTGTGGGGAATCGCTATTTCAAATCCCCTGTACTGTGTGCTGTGTGATGAAGCTGGAAGCAAACCCCAGTTTGTCTTGGACTGAATCCATTTGCTATCAACTGCAGTGGGGTCCAGTCACAAGGACCTTGTCTCCATGCCCTGTTGTTCTGGCAATCCAGAAGAACATCCACCATCCAGTCCTCAGCTTGGGTATTGTGAGTACAAATCAGGGTATTCTCCTGCAGCCTGTTTTCAATCACAAGTGTGTCATCTAATTCTTGTTGTTTCACTGCTTCATGGACTGAGCCATCCGGCTCCGGATTATAATTGGGTGTTGTGCATATATTTTCTTCTACAGGGCCCTATCCATCTGTACCTTCCGGGCAACGGACCTGGCTAGCCCCCCCCAACCTGGGTACCCAGAGCGTGAATTTTCAGACCCTGTATGTGTGCACAGTACTGTGATTTAATGCCACCAAATAACCTGATTTCTCCCTCACGTGTTACTGTCCCCTAAATAAATCAGATTTGTTGTTGTTATACTATATGCTGTCTGTGGTGTTGGTACTTATGGAAACAGTATTGTATTTCGCTGTGTATGTTGTTTAACCTTATTTTACAGGGGGTCCTCAGAGATGTGCTGCAGAATCAGTCTTGAGGGTAAGTGGTACTTTATGGTGAACAGTGTGTATAGTGGGGGTATTGGGACTGTAACTCCTGTGTACTGTACGAGCCACTAGAGGGAATAAAAGGGGGTCTCAGTGTCCCAGAGGGCTGTGACCAAGCTAGTCTAACCTCTACAAACCCTGACCTCTGGATGGAGGCACCCGCCATAGAACCAAGGCCCCTCAACCTGTTAGTAGTCAAGCAGGCAGGGGTAGTAGCCCTTGGGATAGCGCCACCTGGGGGTTACATTACAATCAGTTGGTGGCTCATGGTGCTGATTCCATAACTTGCATGAAGGTGGTGCAGTTCTGCGCTGTTCTCAGTTTTCACTGAAACAGCACCGTATGGTGCCAGCCCGGTGGCATAGTGGAAGAGCTACCACCTGCCATGCCGAAGTCCTGAGTTCTGGAACAAACTCAAGTCCTTGGGGGTCAGTGGGGGGAGGATCGAGCATCCCTAAGACAGCTCTCTTCTCCCTGGGAGAGTGGATAGTGCTTTGCACAGCATGTCTGACACTGTACCTAGTGGAGGCTGGTTGTCAGGGCAGCTGGGAAGCCCAGTAGTGTGAGGGGAAGTCACCATGACACTGTGCATCATTCCCTGCTGATGGGAAAGGAGGAACATCCAAAGGGAAATTATGTCCTGCCGTGCGGAATGAAAGTTGGCCACCTGCAGGCTTGGCACCACTGACCAGGCACCCAAGCTGTATCCTGCTTCAAGAGGGCAAGGGCAATCCCTTCCATCCCTGCCATGAGGGGTAAGTCGGGCGGCATCCTGCATCCTGGGAATGGTGGGTGAGGGGGCTCTGGCAGGCCACCAAGACAGTGGCTGGCAGGACAGGAGCATGAACTTAGGTGGAAAAACAAAGAAATAGCACCATATGCAAGTGACAATGATGCTACTGGTCAGAGCCACATAATGGTGCAGTGGGGGGGGGGACTACTTACAAAACTGGTCTTAAAGACAAGGAAAATAAAAATGAAAGAGTTGGACTGCTCTGATGGCCCGGGGGCAGTGGGTTGTGCTACTATGCACGTGACCCCCATTCAGGGACGAGCTTGATTCACCACGTCAGTGGACTGAACAGACAGGGGTAGCTGTTGCATGGCAACGTGCCTTTGTCTGTGAGGATTGGGAGTGGGTTCCAGCACTGCAGCAACCCCTGCAGCTCAGACAGAGAACTTGTTCTGACTACAGGGGTGTCGCATGCATAGAACGTAAAGAGTTGCCTTGCTGATGCCAAAGTGTGGAGGGAGGGAGGGAGGGAAGGATTAGGGAGAAATGGGTTAGTAAAAACACTCCCTGCCATCTGAATGATGGTGAATCTGCCTGATCGGTATAGCCCCCACCGAAGGCGGGGGAGAGGGATAAAATAGTTGATGTAAAAAGGAAAAAAGAAGAGATCAAGCAGTATAGAAAGAGATGGCAGTATTGCCTAGTGGTTAGAGTAACAAGATGTGAATGAGCTTGGTATATCCAGCAGGTGTGGATTTGATTGCCACAACCTCCACTTGCACAATGTGTGAGCCTGAGCAAGTTAGTTAACCTCCCCAGTGCTCCTGGGTCCCCCCTGGAACTGGGCCTGCTGCCGGTTACCAAAAAGAATAAAGGGAAAAAAAAAAAAGAAAGAACAGAGGTAAGAAGATATGAATTAGTAATTCTGCAGGGCTTCCTTCCAATCCTCTTTGATACTCCTTTTGCCAGGGTATGTAAGGGATAACACACAGCAGGGTGTGCTATTATAAAGGAATAATGCACACCTTGGATGGTTGTTAGGCACAAGGTACAGCTGACTGCCACAAGCATCTGAGAAGTGCTTTCACCCCTTATGACCGCACACTGACCCTGGAACATGTTATCCCACTTATAAAATGGGCTTTTATTTGTTAACAAAAATATATAGTTCAGGTGAAGTTGTCAGAAAATAATCAACAGTCATGTGATATGTTTTGACCTATGACGTTACAGAATATTCATTACCTATTTTATAATAGCTTGTAAGTGACTCGGGCAGCCGCTTTCAAACATGTTTATTTTTTTAGAATTTATAGCCTAACTGAGATGTGCTATCTCATTTTCAGCAAGGTCCTGCTTTTATCTCATTTTATGGCTGTGTGGACTGAAGCAGAGAGGCTAAGTGACTTGCTCAAGATCCCACTGTGAGTGGCTCGGGTTGGATTTGAACCTGGATCTCCTGATTCTAAATCCTGTGCTCCAGACATCAGACCGCACTGCCTCACCGCCATTTGCACCCATCATCACAGATAAAACAAACGTTCTAGGAACTCAACTATTCCCCATCCCCCTTCCCCAAGTTCAAACTCAACAGGGTTTTGCAATAACATTGTTCATCTTGGCACCAACCTCAAAACTGTCTGAGCAAGAAAAAAAATACATTGAAAAACTTGTCAATTTAATAACGGCATGAGCAAACATTGTAAAAGGGAAGCCAAAAAAAAAAAAATGAGTTATGAATTTTATAGCACAGTACCTGAAATAAATGTGTTTGCTGTCCCGTGAAATGTTTGCGATCAGATAACATCTGATTGAGGGACTGTAAATTATGAGGGAACAATGCCATCCTGATAAAGACGCTGGTGAGTGGTTGAAGAATGAGGGCTTTTGTGTTTACAAGCCATGTGGTGGATAGGGGCTCTGGCAGCCAATCTGTGACCTTGAAGTTACAGCACAGTAGTGGGGCAATAAACAGGACTGCAAGAATCCACCCTCTTAGTCATTCTCCCTAACGAGCCACGAGCCTGCTCCCTCTGTTTGCTTTGTGATATACTCTGTTTACTTTTAGCTTCTTCTTTTTCCTCCCTAATTTCCTTCTCCTCTCACTCTCTTGCTATACATATACAGAGAGATAGATATGTGGGAAAAAACTACATTAATGTATTAGTTAGGGTTGCTGCTGGTCCTTATGTCCACAGAGTCCGGAAATGTGCTTTTAGGGTTCTCAGCCCAACCACCACCTCCCCTCACATCCCCTGCCCTTGTAACAAAAGGCCAAGCTACAGGTCTTATGCCTCATACAGGGTCAACACATTCAAACTTTGTGAACAGCAGACCTACAGTGTTGAGCCATGGAGGTGTATATTACTTTAAGATGCGAGGCTTGATTTTCATAGGACATAGTGAGTCTTGTGTATAGGAACTGCCTCGTTACAGATTTGTAACTAACTTCACATAACACTGTGAAGCTTGCACGACAATCAGTACAAGCTATGTATACTTGCATGCTATTTAGTGCAGGCAAAGTACAGGCTCTGTCTGTAGTGTAATATGCATTTTACATAAGTATATTTGTTCCTCTATGATTTTGTATAGTGTACATGAAGCAGTATGTGTAGTGCAGACTTGTACTTCTCATGCAGTACTGTGAGGATGTACATGTTACACACCTGTCATTTACTTTGTGTAGGAACAGTATTGGGATCACATTACATGTTTGGAAAGCA
This sequence comes from Neoceratodus forsteri, assembly GCA_016271365.2. Taxonomy (NCBI): domain Eukaryota; kingdom Metazoa; phylum Chordata; order Ceratodontiformes; family Ceratodontidae; genus Neoceratodus; species Neoceratodus forsteri. The sequence goes on along the minus strand of CM028130.1, from coordinate 533,029,679 downwards.
TACTATTTTATACAAGCTCCTTTGAAAACTGTTTGAAGCAACATATGTGTACACAGTGCATACCCTAGTTTACTGTTTATAGCACAATATAGTGCTGTTCACAGGACTACACACAAACAAACATTCATTTTTATCATAACTGTACTAGTTACCATACAACATACAGGGCCTCACATGAAGCAGAACACACTTGGGATATGGTACAGATCTTGTAGTTTGGTCTTGAGTCCGGAGGATAGGGGAGGGGATGGGACTGGGAGTTAGTGTTGATAACTAACTGCGCATTTCCATACTTTGTGAGCATTAGGACTGGGACAAACACTAACTGATGAGTTAACAGTTTTTTGCCATGACTTTCCTTACTTTTTAAGATATCATCATCTTATACCTGCAGTCAGGTACAGTAGTCCCTTGCTGTTACGAGGTCTGTTATAATAAATCCCCATTATAATGAACATATAAGCAGTAAGACATGATGGGGTGTGCATGAAACAGATTTTCTAGGGACGTGGATATGATGTTCTATCCACACTTCTGGCAGTGTCCTTTCCCTTTAAGAGCTTGCCAGAAAGTCTTCAGGCTGGCTCCTCTCACCCACCTGGGTGGTAATTCCCTTGGCTCCACCCCATGATGCTAGATCTTTCTTTCCGCTGGAAGAAGTAGGTTCCCTCCTTACCACTCCCATGTTGAGTAGGCCCTTGCGCTTAAATCTTCGGATTTACTTCCTAAAACATAAAACTCTCATGAGTTTCATCTTCAGCTCAATCTTCAATCACAACTGTCATGGACGATGAGTCTGTTCCCATGTTCCGGTGATGCCCTTGCTGGCAGAAGATGTCCAGGACCGATCCGCACACCAGGTGCATCTACTGCCTGGGGCTCAATCATGAGCCCAGGCCTGCGACCTTTGTCGTTCTTTTCACCCAAACATCCCGGAGAACCGTCTCACCCAACTTGAACTGGGCCATCTGGTGCTTCAGAACTGACAGGTCAAATCCAAGGATGCCCGTTGGGTGGTCTCTGCAGCGTTTGAGGAGGAGGTGGCCCAGGCTGCAGCTCACTCCTCTTCAGCTTTTGCCTTTGTGCCACTCCAGCTGGGTTCGACTTTCACAAGGTTCTTCAAGGAATTGTGTCAGTTCTTGACGATCTTCAGTCAGGGACCCTCTGGGCACAAATCTAAATCCAAAAGAGTCCAAAAAAGAAAAAGAAAGGACTCGCCATTATTCATGGGATTGGGAGCACTCTTGGTCAAGAGCCTCTGATTCTCATGCTTCTCTGGATTTAACATTGGTCAAATCTGCAGCCCAGGCTGCCGGCTCCATGGTAACCCCATCAGGCCAGTTGGCCAAGATGCTGGTTGAGGTCCCGGCCAAGATTTTTCTCAAACCAATCGACCTGTTGTCAACTGAAGAGACCAACACTTCCTTGTCCAGGATTCTGGTCCTGACTCAGACCATTGGAAGGATGTATCAATCTGCCGACCCACCACCTCTGGTCAATGACCAGGACCCAGAGGATCCTCGTCACTCACTGACTCCCTCCAAACCCCACTGCCAGTCCCCCCCTCAGTGGGCGAGGTCCAGATCGTGGTCTTCCTCCTGTGGGTTGAGCCAGTCCTGCCGACATTGGCGCTCCCGCTCTCAGCACCATGGGAAGTGGCGCCGCTGCTACTCTTCATCCTCATCCTCCTCAGTTGAAGAGAGGCTTCAGTGTAAATTGCATCAACACTATGAGGATTTGATGTGGCAACAGTTGATGCTACTCTGGCTTCTATGCCGGCCATCACCTGGCTGTCGTCTGAAAGGCTGACACCATCTCCATTGACAGAGCTTTCTAAAATGGTCCTGGCTCAGCTGACCCCGGCATCTCCACCAATAATGGTGGAACCACCACCTAAACAGCCACTGACCAGTGCTCTGACTAAGAAGTCTGAGAAATCTACAGGGCTTCCCCATCGGCTGTCGGTCACTGTCACCCCTGACTGTCTGCAGAGGGTCAGAGGGGACTCGGGTGGTCGACCACTCTTTACCGACTCCTTGCAGTCCAAGGGATCCTTCCTGCACTCCCTTCCAGTCAACATGGAGTCCATGGGGGATCTCTCGAAGGACAAAGGTCCATCTTCCTTCATAGGCCTTCTCTGCCTGATCTGTGAGTTGACAGGTATGAAAATGGAACCCGTACAGAAGCGGGCTTGTTACCCGTTGATGGAGATCCTCGACCATGGAGACACTCCTATGATGGCTTTCCCAGTGGCAGAAGCCATTTTTGGCCCTGCCCTGGAGCTTTGGCAGCTCCCCGCTTCATGTCCTGCTCCTCTGCCCGAATGGCCCGCAAATACGCAGTACCCACTGGCGCCCTCTTGGGATTCACAGAGCACCCCTCAGCTGAGGGATTGGTGGCAGACTCTGTGTTTAGGCACTTTGACAACACCGGGGATGTTGACAAGTCATCTGACAAGGAGTCCAAGAAGTTGGAGTTTGTGGCTCAGAAAGTCTACGCTGCTTCCTCAATTGGTCTCTGCCAGGCGAGCTTGGCCCTCCTAATGGCCCACTTCTCTCATGCCCTGCTGGGCACCCTGGAAGAGGTGCTTCCTCCTCTGCCAGTCGACCTTCAGACCATGGTCAAAGAGGTCCGAGACCAGGGCTGGGCTGTAGCCAAACAGCTCCAGACAGCCATAGACATTGGGGATTCCTGTGCCCGCTCCTTGGTGACCATCCATTGCAGGGCTTGGCTGAGGATCTTTACCTTCATGGCAGACACTCAGTACAAGCTGACAGATGTCCCTTTCCTGGGCACTGACCTGTTTGGGTGCTGGGGTCGGGGGCTACCTTACCCATATTGAGAAATACAGTGCCACCTTGGACTGTGTGACATCTGCCCAGAAGGACCCTAAGGGCTCCAAGCAGCAGCAGAAGAGTAAGCCCTTTCAGTTCACCTTGGGCCAGCAGGCTCAGGCCTGGTGATCTCGGCCCAAGTCGGTGGCCTCAGTGTTCCACAAGCCTAGAGGGAGAGGCTCCAGTGGCGCCTCAGCCAGGCCCTCCTCCTCCTCTAAGCCTGCCCAGTGATGGGATGAGGGGTGCCTCCCTCATGCCTGTTACACCTCCCCAGGGTCCTCCTGTGGAGGTACGGCTCCGCCACTTCCTTTCTGCCTGGTCTGCTGTCACCACAGACAGGTGGGTTCTCGAAATGGTGGGTCAGGGTCTGCCTCTGGAATTCGAGCAGTACCCTCCTTGCTGAGCCCATGCCCCACTGGAGGACTTGGTTTCCACAGATATGCTGTCGGCTCTAACTGCTGACATAGCCCAGCTCCTCCACAAGGAGGTCATGGTTCCTGTCGTGGATCCTCTGGAACACCCAGGGTTTATCTCCAGGTACTTCCTGGTGCCAAAGCAGACAGGGGACTGGCACTCCATTCTAGATCTGCACGACCTGAACAAATTTCTTTGGTCGCACACCTTCAGGATGGTAACTTTGTCTCAGGTCATACTATCTCTAGAGTGAACAATGTGGTTTTGCTCCCTGGATCTTCAGGACGCGTTCTTCCATGTCCCTATCTGTCCACCTCATTGAAGGTTCCTCCACTTTTGAGGGAACCCTCTATGAGTTCCAGGCCTTGCCATTTGGCTTCTCCTCAGCCCCCAGGGTCTTCACCAAGTGCATTGCAGTAGTGGCAGCTTGCCTGATGTGCTGAGAGGTCCAGGTTTACCCCATCTGGATGACTGTCTGATTGCAGGTCCCTCCAGGCAGGAGGTGGAGTGGTCCAGGGACCTGGCCCTCCAGACCTGCATCTCCCCTTGGCCTCCTGGTCAAAGAGGCCAAGTCATAACTCGTGCCTTCACAGGTGGTCAATTTCATCAGGGTGAAGCTCAGCTCTTGCAGAGCCAGGGCCCAGCTCCTGGCAGACAGGGCGGATGCTCTCTCCTCCTTTGCCTGATCATTTCACGTTGGCCAATTGCACCCTGCCCGGGACTTCCTGCATCTGCTGGGCTACATGGCAGCCTGCACCAGCATGGTCCATTGGGCCTGCTGGAGAATGTGCTCCCTGTAGTAGGAACTGTCCAGCCAGTGGTCTCAGTGAAAGGGTCACTTCAACCAGCTGGTCACTGTGACCCAGCGGATGCAGGATGCTATCCAGTGGTGTTTAGTTGTAGTGCAACTGGATGGGATCCTGTTTGTCTGTCCAGAGTGATGATAATCGTGATGACCGATGCCTCTCTCACGGGCAGGGGTGCCCATCTGGGAGAACACAGAGTCCTCAGGCTCTGGACCCTTGAGAAGTCCTGATGCCACATCAACCTGCTGGAGCTCAGGGCAGTTTGGCTAGTGTTGACTGCATTCACTCCACACATCTGGCGTCAGGTGGTACAGGTCCAGACAGACAACACCAAGACCATGTACTACCTCAACAAACAGGGTGGGACACACTCCCTGCCCCTATGCAGGGAAGCTCTCTGTGTTTGGACCCTCGTGTGCAGCCTGGAGGCCGATCTCCTTGCAATCCATGTGGCAGGGGCCTCCAGTCAGTTTGCAGATGCTCTCAGCTTGGTGGGCGAGGCATCTCATGAGTGGTCTCTCCACCCAGAGGTAGTGCACAGCCGGTTCTCCCAGTGGGGCACCCCGCAGGTGGACCTGTTTACCTCCAAGGAGAACATAAAACTGAAGCTGTATTGTGCTCACTCCCCTCAACAGGGAACACTGCAGTGGGTTGCCTTCTCAAGGCCTTGGACCCCAGGCCTTTTCTATGCCTTCCCTCCAATTCCATTGATCCACAAGGTGCTCCACAAGACCAGGAGGGACAAGACACAGGTGATACTGGTGGCTCCGGACAGACCATGCCAGTTCTGGTACCCCACACTCCTTGCTCTCAGCAGCAGGCTCCCGTGACATCTTCCCTTATGCCCATACCTGCTTTCCATCAATCAGAGGTAGGTACTTCACCTGGACATTCAGTCCCTGCACCTGACAGCCTGGTTCCTGAATGGCTAGAGTTCCAGGCTTTGGATCTCTCTGAAGCTGTCTTCACCATTGTGGAGGCATCTCGGAAGGAGTCGACCAGGAAGTGCTATGCCTTCAAATGGAAGAGATTTTCCATTTGGTGACAGGAAAAGGGGTGGGACCCTTTGTCCTGTCCAGTGGCTTGCATTCTTGATTATCTGTTGTCCCTCTCTCAGTCAGGCCTTTGGTCAACGACCCTTGGGGTGCATCTGGCAGCCATCTCTGATTATCGGGCATTGGCTGGTCAGCAGTCGATGATGCAGAAGAAAATGATCTGGCGCTTTTTCAAGGGCCTTGATCACATTTCACCTCTGGTGCATGAATCACCACCGTGGGACTTGCTGCTGGCTTTGGTAAAGTTCATGGGCAAGCCATTCAAACCGATGTACTGGTGTGATATGTCTCACCTGTCGTGGAAGACTGCCTTCCTAGTTGCTATCATGTCAACCAGAAGAATCAGTGAGCTCCAGGTGCTTTTGGTGGTGTCTCTGTACCTGGTCTTCCACAGGGACAAGGTTGTCCTGCGCCCCAACCCGAAGTTCCTCCCGAAGGTTGTGTTGGATTTTCACCTTTACCAGGCGATTAATCTCCCAGTGTACTTCACCAATCACAACTCGGAGGCCAAGCACAGGCTCCATACTGTGGACCTGAGGTGAGCTCTCGCTTATTATAAAGAGCGCGTGGCTGGAGTTCGGAGAGAGGTTCGCCAGCTGTTTGTCATCTATGCTGAAGCCGCACCTGGAAAATCTGCAGCCAAGTGGACAGTTGGCAGGAGGATCACATCCTGCATTGATCTCTGCTATAGGTTGGCAGGTAGTGAGCCTCCCGGAGGGCTAAGTGCTCATTCCACCTGCCATACCACTGCGTCGGTGGCTGCTTCCAGGGATGTCCCTATCCAGGATATCTGCAGGGCTGCTACCTAGAGATCGGCGCACACCTTCTTTTTCCATTACCACATTGACCCAGAGTCATGGCGGGATGCTGGGTTTGGGGCCTCAGTTCCCCAATCTCTGTTCCCTAAATAGGGGGTGTGTGCCTTGCCTCTCTCCTCCCAAAGAACTGCTAGGAGTCTGCCAGAAGTGTGGATAGAACATTATATCCACATCCCTAGAAAAACAGGTTACTCACCTGTAACAGAAGTTCTAGGAGTGGTATATGATGTTCATCCACACAAACCCACCTGACCTCCTCTGGCTTGGGTGCACACTTCTGCTTCCAGCGGGCAAGATCTGGCATCATGGGTCGGAGCCGAGGGAGTTACCACCCAGGTGGGTGGTAGGAGTCAGCTTGAAGACTTTCCGGCAAGCTCTTAAAGGGAAAGGACACTGCTAGAAGTGTGGATGAACATCATATACCACTCCTAGAACTACTGTTACAGGTGAGTAACCTGTTTTTACTGCACACCTCGGGGCGTAGTAAGACACGAGTGCCTTCAGCCCCTGGAAGTGCAGTAAAATCTGTTCCATACTCACCCCCGGAGTGTCTTATTGTGCTTATAAAATGGGCTATATTTTTTAAAAGCATTTCTAAAATTAGAGAAATAGGTTTATCTATGAAAAAAAGGCTGTAATTTGATTAATTTTTGATAAAATAGTCCTTCTGCCTGGTTTGCTATTGGGCATTTGTCCTTTGGCAGCATTCATAGTTGTATTCTTTTCTTTAATTAGAGCATGACTGATGGTGACTGCCCCCACAACAGAAATATGTCCATATAGTGCCGTGGTAGAATTTAATGTGAGTCTCATTTATATGCCCCCTTCATTGTAGGAAGTTACCAAATGTGCCTTTTAAGACACTGTGAGCAGGTGCACGCCTGCTGGGCGCATGCACTTAGGATTTTTGTGCCTATCAAGCATGAGGGGGAGTGTCAGTTGGGAGTCAGTCGTGAGGAGAGTGTGTGAAACGGAGCAGCTTGCCAGTTGACTGTGGCATCCTGTGGCCCAGCATGTTGAGGCTGGTAAGGCCTGTGGTATGAGGGGATCATTAGCCCCTCTACCTGAAGTATGGCAGAAGGAACAGTTTCCCACCACACACCGGTGGGGCAGGGAGAGGAAGGAGGGGCAGTAATTCTTTAGAGAGTCAGGAGGAGAGAGAGAGAGCGTCTCTTCAGCTATGCAAGAGTCATGGTGGTTGCCAGAAGGGGCTCAGACATTCAGGTGGCAGCTGGATCGATGGAGGGGTATAAGGTGGCAGTTCTTAACCTTTTCGCTTCCTTATGTCCACCAGGTAAAGGCTGTCCAAGTTATTTGTATCTGCTGCAGTTTTGCTATTTGGAAGGTGTGCCCTCCTCTTCCTCGATGTCCTCTTGTTTGGGCCGAGTGCAGGGGGGCCAGGTGATTGTACATTTATCTGGGATAAATTAAAGAACTGGGTCCAGCTTTCCCCCATAGTAGAAATCTGCCACAGTGTTGTAAATGTTGCTACCCACCCCACCGACTTGGAAATCATCAGGCTCTCTCTGCCACATCCAGTAACCTTCTTTAGCCTGCATAATATGTGTATCTCGGGGTTTCTCTCTCCTGCTTAGCTACAAACATGTACAGGCCTGTTACATGAAAAAGGAGTTTGTTTTTGCTTGCTGCTATTAGTACACTCTATGTATACAATGTAAATAATGAATGTATGTACGTGCACTGTTGTCTGTTATTTCCACTCATTGTATGTTACACCTGCCCCATCCTGTGTATCATGAGGGGCCTTTGTAAATGAGTCCTTGACTCAAAGGTTTGGTAATTCCGATGCAATAAATAAAAAATAAATAAAGTGTCAGGAAAGTGGAAGTAAGTTTCCTCAGCTTCTTTTCCAGGAAAGGGGAAACTCATATTTCAGTCAGGCAAAATTGAGATGCATATAGTTGGGAACCAGCAAGAACTGACCCCCTGCTATGGGCTGAAAGCAAGTAATTTTAGGAGCCCTTCAGCCACAAGTAATGTGGCAGGTTGGAGGTTCGAATCCCCCTTCCTCATTAAGAAAATGTGCCCCGACGAATGTCATAGTTTGAAAGAGTGAGCTCAGTGAAGGTGCACTTATGTAAATATGTTTACCTCGAGGAAAATATGGCTTGAGCGTTTTAAATGCAAGAAATAAAATGGTTTGCTAGTTGCATCCAAAAGTTGTGTGGAACTCGAATCTTTTGAAATGAGCTGCATGCCTGTGTTGCCTCCTAACCCCATGTTTTTCAGGACTAAGGGGAAACCTAATGGACAGTGAATTTCTGAGGAGCAGTGTGAATCTAGCTCCGTGCCGACAGTCTCCAGATGCCTAAAATTCAAACCCATGTCATCACAAAGGTCAGTAGCCACCTAAATGTACAAGTTAAAGTTGAAAAGCGACCTGCGGAGTCAGATCCCCTCCCTCATTCTCTGAGACTTTATACCATCAAACCCCTAAACACGAGGGGTGAGGGTGAGGGTGAGGCTGTGCCCTGTCTTCCAGTCAGGTCTACTGTATAAAACTGATTAAGCCTGAAAAAGCAAATAACCCCAACAGACTGATGTTTTATCTTCTGTGTGACGTGTATATAGCCCGGAGTGAATTTCTAGTAAGAAGAGGTGCTAGTGGCTACATTTATATATATATATATATATATATATATATATAGATAGATAGATAGATCTATATATACATAAATATATATATATATACATTTTTGGTTCTTTTGAGTGGTGCTCCTTTGCTGCGCTGTTTAAGTTTTAATGCATCAGGAGAGCTGTTTGACCTGCCCCTCCATGTTGACATCTTGCAGTTTAGAAAATAAAAAACGTTGCTTCTAATGTTTTTCACTTAGTGAGGGGTAAGGGCAACGTGGAAGCGTAGCTGCTCTAGTAAATGCTCTCTCTATCTCTCTCTCTTTGTCTCTCTCTCAATCCATGTAACCTCGGTCTCCTGATACATTAAAACTTAAACAGCAAAGCAAAGGAGCAACACTCAAAAGAACCAAAAAATATTTGTTTTCCCACCTTTTCCATTTGTTTATAAATTATTATTGCCTACTTTATTTATCCTGTTTTTCTTTTTGTTTGTTTTTCCCCACATTCAAAATATGGAATGTTTATCGTGGAATGTTTACCATGGAATACAGGGATTCAAAATTCACTCAGTTCCACTGGCACAATGTTCCTCTCCTAACATACTGTATACACAGTGGCCCAGATATTCAAACTGTGCCAGGCTGTGGTGCAAGCCTGGGCGCAGCGCAACTTGGCTGCGCAGGGGTGTTGACTGGGCAATATTCAACGGAGCTGTGCCACAGCACAGCATCGTTGAATATCACACCCTGGCCACCTGCAGTATGCATGGCATAGTGGCACTGTGCCAGCGCAAGTGGCCAGAGTGGAGCAGGGGGATGCACTAGCGCAAGTTCTGTTGTGCTATGAGCAGCAACTGCGATATTCAAAAGTGCACATGCAAATGGAGCCATAATGTATGCAAGGTGCAAATGGGGCCATTTGCATGTCATTATGGCCCCATTTGCATGCAGGTGCGCCGATCCCCAGCGACTTGTGCCTGGCATCCTGCCAGGCAGCAGCCGTCAGGGACCGATGCCCCCTGCACAGCTCGGCAATATGCCCCACAGCCCAATCGCGGGCTTCAGTATATAGAAATCGCGTCTGATATCCCTGGTGGTCCAGTGGACCGCTTGCAGCCCGATTGCGGGCACTTGTAATATTAACATACAGTCCAATATCCCTGATGGTTCAGTGGACTGCATCAGCCCGATCACGGGCTTAAGTATAAATAAAATCAATTCCAGTATCCCTGGTGTTCCAGTGGACCACTCGCAGCCCTATCGCTGGCATTTGTATTAAGAAAAGAATTAAGTCCAATATCCCTGGTGGTCCAGCGTGCCCCCTCCCCACCCACCCACTGAGCCCCACCACCCTGCCCCCGTCAGCGGCAGATGGCAGCACCCACCCACCTGCCGCCGTGACTGACTGACACTGAGGTAAGCTGTCGCCCATTGGTCCACAGTGTGAGCCAATGGCGCAGTTCTACCGACACACATTCAGATATGTGACTGGATCCATTCACATATCTGAATGTATAGTCGAATGGCTGCACGCCCATTGGCTCATGCTGTGGACCAATAGGGCGACAGCCCACTATGGTGTTCAGTCGGCAGGCGGCGGGCAGCATGCGGTTAGTGCTGCCGCCGCGGCTGACTGGGGAGCGGGCGGTAAGGCTCAGTGGAGGGGGTACCGCTGGACCACCAGGATATTGGACGCAATTCTTTTTTTAATACAAATGCCCGCGATCGGGCTGACAACGGTCCACTGGACCACCAGGGATATAGGGATTTATTTTATTCGTACTTAAGCCTGCGATCGGGCTGACAGTGGTCCACTGGACCACCAAGGATATAGGGATTTATTTTATTTATAGTTAAGCCTGCGATCGGGCTGACAGCGGTCCACTGGACCACCAGGGATATAGGAACTTATTTTATTTTACAAATGCCCGCGATCGGGCATGGGGGGCGCCGCCAGGTGCAGCCGGAGCTCGGGTGGCCACCCACAGGTGGCAGCTGCCGTGTTGCGCCCTGCAATATGGCAGCTCACCTTTGGGTGGCCAACCGTTGTTCCTTTTTTTTTTTGGCTCACCTGTGTGGCGCAGGGGGTTGCACATGCATGGACTCAGCACATCCTGGGCTGAATATCAGGATGTGCAGAGTATGCATGGGCATGCCCTCTACCTGCGCTCAAGATATATCGCAAGGCCAGGGCTGGCCAGTGGGTTCCCAACCTTTTGAATATCTGGGCCAGTACATACACACGCAAGAAAGGCCGCTTCTAGAGCCAGAGACTCAATTTCTCACTGTAAGAACAAGCAGAAGAGATTTTCCTGATGAGCAGGTAAAGACAGAAGGGGAATTTTTCACTGCCAGCAAAGAAACAGTTGTAATGAAAACTATAAACAATACTTAATGTTTCTAATTTGTTTATGTCTGTAAGGAGAGTGCGATGATCAGCAAAACATTTAATTAATGCATTTTATTTTTTATCAAAGGTTGTTTTATTTTGGAGGTAGTATAGTGCAGTGGGTTAAGGCTCTGAGCTGCAGATCAGGAGAGGTGGGTTTGAATCCCACAGCCACCTAGGTGCATACTGTATGATCCTGAGCAAGTCACTGAACTTCCTTGTGCTCTCAGGTCACATCTGGAAACAAGTTTCGGCTTACTGTGCTACTCCTGGTTAAACAATGTTCCCTTTCCCTTTTTAGGGCCCAGCTGAAGGTTTTTACTGTGTAATGGTGGCATTTCAAACTTGTGTATTCTAATAGAACAGTGATTTTGTTTGAGTAATGCGGTCCTGCTTTTAAGAACTTGTTATTACCTGTGCATGAAACAGATTTTATGCACAGGTAATAACCAATCAGAAAGCAGGATTGTCTGTTCCCACGTTATAATTATAATTAGAGTTGGAATTTTCTCATCTCATTCTGTTGTGCATATATTGGATAATCACAACTCCCAATTCTGATTCCATCCCAATGCCAGCTAAGGCATTGGATTTGGAATCAGAAGTTCTAATTCCATACCTGACTACACCTTACAACACAAGAAAACTCCTCCCCCACCCAGTAAAGTTATGAAGGAGCTAGAACCCCCCACCCTTGTCTCCCTCCCATGCCCCTTTACCTTAATGGACCACTGCTGCTGGGGTCTGTGAGTGTGGTGCTGCCTGTCTCTGTTGTGGGGTGGAGATATGAGAGGCAGTGAGGGTCCAGCTTCAGTAACAGTTCTGTTCATCCATTTGAATTTTAACTTTGTTTACACTAGTCTAAAAATGAACTCCCTCCCCAGCCAGCTGTCAAGCTCCTCCGCATACCCCAGTCCTCATCCCCTAGCAGGAGGTTAAGTCCTGCTCCTCCTCTCATCTGCCATCGACAACCTCCCAGACCTCGTAGTCCAGACATACCTCAAAGCACAAACATTGAGATAAGGACAAGCCATTGACGAGCCATGGTAAGGATGCCCACCTGTCAACAGCTTCTGGTTCTGGTCGCCTGTCAATGGGACGGGCCTCTCCAACTCCTATCGAGAAAATGCAGACGGTACTCATGGCTCTGGCCCAAAGTATAGAGGCCTCCTGTGCCAAGGAACAACCTGCTTCGTTGATGACAGCCCTGCTTGTTTTGTCATTGCCGACACTCACTCAGGCCTTATCAGTCTTGACCACCACAGATCCTGGTCAATCCTTGTCGACAGCTCAGTTCTCCAGCACGGACCAGGGCTCTTCATCAATGATGGCTGCTTTTCAGCATTTTAAGTCTTCACTGTTTCAGGCCCCATCGAAGAAGTCCTTTAGCATGGGCCCGGGGTTTACCCTGACGGTGTTACCGGACCACCACTTTCCAAGCCTGTTTCATATAGAGGCTCAGTGGTCCCCTTACTGGGTGTGACTTCATCTGGTTTGGGCTCTTGGCCTCACCCACAGCCTCACCCAAAGCCTTTGATCTTGCCCCCCCTTCTAAGGCGTCTATTGGGGCACATCCTCCTGGTTCCGCAGCCCCATCGATGACTCCTTCCGTCGATGTGGCTTCTGTTGTATAGGCTGTATTAGAAGTGATGAAGGTTATGCAACAGTCTCAACCTCAGCCTTCATCCTCTACCCCCCCTCGCAAGAGGCTGCAAAGGGAACCTTCTCCTCCCCCTTCCTTCCACTCCGTAGAAGGGGAGGCCCCAGATGATTATGAGGAAGAAGAGGAGGAGGATTGCACAGAAGGTTTGTACGCTATCCAGTACCTCCACTGTGTCCTCTGTAGATGAGGACCCTGGACTCTACACCCCTTGCTCACCCCGATGATCCTACTTTTCTGGACATCATGGCCCAAATGCAGCAAGTAATGGGATTTACCACCACAGAGCAAAACAGGCACCGCTGAATCCTGGCGGATTACCTGGATCTTCCAGAGGACCCCACCATCATGGTCCCTCCACTGATTCAGACATACCAGGATGCAGTACTTGTGGCTTGCCACCACTTTTCTACTGTACCTCCAGTCCTGAAGAAAGTGAATCACCTCTACCAGGCTCCCACTGACCACCCTTTTTTCACTGTTGCACCACAGGCAGATTCAGTGGTCATTAATGCTGCCCATGACTGGACTAAATGTCCAAATGTCCAATGTCCAAAACATGTCAGCAGGGAATCAAGGAAGTTGGACTTGATGGGCAAGATGGTGTATCAAGCTTCAACCCTCAATATGCATATCCTCAACTTTATATGGCATATGCTAAAATATCAGAAAACCCTATGGACTGTTGCTTCTGAGGTGGCTGCCAAGCTCCCTCAGTCTGCTGAAACCGATCAGCTACAGGCCATGCTGAAAACAGGTATGTGCCTTTCTCGTTATCTCCTATGCGCAGGGTATGATGCCATGGATACTTTGGCCTGTACTTCAGCGATGGATATCACCCTTCGTCATCATGCCTGGTTGCAGATCTCTGGCTTTACCCCAGATGTCCAACAGATGATCCTAAATGCCCCTTTTAATGGACATAAATTATTTGGATCAGACACAGAAACTCTTCAGACTGTCACTGGTATGTATCATACTCTGCAGCCTATGTCTCAGTGGAGACCTTACCAATTGTTCCAGTTCAGATGGGCCTCATGACAGCGTGGTCCTGCTCATCAGTCAGCGAGAGGACACCAACAGCCCCAGCCTGCAGGCTGTCCTCCTGCTTCTGCCTCCAAGGGTGCTGGGGAAACCCCTCCTGTGGTAGTCGCTACCCCTCAGTCTTTTTGACTCTCTTCAGCCCCCTCCACAGCGCTCCTCTGCCGGCCTTGGAGGCTGTGGGGGGTCACTTTTCACTACACTTGGAGGCCTGGCAAAAGAGAACTACCGCAGAATGGGTCCTACAAATTATATGCATGGGCTACACATTAGAACTGACCACCACCCCACTGACCCATTCACCTCGACTCTTGACATACCCACTTTAAAACTTTCCAGTCCTCACTGATTCAAAAGTGTACCATTCAACCGGTGCCTCCAGAAGAGCAGGGCACAGGATTCTACTCCCACTTCTTTATGGTGCCCAAGCGAACAGGTGATCTTCACCCTATCCTGGACCTAAGGAGACTAAATTGGTACATCCAATACAAAAGATTCCGGATGATTACTTTGGTCACTGTCCTACCACTTCTAAATCAAGGGGACTGGCTTTGCGCCCTTGTCATGAAGGGATGCGTACCTCCACATTCAAATCCATCCTGCCCATTGTCAGTACCTTCGGTTCCAGCTCATGGGCCTTCATTATCTGTTCTGTGCCCTGCCCTTCAGCCTATCTTCTGCACCAAGGGTCTTCACCAAGTGCCTGGCAGTCATGGCTGCCGCCCTCCTCCACTGGGACCTTTACATCTTTCCGTATCTGGACGAATGGCTGATTAGAATGTCCACACGTGAGGGCCTACAACACTCCTTCGCTATCACTCTACAGTTATTCCAGGTCAGGATCACAGTCAACATCGTAAAATCCCACATGGAGCCATCCAAACACCTCCTGTACATCGGGGCCATCCTCGATACAGAAACCAGTTGTGCCTTTCTGCCTGAGGACAGGTGCCACAAACTCATCTCCTTAGCAAGACAGTGTCAAGTAGCTCAATAAATCACAGCACGGCAGTACATGCAACTCCTAGGGCACATTGCCTTGGTCATTTCCACCATACCTCACGCACTCTTGCACATGCACCCAATCCAACAGGCCTTAAGATGCCTGTGGCACCAAAAAATGGGGATTTCGAGGATTCCTTCATGGTGACTCCAGCCCTCAGGTGGGCTCTAACATGGTGGATGGACCCGACAAATTTACGGACAGACGTAGCCTTACGTTCCTCTACCCCATCCCAGGTGATCATGACAGATGCCTCCTACCTCTGCTGGGGTGCCCACCTTGGCCCTCATCAGACACAAGATCTTTGGACCCCCATGCCGCATCTCTTCATATCAAGCTCTTGGATATGTGCGCCGTCTGTCTAGCCTTGTAGGCCTTCCAGCTCTTCTTGCTCCTAGGATCCCTCCTGTTTCAAACAGGCAACACCTGCATGGTGTATTACATCAACAAGCAAGGGAGCATAAAGTTCCAGACACTATGCCACAAATTCATGTGGGTGTGGAAATAAGCTCTGGCTCAACAACTACATCTAGTGGCAATTCACGTTCCGGGAGCCCAGAACATCCTAACCGATCATCTCAGCTGACACGCTCAGGGCCACGAATGGTCCTTACACATGGTGGTGCTCCAGGAAATTTTCCATATCTGGGGCACTCCGGAGATGGACTTGTTTGCCTCCCCAGACAATCACAGGCTTCCACACTTTTGCTCCATTATCCCGGATGAACAGGGCCACTTGTTGGATGCCTTGTCCCTCTCCTGGCATGGATGTTTTTTATATGCTTTCCCGCCCGTCCCACTCCTCCAGCGTGTTCTCCTCAAATCTCAGCTGGAACACGCTTCCATGATACTAATAGCCCGGTTTTGGCCCCGACAAATCTGGTTTCCTCTCCTCCAGAAATTGCTAGTGGTGGATCCCCTTCCACTACCACTTCATCCGTATCTACTCACTCAGAACTGCGGGTCTCTCCTACACCCAACTTCCATTCCCTGCACCTGCATGCTTGGCTCCTGAAGATGCCTTCATAAATAGACAAAACATCTCTCCCTCAGTGGCTGCCATTCTGTCGGCCTTGAGAAAGGCTTCAACCAGGAAAACATATCAAGCAAAATGAAAACATTTTGCTATCTGGATGATCGACAGGGGGCCGTGATCCCTTTCTGTGCCCTATTCCAACAGTCCTAGAGTGCCTGTCAACCCTTTCCTCATAAGGTCTGGGCTACTCTTCTATAAAAGTTAATTTATTGGCAATTTCAGCTTTCCATAAACCCACTGGGGATTGACAGGTAGCCCAGCTAGACCTCGCCAAGATGTTCCTTAAAGGCATACTCCATCTTAAACCCCCCCCATTCAGAAACCAGTCCCACCATGGGATCTTAATTTTGTCCTAGAAAAATTAACTCTGGAGCCATTCAGACTGGCTTCCACCTGTGCCTTGCACTTCCTAGCATGGAGAACACTGTTTCTGGTGGTTATTACCTCTGCTTGGCGCATTTCAGAGCTCCAGGCCCTTATGTGCGCTGAACCCTACCTGGTCTTTCACAAAGACAGGGTTTCACTTCTTACTAATCCATCATTTCTTCCCAAAGTAGTTTCAGAGTTTCCACTGAACCAATCTATTCATTTATCTGTCCTCTACCCAGATCTTTCAAATCCAGGAGAATCTCTCCTCCACACTCTGGATGTCCACCTCATCCTGCATTACTATTTTGCATGCACCAAATCCTCCTGTAAGTCCAGACAACACTTTGTTGCCTTTGCCCCTGACAAAGAAGGCCTCCCCATCACTAAGACCCTATCCAAATTGGCTTGCCCATTGCATAGCATATTGCTACACTAAATACAAGAAACCTCTTGCTGGAACTGTATGTGTCCATTACACAATTGCTCTTTCCATTTCTGCTGCCTGTTTTCTCGGCGTATCCATAATGGAAATCTGTGACGCCGCCACCTGGTCAACTGTACATACCTTCACTAAGCACTACAGACTTGACATAGCTTCCAGGTGCCATACCACATTTGGCCGTGCTGTTCTGCAAGGCCTTCTGTCTTGAACACCCTTCATATTGAACTGCTTGGGAATCATCCCAAGAGTATGACCTGCTGCAAGAGATACCCTCGAAAAAGATAGTACAGTTTCATACATATCATAACGGTAGATCTTTGAGAGGATTTCTTCCAGCAGGTCACGTTCCCGCCCTCCTTCTCGGGGAGAGCTACCTTCTGCTTCTATCCTCATCATTTCAATGGGAGGTACCCCTGGACTCCTCGGTTCCCCTCAGTGTTCTGCTCCATGGAGCTGGTCACCGGCTGGGAACTGAGGCTGCTAGGGGCCGCCCACATATTTATAGACACGAACAGAGTGACGTCATTGTGGGCTGCCCCCAGTCAACACTGCTGGTGAAAGCTACTGTCAATGACAGCGCCCTCTGGTGGATACCCAAGAGTATGACCTGCTGCAAGAGATCCTCTCGAAGATCTCCCTTTACGGTAAGTATTTATTTATTTATTTATTTGCTTTTGTTTACCAGGTAAGCACACTAGACAACAAGTGCCTATTTTCAGGTGCGACCTGGGAGGTTACAGAGTACATAAGAAACATAATACCGAGTCACACTAACAATACAGGCCCACGAACAAGTGGGTGGAACAGCAAACGGTACACGTGGCTATAAAACGGTAAAGTAGGCAGTGTGCCAACAGGATACATAACAGCATTGAGAGGTATAGTAACAGCAGGTAACATCATGGTAGAGAGTCGGCAGTATGTCAACAATGTACATAACAGTATTGAGAGGCAGAATAAACAGCAGGAAACATCATGGCAGAGAATACATCAAAGTAATTGAAAGTTCAGGCACGTATTTGCATGACCTGAGGGCCTAGCATCAGATAGAGAGAGTGTCAAAATAGTGTAGCTAGAAGCGGTACTAATATGTCAAGAGTGCCTCTCCAATAGAAAGGCGGAAAGTGCCTTATGCTGGGCAAACTGTACTTTCCTTATATAGTGCACCTTACCTGGCCTGGTCTTTATATGTACAGTGCACCTTAACTGTCCTATGCTTTATATTTAGAGCAGCTTACCTGACCTTTTCCTTATGTAGTGCATCTTACCTCGCCTGTTCCTTATACATGGCACCTTACCTATTTCTTATGTATAGGACACCTTACCTGGCCTCTTCCTTATATTTAGTGCACCTTACCTGACCGGTTCCTTATATAGTGTACCTTACCTGGCCTGTGTCTAATATATATAGTGCACCTTACCTAGCCTGTTCTGTATATATACACACACATCACCTTACCTGGCCTCTTTCTTACATATAGTGCACTTATCTGACCTGTTCCTTATTTATACTGTACCTTACCTGGCCTGTTTTTTTTGTTTTCTTTACCAGGAGAGACACACCAAGCTGAAAGCTTGTTTACAGGTGCGATCTGGGAGCACAAGGAAGTTAAGTGAATTGTTCAGGGTTACAGTTTGCAAGTGGGGGCTGTGGGATTCAAACCCAGGTTTCCAGGTTTGTAGCTCAGAGCCTTAAACCACTGCGCTATACTGCCTCCTTAAACATATCAGTTCCTTATCTGTTGTGTACAGTGTACCTTACCCGGCCTGTTCCTTATATATAGTGCACCTTACCTGACCTGGCCAACACTGAGTGTCTGTGTGCAACTATCAGGCAAAGGCTCAAATACAGTTTTCATCTTGACTTTAAATTAATCAAAATTGCCCAGTCACAGGAACATTGAAAGATCTGAAACTGTGACCGAGGTCCTTAATGATGACAGAGTACCCCAAGAGCCAGTGGATGAGGATAGTCGACAGAGGGCATCCTGGCAATACCTCCAACTGATAGCATTAAGGCACTATGGAGTGGGACATCTTTCCTTGAAAGGCTCCTTGCATTTTGTCACTACAGCTGATACAGCTGAAACAATTGATAAGCACTCCCAATCTCAGCACATGCACAGTAAATGGGTATAAACCACATTTGATTTAAGCAATAATGACCAAAAAGCCAGTCATTTCTGAGGGATTATTGATGGGTTGGGGTGATAGGTGGCCCAAGGCACAGCTTCGGGCCACCTCCCTTCAGCCGGTCATTAATCCAAGGAAATGACTTGTTTTGAGGTTATTATTGTGATTGTAAATCTAATTGCAATAACAACTTTAGTTTTTACTGTGTTTTTACTCATATACCATTGTAAAGGCCCTGTGATTAGGGCGCAATAATGTGGGTGCCGCAACAAGGTCGTGAGTGAGAGGGAAGTTCTGGATTTTACAGCACCCCGCACTCACACCATGTTCACATCACCCGCCCTTCACTGCATGCCTGACCCGAAGTTCATTTATATATATATATATATATATATATATATATGTATATACAGTATTTAGCGTCTGTTGATCGGGTAAGTGCACTAGACAAACTCTGCCTATTTTCAGGCACAAGGGGAATACAGATGAATGCCAACTGACTTTGAACCAGATTAAGCTGTTGGTGGTATTTTTAGTGAATGGGGGGAAATTTGGCCAGGGCACCGGGGAAATTCCACTACTGTTTTCAAGAAGTGCCATGGGATCTTTAACATCCACCTGAACTACCACCAGAACAGGCAGATGGGACCTCGATTTAACGCTCATCCGAAGGATGGCACCTCAAGAGTGCAGCACCCCCATATGCTGTATCTATATATATATATATATATATATATCTATATCTATATATATATATATATATATATATATATATATATTAGAAGCAAAAACTCTGTTTAATGCATCAGTTAGAGTTGTTCCACAGCGACAAAAGTGAGAATTCAGTGTTAGGGTTGAAACCCCTTGCACCCCTCAGTCTGCCGCACCCAACCAGCATTGGGGTGCATTGGGTCAGTCTCTAACTCTCACCCCATCACATGCGTGAACAAGCTGAGGCATAGGAGAATGGGGTGAGAGTTAGACCGATGACCCCAACGCACACCCAGATGCCGGTTGGGTGGGGTGGGCTGAGGGGTTGCAAGGAGGGTTTTCAATCCTAACACCGAATTTCCTCACTTTTGTCGCTGTGGAACAACCCTAACTGATGCATTAAATGGAGTTTTTTGCCTCTAATTTCCCTTCTTTTTGAGAATGAGGACTATAAATAGTGAATGGAATGTGGTGGTGGGAAAGGGCCCCACGCTCCCACCACGTGATTTTTTGTGACATAGTAACGGTAACAGCAACACAAATGCAAGCAGTAATGGTTAGCACATGGTGATGCAAACATAAATTGTAAAGCAAGCGTTAATAGAAATGTAGGTGCAAAGAGACGCGAAAGCGAAAAGTGAAGCAAACGGAGACACAAGCGCATACAGAAACACAACTGGTAATGTGCACGGTCATGGTACCGCTATTGCAAATGCAAATGATAACTGTGATAGCAACAATAATGAGAAAGGAAACAGAAACTCAAACGCAAGCGCGTATGGAAACGCAAACTGTAATGCGCATGGTCACGGTACTGCAATTCTAAACAGAAATGGTAACGGTAACAGCAACAATAATGCCAAAGGAAACAGAAATGCACACACAAGCGCATATGGAAATGCAAACCGTAACGCGTACAGGCACGGGAACACAACTGGAAATGCAAATGATAACAATAAGAACAATGATGATGCAAAACGAAAGACAAATGCAAACAGAAATGGAAGGGTGGCCGCCAACAGAAATGGTAATGCGCATGGTGACGCTAAGTAAAACACAAACACAAACAGTAGTGGAGACAGAAATGGTAACAGTAACACAAACGCAAGCGCAAATGGAAACGCAAAGGGTAAAGCACACGGTGGCGTACACGGGAACGCCAACACAAATGGGCACAGAAACACAAGTGTAAAGCCTATGTGTAACAGTAACTGGAGCGCACACTGTATTTTTCCCCCCAAAGCTCCATTCAGAAACACAGTGAAAACCAAGAATGTATGCATAATAATGGGCCTTGGAACAGAAAACGAGCAGTTGTAATACTAAAATGGTAATATCTCAGTAACCGTACGACATAGAAAAAAATTAATATTTTACATGATTCATGAGTTTCCTGGCTAAGTTTTCATAGGGCTATGCATTTTCGTGATGAAAATTCCGTATCTCACACTGTTTTCGAGATACGAGCCCCGAAAGGCGCGGAAGACACCACCATGGTAGTCTATGGGAAAATATGTCAAGTTTGGAGTACCATAACTTTGCACCTATGCAATATTTTGTCACCAAACCACGAAAAGGCACATCTGTGAGATGTTGGCTGCCTTCCTTCCAAATTTCAGCCCAAAAGACCAAACCGTTTTTTTGCAGCAGGGTGGTAAGGAATTCCTGGAAGTTTGGCCATAGTCTAGAAAAGTAGTATCTTGATTTGCGATACCTTTTGCAAAAATTTGCAAAAGTGTCGCAAGTGCGACACTACTTTGCGACACTACTTTTCCCAGAAATTTTGAAAAACATGTTTTTGAGGTGTTTAACCTCAAAATAAAGACATGGCTAGCATCCTCAGGGCTTGAATAGGTAAACACAAATAAATTATGTCCCTAGATGGTCCCAATTTTAAATGCCAAGCATTTTTGTGATCAGTAACTGAAAACAAAATGGCGGATTTGCGACAGTACTAGGGCCATTTGCGACATTAAAAAGTGCATTTGCGACACTTTCAAACTTTTTGTTAACTTTTCCCATTGACTTATAATGGAAACTTGTTTTTTGAATAACTTTTGTACCGTTTAATATTTTGTCATGAAATCTTCAAAAGGCACATCAGGGACCCCGGCCGCACCTTCTGTGAAGTTTTCAGATCAGTTGCATAAACTGTGTGACCTGTAGGCATGAGCAAAGAATGCGCAAAATGCCATAATTGCATGCATGAATGTCGCTTAGTAACTCTGCCGCCGTACATTCGACCAGTACGAAAGTTGCCATATCCCAAGATCTAAGGTTAGCCAGACGCCTGCCAAATTTCAGGCAAATCCATTGAACAGTTGCAAAGTTATTAAGGTGCAAAGTTTCACCATTTAACCTTAAAAGGGGTACTCAACCCTAACTATTGTAGCACTACCGTGCTACCATAATATCTATGTATAATAACTGGCTTTGCCTTTTTCCCATAGGGAAACCATGTCATAATTTGCCGTTATAAAGGAGCGTTTATAATGGCAAGCACGCGCACGGTTTCCCCCACTCTGCGCATTCCCTGCTGCAGCTTGTCCCTTCCGATCGCCGACAACATGTTTTCCCCACCAGAAGACTGAACCGCCACTCGGACTCGGCGGTAAGTGCCAATTTAAAAAGTATATCTACAAGGGGAATGTAAAGTGGTCGTTTTACTACAGACTGAAATTTTTTTTTCTAAAAAAATAGAAAACGAAATGGTGAGTCGCAGACCAAGCACGTTAAAATGTAACCACGCTAGGGCCACATAGGAACCTTCATTTTATATCATTGCTGTGGCGAAAAAGGCAAACTCAGCAATTATATAAAATAAAAATGGGTCGGGGTGTATAAACTCAAAGTTTACACACACCCTTGGGGTTAGATGCTTTTGATAAACCCCTCAAGCTTCGCTCTCGGGGTTTATGTAGCATGTAACCCTTTGGGTGTGTGTAAACTTCTTGTTACACACCCCGACCCATACTTTATTCTCTATATAACATATAAATATATGTAATAGATACACCATTCTGAGGTGTGCGGTTGCGCTGTGATATACACACGCCTTGGTGTTTGTTCTTACGCACAAGGCCGCAGGCCGGGTGTGTCAACCGCCTAAGGTGTGCGTATATCAGAGTGCGACTGCACACCTCAGAGTGGTTTATCTATCTTGTAAAATGTCAAAATGGTTTTGAAGGGGGGGTAAAAGTGCAGGTGTGCGGTCACACTCTGATATACACACGGTCATGTGATGCTTTTCATCCTATAGGATATCCACATTTTCCCTACCCATTTTATAATATATATATATATATATATATATATATATATATATATATATAGTTTAGGGGGTTTGGGGTGGGCACTGACCCCCCTCGATGGGGGGTGCAGGGGGCATAGCCCCCCACAGAAAATCATGCAGACACTGTGTGGTATGGCTGAGGGTCAACCAATTCTGTGCCGCTCACCTGTTGCGTCGCCTTTTTGCTTGCACTTTAATTTACCAAGTGCTCTTTGCGCACTGGCATGGGTGAACCTTTTACTTACTTTCAGGTTTAGTGGTGCACGAAGTCAGTTGGCAGCTGGATCAGTCATTTCTAAGACATTAATGACCATTCCAGTAGCCAATCAGGAGTCTCTCTAAGCTCATGAATATTTAATTAGACTTATCTTCATTTATACCAACATCAAAGTCGAGCACTCGCCAACCTCTAAATAACAAGAGCACCGGTCTATAGACACTGTGCGATCTGGCTGGGGGCCGACCAATTCTGTGCCACTCACCTGTTGCGTCGCCCTTTTGCTCGGGTGACTCTCATTTACTGAGCGCTTTTGTTTCCACACCGGCATGGGTGAACCTTTACTTACTTTCAGGTTTAGAGCAGAGTGGTGCAAGCCATGCATGCTGCATGAAGTCAGTTGGCAGCTGGATCAGTCATTTCTAAGACGTTAATTATCATTCCAGTATCAGGAGTCTCTCTAAGCTCATGAATATTTAATTAAACTTATCTTCTTTTATACCAACATCAAAGTTGAGCACTCACCAACCTCTAAATACCAAAGGCACCGGTCTATTGCGAACAAGAAATTTATTCCATTTTTAGGGGTGTGGGCGGAGCCTACAGCCGTTTTGGCATCACTCAGTAGCTCTAAAAATGGCAGATCGTGGGACCTTCCTTTGGACTTTTGGAAGTATCCTTCCAAAAGCCCAATGGAGCTTGAAACCCTCCACCATGATTGGCCACTACAGAATAACAGCCACACTATTTTGGCTGTTACTTCTGTATTCCGGAGCATGAACTGCGCATGCGTGAGTCGCACACATGTGCAGTTCTGCTGGTGCCAACATGTTGTGAATGGTAAAATGCTATTCACCACAACTGCGCATGGATGAGTGCCATGCATGTGCAGTTGCATTGCCACTGCCAGCACCGCATCAAAGGAAACTCAGAGACCGACATGGGTCCCCAGTCCCCATGTTGGCATTCTGTAGCCCCCACTCATGTGGCACACTGGGATCACCCGGTGTGCCCAAATGTCTGTCTCTCAGTAAATAAAAGCAGAATTCCTGAAAAGGTCCCTGCCATTGCCCCAGTCCTTCTCCCCATCCCCTACCATCCCACTGGGCACCCACCTCCCCACACCCCTTACCCTATACTTATCTCCAGAGGTTGGCACTGTCACTCTGGACCAGGACACATCTGCACTCTTTAAAGCCAAACTGCAAACTGAAGAATCAAAGGTAAGCGTGCTATAATGCCATTCAATGGGGTTTTCAACTTATGTTGGTAAATCAGCCATTTTTTGGAATTTTGGCCCCAAATTTTCAACACGGGGTTCTTGGGACCCCACCTCATGAAAACTTTCACTGTCTCTTTGTTATTCGGTCCTGAAAGGTGATTTTGTGGTTACTGCATGGAATCACCATTCGGGACCAGTTCACGAAATGACAGTGGCACTGTTCATGAGGTGGCATCTCAAAAAGACCATGTTGCAAATCTGGTTAAAAAGAATTTCACAAAATGACTGCGTTACAAGCATACATTGCACAGTTTCTCGCACGCTCCTAACTTTGCCAATTTTTAATATTTTCATTCCACATTTTCAACACTATCATTTTTGCACACCTCCTTTTTAACAGTCCAGCTGTCATTTATCACATCCTGCCCAAAACATGTTTTCGCACCTGTGGCACAGAATAGCGTGGTCGCACTGCGAAATCACCTTTAGGGACAAGTGAACAAAATGACACTGGCACTCTTCATGAGGAGGGGTCCAAAAAGGCCATGCTCAAAATCTGGTGCAACACCTCCAAAAAATAGTCAAGTTACACCCGGGTGTTCACTAATTTCTATGCACACATGTAACTTTGCTCACTTGGCAGCTCATCACAGCCCTATCGGCTCTGGCCAGATCTTGTAAATATGTGGCATAAAAATGCCTGACACGTTTCAGACAGCTCAATCTATCCTTTCTCAAAGGCCTTTGGAATAAATTTCTTGATCACAATAGCCCTTGTTATTTAGAGGTTGGTGAGTGCTCAACTTTGATGTTGATAAAATTTTATTTTTGAGTCTGGTAGCATCACCTTACCTTGTGCATACTCCATCCTGTTCGTTTTTATCTTCTTTTATGTCCAGCCAATCTGATTAGACCTATGAAAGCTTTTAACTTCTTTCAACCTCAACAATAAATTCAATCTGGTTTAACTTCTGGAAACAGTACTGTATTTTGTTCATGTATGACTTTACTTGAAGTACGAAATGTATGCAGTGTTTTTTTTCTATTTGCCGTGTGCACGCACAAGTGAACATCTTGCTATAAGAGTGCCTTTTGAGAGGTGTGACACTGTTGGTTCAGTGCAGAGTGATCTGCAAGGGGTATGTCAGTGCCACACCAATCATCATCCATACTGATCATGATACAGTTTTGGCTTGCTAGATGGACGTGTCCTGTATGTGGAAAGAAAAAAACAAACCAATCATGGGTCGGCACTTTCCTTTGATCTACGGTGCACAGCAAGCTGATCCATCATGATCAGCCTGCTGACGAATTCCAAACATCCCAGAAGTGCCCTGCGTTCTTGCAGATGCAAGCTGTAACAGGGGATTGCAGAGCAATTCCATATTATAGTCTGTCACAATTATCATACTGTTTGTGTACTGGCAGTTTATGTCTATCACACTGTTTCCAAACTTATGGCTTGTTTTTAATGTAAAAAACATTTTCAGAGAGGGCATCATTTCACCTAACTAATCCTATTTCCTAACTCTGTACAACAGCATTTATTGACAAGGCTTCTGACCAGCATTTCAAAATGCAACATTTCTCTGCACAGACTGCATATATCTTAAATGCTGTTTACTTACTGCCATTTCAACATAGTGAAGAATGCAGCTTCTGCTGGCAAGTTCTCATTGTTGGCAATTCAATTGATTCTAAAAGAACTTGACAATCAAACTGTGCCTTTTAATTAGCTCTCTTAACAAATGCAGGAAAGCTCCATATAACAGCCTGTCACCATTATCACGCTGTTTCTGCATCTGCAGTTTGCTATAACCGCATTGTTTGTGAACTTGTAACATACTTCTAATGGCAAACATATTTTAGAAACACCATCATCTTAATTAAATGGTGTTATTTCTTAGCTTCATATGGCAATATCTTCCCATATGTCTTGCATGAAGTAGTAAAACTTCAAACCAGCATTTCTACATGAAACAGTTGTCTATGTAAAGAGCTTTTCAGCAACTTATTGTCTAGTTGAATGCTGACTTTAGTCTCAATATCCTGTTAGATGCTATGTCTCCTGCTGTCTTGTCCTGTTAGAACCAAACCACTCGTAGGCTCTCCCTCTTGTACTCATGGCATGTGCCACACACCCACATGCCGGAGGTACAAGAGGGAGAGCCTCGGAGTAGTTCGGTTCTGACGGCAAAAGATGCTGGAGATGTAGCATCTAACAGGATATTGAGACTAAAGTCAGAATGTAACTAGACAATAATTTGCTGGAAAGCTATTTACACAGAGACCTGCTTTATACAGAAATGCTGGTTTGAAGTTGTACTACTTCACATAAGACATAAAGGAAAATGTTGTCATACGGAGCTAAGAAATAGCACTATTTAAGTAAGATGATGTTCCCACCTGACAGTCCCTTGTATTTTTTTTAATACACCCTGAAAAAGAGAAAACCGTCCATTGATGTCTGTTTCAGCTGCTGCTCTAAATGGCACCCTCCAAGTCCAACCCATGTTAACTCTTGCTATGCCACCGTAACTGCCCCCCCCACCCCCAAGCACAACCCTTGCCTTGCTGTGCCACAGACAGGTATATTTGTCCAAAATTCCTACATGTTCTAATTTTCTCCACAGTCTAATTCTGGCACAGGGGTGACTAATCTCCCCTGTCAGCTGCTACCCCCCACCCTGCCCATTTTACTTATGCAGCACTAGGGAACCCACCCCCAGTGCAGCCAGTCATAACACTGACACTGGGGGTGCCCAATCCTCCAGTGTCTCCGCCTGAAATAAAGAAAACCCTCCCTTGTAGTTTATATGTTCTATATACACGCTGTAAAAAAGAAAACCCTCCCTTCTAGTTTATATGTTCTATATACACGCTGTAAAAAAGAAAACCCTCCCTCATAGTTTATATGTTCTATATACACGCTGTAAAAAAGAAAACCATCCATCGATGTCTGTTGCTGCCCTGCCATAACTGTCCCCGCCAAGCCCAACCCCTATTAGTCTTCCGATATGGGGGAAATATGTACAAGCAAGACCTGGTACAACAGCAGTACCAGCGGTGAACATTCGGCATTGAAAAATGCCTGTTTTGTAGTTATGTTAATGACAGTTTCACACTTTAAACATTTTGTTCATATAGGACTTGTACATTTTTTTGCAAGAGTTTTCATGCTTTAAAAATGTTGTTTGTGTAGGACTTAGAAAATATTTTGCGACAGTGTTCAACTTTAAACATTTTTTCATGTAGGACTTAAAAAATATTTTGCTATAGTGTTCAGTTTTAAAACATTTTGTTTGTGTAGGACTCAAAAAATGTTTTGTGACAGTGTTCAGCTTTAAACCTTTTGCTTGTAAAGGACTTTGAAAATATTTTGAGATGGTGCTTAGCTTTAAACATTTTGTTCATGTAGGACTTAGAAAATGTTTTGTGATGATGTTTCACTTTAAATATTTTGTTGGTGGAGGACTTCGAAAATATTTTGTGACAGTGTTCAGCTTTAAATATTTTGTTTGTGTAGGACTTAGTACATTCTTGATGGAATAACTCGACTGTTTTCAAACCATCAAGCAGTTGAAATGTTTTAAAACTGTCAAGAAATATAAGTAAACTCAAGTGTTTTAAAACAATCTAACAGTGCCACTGTTTCCAAACTATCAAACTACGCGAGTGTTTTAAAACCATAGAGTATGATAACAGAAGAAATCCACATGTGCATTTGGCTATTTTAAAAACTATTACTGCTCAATGATTTTGTTACCTTGCGACAGCTTTCTGTTCAATTAATATATTGTTCCTCTCCACTGTCTCATACAATCGTTTTTAACCTAACTCATGCAGTCTCCTCACATCCATGTCAATATGGTGAGCCCTTACATAGATACATAGATACATAGACAGTGTCGGCAGATAAGGGCCTATGGCCCACCCAGTCTGCCCATTTGAGCTTGTAAGTTCAGTTTGTTTTCCTAGAAGTCTGTTGCCCCTTACCCCTGACCTCCAGAATTCCTTTATGTCTATCCCATGCATTCTTAAATCCCGTGATTGTTTCGGCCCCCACCACTTCCTCTGGCAGGGTGCTCCACTTGTCCACCACCGTTCTATGAAGAAATTCTTCCTCACGTTTCCTCTGAATCGTCCTCCCTCCAACTTCATCCCATGCCCTCTAGTCCTGGAACATCTTTTTCACTTAAAAATAGTATATTCCTGCACCCTGTTCCTCCCTGTAAGATACTTGTACGTCTCTATCATATCCCCTCTCTCTCTCTCTCTTTCTCTCCTCTCCTCCAGGGAGTACATATTCAGTTCCTTCAACCTGTCCTCATAGGACTTGTGATGCAATCCATGTACCATCTTTGTTGCACTCTTCTGAACCTTCTCTACCCTGTCTACATCCTTACGTAGGTAAGGTCTCCAGAACTTTACACTGTACTCCAGGTGGGGCCTCACTAGTGTCTTGTATAGTGGAATTATGACCTCCCTTTTCCTGCTAGTGATGCCCCTGCCTATGCATCCCAGCATCCTATTTGCTTTACCTGCTGCCTTGTCACACTGTTTACCTACCTTGAGGTCATCAGAGATGATAACCCCAAGATCCCTTTCCTGCTTGGTGCATGCTATATCCTCACCCCAACTGATATATTGTGCCAGGGTTTTTGTGCCCCATATGCATTATCTTGCACTTCTTTGCATTGAATTTCAACTGCCAAACCCCTGACCATTCTTCAAGTTTCTGCAGGTCCCTTCTCATTCTGTCTACACCCTCTGGTGTGTCTACTCTGTTACAGAGTTTTGTGTCATCAGCAAACAGTGAAATTCTGCCTTCTAGGTCCTGGGCAATGTCACTGATGAAGATGTTGAATAGGACCGGTCCCAGCACTGATCTATGTGGTACCCCACTGGTCACTCTTCCCTCTGTGGAGTGACAGCCATTTACCACCACCCTCTGTGTCCTGCCGCCCAGCCAGTTACCTACCCACCACACTACTGTCCTGCTAACACCCATATTCCCCAGTTTGTGTAATAGTCTTCTATGTGGCACAGTGTCAAAGGCCTTGCTGAAGTCCAGATAGCCATGTCCACTGCCCTCCCTGATCCACCTCCCTAGTCACCCAGTCAAAAATTCAACAAGGTTGGTCTGACATGACCTCCCCCTGGTGAAACCATGCTGCCTTGGGTCCTGTAGTCCATTGACAACCAGATGTTCCACCAATCTCTCCTTCAGTAGTGCTTCCATGATCTTCCCCACTACTGAGATGAGGCTGACTGGTCTGTAGTTCCCCGCTTCCTCTTTGTTCCCACTTTTGTATAAGGTTACTACATCTGCTGTCCTCCAGTCTTTGGGTACCTCTCCTGTTTCCAGTGATCGGCTAAACAGGATAGCCAGAGGTTCAGCCACCACCTCTCGTAGTTCTTTAAGGACCCTGGGGTGCACCCCATCTGGCCCCATTGCTTTATCAACTCTTATTACTTCCAGTTCCTTCAGGACCTTTCTGTGTAAAGGACTTGTGTCCATTTCTGCACCATTCTCACCCCTTGTACTCCCTTCAGACCCATTACCATCCTCTTCCTCAGGAAAGACTGAGCAGAAATACCTGTTCAATATGTCAGCTTTACTGTTGTCATCCTCCACACGGCCCCCATCCTCCCCCTTCAGTCTCACTATCCCTTCCTTTGCCTTTCTTTTTTCACTTATGTACCTGTAAAAGGTTTTGTCCCCTCTACCCACTGATTTTGCAATGTGTTCTTCTGTCTGAGCTTTGGCTTCCCTTACTGGCCTCCCTTTGCTTCTCCTGGTACTTCTCCCTATCCCCTTCTGCCGTAGTCTTTTTGTATTGCCTGAATGCAATCTTTTTAGCTTTCACTTTCTTTGCTACCTCTTTGGAAAACCATAATGGTCTCCTCTTCCTTTTCCTCTTGCTAACCTGCTTAATGCATAATTCTGTTGCTCTTGTAATCCCAATTTTAAATACTGCCCACTGTTCCTTAACCCTGATTCCTGCACCATTCCCCTTAATGCCTCTTTCAAGTATCTCCCCATTTTCCCCAAAGTCTGCCCCCCCTAAAATCCAGGATACGTGTTTTTGTGTGGTTTGGTTCTGCTCTTTCTGTGATTTCAAACCACAATGACTGGTGGTCACTGTTCTCCAGGTGCTCCCGCACTGTTACCCCCATCACACTGTCCCTGTTTGTGAGCACAAGGCCCAGTATTGCCTTCTGCCGAGTTGGTTCCATGACCAGTTGCTTGAGGAAGGCACCCTGAAGGGAGTCCAGGATAAATCTGCTCCTAGTTGATGCTGCTGCTGGGATGCTCCTGTCCACATCTGGAATATTGAAGTCTCCAACCAGTACTACCTCACCCTTGTCTGCCATCCTTTGGATGGCTAGCATCAGCTCCCTATCTGTTTCTTCCTCCTGGGCTGGTGGTCTATAGACCACACCTGTGTGGATGGCTGGCCCATTTTCCTTTCCAGCTTAACCCACAGTATCTCTCCCCCATTTTGTTCCTCCTGGATCTCTGTGGCCCTTATGTCATTTTTCACATACAGTGCCACCTCCTTCCTTCCTACCTGCCCTGTCTCTTCTGAATATGTTGTAGCCAGGTATGGCCATCTCCCAGTTGTGGTTATCATTACACCAGGTTTCAGTGATGGCCACAATGTCCAGGTCTGACTGCACCATGACAGCCTCCAGATCTTCCATCTTGTTGCTAAGGCTCCTGGCATTTGCACACATGGCTTTCAATGATTTGACCTCCCTAGACTGTTTCGCTGTTCTACTCCAGCCCCTTCCTTGGTTGTCCTTTATCCCTGGTTCTCCTTGCTATCTGCCCTTCTGCTGAATTTTGCCCCTTTTCTGCCTATCCACCTCTTGGGTGCTAATCTCCATCTTTTGCACACTGCTTTGTAGAGATAGCCACTCCTCTGGTTCACTGGTTCCACTGCTAGCTGTGGGGGGTGAGCAAGTAGATACCCTCCTTGCTGGCCTGCCACCCCCCTTTGCTAGTTTAAATGCTTGTCAATGTAGCATTTAAACTTATCATTGAGTGCTTGGATTCCCCTCCAGGATGGATGCAGGCCATCAGGCTTGAACAAACCTCCATCCCTCCAGGTGGGACCCCAGTCACCAATGAATCCAAACCTTTCCTCACAGCACCAGTTCTTCAACCATGAGTTAAAGTTCCTGGTGCATGCACCATGCTCTCCCTTGCCTCTCACAGATAGTACTTCTGAGAAAGTGACAGAAGTAGCTACTTGCTTGAGACCCCTCCCAATTTCCTAAACTCTTCCTGAACTTCCTTTGTCTCCCCATTTGCCAGGTCATTAGTACCTAGGTGGATAATGACATCCAGCTCACCCTCCCATCTTGCCTTCCCAGTGATCCCCAGGATCTTCCTTCCATCCCTCCATGCCGTGGCACCAGGTAGGCACCTCACCTCCCTGTCCTCCCCCTCCTGTGTTCCTAGCTGGATCCCTCTTATGATGGAGTCCCCCACCAGGATTCACTTCATCCTCTTCTGGGATCCACTGCTCTCCCCGCTGAGGTCACCTTCTTGGCTAACCTCCACATCCTTTCCTTCCACTTCTCTGGGTACCTCTATTTGGTTGTCCCCATTTGCCAGTGTGGCATATGAGTTCTTGAGTGGTATAGATCTAGAATGTGCCTCTGCCTGACCGCTCTAACCCTCCCTGAGCCCACTGTCATAACAAGTGCTCCTCGTTCTCGGCATCCTTTGAGGCAGTTGCATTGGACTGGGTGGTCTCTGGATAGGGGTGATGGTACTCCTGACCCAGTTTACTTCTGCTCTGAGTCTGGCTACCACTTCCCACAGTCCAGAGACATGCATGCAGATAGGGCAGCACCTCAGTGTCCAGAAGGTCTGCCTGAATATGGCTGCCCCACAGCCACTGCATTGCACCACTCCCCACATTATACTGCAGTTATACTGCTATTCCACTACTTGTCTGTTACTGAAGCTCTCCTAGTTCCCTTTTTATTAATTTACTGTCCTAAAAAGTCCTGCCACTGATCCTCAGATACTTTTCTTTTTAAAAAAAGAAAATAAACCAATAAATAAATAAATGAGTCAAAACACTTGTCGTGCTGATGGTGGGCTTCTTCCCCCTTATGCCTTTCCTACACAACACCCCTTACTATCCCCTGTGTTTAGCTCCTGTCAATCAGATTTAACAGGGCATATAATGAGAGTTGGGTGAAGGGGGGGGGCGAAAATTTGCAGCAATTAAAGACAGCAAAGAAATACACCACCACTACGTTTTAAATATTCAACAGCCCAAGAACAATTCTAAGTAAGGACAGCGAAGAAATTACAGTGTCACTAAAAGCCCACAATCTAAGTTTAAAAGAAAAATAGCAATTACCAGTTACTGTAAAGCACTGAATTAAATATGTTTCCTTCCCCTTCTGGCTTCTTCTAAGAAAACAAAACTCACTTGCTACCTCAACTCTGACTAAGCCCCACCTCCAGTTATCAGGTAGCTGAGGTCAGGGGCCAGACAATTAACACCCCTTACCCAAACTACAGGGCAAGTCAGACAAGTCGAGACTAAATTTGCAGCAGTAAAAGACAGCAAAGAAATACACCACCACTACATTTTAAATTTTCAACAGCCCAAAAACAATTCGAAGTAAAGACAGCAAAGAAATTACAGTGTCACTAAAAGCCCACAATCTAAGTTTAAAAGAAAAATAGCAATTACCAGTTACTGTAAAGCACTGAATTGAATATGTTTCCTTCCCCTTCTGGCTTCTTCTGAGAAAACAAAACTCACTTGCTACCTCAACTCTTATGTAGGCCACACCTCCCAGTGTCTAGGGGTGAGGTGGTAAAAGTGCTGGGGAGGGGGGCACTATACAGTAGAAAGAAGAGTCCACATACCTGGTCGACCTGGCTTACCAGACCTGATGAAACTGAGGCGCCCAGTTCTTTAGGGTTCACAGCTGGTCGACTGGAGAGATGATTAACTCTGGTCTTCCTGGCTTTGCCAGCTTCACCCTGGAGGCCTTTGTAGACAGTTTTCACCAGGTGGGGCTCTTGCCATCTCCCTCAATGGTCCTCTGGTTCTTCAGCCTAGGGAAGGTACAGGCATGGTCTCAGACCCCTCCGATGCACACCCTGGAACACACACTGGGAGCCGGGCTGTGGAGGCAAACTCTTGTTATTAGCCAAACAGTTCATCCAAACAAAATGAGGCAACACTCCAAACTGCAGGAACAGGGGATCCAATTTAATGAACAGTTAATTAGAACAGGAGACAGTCACTCCATGGAGCAGAAAAAATATACAACAGGTTGCTCTGGACCGTGTGTTACCATCAGCGGCTGATAGGTAGTCTGGACCAGGAGGTCACATCAGGAGCTCAGTTGGTGCTTTGGACCACGTAAACCACATCAGAAGCTAAATTCCAGACAGCTACCTTCCAAGCTAGGCAGTCATAGTCCAACACAGGCAGCATAGCTCATGGCTGAATCAGGCCTTTAACAAACAAGCAGCAACAGTCCCTCCTTCCAGGCAGGCAACATCATCCGAAGTCACAAAAGTGAATGTCCCCACACCTGGCAATGAATTCAGATACTGGGCAGTCTCTGCACAGGAGCCTTGTGGGATCAGGGCTTACCTTGGATGCCCAGATTCCACTAGGACCCCTAACTCAGTCTCTCCATGCCTCCAAAATTATGAGACATCTTGGGACCACTCTGGATCCTTCACCTCTCAAGTGTCATTCTTATTCCTCTTTTTGTTCATCTCTGAACTGCCTACTGGCAAGTCCTCTCGGGGGTCCTACTTACCAGCAGTCCTCTGGGCCAGCAGCAACAGGTCCATCCCCAGATGGCAGATTACCATGCAGGTACTAACTCTCTTCCACATTTGGGTTGAGATCACAGCCATCCCAAGCAGGGGCTCCCAAAACTGGCTGCCACCACGTCCTTCACGTTTGGGGTAAACTGCACTGACCCCAGCATAAAATAAAAAATAGAAGATTAGGCTACCGAGTGGGCAATTACCCCACCTCCACTTCTTCCTCTCTTGTTCCCATGCTGCTTCTCCTCCTTTTTATATCCTCTCACCAAAAAGGCATTAAAAACCAAGGTCCAATCTGGACCAGCCCCACAGGTACCAAAACTTCCCAGTACCCTAACGCTCCACAGGACATGTAGTCCCAAAATAAACTATCCCTGTCTGCAGCAGCTGGTGCCTCAAACTACCCACCTCCTAAATGGAGCAGCTGCTTCTTTAAATTTCCTTGCCTGGTCAGCCACCCATGCACAGTAGCATGGAACACCCTAAAACTTGTCTATTTATACTATTTATTTATATTTTTTCTCTCCGGCCATATGCGGTCTTCAGCCTGGCAGCACATGGAAAACCAGATCCAGGACCACGAAAGCACCAGGATCTACGGAAGCAACCACCTGTCAAAGGCTGAGGCACTAGGAAGGGTGACCAGAGCCACAAGCCAAAATGGGGACATCAAAGTGCAGGTCCCATCAGCCACTGATTCAACCAGCGCTGCAGGGAGACCTGGAGCTGCAACTCCAGAAGTAAGCCCATTTGGGGGGGCTTACACTTATATATGTTAATTTTGTGTTCACGCGGAGCAATCTCTTCACACAAGGCTATATAGACAGGTATGTTATCTGAATTGTGCTCTAGAGGGAGTGTTTCCTTTGTCAGTTTGTAACAGTAATTTTATATGATCTATTATTTGTGTTTTTTTGTTATGTAGCTTGCCAGGTCTACTGGCTCTTACTTGTCCTGTGTATTTGATTGTTCAGACTTCTGTACTTTCCCAGGTCATATCTGCAAGCAGGCATTTACTTGCCTAGTGTACCCTACTCAGTAAACAAAAAATAAATTAATTAACAAACAAATAAATGAATGAATAAATATAAGTAACTAACAATATTTTTAACATACAGAATGTACTATGAAGCTGGTTAGACTGTCACCTCACAACCAGGTAAGTGTACACCTCAACGTTCAAGTATTTTGTTAGTTTAAACACTTTAAATGTTTTGTGTAGAACTTTAAAATAAACAAAAATTGATATTGTTTTGCAGCTAATTTTTGTCCGCATACTGAGCATCTGAGAACAATTATTGTTAATTTCTTGAAAATAAATTAATGTCATTCTCAAGAAACCTACAAAAGGATCTATTCCAAGGTGACAGCCATCTAACCTGTAAGTTTCATAATTTACCTCTCCTTAACTTATTTCTATATTTGTGGTCAAACTCTTTGGCTATGAAAGTGGACACTTGTATGTTAATTTTGCACTCTGTAACTCATAAATGGCTGAGTGCCTTTCTACCAAATTTTTCAGAAAATCAAACCCTAGGACTCTAACAGTGCATGCCAAATTTCAGAATCGTAGGGTCTAAGATAGCTGGGTTATAAGCTAATGAAAATGAGTTCTGATGGAAACATGAACACAGCCCTAACTATAATGGCACTACCACACCACTGTAATACTGTCTGACTACAGCTGGCCATTCTGCTCCTACCTTTTGGACAGGTACCAGTCAGTTCATGTTGGCGATGCAGCCCCACGCATTCCAATAGGTACCAATCAGTTCACACTGGCAATGCTGCTCATACCACTCTGATAGGGACCAGTCAGTTCAGGTTGGCAGTGTCACTCCTGCCTTTCAGACAGGTACTGTTGGTTAAGGTTGGCAATGCTGCTCCTATCTTTGTGACAGGTATCAGTCAGTTCAGTTGGTGATGCCACTTCTACCTTAGCAACAGGTACCAGTTGGTTAAGATTAGCAATGCCACTTCTGCCTTTGTGACAGGTACAAGTCAGTTCAGGTTGGCAATGCTGCTCCTTCCTCTGTGACAGGTACCATTTGGTTCAGGTTGGTGATGTCACTCCTGTCCTTCTGATAGGTACCAGTCAATTAAGGTTGTCAGTGCTGCTCCTACCTTTCTGACAAGTACCAGCTGGCTCAGGCTGGCAGTGCCACTCCTATTTTTGTGACAGGTACCAGTCAGTTCAGGTTGGCCTTGCCACTCCTATTTTTAAGACACTACCAATTGGTTCAAGGTGCAATGCCACTCCTACCTTTCTGACAAGTACCAGTTGGTTCAGGTTGGTGATGCCGCCCTTACCTTTGCTACAGGTACACAAACTGCTAGGAACTTGAAAAACACTAAAAGCAAAAGGTTACACTACTGCCATATCTGGAATTCTGTCAGTACCTAGAGCTTCCAAAGAAAAAGCAATATGATTCAAAGACTAAATATTAGGTTATCAAACTGGTATGTAAAGCAGATATTACCTACATAAACACATGGAATGATTTTGTCAATAAAGATCACTTACTTTTATGTTTGCTTGCACATATGTGCAAGAAACATAGTGCCATCATCGGAGATTTTGGAGGTGTGTCACCTCCTCCTCCAATTCAGTCAGTGTGCTGGCAGGCACGGCCCCTGTAAGCCATACTTTTGGAGCTGTCTGCGATCAAGCTCCAAATGCAGTGGCATACAGTTGAAAGGGGAAGCTACGCTTGAGTGAGCAGCGAGCAGATAAGGCTGTTCACGTGAGCCCCCCACAGACGCAAGCTCCCAGAGGCGCAGTGCACTCCTGCACGCACGCATTGTATAGCCGACGGTGCCCAATCCTCACGGGTTGCCGCGCTCCCCCGCCTCCCCCAAAGGCTTCCAAAATGCCACACTGGATGCCCACCCAGCGTGGCAACTAATCATAGGCCAACGGGGTGCCTAACCTCTCTCGGCTGTACTGTCCTCCCTCACAGATTGAGTGCCACGCTGGGAGCCCACCCCAGTGTGGCAAGCACCAGAGGCCGACGTGGGGTGCCTAATCTTCGCCGGCTGAAGGCCCCAATTTAACGCCCTTGTGCCATGCTGAGAGCTCACCCCAGCGTGGCAAACAGTCCCACGCCATCTTTTTTTATTTTTACCTGAAAACGGAAACTGTCCTCGGCTGCCTCCCACCCTCCCACAACCCGCACCCACCCACTCGCACCCAGCCTCCCCACACCCCTCACCCCATACTTACCTCTGGAGCTTGGCGCGACGATCTTCGGTGGACCGGGAACACGTCTGCACTCTTCAAAGGCGACCGCGAACTGAGGAAATGCCGTGAAGCTGTATAATGGGATAAATAGGAGGGGTTCAACTTTATTGCATATTCAGAGTTTTGGAATTTTGACACCACATTGGGTTTTGGGACTCTTTCCGAATGATAAATTGTCATGGCGAGAGTCTGGTCTGGCGGGTGATTCGCGCAGTGATCATGTAAATCACCCTTCGGGCCAGAATAACGCCATGACAGTGACATCAATCATGAGAAGGGTCTCAAAATCCCACATTGAAAATTTGGTGCCAAAATTCCTAAAAATGACTGTTTTACGAGCGTGCGTTGTGCAGTTCCTATGCAGGCTCGTAAGTTCGCGAATTTTCAATATTTTCATCTCAGATTTTCAACATTGCCATTTTACCACACCTTCTTATGAGTAGTATAGCTGTCATTTTTCACATCTCACCTAAAATGTGTTCTCCATGTAGCGCACAATGGCGCAGTCGGTGTGCGAAATCAATGTATGGGACAAATTAAGAAAATCACAGTGACACAGTTCATGAGCAGGCATCTTAAAATGGCTATGTTGAAAATTTGGTGAAAAAAGTCCTAAAAATGACTGTTTTACGAGCGTGCATTGCGCAGTTCCTACGCACTCGTGAAGGTCGTGAATTTTCAATATTTTCACTCCAGATTTTCAACATTGCCATTTTACCACACCTTCTTATGAGTAGTACAGCTGTCATTTTCACATCTCACCAAAACGTGTTTCCACCTTATGAGCGATAATGGCGCAGGTCGGTGTGCGTAAATCAATGTATCGGACAATTAAAAATCACAGTGACACTGTTCATGAGCAGACATCTTAAATGGCTATGTTGAAAATTTGGTGAAAAAATTCTAAAAATGACTTTTACGAGCGTATGCTGCACAGTTACTATGCATGCTCGTAAGTTTGCAAAATTAATATTTTCACTCCAGATTTTCAACATGTCCATTTTATTAAACTTCCTTATGAACAGTACAGCTGCAATTTTCATACATGTCGCTGAAAATGTGTTTTCGCACATGTAGCGCACAATGGTGCTGTTGGTGCGAAAGCAATGTTTAGGACAGATTAAGAAAATCACAGTTACACTGTTCGTGAGCAGAGGTCTTAAAATGGCTATGCTGAAAATTTGGTGACAAAAGTCCATGAAATGATTGTGTTACGAGTGAGCATTGCACAGTTTTCACGCACCTCGTTAGTTCATGACTTTGTAATATTTTAAGTCCAGATTTTCACCAGTGGCATTTTTCCACACTTCCTTATGAACAGTACAGCTGCCATTTTTCACAACATGGTCGAAGTGTGTTTTCACACTTTCAGTGCAGAGATGCGTGGTCACTGTGGGAAATCATTGTTCGGCACAGATAAAGAAAATCACAGTGACACTGTTCATGATCGAGGCACCAAAATGCCTGAGTTGACAATCTGCTGTAAGAAATCCCCAACCTAATTATATTATGGTTGTGTGTTGCACAGTTTCTATGCACGCCGTGACTTCACCATTTTTAAATATTTTACTACACATTTGCAACATAGCCATTTTTACACCTCCCATGAAAGAGTACAGCTGTAATTTTTTACGTCCTGTTCGGAATATTTTTGCACCTGTGGTGCTAAATGCCATAGTCACTGTGCATAAGCAGCTTTCGGCTAACAGACTGATATTCCCCCCTTCTCATGAGGTGGGGTCACAAAACAAACATGTTGAAAATTTGGAGTGAAAATACCAACGAATGCCTGAGGTACTAGGGTTTTCAACTATAACGCCCAACCCTATAGAGAATGACAGGAATCAGGGGTGTGCCTTGGGATTCTTGCCTGTGATGCTCATACCATTCCACACCCTGCAGTCACTGAGAGGCATCGAGGTATGCCTTGGACTCTTCGGCCCCAAAGTTCACCCCATTCTACTATATCGCACCCATCTCACCATATTTCCTCATGAAATGGGGTGTGCATAAGGGCCAAAGACCACAAGGAACACCGTGGCACTTGTCAGTGTCTGCAGGGTGGGGTGAATGGCGTGGCCGTTATGCCTGATGACCCAAACGCACACCCCAATGCCTGTCACTCTCTGCAGGGTGGTGGTGGGGTTGGCTTCAGTTCAATACTTCACTGCCATTCCTATTACGCAGCTCTGTAACTTCTACACTACCACTGCCAATGCCAGCAAGCAAACATTTGGCATTGACAAATGCTTGTTAAGAGATGGTTTGCATATAAACATCACTGGAGCAAAAAAAAAGGGATAAATTAATAAGCAACTGCTTGCAGAATATGAATTTAAACAAACTAGCAAGGGATACAAGTGACAAGTAAGTTCACACCACTTACAGGCAAATTGCAAAAGCAAAATAAATTATCCACAAACACTATCAACCGATGCAACGGGGTCTTAATAAATGCTACAGCAGAAGTATTCTTTTTTTTTTATCATAGAATATTTTATTGATTTTTTGGTTTTTCCTGTTACAATACTTATGGTACACATCATCCAACACAAGTCAGATATTACATAGTCATTCAAAACTACATAGTCAATATGCAGTGGTTAAAACTATGCATCATATCTCAGGGTTATACAGAACTCACTTAAGAACACATAAGCAGACACATATGAGAGATAGGGTAAGACTTCAGCACCAAGACAGTACCGGATAGATATAATCCTCTGAGCAGTAAAATTATATGTATAGCAATAAATTCTGTTATCCTAGCAGGGGCGGATTGTCAGGTATGGGAAGGGTTTTACACAAGGGGATGAAAGATAGGCATCCCATTTTTTGTGGAAATAGTTAAGTTGTCCTCGATGGGCATAGGACAGTCTCTCTAAAATGGCTACCCGAGCCATTGCTGTCAGCCACATATTAATAGTGGGATTGTTGAGCTGTCTCCAGTGCATTAGTATGAGTCTTTTAGCCTCTAACAATGCTAGCATAAACCACTCTCTATGTTCCCTGGGTAAGGGGCTTAGCCCAATGGAGACTCCAAGGAGCAGTGCAGTATCCAATGGTAATTCTCTAATGGAGAGAACTCTTGAACATTCATGAGCAACATTATTCCAAACAGAGGCTAGTTGAGGATAGGTCTACATAACATGTAAAAAGTGGGCATCTGGTTGCGAACATCTCCAGCACTTGGAGTGGGGTAGTAACCCCATTGAGTGCAGGGGAGCTGGAGTTCTGTACCAACGTAAAAGAATTTTGAGTTGCAAAAAACAGCTCTTAGAGTCTCTGTAGCCATTATGTGCATTTTTAAGAGACCGGGACCAAGCCTCAGCAGATATATTTTCACCTATATGTGTTTCCCATTTAGCTCTGCACTGTTCAGTGGGGTCAGCCTGAGCCTCACACCAGGTAGCATAAAATTTACCTATTAGACCCTTCAAAGAGGGAAGTTTATGCAATGAGGCAAGCCATGCCCATTTCCTGTCTGTACTAAATTGAGAGGAGAGAGCATTAATTGAACTACATAACTGGAGAAAATGCCAGAAGTCAGTATTGGGCAGATGAAACTGCTGCTTTTGTTGAGTAAAGGATAACAGGATGTCCAAGTCGGGCAGCATCAAGTCCTGTATGTGTCGTATTCCTTTGGCTTCCCAGTCTGGCCATTTAATAGGTTTTCCACCTATGGTGATAAAGTTGTTTTGCCAGAGTGTAGCATATCTCAAAGGGGGATGCCATGCTTTTGGAAGGGTGTGGGTTAAGACCATACATCATCGCGAGGCATGTCGTGTTTCAACCATGAGTGGGGATAGGTGCTTGTTAGTTGGGCCTTCTGGGCCTAGTAGGACTCTTAGTGGAGTGGGGGCTAGCATATTTGATTCGACCCTAATTCACAGTGGATGGGATGCACCCTCAGGTGTAAACCACTTGGTGGCTTGGGCCACCACACTCGCCAGGTGGTAACCTTGAAACCAGGGGACACCCAGGCCTCCTTTAGACCAGTGTGCCCTCAATTTAAGTTTCCCCCATCTATGAGCTTTCCCCTCCCATAAAAAGAGGGATACCAGTTCCTCTAATGAGGAGAAGAGCTTAGGTGAAAGATGTATTGGAAGATTATTGAATAAGTATGAAACTCTGGGGAGAAGAAGCATACATATAGCTGCTACTTTGCCAGGGAGGGATAGATGTAGCTTGCGCCAGCATTCCACTTCTGTTTGTAGTTGTTTCAGGAGAGGAGTAAAGTTGGACGATTCGAGGTCCGCCCAGTTTATGGGAATAAAAATCCCGAGATATGTGAACCCCAAAGTAGCCCAGCTTAATTTTGTGCCTTGAAGGCAGTCCTGAGTGCAGGAAGCATTAAGTGGGGCCAAAGTGGTTTTACTCTGGTTCACCTGCAGTCCTGACAGTAGGGCAAACTCTTAAAGAATGAGAGAGCTAGAGGGAGAGATTGTTGAAGGTGGGACAGGGTGAGTAACAGGTCATCTGCATATGCCTCAACTACATAGGAATTGCCCCGAATGTGGAAACCCAACAGGCCCTCGGTGTTAGCAAGTGCTCTGATCAATGGGTCCAAGGCAACCAAAAACAGGAGAGGAGACAAAGGGCAGCCTTGACGTGTCCCTCTATACAGTGTGAATGGGGGAGATACATCTGAGTTAGTCAAAACTCTGGCTGTAGGTGAGTTATAGAGCATCGAGATCCACCTTCTAAATTCAGGGCCGAAACTGTATAGACTGAGGACTTTGTGTAGGTAATTCCATTCAAGTGAATTGAATGCCTTAGCGAAGTCAACAGCTAGGGCCACCATGGGGTCTTAGATCTGGCTGCTCTCCACTTCAGGTTGAGTAGTAATCTAGTGTAATCGGAGTCCACCTTCCCTGGCATAAATCCCACTTGGGAGGGCTGAATTAAGGATGTGAGGACATTATGCATTCTAGTAGCCATTATCTTGGCCAAGATTTTAATATCTACTGGTAGAAAGGATATAGGCCAAAACTTTGCACAGTTAAGGGGATCATTAGATTTCTTGGGTAGCAGAGTAATGAGGGCTTCTTTCATTGTGGGGGGGGGACCTGAGGCATTTGCATCTTGTACAGCTAGCAACAGTGGGTGGGCAATCTCTTGTTCCAGAGTTTGGTATAGTTCAACAGTCATCCCATCGAGCCCAGGGGCCTTACCTTTGGCCATCTGGGACAAAGCCTGCTTTAGCTTGGACACAGTGATGGAAGCGTCCAGCTTGGAAACTTGTTCCGGCCTTAATGTAGGTATGTTAAAGGGCTGACAAAACTGAGTTAAGTTCTGGGCTAGCTGGGATGGCGTTAGAGCAGTTTGGGTTTTATACAGAGACTGGTAGAAGAGACTCACAGTCTGATTAATACCGACTGGGTCAGAGGAGATTGTGCCCAAGTTAGTACGGAGAGCATGGATTTTAGCCAAGGCCTGCTGCTTACGCACTTGGTAGGCTAAGAGTTTGCCGCTTTTGTCTCCCCCTTCCCAATATGAATGGTTGGATCCAATCAGGAGCCATTCCGCTTTGTGCTGTAATATTATGTTGATTTGATACTTAAAGCCTACTATTCTACGAGATAGGGACATATCTCGAACAGCTGCAGGAGAGGCTTTAAATCAAGTCTCCAGTCCAGACAGCTGTGATTGTAATCTGTCTAGTGATCTCTTCTGGGCTTTGTTTCGGTGTGCTGCAAATGCAATAATTTGGCCTCTAAGGTTAGACTTAAAGGCCTCCCATACTGTGCTTGCAGAAATTCCACAGTTAGAATTGATCGCAAAGTATTTCTGAGTGGCTTTTGACATGGCCTGCTTGCCAGCCCACCGGCGCAGCAGTTGGATTTCCACTTGCAGCGATGGTGACCTGGGTTCGGGAACAGACCTAGGTCATCGGAGGCCCGGCCAGGGGGAGAAGGATAGAGCATCCTAGGGGCAGCTCTCCTTCTCCGGGGGGAGGGTGGGGCAGTGTTTGGTGCATGAGGACCCCTGGCGGAGGCTGAGAGTCACTCACGCTACCGGCGCTCGGCATCAGGGAGGCAGGGCGGATGCTGGCATCATTGCACATCCCCACCTCTGAGAAAACCAGGGAAACAGATGGCAGACGGGTCTGCTGTCTGGGTGAAGCCCTCCTTGGGGCTTCGATTAGCTGTCATCGCCGCATCTCCAATCAGATACTTGTTTCCACGGCACAAGTGAAGGGGACAGATGCCGCGGCCCCGCTCTCCAGGGGGTAAGCCGGGGATAACTGGGGATGGTGGCAGTAGATGGCAGTGGAAGTCCCATGGACCATGACCAGGGCTGATAAGCGACAAGCGGACCTGCCAGGATAAAGAAGAAATTAAAAAAATAAAAAACATGGCCTGCTTGAATTCTGGGTCTTTGATTAATATAGGATTACACCGCCAT
Organism: Neoceratodus forsteri; assembly: GCA_016271365.2. NCBI lineage: Eukaryota > Metazoa > Chordata > Ceratodontiformes > Ceratodontidae > Neoceratodus > Neoceratodus forsteri. Next base: position 532,986,162 of record CM028130.1, on the reverse strand, counting down.
CTAGTACCAGTTGGTCATTGAGTCAGAGGAGTATAGGTGGTCATTACCGGTGCATGGTCTGACAGGTGAATGCTGCCTATGGAGTTGTTTGTGACTCCATGGGATGCAGCATTGTTGGCCAGCCAGTAGTCAATGCAACTATGCACTCCATGAAAGGGAGAAAAATAAGAATAGTCCCACCCAGTCAGATTGTCTCGCCTCCAAACATCTATTAAACTCCATTCTGTCTGTAGTTTCTGTAGGGCAGCATGGGCTCTAGGTTGTGCTTGAGGAGTGGGTCTGGGCTTATCCAGAAAGATGTCAGGGACCAAATTAAAATCTCCCCCTAGTATCAGAGGGGTGGTAGCATTGTCCATTTGCAGGGCAGAAATGGCTTGGCTCAGACTCAGGAAGAAGTCTGCTTTATCCGTGTTTGGGGCATAGATATTCCCCAGAATCATATTCCCACTTGGGGAGCTCATCTTAACCAGAATCCACCAGCCCAGGGAGTCAGATTTAGACTCTTCAACCAACCAGGTGCTGGATTTTCTGATAAGAATGGCTACTTCTTTAGATTTAATGCAAGCAGAGCTAGCATGAACGGACCCAACCCAGGATTTCTTAAGCCAGGGAGTAGATTTGCTGAGGAGGTATGTTTCCTGGAGTAAGGCAACATCTGTATGTAGAGAATGTAGGTATTGAATAATTTTATGCATTTAATGGGATGATTGAGCTCTTTAACATTCTAAGATACAAGGCGTAGACCTTGGGTTTGAGGGGCTGCCATAATATTAAAAGGTGTACTCACCCAGCTGCGGACAGGTAAGAGAAGAAAGGAGAGACTCAGGAGACTGCAAACCTGATGTATAACCCCTATGTGAATTACTGGGAATCAGAGGAGGAGAGCTGCACTGCTCCAAAGGAAACACTAAGATGTGTACCAGACAGAAAAAAAACTTAATATAACCTGTAAGAATAAAGACAAATATGTAAATAATACAGTAACAATGTAACTAATTACCTCTGTCAGATATTCTGACAGATAAGTGACAACTACAGCAACAATCCCAAAATGCGTTCGTATGCTAAGAGTGTGAGAGCTATGGTGAAAGAAGGTAAAAACCCTCAGCTACGTTAGCTTCCACACTCAAGAACAGGAGAGAAAGAAGACAACCCAGGAACTTCACTTCTCTTGTGGTAACAATCCTCAGGTGTAAAACACAGCCCCAGGATGCGAAAAACAGGAGGAGGTAAGGGTTTGGATGGAGGTGTGGGGGGGGGTAACCAGGAGAGAGGAAAAAGGGGAGGGGAGAGTTGGGTGACCTCCTGAATCAAACACTATAAGGGGCCAATTGCCACTGGTGACATGATTGCACATGAGTACATACCCCTGGTCGTTGCTTATACTGGATGATCAGGGTGAGGAATAGTCTCCAGTCACTCCAGTAGATAAAAGATTGGAGACCGGGGAAAAGGAGTGGCATGGTATAGGCCCCCATATTATTAGCTGTGATACATTTGTAGCCTGTAAGGTATACATTATGTGCAGTAGGCATAAACATGCAGCTGTTATATAACAAAAGTCGCTGGTATACACATTAACAGTTCAATCAAAGAGATGCAGCAGGCTGCTGCGAGCAAATTCTCAGGTGGCTGCCTCAGCCGCTACGGGATCCAGAGGTGGTGTTTGAACAGCCGCAGCATAGTATTTTTCCCCAGGTTTGAGCATTCCAGAGATGTTGACTGCCTCAACCAGTGAGGATTCCGGAATATCCACCCAGTCCATGGAAGGTTCGGTGGTTGGCAAATCAGATTGGGAGGAGTAACTGTCTCTAAGGGTTGGGGAAGATTCATCCCTGAATATCTTGGCTGGGGGGGCAGACCCCTGTTGATTCGATGGCAGTCGCTGTCCGCTCTGTGAGCATTGCCTCTGTCAAGAGGAAGATCCCATTGCCCTTGGAGGTAAATGTTCAGAGAGAGCAGCTGGGGGGGAGGGTAGCAAGCGACAGTGTACGAGACACCTTCCTCAACCTGAGGGAATCATAATGAGGGGGACCAGGTCCGTGTACAAAGCGGTCCTCCGAGTAATGCTTGTTAACATTAAGGTTCCTGGAGGGGGCAACCAAGGAGAAAGGGTCCCAGAGTTTTCTGGGAGATGTAGTCTGTAGGGGGAGATTAGGCCAATGCCTGGAGATCCAATGTTCCACTTCAGATGGGGACTCTGCCAGCAATTCTTTCCTGTCTTTAGAAACCAGAAGTTTGGTAAGTGCTCTAAACCTGTATTGGAAGTTGTGGACTGGCAAGAGCTTGTTTAGGGGGCCGTAGGCACATCTTCTGCTAGCTGTTTCATTCACAAAGTCTCTGTAAATTGAAATGTTTGCCCCATGCCATCTAATTTCACCCAAATCACGGGCAACCCGCAGGATGTGCTCCTTTGTTGTATATCTAAGCAAGTCTGCTATTATGGGTCTCGGAGAATGTGAAGCCCTGTCCTTCCTCCCTGAAAGATGATGGGCTCTCTTGGCCTCCACAGGCCCCCTCCACCATTCTCCCATCATCAAAGGTAGCTGCTCATTAAGAGAATGCTCCATGGAGTTACCTTCCGATCCCTCTGGAACCCCAAGAATTCTGAGGTTGTTACGCCTCCCTCTATTTTCTTGGTCTTCCACCGTGGCGAACAGTGTGTCCATCTGATTCTCCTGCACTCGTATTTTGTGCTGCAGTGAAAGCTGTTGCTATTCTAGGGTTTCAACCCTTTGCTCAGCCACGTTGAGGCGGTCTTGTAGTTGGCGGACATCTGCTGTAGTACCCGTAAGGGTGGTGCTAACATCATCTACTTGAGTCAGTATTGCTTCCAGCATCCAAATAATGTAACTTAAGGCATCTCCCACTGACAGAGCTTGTGGTGCTGTTTCAGCGAGTGAAATTGAGTGGCCCCTGAGGCCATTCCTGAGAGCTATGGTGGCGTGTCCGAGGTAATGTAGTATGGGCCCAGGCTAGGCAATGTGGCAGCAATTGAACACCGTGGCCTCTGCGGCCTACCCAGATGAGCGACTTGTGAGTACCGGCGCTTCACAGAGCACTGATGCACCGCATAAAACCATGAAATAGTCACACTGGATGGTTGAGGATGGTCACCCGGTTCAGTTAAGCATTAAAATTTTATATCACATCCTAGGATTAGGTTGGTCGGCCAAGAATTGTCACCACACTCAGAGGAGCTCGAAGTTTAAGCTGCCATTTTCTTCGGTGGCCAGACCACACCCCCACAGTAGAAGTATTCCTAATAAAATGCAGGAGTTAACAGTACTTTGCAACAAAAACAACATGGCCTTTATCACAATAACTGAAACCTGGTGGAGCCCTGATGTTACCTGGGGTAAACAAACTGAAGGGTACACGCTCTGTCACAAGAGCAGAAGATGTAGGAAAGGCAGTGGGGTAGGACTATACCTTAAGAATGGTGTTAATGCCTTTGACATATCAAACAAAATTGAAACAGGCAGTAATATCGAAACAGAATCTATATGGGTTAAAACTGTAAGCAATAACACCAGAAGTTTAATAATCAGTACATGCTATAGACCACTAGATGTCTTAACACTAGTATATGGATAATCTGTTATTAGAAGTAGAAAATGCCTGTGAACATGGCGCAGTCATCATAATGGGTGATTTTAATCTCAGTGAAATAAATTGGGGCACACAGACTGCAATCACTGCGCAGGGTAAATCCTTCACTAGCATGATTGAACAATTAAGTCTATCACAGTATGTCAAAGAAACAACAAGGGGCAGCAGAATCCTGGACTTAGTATTATCAAATAAGTCTGCATTGACATATTCCTGCACTACCAGCACCCTATTCAGCATTAGTGATCATAATACTGTCGAACTTAGTATCAGTACTGAGCACAACATAGATAATGCTAAAACAGAAATGTATCAGTAGTCAAAGGCAGACATCGAAGGCATTAAAATGTTATTATAATGTTGTTATAAATATTGACTGGGATGTACAATTCCAAAATAAAATGGTAAATGAAATGTGGGTTATTTTCAGACATATTGTAATTAGCACCTGTAACCAATTCATACCAAAAACCAGAAACTATGATAAAAATAGAATAAAACCAAAGTGGTTAACATCTAAAATAAAAAAAATTTCTTAATAAGAAAAACAAATCATATAATAGAGTCTTAAAAGACGGGTCACCTGAATCATGGCGTATATTCAGAGATATATAGAAACAAAGTAAAAATGCTATAAAAAAATCAAAAAGTAATATGGAACTCTCTTTGGCAAAAATATGCAAAAAGGGGATACTAAAATCTTTTTTCAATTGTATCAATTCCTTAAAGAAGGAGGATACCAGCATAGGCCAATAGGATTAAATAATAACAAACTAATACATGAACCTACTGAAATGGCAGAAGCCTTCAATAATTACTTTTCTTCTGTATTTACTAAAAGTAATAGCATAGCACCGCATCACATTGAACCCGAATCAGAATATGTTACCATAACCAAAAGCAGCATTAAGGACAAAATACAAAACCTAAGAAATAACTCATCACCAGGGCCACACGCTATTTCATCATATATACTAAAAATATTGGCTGACAATATTACTGAACCATTACAAACCATATACGAAATTTTGTTCAGTACAGCACAAATACAAGAAAGAACAAACAGTCCAGCACTCACCACCCAGAGAGAGCAGCTGCTCAATAATAGATTCAAAAAGTGCTTCTTTTATTGTCAAGTGCCACTGCCAAAGTAAAAACACCACACGTCTCCTGACACGTTTCGGAGAACAAATCTCCTTTCTCAAAGTATAACAGTTTCTTACTGAAACTTTGGATGGAATTGGATTTTCTATCGTAACAATGACAGAATTCTATTGGATTATTTTTACTAACAGTTTGAAATGTAAAGGTGATAACTCACTAGTTTCAATGCACATACAAAACAATTATTATAAATGTAGAAAGTGTTGTAATAACACTTTAAAACACTCTTAATAAAACAGACAATTTTGTATTTAATCTGCTGGATTATCTACAGTAGAAGCAGGGCTAAGACCCTCTGTGACATCACAAAACTTTCTGCATTTATAATAATTGTTTTGTACGTGCATTGAAACTAGTGAGTTATCACCTTTACATTTCAAACTGTTAGTAAAAATAATCCAATAGAATTTTGGCATTGTTACGGTAAAAATTCCCATTCCATCCAAAGTATTTCAGTGAGAAACTGTTACACATTTAACTTCGTCAAAAGAAGTAAAATACTCTTTTAATAATGCATTTCAGATTATGCATGTTTTAACAATGTTGTCTGTATATGTGTTTTTGCAATTAATAAACAAGTAATTGTGTCCTATTTTTTCTTTTCAAATAAAATCTGGATAGAAAGAGAAGAATATTTTCAGAATCATAACACATGCTTAGATTGTTTTTACTGTCTTTGTCCGGGAAAGGCACACTGAGCTACAGCTTGTTCTCGGGTATGTTTTGGGAACACAGGGAGGTTACGTGACTTGCTCTGGTCACACAATATACAAGTAGAGCATGTTGGAATCAAACCCCATCTGCTGGATGAATGAAGCTTGTTTACAGCTTTTTGCTTTAACCCCTAGGCTGTACTGTCAGCTGATAATCAAAAACTACACATTTCAAAGCTGGCCCCATGATGCCAGGCCAGTAGGTATGGAACCACATCTGCATCTTGAAGACCTGAGTTTACACCCGAAATTGTAAGAGAAAAGGCTGTAAGAGAGGGAATGGAAAAAGACAGAAGTTGGTGCTGTGGCAGCCCCAGAAATCTGTACTGCCATGAACACAGCCAGGGTTTAGAAATCCTGATATGGGACCCCAAAACCTGTTGGCACCACAGAGCCAGCCTTGAGATGTGTAGTTTTTGTTGATCAGCTGGCAGTACAGCCTAGAAGTTAAAGCAACCCTGAAGATGGATTGTTTTTACTAACAGTTTGAAACGTAAAGGTGATAACTCACTAGTTTCAATGCACATACAAAATAATTATTATAAATGTAGAAAGTGTTGTACTAACACTTAAAATGCACTTAATAAAACCATTTCCTATTTAACCTGTTGGATTATCTGCTGCTAAAACAGGGCCAAGACTCTCAGTGACATCAGTTCCTGTCAGGAGCCTAAAACACATGGCTGCCCCCAGCCCATAATTACAGGCTGATTTACATATGAATGACTCTGGACTGCAAAGACCCATAGATAAACACAATGGTTTACTCAAATTAGCTTTTTATTGGCTTTCAGACATTAAGCAATCCTGAACATGACAGTTCCCCTTTAATCTACCCCAGTTAGATATGTTATCCTCTAAATTGTTGCAAATGCATTTTAATATAATACATAGAACCTACTATACCCCACACAGGTTAAGTTTAATGAACTCCAACTACTACAATCTATGCCCCAGATGTAAATCTGAGAAGGGAACTCTGGAAGACGTGTTGGTAGCATGCCAGACTCTAGATACATATTGGCACAAAATGTTAAACACTCTTTAGAATCACAACCATCAGATTAAGAAGAAACAGGGGATGTTTATTAGTGATGTCTGGACTTATACTAGATAATTGTAACATATATCAAAAAAGATTTGTACTAATAGGATTAATAAATATATTTAAATTCATCTTAATGAAGTGAAAAGATTCATCCTCACCGGATTTTAATACATGGATGAATATTCTGATCGATACCTATAAAATCAAGAAAGTACACTATATTTTAGAGAAAAGGACAGATCAATTTGATAAGATGTGACAAGATTTTAGTAACTTTAACTCTAGAGAGATACTGAATAATTTGTCTTGAACCCATGTAATACAGGTTGCATTTGAATTATCGTATTTAGGAATTATAAATCTCTGCTTGAATGATTGGTTCAAATGTCTCAAATCGTATGCTGCTGTGTATCACTCCTTTCCCCTTTACATTCCAGTTGCTTGATTTTGTTGTAATTTTTCCGTAATTTAAGTTAGCATGATTTATTAATGTAATGTAAGACAAAAGCTTTATATTTCTATTGCTCTGCTTGTCATATGATGTGAAATTGCTGAATAAAAATCTTTAAAAAAAAAAGGCAATAAATTGGAATACCATGCTTACTGTTAGGAGCTACTAATGGGTTAACATCTCCCCCGTGCCAAGAATGCATAGTATGAACCATGGTATGAATCAGAGTAACAGCTGGCGCAGGTTGGTGATACTGCTCCTACCTTTAAGACAAGTACCAGTCGGTTCAGAGTGGCTGTGCCATTCCTACTTTTCCAACAGGTACTAGTCAGTTCAGGTTGGCTATGCTGTTCCTACATTTCGGATAGGTACAAATTGGTTCAGGTTAAAGGATGCTGCTTCTGCCTTTCTGATAGGTGCCAGTCAGTTCAGGTAGGTGATGCCCCCTACCTTTGCGACAGGTACCAGTTGGTTCAGGTTGGCTGTGTCATTCCTACCTTTCTGACAGGTACCAGTAAGTTTAGGTTGCCTATGCCCTTCCTACCTTTGTGACAGGTACCAGTCAGTTCAGGTTGGAGATGCCGCTCCTATCTATTCAACAGGTACCAGTCGGTTCAGGTTGGTGATATCACTCCTACCTTTCAGACAGGTATCAGTTGGTTGAGGTTGGCTGTACCACTCCTACCTTTGTGACAGGTACCAGTAGGTTCAAGTTGGTAATGCCGCTTCTACCTTTGCAACAGGTACCAATCAGTTCAGTTTGGGGCACTCTATGTTCAGGTTGGGGAAGCCGCTTCTACATTTCCTATAGATACTGTTTGGTTCAGGTTGGCGATGATCTTTCTACTTGCTGGAGATATCTCTCCCTATGCATCCTAGCATCCCACTGGTCCTACCCACTGCTTTGTCAAACTGCCCTGACACTTTGAGGTCATCAGATATGATAACTCCAAGGTTCCTTTCCTGCTTAGTGGCTAACAACTCTTCCCCTCCATTCTATACTATGTTCTTGTGTTTCTATGCCCTAGGTGCATCGTTTTGCACTTTTTAGCATTGAACCACAACTGCCATGCTCTTGACGACTCTGCAAGTTTCCCAAGATCCTTACGCATTCTTTTTACTCCTTTCGTATTGTCCACCCAATGACAGATTTTGGTATTATCTGCAAAAAGGCACACTTTCCTTTCCAGTTCACCTGCAGTGTCACTTACATTGAAGTAGACCGGTCCCAGTATGATCCCTGCAGTGCCCCACTGGTCACTCTTCCCTCATCAGACTGAATGCATTAACCACCCTCTGCCACCCATCCATTAGCCAATTCCTGACCTAGTTCACCACTTTGGGTCCCACCGCTAGGCTGTTCATTTTCTTTATCCATCTCCTGTGCAGCACGGTGTTGAAGGCCTTGCTGAAGTCCAGACAGGACACATCCACTGTGCTACCCTGATCTGTTTCCCTGATCACCCACTCAGAGAAATCAATCAGATTTGTCTGGCATGACCTCACTCTGTGAATCCATGCTGTCTTTGGTCTTGTAGTCCACTGGATTTAAGATACACTACCAACCTTTACTTTAACAGGGTTTCCATTAATTTCAGCAAATACACACACATAGAGAAATAGACCCGCTCAGCAGTTTGCTTATTAAGTCTTTTATTTACAACTAGTTCTCCCAGACACACCACTCCAGATTGACGTGTTGTAGTTTGCACAATAATTCTTCAGGATCTAGAAATATAAAAAGTTTATGTATTTTACAAATAACATCATAATGCTAATAATGTTTATACCACCACCTCATGCACAGAAATCATATATGTGATCATTAAAAACATTTATTATTCATTATTTTAATTATCTGATGCAAATCAGTGAGTGGATCTGTTTCTCCATTGTGTGTTTGGTTGAATCTGTGGTTGATATGGAGCAAGATCCCTCTCCATACTTCTGTTTATATTACGGGTACAAGGAGGACCACACTGCTCGGTGTGTACTGTGTATCCATTAATTTACCCATCACTGATTTGAGACTAACTGGCCTATAGTTGCTAGCCTCCTTCCTGCTGCTGCACTTAGGGACCACATCTGCTCTCCTCCAGTCCTCTGAAACCATGTCATTTTCCAGTGAGCTCTTGAATAAGGTTGTCAGTGGGGAAGCTAGCACCTCCCTGAGTTCCTTTAGTTACCCATGGGTACATCCAGAGACCCGTGTTTTTCTTAAATAAGAAATAATAAGAAATTCAAGCTATAAAAAGAAATAAAATGAAAACAAACACATGGAAAAAGTAAAAAAATTGCTTGGGTCTCTTTTGGCAAAAATGGAATAAATACTTGCATTACCACAGAGATGGTCCTCAGGGAAGTGGCAGTGGAACTGTTTGATTCACAAAACCTTTCAAGACCATAACATAATGCTGCTTAATACAATGTAGTATACTAGGAATGTGATTTCTAGTGTGTATAAGGTAATTTTGAGGTATTTTATGAATGTAAATGTGATGACAAGAAATAAAACTATATTTTCAATGAATAAAAAGAAATAACAAAAAATTCCTGAAAAATAAAAAGAAAATTTATAGAAAGTAAAAAGAATTTCACAGGTCTCTAGATATATCCCATCCTGTCTCATTGCCTTGTCCACATTCAGAGCCGCAAGTCCCTTCAGGACTCTTTCCTCTGAATATGGACTTGTATACCTCTCAACACTTCATGATGTCTGCTTTTTCTTGATCCAATTCTGCGCAGTCTCCCTCTGCTGTCCTCTTTATAAGAACATAAGAATTTGCTGGCAGAAAGAGACTGTGCGGTTCATCTAGTCTGCCCGAGATGTCTCGCCTCTATCTAGTGCTCTTGTTGAGGTGACTACATTGGCTGCCCCATGCCCATTTGAATTCTCTGACAGTCTTAACCACCACCACCACCACCTCAGGTGGCAGGCTGTGCCAAGGGTCCATGACCCTCTCCGTGAAAGAGTTCTTCCTAACATTGGTTCTGAATTTACCGCCAACCAGATGCAAGTTGTGCCATCTTGTACTTGCAGTCCTATTTTCCTGAAAGAGGTTACTGGTATGTGCTGTGTTTATCCCTTTAACAAATTTAAATGTTTCTATCTTGTCTCCTCTGTTCCTTCTTGGCTCTAGGGAGAATAGATTTGGGTACATGACAATTCGCTCCCAGACAACCCACTCCCGACAATTTGCTCCCTGCTATTCTCGCTCCTGTCATATTCACCCCATCAACTGGCTCCCTAAGGCCAAAAAGTGTAAAATGCTGAAATGTCTATCGCTCGCTCGCTCCCAAATAGCAGTACTCTGCTCAAAAGCTACTGTTTACTTTGCTCAGCTCCTGACTCGATCCGAAATGTACTTTCTATCCCTCGTTCGCTCTCAAACAGCAGTACTATGTTCAAAAGCCACTGCTTACTTTATTCAGCATCAATCCAAAATGAAACATAAGTACTTTACTCACAAACAGCTGTACTTTCCCAATTTACAACCACCAAGTTACATTGCTTACCTAATCGGGGTTCGTTCTGGCAGAACCTGTCAAACTAAGCTCTCTGGATCTCTTCCAGACTGTAACCAATTAAGCAATTACATTTTACTAATAAGAGTATGCCCCTAAAGTCAAAGAGTCCTGATCTTTAATCCAAAATGGCAGCTCAATTTATTTTGTCCGAACGCAAGAAGAAAAAAATAGTGGATTCTGAGAACTACATTTACACACAGCACAAGGAGCATTACTGGACCATGAGGTGTAGCTCACACGTTTGATTACTGAGCAAACAGACAAAATGAGAATTTATTTTAATATTTGAAAATAAAGGAACACTACATTTAACTTTTGTGCATAAAGGAACAGTAGTTTTGATCTCAGTAAAGGAGCTGAATAATATAAACAGTGGGAGCAAGCAATAGACATTTCAGCAATTTTTTTTTTTGCCTTAGGGAGTGAGTTGACAGGGGGTGAATATGACAGGAGCGAGAATAGCAGAGTGCGAATTGTCAGGAGTGGGTTGTCCGGGAGCGAATTCGTGGGAGTGAATTGACATCCAATCCAAAATTCCCAAGGTGACCCCCTTGAACAAATACAGCACTTCAAGTACCTAGGGGTTACCCTTGATAGACACCTCACCTATTCCCTGCACATCGAAAATGTTGCCAGAGCTGTCAGTACCAGGATTGGGCTCCTCTATTGACTGAGAAAGTCTCTAACACCTGAAGCCCTAAATCTTGCTGTCCATAGCTCAGTGCTCTCCTTAATCGACTATGGCCTTGTCATTTACGGAACTGCTTCCACCACTGCACTCAAAAGGCTCACTGTGGCACTAAACAAGGCCTGTAGACTCCTAATTGGTGCCCCATGCCACACCCACATCTGCGATGTCTATATGCAGGCTGGGTGGCTCAACTTGCATGGGAGAATTAAATTCCACACCTGCTTACTTGACAGAAAGATTCTTCTTGGACTCATGCCTTCGGGATTAGGATGCTTACTTCACAAATCCCCCAAGACCCAACATACGCACACCTCTTCTTCCGCACTCCTACTAGTCCCGATGTGCCAGACTGCCCAATACCAACGCTCCTTTTGTATCAAAGCGCCATACTGGTTAAATGGCCTCCACAATGGTTTGACTAACCTTACTAGTCTCGGTGAATTCAAACTCAAACTTCGTCAGCACATCCTAACTGAAAATTCCTGTGATTGCACCACTTAACATCCTTGTCCCTTTTCCTGGGACCTCACCCCCCCCACCACCGTTCTTCCACTGTTCTCTCTGTTTATCTTGCCCTCTCACTCTCCTCTCCCTTCCTGCCGTTCCATCTCCCCTTCTTCCCCCCACTGTCTTCCTTGCTTTTCGTCCCTTACTATCCTAGCTGCTACTTGACAATGCAGCCTCGTTGCTCTCCCCTTCCTTGATCTGGCTCCCCTCCTAATTCCCTCCTCTTCTTGCTCCCTGCCTTGAATCATGTGCTAAACTAATGTGTATTTATTTGTAGTTCTCTTATTCTGTATTTTGTAATACAAATTGCTTAATTGTTTGTGAAACCAGTTTGTTTTCCATTATGGATCTGTGCCCCTCTATTGATGTGGAACCTTTGTAAATGAGCTGCTTGATGCTCAAAGGTACTTGTAATCCTAGCTTGAATAAATAAAATAAAACAAAAATAAAGACGTGCTCCCAATAGATTTAACTGGCTGAGCCTGTTTTCATAAGGTTTGCGGTGTAGTCCCTGCACCGTCTTGGTAACTCTCCTCTGCACGGATTCCAGACGGTCTATGTCCTTTTTTAGGTGTGGCCTCCAGAACTGCACACAGTTCTCCAAGTGAGACCCACCAAGGACCTATACAGTAGGATGATTGCCTCACGCTTTCTGCTAGTAATACTCTTACCTATGCATCCAAGGATGCCACTTGCCCTTAGTGCTGCTTTTTCACATTGCTTTCCTTCCTTTAAATTGTCCGATATAATAACTGCTAGATCCCATTCCATCTTTGTCTTTTCCACTTGCTGCCCTTCCAGGACATAGTTATTTCCTGGGTTGAATCTCAACTGCCAGTACTTGGGCCATTCCTCCAGCTTTCATAGATCTGCCTCCATTCCTTGGACCCCTTCCTGTGTGTCCACCCTGTTGCAGAGCTTTGTATCATCTGCAAACAGGAAGAATTTTCCTTTCAGTCCCTCACCAATGTTGTTGATGAATATGTTGAAAAGGATTGGGCCAAGCACTGATCCCTGTGGAACCCCACTGGTTACTCGCCCCTCATGCGACAAGGTGCCATTTACCATAACTCTCTCAGTCCTGTCCTGTAGCCAGCTTTTTATCCAGTTGACCACTTTCTGACCTGTGCCCGTTTGTGCCAATTTATTTGCTAGCCTTCTGTGTGGAACCGTATCAAAGGCTTTGCTAAAATCCAGATATACTATGTCCACTGCCACACCTTGGTTCTCTGCTCTAGTAACCCACTTGAAGAATTCTATCATATTTGTTTGGCATGAGCATCCTGCCATGAAGCCATGCGGCTTCAGGTCAAGTTTCCCTCTTTCTTTCAGGTACTCCATTACCCTTTCTTTAAGCAATGTCTCCTTTACTTTACCCACCACTGAGGTCAGGCTGACTGGGTGGTAAGTTCCTGCTGCCTCCCTGCTACCACTCTTGTGCAATGGCACAGCTTTGGCCCTTCTCCAGTCCTGTGGCACTATTCCGTAAATAGTTCAGCTAATGGGGCTGCAAAAGCCTCCCACAGTTCCTTCAGAACTCTTGGGTGTATTCCAGGTGGCCCCATTGCCTTGTCCACCTTTAATTTAGACAGCACCTCAAGGACCCTTCTTTTGTAAAGGGACTGGTGTCTACTCCCCTGTTGTGGAGATGTGCCTTGGCTAGTGCAGAACCATTACTTTTGTCTTCATAATTGAAGACTGAGCAGAAGAATTCATCGAGTACTTCCATCTTGTCTTTGTCATTCTCCACCAGCTCTCCCTCTTTAGTTGCTAACCTGGTTATTCCTCCCTTACTCTTTCCTTTTTCCTGTATATAACAAAAGAATGTTTTGTCCCCCCTCTTCACTCCCTGCACTGTTCTTTCCTCCATCTTGGCCTTGGCTACCCTAATTGCTTTTCCTGCTTCCTTGAGTTTAATCCTGTATTCTTCTTTATCCTTCTCGGATTTGGTATTCTTGTACTTTCTATAAGCTTTTTTCTAATCTCTAATTATAGTCGACATCTCTTTGGAAAATCAGAGTGGGTTCTTTGATTTTCCGGATTTGTTTATTTGTTTTGTGCATTGTGCTGTTACTGTAGTTATAGCATTTTTTAGTTTTATCCAGGTGTCTTCCACATTTCCTGTGGCATCGGTTACCAGCAATTCTTTGATACTTTCCCTCATTCTTGGGAAATTTGCTTTTCTGAAATTGAGCACTCTGAGTTTGGTGTGACAAGGGTTCTCGGTGTTGTTTATCAAGAGCCAGACTGACCTGTGGTCGCTGGTGCCCAGGTTGAACCCCACTTGCATGTCTGACACCCTGGCACTGCTTGTGAGTACCAGGTCCAGAATAGCAGATTCCCTAGTGGGTGACTCTACCAACTGATTAAGTCCCACACTGATGAGGAATTCTTTACTCCTCTCTGAGAAGGCAGTGAAGGTGGACCAGTCTACATATGGTAGATTGAAATCTCCCACCAGTAGTAACTTGCCTTTGTTGGCCATCCTCAGTATGTTTTCCAGGAGGTCTTTATCTTTCTCAATCTCCTGGGTAGGGGGTCTGTAGATAACTTCTACCCAGATAGGGCCCCTGTTACCAGCTCCCAGTGTGATCCATAGGGCCTCTGCATTGCTGTGCAGCCCCTGGATTTCAGTTGCATCGATCCCATCTCTGATATACATAGCCACTCCCCACCTTTCTTTCCGTTGTGGTCTCTCCTGAAGAGGGTGTATCCAGAGATAGCAACATCCAAGGTGTGATTCTCCATGAACCAAGTCTCCATGATAGCGACCAAGTCAAGGTGGGCCTCGGCCATCATGGCAGTGAGATCTGGGATTTTGTTTGGAAGGCTATGGGCATTAATGCAAATTGCCTTCTGTCCCTGGTTAGTCCTGCTTGCTGCATGATTACTCTGTTTACACTTTGTGTCCTTAGTACACTTTCCATTTCTAGTGCATTTGGAACATCTTTGTGGAATTCCCCAACCTTTGTTACATGTGGTGGTTGTGATGTAGCGTCCTGGTGCCATTGATGTGTTTGATGACAGGGGAGGGGCATCAGCTAGTCCATAAGACGTGACGGTTGCTGAAGCCCCTTCCCCCCCTACTAGTGTAAATGACTAAAGTTCCTAAAAAACTGCTGCGTAACTACACAGGTGGTCGGTGCTGTCCATGGGCAGCCAGCCCAACAAATATGACAACTCCAGAAAGACAGCACTCGAGTAGAAATAAGGCCATACAATAAAGTATAAAGTGCAAATGCGAGGTGCTTTTATTGGCAGGCCAGAGCTACACCATACAAATCCCAGTGCTTCGGCGACCAAGCCTTCCTTATACGACTGATGAACACATCGAATTTTTGACCAAGAGCACGTGTCCCCTCCTTTGTAAGGTGCAGGCCATCAAGCTTAAAGAACTCCCTTTCCCAGAAGTTCTGCCAGTTCCTGATGTAGCCAAGCCCCATAACTTAACTGGGAACTATGGCATTGTACAAGTTGGCAGCTGCTGTGAGGCAGCCAGCACTTTAGCAGTTGATTTGTTTCATTTAGTTTTGTTTTAATTTGTTTTGTTTTATTGTTGTTTGTATTTTTTTATGGTTTACAGTTCTTTTTTAGAGTAGAAAGGGGTGAAGAAGTGAGGTAGATCAGGGTTTTTAGCGTGCTTTTTCGGGCGACACTTTCGGGCTGCTCTTTGTCCTGGTGTTTTTGTTTTTTTTTTGTTAATATGATTTTTGTTAACTTTTACATTAACTAAAGACAGAGAGTTGTCAGTCATAAGTACATCTTTTTACACATATATTAAGATATGCAGGACATCAGATCAACAGGTTTAGCTTATACAGAGTCCATGAGATTCAGTACATACAAAACAAAAACATAAGCAAGTCAATACAAGAATTCATACAGGAGCACCCCCCCCATCGGGCCCTAGTCGGGATCACTAAAAGTATGTCCATCCCCAAATCCCTACGTTCAGTCTAATTCCCAACACGCTATCTGAAGAATCTGTGGTCTTAGGGAGCAAAGTTGGGGTCCTTGGCCATAATGTACAAAAGCCACCTGGTCCACTTAAGCAAACACAGTTCAGTCTGATCATTTAAGTGATAGGAAATTCTCTCAGACCTGTAGATACAGGTCACTATTTCTCTCCATTGAAGTATTGTGGGAACCTGGGGTGTGAGCCAGCATCTGGTCAAAGCTTTCTTTTCCGCCAAGAGGGTTATCCCAAAGAGATAACATGAGTGAGAGTCTCTAAATCCTCGGGGGAAAATATGCAATATAAAGAGGTCAGCTGTGAGGAGGATTGGGTGCCCAAATAGGACCTCTAGTTCTAACTGTAAAGATCTCAGAAAGGGTTGTATTTTAGGGCAAAACCAGAATACATGAGCATGGTATGCCATTGGGTCACCACACTGGTTCCAGCACTCAGTTGTTTTAGTTGCTAAAAAGTGAGCTGTTATAACTGGGGTTTGGAACTATCTGAGCATCAGTTGCCACGAGAATAATCTCCAACCATGGGAATAGGTAAGTTTAGAGGACAGGAGGTAGTTATTGCTCCATTGCTGTGTGGAGATAATCCCACCCAGCTCTACATCCCACTTCTCAAGTACTCCCTCAGTGTCTGCCCCCGTAGTTTCACTAAGGGACTGGTAAAGAACAGAGATTGCATGTGGTTGCTCAATAGAAATAAAGAGCTTCTGAAGTAAGGATATTAGGGAGGGAAAACCCTCAGGGTTTCATGTTCCAGGTGGGAGAGAATAGAAAAAGTGTCTCAATTGTAGATACCTAAAGAAATCAGACTTCCTTAATCCATGAACCTGGTGTAGCTCTTGGAAGGATTTAAAATTGTTCCCATTTAAAAATTGCGAGACGGTCATGAGGTGAAGGTGCTCCCAGGTACCGAATGTGAGATCCAATCGGGCTGGAGGGAAATTCTCCAGGAGGGCAATCAGGCATAAAAAGAGTAGATATGGGGAAAGGGCAAAATGCCTGCAAACCAAGTTCCAGGTTTTAATTTGGTGTGAGATCCATAGGCCGGTGGCCAACCGGTCTTGGGGTTGATACAGAAACACCCTGACTAAGTCATTAAATGGTAGAAGATCCTCCTCAATCTCCCTCCAGAGGAAGGGATTGGTCCTCATAGAGCGAGTAGTAATAAAGGAAGGGTGAGAGGTCCAGGTACATTTTAAGATTGGGGAGGGCCAGCCCCCCACACACACACTTTCTGGGGAGGAAGAGAACAGAGGATTTCACTCTTGGGTGTGTTCTGACCCATATGAATCCCATGATAGCCTTATTCCATGCACAGAATGTGTTTTCCAGAATGTGTACTGGTACATTTTTAAAGAGGTATAGAGCCCAGGGCAGAGTCACCATCCAGACAACCTCCACCCTCTGAAGGAGGCTGAGCAGAAGAACACTCCACCTAGCCAGGTCAGCCTGAAGTTGGGAGTTAAATGGGTCATAGTTGTTTTACATGGCTTTCCCTGCATTCTGCAAGAGATAGATACCCAAATACTTCAATTTTTCAAGATCCCAACGAAATGGGTAGGTCTGCTTAAGAGGTGGCGGGGGGTAAAGTAAAATGCTAGTGCAGCCATTTTGGATGTGTTGAGCCTGTACCCTGAGCATGAACCAAAGTCCTCAAGGAGTTTGAAGACAGCTGGAATGGACTACAGGGGGTTTGAGAGAAAAAGTAGAATGTCATCAGCATACAAGGCTATGCGATGTTCCCTCCCTGCCATCCAGACACCACTTATTTGGGGGGGGGAGTCTAACAGCCTGGGCCAAAGGTTCAATAAAGATAGCAACTAGCCTGGGGGACAAAGGGCAGCCCTGATGGGTTCCCCTAAATGGGAAAATAGGCTGAGTGGTGACCTGAAACCTTGACACAGGCCTGGGGAGAGGAGTAAAGCGCGTTTATTATGGAGGTAAGGGGGGCAGGAAATCCCATCTTGGACATAGTGGTGAAAAGAAAGGGCCATGAGACCCTATCAAATGCCTTCTCAGTGTCTAAGCTGAGAAGGACAGATGTGCCTTTGCAGGACTGCATCTCCTGGACCAGCTAAAGTGCCCTCCGGGTGTTGTCCGTCGTGGATCTGGAACTTGTGCAGCCAGTCTGGTCCAGGTTAATTAAGGAGGGAAGGACATTGTCCAGGCATTTGGCCAGGATAGACATAAGATATTTATAATCTACATTTAGGACCGATATTGGATGATATGAGCTCCATAGGAGGGATCTTTTATCAGGTTTGGGGATGAAAGAGACTGTGGCATACAACCAGCTTGGGGGGGACCAGTGAAGCCCTACAATACATCATTATAGACCTGTAGAAGGAGTGAGCTAACTGTCTGCACTGTGTACGTATAAAACTCTCTACCATAGCCATCAGGGCCTGGGGCTTTCATGGTTTAGATTTGGAGATAACTGTCAGTAACTCCATTTGAGATATGGGGGAGACCAGGCTGGTTTGTTGATCCTGGATGAGCTTGGGGAGTTCCAGTGGGGACAGAAAAGCATTACTGGCAGTAGGGTTTGAGGGATGGTCAGGGGTGTATAGGGTCTTATAGTAGGTACAGAAAGCCTGGGTTATGCGTACCAGTCTCGTATGGAGAGTACCAGCATCGGGGTCCCTAATGGCTGCTATAGTTGAGAGGCAATGCTGTTTGCGCAGTCGGAAGGCTAGGAGACAGGAGGCTCATGGGCCAATCTCTCCATACCTCTGCCTCAGAAAGGCCAGGGCTATCTCCATTTGCTGTATGCATGGCACATCCAGATCTTGTTTAGTCTGTTTGAGTTGGGCAGAGACCGAGTGGTCGCCCTGCTGGTGGACATCTTGGAGAAAGTGTAATGTTTGTTCCAGATGTTTTGGCCTGTCCCTGTACTGCTTCGCGACGGCAGCAGTATGTTGTATTAGGTGGCCTCGCAAACTGCCTTCAGCGTGTCCCATCTAATGGAATAGGCAATCTCAGGGTCAGAGTTGTCCCCCAGAATCTCTTGCATTTTTTCACTCAGGAACTCTCGAAAGGGTTCACTTCTAAGGTGACTTGGGTTAAATCTCCAGATGGTATTATGCCTCTCATGTCCCAGCTCCCATGAAGTGATCATGGGGGCATGGTCGAAGTGGGTGATATCCCCCATAGCAGCATCTCTAAGAACACCCAGACATTCCTTTTGTGTATAGCAGTGATCAGTTCTGCTATATGTGCCATGAGCAGCTGAGTAAAACATATTTATTTATTTGTTTTTGTTAACCAGGTAAGCACACTAGACAACAAGTGCCTATTTTCAGGTGCGACCTGGGAGGTTACAATACAGAAAGAAAACATGGTACATATTCAGGGTAGCATACAGGCCCACAATACAGGTGGGCCAGAGAGAATACAGTACATTGAAACATAGGCATAGACAGAGAACAATCTCACCCACACACAGGTGGGGCCAGAGTACAGCATATAGACATAGTACAGAGTCCGAGCTAACAAACATGAGTACGACTACAAACTCAAATACGATAAGCCCACATTGTAGCAAGGGGTAAGGAGAACAACAGGTACAAGTAAGCTAAGTGGGGGAGGCCTGAATCTGCGAACAACCCAGGTGGCTGTCGGGAAAACAGGCAAGGGGTAGAGTGAACGTTGCAGTGGACAGCATAGCACTAGTGGGTGAGGAACCCAACCAGAGGGGACCACCACGGCGGAGGCAGGCCCTGTGGGCAGGTCAAGAGATAGCAAGGGGACTTCAGGTGCCCCATGGGAGGGAGCTAGAAGGGTAGGGGACGCCTGACAGCGTAGAGAGGGAAATGCTATCGTGGGGAGAGGCAGGGGCCAGGAACAGCTTGTGGGTGTGGTGTTGGGAGGCCACGAGAGCAATAAGTGCTAAAGAGGAGAAGTGGCTGAGACCGAAACCTACTAGTGGGAGAGGTGTCGGGCAGCCGCTAGTGCCAGCTCCTAGTTGGCACAAACACAGGTGGAGGCCACTTTGAGGAATTTCCAGAGGGATGTTTTAAAGCCGAAGTGGGAAGGAGCGGCTCGGACTGGGGCAGGGAGGGAGTTCCAGAATCTCAGAGCGTAGGCTGAGAAGGCCCAATCCCCAGTGAGGGAGCGGGTCCTAGGGACCTTGCAAGCCAGAGTCGAGCTGGACCTAAGCTGATAGGCCGGGGAGCAGTGTTTGAAGGGAAGGGCAAGAGCTGGGGGGCAAGCAGTTCGGACTATGTTATCAACCATGTTACCAAGGACAAAGGCTCGGTGTTTATCAGGGGGAAGTCACTCCAGACGAGCATAGAGGGCACACCGATGCATAAGGCGATGAGCGGAGAGGGCAAAACGACAAATGTTGTTATATGCCGTGTCCCATTTTGCTAGGGAGGCGTTCAGGACTGGCGTGAAGGCAACAAGCCCATAGCAGAGCATAGGTAGGAGGATCCCCCTGGCTATGGCGACCCGAGCGGCCGGGGTGAGGCAGTCCTTGGCCCTGTAGGCTAAGCCGAGCTTACTGTTCGATGCTTTGCAAATGTTCTGGAGATGCTCAGTGAAATCAAGCTGAGGATCTAGGGTCACCCCTAGGTACCTAGCGGAATTCAGGACAGGCATGAGGGAGCCATTCCCCCCATTAATGGCTGGAGGGGAGGGGCAAGATGCGGTTTTGGCCGCCGACCCGAATAACATGGCGTGTGTTTTGTTAAGATTAACGGTGAGCTTACATCCCATGAGCCAGTTTAGGATATGCCCAAAGTCAGAGTTGAGTTGGGAGTTGATGGTAACAGAGTCCTGGGAGCTAGATAATAGTACCAGGTCATTCGCATATAGTGTAGTAGACCTGAAAGTAGTAACTGAGGGGAGTTCGTTTAAATAGAGGGAGAACAGAATGGGGCCAAGAACGGACCCTTGGGGTACTCTGCATCTGACTGGGGAAAGGCCCAAAAGGGCACGGTTAAAACAAGTGTATTGTTGTCTCCCCCCAAGGTAGCTGGTGAACCAATCAAGAGCTCAGGGGGAGAAGCCTTGCCCAAGTAGAGCGGAGAGAAGGAGATTGTGGTCGACCCGATCAAAGGCCTTAGAGAGGTCATCAAAAATGGCCCCAGTCAATTTGCCAGCATCTGTGGCAGCTCTGACCTCGGAGGTGACCACAGCTAGAGTTGTGGACATGCTATGCCCCTTCCTGAAGCCGTGCTGAGCAGGGGAGAGAACTGCATACTCCTGCAGGTAATGGAAGATTTGTCCGGCTATAACTTTTTCAAGTAGCTTGCTGGTAGCAGGGAGTATGGCAATGGGGCGGTAGTTAATTATCTCCTTGGGGTCACCGTGCTTAAACACCGGGACAACCTTGGCCACCTTCCATATGTCAGGTACGATTTCAGAGGTGAGGGAAGAGTTAAATATGTGGGTAATCGGCCAGGCGAGGTAGGGTGCCTATAGACTAAGAAGCTTAGGCTCTAGGTGATCATAACCCTTCCCTGAGTGGTGTGAGAGCCCAGCTAGGAGAGTTTGAGTCTCTCTAGTAGAGATTTGTTTCAGGTAAAAAGGAGGCCGGGAGGAGGGGAAGTGGCCCTGAGGTTCGGTGGTGGGGGATGGGAAGTGAGGGAGGGCCGGCAGTTCGGAGAACAAACAGTTGAATGCTGAGGCTATGGTCTGGGGGTTATTGTAGTTGGCCCCCTCTACGTTCATGTCAATGACCGAGTGCTCGTTGGACACACCGACCATACTTTTGATGTTTTGCCAGAAACACCGGGGGTTGTAGGCAGATTTGAGCAAAGCTGATTTACAGAACTCACTCTTGGCGGCACGTATAGTGGCCTTGCAAGAGTTTCTCAGTCGTCGGTATTCAAGGAGATCTTGTGTGTCACCAGAAATTTTGTGGTTGATCCAGCACTTGTCTCTCTGCTTCATGAGAGCAAGTAGTCCACCATGCAGCCACTTGGTGATAGTACCCCTCACCTCCTTTTAGTGAGGGAAGTGTGCCTGTTCTGCAGAGGGATGAGAATCGATAGGAAGTGGTCCAGTGCTATGGTAGGGTTATTTGTGCTAAGTACCCTAGTCCAGTCGGTACGACGTAGGTCATCCAAGTAGTCATTTAGGATAAGCTTGGAATAATCCCTGATCTGAATCACTCTACTGGGAATTTTAGGGGCAGTGGACCCCCATATGCAGTAGATGGGCGAGTGATCAGATATCGCGTCCGGGAGAGTGCCAGATTGGATGATTTTATCCGGACGGTTGCTCATTAACCAGTCAATAAGCGATCCCTTGTCCCCCCCCCGGGAGGAGGTCTGAGTGGGTCCTGAGATGGTCTGACGAAGGGCGAGGCCAGACATAAGCGGCTCAAATAGTTTGGTATTTGGCCCCAACCAGTTGAGGTTGAAATCCCCCAGGATTAGGACCTCATTAGACCCAACCTTGCCTTTAAGGTGGTCAAGTAGAAAGGAGAGTCCAGGTAAGCCTCCCTTAGGAGGATTGTAGGCACAGACCAGGTGCACCTTTTTTGAGTAGCCGAGTAGCAAGAGGGAGTGAATGAATTCACAACCTGTGGGGTTGGGCGGAGATAGAGATACCATGGATCCGTTTAGGTGCCCCCTAAAGTATAGGAGTACTCCTCCCCCACGTTTATTACCAGTCCTGTCCCGCCTGATGAGGCTGTAACCCAGAATGGCACAAGCGGTGTCAGGAATACCAGGCTTCAACCAAGTTTCTGAGATACCCATGATGTCAGGCTCATACAGGGTCGCCCATCCAATCAGTTCCGCCAGGTTATGTAGAATACTGCGGGTTAGATCTTATAGAAAACCATTTTCTTAAGGACACTGTACAAGTGGTTACCCCAATTTTGACAAAAATATTCAATTGGAGTTTGGCTGAGGTAATTTTTCCAGAGGATTGGAAAAAATGCAAAAATTATACCAATATACAAGGGTGCAGGGGATATATATCAACCTACAAATTATAGGCCAATAGCTCTATTATCAGGGATATCAAAAATCCTTGAGAGATTGGTACAGGTGCAGTTGACTGATTTCCTGGAGAAGCATTCCTTCCTAACAAAATATCAATCTGGGTTCCGTAAAGGTTTTTCCACGGGCACTGCACTCACCGTCATGATTGATAACATAGCTTCAAAGATGGAAGATGACTTGTCGGTGGGTGCGGTGTTCGTGGATTTATCAAAAGCTTGTGACACAGTGTCTCATAGGATCCTGGGAGAACGGCTTGCAGAGATTGGTTTAACTAAGGAAACATATAACTGGTTTACATCTTACCTAAAAAATAGAAAACAGCAAGTCAACATAAATGGGGTGCTATCCAGTAAAATATCTTTACTGAGAGGAGTCCCCCAAGGCTCCATTTTGGGGCCAACATTGTTCCCGATCTATATAAATAATTTAGTAGACATAATAAAATGTTCAAGCATAAGTCTCTATGCAGATGACACGTTGTTGATTGCAGATGGACGTACACCTGGAGAATTGGAATATAAATTACAGGCAGACTTTACCAGACTATGTGCATGGTTAATGGAATCAGGATTAATAGTTAATAGTAAAAAAACAAAACTAATGGTTTTCCGTAAAACTAATCAAAGGTTGAATAAAAGTAAGGAAAAAATAACTATAAAAACATTACAAAATGAAGTATTAGAACAAGTATTGGAATATAGATATTTGGGGGTATGGCTTGACGATGCTTTAAAATTTGACAAACACATATTAGATACAATATTAAAGGTAAATAAAAGGCTGGGAGTGTTTAGACGGACCAGCTTTTGTATGAATAAAACAATAAGGGAAACTGTAATAAATCAACTTCTCTTACCTATACTTGAATATGGTAACAATGTATATGGCCTGGCATCAAAAAGTCTTCTACAAAAAAATTGATTCAATGTATAATAGAATGGCTAGATTTATAATGAGAAAGGATTATAAAGTGCATTATTGTGAATTATTAGAGGAACTAGGTTGGCTCTCTCAGGAAGCCAAAAGGCAGATCGCATGGGCAACGCAAATTTACAAAGTTTTAAATCAAAAACAGCCGGAGTATCTAAGTGATAAACTGGAAATGAAAAAACATGTTCACAATTTGCGAAATAAAAATTTAAGAAATTTTGTTTTTCCTAAACTAAAAAAACACGTATAGTAATATGCGTTTCCCAGTGATTGTAGATAGAACATGAAATATGTTAAAATCAGTAGTAAATAAAAAATTTAAAGATGTGAAATCATTTTCATCAAGCCTAAAGTTGGAATTAAGTACTAGGTGTGAATGTTATGGTTAGATATTGGTAATTTAAAATATAACTAGAATAGAGATGTGTAATGTATGCCATATTGTTAAATAATAATTGTCTGTAGTGTAAATATGATTTTCTTATATTAACTTTTTTGTAATGTTTGTGAATTGATTGTCTGGTTATTATTTTGTTGTATGTTACATATTCGTACTAACTGTAAAATTTTATACAACAGGAGCATCTTGCAAATAAGACATTGTCCTAATGATGTAATTATGTCAACAATTTTCCTGTATAAAAATAAAGGTTTTTACTTACTTACTTTACTATGTTTAGATGGGATATTTTTAGGCCTTTTTTTTTGACAGCCAGGCAGGGGGCTGTTTGGGGGGGTGTGGGGTGGCTGGGTGACCAGGATAGGAGGGTGTGGAGACCGGCAGCACAAGAGGAGCCATGGCCTAGACTAACTGGGCTGTGAGGTAACCCTGGACTTGAGAGCAGTGTCCAGAGAACCAGTGACAATAAGAGAGAGCCTGACAGAGCCCCTTGGTTTAGGTGCAGTGTCCAGCGAACCGGTGCATTGGTTTAGGCGCAGTGTCCAGCGAACCAGTGCATAGGAAGAGTGATCCAGACAGGGTCCCAGGGGGAACTCCAGGAGTAAAGGGAGTCTAGGGTGGGCTAAGAACTGGGGCAGGGTTGGGGCTGGGAGAAGTGTCAGGGGACAGCTCAGGTCCAGAAGTGAGGAGCCTCATATGAGCACACAGAGAGCCAAATTCTCATAAAAACATAAAAAATGTGAGAAAATGTACCTAGGTGTCACTCAGAAGTCAGTCAAGCAGGTACACACTTAGAGAAAGAGAGAGCGGCCCTCTAGTGGTGAGCTGCTATAGCCTGCAGATGGTAAAGTGGGCTGATAGGATAAATCCGCCCACGTGATGACGGCTATATATCCCAGGGACGACCATGGGTGGTGGTGGGGGCGGTGGGCCAGCCGGTGAAGCTGGCAGGGCTAGACCTTATCAGCACACAGGTAAAGGCAGCGTGGCATTCCCCGCAGCAGTGACCAAACGGCAGGCAAAACAACCACGGACACTGCTAAGCAGAGCCACTCTCTCGCTTAATAATGGCAGAAATACAGAAAGCAGTCCAAAAACAGCAGCTTGCAGGCAGACCTCACTTCTATAGTAATTACCTGCTGCGACGCTGAGGGATCGCCTCGGAGGGTGGGGGAGAGCAGCACCGGCTACCCTCTCGACCTCGTGGTTCCTCCTGGGCCCTGTGGAGAGAAGAACAGATCAGGTTTGAGCTCACCTATATACCAAGGGAGCTGGGGAGGAGGGTCTGCTAAGACACAGACTGTTCCGACGGGTGCAGGCTGGGCCGGGGAGGCTGAAGGTGAAAAACTATACTAATCCACAGACTGTAGTCCAGCAATTCAGTTCATTAAGACAGGGTTACAGCTAAAAGCAGGCAAAAGGCTCATCCAAGCTGAAAAAAAAAAACCTTGGTGAAACACAACACTAATCCTCAAGTCTGTATGCGAGCATTTAGTACATTAGTACAGGTTAAAGGTAAAAAGCAGATAAAAAGCAGGCAGAAGGTTCAACCAGGCTGAGAGAAAACCTATCAGCACATGTACGCTGATTACAATAGATCAATTTTAAAGTCACTTAAGTAAAACAAGCGTTGGCGCCAGAATCCTAGTCCCTGTCCTTCCTCGTCCTCTTAAAGCCTTATCAGCACACAGGTAAAGGCAGCGAGGCATTCCCCGCAGCAGCGACCAAACGGCAGGCAAAACAACCACGGACACTGGTAAGCAGAGCCACTCTCTTGCGCTTAATAACGGCAGAAATACGGAAAGCAGTCCAAAAACAGCAGCTTGCAGGCAGGCCTCGCTTCTATAGTAATTACCTGCTGCGACGCTGAGGGATCACCTCGGGGGGTGGGGGAGAGCAGCAGCGGCTACCCTCTTGACCTCGTGGTTCCTCCTGGGCCCTGCTGTGATGCTGAGGGATCGCCTTGGGGGGTGGGGGAGAGCAGCAGCGGCTACCCTCTTGACCTCGTGATTCCCCCTGGGCCCTGCTGCGATGCTGAGGGATCACCTCGGGGAGTGGGGGAAAGCAGCAGTGGCTACCCTCTCGACCATATCCTCTATCTCTTGGGTGGCGGGATCGCCACACATCCAGCCAACCCACCTCCTCGACAAAACGTTTAAACAAGTTATGTGAGGCTGGTTGCCCACTCCTAGAAGTGCCAGTAGAGTCCAGGTTGGGGCTCGGGGCAATATTAAAATCACCTGCTAAAATGAGTGTCCCCCTGGTCAACTCCAGTACTTTACTTAGGAGGTATCCAATTGTCAGTGTGTTCGATCCAGGGGGGAGATAGATGTTGGCCAGGGTTACCTCCTTATCTTGTAACAGACTCTGGACAACAACCAAATGACCCTCCGAGTCTGTCCACTCCAGGGTAGCCTGGAAGGGGGTATGACCAGGAACCAGTATAACGACCCCCCTGCTCCTTTCCCCAGCGAAAAAGGAGGAATAAACCCGAGTAAACCCTCTGCTGGCCAATATTTTGTGTTCCTTGGTGGTCATATGCATCTCCTGCAGATACACAATCTCAGCCTGACTCTTTTTAAATATTGAAATCATTCTCGATCTTTTAATTGGGTTGCTCAGCCCATTAACATTTAATGAATATATCTTAAGTGGTTTGTTAGCCATTTAAAAACACTGATGACGTAGTGGATCTTCGCAGCGTCCCAGTACAGGACCCCGATTCTGGCTGTGCTATTAGATCCGTATCCCCGAGTAAGGGATAGTGACTACCTGTGGGAGTGTGAGGGAGAGAAACCCCCCTCTAACATCAAACAATGGGGTATGGAACTAACTGACAAAACTGGGGTAACAGCTCTAAGCAGAATCCGGCCACCTGGGCGGGGTCTGCCGTACAATGGAAGGCTTCCATGGGGATGGTGGCTATAAGGCAACCAGTCCCCAGCGTGTGCCAATTTTGGCTTGGTCCTACTAAACACGAGGACCAGACGAAAATGTCTAGGAAAAGGGGGGGGGTTTACAGTCATGCCTTGGCTCCACCAAGGCTACAGGTAAAGCCATTTTGCTCAGTTACTAAATTCAACTGTGGGTTGTAAGTTAAAAACTGCTATGAGACTAATTGGGCCAACTAGGCTGGTCTGGGACGCAGCTACATGAAGTCCCATCTAGACTGTGGTAGGAGGGGCAGGCAAAAATAAGATCAGTCTGCCCTTACCTCCCCCCCCCCGAGGCAGCGGTGGTGGAGCACAGTGATAGGTGGGCACACCAGGGATCCCTGTTAGGGATGCATAAATTTAGGAGTGTGGGTCCCTGACCAGTCCCCCAAACAGTTGTAGCGGCTCAGGGGAGAAAGCTGCAAAGCGTGGTCGAGCATATCTGCAATCAGGCCCCACACTCCAAATAGCTACTGTCCCCTCGAAGCACACAGAGCAGATGGTGCAATGGTTAGCCTGCACCAAAAACAAAAGAAAAAGAAACATGTGCAATGGTAGGTGCCACCGACCTGTCTCAGGCCCCCGTTGTTTCCATGACCACGAGGAGGCCAGATAAAAAGCCAGCCCGCTCCCCCCCCTTGCAACCATCTAGGCCTTTTACCCTCCTCCCCATCCCCCCCAAGACAGCACTGCACCAAGGAGTGTCTATGCCTCCATATGGAGCCCAAGGGGAAGGCCCACCACCACCGCAGAGAGGGGCCGATCCAAGCAGGCCCTCGGGGGGGAAGGCATAGAGTTTCTCACTTCTTTGAAAGGGAAGTCCCCCTGTTATTGTCTCCATGGTGCGGTTGAGAATGGGGATACACAGAGGACGAAGGGTGAATTCGGGCATTACAGAGGCAATGCCAGAGTAGGGGGAAGAAGACTTGAGTTGGCCTACCTGTGGAAGAAAAAGTGGTTAGTGAGTCCTTAAGCCCCTTCATGTAACAGCTTGGGTGGGTGTCTCTTTTGTAGGCATGTCAGCCATTTGCTGCTTCAGTCCCACAACGATCTGCTGGATAGCCGAGGCACCTTCTCTGTGGAGTTGTTCCCTCTGCGGCACTCTATTCCAGGTCTTCAGAGCCAGTTAAGATGCAAGGGATGTGTTGGTCAACTTCTGGCCCGGTGCGACTCCAAGGCCTAGCCGGAATAATCCCTGAGCTGCTTCTTCCGCACTCTCGAAGGTTTTAAGTCCATCTGCAAGTTGCACCACCAGCTTCGAGGGGTAGGGAGTTCTGAATTTTATTTTGGCCTCTTTTAATTTCCTCAGGATAGGGGCGTAGGCTCTGCATCTTGCAGCAATCATGGACGGGTAATCATTATTGACATAAATGCGGTGATCCTGAAAAGGTAAATCCCCCTGCTGCCATGACCTATGTAGAACCATCTCTTTTTCTTGGAAGCGCAAAAAGCATTTCAGGATCGAGTGTGGGCGGTTAGGTGTCTGGGGGCCAACGCACAGTGAACGCGATCAATTTCAAGAGTGCAGCTGTCAGGTGGTCCAGCTTTGATTTAAAAAATTGCTGCAGAAATTGTATCAGGTTGTTACCCTCACAACTCTCCGGGAAGCCCGAGACCCTCAGATTGTTTCTTCAGCTCCGTGCCTCCGCGTCTTCGGACCTTTCCTGTAAGCCTTGTAGTGCATGGTGCAGTTGGACTATGGAGCGCTCTGCATTATCCACACGGGAGCTGGTATTTGTGGCTTGCTCCTCTAAAGTATCGAGCCTGCTCTCTATCTTCCCAACATCCATTCTTAAAGCAGCAAAGGTAGATCGGGTCTCTTTTCTGAAGTCCCGAAGCTCTTGCAAGACAATATCCATCTATCTGGTGATATTAGGGGAATTGGCGAGGCCGGCCTTAGATGGGTCGCTGCAGCCCGAGATCTGCAAGCTGTCACTGTCGAAGCACAATCCATCGGAATCCAGAGGGTCAGGATGCGATTTTGAGGATTCAGGCTTTCCTCGGGGCATCCTTGCGGTAAACAAAGTCAGGTTAGTCTCAAATTGTGTTATTAGCAGTTGAAATTGAGTACTTTAAAGCCTTAGTGGAGACGGAGCTAAAAGCTCAAGCAGCTTCCGCGGGCATGACGTCACCGGAAGTCTCTGTCCTGGCATTTTGCCAGTCTTTACCATGTGTTCAGTGTTTGTAGTTCCGACCGCTTTGCATGGTGGCAGGCTGCATTCCAGTTGGGACCGTGAATGAATTTATTAATTTTGTGGCACCTGTTCTTTTTGGTAGACCGCTTAGTGTTATATGTGCTTTCTTCTTCTTTTAAGGACGTGCCCAGTTATTACAGCAAGTGATTCTGTATGGTCTGCTGTTAGCAGTAATTCTATCGCTGCAATCAGTTTCTTTGGGGGCAGCTGTTGGTTTTGGATGGGCAATTTGGAAACTGCTGTTCTTTGTGATATGCCATTTCTACCACTCGCTAAGGAGCCTGTTGCCGGGAAGGGAATCTGCTTTGAGGAGTAAGGACTGAAGGAGCCCTTTTTCAACTAAGGGAGGAAGATCGTTGGATGCTGTGAGTATACCCAGGCTGTGAGGAGGTTTCTGGACTTGGGCCGCTGGAACATCAGTGTGGGTGGGGGGCTGTGTGTGGCCTTCGGAGGCTGAGGTATTACTATGGGGGCCTTCTACTGTAAGACAGGGGTTCTGGTGGTGTAAGTCCTGGGCTGTTCGGCTGTTGGAGGATGGCTGGGGGGACCAGGAGTTATTCTTTAGCCATTCGGAGGCTGTCTCAGCCTCCCCCTTACCTAAGGGTTTCTAGCTGGGGCCAGTTTTGTCATCTTTGAACTGGTGCACCATTTGCTTTGGCCTCTTCTCTGGTTTGACCTGTGGAGACAACTTGGTGGTCAGGTGGGGGTCAAGTTTTCCTCTCTGGTAGGGGCCCTGGGGAACTGCGGCTGGAAGGCAACAGGACCCTAGCTCCCTAGGGTATACCCCAATCGTTGGCCGGTGGGTCTCCTTTTGGGGGGCCCATTTTTTCCAGAGGGTGCTGTTCCCTGCTTCGGCCACTAGGTGGAGCTCCATTGCAGGTGCATTGTCGTTCTGGATGTGCTCCTTTTCTATGGACTCGGAAGATCTGCTCCTATTATTGTTGGTGGATTGATTTTACCACTTCTGCCTCCTAGTTTTTGATTTGGAATAAGTGAGAGGACCTCCTTTAAATGGTTTGTGCATTAATTTTGCAGTTGGGAGAATTACCGGAGTGAGAGACTAGCATTTTCCTTGGGACATTTAATAACTGATGCCTGCTGGGGGTGAGAGCCTCAGTGGAGCAAATCAGAAGCTGCACTATTAATAGAACCTGGTTCTTCATATCGTTGCATTCCTTTTAAATTGAGGGGATTTTATTGTTATTAATTTTGAGGTTATTGTTAGTTATTTTAGTGAGTGTTGGGTGGGGTTTAGGTTTTAGGATTTTAGTTGTTGTGTGGGAGTTTTATTTGGGGATAATTGGGGGCTTGAGTTCTGGCTTGCCAGCATGTGTCTGATGACTGCTCTCCCTGTCAGGAGCTACTCCCTCTCTGAGCTCTGGGACCTCCACCCCTTTAACTGTCCTCCACTGCCTGCAGTGGTTTATGGTCACTGTAGGGCTTTTGAGATAGTGGGTATAAGACAGGGGGGGGCCCAGACCTTTTTGGGGGAGAGCTGAGTGGCCGGATAGGAGTAGTGAGGACCAGGAGATGCCCTGGGACAAAATGGGTCCCAGAATGAGGTTCTCCTTGCCTGGTGCCCATACCCAAGGGCTCCGCAGTTAATGGGCCAGTAGCTCGGTCGGCCTCAATATCTCATCCGACTCAAGTGGTGTTGTGCAATGCCAGGTCAATTAAAAACAAGACAGCTATTATTGCTGATCTTGTTGGGTCAACGGACATGGCTTGCATCACCGAGACCTGGCTGGATGAAAATTCTGGTCCCATTTTAGAGGCAGTGATTCCAGCTGGGTTCTTGGTGATACACCACTTGAGTTCGGATCACAGGGTTGGGGGCGGGTGGATGAGTTGCAATATGTTTTAGATCAGAGTTGGGCCTTGTAGTTGTGCCAGCTGAGGAGACCAGGTCCTTTGAGTGTATGGTGGTTACAGGTGTGGGATGCAGTATCCTTCTTGTCAATCGTCCACCAGGGTGCAGAAGCAGTTCCTGCAGGAAGTCATGGACTCTGTTGTCGACATGGTGTTGGAGTCACCGAGATTGATGGTACAGGGTGACTTCAATGCCTGGATCGATGATGAACTCTTGCAGTTTGGTCAGGACTTCCTTCAAATTATGAACTTGTTGGGCTTCACACAGGCAGTTGCCTCTGTGACCCATAATCACAGCCACTCTCTGGATCTGGTCTTCCTCCTGGGGATGGAGACCTCCCACTTGGTGCTGGAGCCAGTTGCATGGTCGGACCACCACACTATAAGGTTCAACTTCCAGGCCCCCCCCAAACCGACCTGGCCCTGTGGTGATGGTCCGGTACTGCCTTTTGAGGGGCTTGTCCCCAGATGGCTTGTTGGTGGTGCTGGACCTATCTGGATTACCATGTGCAAGCGAGGGTCCAGAGAACCTGCTACAGGCTTATAACAGGACTGTGGCGGGGGCTTTGGATGCTATAGCTCCTGTACGGGTTCATCCTCTCACCCTTCGGCCTTGGTTCCCTTAGTTCAATGGGACCTTGAGAGAGTTGCGGTGAGTTGGACAAAGGTTGGAGCGTTGTTGGCAGAAATTGCACCTTGAAGCAGACAGACTTAGACTGATGGACCATTATAATGACTATCGATCAGCAATCTCTCGTAAGAAGGCAGAGTTCCTGTCTGGGGAGATTGCTGCAGCTCAGAATCAACCAGCTCAGCTCTTTCAAACTGTGGACAGACTGTGCAGTCTAGCCTGTCTGCAAGTTCGAAGAGCCTTTTCATAAGAAAAGTGTGATGAGTTTGCTCGGTTCTTTGCTGATAAGGTTGCCAACATCAGGTCTGAGATCCATTCAGCTCGCTGTATGGGGTGTGGCGGTGGTCAGTGTGAGGTTGCCACTCCTCGGTTTTGTTGAATGGACTTTGACTGGTTGGAGATCATGGATGTCATGCAGATTGTCCAGAGTATGCGGCCAACCTGCTGTAGTTTAGACCCGAGCCCAATGCTCCTTTTAATTGGGTGCATTGATATCATTGGCCCGGTCTTGGCGGAGATAGTCTGGAGCTCGTTAGAGTTGGGTGAGTTTCCAGACTCCCTGAAGGAGGCGGTGGTGATGCCCCTCCTTAAGAAAACTTCTCTCGACTCGGATTGCCCTGCTAACTACAGACCAGTCTCTAACCTCCCATTTGTAGGGAAGGTTATTGAGAAGGTGGTCATGCTACAACTGGAGAATCATCTTACCATCCATGATATCTATGATCC
This sequence comes from Neoceratodus forsteri, assembly GCA_016271365.2. Classification (NCBI taxonomy): domain Eukaryota; kingdom Metazoa; phylum Chordata; order Ceratodontiformes; family Ceratodontidae; genus Neoceratodus; species Neoceratodus forsteri. The sequence goes on along the minus strand of CM028130.1, from coordinate 532,953,836 downwards.
TCTCCAGTCCAGATTTCAGAAGAGGCATAGCACTGAGACCGCCCTTGTTCGGGTGCTCAATGACCTCCTGATTGTGAGAGATTAGAGGATACATTCCATCTTGGTCCTCCTTGATCTCTCAGCAGCATTTGACACCATGGACCATGGGGTGTTGCTGGAGTGCCTGCGGTTCATCTGTGGCCTGTCTGGAATGGTCCTCAGATGGTTCCATTCATTCCTCACTGGCAGGTCTCAGAAGGTGGTACTGGGGATTTAATCCTTTGAGTCATTCTCTCTGCCATGTGGGGTACCGCAGGGCTCTGTGCTGTCCCCCATGTTGTTTGTGGTATATATGCTTCCACTGGGGGACTTCGTAAGGAAGTATGGTCTGGGGTTTCACTGCTATGCAGATGATACCCAGCTTTACTTGTCCTTTGTGCCCGACCAGGATACTGCAGTCTCAGTGTTTAACAACTGCCTCGCTGAGATACAGGACTGGATGAATGCCAGCTGGCTGAAGTTGAATCCTGACAAGACTGAGGTGCTGGTGGTGGTGGATCTGGGTCACAGGACAGAGAGGCCAGTGGCTGTCTGTCCCTCCAAGCTTTGGCTTGGGAGTAGCCAGCTACTGACCTCCAAATGGGCGCAGAATCTGGGTGTTATATTTGACAGCGAACTGACAATTCATTCACAGGTGTCAGCTGTCGTCAAGTCCTCTTTTTACCATCTGAGGAATATCGTCCTGTTCCATCCGGTAACCTTCCAATGTTGATCCATGCCTTTGTGACCTCGTGTCTTAACTGCTATAACTCCCTGTACCTAGGGCTTCCAGGGGTTGATATCCGCCACCTGCAGCTGGTGTAGAACACAGCAGCCAGGTTGTTGACTGAGCTATCTCGGTCTAGTCACATTACTCTTGTGCTGCGCGAACTACACTGGCTGCCAGTTCAGTGGCGATCACCTTCAAGGTTGGCTTGCTCACCAATAATGCCCTACACGGACAGAATCCAAGCTACCTGCAAGATCTTCTGTGTCCCTACTGCCCCCTCTGACCGCTCTGCTCAGCCGACAAGGGATTGCTAGAGGTTCCCAGGGCTCAGCTGAAGACATCTGGGTCATGGGAGTTTATGTTTGCGGCTCCCCACCCTGTGGAACCCTCTACCTTATCAGATAAGAGAGTGCCTGACAGTGGAGAGCTTCAGAACTGCTTTAAAAACACATTTATTTGAGCTTGGCTTTGGTGATGATATATGAACTGACTATAATGCGATGACTGCTGGTTTTGTATGTGTTTTTATGTATTTATTGTAATGGGAAATATGATCTTTGGAATAGCGCCTTTTTAGAAATAACACTGATTTGATTTGATTTATCCTGACACCAGTTTTTAAGCCAAGTATTAAGATCGCAGATGGCCCCGTCTCTGATCTTCTGCCTGCTGGTGCCCCTTTTCCCACACAGGAGACTTCTGAGAAGGAGATGCTGGATAAAAGGGAAGTTTGTTTTTCACTGAGTTTTGTTAGATTTTGCTTAGCCTCCTCCACAGACTGACTAGCTAGGTCATTTGTGCCAATATGGATCTTAATATGTGTGTCCTGTTTGATCTTGCGCACAGTGCCCTCAATGCAGTCTGTGTCCCTCCATGCTGATGTTCCTGGGAGGCATCTTACTGCAGTCTCCGATTCGCCGCTTTGGTGGATGTGAGACTATTCTCCACATATCATAGCATCTCGTATTATAAGTACATGTTTTTTTTGTCTTTGGTGACCTTTGATTTGGTTAGCTTCTCCGTTCAATGTTTGTGGTTCTCTTCCACTGGATTGCCCACCTCGGCGGTAGGTATGGATGCCAGTAGGGGGAACCTATTTGGCCTGTGAATTGGTTTTGGAGTCATCGTGGCACTGCTCTTTGGCTTAGTTTTGCTGTTTCTAACCAACTGCCATCCTCCTGGTCTGCTAGCTCTCTGGGGGAGTGGTGTTGATGGTAGGTGGGCAAAGTTTGATGACGGCGAAGTGTTGTGATGTGTAGAGTGGTTGACTTGTGCCCTGAGGTAGGTTATCTCAGTCCATGCTGCATGAATCTGAGATCATAGCTCCTTGAGGGCACAGCATGTAAGACAATGCCCCACACATATTGCAAATGTTCTGGTGACTAGGGACCCTTAAAATCTGAAGTTCACAATGTCCATTTGTCTGCAGGCATGGAGCCAGATGGAAAGGATCTGACCTGTTCTTTGGACTGAAAGAGAAAGGAAATTCCCAAGAGGGGTGGTCGGAACAAAAAGATCTGACCTGTACTTTGGATGAAACAGAAAGTAAGCTTTTTCTGAAGTAAATAAAAAGTCCTGTGACAAAGTCCTGTGCTAGAATTATCTAGCGCCTCCTGCGGCCGTTATGTATGAAGTGTGGACAAAAGAACTAGAAAATATAATTCTCAAAAGAACTAGAAAATATAATTCTAAATAGAAAATGTATTTTTTTTTTTATTTATTTGAAAAAGTGTCACCAGGAAAGACATACCGAGCTGCAATACCTCATTTGTAGATGCATCCTGGGGGAAAGGGAAAAACGGGATATATTCAGAATATGAAGTATGATAAACAGCTAAAATAAACATGAAAATCATACATAAGACAACAATTAAAACATGAAGGGCAATAAATAAAATCAAATTGCAGCTAATAATTATAATGACATACACTTGAAGTCAATAATGCTAAGGACAAAATATATTCACTGCATGATAAAGGATGAAAACTGTGATACTCAGGGGCAGAACCACACAATTGAGTAAACAACATGAAACCCACTTAGCCAGTACGTGGCGAAGAGTCTGTCTAAGAAGGTGGAGGAATTGGAGTGGAGAGTGATATAGCATAAAAAAGGGGAAAGAAAAAAAAACATAGGGAAGAGGGTAAGGGATTAGGCAGGGAGAAGGTGAAGAATTAAGAGAAATGAGTAATAGGGAAAGGCATTTGTTCAAGAGCAGGAGCAGGAAGGGAAAATGTGGTTACAGAGAAGATAGGACAGCGAGTTAGAGGACGGGGCAGAGCAGATATTTAAAGGGAGGGAGTTTCAGATATTTGGGAAATTATAGGAGAAGGTAGCCCATCCTGAAGTTGAAGTACGGACAGGGAGCACTAGAGTTCTATAATGGGAGTTATGGAGAGTGTAGGTGGGAGAAGGGGTGGTAGAGAGGAGGGTGTTTAGGTATGGTGGAAGGGAGCCAAGCCAGAACTTTCCAACTAATAAGGTACAATGGGCAAGGCGTCTGTCCCCAAGAGGAGGGAAGGAGAGGGCAGAGTAAAGGTCACAGTGATGTGTACGTGGGGGACAGTTTATAGCAAAATGACAGAAGGAGTTGAAAACAGTGTCCAGTCTGGAGAGGTGGACTTAAGAGCAACACTGTAAACTACGTCTGCAAAGTCAAAGATCGGGAGGATCATCTTCTGGACAATCTCACGGTGGGCTTGAAGGGGGATGCAGCCACAGCGTCTGTAGAGAGCACTGTTTGGGATGTAGTTTTTTGTGGATGGCATCCATATGTACAGCAAAATCTAGGTTCTGGTCTATCCATATTGCAAGATATTTAAAACTGGAGACATCCTGCAAAAGGGACCCCTCAAGGGTGTGAAAGGTAGGGAGGGCCGTAAGCCTGACTAGCCTCTGCCTGGTGCCAAAAGTCATGGAGACTGTCTTTTTGGCATTGAGGGACAGTTGATTTGCATGAAACCAGTTCTGGATATTATTGAAAATTAACTGGAGGCTGGTCGCCACATCAGAGGGGGAGGAACCGGAGGTATACAAGACAGTATCATCCGCATACATGTGGATATCAGCTGTTGAGCAGGCAGCAGGTAAGTCGTTCAGAAAAATGGAGAAAATAATTTGTCCAAGCACCAAACCTTGAGGGACACTGGTGTTGTTGGGAAGGGGGGGGGAGATGGAGTCACCAACCTGACTGATTGGGACCTACCCAGAAGGTAGGAACAAAACCAGTTAATGGCGGTCTCTGAGAGACCAGCCGCTGCAAGCTTATTGAGGAGAAGAGAGTGGGTAACAGTGTCAAAAGTTTTGGCCAAGTCGATAAAGATGACAGAGGTGATCCGGCCTTGATCCATGCCAGAGAGAATGGAGTCAAGTGAACCAGAGCAGGCAGGTCATAGTGGAGTGGGCCTTGCAGAAACCAGACTGGAAAGGGGTGAAAAAGGAGAAGGATTCAAGGAAAGAGGAAAGCTGAGCCAGAACAAGGTGCTCTTGCAGTTGTGTAAGGATTAGGAGAAGGGTAATTGGGCAGTAGTTACCTGGGTTTGAAGAGTCACCCCTCTTATGGATGGGGACAACTGTGGCAATCTTCTAGGTATCAGGGACAGAACCAAGTTTAAAGGAGAGATTCAGAAGGTAAATGAGTGGGAGTGCAATGGCATAGGTCAAGAGGTGCAGGAGCTTTTGGTCAAGCCCATCCGGGCTTTTGCCCTTATGAGGGTTAAGGGCCAGGAGCACTTTTAGGGTATCAGCAGGGGAGACTGGAGAGAAGGAGAAACAGTGAGGAGAGGAAGAGGGTGCTGAAGGGGCTGGAGGAGAAGGAGCTGCCAGGGGAAGAGACACAACAAGGGCCAAAGCACAGGTGATGAAGAAAGTGTTGAATTCATTGGCAATGGAGGGGGGGGATCAGAAATAGTGATGTCACCAACCTTTAGGACCAGGGTAGGGGGTTGGGAAGGGGGTAGAATAAGACATGGACTACTTTCCAGAATTTGGAGGGGCTGTTAAGGTTCTCCTGGAAAGTGGTTGAGAAGTATTCTTTTTTGGCAAGTCTGGTGGCCCTGGTGTAGGCATTACAGAGAGTCAGGAATGTAACCAGATCACCTAGAATGCCTGAGACCTTGTAAGTCTTCCATGCAAGGTCAGCTCGTTGACAGGCCAGCAGTTCAGCCAATACCCAGGGGAGATGAGAGCCTCTGACCCTTGTTTTCCTGATAGGAGTGTGCTGGTCCCAAGCATGCAAAAACTGGGTCTTGAAGTAGCTCAGAGCAGAATTGAGGAAGCCTTAGCAATCAGAGACCAGTCAATACCAATAAGATCCTTGTGGAGGGAGGACAAGTTAGGGGACCTAAAAGAGCGAAGAAGGAGGATATGTGGCGGGGCTTTGGGGTGATAGATTTTGTGCACACAGTAGACCATGTGATGGTCACTGAGTGTATCTGGCAAGAATCCTGATGTAACTACCCGGTGAGGATGAGATGCTCAAATCCAATCTAACAGGGTACGATTGCCTGATTTGTGATTAGAACAAGTTGGTTCAGAGATCAACTGTGTGAGATTCAATGAGGAAGTGTGTTGACAGAATGTGGATTTTGCACTGAAAAGTCATTCAATGTTAAAATCCCCCAGGATGAGAAGTTCACCAGATGTAGAATGGGAGATGAGATCAGAGGTAGAGGATGAAGGAAGACTATGGCAGCAGTATACACCACCCATAAAGATAGGAAGGGAGCATGGGAGGGACAGTTTTGTTAGATGTTCATAGGCAGAGGGGGAGGAAATAGAGAGGCAGAGGTTATTCTGGATAGAGGAGGAGGAGATGTAAATGGCCACCCCCCACCCCTGGTTGACCGATCCTACCGAATGACAGAGGAATCATGGATGGAGATGGTACCGTCAGGGATTTTAGAAGACAGCCAAGATTCAGTGATAACCAGAATGCTGGATTTTAGCCTAATCATAAGAGGCTGGAGAAGATCACTTTTAGGAAGAAGGCTCCTAATATTGAGATGTAATACTTTTAATTCTTTAGGGAGGTCAATGGGGGGGGGCGATGGTCCAGGGTTAGGTTCAACATCACCTGCTGTAAGGAGCAGTAAAAAGATGAGAGGCCTAGATGGGGTGGAGAAGCACCTCTAAGGTGGGAAGGATTTAACAGAGGCAAAAAAAGGAGTTGGGATGACGTAGAGATGAAATGTGGATTAAAGTAAATAGAAGGTCCTGTGCAAGAGTTGTTATCTAGCACTGCCTTCTGCTGTTTTGCAGGAAGTTTGGACGATAGAACTAGAAGGTCCTGTGCAATAGAGAAATACTATATAGTTATTCCTATGTTTGGGAGGATGTGTGGATGAAATGTAATGGAAGTCCTATGCAGGAAGGGTGGACGAAAGAACTAGAAGGACCTGTGCAGTAGAGGAATACTATATAGTTCTTCCTATGTTTGGGAGGAAGTGTGGATGAAATGTAATGGAAGTCCTATGCAGGAAGTGTGGACGAAAGAACTAGAAGGTCCTGTGCAGTAGAGGAATACTATATAGTCCTTCCTATGTTTGGGAGGAAGTGTGGATGAAATGTAATGGAGGTCCTGTGCAAGAGACAATAGGAAAACAGTATGTAGAGCCTCTTCCTATGTCCCTGCAGGAAGTGGGAGGCTCAGGTTGGCAATAAATGTGAATAGCCATGGGGAGGGTGGGATTGGGGGAGTGAGGGTGGATGTTTTGGTATGTTCTTGGATAGGGAGAAAAACAATCAGTGAGAAACCACAGAGACGAGTTAAAGAGCAAAGTTCCCTAGTACAATAGTAAAAGGGCAGCAGTTCTGCTAACTATAGCAGTCTCCTTTCCTGGCTACTAAGTATTACAGAACAGTAAACAAAAACAGAACACAAAAAAACTCCCTCACTATCCCTCCCCATGCATTCCTCTTCTCACTTGTGTACCTGAAGAAAGTATCATCCCTTTTAGTGACCCCTTTGGCTATCCTTTCCTCTGTCTTCACCTTTGCTCCCCTCACTGCCTTTCCTTATTTCCTCTGTTTTACTTTGTATACCTCCTTGTCTTCCTCCATCTGCATTTTCTTATGTCTCCTGAATGCCACGCATTTTTCCCCTCACCACTTTGGGCACTTCCCTAGAGAACCACAGTGGCCTCTTTTTCCTTCTACTTTTGTTCACTTCCTTAATACAGAGGTTTGTTGCCTTAATTATGCCCTCCCTTATTTTTCCCCTTTGTGCCTCCACCCCTCCCTGGCAATCTGCCCCTAGGAGACAGTTTCTGAGGCAGTCTCCCATTTCTTTAAAATCCACCCTCCTGAAGTTCAGGACCGTTGTCCTAGTGTGGTTTGCCTTTGTTCCTGTCTTAAAGATGGCAGCAAATGATTTCTAATTGGTAGCTGTTTATAATGTTCCAATTGATAGAAATGAGATCCATAAGCCTAAATGATCCATATCTAACGGTACCTGAATAAAAAGTGATGTGAAAAACAGTATTTCACACACAGTGTTTTTATGGGCAGCATTCTGTTGCAGTTCTCTTCACAGAACCGGTGATCTGGAGTTTTAACCATGTCACAGTTTGAGCAAAGAACTCTAAGCATGGTTCTGACAGGAGAATAACTCATGTTTAGCATTCTGTACACAAACCGTGACATAGTAAACTCTCCAAATTACCGGTTCCATGAAGAGAACTGTGCAGAATGTTGTCCATAAAAGGAAAAAACTGAAAACACAGTTTTTCACATCAGTGTTTATTAAGGTAAGGTTAAATATGGCTCATTTGGAGGCAAGTTTTTCATTTCTCTTACTAGGTACATTATTAACTGCTACCAATTAACATAACTTTCCTATCCCCTTTAATGGTAAACCACAGTATGAGATGCTCACTGGTACCTAGGGGACTGGCCACTGTAACATCTGCAATGCTGTCCTGGTTTGTTCACAGCAGGTCCAGCACACCCCATCCCGAGTGAGCTCCTTGACTAGCTCCCTTAACAAAGCTTCTTGTAGGGAGTCAAGGGTGGCCCTGCTGCTTGCCAGAGCTGCAGTTGGAAGGCTCCAATCTCATCTTGCAGACTGAAGTTCCCAACTAGCAGCATCTCCACCTTAGTTGTCATCCTGATGATGGATTCCCCAAGTGCCTTATCCAACTCTAGTCCCTGTGTTGAAGGTCTGTATACCACTCCTGTAAGGATAGTGGCCCCAGTATCTGGCTCCAGGATGACCCACAGCACCTCCCATTCTTCTTTTTCCTCTGGATGCCTCTGTATTTCCATGGCCTTGATTTCCTCCCTCACATACAGTACAAACCCTCCTTCCTTTCTTCCCTGTCTCTCAGGAACATACAGTAGCCCAGTATGGCCATTTCTCAGTCATGGCTGTTAGTGCACCACAACTTCGTTATGGCCATCAAATCCAGGCTCGCCTCTGCCATGATGTCCTCCAGGTCTGGAATTTTTATTGCCCAAACTCCTTACATTAGCACACATGCCTCTCCATACCTTACTCCCTCACTGCCTGCTTTACCCCCACTTGTGCTATTCCCTGAATATCCCCCGTACCACCTTCCCTTGTTACCTTCTGTTAGCTGTCTCTTTTACTCCTTTTGTCCTGCTTTCCTGATTTATAACCCCCATGTCCTCTGCCTTGTCCCCACCCTGTTGTTTTGCATCAATGCCCTGGGGAAGCTTACTCCCCTCAGGCTGTCCCACTTTGCTGCTTCACTATCTGGGGGGGGGGAATTGTTGCCTCCTTTGGTTTTACAACCTCTCCCTGGTTAGTTTAAATGTTCATCCAAGTAGCATTTAAACCTCCCACTAAGGACAGTGGTCCCCCTCCTGGAAAAATGCATACCATCTCTCCCATAGAGGCCAAACTCCTCCCAGGTTGGTCCCCAATCTCCAGTGTAGCCAAAACCCTCCTCAGTGCATCATGCCTTCAACCTGTTATTAAATGCCCTGATGAGGAGTGTCTTATCCTCTCCCTAGCTCTATACCAGTAATATGTTGGCAAAAGCTACCTGCTTGAGGCCCCTCTACAACTCCCTGAAATTTCCCTGCACTACTCCTACCCTGTCCCTTGTCAGGTGATTTGTCCCCAGGTGGACAATGACATCTAGCTCCCTCCCATCTCATGCTGCCCTAACGATCCACTACATCCACTCTCCATCCCTCCAAGCCAAAGCACCTGGGAGACACTTCACTTCCATCTCCCTGCTCCCAAGTCTGTACCCCTAACAATAGCATCCCCCACCAGCAGCAGCTTCCTCCTCAGCTGGGGGCCTCTTGCTCCCTCCTTGGGGCCTCCTCCTCTGAGGACCCCCACTTCCTCCCTTCCTACTGCCATGGGTAAAGGGTCACTCTGTGTGCATATGGCAGTTGTGGGATTCAACCCCAAATCTGTTTGGTCTCCTAGTCCATAGTTCAGTGCTCTGACCTACAGGCTATATTGCAGAAACTCACACTGCCCTTTGTTTATTTTTGTTTTATTTATTGAAATGTTTCACCAGGAAGGCACACTGAACAACAAGCTGCTCATCTCCCGGTGTGACCGTTGGGGGGGGGGGATACAATGAGGATGTAAAACAGTACAACATTGTATCACAGTGTGGCCCTGATGGCTTTCTCACGGTGTCAAACTTCATGCTTTTACATAGCACATCAGAATTTCTGTTTGCTGTCCATGGATAGCACTGTTATCCATATCCAGATGGATACGCTTGGATAATTTATCAGGATAATGACTTAAATTTCTCATCACCCACCTGAACAAAAATCCTTGCCTAAAATTGCCATTATCTGTGGTATCCAAAATATCCCCAGCATATCTGAGCATCTCTAGGTTAAACCCGTGGAGGTAGCGGATGGCTCAGGCTGGGCTGCATTGCTTTGGAGAAACATAGCTGGCAGCGCCTTTTATGAGCAGCACCTGTGGTAGTGGGGATCAGATTGTGAAAAATCCAATTAAACACTATTAGGTAGTCAGATTGTCTAACAAAGGACCTGTCAGATTGGTTTTTAAATGTTTTATCTGCTCTGGATATCAAATACACGACATCCAAAATTGGATATCCTATCACTTTACAATGCAGTTTGATACAAAAATGCCTTAAAGCTGCAGTCTGTGTTACTCTAAAAATGTTATACTTACGTGTTTCCTTTTCCGTTTCAGCATACGAATTTGAATTTATTCATTCAGAGATGTGAGGAAGTGCTACTTTACTGAAACAGTGGTAGGTGCCAGGAATAGACTGCCAGCGGAAGTGGCGGAGATGAAAACAGTAGTGGGCTTCAAAACTGCATGGGATAGACATAGGGGAATATTAGTAAATAGGCAGGGAGAAGGGAGTGTCACTGGAGTCCAGTAGGGGATCTGTGGGGACAGACTAGGCAGGAATAATCTGGACAGACTGGGTGGGCCAAGCAGTCCTTTTCTTCCAAAAAATTCTATGGTTCTAGTCACTGGAAAGTCCATGGGCTGAATAACCCATTTACATGGTTGGCCAGAGGTACACACTTTTACAAAACGGAATAAAAAAACACAATATCAGTTAACAGCAATCACATTCAGAATTAGAATAAAAATGTAAACACTCCCTTACAATTAGGTAATGTTTCTAAACAGATCATTGACTGAGACAAAAAAACAAAAGAGAACAGTTGGTTAGAATGGGCAGATCCATCAGCAAATGACGGCAACACAGGAAGTCCAGACGGCACATATCACCTTATAAGCCAGATATTACTAAAGTAGTAATACAGTGAAATTGGGCCAAAACTTTTACCCTATCTTTTTTTCACTAAAACAGGTTCCAGGCATCTGCCCGCTATATTTGGTGGAAAATCTTCTAGTTCTACCAAAATCTGAGTATTTTATTAATGTTTTAGTATAGTTTTTTCTCAAGAAAAAAATATGGCCTCCAGATTTGGCTTAGAAATACCACTGTAGATCCATTAAGGATTGGGATTAAGAAAATATAAAAACTCCTGAGGCTCAATTTTCTAAGAGCCCTTAGATTGCCGCAAGTTGCGGTGATCTAGGGCTGCGGCAGTCTTGGGGTGTGTCAAAGACCCTGTGCCATATTTTTAAAAAAAATGATGGTCCCTGCACCCAAGACCCGAGATTTGCTGCATCTGCAGGGTTGCACCAAAGTAGTGGCGCACCTGTGGGCCTTGACGGAAAGATACATCCGTCTGCCTCCCCCCCCCAACCTGAGCAACAATTGAGAGGCCACGATGGTGGAGGTAGTGGTGGGGGGAACATCTGCCAGGAGGAGACTGGGGGGCAGAAGAAGCATGGAGGGAGACCTTGGGGGCAATGGGAACACAGCAGCAATGTGCAGGGGAAGAGGTGGCAGCCGATCAGCCAGGGTACAGTGGCTGGCAGAATGAGACCAGGACCTGGCCCAGAAGGATACAGCCCTGGCACCTCCACCATAAGTAGTACTGACCCCAACATCATCGGTGGTGAGGCAGTCTGACATCAAAACAAGGGTTCTGGTACTAGGGGACTGCTGTGGTGCACGGGGACTGTTCCCAACCACCACTTGCACCCCACAACCTGCAGCCACTGCTGCCCACTGATGGTGTAGAGGTTAGTTGCACTTATGAGGCAGGTGCCAGGGCTGTATCCTTCTGGGTCGGGTCCTGGTCCCTTTCTGCTAGCATCTGTACCAGGCTGATCAACTGTCTATAAACACACAGGGCAGCCACTTCCTCCCCCACACATTACTGCCAAGCCCCCCGTTGCCCCCAAGGTATTCCCCTGTGCTTCTTCTGCCCCAGTTCCCCCCATCAGTCCTCCCAATTGCCACTCTGACAGGCAGTGGTGCATGGCCCTTAGACAACCTTCTAGCTGATCTAAAGGGAGCCTCCTGTTGCAGCCATGGCAGCACTTGTAGAATAGCAGATAAGGGGATGATGCATCCCCACCATGATGCAATCCCATTGCAGTCTGGCACAGGGGTGCTTTTGCAGCATGGCATCCCACTTTCACCAAAGGTGGCATTTGAAAATTGGGATTGCCACAGACCATGATGCAAGATGCCACTTGCGTCATCCCCGTTTGGTGTAGGCACCTTGCATAAAAGTTTGCCTTTTAAAAATCGAGCTCCCTGGTGCACAACACAGAAGGTATCAAGAAAAGTAGATTTGGTAGGTAGGTAGGTAGCATTTATTTATATGGTGCCCAATCCCAGAGGCTCTGGGCACCTTACAAAACAACAGACAGGATAATACAAAATGAAATAAATTACAAACATAAATACATTAAAACAACATACAACATACAGTGTAGATTAAAATCAATAAAGACAGTCTTAAAAGTAAAAACAACTCTGATTAGTCCGAGAAGGCCAGTTTGAAAAGTCTTTAGACACGTTTTAAAAACCTCCACCATCAGGGCCACCCTAACAGAAATGGGAAGCGAGTTCCAGAGGGCTGGTCCGGTGTCTTCAAATGCTCAGTCACCAGATGTTTTCAACCTGGCCCTCAGAACCACAAGGAGGCCTCTGGTGGAGGAGCAGAGGGAAGGGACTGAGGTGGCCGGTGTTAGGAGATCACCCATGTAGCCAGGACCCAGTCCATATAGGGCCTTATAGGTGAGCAGGCCCACCTTGAAGATGATCCTCCACCTGACAGGCAGCCAGTGCAGAACTCACAGGACCAGGGTCGCATGAGATAACCTGGGCAGGCCCGGCAGTAACCTGGATGCTGCGTTCTGCACCAACTGCAGCCAGCGGAGGGTCCCTCCACTGGCTCCAAAGTATAGAGCATTACAGCAGTCAAGCCTGGATGTGACAAAGGTGTGTACCAGTGATGGCAGGTCCTCAGGCGGAACTAGGGGTTTAATCCTAGCGATGTTCCTTAAGTGGTAAAAAACACTTTGGACAACAGATGACACCTGAGCCTCAAGTGTCAATCTGTCATCCAGGAAGACACCAAGATTTCTCACCCTAGAATAAGCTATCAACAGAGTGGTTCCCAGGACCAATCCTGTTGCCACTCTGGAGGCACCCCATCATGCCTGCGATCCAGCAGAGGCAGCGGCCAGTGACCAAGTAGGGTCAGCAGCTGCTAGGTACAGGTAGGGATATGGGCAGACTAGATGGGCATGGTGGTCCCTATCTTCCATCAATTTCTGTATTTCTATGACCCGGCTCAAGCACTAGGACCTCTGTCTTATCAGGATTCAGTCGCAACCAGTTGGAGGACATCCAGTCATTGATCTCAGCCAGGCAGTTGTTAAGCACTTCCATGGCATCATACCTTCCATGGGCAAAGGACATATACTGCATAACAGTGAAAACCCAAGCTGTAATGCCTAATGAGCTCACCCAGGGGTAGCATGTACACCATGAATAACACTGGCGGCAAGATCAAGCCTTGAGGATCTCCAGATGGCAGGAGCTTCGACGAAGAGGAGAAATTCTCCATCACCACCCATTGCTTCCTGCCTGAGAGACAGGACTCAAACCAGTTGATGACAGTACTGGTGAGCCCACATAGTAAACAGTCATCCTGTTTGTGTCCACTTGTCCCTTGCTTTCAGAGGCTCGTCACTTAGGTCACTTTGCTCTTCAATTATCTTTGTTTTTATCTTCCCTTCCTTCATTGTGAATGCTACAAGTCTAACTCCACATTAGCCCTCTCTGTTCTTACCCTCTGTTCCTATCTCAAAAGGATTTCAACAAATTCCATGTTACTGTATATGCTACTCTAGGTGCCTACCAGTGTTACCCCACTATCATATTGTTGTATTCCCTGAAACCAGACTAGAATGGCTACTAGATGTCAAAGGCCATGAGGTGCACCTCGAGCTGCTGCGCCACCATTTTCTCGACAATCTTTCCAAGAAATGGAAGGCTGGAGATAGGTCGATAATTCACTAGAACATCAGGATCAAGTGATGGCTTCTTCAAGAGAGGTCTCACCAGTGCCTCCTCCAAGGCATCCAGAAAAATTCCCTCTGGCAATGAACACTGGATAATTCTGGCGAACACCGGACCAACGGTCTCGACACATCTAATCAAGAAACTGGTAGGGGCCAGGTTCAGTTCACAATAAGTTTGCCTAAGCTTCGAGATGACCTCAATGAGCTCAGTCGCCTCCACTGGTTTAAACTCCTCCCAGACAATAAGAGTGCCCATGCTCCTACCAGGCTGATTACTGTGAGGAAAAGCTTGCCTCACTGGCAAGATCCCAGACTGGATGGAGGACACCCTGTCAGAGAAGAATTGAGTAAATGCATCACACAACATGACTAAAAAAGCTTTTTTCAGCTGTTGGCAGACAGGATGAAGTAGTCTGTCCACAGTCTGAAAAAGCTGAGTTGGTCTGTTCCTCCCTACAGCAATCTCCCTGGACAGAAACTCTACTTTCTTACAGTTGATTGCCCCTTGGTACTCATGATAGTGAGCACGCAAGCCTAGTTTGTCCTCCTCAGAGCGGTACTTCCACCAGCAATGCTCTAACTTCTGATCCCTGATCTTCATCACCTTGAGAACCCCATCAAATCAAGGGGGTCTCAAGCGAGAGGATCTAGGTCATATAGGTATGCTGATAGGTATGCTAATACTTTTAATAACTGTAGCTGAAACTAGCTTTTTGGGAAAACATTTTTTCATTACACTGCAATTCAACAATAATGTCATACAAAAAAGGCATCAGCTCCATCCACTGGTGTTGTCCCATAGATAGACAGGTTCAGCATTTAGAATGCTGTTCACACTCTGCAGTGTGGTCATGCTCCCCCTGCTGGATTAACATCAGATTTGTTTCTCTGCTGAAGAGAGCAGTTACTCTGGAGTCCTGTTCCAGTCCAGCAGGTCAGATTTGTTGTTTTCTAATAGTTTTGTTGTAGTTTTCTTCCTGAATACTTAGTTATTTATTTTCCAATACTCTGCATTAGTTTAATTTGTTTGTTTTTTTTACTTTATTTGTATAAATGGACAGCTTTCTCCAGTTCCAGGAACCGGAGAAATTGTGGTTCAGCGCGGTTCCTGCCTAGTAAGGAACCAAACATCTTTGCTTTCAAAAAAATGCTTAAAACTCTTTTAAAATAATTATTTGTTCGATGGTTTAATAATTATTTACTTTTGGAACCGAGTTTTAAGTTTGGAGATTTTTTCAGATGAAGGCATGACTGATAGGCCTCAAAAGAGAACAGGGCCTACAGGATTTGAAATATGTAAATCTTGTCGCACGCTTCTAACATAAGCAGACTGCCATGAGCTATGTTTAATATGCCTAGGCCCTGACCACAATTTAAAAAAGTGTAAATTGTGCAGTTTTGCCCTAAAACACAAAAGAAAAGGGTTACCAAAACAACAGCTTTTTCAGCTTCTTAATCTGCTTCAATGTCTCCAAAATGCTCTCCAGTAAAAGCTTAAAAATGGAGGTAGTCACCAATGATGGTGGAAACCACTCATCAGAAGGTCCCTCACCTTGGCAGCCACCCCCGGCATCCTTATAATTGGCTAAAAAATGCTGCCAGCAGCAGTCCCTGCTAGTGTTGCTCAGGAAGTATCCTATCAGATCGGATATCATAATTTTGGCTAGATTTCAGATAGCCTCAGATGGCATGGACATCAGAGCAAGGATCCGACCTGCTGCATCCACAGAAAGTATCTGAGGTATCTGTGGATCTGACCAGGATCTGAGAGATCTGACTGTAGGATCCAGGTATCCAACCATCAGATCCAACTGTCTGAGGTTGGATCTGATGGATTTGACCTCAAATACCTAGATCTGACCTCGGATCCACAACTATCCAACTATGGATCCGAAATCAGACTTTGGTCAAATTATGGTCAGATTCGGAGTTGGACACCAGCACTATCTGACGGAGGATAATTGGATCCACAGAAGCACTATCTGAGCACCATTAGTTCCTGCACAAGAGGACAGATGTGAACTTAGGAACATATGAATTATCCAGCGGAAGAAGGCCAACTGATCTATCACATCTGCTCAGTTGTGAAGCCCCTCATCCAGATATTGTAGTGGGCTGTGCCCCCTTCCCTGCTACATATGACACTCCCCTTCACCCTGCCCCACCCTCTTTTGACCCCCCCACCATATTTTGATTGAGTACTTCAGATGGAAGCTCATTCCACCCTTATACCACCTGTTCTGTGAAGAAGTGTCTCCTAACCTCCTTCTTGAACCTCCCCCACACACCAATTTGTAACAGTACCCCCTTGTGGTCTTGTTTTCACTAAGTCAAGAAAGTTCCCCAGTATCCACCTTGTTTATACCTTTCAGGTGCTTGAAGGTTTCAATCATGTCCCCTCTCTCCTCGAGTGAATACATGTTGAGTTTTCTCAGTCTGTCCTCATATGCCTTGCCCCGCTGTCCCTGAACCATCTTTGTCGCCCTCAGGTGGGGGCTTCAGTAATGTACACCCAACTCCAGGTGCAGTCACACCATGAATCTGTACAGCGACAGGGTAACTTCCTCCCTTCCTCTCATAAGCCCTCTAGCAGTACATCCCAGCTTTCTGTTATATGTGGTTCATAGCTCAGTGCTTATGTACCATACTGTAGCTGGATGATGTAGATGGTTGGATACAGAGGCCAGCTGTTAAGTAGGCAAAGGTTGCTAGGTAGTAGTAGTATGGACTGATTTGTGCTTAGGTACTTCAGCAGGAACATGATCAAGTCAATGATTATAGTACGTATGAATCGGATAGTAGGAGCAATGAACTTGGATGCTTGAACTGAGAATCATTTATTATTATTTGATGGTTTTGGCCTTTCTCGGTATCCCACCTGTAGGGAGGAAGCTTTGTCTAGTATTATGAGACCCCCAAAAGAAATTGACACCAACAATTATTCTATATCCGACTGATGAAGGAGTCAAGCAGGAATACACCCTAATAATATGAGTAGTTGATCACCTCCTCCAACTCCGGAGAGTGTGATCAGTAGCACGCAGGAGAGGAAAAACTCCCCTTGGGGGGAAACCTCTGAGGACCCATGGCTACTGACCTGCCTGTCCTTCTGGGCATACTAAAGGAGAGTAATCCTAATAATCTAATTGGCTAATCTGAACTCCGAATGTAGAAGCCAGTCCAGAGAAACGGAGAACTGCAGACGTATGGAAGTACGACATGTGAGGCGAATAGAGCAAGTGTCCATCCAGTAAACTCAAGTTCGAGAGTCCATGAGGAGGCCGGAATGAAATGGAGTGGCATCCGTGGTTGAAATGAGGAGAGTCACAGGTGGTGAAGCACTCCAGCAGGAGAGAATAACTTTGCAGAGGAGATCCAGGAAGCAAGGCCCAGCATCCACGTCAGAAAGAGAATTGTTGAGTCAAGTTCAGCATGGCAAGGTTAGCAATGAATGCCGTGGCGATGAAGCACAAGAGCTGGCACATGCCACTCAATAGGGAGGATGGAGCAATAGGAACTTCCAATCCAGAGGGGGAAGCGAGCAGTAAGTAGGTAGAGAATGTAGTGAAAACGTAGAAGTAAGTCAAATGAGTTTCCAGCTCGCGAGGAGCACAGCAGGTGTAGTTGCGAGTTAGTCGTGATGACCTCTAGGCCCAGGAAGGGTGAAGTAGGTAGTATGAGCAAGTAGTATAAATAAGTGAACCTGTATGTAGGTCAGTTGATGGAGTAAATGAAGCTGCAGGAGCAGACATATTAGCAGGAAGTAGCATTGCAAGATGAGGTACGTAAGAAGGCGAGGGGTGTGAAGAATGGTACAAGCAAGGGACTCAGAGAGCTTTGTGGATCCAATAGGTTGCATAACAATGTTGACATCTATGGTTCAAGCTAGGATGATACTGTAGCTAGAACTGACTTGTGAAGAATATCCAGACAAGTCCTGAATAGAGCATAGGAGTCCCAGATGGTGATAACTGAAGAGGTTGAGTCAAATGAAGTAGCATTGTCACAGGGTCCGAGAAGCGGCAAAGCATGCATCAGGATAGTGAAGGTCTTCAGATGAAGCTCAACTAAGTGTCCTGTAAGGAGTGAAGCAGCAGTAATGCCACACGGCTGAAGCGCAGGGCAAGTATCCAAGAATAGATGAGGAACGAAGAAACGTCCAGATGCGAAACCAGTAAAGGAGCTTCCGGTTGGCTGACACAGCAGCAAGTAAGCATATAGTAGAATGTGTGAAACTCCAAGCCCCGTGCTGGGTGAGGCAGAAGTAGAGCAGAGGTAAGTAAACCTCCCAGCCCGATGGGAGAAGGCAGGTCGTAGAAGCAGGCGATCAGTAGATAATCTCCAGGCCCGATGGGCGAAGGCAGGTCGTAGAAGCAGGCGAGTAGTAGGGAAACATCCCAGCCCGATGGGCGAAGGCAGGTTGCAAAGCAGACGCGTAGTAGGTAAACCCCCCCCAGCCCGATGGGCGAAGGCAGGTTGAGAAGCAGGCGATTATGGCGCAGTAATATATATGAACAAAGTACCTCCGGCCTGGAAGGGCACGAGTCTGACTAAATGCGATGGCTGAAGTCCAGCCCAGCAGGTGAGGCAGGTTGCAGAGCAGTGGTAGATAATGCAGTGGAAACACCGAACTGCATGCAATGCAGAGGGTCATGACCTGGTAGGTAGAGATCATAGTAAATATGTAAACATAGGTTAAATGGATGCCAGCCCATGAGAAGCACAGTAGATTGTAATGGCAGGGTAGTCGTGAGCCCTGCAAGGCCGAAGCAGGTAATATGAGCAAGTAACGTAAAGAAGTGAACCTGTACATAAGTTGTAGTAGTAAGCAAGCTGCATGATGCAGATGAATAGCAGGGAAGCAGAGCAAAGTGTCCAAAGAATAGATGATGAGTGTTGAAACATCAAATTGTGAATCCATAGTAAGGAGCATCTGGGCCGGCTGCCACGGCAGCAGGTAGTCGTATAGTAGAATAAGTGAATCTTTAGGCACCGAGCTGGCGAGGCAGGTGGAGTAGAAGTAGTGTACCCTTGGCCTGAAGGGTGAAGCAGGTCATGGAAGTAGGCAAATATGGTGCAGCTGGACCCCACAAAAGTCAGCCGATAATGTAAGGAATGTGGCAGCTAGACCCACGTAAGCTAGCAAGCACAGATGGACCCTTCGTAGGTCAGTCGGAAAGGTAAGAAGAGTAGCAGCTAGCCTCATGTAAGCTAACATGAGCAGCCGGACCACACGTAGGTCAGCTGGTAAGGTGAGTAGAGAGCAACAGCTAACCCCACGAAAGCTAGTGTGCGCAGCTGGACCCCACGAAGGTCAGCTGGTAGGTAGATAAAAAGTGGCAGCCTAACTCGTAAGGTTAGCACATGCAGCTAGATCCCATGTAGATCGGCTGGTGACAGAAGTGAAGCAGTAGTTAGGCTTCGAAGGGAAGACATCCTGGGGTGTCCAATCGAGATGGAGAAGCTGTTGTCTGCGAGAAGGATCCGGAGCAGGTCGCTGAATGCAATAATGGGCACATGGCTAAAACGCAAGTAGTGGAGTTGCAGAGTACATAGCACGTAAAGGAAGTCAGCTGTGTCACTGAGCATTTCCAATGACTCGGAGATACAATTACACAGAGGGCTTGGCACGGAGGGTGAGAAGGAAGGTCCATCATGGTGAAGTCGTAATTATAGAATGCCCAGAAATAGCCAAGCACGATGAACATCTTGCTGGAAGGAATGTGTTCCAAATACATGCAGCAAGGCAGCAGAAAGGTCATGGCAGGTTAAAAGGGGCTGTAGGGTAATGGTAGTAGGCAAGGGGTGGTCAGGCCATGCAGTAGACACTCAGTCTCAGCGGAAGCCAAAGGCAGTGATGGAGAAAGACATTGCCTGTAAGCACTCCCAGAGAACTGCTGAAAAGGGAGACAGTAAGGCAGATTAGTTTGGCACTGCATCTGTTTTGCTACGAATAGAAGGAGACTCGTGTGAGCCTGTGTTTCATGTAGCTCCCGAAAATCATGAGTCAGCAAGAGTGAATGAATAGCAGAATAAACAGTCTCTGGTGGGGGGAATGGTAACCACCAACGAGTATAGCGAGGTACGGTAAGAGCAAGGGAAAATAACGACCAGGTTGATCTAGGTCCGGCATGTAGCGCCACCGCAATATACACCCTTGAATTGAAAAGAAATGCATGCTCTGAGTCCAGACATTGAAGCATGGGGGCCGGTAAGTCGATGGGAGCTCGATAGTACATACGGACTGGTGACCTGGGTGGAAACCATGCCTGCGTGTGTATGCTGTGTAGAGCGAAGCGTGAGTCCCAAGGTGCAGGCAGTTTGCAGAATTAGCAGGTTCGGATGCGTGACAGCAACGGTGGAGTTAGAGAACGAGTCCTGTTCTGCCAGAAGCAGAACGGAGTTGAGTTTGAGTTCGGGCACAGCAAGGAGGAGCAAATCGGTGCAAGGAATGGAGGTCTGGAACTGCGTCCAGCAAGCAGGTATGACTCGGTGATAGCATGGCAACGGCTGCCCGAAAGGCAGAAGCAGGTAGGGGAAGAATGGAGAAGCAGGGAGGCAGTCAAGGAGAAGGCAGGAAGGGAAGGAGGCAGGCAAGAGACAGAATAGGGAATCCCCAAAAGAAGGGATGCAGAAACACACAGAAAAATGACGGAGGAGCGGGGGTGCAACGAAACAGAAAAAAACCAAAAACGGACAAACAAGCCAGGAGGCACGGGGATTGGGGGAGAGGGGCAGAAACAGAAGAAAAGGCAGCCGAGCACGAGCAACACCACCAGCAAGTGCGACTCACTCTAAGCAGAGCGGGAGTCTGCTGCTTGGATTAAATAGGATGTGGGGGAGCAGCTCTTCCCCCACATAACCACGGGCTTGCACCCTTCAATTAGCCTTGGCTGATGCCTTTCTGCATTGCATAGCCTGTTTTAGGTTGCTGGTGATGGCTATCTTCAAGTCCTTTTCCTACTCAAATATAGTGACCCTGACTCCCCCACTCAGGCTGAATTCTACCCTTGGGTTCTTTCTTCTTAAGTGCATGACCTTGCACTTTTCAAAACTGAATGCCAGATGCCAGAAGACCTCTCTAACTGAGCAAGGTCCTATTTCAGGTCATGTGCCTCTTCATCTGTATCCACCCTCCCACAGAGCTTGGTGTTGCCTGGAAAGAGGCATATATTGCCCTTAATGCCATACCCAATGTTGTTAATGAACACACTGAGCCAACAATGCATCAAGCACCGACCCCTGTGGGACTCCTCTTATTTTTTCTTCTCTTGTACTATCTTTTATACCCCTCACCCCAAGGATGCATCTGAAAACACGTTGTTATCAGCTCAGTATGTCTTCTATGGTAACACTTTTGAAATAAATAAATAAACTTTCCTCATACTGGTTAATTTGCTTCCCACCCTTAGGTCCTCCAACTTCTTGATCATCCTCTTGTGGGGTACCAAATTGAAGGCTTTGCTGAAATCCATGTATAGAATGTCAATGGCTTGATCCTTGCCTACTACCTTCGTTACACAGTTAAAGAAAATGATCGGCTTGGTTTGACAGGACCTTTCCGCCATGAACTCATGTTGTCTTTCGTCCTGGAGCCCGTTTGCTTCTGGGTACCTAATTATCCTTTCCTTCAGAATAGTCTCCATCAGTTTACTCACAGTGAAGGTCAGACTGACTGGCCTGTAGTTCTCAGGGTCATTCCTAGGCCTACTTATGTGCAGCAGTCCCACATGTGCAGTTCTCCACTCCTGCAGTACCACTCCTGTATCTAATAAACTGTTAAACAGATCCACCAGCAGACTGACAAGTTCTACCACTAGTTCGCTCAACACTCTGGGGTGCATGCTATCCGGATCCAGGGACTTGTTCACCTTTAGGAACCTGAGCCCCTTCCTTCCCCTCTCTTTCATTATGCTATCCTCAACCATATCCCGCCTTTTCACTTCCCCATCCTCCCTTGCAGCACTGGTCCATCCATTTCCTTGGTAAAGACTGAGTAGAAGTATTAGTTCAACACCTCTGCCTTCTCCTTACTGCCTTCCACTCACCCAGCCCCTCATTTTAATTTCACTGTGCCTACCTTTATAGCCCTCTTATCACTGATGTAGTTGAAGGAAGCCTTTTCTCCTTCCTTAATCCTTTCTAGAATTTGCAGCTCCTTCCTAGTCTTGGCCTGCCTGACTCCCCTACTAACCTCCCTAGATTACTCCTAATAGGCCCTCTCATACTCTTTCTTTTGGGATTTCCTACATGTGACCCCCCTACAAATGGGGGTTCCCGAAAAGTATTCCTTGAGCTTGCCTAAATGCTCACTGCCAGGCTGGTGTTCTGTGTTGTAGCAGTTTAAATGTATTGCCAGAGAGTGCCTGTATAGCCTCTGTGTACTGTCTCTTTAAGAGCTGCCTGGCTTGCAGTTATAATTAATCTGGGAGGGGGTTGAGTGTTTCTATGCTCGAGCCCCGCCCGGGCTGCCAGATAATTGCTCCGTTCTGCCATCACTATTTGTGCAGAGGGAGCTCTGTTATAAGATGTGCTTATTTGCTGAATATCTATTAGAGTGATAATAATATTGCAGTTTGTTCTAACCTGTTTTCTTTGCAGCAAGGACTGTTCTGTTTGTCCCCACCAACTTGGCCCAGGACTGTCAGAATGGGCCAATCAGTACTGTTTGGACTCTAAAATGGAGCCTGCCTACAGGGGCTTGGTGGGGTCAAAACTTGTAGGAATTGTAGTTTTTGCATTTTGGTGCCTAAATGAACCTGAAGGGGGAGACCTTGTTGTGACTGACAGACAGATCAGCCAACCGAATCTTTTGGATCTTGTGGAAATTCCCAGACTGCTTGCAGTTTTCAGTTAGTTCTGAGTTGGAAAGTGAAATGAGTAACAGCTCAAGTGATTTGAGCAGCAGTTCTGTGTAGCTTTGCATGGGAGAACTGTGAAAGGGCTGAGTTTTGGCCTGCCTGTCTGCCTGGTGTCCCTGAGAAGGAAAATAGAGTTTATTCGGACTGAATCCAAGTTGTGAGGACTATTTAAGCCACTGGACTGTGACCAGGCTTTAACCTGATGAAGAAGAACAAAGATTTGCTGAATGCGATCGGCCTGTCAGGATTTCTAGCCACCTCTGAACTCCCGGTTTGTGCAGAGACTCTGTAATTGCGACTGGATAGCAATCTGCCTGGTATAGTGGAATTTCTTACATGTAAATGTGCTGTGTGCTGTTAGTGGGTTGTGATTTGGTTCCCCACTGTGTGTTGAACTGTGTTCTGCTCGCTGCTGGCGTGATAGATAGCAATCTGCCTGGCATAGTGGAATTTCTTACACATAAATGTGCTGTGTGTTGTTAGTGGGTCGTGATTTGGTTCCCCACTGTGTTCTGCTTGCTGGAGGCTGCATCCAGCTCCAACGGACTGAATCTGAATTCATTGCCATTTCGCCTGGGCCTTGACACACTGGCCCAGCCAAACTACCCATTGCATGGAGAAAGCCATCGATGAGAGACCTGCCTGAGGATCAGTCCTTTGCTCAATGCTTGAACAGGAACGACGCCTCGGTGATTTGTGTGGGCCCTGTTTCTCCTGGCACTCCAGCTCAACAACCTGCAGTCTCAAGTTTAGCCTGCCTGTGTCCTATATTGGGTTTCATGAGTAAACATCAGGGTAGCTCCCTGCAACAACAGCTAAATCTAAAGTGTTGTCATCTGATTGTCTTGTTGCTTTCTCTTTCACGAACTGAGCCCTCCAGCTCCGGATTACAAGTAGTGTGTGTTGTGCATGTTGCTTTCTTCCGTCTCAGGGCCCCAACCAGCTGCAACGTTCCTGGCTAGCCCACCATTTTCCTACCTGGGTACCCAGAGGGGTGACTGTGTGGGGACTTAAAGCGTATGCGTAATTGTTTAATTAATATAGCCTTTAAGCCAATCAACCTGATTACGCCCATTCCTTGTTCAAGTCCCCTGAATAAATCAGATCTGACTTTTTTGCTGCATTTAACCTGACTGTGGTTCCAGTTTGTGCCAAGAGTACTGTACTGTTGCTATTTACTGTGCATAACCATGTTTTACAGGGGGTCCCCAGGGTCGAGCCAGAGGAACCAGCCCTGGTGGTAAGTGCAAACAGTGTGGATACTGCTATGGTGTAAAATGGGTACTGTGAAAGTGATTATCGTATATTGCTCAGGCCACTAGAAGGGAAAGAGGGGGGTTACAGTGTCCCGGAGGGCTGTGCCCAGGTTAGTTTGACCAGTACCAACCCTGACCGGGTGGAGGCACCTGTTTCAGAACTCAGGCCCCTTAACCTGCTACTAGCCACGCAGGCAGGGGTAGTAGCCCTTGGGATAGCGCCACCTAGGGGTTACATATACTTCCTGTATGAGGCTCTCTTTTCCTGTCCCACCTTCCTGTTGAACCAGCTTGGTCTCCTGGCTTTGGAGTTTTTCCCCTTTCTTCTTAAGGCAGGAGTTAGTGGCTGCCGAGATCCCTTCCTTGATCAAGGTCCACTTTGGGTCCATATCTGTATCTTCTTTGAGTCCAACTAGGTGCCCCCTCAATATTTCACCCATCTTGCCGTAGCTGGCCTTCCTGAAATCCAGTACTTGCATATTCGTGATTGATGTTTTCTTCCCCATATCAACCTGGAACAACTCCATTCAATGGTCACTGTTTACCAGGGTCTCCTCCACCTTGATGTCCCTGTTTGCCAATACCAGATTCAGGATGGCTCCCTCTTGTTTCAGTTTGGTCACCCCCTGAACCAGGAACCTGTCTTGGACTGCATCTAGGATCAGTTGGCTCCTGGCACAGGTGGTGGATGGAACACTCCAATCCACCTTAGGCAAACTGAAGTCCACCATTACCACGACTTCAACCTGTCTTCTGCCATCCTGATCATGTTACCCAACCCCCTATCCATGCCTTCATTATGATTTGGTGGCCTTATGCTACACCCAGTCTCAGTTTTCTTCCTGTTGCCATTTGGATCTGTATCCACACTGCCTCTGTGTTCCCTTCCCCTATTTCCTTTCTTGTGGCAGTAATGCCCTCCCTGATGTATAGTGCCATCCCCCCCTTCCCCTTCTCCTTGTCTCACCTATAGAGGGTATACACTGGAATAGAGAGGTCCCAGTTATGGTTCGGGGCAGCCCAGTTCTCAGTGAATGCCACCAGATCCCCCTTCCCCTCTGTCAACATAGCTTGCAGGTCATCCATTTTGTTTCCAAGACTTCTGGTGTTGATGAACACTGTCCTCCACCACTCATGGTTACCTCCTTCCTTTCTCTTCCAAGTGCCTCCCTCCTCCTCTGCCTGTTCACCTTCCTCTTCCTTCTTTATTTTCTTATCCTCCTTGCTTTCTTTTACCTCAAACCCCTTTCTATTCCCCCTACTCTTCCCCCTTACTGACCCCTGTGGTACCCAGCAGAGGCTGACTGTCCCTCCTCTGGGAAACCATATGTAGTATGGCCCTTGCTGGCCCACTCTATTTCAATTTATATTTAAGCTCCTGCTTATACATTTTCCAATCCGTTCTCCTTCAACTCCTGCTGTTCTTACCTCATCCCCGTCCCCCTCCAGTCCCACTACAGACTCTCCAGACCCCCGCTATAGACCAGTTGCTCCCCCATCTTTTGTGCTCCACCTAGTTCAGCCCCATCCCCTTCAGTACTTGGAATCAACTCCTTACTGGCATCAGCATTGGTGAAATTGCCCCTTTCTCCCACTGCTGAACCCCCTCCATGGTACTCCATCCTGCCTCCCTAGGTTTCCTCTCCATCTGGGGTAGTGAGTCCCAGTGCACCTGGACCCCCATCCCCCTGCCTTCCCTTTACTCCTTTCTGTTCCCCCTACCTACCCAGCCCAGTTTTTCTGTCTCTGTGCCAATCTATTCAACTCTCCTTAGCATCTGCACCTCTGCTATCAAAAATCCTAGCATCCTACAAACAGGGCATCTCCCTGCCTCCCACATTTTTCCCAAGAACACTACCACTGCACACTCCCTATAACCCACCACTGTCCCCATCTGCCTGTCTCCTGCCTTAGCATTCTTTCTTATACATGACACTAACCTTGTGAGCCTCCCTTGATAATGGATAGTATGAACCCCTTCACTATCTCTTTAGCCATCTCCTAGAATAGGGAGCAGTCCCAAACACTCTTCCAACCTGCCTCAGCAAGCCTGCCCAAGATAGGGAGTACTCATACTCCTCCAACCTGCCTCTCTATGCCTAATCATTTAGGGATTATTTTTCTACCAGTATTTTGGACCCCCCCCTTTCCTCCTCTGTCCCTACCTTCTTACCTAGACCCCACTGGGTAGACTTCCTTGTGGGACTGTGGTCTTCCCCTACAGATCTCCTACAGATGTTCACTCCTAGGTAGAATGCCACAATCATATTTCGTGGCACTCACGCTTTAGGGTCACTCGGAACTCAGGGAAATATATACCAGACTGCAGGCATGCTATTGGTCGGTACTATACCCCCCCCCCGCAATGGCGCTGAGTTTGGTTACCAACTGTACTCTTTCCTGACCTCCCACAATGCATACCTCCCTCTCCCCATGTCCGCAGTATCCCCACTCACACCAGGCACACAGTTCTCAAAACAGAAAAAAAAGGGTCAGCACCTTCTGTTTTCCTCTCCTGATGCCAGCAGCTCAGTGGCCGCTCTTTCAGACTCCGATAAACCAGATAAAGCTGCTACATACCTCTCAACCCCCTGCCTCAAAAATCAGGGACACGTGACCAAAATCAGGGACACATTTTATAAAAGGGTGATAGCAGTTCATGTAGCTGTTACAATAAGTGGTTTACTGATAAAAAACATTTTCTGATGGAGAACTAGACTCTAAAACTATTGCCTGGTATGAGCTTATGAATCAGAATTCTACTCTTCAGTAGCAAAAATGCCAAATTTAGGAGGGACAGAGGAATCTGTAATGCAACATCAGGAACGTCCCTGAAAATCAGGGGTAGTTGAGAGGTATGAGCTGCTAAGCCCGCCTCAAAGCAAAGTAATGAGCACAGAATGTCTGAACAAGGGAGCCCTGA
The DNA here is from genome assembly GCA_016271365.2 of Neoceratodus forsteri. Taxonomy (NCBI): domain Eukaryota; kingdom Metazoa; phylum Chordata; order Ceratodontiformes; family Ceratodontidae; genus Neoceratodus; species Neoceratodus forsteri. The sequence continues at coordinate 532,927,170 of CM028130.1, read as the reverse complement.
TGTCACTGATGGCAAAAGTATGAAGAGAAATTCTGATCAGCTGTTGCCCACAATGACTGTCAAGAAACAATGAAAAGAATACTAGTACCAGTGCCACCATAAGGGACCAAGGAGCCAGAAGAACTGTGGGTCACCCTGTAAACAAGAAATGAGACAGCCATATGAACTGGGGTTGTCTACAGGCCTCCAGACCAGGGGGAGGACATAGACACATTACTGTTAGGAGATATTCTAAACATGACAGCTAAAGGGGAAGTTCTAATAATGGAAGACTTCAACATGCCAGATACAGATTAGTCAATACCAGCAGGAACATTTACCAGAACTAGACACATAGTGGATTCCCTGCAGGGGAAGGGCCTCAAACAACTGGTACAACAACCCACAAGAGACAGGGCTATCCTAGATTTAGTACTGACTAACAGGGAAAGGATCACAGATCTCCAGGTAGAAGGTCACCTGGGGTCCAGTGACCATCACATGGTATGGTTCAATTTGGCCACTATAACTAAATCAGCCCATTCCAAGGCAAAAATATGGGACTGCAGAGGAGCTGACTTTGATAAGATGACCAACAGAGTTAAGCTAGCCCTGGCAAAAAGAAATACAGGTAAGGGGGTACAGGCAGATTGGGCAAGCATTAAGGATGCAATACTTGCAGCAACATCCCATTGTGTTAGAGAGAAAAGGAAGTGCAAAAGAAGATGGAAACCACTTTGGTTCTCAAAAACAGTAGCAGAAAAGGTCAGAGTCAAAAGGCTGGCCTTAAGGAAATACAAGGAAACGCAGCGGGATGAAAATAGGAAGGCATACCAAACTTTCTTAAGTGAAGCAGGGAAGGCAGTAAGGCAGGCAAAGGTCCAAACTGAGGAAACACTAGCATGAACAGTAAAAGAAGGTGACAAGTCTTTCTATAGGTACATTAGTGAAAGGAGAAAGTCCAGAGGGGGTATTGCTAAGATCAAAGGGGATAATGGGGTGTGTGAGGAGGAGGAGGAGGACCATGTAAAAGCATCTATCCTAAATGGATACTTCTGCTCAGTATTTACTAAAGAGAAGGTAAGGCAGGCGCCACAGCTCAGCACCATGGACACGGGGGGAAGGAGGTGTGCACTAGTCCCTTCACAAAAGAATGGGTCCTACAAGAGCTCAATAAGCTCTGGGTAGACAAGGCAATGGGACCTGATTGCATACATCCCAGTGTACTAAAGGAGCTAAGGATGGAACTAGCAGAGCCATTATCAGAACTGTTTAGTGAGTCTCTGAGCACAGGAGAGGTCCCAGAAGACTGTAGAAGGGCTCATGTGATCCCACTCCACAAGAGTGGTCGCCGGGAGGAGGCAGGGAACTACAGACCAGTCAGTCCACCTCAGTAGTGGGCAAATATGGAGGTACTCCTTAAGGAAAGGATAGTGCAACACCTGGAATCCATAGGAGCACAGGATCCAAGACAGCATGGGTTTACAACAGAAAGGTCCTGTCAAACTAATCTCATAGATTTCTTTGACTGGGTAACCAGAGTGGTGGACCAAGGGGCAGCTGATGTCGCCTACCTTGACTTCAGCAAAGCTTTCGATACTGTTACACATAGAAGATTGATTAATAAGCTGGGTAGGCTCGGGCTGGGTCAGAAGTTGGTCAACTGGGTGGCAAACTGGTTGACAGGCAGAAAACAGAGAGTGGCGGTAAACGGTATACAATCAGAAGAGATGCAAGTCACAAGTGATGTACCTCAGGGATCAGTCCTGGGGCCAGTCCTCTTCAGTATCTTCATCAGTGACATTGCAGATGAACTGGAGGGTAGGGTTTGTCTGTTTGCAGATGACACCAAGATCTGCAATAGAGTAGATGATCCAGATAGGGTGGGCAGAATGAGAAAAGATCTGGATAAACTAGCAAAATGGTCGGATGAGTGGCAACTGGCGTTTAACGCAAAGAAGATCATGCACATAGGGAAGAGAAACCCTGAAGCCACCTATAGGCTATGAGGGGAGTTGCTGGCAGTCACGAGGGAAGACAGACACTTAGGCATCATCATCACAGATGACCTGAAATCATCCAAGCAGACAACTAAAGCAGTAGGTAAGGCTAGGGGGATGTTGGGGTGTATTAGTTGGGGTATCACAAGTCGTAAGAGGGAGGTAATAATCCCTCTTTACAAGACACTGGTTAGGCCCCATCTGGAGTACTGCATGCAGTACTGGAGGACACACCTTCATAAGGACATTAACCAAATTGAGGCAGTCCAGAGAAGGGCAACCAAAATGGTGCAGGAACTGCATCAGAAAACATATGAGGACAGATTAACGGAGCTCAATATGTACACCCTAGAGCAAAGGAGGGAGAGAGGTGATATGATCATAACATTCAAACACCTTAAGGGCATTAACAAAGTGAAAGAGTTTAACATGTTTCAATATAAGAAAAATAGCAGGACAAGAGGACACAGCATGAGATTAGAGGGAGGTTGATTAAGGGGCAATGTGAGGAAGTTCTTTTTCACAGAAAGGGTGGTGGATGCATGGAACGGCCTACCTCAGGAAGTGGTGGATATGAATACAGTGCAGGGCTTCAAACAGGCATGGGATAGGCATAAGGGAGCAATACAGATGAGTATGACTAGATAGGCCATTGACAGAGCAAAGGCCGATGGCACATTCATAAGGAAGAAAAAGAAATGGGTAGACTGGATGGGCCTTGTGGTCCTTATCTGCCATCAGCTTCTATGTTTCTATGTTTCTTTCAGACTTTCCAAGCCATGAGAAATATGCTCACTCCTTTCTGCTCCACCCCCACTTCCCCAGGCTCAGTTTGTATAACAGGAACCTGTCCTGGAGGAGGTGCATGAAGATGAGGATAAAGAGGAAAGAGAGAACCTGAGAGCACCCTGAACAGAACTTCGGTTCCCCACACAGAGTGCATGAGGATTTTTCTCCATATTTAGGTTCACATACTGGATATCTCATCTCAGAAAAAAACAGAGAACTTAGATTTGTGTGTGCAGGTGCAGTTTCTATATAGGATAGTTTATGGGGAACAGTGCACAAGGCTGTTCTTCTACAGAGGGGTTTACCGTGATGACATAGTGACCTCGAGAGTGAAGCTCAAGAGGTCCCTGTCATCACTGTAACCCCCCAAGGCACAAGCACAGCTTTGTTGTGCACTGTTCCCCCTACACTTTTCTATATAGTGTATGGTTTTTAACTACCTGAGGAACAGAAAAAGACAGCAAAAAAAAGTGAACATACCAATCGTAGGGCTCCCGCTCTGAAGCTGACGCATGCTATCCTACAACTGCTGACTCCGTCTGACCTTTGAATGGTGCCGATGGGGACACCTGTATTGTGACGTAGCTACTACATCAGAATGAAAAGTCGTCCTGCTTTGCTAGCTATGTCACTACTGCAGCAGAATGGCTTTTTTAACTGTATGGATTTCCATACACAACAGCACCCCACCATACACTATATTTCAAAATAGCAGCTTTATTCAGCGTCATTCAAAAAAACCATGAAATCACAACCACATTTGGAGCTATCAAGGAAAGTGCTAATGCAAGGTCATGGGGTCGGTGCTGCAACATCCATCATTGCAGAAAAAGTCCGAAATGGGGCCGCACTGGTAGAAAACTGCCTTATCCCTGGCACTTCACTCTGCTGGACTTTCCTCAAGGGAAATAAACAAGCAGGTATAAATAAGTTTGCTGTTTAAACATGTACTGTTTATGTTTATACAATGACAGTGAGAATATAAATTGGCAGATAAATGCATTGATACCATGGGAGGGATGAATAACAGTGGCCATTTCTACACTGGTGTACTGGCTCTTCTGCTCCTCCCCTAGACAGAGGAGCTGAACTGGTGTGTGCGTTTTCAAATGTAGTGTAACCAGTGGTCATATCACACATCACTGACTCAGGGTAACTTAGCACCACAATGCACAAGGGTACTCCTTGCAGAATGGGTTCCGCAATGCGATTTTCAACAAAGACACCAGTGTAGAAGCCAATGCCATTAAGTGGTGTACACCACCGGCTTCAAAAGTGACCAGGTGCAGACTGACACCGGTTCGTAACAGCTTGGTCAGTGTAAACAGGGCTATAGAGAAACAGAGAGGGTAGGGCCATGAATATTCATGTTCAGACTGCTGGTGAGCTAAGCCAAGAAGCACAGAACATCAGTTCCAGACACCCTAGGCCCTTTTACATAGAGCCCTTACAGCAGTGCAGTTTCCAGTCGTTCACTGTGCTCCGTCTGCGCAGTTGCATTTTGGTTATACACACAACAGTCCTGCAGTGCTCTCGTGGCTCTTGCAGCATTTTTGCTAGCTTTCCGGGTGGCCAAGAGCCCAAGACTTGCTTGTGAACACTGCACTGTGATTATACAGCAGCAAAATGCAGTGCAAAATGGAAAACTGCAATGGCAAACCCAGAAAAGCAGGGTATGCCTGGATAGCAAATGCTGCCCTTGTATGCGGTGCAGCTCAGCTTTACAAGGCAAGCAAGGTAAAGTTCTAGTTGCTCTGCATCACTTGCAGATCATGTAAAAGGGCCTCCTGTTTCCTAGCTAAAGCCCACCAGAGAGCAACTCTCCAGGTCAGGCTTAACCCTTTGTATGCTTGCTAGTATCCTGCCTTGAGCTTGGGAGAAGAGAGAGAGCCTAGTTACATTATAGCTTTTAAATTAGCTGTTTTTCCGAGGCATTTACTGTTTTTCTTTGATTTCAACTGTTAGCTTCAGTGCTGCATTAGGCAATCGTGATGTCATCAGCAGTGTGAAAGCTGCTCTTTGATTTGCTCTGTATTTCATTGTGATGAACTGGGCTTCCCATAGAGCTTGAAAAACAAGCATTTATCAATGCTGAACATTGGTTGCTTTTTAAACGTTTTTTTTTTGCAATTCTGAGCCCAAATTTTGAATATTTCAACTGCTGCCCGAAAGGTGATTTCGTGCTGTGATTGCGAAATTACCTTTCAGGATGCCAAAAAACATTTTGGGCAGGATCTGAAAAATGACAGCTATGTAATTTATGAGGTGCTGTGAAGAAATGGCTATGTTGAAAATTTGGGGTCAAAATATTGAAAATTGGCAAAGTTATGAGCCTGCATTCACATATTTCAATGCAGGCTCATAACTTTGTGATTAATTTTGCCAGCCTGCTCTTGCCCTCTGCACACACACAGACACGCTGGGGCCAAGAATAAAATTTATATATGATTTTTGTGACTATATATTCTTATGATCCCATCTCCTGAACAAGTGCAGAGAAAAATTTCAACACCTATCTGAAAGGAGATTTCATGCCGCAACTGCAAAATCACCTTTCAGGATGCAAAAAAACATTTCGGCCAGGATCTGAAAAATGACAGCTGTCACATTCATGAGATGCTGTGAAGAAATGGCTATGTTGAAAATTTGGGGTCAAAATATTGAAAATTGTCAAAGTTACGAGCCTGCATTCACAAATTTCAATGCAGGCTCATAACTTTGTGATTTATTTTGCCAGCTTGCTCTTGCCCTCTGCACGCACACAGCCACACTGGGGCCAAGAATAACATTTATATATGATTTTTGTGACTATAACATTTCTCTTTGGCCCCCAGTAGTCTCTCGCTGTCTTTTATTAGTTGCTGTAGGAGCAGAGACAAAGATGGGGGCATCAGGAATGGGGCCAGAATTTTTTGTTTGCTAATTTTGGAAGATCCCTGGGGCGGGGACGTGCAATGATACTGGCATCTGCCTTGCCCCCCTTGTATGAGGTGCTGGCAGTTGTGGTACCCCCAGCCTCCACCAGAGGTGCACAATGCACCAGACACTCTTCCTCCCTCCCCCCGGAGAAGGAGCGCAGTCCCTGGGACATTCAATTCTACTGTTCCCAGGCAGCCCTCCAACTCCCGAGTCCATCTCCGAACCTGGGATGTAGGCGCAACAAGCAGATGCTTGTATGTTGCTGTGATAACTTTGTAATTTTTTTACATTTTGACCCCAAATGTTCAACATTGTCTTCTTATCACCTTACCTCATAAACCCCATAGGTGAACATTTCTTAATCCGTGGCAAAATGCCATTCCACTCCACAGATGCAGAAAGTTGCTTTGGGCAGAATGTGAGAAATGACAGCTGTAGTGTTCATGAAGTGGTGTGAAAAAATGGCTTTGTTGAATATTGAGAGTGAAAATATGAGAAATTGGCAACACATGCTTGTAACACTGCCATTTTGAGGAATTTTTTCACCAAATTCTCAACATGGGCTTTTTGGGGCCCCACCTCATGAACAGTGGCATTGTTGTTTCATTACTTGGTCCCAAAAGGTGATTCCACACAGGGAACGTGAAATCACCTTTCGGGACTGAGTAATGAAACGACAGTGCCAGTGTTCATGAGGTGGGGTAAAGTCCATGCTGAAAATTTGGTGCAAAAAGACCTGAAAATGGCTGAGATATCAGCATAAGTTCAAAACACCACTGACTGCCATTATACGGCACTTACCTTGATTCTTCAGTTCGCCATTCAGCTCTGAAGAGTGCAGACATGTCCCAGTCCACAGAAGATGCCAGCCACCAACCTCCATAGGTAAATATTGGGTAAGGGGGGGTGCAGGGAGGTGGGTGCGTAGAGGGAGGGTTAGGATGGGGAGGGGGATAGGGAGACAACAAGGGACTGTTTTCTTCTTTACAGGTTTAATTAAAAAAAAAAACATCAGGAGACTGTTTTCTTTTTTTCAGGGATAAAAAATGTTTGAGAACACTGGGGGTGGGCTCCCCAGTGTTCCAGAGTGGTGGTGGGGAGTAACATAACTGGGGACACTGAGGGTGAGCTCCCCAGTGTCCCATAGCACAGAAGGGATCACGCACATGGGGATTAGGCACCCCGATGTTGGACAATGTTGGGGGGATTGCCAACATAGGGGTTGAGCACCCCGATGTTGGACAGTGGGGGAATTGGCGACACTGGGATTGGGCACCCCAATGTCAGACAGTACTGGAAGGGATCGCTGACACAGGGATTGGGCACCCCGATGTCGAGCACTATGGGGAAGGGGACAGTACTGGGGGGATCACCAACACAGGGATTGGGCACCCCGAAGTTGGACAGTACTGGGGATCGCCGACACGAGGGATTGGGCACCATGATGTTGGACACTAAGGGGGAGGGGAGGGGATCACTGACATGGGGATTGGGCACCCCAGATGGGCTGAACTGTCATGCAAATCAAAGGGCCGAAGCCCTCTCGGATTAGGTCCTTTGAAGTGCATGACTGTTCAGCCCACCCAGCAGAGTTGCGTCAAGACCACACCTAGTGGTCATTGGGGTAGACTGCCAAGCCCCTGGCTCTGTGAACTGCAATGGACTAGGCAGTGACACCCCCAAAATCCAGTATTGTCACAATATGTTGGTTTGCACAAGCGCAACCAACATAAAAATTATACACAGAGGAATTCTTTTAACAGTTTGCTCCCCAACTGTCTGCTGCCTGGTAAGCCAGCTCTTAATTTTAAAACATGCCAGACAGATTTAGGGCATGCAGGTGCCTATTTAAAGTAAATTGCTACTTTTTTTTTTTTATCAGTTTGCACTTCATAGCCCATTACCTTAAGGCAGTGCTAGCCTGTTTCTGGCAAAAGTTGACTTTTTAAAAAGTAGCTGGCATGTTTTTATGCACCAGGCAGGCAACTTGTACTATGTAGTTGCTTGCCCTAGGAACTTTTTTAGCCATAAATGAATTTTTTTGGTCTGGGGATAAAAAATAATTTCACTCATAAAGGGGAAGGGGGCTGCCTAAATTTACTAGTTATCTTTGCAGGCATGTATACATGTATGGAGCGAATATATAATATTCACCCCATACATACATACATGCCTGCAAAGATAATCTTAGCACATTTTGGCAGCCTCCCTTGATTCCATTACTAGCTCCATAGCACACGTGCAGCCCCATTCCCTACTTCATGTCATAATTATGCTGTTTTTAGAGGTGGGGCTGCAGCACTTGATGGCCACTCGGCTCGTATCAGGAAGTTATGAGCTGGGCATTTTGAGTGCAATTACTTTTTATACCCTGGACCAAAAAAAAGATCAATTTATGGCTATAAAAGCTCCTAGGGCAGGCAACTATATGGTATGAGTTGCATGCCTGGAGTGTGTCTGTAGCTCATTAAGCATGTCATTTTCGTGGGGGAAGGGATCGTAACTGGAGCTGAACCCACGGCGAATTGATATCTTCCACTTCCCGATCTGTGGCCCCTACCTCCACACTCAGATATTTTGTGATATCTAAGCAGGGAGAGGGATCCACGATGGGTGTTCGACAAAATTTTTGTTGAACTCCCCGACAGCGAAACCAGCAGGTTGACCGTATTTTGCAGTCAGCTGCCGGTTTCCACTGGCACTAAGTGTTTTCTTCGGGGGGCTTTGCCCCCCGCACCTTCCCACCATTTAGGATTATCAACTCCTAGTTGGAGCTGATTGGGGGGGTGCAGGACCTCCAACAGGCAGTGTCGGGTTCCAGTGGGTTCCCTACAGTGACATGGCGCTGTAGTCACTATAGGGGACCTCGCTGTCGAAAAGTCGTTGTTGGTTAGGATTACCCAGGGAAAGCATGGGGGCACATCCCATGCATGTCTGTGGGGACATTTTTCAATGTATCGTTCTATATGTTTAAACAACCTTGCAGAAAAATGAAAGCCACTGCTCAACTAATAGTGCCCGTATTAGTTGAACAGTGGTTTTCATTTCTCTCCAAGGTTGTTCAAATATAGAGAAAGATGCACTGAAAAATGTCTGCATAGTCTTGTATGGGGCACACCTCTATGCTCTCCCTGCTTAGATGTTACATAACATCATTTGAGGCCAGGGGTGGGGCCGGAGGACTGGGAAGTGGTAGGAATCGGCTGACTGTGGGTTCAGCTCCAGTTATGATCCCTTTCTTCCCCAAAATTATATGTTTAAAAATCTAACTTTTGCCAGGAATGGGTTAGCGCCGCCTAAAGGTAAAGGACTATGAAGCCCAACCATATATCTTAGAAAATTCCTTGAAGTATGTCTGGGGGCAGCCTTGGTGATGAATCCAACAGAGCAAGATATTATTTGTGACATACCTAACTCACAACATAGCGTGATATATTGTGAGTTAGGTACAAAATATCACTTTTTATCTTGTCATTTTTATCTCCCCTGGTGTTGTATAAATGGTCGTGTGCACTGCTGTCTTACAGTTACATCAGTGCCCTCTCAAAAAAATTGAACTTGAAATTAAAATCAAAATATTTCACTCTGTAGAAAATGTCATTTACCTTGTTTAGGAAATGGACCATGTCAAGTAGCATAAGAGACCCTCTTATGGTTGTGAGTGTCTGGAATGTTTGGACATAAACAAACTTTGTTGGCTAACAAAGATTTCATCATATTTTTTCCATTATGTGTTTCTTCTCTCTTCCTCACCAGCCTCCTTCTGGTGGCCCTCCCGATAGGTAATAGAAACACAGTAACAGAGAAACAGAGAATTTGTTGGTGGGTAAAGACCACTTTGCCCACTCAGTCTGCCCAGGTTGTCTCTGACTATACTGTCACTGTAGACCTTACCTGATGTCCAGCTGCTTCCCTACTAAGATTCTATTGTGCCTATCCCATACATGATTGAAGCCCTCGACTGTTTTGTTCCCATCACCTCCGCTGAAACACCATTCCAGGTATCCACTACTGTTTCAGTGAAGAAGTTCTTCCTCACATCCCTCCTAAACTTCCCCCCCTTCCAGCTTCATTGCATGCACCCTTGTTCTTGTGCACCTTCTCTTCTGAAAAATACTCCCCTCCTGTACCTTGTTCACCCCTGTGAGGTACTTAGAGCTCACTCAACTTCTTTGGGGCTCAGCCCCAAGTTCCTCCAGCAACTTTCCCCTCATGGTGGGATCAGTGGAGGCACACCCCCCGAGGCAGGATCTGATATTGGTGCCCAGTTGATGGTGCCAGGCCTGTGGCAAAGCTACCTTTATCCTGTGGCCGGGAACTGATTTTTTACCATTTTCTCCCCTGGTGGATGTTGGTGTACAGTAACATAGTGCATCTTGCCAATGCCCCCTCACCCTTTCTGGGCCTCCTAGCTGTCCTGACACCCAGCTTCCACTGGGTATCAGGCACAATGCAGAAGGTGCAACCCACCCTCCCTGGGAGAGGAGAGCAGTCCTATGGATGCTCAGTCCTGTCTCCCTGGTCAACCCATGGTGACTCAAACTTACTGCAGAACTTGGGTCACCAGTGTAGCAGGCAGAAGTGCCACCACCCTACCACTGATCCGGCGATGTCATGATTTATAAGAATTTGTCCATGTTGTTCAGGACAGTAGTACTGGTGCTTGCTGTGCTAGTGACCTGGGTCTGGGAGTGGATTTGAGTTGCTCGGGGGCTGGCCAGAGAAGGGAGGAATGATCATAGAAACATAGAAACATAGAATTTGACAGCAGATAAGGACCGCTTGGCCCACCTAGTCTGCCCATTTCCCTACCTGATCGATAAGCTGCAGATCTTAGTTAACCAACAGCCTACTTCCTCCTACCCCCCCCACAAGAATTGCCTTGCCTGTCCCATGCATTCTTGAATTCCCCCACTGTTCTCGACTCCACAACCTACCCAGGAAGGCTGTTTCATGCATCCACAACCCTCTCCATGAAAAAAATGCTTCCTAATATTACCTTTGAGCCATCCCCCCTCTATCTTCAAATTGTGCCCCCTTGTTCTTGCACATCTCTTTTTCTGAAAGATGCTACCCTCTTGGACTTTGTTGATTCCCTTGAGGTACTTGAAAGTTTCTATCATGTCCCCTCTCTCCCTTCTTTCCTTGAGGGTATACATATTAAGTTCCTTTAGTCTCTTTGTATGTTTTCTGGTGCAGACCCTGCACCAGTTTGGTAGCCCTCCTCTGGACAGCCTCCACTCTGTCTATGTCTCTGCGGAGATGGGGTCTCCAAAACTGCACGCAGTACTCCAGATGGGGTCTCACCAACTGTCTGTACAGAGGGATAACAACTTCCTGTTTTCTACTATTGATGCCTCTCACTATGCATCCTAGTATCCCCCCCAGCTCTTCTTACTGCCTTCTCACATTGCTTGCCCACCTTTAGATCATCTGATATAATTACTCCCAGGTCCCTTTCCATTTTTGTTGTTGTTAGTATCTCACCCCCATTGTGTACTCTTTCCCTGGGTTTTTGTTTCCCAGGTGCATTACCTTGCACTTCTTTGCATTGAATCTGAGCTGCCATGCATTTGACCATTCCTCCAACCTAGCCAAGTCCCTTCTTATTCTTTCCACCCCACCCTGTGTATCTACCCTGTTGCAGAGCTTTGTGTCATTTGCAAAGAGACATTTTTCCTTCCAGGTGCTCTGCAATGTTACTTAAAAAGACATTAAAGAGGACTGGCCCCAGTACTGAACCCTCCGGTACCCCGCTAGTTACCCTCCTTTCTTCACTGTGGACTCCGTTTACTATTACCCTTTGCATCCTGTTGTCCAGCCAATTTTTTATCCAGGTTACCACTTTGGGACCCACTCCAAGGCTGGCTAGCTTGTATATCAAGCAAGTAAAGAGGGTCCTCGGAAAGACCAGAAGGGGGAGTGATCTGATAGACATGAAGTTGGTTGCCATAACACTTGATGTACTAGTAGACCCAATCTCCAAGGTTTTTAATGCCTCCCTAAAATTGAGTGTGTTCCCAGATGCCTGGATATCTGCCCTGGTTACACCAGTTTTCAAATCCGGGGATAAAACACACCGCTGACTATAGGCCAATATCCATCCTCCCACCCCTCTCCAAAGCTTTAGAGAGAATAGTCTCTGAACAACTTACTGACTTCCTGGACAGTCACCAACTACTCTGCAGCAATCAGCATGGTTTCCGCAAAAAACACTCTACCATCACCGCACTGGTGGACTACACCACTCAGCTCTACAATGCCTCTGACCTAGGGATGGCGGTGGGGTCAGTCTTCATTGACCTTACAAAAGCATTTGACTCAGTTAATCACCAGCTATTACTAAACACACTGCTGTCCATGGGACTGGCCCCTGATACAGTCACCTGGTTTCGTAGATATCTGACACAAAGAACTCAACGCGTTAGAATCAGTGACTCGCTCTCTGACCCTAAGGTAGTGGCCCTTGGAGTACCACAAGGGTCTATACTTGGACCGCTCCTTTTCAGCCTGTTCATTAACCACCTCCCTGAAGCCTGCCTGGCTAGCATCGTTTTATATGCAGATGATGCTGTTATATCAGTCCCAGGTACGGACCACTTGACCATCGAGGAAGGCCTACTCGATAGTTTCCACAAACTTGAAACCTGGTTCTGTCAACATAAACTGCTACTAAACCATGAAAAAAACAAAAGCATGCTGTTCTCAGTCCCTGAGAACAAAAGGAATTTCATCCCCCTTCGAATTCTGAACCAAAAGGGCGTCACACTTGAACAAGTCTCCTCGTTTAAATATCTAGGTGTTTACCTTGATGACACTCTCAATTTCTCCCACCACGTTGATCAAGTTGTCAAAACCACCAACATAAAACTGGGCATCCTCTACAGAAACAAGCACTCAGTGACACCTGCGGCCCTCAAATTAGCCACAGGCAACACAGTATTATCATCTGTTGATTATGGCTTACCAATATACATTGCAGGATCAGACACTGCCCTAAACAGGATACAAAAACTCATGAATAGGGCTTGTTGTCTGGCACTTGGGGCAGATCGATGGACTCACACCTCTGCACTCTACTCTGAGATGGGCTGGCTCCCACTGTACCCAAGAGCCCAATACCAAATATGCCTGATTGTAAAAAAAGCGCAACTACGCCTCATGCCGGAATCCATAAGTAGTCTGCTCAAGAAGGCTGTGCACACTAAACAAACAAGAAATGTGACAAAAGGTGGACTACAAGTCCCTTTCAAGCGCACATCACTGGCCCAAAAATCCATTATTTTTAAGGACCCTAAATGGTTTAATGAGCTGCCCGAAATGCTGACAGGAAACACAAAGCTGAGTCTGTTCAAAAGGAGGCTACGGTCCCACCTTAAGAATGTAACCACCTGTAACTGTGCAAGAAAATAATTTGACATTCCTCCTGCCTTATCCCAGCCTCCTCACCTCTTCCCTCCCACTCCCCCTCCTTCGACTTACAACCCTCCTACACCATCTTTCCCTTTACTCCTGTCCCACACCACCTCTAGCTACTTTGACAATGCCAGTCTGGCTGCTTACCTTTTCCCCCATCATCCCCAAAGCTTAACACGGACCTATTATAGACATGTCTCACTATTCCCAGTGTATCCCTACCCTGCAACAACTGGATGTAATGTAATTTACTCTACTTTTAAGATGTACCTGAAACTAACAAGTCTTGTACCTCATGTGCCATTTTAATGATGTTCATGATGCCTACCATGTTTTCCTTTTTTCACTGTTATCTTAATTTGTACTTACTGTATTGTATTGTATTGCATTTGTATTGCTCTGTTTTGTCCCTGACTTGGAACCTTCAAAAATGAGTCTTTGACTCAAAGGTATTAATCACAATCGAAATAAATAAATAAAAATATTAATCTTGTGTGGGACTGTGTCAAATGCCTTGCTAAAATCTAGGTAGGCCATATCCAGAGCCCCTCCCTGGTCTACTACTTTGGTCACTCAGTCAAAGAAATTTATTAGATTTGTCTGACATGACCTTCCCGCTGTGAATTCATGCTGCCTTGGGTCTTGTGCCCCACTGGCCTTTAGGTACTCAATTCTTTCCTTCAGAAGTGATTGCATCATTTTCCCTACCACTGAGGTCAAACTAACTGGTCTGTAGTTTCCTGCCTCTGCCCTGCTCCCTCTTTTGTGAAGTAGAATCACATTCGCCCTCCTTCAGTCCTCAGGTACCACACCATCCTCTCATGATTTGTTAAAGAGGGTAGTCAGTGGTGTAAGCGGTTCAACCCTTAGTTCTTTTAGAATTCTGGGGTGAATCCCATCAGTCCCCATTGCTTTGTCCACCTTCAGTTTCAGGAGTTCTTTCAGAGCCCTTTCTTCTGTGAATGGACTGGTATCGACCCCCCTATCCAGAGTGTTTCTCTTGTTTGTTTTAGGTACCTCCCTCTCCTCATCCTTTGTGAATACTGAGCAGAAATATTCATTCAGTATCCCTGCTTTTTCACTGTCACCCTCTGCCCACATTCCCTCCCCTTTATTAAGCTTCAGTATTCCTCCCTTGATAGAAACATATGAACACAGGCCTCAAGTACAAGCACCTGGAGCATCTCCACCAGGAATCATTGGTACAGAGAGTAGTCATCAACTGAAGGAAGGTGGACAGATTTGTTGTTCTCGGAGGAAGACAACAATAGAGACAAGACACAGGTTTGTACTGGTAAGAAGGGCTTGTACTGGGCTCTATCAGACTCATTGTGCCAGTACTCTAAAACACCAACCCAAGATCAGTGTCCCCCCCCCCACGTTAACAGCCCCATAAGGCCTATTAATGAGGGCATCCTATCAAGAAAACAGTGAAGCCCTCTAGGAGAGGCTGAGACTTCAGGTCCCAGGGCCCTCAGCCTGGGCTGTGGAAACTGCATAGGGGGCCTCTGGGAGAGGGGGCCTAGCAGATTTACCTGAAAGATGTTCTCCTACATCCGAAGACTGACCCCAATTGGTATCCTTCGATGGGAACCCACAGGTGAGACCAGAGCCGTACAGGTCCTAAAGGGTGACCCCTGGTCCTCAATGGTGACAATGTCTTATTTTAAGCCTCACAGTGCATACAGGGCCTAACATGTTTAGTTTACCATCACCAAGCACTTCAACATTTGCAAGTTAGTGTGCAGGGTGTGGCATGCATAAAGACCTAAAATCCTAAAATCATAAGCAACAGGTCACCAGCAGCTGGCATAGCCTTGTAAAACTGTTCACCAGAACCTGGCTCCCAGGGATGGCAGCATCAACGTCTTTTGAGGGTGATCGCAAAAACCCTCAACTCCCTCTTGTCACAACTGTCTCAGATAAAGGGCACCCAGAGTAATCTGGAAACCCAAATGGCATGGTTTAACAGTTATATGGGGGAGGCATAGCACAAGATAAAGGAGTGAGAAGAAGATGGAGGAGATAGAGGACTGGGTGGCTGACACGAGTAATTTTGACTGTAGAGGCAGGTGAAACAATAAGAATTACAGGTCACTGTTCAAAAAAACCTGAAAGATAGTACAGTTACGCAAGAACTTACAGTAACAGTAGATCTTCAAGAGGAGCTATAGCAGCAGGCCAACACCGGTACGACTAAGCCGTAAGGAGCCAGGACCACATGGAAACTTTCTAGCTAGCAGTGTACTACGGGGGACTACCCACCACCAGCATCACCTCCGACTGCAGCCTATCCTTTAAAGGCAGGCAGTCCCTATGCTCTCCTCAGTTCTCCCACAGGTGACAGGCAGGTCACAGAAGAAACGAGGAGGTTTCCTGAGACCAAAAAGAAGAGTGTGCAGAAGACTCACTCACATGGAAGAGGATACAGCCTAGGAAAGACAGAAGAAAGGGGAAGGAGGGAGGGAGGGAAAATCACAGCCTGCTGCAAGAGCTCCTCTCGAAGACCTACTGTTATGGTTCTTACATAGCTATACTATCTTACTTTGAGGGAGGCTCTCGCAGCAGGCCAACACTGGTAGGACCAAGCCCCAAGTAGTTCAGGCAGTATAAAGGAAACAGCACTGGGAGGAGAAGAGACAGCAGCCAATCGCCTAGGAGAAGAGGACCTGCAGAATGGCTAGGCTGAAGTGGACAGATGCCTAGAGACAATGTCCAGGCTGTAATGCTTGGTAAAAGTGTGAACAGAGCTCCAAGTGGCGGCTGCACAGATGTCCACAGCAGACACATTTCTGAAACAAGTCACTGAGGCGGTCATATCCCTGGTGGAATGGCCCTTACCACTCCCAGAAGTTCCTTCCTGTACTTTCGGTAACAATAAACAATACAATTAGCTAACCACTTAGACACACGGTTTGGACATCGGCGCACCATCTCTCCTAGGGACGAATGAAACAAACAACTGATCAGATTTCCTAAAAGTCTTGGTCCAGTGAATATAGTATCGTAAAATTCTCATGTACATCCAAAGTATGGAGCAAGCCCCCGATTAGAATACTCTGGAAAATAAAGGGAAGGTGGATGGATTGATACAAAGTAAAGTCTGACACCACCTTGGGAAGAAACTTAAGATTGGTATGCAAAGACACCCGTCTTTGTGAAACCAAATTAGGCTCCTACACAAGAGCCTGAAACTCGGAAGTTCTCAAGCAGAAGTAATAGTAACTGAAAGTCGCCTTCACGACAAAAAGCACAGCTTGCAACTCACGGCTGGTTCAAGGGAGGTAACGCAAGTTTTCCAACACGAAACTGAGGTTCCACAGAAGACCAGGTCCCGAATGGGAGGTTTCAGATGCAAAATGTCCTGCAGGAAGGTGCGAGACATGTCATGCTGAGCCACGGCTCTGCCCTCGATACAGTAGGTACATGGTATGCAAAGATGGCAGAAAGATGTATCTTAATGGAGGAGTACCTCAATCCTGAGTCAGAGAGGGAGAGAAGATACTTCAACACCTGATCCACCGGGCAAGTGAAGGGGTCCAAAATGCAGCTCAAATGACACAGTGCTCCCATTTCACAGTGTAGGTAGCCCTGGTGGAGGGCTTTATGGCAGCCACCAGGATATCCACGATCCTAGAGGATACACCAAACTAGGCGATGGTTATATCCTTAGGAGCCGCGCATGGAGATGCAGAGACTTGAGGTCTGGATGGACTAGGGTGCCCCACTGCTGAGAGAGCAAGCCAGTATACAGGGGCAAGGGCACCAGAGGTTCCACCACCAGCTGCTGCAGCAAAGGGAATCAGATCAGACAAGGCCAGAAGGGAGCTATGAGGATCATCTCTGCCCCCTCCATCTGAAGTTTGAGCAGCATCCACTGAAGGGGCGGGAAGGAAAGGAAGGCATACAGAAACCTCCCCTTCCAGGAAAGGGACAACCATCTCTCCAGAAAACAACAGGTCCAGAATTGAGCGAGCAAAAAAAAAAAAAAAATCAGCAGTTTTGCGTCGAGTGGGGATGCAAAAAGGTCCAACTCTGCCTGACCCCATCTGTCAAAGAGGTCTTTGACCACTGGAGTCAGAACCTCCCACTCATGAGCCCTGGACCAGGAGCAGTTCAGACTGTCTGCCAGGATGTTCTTGATGCCTGGAACACAGACAGCCAAGCACTCCAGATCATGCTCAATGGCCCAGTATCAGACCCTCATCGCCTTCCTGCAAAGGGGGTAGGAGCGAGTCCTCCCCTACTTGTTGTAATATACCACTCACAAGTTGTCCATCTGAACCAAGAGCAGACTGGGGAGGAGATGAGGCTGGAAGGTCTGCAGAGCAAACAGAACCAGTCGCATCTCCATGACATTGATGTGGAGACCCTGTTCCACATTTGTCAAAAAGCCTCAAGTCTGGTGAGCGCCTCTAGTGAGCTCCCCAGTCCAGTCCTGAGGCATCCGTCGTGAGGATATGACGAGGGGCCAAAATAGCAAAGGGAACCCCCCGAAGCAGGCTGGCCAGCTCCAGCCACCATGACAGGACACTCCTGACTGGATCGGAGACCATGAACAGCTGGTTGAGGTCATCCATGCATTGGTCTCACTGGATCCTCAATGTCGACTGAGGTATCCGCATGTGCAGCTGGCAAGGGGGACCATGGCAAAGGCTGTTGCCACGTGGCCTAAAAGGCACAGGAAAACCCTGGCAGGGACCAGTCGGCTGGAAAATAAACAGGTGGGCCCAGTCCATCAGGCACTCCGCTCTGCCCAGGGGCAAGGAGGCCATGACCTAGGCCATGTCCAGGACTGCCCCTATGTACTGGAGGCACTGGCAGGGAGTCAAGCAGGACTTCGGCCTGTTGTGGTGATACCCAAAGCCTGAAAAAGGCTGAAGGTATGATCCAGAGTCTGGACAAGGTATTCCTAGGATGGGGCAGCCAGGAGCCAATCATCCAGGTAGGGAAACATAGAAAAGCCCTGCTGCCTCAGTGCAGACGCTACCACTGCCAGGCACTTGGTGAAAACCCTCCTGGGGGCTGAGGACAGGCCAAAGGGGAGAGCCTGGAACTGGAAATGGGCATCCTAAAAGTGGAAGCGGAGAAAGCACCGCTGAGAGGGGAACATTTTGGTATGCAGATATGCATCCTGCATATCCAAAGAACAGAGGGGCAACAAGACCTTGAAAATTGACCATCCTGAAGCGTTTGTACTCTATGAACAGATTCAGGTCACTAATGTCCAGGATGGGCTGGAGATCCCCGGTCTTTTTGGGGAACAGGAAGAAGTGAGAGTAGACTCCCCTGCTCCACAGAGCCAGAGGGATGGGCTGTATGGCCGTTTTTTGTAGAAGGGCCTGAATTTCCTCCCAGACAAGATGAAAGGAGTTGCCCGAAGGATGATCGGGAAGGGGGGGCACTCTAGGAGTTCCACAGTGTAGACACAAGATGCAAGCAGAATGTCCGTCCTTTTCTGGAATTTGTTTGCCGCAGGCATACACTGTGGAGTGGTCAAAAGATGATGTTAAAACTAAAGAAAAGGTAAAAATAAATAAAGCATGGGAAATGGCCATCAACTGTAGCTGCTGTGGTTTCAGTGGTCCAACATGCGCAGGTCGACAATGGGAAAGAACTAAGGAGGGTGTGGGGGGGCCACCTGCCTATATGATAGGCAGATGTCAAAGGGTGACGCGCAGTGGTGGTTCCCCATAGTACACTGCTAGCTAGAAAGTTTCCTGTGGTCCTGGTGCTAATGGCTTAGTCCTACCAATGTTGGCCTGCTGCAAGAGTCTCCTGTAAGTAAGATCTGATGTAATCGTTTGTTCACAAATAACCATCCACAAACTAGTTGACTACTACTGGGACTCTCCCCTGCAATTTGAGCAGTCTCAAGCAGTCTCACTACATGTGCAGTGGGTACGGGCGAAACGGTGGCCACTTATGATAGGGTGGTGTCTGAGGCGCTCGACTCCATCGCACTGGCTCATGTACGACCCAGATCCTCTCACTTGAGATCCCCCTGGTTTGATGGGGATCTCAAGGTGAGGAAGATCAGGGGTCGGAAGTTGAAGCGTTGTTGATGGACGACCCAGTTGGATGGGGACAAGCTGGCCCTGCGTGCTCTTTATTTTGAATACCCGGGGCAATCAACCGTAAGACGGCAGAGTTCTTGTCCAAGGAGATTGCTGCTGGGCAGAACTGACCAGCTTAGCTGTTTTGGACTGTTGACAGACTTCTTCGTCTGCAGCTGAAAAAAGCATTTTCAGTCACTGTATGTGACGAGTTTGCTCAGTTCTTTTCGGACAGAGTGTCCTCTATTTGGCAGGGGACCCCCTCTGTCTAGCAATGATCGGGCTGGAGAGACCAGGGGTTCTCCTTCTGTCTGGGATGAGTTTAAACCAGTAGAGGTGGTAGAGGACACTGAGGTCATCTTGAAGCTGAAGCACACGTATTGTGAACTGGACCCGGCTCCAACTCGTCTCTTGATAGGATGCATTGGCTCCATTGGCCCATTGTTCATCAGGATTGTCCGGTGCTCGCTGTCAGATGGGGTCTTCCTGGAAACCTTGAAAGAGGCTCTGGTGAGGTCCCTTCTGAAGAAACCTTCTCTCGACCCCGACATCCTGGCAAATTACCATCCTATCTCCAACTTCCCATTTTTGGGTAAGGTTGTTGAGAAAATTGTGGTGCAGCAGCTCGAGGAGCACCTTGTGTCCTTTAATATCTAGGAGCCACTCCAGTTGGGTTTCAGAGCCAGGCACAACACCAAAATGGCATTAGTGAGGGTGCACAATGACCTCCTCAGGGCTAGAGATAGAGGAGACATGTCAATTCTTGTTCTCCTTGATCTCTCCTCAGCCTTTAACACTGTTGATCACCTCAGAGAGTACTGTGGACTCACCAGCACTGTCATCAGCTGGTTTGAGTCCTTTCTCTCTGGCAGAAAGCAGCGGGTGGTGATGCGGAATTTCTCCTCCTCCCCAAGGCTTCTGCCATGTGGAGTACCTCAGGGGTTGATCTTGTCGCCGATTTTATTTGCAGTGTACACGTTGCCCTTGGGAAAGCTCAACAGGTGGTACAGTGTGGGTTTTCACAGTTATGCAGATGATACCCAACTGTACCTGTCCTTTGCCCCGGAACATCCAACGCTGTGGAAGTACTTAACATCTGCCTAGCCGAGATTAATGACTGGATGTCCTTCAGCTGGTTGTGACTGAACCCGATCAAGACGGAAGTACCAGTGATTGAGCCGGGAAGAGGACGAGATAGTAGTGCCTCCGATGTGATCACTGGTTTAGTCCTGAGATCTACACTGTTGAAGGCCTCCCTTAGGGTGCAAGATCTTGGCGTGATCCTCGATGATAGACTGACACTTGAATCTCAGGTGTTGGCTGTTCTACAAAGTGGTTTCTACCACTTGAGGAATATTGCCAGGACCAAACCCCTAGTTCCACCTGAGGACCTGCCTACACTGGTGCATGCCTTCGTGACATCCAGACTCGACTACTGCAACACTCTTCACTTCGGGGTCTCTGGAGGTACCCTTCGCCGACTGCAGCTGCTGTAGAATGCAGCTGCCAGGTTGCTGACTGGCCTTTCTAGGTCTAGCCATGTGACCGCTGTGCTGCGTGCTTTGCACTGGCTGCCGGTTAGGTGGAGGATTATCTTCAAGGTGAGTTTACTCACCTATAAGGCCATACATGGACTTGGCCCTGGCTACCTGACTGACCTTCTGACACTGGCCTCCTCAGTTCACTCCCTCTGCTCCTTGACCCAGGGCCTCCTTGTAGTTCATAGGACCAGACTTAACATCCGATGACCAAACTTTTAGCGTGGATGGTCCAGTCCTGTGGAACTCCCTGCCAGCTGTTATCAGGGATGCCCCATCCGTCAAGAGCTTCAAGAGTGGGCTGAAAGCTCATTTATTCTCCCTGACTTTCCCTGACTATGTGACCTGATCTTGCTTATTTATGCTGTTTTCTGATATTTTATTATTTATTTTTTCCTGTTTTTATCTGTAGTAAGTGATATTTTAACTGTTACTTTATTTTATGTAAGGTGCTTAGAGCCTCTGGGATTGGGCGCCATATAAATACAGGTTACTCACCTGTAACAGGAGTTCTAGGAATGGTATATGTTGTTCATCCACACTATCTGGTCCAAGGAACAGCTCTCCTCCCTTGCGGGGGTGGGGCAGATACAGGGTTCTGCTGTTTGTCCATCACAAGGGAGAGACCAGGAGATGGCACAGTGGGACCACAGCAAGGAAAGGGGTAACCACCACTGGACACACACATGTATGTGCACCACTACTTGCATGTGTGAATGTCTGCGCACATCTGCAACCTTGGGGAGAAAACCAGGAGTTGGAGGAAAAAGCCCTGTCCCACCACTGGTCTGGTGCCCCCTGCAGGCCCACCGATGATCAATATGGGAGGCCACCCACCACTATCATGGTTCTAGGTAAGAAGTGGATGGCCAGTAAGTCCATAAGAAGCTCAGTGTGGGGCTGGGGTGCCTTTGGGCAACTAAGGGAACAAGAAAAACCTTGATTAAAAAAGAGAAGCAAAAAATAATTTTCCCAGTCTTACCTTGAAGGCTTTTATTGCCTTCAGATTCACTGTGTCCTCTGGCAGGCTGTTTGATAGATTCACCATTGTCTTGGAGAAGAAGTGTCTCATAACATTACCACTGAATTTACAAGTGCTGACCTCTGGCGCATGTCCCTGCATCTTGCTGGAGGACACCGCATCAAACATGAAACTCACAGTTTGAGAATTGCTACTTTAGGCAATGATAGAAACATAAAAACGTAGAAAGTGGTGGCAGGGAAAAAAAACACTGGTCCATTCAATCTGGATGTAACACCCTATCATACGTCCAGACCTTATGTCAGTATGGGTTTTTATCTACATTTTTCACTCTCTTGTTTCCTGTCTTACTACTACCACCCCCCTGAGTAACTACAAAGCCCTTAACTCTATCCTGACCATGCTTGAAACCATTAATGCTATAAACATTTATTTTTATTCTTTGGTAACCAGGTAAGGCCCACTAGGCAAAGATGCCTGTTTTCAGGGGTGATCCGGGAGCACTGGGGAGATTAAGTGACTTACTCAGAGTCACACAGTATATGCAAATGGCGGCTGAGGGAATCAAACCCAGGTCTGTCTGCTGGATGTGCCAATCTCATTCACAGCTCATTACCCTAACCTCTAAGCTATACTGCCAGCCCCATACACAACATAAACAAATGTAGGTAGTCAGAATTGCAGATGCTGGTTCTCTGACTTAGAAGTGTTGCTACTCCAACCAGAAAGCACTGGTACCAGGCCAGCAATGCTGTACTCTGTGTAAAACTGCAAGTGCTCTCCCTTAAGACTGCTCCAAGGCTCTTATTCTACCATTTGATCATATGTACAAAACCCAGTGGTGCTCAGTAACCACTGAGTGCCTGCTCACTCTGCCCACTGCCATCAGAAATGTGTACAATAGCATCACATCTGAAGGACACCCTGATTGCTAAAATCTATAACCTCTCCTTCCTAACTAGCCATGTACCCAAACTGTGAAAGCTGGCACATGTAGTGCATGTTTATAAATGGAAGCAGGGGATCTCCACATAATACTGATAACTACATGCCTATATTGGTCCTATCCTGTCCTGTCTTATGAAGTTACAAGAGAAAATTGTAAGTAGACAAATCTCTAGCTACCTTGCAGACAACCAACTCCTCATAGCTTGACAGCATGATTTTAGACAAAATTACAGTACAATAATCACACTGGCCAGGTTCACAGATGATCTGTACTGTGGCATGAAAGCTGGACATGCTGTGGTGCTAGTGCTGTATTTGGTGACCTGACCACTTTCGATCTTGTGGATCACACCCCGCTGATCCAGCACCTCGATGCTTATAATTTGGGTGTGTTTTCATGCAGTTAACTGGATCAGTGACTACCTGTGCAACTGAGAGCACATGATTAAACTTAATGGAGTCATGTCTGCTCTGCATGTTGTAGCACAGGGGGCCACAAGGGCCTGTTTTGGGGCCATTGCTGTTTTCCCTAGTCACCAGCCAGCCCCCAAAGGTATGCAACCAAACAAAAGTAATTTTACATGCGGATGATGTGCTGTAAATGAGTTCAAATGCAACTGAAGATGTAAACACCACAGTGGTAGATTTCACTGCATTAGAAAATGATTTGAAGAAAACAAGTCTTATGCAGAAAACCTAAACTATACTTTTTGGGTAGAGGATTGTGCTTAATGTAACTCATAACTTTTTCCCAAATACTGGCCAACAACCACACTCCAACCGAAGTAATTAAAACTTATAAATACCTGAGCCTGCACCTTAATCCTTGCTTAACCTTTGAGCTCCATCTATCTGAAATCACAAAAAGTACTCATTGCAAAACAGGTGTATGCTACAGGCTAAAAAGTCAGATGACCAGGACCACCAGACAAACAATAGCCCAGTCTAGTGTACTGCCCATGAATTAGGAATCACTTGTCTGGGATACTGCCTCAGCCAAGATTCAACATGCCAGATACGTTCTATATAACCTGATAGGGCAGTTTGCTGTTGATGCTAAACGTGACAACACCACCACCACTGTGACTTGCACTTGGAACCAAACAGTCTTCCTCTCAAATCCTTGACTAAACTGAACTTAGCCACATTTGCACACAAGGTGCTATCAGACGAGAGGCCAAGCCCTTCCCACCTACTCAACCTCTTCACCCCTCAAAAACCCAAATTAAACCTTTGATATCAGGATAAAACGCTCCTCGGCATCCCACTGCTAAAAACAAATTGGGGTCAGAAATCCCTCAGATATACCATGGTGAAGGCATGGAATGATGTACCCCTGGAGATACGTAGCATGAGCTCCAGCAACCTATTTACATCCAATTAACAGAAACACCTCTTCTGCTTCTCTTGCCAGACTGGATACTCTTTGCAGTGCCTTTTGCCATGTTGCTGGGAATGCTCCCTTTCATACCCTTCACTTCTGCCTATACTCCAGCCTCTTGATACCACCTCTTGCTTCTCGCTGCCTCATTCTTTGTGCTTCATTCACTTCTAATTTATTATTCTCATCTCTCCTTCTTACTTATCTTCTGTCCTCTGTCCCAACCCTTCCTCTTCTTATGCATTTCAATCCAGGGACTCCTGCATGTTCTTCATCCCTTACTCCAAATCTGCAGCTGAGCAATCTGCTTCCTCCTCTTGTTTCCTCTCAATCTGGAACTACCCCCCCACACACACACACACACACAGACACATTTCTCCTGTCTTGCAGTTTCTATCTTTCTTTCAGACATCAACTCAAACTTTTCTTTGCCGTGTCCTGCTCTTGCACTGGCCTTGACTAGTCTGTCCTTTGACGTCCTATCTTCCTAATTTACTCCCCCCATCTTCTTCTCTGTCCTAGCATGGGCTATCCCTATTCCCCCCCTCCTGTTGTCACCACAAACTGTTGATAATGTTTATTGTACGTCCAGCACCTTCCCCTACTTTCTATCTCTGTACAATGTTCTTTTAAATGTTATGTAATAAAGTACATTCTTGATGGATTCCTAATTTCCTTTTGCAATAGTCTGTATACTGCTGTTTATTAACCTTAGTAGTTCATATGCACACATGTACTGCTTTGTGTACATTGACTGTACTTTGTAATTAAATGTACTTGTTCTTGCCTTTCCCTTCCCCCCATCACACCTAGAAACAAGCCGTGGTTCAGTGTGCCTTTCCTGGTTACTGATTTTCAGTAATGTAGAAACATCGACAAATGGCAGAAAAACACAAATTGTCCATCCAGTCTGCCTGTAACACCTAATCCCAGGGGTGGATCCAGGAGTCCTATAGATGGGGGAGCTCAAGTCAGATAAAAAATAAAAATAATAGCCTGGAGGTCTGGTGAGCCGCCAAGGCCCCCAGAAATTTTTTAACATTTTGGTGTATTCTGGTGCATTTTGGAGTGTATTTCTAGTGCAATTTCTACTATTTCCTCCCTCCCCATGCTTTGTTAGTTGCACCCTTGCACCATCCCCAGAGTCCTCACAGTCCACATGACAGTATGTTGCCCAAAATACCCTCCCACCCCCAAAAAACACAAAATACCAAAAGACTGCAGCTGGGCAGCAGCACATCTGAAACACATAAAAATGAGAAAAGTTAAAAGAGTCTTGGTGATAAAGACAAATTGCAGACAAATTAAATGACAATCCAAGTAAACAAGTTCACATATGTCACTCACTCAAGCACATTATGACATTACCATAAAGCCAACCCATCCCAGTTTGTCCTGCAGTACAGATTAACGTATCCCCCAACCTTATCTCAGTAAAAAAAAAAAAATACAATAACTATAGAAATATGGGAACACAGTCACTTTGCTATCTAGTTTCTGAAAATATCAAACTTTACCTCACCTCTACCACTCAATGTGACTGCTTCTCTGAACAGAGATCTCTCTAAACACCTCCCAGTTCACTCATGTCTCACAGCCCGCCCTTTCTCAGTCTCATTCCCTCTGGCACTGGGCCTTCCTTGTGACTCCTTTCCTGCTTCACATCTCCACTGGTACAAGACATTTTCCACCACCATCGGACAGTGGCCCATTAGCCTGCCAACTTCCTCTCCCGGTTGCACGCCTGCAATACTAACTGACTATGGTGCCTCTATCTCTTATTGTTACCACAGCCAGCTGCCTACTCAAGCTGCTCGTTATATGAATATTATCTCAAAGTATGTTATAACTGAGTATCTTTATTTTTCCTTTTAGTTGTTTTGGTTGTTTATTGTGCATTCTTTTACTACCTCTGTATGTATGTTGACCCTCATCCTTTGACGTGGAACCTTTGTAAACGAGCAGTTTCTGCTCAAAGGTATTTGTAATCTGAGAATTTAATAAATAAATAAATAAATAAAAATATATCATTTCAAGTCTGCTTGATATTTTTGCAAAGCATATTTTATTCTATGGAACAATTTATTCCAAAGAAAATACATTTTTAAATAAATAAAATATTTTTTATTGTTTTAAAATGTCCTTTACTGGGATAACCCCATGGTATGAGGCATCTCATTTTTATGATAGGCCCAAGAAGTCAGTAAGCAGACAGAAAAACAGTTTTTAAACAAATATAACAAGCATTTGTCAATGCCGAATGTTTGCTTGCTGGCATTGGCATTGGTAGTGTAGAAGTTACAGAGCTGCATAATAGGAATGGCAACGAAGTATTGAACTGAAGCCAACCCACCACCACACTGCAGAGTGACAGGCATTGGGGTGTGCCTTTGGGTTATCGGCATAACGGCGCCATTTCACCACACCCTACCCTGCAGACACTGACAAGTGTCACGGTGTGCCTTGGGGTCTTTGTCTTGCGCACTCCATTCCATCAGGAAATACGTGAGATGGGTGCGGTATAGAGAATGGGGTGAAGTTTGGGCTCAAGAGTCTGAGGCACACCTTGATGCCTCTCACTGGCTGCAGGGTGTGGGTGGGGGTGGAATGGTATGAGCATGACAGGCAAGAATCCCAAGTCACACCCCTGATGCCTGTCATTCTCTACAGGATGTGGCGTTATGGTCGGAAACCCTAACGCCTCAGGCATTCGTTGGTATTTTCACTCCAAATTTTCAACATGTTTTTTTTGTGACCCCCATCTCATGAACAGAGGCAATATCAGTTTGTTAGCCAAAAACTGCTTTTGCACAGTGACTATGGCATTTGGCACCACAGGTGCAAACACACATTCCGAACAGGATGTGAAAAATGACAGCGGTACTGTTCATGGGGAGGTGGAAAAAATGGCAATGTTGAAAATCTGCTGTGAAAACCTTAAAAAAACTGGTGAAGTCACTAGAGCGTGTAGAAACTGTGCAACGCATAATCTGTAATGTAACTAGTTTGGGATTTTTTTTTACAGCAGATTGTTAACACAGGCATTTTGGGACCTCCGATCATGAACAGTGTCAGTGTGATTTTCTTTATCTGTCCCGAACAATGATTTCCCACAGCGACCACACATTTCTGTGCTGAAAGTGTGAAAACACATTTCGGCCATGTTGTGGAAAATGACAGCTGTACTTTTCATAAGGAGGTGTGGAAAAATGCCACTGGTGAAAATCTGGACTGAAAATATTACAAAGTCACGAACTTACAAGGGTGCGTAGGAACTGCGCAATGCACACTCGTAAAACAGTCATTTTTAGGAATTTTTTCACCAAATTTTCAACATAGCCATTTTAAGACCTCTGCTCATGACCAGTGTCACTGTGATTTTCTTAATCTGTCCCAAACATCGTTTTCGCACACAGACTGTACCATTATGCGCTACATGTGCGGAAACACATTTTGGGCGAGATGTGAAAAATGGTAGCTGTACTGCTGTAAGGAAGTGCAGTAAAATGCACTGTTGAAAATCTGGAGTGAAAATATTGAAATTTCGTGAACTTATGAGTGTGCGTAGGAACTGCGCAACGCACACTCTTAAAACAGTCATTTTTAGGAATTTTTCCACCAAATTTTCAAAATAGGCTTTTGAGAGCCCACCTTATGAACACTGGCAGTGTTGTTTGTTAATCATTCCAGAAGGTGATTTCACGCAGTGGCTGCGAAATCATCCTTCGGACTAAATAACGCCATGACAGTGACAGCATTCATGAGAAGGGGTCCCAAAACCCCATGTTGAAAATTGGTGCAAAATTCAGAAAATGCCTGAGATATGCAATAAAGTTGAAAAAACCCTATCTATCCCATTATACAGCTTACTGGCATTTCCTCAGATTCAGCGATGTAGAAGATCAGCAGGCGTGTTCCTGCACGCCAAGATCGTCTCGCCGAGCTCTGGAGGTAAGTATGGGGTGGGGGGTGTGGGGAGGCAGGGTGCACAGTGGGTGGGCGTGAGTGGGGGCAGACACAGCGAGGACCGTTTTGATTTTCAGGTTTGTTTTTTGAATGAGGGGCGGCCTTGGGATGTTTGCCACGCTGGGGTGGGCTCCCAGCGTGGCAGAAGGCAGCTTGAGGAGGCCATGGCATCTGTTGCTATGCTGGGGTGGGCTCCCAGCGTGGCACCCTGTTCTCGGGGGAGACAGTGGAGCCGATGGGGATTAGGCACCCCGTCGGCTATATGACGTAACCACACTGGGGTGGACACCCAGCATGGCATATGGATCTGTGTTTGAGCGCCAGCACAGCCACGGAGATTAGGCACCCCGTCAGCTATACAGTGTGTGCATTGGGGGCAACGCAGCATATGTGTGTGTGTGTGGGGGAGGCGCACATGAGCAGGTGATATCTGATCGCTGCTCACTGAGCGTAGCTCCCCTTTCAACTGTAAGCCACTGCATTTTGGAGCTGTCATAGACAGCTCCAGCAGGCATTGAAGAACTGCGGCTGCACCTGCAAATACACTGACTGAATTGGAAGAGGGCTGACACACCTCTGAAAACTCGGATGATGGCACTATGTTTC
Organism: Neoceratodus forsteri; assembly: GCA_016271365.2. Lineage (NCBI taxonomy): Eukaryota > Metazoa > Chordata > Ceratodontiformes > Ceratodontidae > Neoceratodus > Neoceratodus forsteri. The sequence goes on along the minus strand of CM028130.1, from coordinate 532,898,590 downwards.
TTGCACATGCGTGCAAGCAAACATAAAAATGCATTTTTTTTTATTAGTAACAGCACTTGCTTGGGTACATCAGAACTTGCCCCCCAACCCCAACCCATTCAACACATACAACTACATAAACTAAATATTTGATTCTATCACTTTTTTTTTCGGTTTTGTAACTGCCTGGGTCAATGAGCCAACCAAGGTCTTATGACTTTTGTTGCCAATTTTGCTGTCCAAGCATGCAGAAACTCCTGCACATGCCATAATATACAGCTGAACACCTTCAAAGTCCCTCTGTCTATTAATTCCCTCTGTACTCATTCACACTGTACAACCACGACTGAAAAGACAACACAGATTAGACATACAGTACATGCTGAAGTTTTTACCTCAGTTCAAATATCTCATGTACCAGTTTCTTCCTCTCCTGGTTCATGCTCTCGCTGAGACCAGACCGGCCCCAGCATTAGTTTTGTACCATTCCTAGCCTGCTACAGGAGGGCACTACTCTTCAACTCCCTCTCGTGCAAATCCACACCAAAATCAAATTGCCATATAGGACAAAACTAGCAGTGACCTTAAACAAGTTTAATGTCATGAATTTAAGCTCCCCATACTAGAAATTAATAACACTAGTGCTACATTTATTACACACCCAGTTTGATGGAACACTAATGTCCTGTCCAATCCCAGCAGCTGCCCCCCTGCTAGTTTAACCAGCATCTTTTAATTAGTGCCATTGACTGCATTGAACTATTTGACTTCACCATTGGAAAAGAATCTGACCGAGCCTAGAGCAAGAATTTAAGTATGGTACTACTATCATATTTATTTCTGTAAGGACAGGGACATCATCACTGGACACTCACACCTCAGATACTCTGATTTGCAAACAAGTTAAACAACTTCACTTTTCTGGAGGTGTGAGTGAGAGAGAATAGAGAGGATTATCATGCCGGGACACCGTTAAGGTTACCACCTGTCAGTTTTTTTACCTGGCGATCAGGTTTTCAGGGTCCCTATCAGGAAATCCGGTTTTGCTCTGTGCTGGTCAGGTTTTTGAGCCATTTTGAGTGCTCACATACTTTTGAAACACATTTTGTCATATCATTCATTGTTTCAGCTACATGTCCAGGTTACAGACAAGTTATCTTGTCAATATAGCCCTTTGTTTGTGAAAGTAGTCAACCTGAGAGCTGTAAAGTATGGCCATTAACACCATTAGCACTTACTTAACCTAATCTTTTCCACTGCAGCAAAGCTGCCCCCACCTTTAGTAACAGTAACTGAGCCAATTGTCTTCCACCTTCATTTGCTGGTAAACATTTTCATCTCTAACAACATTTAGGCATTTTTAAATGTTTTAAATTATTTTTTTCCTCAATAAAAAAGCATATGCCCCCAAGGTGCAGGGGCACAGTTTTCACCTAGCTAAGGCCAGCTCTGCCGGGGGACAGATGAGACCTGTGTAGCTCAGGTAGCTTTCTTGGAGGCATTAGTGCATGTTGATAAAGAATACAGCACTGTGTGTTACTAATAGAGGAGCTCCATGATGGGAGAGCTATAGCACCCTTAGCCCCTCTCTCTAAATCTGCCTATGCCCTAATCCTACCCTGAGACCTTTTGTCAGTATGGGTTATTGTTTGTACTATCCACCCACTTGCTCCCTGTTCTACTACTAGCCCCCAGTAACTACTAAGCTGCTGACTCTGTACAATCATGCTAGAAACCATTATTGGTTTTGAAGCCCACCACCTCTGCTGGCAGACTGTTCCATAGCTTAACCACGCTCTCTGTAAAGTAAAACTTTCTCATGTCCCTCCTGACCCCCCAACCAACTTACACTCCTGTCCTCATGTTCTAGATCCATTGCTCCTGCTGAATACTTCCTCACAGGTCACCTTTGTTCATTCCTTTCAGGGACTTGAAGGTCTCTATCACATCACCCCTGTCTCGACTGGCCTTGAGTGAGCATATGTTCAGTGCCCTGAGCTGATCTTCATAGGATCTGCCCTGCTGGCCCTGAATCATTTTGGTTACCCTATGCGGCACCATGTCTGGCCTGCCCTTGTTTTTCCTTAGGTGAGGACTCCAGAACTGAACACAGTACTCCAGCTGTGGCCTCACCAGTGATCTATACATAGTAATACCTATTTTCCCCTTCTGTCAGAACCCCTTCCGATACACCCCAGCATCCTGTTTGCCTTACTGTAGGTCTTGTTAGGTTTTATATGATAAGGGGCGACTCTTTCAGGGTGAGTCCCACAAGGGCGGCTCCTGATGGTCACGCACACGGAGCCCGACAATGCAGAAGAGCACCTGGCCACAAGAGCGACAGTACATGGGTGCCGCAAGATGAGCGCCATGGGAAGAGTGAGGACCTGTGGAAAGCGGACAGTAAGGGTGTGGGTCAAAAAAACGACTCACCTGAATGTGCAGTAACAGCGGCCCCCATGCAATGGGAGACACTCCAAGACAGATGGGCACACTTTCCCAGTGGTGGGGGGGGGAGGAGGGAGAGACACATGAGGGGCCATGCATGCAGGCATTCAAGCACAAGGGCACACTGCCATGCCAACTACTACACCACAGCAGCTCAGACATGGAACTAGAAGTTATGTGCCAGTCCGCAGAGGTATTCGTAGTGGCTGCAGACACTGTACTCTACCACCACAGACTCTATCTGGGCATTCAGGTCATGGTAATGCCGCCGGACCTGAGCTGGCTGTGCACTGGACATGAGCTGCTCAATGCGGACCCTGGCCAACTCCTCTTCCTGCTGGAGGCACTGCAGGAGGTGCCATATACAGGGGTGGCACACCCTGATGTGGTCACTGAACATCCTATGCCACCCCTCCACCATGTTATTCATCCTGGTGAGGCCCTGGATGGTTGCCCCATGGCAATTCCACTGGTGAATGGGGAAGGATGGTCTGCGCCTCCCTGATCGGCTCATGGAACGACCAACCCAGGTGCCCTCATAGTAATCCAGGACAGGCTGGAGGACCTCAACATTATTGACAAAGTATGCCCACTCATGCAGCTCCTTAAAGACAATGGGCACATCTTCAATGGGAATGAATGCCAACACCAGGAGCATTCCGAGGTGGAGGGCAAAATCTGGGTCAGAGGTGTAATAGTCCAGGACCTCTGGGCAACCTGATATCCTACGCCACAGGGCCTGAGAATAGTGAAAAAACAGCCCCGGATCCATGCAGAGGGGAATACAGTGGACACTCCCCACCAGCTGGCGCATTCAAAATCCAGCAGGACAGTAACAGGGGCCAGTGCAGGATGTGCATTTTCAATTGCCCGAGCAGTCTGATGTAAGTCTGCACACGCCTGGGGCTTTTGTTCCCAGTGTGCATCACCTTGCACTTTTCGGCATTAAATTTCAGCTGCCAGACTTTGGACCATCTCTCCAGCCTTTACAGGTCCCTCTGCATCATCATCATCTCCCTTACCCCCTTCTCGCTGTCTACTCTGCCAAAGAGCTTAGTGTCATCTGCGAAGAGACACATCTTGCCCTGAATTCCTTCTCCTATGTCGCTGATGATCGTATTGAAAAGGACTGGACCCAGGGCTGACCCCTGTGGCACTCCGCTAGTGACCTCCCTCTCCTCAGATCTGACTCCGTTTACCACTATCCTCTGCTGTGTCCCTTCCAGCCAACTTCCCACGTATCTGACTTTGTCCGTTGCTGCATCCGGATCCTCTAGCTTCTTCAACAACCTTCTGTGAAGCACTGAGTCAAATACCTTGCTGAAGTTGAAATAGACACTAACATGTAATTGCTATAGCACTTAACATCATCACTGTTTGTGATGATACATGTAACCACCCAGTCCCCTGGGGTTACTAGAATCCCATTAGTACTAGTCTTAGGCAGGTAGAAAAGGCAGCTGGTGGGAAGCTCATTAGGGGCTTTCTGCATAATGACATCATTGTTTACTCAGCTAGCCTGAGAGTGGGATTTATTTATTTATTTAGCTTTTTGTTAACCAGGAAAGCACACTAGACAAAATAGATGCCTATTTTCAGGTGCGACCCAGGAAGTTACAAGGAAATAAGGAAGCAGATTACAAAACAGAGCTCAGGTAGATAAATATACAGATATTTCACAGTTGAGGCAGGAGAGGCAAAAAAAACGACGCATACAGTAACATACACAGGAGCAGGTAACTTAATATATAGACATTACAAACTGTGAGCAGAGAGGCACATTTCAAATATTAAAGGGTGCAAGCACAAGGAACACCGTGGGCAGGTAGAGCTAGGAAGGTAGCCGAACACAGAGTTCGGGTAGGTGCCTCTCATAGAGGACCAGTGGTATCCAGTGTGTCATTAGTTTAGGAGGGCCGCTTGATTATGTTGTTTAGAACTCTCACAGCAGCATGACCATTTCTGAGTCAGCTGCTCAGGGAAAGTTTATAATGTTCAGTTAGTCGGATTTACAGTGTCAGAGTGGCAGGAGGTATGCGAGTGGGGCTCTGAAAAGGGAGCTCTGGTCATTTCTCACCCTAGTTTTGTAAAATTTTCGGTCTGCCTGTGAAGTGGTGGAAACCGTTCACCTGCAGGACTCTTAGTTTCATGCCATAGGGAGTGAGAGGGACTGCAATGTCTGGTGGCTCCAAGGGACAATCCCCTGAAGGTCCTGAAGTTTACAGCTGCCTTAGAGAAGGACTGTGAATGGAATCTGACAAGCTACCAGACAGGAAAAGGTGACTTTCTGTTGTTCTTTCCAGGACTGGGAGGAAGGAGCAACTAATCTGTGAGTTCAGAATATGGGGAATGTGCTGGCCCAGTGGCGCTAAGGGCTAAGGCGCTGGACACCACACCTCGCACCACGCCAGTGACCTGGGTTTGGAGATGGATTCGGGTCGCTGGGGGCCGACCGGGGGAGAAGGACTGAGTGCCCGATGGCTTCCTCTCCTTCTCTGGGAAGGGGTGGGCTGCCCATCCTGCTGCTATACCGCCACCGTCTGGGAGACCACGGGCAGTGCTGCTGCAGACCAGGAAGGAGACAAGTAGGGAGGGGCCGATGTTGGCCAAGGACCGGAGCGGATGCACATCTCAGCATGCATCCATCTCATTGGTCTTCCTCGTGCACCAACATCGGAGGGGGTGGACCAAGAACAAAGGAAAATGCCCTGCACCCATTCCAGGCGATGAACCCACTGCACCACAACCACAAGAGGGACTGGGGGCAGACTCCACAGTGCGCACTTCATGTTCAAAGTTTGGGGGAGGTTGAGGGGTCCTCCCCCACCCTGCCGGTGGGGGGGGGGATCATCTGGGGGCTCTAGAGGTAAAAAGTGAAGCAACTCACCTTAGGGGCAGACTACCTGGTCCTTGAGTGGCATAGCTGTGAGGTGCTTGGGGGTTCCAAGAGAGGGACCAGGTGTGGAGCAGAGAAGGGGCAAAAAGAGAAAGTAAAAAAAAGAATATGGGGAATGTTCTCTAGAGAGGTTGTCTGGGATGTGTGTGCCCAAGATAAGGCTAGATCACACAGGCCAGGACCCCTTTTCACCTCAGGGTATTAATTTTTTTTTAAATCTTCTTTATTGTTATTTTCTTACCTCAGGATATTAATTTAAAGTTTGGAAGTCTTTAGCAATCCCATGGGGATTGAAGGCTTTCTTTTGGTGTAACCCTGAAGGAATGTCAGAGACGGTATTTGGGCAAAGGGTGGGGGAACGCCATCTGGAGTTTCAATGCAGGGCTAACTGGTTTGTTGATGGGCACCAAGGTCCCTGGGCAAAGGTCAGTGCCCAGGATGATTTTAAATGATGTGGTTCAGACCACAAGAATTTACTTTGGAAGTAGAAATGTTTTGAAAGTAGCTCAAGTATGTAGTTCAGGCCACCAGAATAACACTTTGGAAATGGAAATGTTTTGAAAGTAGCTCAAGTATATGGTTCAGGCCATGAGCATACACATTGGGAAAATGGATAGAGATGTTTCTGTGGAAAACTGTACTGCCTAGAAATGTGTTTCTGGAAAAGAGTGTACCTGTGTTGCAATGACAAACCATTGGGGGTCCGCCTGTGATTTAAAGTAACATCTGTGAATAAAGCCATACTGCACAATCCCAGTTACTGCTTTGGACAATCAGCTTATTGCTTCTGTGTGAACGTTATAGGGGCCCATCAGCAGCTAGGTCTAGCGTATGCCTAGCATCCTCTCCCCAGGACCTGGTTGTAAATACAAAGCTTAATTTTTTATTATTGTATCCCCACCCCTGTCCTTTAGATAATGAGCCTGGTATACACTCCGAGTCTAGGGGTTATACCATTTGAGTAATTCTGCCAAGTGTAAATTGCATGCCATGATTTGGGCACTGGTACTTTTGGGGGGTGTCAGCTGGGAAAAGTGGCAAGGGGGTTACATACACCATACCTTGTATATCTCTACTGTACTCTATTTATTACCTGTGCTCTGTTCTATCTTCCCTGCTGCTACTGTATCCTACCATATATAGTGTACATTTTTGTAACCCTACTGTATCCTTCTGTATTTTAAGCACACTTTATTCAGCATTGTAACTGCCTGCATTAGCGTTGTTGTACTGACATCCGGGTGGCTCCTCCTGCAACAGGAACCTTGGTTGCTGTAAGTGTACCATTCTGCAAATGAATAAATGCAAAAATGCAAGCCTGGGTCACAGCTGTCATAACTTACCTAACAGCACCCTCTAGTGCTAAGATTGCTTCAGGGAAGACACAGTGGGAAGGAGAAAAGCTTGCAAACATATAGGAACTCTTCTGCTAGAAGAAATAACCTGCGTGCCAGCTTTAGACTGATTAAATTCAACCTAAGGTGAGGTTGTATTTTTATTTATTTTTTTATTTTACTGTAATTATTTATAGGTTACACAGAGATGTTGCTCAGTAACAGAAAGTGTCATTTTCAGTGAGATCTCAGAAACAAAGTCACACAATTAAAGGGGAACAGTCAGCGCTAAGAGCCCCACACCCAAGTTGGGGGGATCTGCAATGCCGGTTCGACATCTAAGTTGTCGATCGCCATCACAGCAACGGATCTATGTTGACCGCAACTTGTGGTTGATACAAATCTGCTGGAGACCCTGGCTGTTTTTTCATTCAGGGGCTTGCACCTCCCGATCCATAAGATTCTAACACCAAATCGGAGTTGGATTGGGGAAGGGGTGCAGGACCAGGAGACAGAGTGTCGGGGTCTCGGGCAGACTATTACAGCGAAAACGTCGATGTTATCGGCATCTATGTTTTTGCTGTAATTGTGTCACCATAGAGGGGGCATACCAGTGTGGTATTGGTCTCAATTAGCAGTTTTTGAACAAGAATTTTTTTTTTTACTTATTTTCCATTGCAGTATAGTAAGTTGTGTCAGGCCACTTCTGCTGGCTCCCACCCTGACATTTGCTGTAACCAGGAATTCTGGAATCCCTTACAGCTGACATCAGAGGCTGGGCTACAGCTGTGGAAGATTCAACAGCCTGAAATACATGTTAGAGTTCTATAAGCTCTTATCTTGTGATGCTGGTCCTGTTGTCTTCTTCCCAGGGGCTAAGCACAGTCACAGAGAACTGTACTTAGCCCCAGAACAGTGGGGCTGGCAAACAGCTGATTTGAGTTTGCTGTAATATGCTCTGCAGGCTGTTGACATTGCCACAGCTGCAGCCCAGCTCTGTCATCAGCCACAGGGGATTCTGGGACTTCTGGCTACAGCAAATTTCAGCTTGGGGCTATTCCCATTTAAGATCAAATCACAGCACAAACACAGAAGGATAAAGTAGGCTAAAATAAAGCGGTCTGCTTTTGCTATAATACCTAGGGTACCCTATGGCATAAACTGGTCAAGTTATTAATTGGCACGTACAGTACTTAATCATTTGAAAAAATATCACATCACTGCCAGGATTAAGGTATGGGTGGGAACATCTTGTGAGATGACAGAAGAACTCTCCTCCAGTAGAGGAGTAAGTCAGGAGTCTATTCTGACCCTGACCCTGTTCAACCTTTATGTTAATGGTTTAGTTGATGACCTAGAGGGCTCAGTTCTCAAAGGCATATGAATGCTGCAAGCTCCGGCGCATGGGTCTTGCGGCATTCCCTGCATGCAATCGAGATTCTCAATCCCATGCACCGCAAGCCTCTAGTTGGACCAGCTTTTGCTGGTTTAACTTCAGGGACCTTTTTATGGGGCTTGCTCCCTATATGTGATGCAAGCCACCGTAAAGGGGGTAAAGTGTTGAAAAAGTGTTTGGCCTATGTGAATAGGGTTCACAGTGCAGCAATGGATTCGGGGCAGCATAATGTTTGATGCAGGGCTTGTGAACCTTTGAGAACCTTTGAGAATCGAGCCCAGAGTGTCATTTTCATTTACCAAAAATTCTAAACAGAAGCCTTGCCTTTTTACTCTACGTCTTGGGTTACCTGTGTTAAGCTAACTCTGTGGGCATAAGGCCTTTAGCTGTACCTCATGCCTCACAGCCCCTTAGATGGTAACCCAGCCCTTGATTATGCCTAAATGCTTATTTTTCTGAGGCTAGCTTGTAGAGGAAGCTCTGAATACTGTACAGACTGGCTGACAAACAGGGGCTTAAAACAAACACTAATATGACCAAGATACATTGTAGTGGAAAAAATTCAAAGTTTATGTGATATCTGGGAAAGCACAAACTTCAAACAGTCTCAGGTTACAATTATTTGTGCATGATCATTTCAGACAATCTCTAGTGGAACAAAAGCACTGAACACAGGGTTCTTATGGCCAGTCATTCACTGAAGGGCATTATAGAATTCAACATTAAGTTCAATGTGTGGCAAATAGCTCAGTGCTTGTGTATGCTTATGGGCTGACTGGTATGCTTGGTGTTTATAACGTGAGCTTTGGCGCTTCCCAGCATCTCACCCTGGGTAGAATAGTGGGTAGGTGTAGACTTAAGGCCCAAACAGAAGTAGCGAAACTGACTACCTCCTCCAACTCCGGAGAGTCAGTGTCAGTGGCTCAGTAGGTAGCACACTCACCACTGAGGCCCGGAGATCAGAGGGCTGTGGGTTCAGTTCCCACATCTGGCATTTGGGTTAATATCCCAGTACTGACACTGTAGTGCAGCATGAGAGGGGTGCTGCACTTCTGAGGTGCTGTCTTTCGGATGAGACGTTAAACCAAGGTCCCATCTGCCTGGACTGGTGGTAGTTCAGGTGGATGTTAAAGATCCCATGGCACTTATCGAAAAGAGTAGGGAAATTTCCCCGGTGTCCTGGCGAAATTTCCCTCATTCACTAAAAATACCACCAACAGCTTAATCTGGTTCAAGGTCAGTTGGCATTCATCTGTATCCCCCTCCCCCGGGTCGTGCCTGAAAATAGGCAGGATTTGTCTAGTGCACTTACCCGGTCAACAAAAAATAAATAAAATAAATAGAGTGTGGTCCGTAGTCAGGACAGGAAAAACCCTCTTAGGGGGAAACCTCCGAGGACCCAGGCTACTGACCTGCCCATCCTCTGGGCATACTAAGAGGAGAATAATCCTAAATGGGCTAGGTTTAAGTATAGTTACATCCAGGAGTATGGTCTGGTGTAGCTGGTGGAATCTAGTTCATGATCGAGATAAGCAAGGGGTCAGTGCTGCAGATGAAGGTTCGAGCAGATGGAATATCCAACTGGAATAATGATCGGATGCTGAAACAATGGCTGATCCAAGTCTGAGATAGAATGACTGCTGTAGTTCCATAGCACGGCCTTGGAATATTAGATAGAGCTGCATAGTGGGACTGTTTGTTAGGATGGCTGGAACCTGCAGCAGGTTGGCTTTCATTGTAGTATGAGCACGATCCAAGGATAGGAAGATGGTAGTCTTTGTAGGAATGGCGGGAGCCCACGTGGTCTGCCATTGCAGCAGTACAGAATAATGCAAGACATAGAGGACGAGAGTCACTGAGGCGGATGGAACTGAGAAAAGTACCAGATAAGGCCCGTCATGGGCATGCTTAAGTGGGATGGCAAGACCCCACGTGGTTCGCCATCACCTTGAAGATGTTAGGCATTAACCTGTGATGGTGATAGTAGGCTCAAAGGTAGGCTAGCTCAGGAATGATATTCGCATGGAGTCCTGAAGAATGAAGAAGTCATGAATGAGTGACTGAGTCTCACGTGGACAGTACTGGGAAGCGAGACCCCAATTAGAGTCTGCCATAGTGTGAGAAGAGATCCATTGTTTTATAGTAGAGGATGGGCTCCTGTTGAGGGGGGAATATACTGGAAGGATGATAGGACCTCAAGGGGTTTGCGGAGATACCTGCATGACTAGAAATTGCTGATGAAAACTGGGTCGGAGATAAGTCCATCAACAATGGCCTACAGGTAAGTTGGAGGGAAGCAAAGGTCACAGAAGTTGGAATGGGAGATAAGGAATAAGGGGAAGGGTGTCAAGGGACATGTAGCAGAGGGATAGTGGGACCCCTCGTGATCCGCCAACACCATGGAAGGGAACAATCTAGGAGGCAAGGGGTACCCTCAGGAGCCAGAGTATGTTGCAGTCCCACATATGTACTCTATGAAATGAAGAGGAATACTAAGATATGGCAGGGCCATTTCGCAGACATAGATGTATGGGATGGCAGGACCCCATGTGGTCCACCATTGGCATAAATAAGCTAAATAAGGAACAGATGCAGGACTCCTCTGACTGTTGAACTTAAGCATGTTTTTCAAGGAAGGACAACCTGACATCAAGCAATCTGCAGTATGGGGACTTGCAGGAGCAATGAGTTGAATCCCTTGGAGTAGATGGTGAGTGAGAAGGCGGGACCCTCCATGGTCCATCATTGTGCTGCAGACATTGCACAGGAAATGAAAGGCGGGACCCCTTGCCCCATGGAGTAATGTGGAATAGGGATAGCAGGCCCCACGTGGTCCGGTATTGCTGCATTGCTTGGAGAGCATGAATGGGAAGGTGAGACCCCACATGGTTCGTCTTCACCATGGAAGCAGTAGTGCCTGATAAGGATAGCGTGACTCCATGTGGTCCACCATCACCGTATCTGAGTAATGCATTTCCTTCCATCAAGTAGTGTGCTATAGAGATGCCGGGACCCCACGTGGTCTGCCACGCCACATCACGAGCAGTACAAGATTGGGAAGACGAGGCCCCACGTGGTTTGGCTTCACTGTGGAAGGGAGCAAAAGTTGAGGAAACATCTGCAATTAATATAGTGCCTTAAGTAAATGCCTTCGTTGTTGCAATAATGAATGGTCTGAGGAAAAGATGGGGACACTGCAGGGGCTGAGTGTGAGATTAGAAGCAGTTGCGATATGAGAAGGGCCCCCTTGTGAGGCATGGCAGAATGGAAGGGGAACTCTAAGTCAGGTATGGCCACAATTATCGGTGCATGTAGAGCTGCGGAAGTAAGGAACATGTAATAAATAACGAAAGACTGATCGTATGATCCTGGAGAAGCAGTAGCTCTTAAAGATGGAAATCTGTACACAGATTCCTGGAATAATGCAATACTCACAACCTTACCAACCTATGAAAGGTCTGGCTGGACTGCAATAAAACCCCTAGGCACAATGGGCTGTCTTCAAACAATAATGGAGCTCTGCGCTTTGAGGAAAACACTACAGGGGGGTCTGGGCAGGCTCAGTGAAGATGCTAGAACTGAGGAGGTTAAAGATATGGAAGCAAATGGCATATTTGGTGAGATTAATGATCGCTCACCTACTACCTCCATAAGCATTTGAGATATTGAAGGACAAGCAATACCACTAGGTGAGAGCAAATCATAAATATCACACAGCCACTTGAGAGAGTTATATACACATTTCAAAATAGGGAAGAAAGACAGACAACAGGCTTTCAGGGAGCCCTGGGATGCAGACCTGCAGGTCACCGCATCTCGCCTTAGCCTCGGTAGTTTCTTGTAGATTGTCCATGTGTTGTACCTGAAGGAGCAAAGGGGGAATGGAAGGAAAATAAGAATAATAGGCCAGTACTAAAATACTGCTGCAGGAAACAAATGGGGCAGAACCCAGGACAAGGGGAAATAAAGGAAAGCACAGCGAGGTTATTCTTATTTTGTGGTCTGAATGGTATTATAGGGCTTGGATGCAGTAAGTGCCCCAGGACAGGCCAGGAGATTTGGAGTTCAAGAAAGAGGGGAGCCGGTACCTCCAATGGGGTGAACTGACGTTGGGAAGAGGAGACACCAAATCCAGTTGAATTCCTGCAAGGGCTGTCCGTAGATCCAGTTGTGGGGAAGAAAGCGCAAGTGCGTGTGTGTCCCACTGGAATCAAGTCATGTCTGGAGCATGACTGAAGTCAAATGGCAGCCACTGCGAATGGCAGTGGCTGCAAGTTAAGCCGTAAAGCCACAGGGTGGCTAAAAGTTCATGGGGAGAAACCCAAGGAAGCAGCATTGAGAGATACCGGACAAAAAAACAACAGCCAAGGAGGAAATCCAGGAACGCGAAAGCGGTGAGAGAACTAGAACGAGGTAGCATGGCGGCCAGGGAGAAAAGGGCCCAAAAGAAACAGAGGAAGACAAGAAGGTACAGGGAACCAGGTGGGGGGCAAGGAACAAGGAGAGCAGAATGAAGGGAAGGCACAAGGGGGTGAGGGTAGGACACGAGCGGAACAAAGAGGAGGAGGAAAGAACAGAAGAAGAAGATCAGCAGGTGGAGAAATGAATGAGGAGGGAACACAGAAGCAGGACAAGAAGCAGGGGAGGAAGGCCACAACTGGCCAGCCACACAGCCGCACTGCCAAAATGCTCTAAGCAGAGCGGGAGGTGGCCTGCTGTTTATATAGGGAATCGGGGAGGAGCTATTTCCCCATCATTACAGGCTAAAACCTTCCAATTATAGGAGTTATAACCCTGCTGCAGCTCCAGAGGTTTATCGTTTGGGAAATCTGGGACACTGAGTTTTTTTAAGCACTACAAGGGGCAACCCAAAAATATGGGATAATAGGTGTCCTGTATGGATTCCATATGGGACAGGCAATTTTAACCTTAAATACGGGATATCCCATAAAATACGGGACTGTTGGCAACCCTAGCCAGGAACCCTTTTCACCTCAGGGTATTAATTTAAAGTAAAGTTTGGGAGTCTTCAGCAATTCAGTGGGGTTTGAAGGCTTTCTTTTGGTGTAACCCTGAAGGAATGGCAGAGACTGTATTTGGGGCAAAGGGTGGGAGGAACGCCATCTGGAGTTTCAATGCAGGGCTTACAGGTTTGTTGATGGGCACCAAGGTCCCCTGGGCAAAGGTCAATGCCCAGGATGATTTTAAATGATGTGGTTCAGGCCACGAGAATTCACTTTGGAAATTAAAATGTTTTGAAAGTTGCTCAAATATGTAGTTCAGGCCACAAGAATACACTTTGGAAATGTTTTGAAAGTACTGGTAGCTCAGGTATATGGTTCAGGCCATGGGCATACACTTTGGGAAAATGGATAGAGATGTTTCTGTGGAAAACTGTACTGCCTAGCAAGGTGTTTCTGGACAAAGAGTGTACCTGTGTTGCAATAACAAACCATTGGGGGCCAGCCTGTGCTTTAAGTAACATCTGTGAATAGGCATACTGCACAATCCCAGTTACTGCTTTGGACAATCAGCTTATTGCTTCTGTGAGAAGGTTATTGGGGCCCCTCAGTAGTTAGGTCTAGCATATGCCTAGCATCCTCTCCCCTGGACCTGGTTGTAAATACAAAGGTTCGTTTTTATGGCTGTGGGTGGAGCCTACAGCCATTTAGCTATCTGTAGCTTGAAAATGGAGTTTGTGGAACACATTTTTTTGGACTTTTCAATGTATCCTTTCACATCTACAAATCACTATGACAATGAAAATAAAATAATCCCTTCTTTCTGTTTAGAATGTTGGAGACATAACTCCAAGCTACTTATCTGATGGCCATTAGGAAACTGAAACAGCTTGTTAAATATTGGTTGCCTATTAAACTGGAGATTTGTTTATCCCCTTTGAAATGCAACAGCTTGCACATTTACATGATTAGCATTTGAAAATTACTTACTACTAACTTCAGTTGCGGATGAATATCTTTCAAGAAAGAGTCATACCTCATAAATGTTACCCTTTCCCAGCAAATGTTGTAAAGATTTACACTATTTTTAACCTCTTAAGATCTATCTGATAAAATGCCAGGTCTTCAGTAAACTACACAGACTAAATACATACATTTCTTTTTGACAGAAAAGATCCAGAAGCAAATGATTTGATACCTTTTTTTTGGACCGGCATAGATGTTGCACAAAAAGGAACAAAGTGCTCTGGCTTTTGGACCAACCAGGTCCTTCTTCAGGAGCTTAATGACAGTTATTTAGAAAATCCCATACTATTAACACCTAGATAATGCATAAAAAACAGAAATAATTCTCATTGGTTTAACATATACATTTAAAACATAACAGAAGATTACTTCAGAGAAGCTAATCAACACCAGTCTGCTTTTAGCTGAGAAGTCCCTGAAGGTCAAAGGTTATCAAGAAATATCAGCAAACAGAGAGTTCTTCTCACACCAATTTTAAAATGTCTCAGTACCTTTCAAGGAAGCATTCTACTGATAACAAAACCTTGGAATACTAGTCTCCATAATACTTGTAAGATGAGCTTACAACTTTTATTGCATTAGGGACCTGGGGATAATCATATCAGATGACCTTACGGTTAGCAAGCAATGTGAGAAGGCAGTAGGGAGGGCTGGGGGTATACTGGGATGTATAGGGAGAGGCATCAGCAGCAGAAAACAGGAAGTTGTTATCCCTCTGTACAGACAGTTGGTGAGACCCCATCTGGAGTACTGTGTCCAGTTCTGGAGACCCCATCTCCACAAGGACATAGACAGGATAGAAGCAGTCAGGAGGAGGAACTAAAATGGTGCAGGGTCTGCAAGAGAGAGCCGTATGAGGAGAGACTAAAGGAACTTAATATGTATACCCTTGAGGAAAGAAGGGAGAGGGGGGACATGATAGAAACTTTTAAGTACCTCAGTGGAATCAACAAAGTCCAAGAGGGTAGCATTTTTCAGAAAAAGAGACTTGCAAGAACAAGGGGACACAATTTAAAGATAGAAGCAGGGAGGTTCAGGGGCAATGTGAGGAAGTATTATTTCACAGAGAGGGTAGTGGATGCATGGAACAGCCTTCCTGAGGAGGTTGTGGGGTCTAAAACTGTGGGAGAATTCAAGAATGCATGGGACAGACATAAGGCAATTCTTGTGGGGGGTAGGAAGAAATAGGCTGTTGGTTAACTAGGATCTGCGGCCTATCCTGTAGGTAGGTAAATGGGCAGACTAGATGGGCCTAGTGGTCCTTATCTGCCATCAAAGTCTATGTTTCTATGCAAGTGTCCTTGTGTTTTAAAGAACAGTCATTGAAAGACAAAATGCAGAAATGAGGCCTAATTGCAAGTTGAAAACAAGCCTCAAATTAAACATACCCACACACACACATATATGTATAAAGTCATACATATATGGCATACAGAAGGTTTAAAGTGAAGTTTACTCAAAGTGAGCAAATGTTTCGCACAAAATGTAATATAGAACTTAACTTGAGACATTTTCCCCAACTATACTGTCAACCAGTTAATACATCGCATAAACTTTAAAGCTTTCAGTGTTGTAACAGGATTTAAAGCATGATAATATGAGTTGTAAGTATAAGTGCAAAATAAAAAAACAAAAAACAAAACTACTTGTCAAGGACCCCCAAGAAAATGAGACCATGAGCCTGATATGTACAGATTTCAACGCAGTGTCAGTGTATAACAAACATGTACAGAATCAGTCTAAGGAACCTAATTAAAACTCCTAGGAATAAAATCCCCCAGCACCCCCCTTCCCTGGGAAAGATAACCAGTAGGAATGAAATATATGTACAAGAGTCCTAATACATCATAATTCGCACCAGTCTTTGCAATATTTACCCAACGGAATTAAACCTTTTATGAACCCCCAAGTAAATTATCATCTTAATATGAACAGATTTAAAAATGTGACAGTATGTAATCCACCCACTGAGAATTAGTAGAAGGAAGTAAATGTTCACTATATATGAGAACTAAGAGTCCTAGCCACTGTAACATCATGTCATCTGCCTGAATGAAAGCCTACCTCAATATCACCATAATAACCACACCCACTATACCCACAAAAACCATCCCAACACCAACATAAAATTGTCCCATGCCACACTCTCCCCACACATACATGTGTATACACACACACACACACACACACACACACACCAACACAACACACACAGCAAATACAACACAACACACACACACACACACACACACACACACCACACCACACCACACACACACATTCACACAGTGCTAAGGTGAGAAGCCAACATGTGGATAACCAGAAATTAACAAAATCAAAGGCTCACTGAAGAACTAAAGTATTTATGTCCATCCTCTAAAGTAAAAGTCTGTGTAAGTTCAAGTGGAATAATGTGTCATATATGTTTTTTTTGTTTTGACAGAAGGGCTGCGGCCTGCTTCCCAAACATAATAGATAAGAGCTACTGAGATCTCTTATAGTAAGAGAGAGTGTATGTGTGTGGTGGTGGGTGGGGGGTGGGGGGCAGTCAAACTCTGGCAAGGGAGACCTCATCTAATGAATTAACTGCTGACAAACCATGAGTGATACAGAAGCAAATGATCTGATACCTTTTATTGGACCATGTAATAAAAATAACTTATACCATTTATAAAATTCCTGATCAAACAACTGCAAACAGAAGACTGTTTTTTTGTCATTTTATAATATGATATACTGAGTGTGTATTTACTGAGTTGCTGGATGAGGGCCTTGATAAAATAATAACATTTACTTAACTCATTCAAGATTCCATCAGGTGGACAGAAAAAAGTCTATGAGAATTTGTCTGAAAACTAACAACTATAACATGCAAAATAGCATTTGTGTGTGTGTGTGTGTGTGTGTGTGTGTGTGTGTGTGTGTGTGTGTGTGTGTGTGTTATATATACAGTATATATATATATATATATATATATATATATATATATATATATATATATATATATGTGTGTGTGTGTCTCTATTTGCAATAAATTTGTTTACAGGTAGTACTAGTATCTTTTGAAAGATTGTCTGACTTGTGATTACAACTTGTGAGTATAGTTCATGAAATAATGAGCTTGATATTTGTTATTTCATATAGTCCCCCATTATGCCTTATGCATAGCATAGAAATCCAAATCATTCCGAGGCCATCGTGACATATAATATTAATACTGAGCAGCAAATCAGAGCTCTTTTCCTAATAAAAGGCTGCTCATATAATAAAGAACAAAGTAATAAATAAGGAACCAGTGGCTTATGGAAAATCTACAGGGATTTATACAGGGATTTGATTCTGCCTTTGTGGGGAACACACAGGGAAAATGAAGGTTTCTTACAGAGCAATGGTTATTTGGATCTGGGAGCACTGAATATTTCTTATCCTGTATTTTGTATCCTGGACAGAGCAGGGGAGATGCTGCATCTCATTGTCACAGGGATGTTCATTTACACATTTTTGCACTGTATTTACTCAGGCTGTCCCAGATTAGATGCAGTATCTTGTTTTCAGTGGGGTCATGATTTTACCATTTTTATAATGTATTTATTCAGGCTACCTAGTCCAGGGTCCCCATATTCAAAGAAGATATGCAGTGCATCCCAGTGGAAAAGGGAGATGTGCCACACAATTCCAACAATGCGCAGCAGCGCGATATTCAAACGTGCGGGATGTGCCTGCCACAAGGGAATGGGCCAGAGCTCACACAAATGGTATGCTGTTCAAGTCGAGGGAGCAATTCCTTGCACATGCTGTGCTGCAGCATATTCAGTGGGAATGTGCCCCTCACAGTCCAGAGCACCGTGGCCCGCAGTTAGGCCACGAATAGCTGGCCTAACCTGGTGGGCCACCCACCCACAGGCAGGCTGCAGATGTGCACCCAGGTGCACAGTAGCCTGGCAGCCCTGGTGGACTAGAGGTACCCCCTTTCCATCCCCAGTCTAGTCAACTCCATCTCTGGACAGCTCCATAGTGTAGGGCCCTCCACAGATCTGACTGCACCAGAGGAAACTATGGTCCATATCCATAGTCTAGAGGACTCCCATCCACCGCCCCTGTTCACAGATACCCTCACTCCCCCCATACCCAACCTGTCCAAAGACTGGTACTGCCCTCCATACCCTGCCATGGCCAGCCTTTGACTGCACTGAACCCAGGCTGGGGACCTGCATTCTGGAATGACCCAACTGGCTGTGCCCTGCATTGAGGCACCATGCCAGCTGTGGATCCACCAGTGTATACAGCCGAGTGTACGTCCCAGGCAAATTAAAGAAGGAATTTACATACCTCCAATACATGCCTTGCAGGTACTGTATCTTTCTGCTGTCATACACTGCTGCAAGACCACACTCTCCCCTGTTTCCCTGTGTAACATGCCACCCTCCAGACTGCTGAAGAATTCTGGGTGCCATATAGTGCAGTATCCTGTAATGCCATTTGCAGTGCATGCTTCAGGCTATAGATAGTTCATCCATGGTTCCCAATTTTACATACAAATAAGAGGTCAGCTGTAACATGCCTGTTTTGGGACCTGTGTGAGTGGGTACAGCATTGGCCATCACCCACACTGAGCAGTGCAATGGCACCAGGATGATGGATCCGCATGCCAGTGCCTGAGGAGTATGGGCACTGGGTGTTATCACCCATACACAGCTCATGCCTATGTACAACACATTCCAGCAGCCTACTGCGAGTGCTCTACCACCCACCGATAGAGTGGTATGACCCCATTACACACCCAATTGTCACAACTGGATGGGCGGGGAGGCAGGAAGGGGGGTGTCTGTGTACCATTGAGGGGGATCGGGGGCCACTACACTATGGACATGGACTGTAGGTGTATTCATATGCAATTAGGGATAGCATTGGGGCCCCTACAATATGGAACCGATAGAGTCTGGACTCTGGTACAATTGGGGCTGATGGAACAGATGGGTGGGTGCCACTATACCACCTGAGACTTCTGGGCCTGTCCCACATGGGAGTGATTGGGGTCAGGGCTTGGAGGTGAGAGCTGCTCTAGAGCAGTCATCCCCATGCCAACATGGAAATGGGCTGGTAATGAGCATGCATAAGGCCCCTTTGTACCCTGCAAGCTCAATTAGTTCATTTGCATTCCTGGGCTGAATATCACCCATGGGGGCTGCAGTACATACCAGTATGTGCCCATTGGTGCTGGAACTTTTTGAAAAGTGGTAAGGCCAAAGATGTAAGAGGTAAATTCTTCCCTACTAAATACATTAACATCATTGCAAAAAGTGATAGGGCCACTTATGAAAGTGGTAGGGCCATGGCCCTAGTGGCCCCCCCGTTCCGGCACCTATGTATGTGCCACACATTCCCCCTGGAAGGTGTTCATTGGGGTCACCCTGGATGCAACTGACTTGGCTGCCACCTGCACTGCGACTCCTGTCCAGGGTCACATTTTCAACAAGAACGTTGAAGCCTGCCAGGATGAAGTGCAGTGTCACAGGTTTACTACATGACAAAAGGGATTAACTCCCTTTGAAACTGCATTGTTTGCTGCAGTAACTCTACTGTAGAATTCTGCAGTGCTGTGCTTCATCCTGGTGGGCTTCACTATATGCACACCCTGTACCGGTGGCGCATTCTCTTTGAATATTGTATCAGTGCCGAACAGCGCACCCTCTTTGCGTAGTGCAACATAATATTGTGTAGATGTAGAGCCCCACTGAAAATAAGATGCCATTTCTTCTGTGAACTATCGAGGCTAAATATATAGCAATCAGCAGGCATACTCCAGGAA
This sequence comes from Neoceratodus forsteri, assembly GCA_016271365.2. Taxonomy (NCBI): domain Eukaryota; kingdom Metazoa; phylum Chordata; order Ceratodontiformes; family Ceratodontidae; genus Neoceratodus; species Neoceratodus forsteri. The sequence goes on along the minus strand of CM028130.1, from coordinate 532,878,741 downwards.
AACACATTGTAAAAATGTGTACAAGGAAGACCACATACGGAAGGCAGTATAGCGCAGTGGTCTAGGGCTCTGAGCTGCAAATCTGGTGACATCCAGCAGACCAGACCTGGGTTTGAATCCCACAGCTTCCACGTGCATACTGTGTGACCCTGAGCAAGTCACTTAACCTCCTTGTGCTCCCAGGTCGCTCCTGTAAGAAAGCTTTCAGCTTAGTGTGCTATACCTGGTTAAACAACTAAATAAAAAAAAAAACATTGAAACTGCCTTTCCACAGATCTGCATTGTGCAGTTCATTAGAAATAATGGGTGAAAGCATCCCCAAAGTTCTTCTCAGCCATATCGGCTCTGACCTGAGTTTGTTTAGTATTGTACACCCCCCCCCCCCGTCCTTTAGATAATGAGCCTGGTATACACCCCAAGTCTAGGAGTGGTACTATTTGAGTAATTCTGCCAAACGTAAATTGCTTGCCATGATTTAGGCACTGGTACTTTTTGGGGGTGCCAGCTGAAAAAAAGTGGCAAGGGAGTTACATACACCATACCTTGTATATCTCTACTGTACTCTATTTATTCTCTGTGCTCTGTTCTAGCTTCCGTGCTGCTACTGTATCCTACCATATATAGTGTACATTTTTGTAATCCTGCTGTATCCTTCTGTATTTAAGTACAATTTATTCAGCATTGTAACTACCTGCATTAGCGTTGTTGTACTGACATCTGGGTGGCTCCTCCTGCAACAGGAACCTTGGTTGCTGTAAGTGTACCCAGTGCAAATGAATAAATGCAAAAATGCAAGCCTGAGTCACAGCTGTCATAACTTACCTAACAGCACCCTCTAGTGCAAAGATTGCTTCAGGGAAGACACAGTGGGAAGGAGAAAAGCTTGCAAACATATAGGAACTCTTCTGCTAGAAGAAATAACCTGCGTGCCAGCTTTAGACTGATTAAACTCAACTTAAGGTGAGGTTGTATTTTTATTTATTTTTTTTCTATAATTATTTGTAAGTTACACAGAGATGTTGCTCAGTAAGAGAAAGCATCATTTTCAGTGAGAGCTCAGAAACAAAGTCACACGATTAAAGGGGAACAGTCAGCACTAAGAGCCCCACACCCAAGTGTGGGGCTGGTCTCAATTAGCTGTTTGTGTGCAAGAATTTTTTTTTTACTTATTTTCCACCGCAGTATAGTAAGTTGTGTCAGGCCAATTCTGCTGTCTCCCACCCTGACATTTGCTGTAACCAGGAATTCTGGAATCCCTTACTGCTGACGTCAGAGCTGGGCTACAGCTGTGGAAGATTCAACAGCCTGAAACCATGTTAGAGTTCTATAAGCTCTTATCTTGTGTATGCTGGTCCTGTTGTCTTCCCAGGGGCTAAGCACATTCACAGAGAACTGTACTTAGCCCCAAAACAGTGGGACCGGAAAACAGCTGATCTGAGTTTGCTGTAATATGCTCTGCAGGCTGTTGATATTGCCACAGCTGCAGCCCAGCTCTGTCGCCAGCCTCAGGGGATTCTGGGACTTCTGGGTACAGCAAATTTCAGCTTGGGATTCAGAAGCATCAACTATATACAATCTAATATGCTGCAGTAAACAGAAAGTAAAAGAAACATATTTTGCAAACAAAGTGCAAATTGGGATCAGCCCAGTTGAGTGTGGGGCTCTTAGTGCTGACTGGTCCCATTTAAGATCAAATCACAGCATAAACACAGAAGGATAAAGCAGGCTAAAATAAAGTGGTCTGCTTTTGCTATAATACCTAGGGTACCCTATGGCATAAACTGGTCAAGTTATTAATTGGCATGTACAGTACTTAATCATTTGAAAAAATATCACATCACTGCCTGGATTAAGGTATGGGTGGGAACGTCTGGTGAGATGACAGAAGAACTCTTCTCCAGTAGAGGAATAAGTCAGGAGTCTATGCTGACCCCTACCCTGTTCAACCTTTTATGTTAATGGTTTAGTTGATGACCTAGAGGGCTCAGTTCTCAAAGGCATATGAATGCTGCAAGCTCCGGCACATGGATCTTGCAGCATTCCCTGTCCAGCAATCGAGATTCTCAATCCCGTGCACCGCAAGCCTCTAGTTGGACCAGCTTTTGCTGGTCTAACTTTGGGGACCTTTTTATGGGACTTGCGCCCCATATATGTAATGCAAGCCACAGTAAAGGGGGTAAGGTGTTGAAAAAGTGTTTGACCTATGTGAATAGGGTTCATAGTGCAGCAATGGATTCGGGGCAGCATAGGGTTTGATGAAGGGCTTGTGAAAGCCCTGCATCAACCTTCGAGAACCTTTGAGAATCAAGCCCAGAGTGTCATTTTCATTTACCAAAAATTCTAAATAGGAGACTTGCCTTTTTACTCTATGTCTTGGGTTACCTGTGTTAAGCTAACCCTAGGGGCATAAGGCCCTTAGCTGTGCCTCATGCCTCACAACCCCTTAGATGGTAACCCAGCCCTTGATTATGCCTAAATGCTTATTTTTCTAAGGCTAGCTTACAGAGGAAGCTCTGAATACTGTACAGACTGGCTGAAGAACAGGGGCTTAAAACAAATACTAATATGACCAAGATACATTGTAGTGGAAAAAATTCAAAGTTTATGTGATGTCTGGGAAAGCACAAACTTCAAACAGTCTCAGAGTACAATTATTTGGGCATGATCATTTCAAACAATCTCTAGTGGAACAAAAGCACTAAACACAGGGTTCTTATGGCCAGTCATTCACTGAGGGGCATTATAGAATTCAACATTATGTTCAATGTGTGGCAAATAGCTCAGTGCTTGTGTATGCTTATGAGCTGACTGGTATGCTTGGTGTTTATAACGTGAGCTTTTGGCGCTTCTCCACATCCCACCCTGGGTAGAATAGTGGGTAGGTGTAGACTTAAGGCCCAAACAGAAGTAGCGAAACTGACTACCTCCTCCAACTCCGGAGAGTCAGTGTCAGTGGCTCAGTAGGTAGCACACTCACCACTGAGGCCCGGAGATCAGAGGGCTGTGGGTTCAGTTCCCACATCTGGCATTTGGGTTAATATCCCAGTACTGACACTGTAGTGCAGCATGAGAGGGGTGCTGCACTTCTGAGGTGTTGTCTTTCGGGATGAGACGTTAAACCAAGGTCCCATCTGCCTGGACTGGTGGTAGTTCAGGTGGATGTTAAAGATCCCATGGCACTTATCGAAAAGAGTAGGGAAATTTCCCCGGTGTCCTGGCCAAATTTCCCTCATTCACTAAAAATACCACCAACAGCTTTATCTGGTTCAAGGTCAGTTGGCATTCATCTGTATCCCCTTCCCCCGGGTCGTGCCTGAAAATAGGCAGGATTTGTCTAGTGCACTTACCCAGTCAACAAAAAGTAAATAAATAAAATAAATAGAGTGTGGTCCGTAGTCAGGACAGGAAAAACCCTCTTAGGGGGAAACCTCCGAGGACCCAGGCTACTGACCTGCCCATCCTCTGGGCATACTAAGAGGAGAATAATCCTAAATGGGCTAGGTTTAAGTATAGTTACATCCAGGAGTATGGTCTGGTGTAGCTGGTGGAATCTAGTTCATGGTCGAGATACGCAAGGGGTCAGTGCTGCAGATGAAGGTTCGAGCAGATGGAATATCCAACTGGAATAATGATCGGATGCTGAAGCAATGGCTGATCCAAGTCTGAGATAGAATGACTGCTGTAGTTCCATAGCACGGCCTTGGAATATTAGATAGAGCTGCATAGTGGGACTGTTTGTTAGGATGGCTGGAACCTGCAGCAGGTTGGCTTTCATTGTAGTATGAGCACGATCCAAGGATAGGAAGGTGGTAGTCTTTGTAGGAATGGCGGGAGCCCACGTGGGTCTGCCATTGCAGCAGTACAAAATAATGCAAGACATAGAGGACGAGAGTCACTGAGGTGGATGGAACTGAGAAAAGTACCAGATAAGGCCCGTCATGGGCATGCTTAAGTGGGATGGCAAGACCCCACGTGGTTCGCCATCACCTTGAAGATGTTAGGCATTAACCTGTGATGGTGATAGTAGGCTCAAAGGTAGGCTAGCTCAAGAACGATATTCGCATGGAGTCCTGAAGAATGAAGAAGTCATGAATGAGTGACTGAGCCTCACGTGGACAGTACTGGGAAGCGAGACCCCGATTAGAGTCTGCCATAGTGTGAGAAGAAATCCATTGTTTTATAGCAGAGGATGGGCTCCTGTTGAGGGGGGGAATATACTGGAAGGATAATGGGACCTCAAGGGGTTTGCAGAGATACCTGCATGACTAGAAATTGCTGATGAAAACTGGGTCCGAGATAAGTCCATCAACAATGGCCTACAGGTAAGTTGGAGGGAAGCAAAGGTCACAGAAGTTGGAATGGGAGATAAGGAATAAGGGGAAGGGTGTCAAGGGACATGTAGCAGAGGGATGGTGGGACCCCTCGTGATCAGCCAACGCCATGGAAGGGAACAATCTAGGAGGCAAGGGGTACCCTCAGGAGCCAGAGTATGTTGCAGTCCCAAGTAAGGGAGGTGGAACCCCCACGTATGTATTCTATGAAGTGAAGAGGAATACTAAGATATGGCAGGGCCATTTCGCAGACATAGATGTATGGGATGGCGGGACCCCATGTGGTCCGCCATCGGCGTAAATAAGCTGAATAAGGAACAGATGTAGGACTCCTCTGACCGTTGAACTTAAGCATGTTTTCAAGGAAGGACAACCTGACATCATGCAATCTGCAGTATGGGGACTTACAGGAGCAATAAGTTGAATCCCTTGGAGTAGATGGTGAGTGAGAAGGCGGGACCCTCCATGGTCCGTCATCATTTAGCAGACATTGTGCAGGAAATGAAAGGCGGGACCCCTTGCCCCATGGAGTAATACAGAATAGGGATAGCGGGACCCCATGTGGTCTGCTATCGCTGTATTGCTTGGAGAGCATGAATGGGAAGGTGAGACCCCACATGGTTCGCCTTCGCCATGGAAGCAGTAGTGCCTGATAAGGATGGCGGGACTCCACGTGGTCCACCATCACCGTATCTGAGTAATGCACTTCCCTCCATCAAGTAATGTGATATAGAGATGCCGGGATCCCACATGGTCTGCCATGCCATATCATGAGCAGTACATGAATGGGAAGGTGAGACCCCACATGGTTCTTCTTCGCCATGGAAGCAGTAGTGCCTGATAAGGACGGCAGGACTCCAAGTGGTCTGCCATCACCGTATCTGAGTTATGCATTTCCCTCCATCAAGTAGTGTGCAGTAGAGATGCCGGGACCCCACGTGGTCTGCCATCGCCATATCACGAGCAGTACAAGATTGGGAAGACGAGACCCCAAGTGGTTTGGCTTCACTGTGGAAGGGAGCAAGATTTGAGGAACCATCTGCAATTAATATAGCGCCTTAAGTAAATGCCTTCGTTGTCGCAATGATGAATGGTCTGAGGAAAGGATGGGAACACTCCAGGGGCTGAGTGTGAGATTAGAAGCAGTTGCGATATGAGAAGGACCCCCTTGTGAGGCATGGCAGAAAGGAAGGGGAACTCTAAGTCAGGTATGGTCACAATTATCAGTGCATGTAGAGCTGCGGAAGTAAGGAAAATGTAATAAATAACGAAAGACTGATCGTATGATCCTGGAGAAGCAGTAGCTCTTAAAGATGGAAATCTGTACACAGATTCCTGGAATAATGCAATACTCACCTTACCAACCTAGTAAGGTCTGGCTGGACTGCAATAAAACCCCTAGGCACAATGGGCTGTCTTCAAACAACAATGGAGCTCTGTGCTTTGAGGAAAACGCTACAGGGGGGTCTGGGCAGGCTCAGTGAAGATGCTAGAACTGAGGAGGTTAAAGATACGGAAGTAAAGGGCATATTTGGTGAGATTAATGACCACTCACCTACTACCTCCGTAAGCATTTGAGATATTGAAGGACAAGCAATAGCGCTAGGTGAGAGCAAATCATAAATATCACACAGCCACTTGAGAGAGTTACATACACATTTCAAAATAGGGAAGAAAGCCAGACAACAGGCTTTCAGGGAGCCCTGGGACACAGACCTGCAGGTCACCGCATCTCGCCTTAGCCTCGGTAGTTTCTTGTAGATTGTCCATGTGTGGCACCTGAAGGAGCAAAGGGGAATGGAAGGCAAATAAGAATAATAGGCCAGAGCTAAAATACTGCTGCGGGAAACAAATGGGGCAGAACCCAGGACAAGGGGAAATGAAGGAAAGCACAGTGAGGTTATTCTTATTTTGTGGTCTGAATAGTATTATAGGGCTTGGATGCAGTAAGTGCCCCAGGATAGGCCAGGAGATTTGGAGTTCAAGAAAGAGGGGAGCCGGTACCTCCAGTGTGGTGAACTGACATTGGGAAGAGGAGACACCAAATCCAATTGAATTCCTGCAAGGGCTGTCCGTAGATCCAGTTGTGGGGAAGAAAGCGCACGTGCGTGTGTGTCCCACTGGAATCAGGTCTGAGGCAACAGTACAGAGGAACCATGGCAAGCGGGCAAGGAGCAATGATGTCTGGAGCATGACTGAAGGATCATTGAAAGGGAGTGGCTGCAAGTCAAGCCGTAAAGCCATGGGGCAGCTAAAATTTCATGGGGAGAAAGCCAAGGAAGCAGCATTGAGAGAAACCGCACAAAAAGACAACAGCCGAGGAGGAAATCCAGGAATGCGAAAGTGGTGAGAGAACTAGAGCAAGGTAGCATAGTGGCCAGGGAGAAAAGGGCCCAAAAGAAACAGAGGAAAACAAGAAGGTACAGGGAACCAGGTGGGGGCAAGGAACGAGGACAGCAGAATGAAGGGAAGGCACAAGGGGGCAAGGGTAGGACACGAGCGGAACAAAGAGGAGGAGAAAAGAACAGAAGAAGAAGATCAACAGGGGGAGAAATGAATGAGGAGGGAACACAGAAGCAGGATGAGAAGCAGGGGAGGAAGGCCACAACTGGCCAGCCACACAGTCGCACCGCCAAAATGCTCTAAGCAGAGCGGGAGGTGGCCTGCTGTTTATATAGGGAATGGGGAGGAGCTATTTCCCTACCATTGAACAACAGGCTAAAGCCTTACAATTATAAGAGTTATAACCCTGCTGCAGCTCCAGAGGTTTATCGTTTGGGAAATCTGAGACACTGAGTTTTTTTAAGCACTACCAGGGGCAACCCAGAAATATGGGATAATAGGTGTCCTGTATGGATTCCATATGGGACAGGCAATTTTAACCTTAAATACGGGACATCCCATAAAATAGGGGACTGTTGGCAACCCTAGCCAGGAACCCTTTTCACCTCTGGGTATTAATTTAAAGTAAAGTTTGGGAGTCTTTAGCAATTCAGTGGGGATTGAAGGCTTTCTTTTGGTGTAACCCTGAAGGAATGGCAGAGACTGTATTTGGGGCAAAGGGTGGGAGGAACGCCATCTGGAGTTTCAATGCAGGGCTTACTGGTTTGTTGATGGGCACCAAGGTCCCCTGGGCAAAGGTCAATGCCCAGGATGATTTTAAATGATGTGGTTCAGGCCACGAGAATTCACTTTGGAAATGAAAATGTTTTGAAAGTAGCTCAAATATGTAGTTCAGGCCACGAGAATACACTTTGGAACTGAAAATGTTTTGAAAGTAGCTCAAATATGTAGTTCAGGCCACGAGAATACACTTTGGAAATGTTTTGAAAGTACTGGTAGCTCAAGTGTATGGTTCAGGCCATGAGCATACACTTTGGGAAAATGGATAGAGATGTTTCTATGGAAAACTATACTGCCTAGCAAGGTGTTTCTGGAAAAAGAGTGTACCTGTGTTACAATGACAAACCATTGGGGGCCCGCCTGTGCTTTAAAGTAACATCTGTGAATAGTCATACTGCACAATCCCAGTTACTGCTTTGGACAATCAGCTTATTGCTTCTGTGAGAACGCCATTGGGGCCCTTCAGTAGTAAGGTCTAGCATATGCCTAGCATCCTCTCCCCTGGACCTGGTTGTAAATACAAAGGTTCGTTTTTATGGCTGTGGGTGGAGCCTACAGTCATTTTGCTATCTGTAGCTTGAAAATGGAGTTCTGTGGAACATATTTTTTTGGACTTTTCAATGTATCCTTTCACATCTACAAATCACTATGACAACGAAAATAAAATAATCCCTTCTTTCTGCTTAGAATGTTGGAGACATAACTCCAAGCTACTTATCTGATGGCCATTAGGAAACTGAAACAGCTTGTTAAATATTGGTTGCCTATTAAACTGGAAATTTGTTTACCCCCTTCGAAATGCAACAGCTTGCACATTTAAATGATTAGCCTTTGAACATTGTTTACTACTAACTTCAATTGCAGATGAATATCTTTCAAGAAAGAGTCATACCTCATAAATGTTACCCTTTCCCAGCAAATGTTGTAAAGATTTACACTGTTTTTAACCTCTCAAGATCTATCTGATACAATGCCAGGTCTTCAGTAAACTACACAGACTAAATACATACATTTCTTTTTGACAGAAATGATCCAGAAGCAAATGATTTGATACCTTTTTTTTGGACCAGCATAGATGTTGCACAAAAAGGAACAAAGTGCTCTAGCTTTTGGACCAACCAGGTCCTTCTTCAGGAGCTTAATGACAGTTATTTAGAAAATCCCATACTATTAACCCCCAGATAATGCATAAAAAACAGAAATAATTCTCATTGGTTTAACATATACATTTAAAACATAACAGAAGATTACTTCAGAGAAGCTAATTAACACCAGTCTGCTTTTAGCAGCGAAGTCCCTGAAGGTCAAAGGTTATCAAGAAATATCAGCAAGCAGAGAGTTCTTCTCACATCAATTTTAAAATGTCTCAGTACCTTTCAAGGAAGCATTCTACTGATAACAAAACCTTGGAATACTATTCTCCATAATACATATAAGATGAGCTTACAACTTTTATTGCAAGTGTCCTTGTGTTTTAAAGAACAGTCAATGAAAGACAAAATGCTGAAATGAGGCATAATTGCAAGTTGAAAACAAGCCTCAAATTAAACATACATATATACACACACACACACATATATATATAAATATATATATATATATATATATATATATATACACATACATAAACACACACACACATATATATACACACACACATATGTATAAAGTCATACATATATGGCATACAGAAGGTTTAAAGTGAAGTTTACTCAAAGTGAGCAAATGTTTCACACAAAATGTAATATAGAACTTAGCTTGAGACATTTCCCAACTATAATCTCAACCAGTTAATACATTGCATAAACTTTAAAGCCTTCAGTGTTGTAACAGGATTTAACTCATGATAATATGAGTTGTAAGTATAGCTGCAAAATAAAAAACAAAACAACAAAAAAAACTACTTGTCAAGGATCCCCAAGAAAATGAGACCATGAGCCTGATATGTACAGATTTCAACAAGTGTCAGTGTATAACAAACATGTACGGAATCAGTCTAAGGAACCTAATTAAAACTCCTAGGAATAAAATCCCCCAGCACCCCCCTTTCCCTGGGAAAGATAACCAGTAGGAATGAAATATATGTATAAGAGTCCTAATACATCATAATTCGCACCAGTCTTTGCAATATTTACCCAAAGGAATTAAGCCTTTTATGAACCCCCAAGTAAATGAGATATGCATCTTAATATGAACAGATTTAAAAATGTGATAGTATGTAATCCACCCACTGAGAATTAGTAGAAGGAAGTAAATGTTCACTATATATGAGAACTAAGAGTCCTAGCCACTGTAACATCATGTCATTTGCCTGAATAAAAGCCTACCTCAATATTACCACAATAGCCATACCCACTATACCCACAAAAACCATCCCAACACCAACATAAAATTGTCCCATGCCACACTCTCCCCACACATACATGTGTACACACACACACCACACACACACACACACACACACACACACACACACACACACACACACACACACACACACACACACATTCACACAGTGCTAAGGTGAGAAGCCAACATGTGGATAACCAGAAGTGAACAAAATCAAAGGCTCACTGAAGAACTAAAGTATTTATGCCCACCCTTTAAAGTAAAAGTGTGTGTAAGTTTAAGTGGAATAATTTGTCATATATATATATTTTTTTTGACAGAAGGGCTGAGCCTGCTTCCCAAACATAACAGATAAGAGCTACTGAGATCTCTTATAGTAAGAGAGAGAGAGTGTGTGTGTGGGGGTGGGGGGACAGTCAAACTCTGGCAAGGGAGATCTCATCTAATGAATTAGCTGCTGACAAACCATGAGTGATACAGAAGCAAATGATTTGATGCCTTTTATTGGACCATGTAACAAAAATAACTTATACCATTTATAAAATTCATGATCAAACAACTGCAAACAGAAGACAGTTTGTCATTTTATAATATGATATACTGAGTGTGTATTTACTGAGTTGCTGGATCAGGGCCTTGATGAAATAATAACATTTACTTAACTCATTCAAGAGTCCATCAGGTGGACATAAAAAAAGTCTGTGAGTATTTGTCTGAAAACTAACAACTGTAAGATGCAAGAATAGCATTTGTGTGTATATATACTGTATATATATATATATATATATATATATATATATATATATATATATGTGTGTGTGTGTGTGTGTGTGTCTATTTGCAATAAATGTGTTTACAGGCATAACTAGTATCTTTTGAAAGACTGTCTGACTTGTGATTACTAATTTTGGGTATAGTTCATGAAATAATGAGCTTGATATTTGTAATTTCATATAGTCCCCCATTTTGCCTTATGCATAGCATAGAAATCCAAATCATTCCAAGGCCATCGTGACATATAATATTATTACTGAGCAGCAAATCAGAGCTCTTTTCCTAATAAAAGGCTGCTCATATAATAAAGAACAAAGTCATAAATAAGGAACCAGTGGCTTATGGAAAATCTACAGGGATTTATACAGGGATTTGATTCTGCCTTTGTGGGGAAAACACAGGGAAAATGAAGGTTTCTTACAGAGCAATGGTTATTTGGATCTGGGAGCACTGAATATTTCTTATCCTGTATTTTGTATCCTGGATAGGGCAGGGGAGATGCTGCATCTCATTGTCACAGGGATGTTCATTTACACATTTTTGCACTGTATTTACTCAGGCTGTCCCAGATTAGATGCAGTATCTTGTTTTCAGTGGGATCATGATTTTACCATTTTTGTAATGTATTTATTCAGGCTACCTAGTCCAGGGTCCCCATATTCAAAGGAGATATGCAGTGTATCCCAGTGGAAAAGGGAGATGTGCCACACAATTCCAACAACGCGCAGCAGCGCGATATTCAAACGTGCGGGATGTGCCGGCCGCAAGGGAATGGGCCAGAGCTCACACAAATGGTATGCTGTTCAAGTCGAGGGAGCAATCCCTTGCACATGCTGTGCTGCAGCATATTCAGTGGGAATGTGCCCCTCACAGTCCAGAGCACCACGGCCCACAGTTAGGCCACGAATAGCTGGCCTAACCTGGCCTGCCACCTGTCCACAGGCAGGCAGGCTGCAGATGTGCACCCAGGTGCACAGTAGCCTGGCAGCCCTGGTGGACTAGAGGTACCCCCTTTCCATACCTGGTCTAGTCAACTCCATCTCTGGACAGCTCCATAGTGTAGGGCCCCCCACAGATCTGATTGCACCAGAGGAAACCATGGTCCATATCCATAGTCTAGAGGACTCCCATCCACCGCCCCTGTACACAGACACCCTCACTCCCCCATACCCAACCTGTCCAAAGACTGGTACTGCCCTCCATACCCTGCCATGGCCAGCCTTTGACTGCACTGAACCCAGGCTGGGGACCTGCATTCTGGAATGACCCAACTGGCTGTGCCCTGCATTGAGGCACCATGCCAGCTGTGGATCCACCAGTGTATACTGCCGTATGTACGTCCCAGGCAAACTGAAGAAGGAATTTACATACCTCCAATACATGCCTTGCAGGTACTGTATCTTTCTGCTATCATACACTGCTGCAAGTCCACACTCTCCCCTGTTTCCCTGTGTAACATGCCACCCTCCAGACTGCTGAAGAATTCTGGGTGCCATGTGGTGCAGTACCCTGTAATGCCATTTGCAGTGCATGCTTCAGGCTATAGATAGTTCATCAGCGGTTCCCCAATTATACAAAAATTTGAGAGGTCAGCTGTAACATGCCTGTTTTGGGACCTGTGTGAATGGGTACAGCATTGGCCATCACCCACACTGAGCAGTGCAATGGCACCAGGATGATGAATCCACGTACCAGTGCCTGAGGAGTATGGCCACTGGGTGTTATCACCCATACACAGCTCATGCCTATGTATAACACATTCCAGCATCCTACTGCGAGTGTTCTACCACCCACCGATAGAGTGGTATGATCCCATTACAGAGCCAGTTGTCACAATTGGATGGGCGGGGGGAACAGGGAGGGAGGGAGGTGTCTGTGCATCGTTGAGGGGGAGCAGGGGCCACTACACTATGGACATGGACTGTAGGTGTAGTCAGGTGCAATTAGGGATAGCATTGGGGTCCCTACAATATGGAACCGATAGAGTCTGGACTCTGGTACAATTGGGGCTGATGGAACAGATGGGTGGGTGCTACTATACCATCAGACACTTCCGGGCCTGTCCCACATGGGAGTGATTGGGGTCGTGGCTTGGAGGTGAGAGCTGCTCCAGCACATTCATCCCCATGCCAACATGCAAATGGGCTGGAAATGAGCATGCATAAGGCCCCTTTGCACCCTGCATGCTTAATTAGTTCATTTGCATTCCTGGGCTGAATATCACCCATGGGGACTGCAGTGCATACCAGTATGTGCCACATATTCTCCCTGGAAGGTATTCAGTTGGGGTCACCCTGGATGCAACTGACTTGGCGGCCACCTGCACTGCGACTCCTGTCCAGGGTCACATTTTCAACAGGAACGTTGAAGCCTGCCAGGATGAAGTGCAGTGTCACAGGTTTACTACATGACAAAAGGATTAACTCCCTTTGAAACTGCATTGTTTGCTGTAGTAACTCTACTGAAGAATTCTGCAGTGCTGTGCTTCATCCTGGTGGGCTTCACTATATGCACACCCTGTACCGGTGGCACATTCTCTTTGAATATTGTATCAGTGCCGAACAGTGCACCCTCTTTGTGCAATGCATCTTTCTGCTCGTGCATCGATCCGGCACTTAATATATCCCCCCAGATGTAAAATATTGTTTTTAGTGCTTTCTGACTTTACACATTGCAACATGATATTGTGTAGATGTAGAGCCCCACTGAAAATAAGATGCCATTTCTTCTGTGAACTATCCAGGCTAAATATATAGCAATCAGCAGGCATACTCCAGGAAAACACATTGTAAACATGTGCAAAAGGAAGACCACATTGGAACTGCCTCTCCACAGATCTGCATTGTGCAAGTCATTAGAAATAATGGGTAAAAGCATCCCCAAAGCTCTTCTCAGCCATATCGGCTCTGACCAGAGTTTTAGTATTGTACCCCGTCCTTTAGATAATGAGCATGGTATACACTCCGAGTCTACCATTTGAGTAATTCTGCCAAGCGTAAATTGCTTGCCATGATTTGGGCACTGGTACTTGTGGGGGGTGACAGCCGGAAAAAGTGGCAAGGGAGTTACATAAGCCATACCTTGCATATCTCTACTGTATGCTATTTATTCTCTGTGCTCTGTTCTAGCTTCCGTGCTGCTACTGTATCCTACTATATATAGAGTACATTTTTGTAACCCTACTGTATCCTTCTGTATTTAAGTACACTTTATTCAGCATTGTAACTACCTGCATTAGCGTTGTTGTACTGACATCTGGGTGGTTCCTCCTGCAACAGGAACCTTGGTTGCTGTAAGTATACCCAGTGCAAATGAATAAATGCAAAAATGCAAGCCTGAGTCACAGCTGTCATAACTTACCTAACAGCACCCTCTAGTGCTAAGATTGCTTCAGGGAAGACACAGTGGGAAGGAGAAAAGCTTGCAAACATATAGGAACTCTTCTGCTAGAAGAAATAACCTACGTGCCAGCTTTAGACTGATTAAACTCAACCTAAGGTGAGGTTGTATTTTTATTTAATTTTTTTCTATAATTATTTGTAAGTTACACAGAGATGTTGCTCAATAAGAGAAAGTGTCATTTTCAGTGAGAGCTCAGAAACAAAGTCACACGATTAAAGGGGAACAGTCAGCACTAAGAGCCCCACACCCAAGTGTGGGGCTGGTCGCAATTAGCAGTTTGTGTGCAAGAATTTTTTTGTTACTTATTTTCCACCGCAGTATAGTAAGTTGTGTCAGGCCAATTCTGCTGACTCCCACCCTGACATTTGCTGTAACCAGGAATTCTGGAATCCCTTACAGCTGACATCAGAGCTGGGCTACAGCTGTGGAAGATTCAACAGCCTGAAATACATGTTAGAGTTCTATAAGCTCTTATCTTGTGTATGCTGGTCCTGTTGTCTTCCCAGGGGCTAAGCACAGTCACAGAGAACTGTACTTAGCCCCAGAACAGTGGGGCTGGCAAACAGCTGATCTGAGCTTGCTGTAATATGCTCTGCAGGCTGTTGATATTGCCACAGCTGCAGCCCAGCTCTGTCATCAGCCTCAGCGGATTCTGGCACTTCTGACTACAGCACATTTCAGCTTGGGATTCAGAAGCATCAACTATATACAATCTAATACGCTGCAGTAAACAGAAAGTAAAAGAAAAATATTTTGCAAACAAAGTGCAAATTGGGAACAGCCCAGTTGAGTGTGGGGCTCTTAGTGCTGACTGTTCCCATTTAAGATCAAATCGCAGCATAAACACAGAAGGATAAAGCAGGCTAAAATAAAGCGGTCTGCTTTTGCTATAATACCTAGGGTACTCTATGGCATAAACTGGACAAGTTATTAATTGGCACATACAGTACTTAATCATTTGAAAAAATATCACATCACTGTCTGGATTAAGGTATGGGTGGGAACATCTTGTAAGATGACAGAAGAACTCTCCTCCAGTAGAGGAGTAAGTCAGGAGTCTATGCTGACCCCTACCCTGTTCAACCTTTATGTTAATGGTTTAGTTGATGACCTAGAGGGCTCAATTCTCAAAGGCATATGAATGCGGCAAGCTCCGGCACATGGGTCTTGTGGCATTCCCTGCCCAGCAATCAAGATACTCAATCCCGTGCATCGCAAGCCTCTATTTGGACCAGCTTTTGCTGGTCTAACTTTGGGGACCTTTTTATGGGGCATGCGCCCCGTACGTGATGCAAGCCACCGTAAAGGGGGTAAAGTGTTGAAAAAGTGTTTGACCTATGTGAATAGGGTTCACAGTGCAGCAATGAATTCGGGGCAGCATAGGGTTTGATGCAGGGCATAAGGCCCTTAGCTGTGCCTCGTGCCTCACAACCCCTTAGATGGTAACCCAGACCTTGATTATGCCTAAATGCTTATTTTTCTAAGGCAAGCTTGCAGAGGAAGCTCTGAATACTGCACAGATTGGCTGAAGAACAGGGGCTTAAAACAAATACTAATATGACCAAGATACATTGTAGTGGAAAAAATTCAAAGTTTATGTGATATCTGGGAAAGCACAAACTTCAGACAATCTCAGAGTACAATTATTTGGGCGTGATCATTTCAAACAATCTCAAGTGGAACAAAAGCACTGAACACAGGCTTCTTGTGGCCAGTCATTCACTGAGGGGCATTATAGAATTCATCATAAGTTATAGGAGTTATAACCCTGCTGCAGCTCCAGAGATTTATAATTCAAAAGTAAATATGATGATCCAGGGATTAGAGGGCAAACCCTATGAGGAAAGACTGAGGGAGTTAAATATGTACTCCTTGGAGGAGAGGAGGGATCTGGGGGATATGATCAAGATCTTTAAATTCTTGAAAGGATAAACAAGACTAATGAGGGGTTAATTTGAAGAGGGGGGACACGAGGGCATGGACTCAGATTGAAGGGGAGAAAGATTTAAGAGAGAGGTGAGGAGACATTTCTTCATGGAGAGGCTGGTAGCTAAACTCTTCTACTCAAGACAATCTGTATACCCCTTGGGGGCAAGGAAAAGGAATAGAGCAGTTTATTGACTTTGTTAAACAGATCAAACAGAGCTTGGAACACATTATCTTAGGAGACTTCAATACTAGTTGGCTAGCACAGGACACTGTGTCCATAAGAGACACCATAGCTAGCCTATACCTTACTCAATTATAACTGAAGCTGCCAGGAGGAATTACCATACCGGTACCTCCACCCTTATTGACTGGATTCTTACTACCTGCCCTGAGCACATAGGAAACATATCTGTGCTTCCAGACTTGCTAAGTGACCATTCGCCAGTGAGTTTTACTTGGTCAGACAAGATCCAGAAACCCCCCCGCTCAGCATACCAGAAAAAGAGCCCTCAAAAAAAGGCAGTTGAATAACTTCAACAATACCTAAAAGTGACAGATTGGATGGTGCTAGATAAAATAGAGGATGCAAACCAGGCTCTCGATTACTTAACAATGCATGTGACGTCTTTGTGCCATACAAATCATCAAAAGTTAAAGGGTCCATACACCCCTGCTTACGGCTCTGTCATTGAACAACTGAAAATACATGACAACTTGTGGCACAAAGCTAGGGCTACTGGTAGAATGCTTGATCACACTGCCTATAAAGAGGCATGGAACAAATGTACAAGACTGATCAGGAAAGCTAAAGCAAACTATTACAAAAATGAACTGAGTAGGACATAGGGAAACGGGAAATTGTTCTAGAGCAGCCTAAAAACCTTGACTGACCGGGATTCCAAAGTGCACCCAGACCTTATTATTACTGCAACTGGCACATTACAGAAGCCAAAGGCAGTGGCAAATGCGTTCAACTTGGCATTTGTGAACCTTAGTGCTGTCTTACCTCCAGAGTACCTAACTGCCCATCCAGCGAGGAAGTTCACATGTGGTGATTCCCATCCTGCCTGAGACTCTGGAAAACCATTATTTTATTTTAAACAAATCTTGAAGACAACAGCCATAAAGTATGCTAAAAGGATTTGGGGCAAAACTAGGATTGCCAGTGACCTGTTGAATATGAAACTTGCAGCTCTCACCCTTGATGAGATAGCTCTACCCCTCACCAAACTATTGAATCTCTCGCTGAGGACCAGAGTCTTCCCCGACAAATGGAAGAGTGCACATGTCACCCCTGTATTTAAAAGTGGTGATAGAACTGCCTTAGGTAATTACAGGCCTATTTCAATTCTACCCCCACTCTTGAAGGCACTTGAGCGAATAGTGGCTGATCAAGTGATAGAGTACCTAAACAAATATGAACTACTGTGTGCACAACAGCATGGTTTCAGAAAAAAACATAGTACCATCACCACACTCATTGATTACTCCGTGCACCTGTATGACGCCCTTGACGGAGCCAAGTCAGTAGGGTCTATTTTCATAGACCTTACCAAAGCATTTGACACCGTGAACCATCTGATCCTACTTGAAAACCTCATAACGTTAGGCCTGTCATATGACTCGGTAAACTGGTTTAACAGTTACCTGTCCAAAAGGACACAATGCGCCAAATTTGTGGAGTGGCTTCCGACCCCAGGGATGTGACCCTAGCGGTGCCACAAAATCTATACTTGGTCCATTACTATGCAGTCTTTTTATAAGCTCCTCACCTTCTAATCAATCCTTATAATTGAATATTTCATTTCTTGTATATTTTAAATGTTAAACTGTATGTCTAATTCTTCATCCAATAGTACCCCCCCGGTCACACCAAGAGACGAGCAACTTGTTATTCAGTGTGCCTTCCTGGTGAAACATTTTAATAAATAAATTAATCAAACCTTCTGCATGCATGGCTAACATGGTGCTATACACGGAAGATGCTGCCATCTCCATGCCTGGATCCCATACTACTGAAATAACCACCATCCTTCAATATTGCTTCAGGAAACTAGAGTCGTGGTTTACCCAAAACAAACTACTTCTCAACTACAAGAAAAACTAAAGTCATGCACTTCACCCTACCTCACAACAAGAAAAAAGTAGTCCCTCTGTACATACAAAGTCAAAAAGAAGATATCCTCGAACAAGTCCACTCATTCAAATACTTAGGTATTCATCTAGATGATACCCTATCCTTCACTGACCACATAAACCATGTTATCAAGACAGCAAACATCAAACTGGGGATTCTACGTAGGCACATGCATGCCATGGCCCCAGAAGCTTTGAGCCTGGCTACTAGGCATTCTACACTGGCCATAGTAGACTACAGGCTTATCATCTACAATGCAGCAACAGACTCTGCCCTAAAAAGAGTTAAGACTCTCCTTAAGAAGTCATGCAGACTCATTCTAGGGGCAGATCACCTCACACACACCTGTTCTATTTACTCAGAGGCAGGCAGGCTTCCCTTGCAGCAAACAGTCAGGTATCAGGCCTGCCTGCTCGGCATAAAATCCCTGCTTGGACTAACTCTTCCATCTATGGCCGGCATCTTCCAATGCACCAACTCCTCCAAAACGAACAGGAGCTCAACTAAGGGGGCAATCCAAGTCCCTTTTGGGCACACCACCTTTGCACAATGAGCCATTTCCTTCAAGGGGTTGCAGTGGTTTAATGACCTCCCTGTCACCCTTACGGAATGTGGTAAAATAGGTCCATTTAAAAGAGACCTCCGTCTCCTACCTGTACAAGCAAGCCTTTGTGACTGCCTGCCCTGATTGTGCTCCCTGTAGCCTAACCCTGGTTAATTCTCATGTTTCCTTCCCTATCCTCTTGCTTTTTACTGACAAAGCCTGCTCATGCTGATAACATCTCATTTCCTCCATCACACCCTGTCTCCATTCCTTAATTCTACATCATTACCCTATCCCTCCCCATCCACTTACTTCTCCTATTCTGTCCTCCTAATCAGACAAAGCCTGCCCAGGCTGCAATCTGTCAACATATCAGCACTTCAGTAACTATTAAGTAAGTCTCACAGTTTGTGACTTTTAAGTATCCTTCATTGATGATGCAAGATTCTTTTTTGGCATTCTCTTCTGTAAAAATCATTGTTATTTAAATTTTTTACTGTATCTTGGTTATCTACTAACCATGTTTGTGTTGTCTGTAGAAACATAGAAACATAGAATTTGATGGCAGATAAGGACTGCTTGGCCCACCCAGTCTGCCCAGTTCCCTAGCTGATGGATAAGCTGCAGATTCTAGTTAATCAACAGCTTACTTCCTCCTGCCCCCCACTAGAATTGCCTTATGCCTGTCCCATGCATTCTTGAATTCTCCCACTGTTCCTGACTCCACAACCTCCTCAGGAAGGCTGTTCCATGCATCCACAACTCTCTCTGTGAAAAAATACTTTCTGACATTACCTCTGAGCTGTCCCCCCTCTATCTTCAAATTGTGCCCCCTTGTTCTTGCACATCTCTTCTTCTGAAAGATACTACCCTCTTGTACCTTGTTAATTCCCTTGAGATACTTGAAAGTTTCTATCATGTCTCCCCCCCCTCCCTCCTTTCCTCAAGGGTATACATATTAAGCTGCTTTAGTTTCTCCTCGTATGTCTTGTGGTGCAGACCTTGCACCATTTTGGTTGCCATCCTCTGAACAGCCTCCACTCTGTCTATATCTTTGTGGAGATGGGGTCTCCAGAATTGCACGCAGTACTCCAGATGGGGTCTCACTAACTGTCTGTAGAGAGGGATAACAACTTCCTGTTTTCTACTGTTGATGCCTCTCCCTATGCATCCCAGTATCCCCCCAGCCCTCCTTACTGCCTTCTCACATTGCTTGCCCACCTTTAGGTCATCTGATATAATTACTCCTAGGTCTCTTTCGATTTTTGTTATTGTTATTAACTCACCCCCCATTGTGTACTCTTCCCCTGGGTTTTTGTTTCCCAGATGCATTACCTTGCACTTCTTTGCATTGAATCTGAGCTGCCACATATTTGACCATTCCTCCAGCCTTGCCAAGTCCCTTTTCATTCTTTCCACCCCACCTTGTGTATCAACCCTGTTGCAGATCTTTGTGTCATTTGCAAAGAGGCATACCTTTCCTTCCAGGTGCTCTCCAATGTCACTTATAAAGATATTAAAGAAGACCGGTCCCAGTACCGAACAATGCAGTACCCCGCTAGTTACCCTCCTTTTTTCACTGTGGACTCCGTTTACGATTACATTTTGCGTCCTGTTGTCCAGCCAGTTTTTTATCCAGGCTACCACCATGGAACCCACTCCAAGGCTGGCTAACTTGTATGTTAATCTTTTGTGTGAGACTGTGTTGAATGCCTTGCTAAAATCTAGGTAGGCCATATCCACAGCCCCTTCCTGGTCTACTATTTTGGTCACCCAGTCAAAGAAATCTATTAGATTCATCTGACATGACCTTCCTGCTGTGAAACCATGCTGCCTTGGGTCCGTGCCCCACTGGCCTCTAGGTACTCAACAATTCTTTCCTTCAAGTGATTCCATCATTTTCCCTCGCTGAAGTCAAACTAACTGGTCTGTAGTTTTCTGCCTCTGCCCTGCTCCCACTTTTGTGAAGTGGAATCACATTTGCCCTCCTCCAGTCCTCAGGTACCACTCCATCCTCCCATGATTTGTTAAAGAGAGTAGTCAGTGATGTTACTAGTTCTACCCTTAGTTATTTTAGTATTCTTGGGTGAATCCCATCAGGCCCCATTGCTTTGTCCACCCTCAGTTTCAAGAGTTCTTTCAAAACCCTTTCTTCTGTGAATGGACTGGTATCGACCCCCCTATTCAGAGTTTCCCCCTTGTTTGGTTTAGGCACCTCCCCCTCCTCATCTGTTGTGAACACTGAGCAGAAATATTCGTTCAGCATCCCTGCTTTTTCACTGTCACCCTCTGCCCACATTCCCTCCCCTTTATTCGATATTTGTTTCAATTGTATTGTTGTTTCAATTGTTTTGTTTTGTGTTACATCAACTTGGAACCTTTGTTAAAGAGCTGTGTAGCTCAAAGGTGTTAATCCAAATGTGAAATAAATAAATAAAATAAATAAAAATAAATAAATAAAATGGAACACTCTTCCTGAGGAGGTGGTATCTTGTAAGATGGTGGGCAGTTTTAAAGGAGGATGGGACAGGGTGCGGTTGGGGGGGCAGCTGCAATGTAAGGGGGCTAGCTGCACAGTTGAGCAGACTTGATAGACCACAAGGCTTTTTTCTGCTGGCAGACTCTTGTGTTCATAAATATGCAAAATATGGAGAGACTGGAGCAAACAAAGCACATGATTCTCTGTTCCCT
Source organism: Neoceratodus forsteri (assembly GCA_016271365.2). Lineage (NCBI taxonomy): Eukaryota > Metazoa > Chordata > Ceratodontiformes > Ceratodontidae > Neoceratodus > Neoceratodus forsteri. Next base: position 532,857,461 of record CM028130.1, on the reverse strand, counting down.
ACTCTTAGTACCCCACCCCCCAAGTGACCCTCTACTGCTTACCCAAAACCAGAATTAGATATAATTTTTAAACAGAACTCAAGCTTTTGTTGGAATATTTTCATACTGGCTGAAAGTGACCTGGAAGAATGCAGAAATCCCATATTATGCCTTCAAGGCAGTAACCATCTTGTTTGAATCAGCTGTTTAACTGTAGGTAACATATGGGAGATGCCATGGGCTGACTAAAAATATCACGTTCATTTTTATCTGCAGGTTTTGACCTCTATGACCTTATTAGTGGTAGAGCCACATGTGCAGTCTGTAGAGGTCAAACCTTGTAGATAGAATAAATGTGATATTTTTAGCTAGCTCGTGGCATTTGTCATTTGTACAATGGCAGTGTCTCTCTGTTGAGGTTAATTCTTTAAATGAAGATTTTACTCTTTCTGTTTGATTTCACTGCTGTTTTTTAACTGCGGCAGATGCCATTGTGATGTCATCAGCCACTGTGCAAGCTGTTTTCCAATTGGTTAAGAGCTCCTTTGTGACCAGCCTACCCCTTCAGGCCTGTAACACATGAAAATAAAATAATTTATTTCCACAATTTTACCCTCATAGTCATTGTACAAAAAATGTTAGTGACTAGTTGTACAGCACCAGCAGTGGGTATCCATGAATGCTACGAGATCAGATGGTTTGAAAAAGACATCCTGGTTGACTCTATGATGTGGAGTGATAGGGGACTGCTCAGGTATGCTAGCAACCAAATTACACACCATGAGCCCAAGATGTCAGAATGGAGGCTGGCAAGGACGCTGTCCTTCAAGATGGTAGAATGGGCATGGGTATGACTGTAATAACGACCCCTGGTGTGGGTGCTGCCATTGGTGGCTTGGGTCACTATGCATCAACAGGCACCCCAGACCAGCCATTAGTGTGTACATCAGTGGGCAGGTAGAGAGAAAAGCAGCAGAGAAACCAGCCCATCTAGGCAGCCTTGGATGTCAGCCTCCAGATGCTCACTGCTACATGCCACCAGGCACTGCTCTGTGCTTTCCCAATCTTAATTACTGGACTAAAAGGCACAACTACTGCTCTTCCAGTGGTTGCAGGGGGAAGGGGTCCACCTGGGAGGGATGGACAAAAGAACCAGGGAGACAACTGGAAGCTGGCTAGCATATGTCATTGGGAATAAGTATGGCTGATAGAGGAGCAGAGCCAATATGAAGACCATAAGGAGTGAGGCACCTGGGGACCCATGCAGGAGGTAAAAAGAAATATATAAAAAAGGTCACCCTCTTACAGATCAACCAGAGGGTTACTGATATCTCTAAACAGATGGACACAGCATCTTTCAGATCTTGAAAGCCTGCAAATTATTCATTGGGCCAATTGGAGTGAGTCCAGAGGACAATGGAGCAGTGCCGATAGGAGGGCCAAAAGGAATGAGACACCTGGAGGCCCAGGGCAAGAGTTAACAAGAAATATAAAAAGAGGACATCCTTTTACAAATTAAACAAAGGGTTACTAATATCTCTAAACCGATTGCCACAGTCACAATGTACTCAATGGACCATTGTACTTTGTATATAGGAATGCTTAGGCAAGGACAGGGGGATGTTTGATATGGTGCTAAGATCAGAAGTATCAGTCCGATTAGAAATTATTATATAACCCCCCCCCCAGTTCCCTGGAGTTACTAGAATCCCATCAGTGTCAGTGTTAGATAGGGAAGAGAGCTGGTGAATAATCTAGTTAAATGGATTTTCACCTACTCCCTCTCTGCTTGTTTGGTCTCAGCTGAGAGCAGAGAGGTGATGTCATTTAGAGCTCTCGCAACAACATAAGCCACACAGCTTGCTGTGAGTATGGGGAGTTTAGAATTTTCAGTTCAGTTCAGTGCCAGCAGCAAAGAGTTTTGGTTCTGTGCTCAGAGAGTAAGCAGTGGAGGAGTGAAGAGCTGCTGTGTGGGTTCTAAGGACAGCCTACTTTTTTTCACCATAGTCTGAGAACATTTTACCTCCCTTGTTGAAGTGGTGGAAACTGTCTTCAGGATTTCCTGATATCCTCATCCCCAGTGGGATGAGGAGGACTGCAGAGGATTTGAGGGGCCAATCCCCTGTTTGATCCAGAACATTTTGAAGCTGCCTTTGTGTACAAACTGAGTAATTATGTCTGTGAGTTCCCAGGAGAAATGTACCTGCTTTGTTTTCTTTGAGGTGTTACTCTGACAAAGGGACCCATTTCTGTGAGACTTTTCTCAAGAAGTTTTCCTAAAGTTGGCTGACAATAGTGGAGTTCTAGGTGTGACTTAACGCTTTGTATAGAACTTTAATTTTATACCCCTTGTGGTGTTTTTAATGCTAAAGTGTGCTAAATATTTGAAGAAAACATAATTTCTACTGTTTGTTATCTGTTGAGGTGTATCTGTGAAAGAAGGGCTGGGTATGGATGAGGAAGCAAAAGGTGGGCAACCCCCCAGTGACCAGTTCAGCACTTCGGGTTCTGCAAGGGTGCCTGTTCTTTCAGCGCATATGGCCAATGCCTGAAGATGAAGTTTACCCCTTGTGTGTGGGTTTTGCTAGTCCTGAGCACCAGTGTGCTCCATCATGGCAGGATGCACATTTTCTTCTTTAAATCATGTGCCATATGGGAACTGTTCTAAGTTATGGCCTAGTGCCACTTCTAGGAGAATTTGTATGTTTCACTGTGGCTAGTTCCACATTTCCAGATGTCTAATCCTATGCTATATGGGAAGTTCGAGTTTCTGTTTTCTACAGATGTTGTTCTGCATTGCCTTGTGCCATGAAGTGTAAACCCTTGGGGGTCCATCCTTGCTTTTGTGTACCAACTGTTTTGGAATAAAGCCACACTCTAGAATCCCAACCTGGTATGGACAATCTAGTTACTGCTTCCTGTGTGGATTTACTGGGTACCCCTGGCAGAAGTGCCAGCCTAGCATAGCCCTTAACAAAGGTTCTCTCCTTGGGACCTGGGTTTTGGTATAGGTCTGTTTGTGTCTTGTACACACTTTCTGTTTCTGTGCAATTGCTTTGTACCCCAACCCCTCTCTTTTCCCCAAGACAGAAAAAGTATGTGAAGTGTGCTTACTGGTTAAACAAGTGGTCAGTGGAGGGTTACAAAAATGGGGGCTCGTCCAAGGATATTGTAAGTAAGTAAGATTTTATTGATCAGTCAATGATCTTAACAATAGTAAAATACATAAAATACAAGTACATTACAATAATAAGTGGACACTCTTATAAATACATACATTTTGATAATCCATATCTTACAAAGTTTCACACATTCTGATAGCATAACATTCCTGATTCTTGTTCTGCCTGAAACTAGTTACATTACATGCAATGATGTATTATCTAGTTCACTGTGCAAAGCAAGTCTTGAAATTACTATTTATGTTGTAATTTTATTTTAGAGATTGCCATAAGATACCCTACAGTTTTATTAACTATTAATTCATCCTTTGTTGTAAATAAAATATTTACTAATAATTGGTTATCATTTGAGTCAAATTTTTCCCGAATTGGGATAAGCCATTGTTTTCTTGGGGTATCATACCAAGGACACTTCATAATCACATGGAATGCATCTTCTTTGACTTCATTTGTATAAGAGCAGTAAGCTGCAGGATGACTTGCTACTTTTTATATCAGGCTAATAGTACATTACTGGGGAATATCTGTAACCTGAATCTGGTTGTGACAAGCTGGCCTATGGTAGATGGAGAGGCAACAAGCTGGGTTTAAAATTCACAGAAAAAAAATGTACTTCTATTGCTCTGAATGTAAGTTATTGCTCCAGAAAAGCATAATCAGTCAGTTCAACTTCTCCAGCCTGGTCAGGTAACATAAAGGTTAACACAAAACAGTTCTTTCAGGCTGACTTAACAAAAGGAATATTTGAACCACATATGTGGACCAGCAGTTTGTTCAATATACAGCCTGAAACAAAACAAACAGTTTGTGGGCCAGCAGTTTTGAATGCACAGTCTCAAATAAAACACAAACAGTTTTCCCTTTTTGCCTTATTTGTAGGCTATCAGCAGTACATTCCACTCACTGTTTTTGGCCCATCTGGCTAGGCTGATCCTTTACCTCAGAACTCTCTGTTCTAGAAATGGTCTGTTTCTCAGCAGCAGGTTTCAACTTCTCCCCAAAGGCTCTCTCCAACAATTAACCATTCATCTTGGCTTTCTGCTCTGGTTCCTGTCTTACATTCCACCCTCCATCTTGCAGGGTTCTCTGCCTAGGAGTATCTCCTCCCTGCAGCAGTTTCCAGCTTCTCACTGACTCCTTGCTGGATTCTATCTGTCTTTTTGCAATCCCTCTAATTAGCAACACCTGGGGAGGCACCCCCCCTTGCCTGCTCATGTTGCATTCCCTGCGTTTCGTCAGCCTCAAACAAGATGTTAACCTCTTGTTTTCCAGTGTAATGTTTACATTGTCACATACCTTCCCCCTTTGTGTGAAGGCACAGTTGGTCGGCCCCTGACCATGCTCGTCCCGGGACAGGAAGTCCACATTTCCATTCTGGGTCCCGGGCTGGTGGTGCACTGTAAAGAAAAATGGCTGGAGGGCCAAGTATCACCTGGTGATGCGGGGGTTGTCATCCTTCATCACCTGTAGCCACCTCAGAGGGGCATGATCTGTGACCAGGATAAACTGCCGGCCATACAGGTAGCAAAGGGCATCCACAGCCCACTTGACTGTGAGACACTCTTTCTCTATCACTGCATAGTTTTTCTCTCAGGGAAAGAGTTTCTGACTGAGGTAGAGGATAGGGTGTTCCTCTCCCTCAAACTCTTGGCAGAGCACAGCTCAAAGCCAGACTTCAGAGGCATCCATCTGCAGGATAAAGGGCCTGTTGAAGTCAGGACTGCATAACACTGGCTGTCTGCACAGTGTCACTTTGAGTTGTGTGAAGGCCTGGTCACACTCCTCTGACCATTGGACCTTACTGGGGGCAGATTTCTGGGTGAGATCTGTAAGGGGGCTGGCAAGGGTGGAGAAGTGCAGTATGAACCGGCGACAATACCCTGCCAATCCTAAGAAGGCCCTCACCTGGGTTTTTGTGGTGGGTACTGGGCATTTGGCTATGGCTTGGACCTTACTGACCAAGGGTCTCACCTGTCCATTGCCTATATAGTACCCTAAGTACTTTGTTTCAGCTTTGGCCAAAGCACACTTCGCTGGATTGGCCATCAGCCCTGCTTCTCATAAGGACTGTAGTATGACTGCCACCTTGGATACATGGGACTCCCAATCAGTGTTGTGGATCACCACATCATCTAGGTAAGCAGCTGCATAGTGGGCATGGGGTTGCAGCAAGTGATTCATGAGCCTTTGAAAGGTTGCAGGTGCCCCATGTAAGCCGAAAGGTATGGTACGGAACTGGTATAGCCCAAAGGGGGTAGCAAATGCTGTCTTTTCCTGAGACTCTGGGGGTCAAAGGGATTTGCTAGTACCCTTTCGTTAGGTCCAAAGTCATGATGTACTTGGCTTCTCCTAGTCTATCCAACAGTTCATCTACCCAGGGCATGGGGTAGGCAGATGGCATTGACCCTACGAAAATCAATACAGAAGCGGGTAGCCCCACCTTCTTTTGGTACTAACACTGTGGGGCTATACCAATCACTGCAGGATTCCTCAATCACCCCCAACTCTAGCATGTCCTGTAACTCCTTCTTAACAGTGTCTCATATGGCTTCTGGCAAGCAATATGGTCACTGCCGCACCTTCTTCCCTGGCTCTGTTTCTATATGATGAGCTATCATATGGGTTGTCCCCAGGAGGAAGGAGAAAACTTCCAAAAACTGGCTCACCAACTCTCCTAGTTGCTGTTTCTGTTTGTGAGACAGCTGTTCTCCCATTGGGACTTGTATCCCAAGATTCTTATCCAGTACTGGGGTCCCAGATCCACTATGTCTGATTCAGGGGAATCAATAGGCTATCCCTCTGGTTCCAGAATTTCAGCAAATTGACATGGTAGATCTGGGTCTCTTTTAGCCTCTCTGGCTGGTAAACTTCATAATCAACTGGGCCCACCCTCCAGGTAACTTCATAAGGCCCCTTCCATTTGGCTAGAAGCTTATTCTGGCTGTTCAGCAACAAAACTAGTACCTGATCCCCTGGTTGATATTCCCTCAACCGGGCTCCCTGATTATAGTAGTACTCTTGTCTTTGTTGAGCCATCACCAGATTTTCTCAGGCAAATTTCCCCACCCAATCTAATCTTTCCTTCAATTGCAGGACATATTGCACCACATTTTCAGTCTTGGCATCGGGTTTCTCCCACATCTCCTTTACTACATTAAGAACACCTCGTGGGTGGTGCCCATAGAGGAGTTCAAAAGGAGCAAACCCAGTAGAAGCTTGAGGGAACTTCTGCATTGTGAACATCAGTAAGGGAAGTAACTTGTCCCAGTCCCTGACCTCAGTGGTTATGAACTTTTGAAGCATCATTTTAAGGGTTTTGTTGAATCACTGCACGAGGCCATCCATCTGGGGATGGTAGATCGAGGTCCTTATGGAGCAGATTCCCAATAAAGTCCAAACCTCCTGAGTCAGACGGGACATGAAGTCAGTTCTCTGGTCAGTCAACATTTCCTTCGGTATTCCCATATGACTAAAGACCTTTAATAGTTCCCCGGCTACAATTTTGGCCAAAATACTTCGTTAACGGGATGGTCTCGGGGTACCGGGTAGCATAGTCTACAGTCATCAGAATGTATTGGTACCCCCCTGCACTCTTTTCAAGGGGTCCCACTATATCAACCCCAATCTGGTCAAGCGGTGCCTCCATAACAGGTAAGGGCACTAAAGGGGCCCTTGAATTGTTCTTTGGAGCCACTAACTGGCACTTAGCACAAGATGCACAATAATCTTTAACATGTTGATAGATGCCTGGCCAAAAGAATCGGGGCAACAGTCGGGCTAATGTATTCTCTACCCCACAGTGCCCTGCCACAGGAATAGAGTGGGCAAGATGTAGTAATTCCCCCTGAAAGACTTGAGGGATTAACAACTGATGCCAGGTATACCCAGTCTGGGCCTCCTTGCTAACTTGATACAGGATACCCCCTTGTAACTCAAAATGAGGATAGCGTGCTGCTCGATTCTCATCTACCACTTCTTCTTCCCTGACAGCCAACTGGGTGTATACCCGACTGAGTATACCATTAGCCTGTTGTTCTTTGGCAGTATCGGACAGTGCTTTAACATATCTTGCTCTGATAGGGACGGCCCTCCAGAACTTTGGTTAGGTGGGTCAGTGTAATGGGTCGGGCTGTGGAACTGGACCTACTTTTGCCTTTGCATCACCTCCCTCCTGTGCACCTGCCCCTTTGGGACCCCTTTCCTTTGCTGCCCTACATTCTCACTTAGATTTGCAGGTTCTTGTCTGGGCATTAAAATTCCCTGGGTCCGGGAAAGGAAAAACTTCCTTCAGCTGCAGGTGGCTGGCCCCCCGCCCTTCACAACCTTCAGACCAGGTAATTACCAGAGATAAGTCTGCTTTCCATAAGTCACCAAACCAGTTCCAATTTCTCCCCAGTAACAACAGATAGGGTAACCCCGGGGCAACCCCCACCTTTATAGTCTCTGTTTGGCCCCCCAGAGTAAGTGTAACCATAGCACCAGGGTAAGCCTTTACATCCCCATGCACACATCGAATAGGGATGGGGTTCTGGTCCTGCCAGTGTCAGAGGTTCACAAGGGCCACCCTGACTAGGGTCTGATGGCTTCCTGAGTCCAGAAGAGCCTCCATCTCTATCCCTTCTACCTCAACAGGGATCACAAAATCTCAGGATTCAGAGCCCCCATCCCCACTGTACAGTGAATACACATCTGTAAACATGCAGTCTATGAAGGTACAGTCCATGTGGGGGCAGTTCTTCACAAAGGGACCATTCTGTCCACACGAGAAACATGCCCCTGTGTCTCAGCTATGGGGTGAGCCTCCGGGTTTAGGCAGTGGGCCCTCAGGAAATGTCTCCCTGGGCTGCTGGGTTGTTGTCTTTCCCAGCAGCCAACCTTTATTTGGCCCATAACCCCCTCCCTACATGCCCAAGGTCCCTTCACAGTTCCAGCTAATATTTCTTCAGTCTGGCTCCCAGGATGATTACCCATCTTCCCAGGTGACCTTGTAAGCTGGGTCATGGGGCGGGAGGAGAGTTCAGCATCCAGCACTTGTTCTGAGATCTGCATGACCTCTGCTAGCATGGTGATCTTCTGTTTGCGGACCCAGCTCTGAATTCCCAGGGGCAGAATGTTCAGAAATTGTTCCAAGATGATTAACTCAGCCACCTCAGGGCCACTGCATCCTTTGGGTTTTAGCCAATACCAACACAGGTCCTGCAATTGTTGTCCCACTGCTCTAGATCGTGCACCTGCTGCAAATTTGAAGCTCTGGAACTGCTGTCGGTAACTTTCTGCATTGATGCCTAGGCAGTCCAGGATTGCTGCTTTCACCTGTGTGTACTCCCCGGCTGTAGTACTGTCCATAGCTCGATAGGCTGCTTGGGCTTCCCCGGTCAGACAAGGGGCAAGGCAGACAGCCCACTGGGTCTGGCCCATCCAACAGCTTCTGCCACTCACTCAAATGTTACCAGGAAGGCCTCAGGATCATCCTCAGATGTCATTTTGGTCAGCATGGTGTTCATCCTAGGAACCCCTGGCCCCATGATAGCTAGACCAGCCTCACCAGTAGGTTCTTGTTGTGGCTGTTGCACCAGGGACTGCAGGAGCTGCTGTTGTTGTTGCCCCAGCTGTAAAAGAAACTGCTGTTGTGCCTCCTGTTTCACTTGTCGTGCTTGTTGGGCCTGTTGTTGCTTCTCCTGCTGCTGCTGAGCCAGAAGGGTGAGAACCTGTTGTTGCTGAGCCTATTTTTCCCATTGTTGCACCTCCTGTTGGGCTTGCTGTGCTTGTTGGGCCCATTGTTGTACCTCCTGCTGCTTCTGAGCCAGCTGCCCAAAAGCCTGTTGTTGTTCAGCGAGGAACTTCAACACTTTCTCCATATCCATTTTTCCAGAATGTAACTAGCCCTGCTTACTCCAGCAGGGGGTTCAAATCCCACTTCTAAAACCACATGTGACAAGCTGGCCTATGGTAGATGGAGAGGCAATACACTGGGTTTAAAGTTCACAGAAAAAAATGTACTTCTGTTGCTCCAAATGAAAGTTATTGCTCTAGAAAAGCATAATCAGTCAGTTCAACTTCTCCAGCCTGGTCAGGTAACATAAAGGTTAACACAAAACAGTTCTTTCAGACTGACTTGACAAAAGGAATCTTTGAACCACCTATGTGGGCCAGCAGTTTGTTCAATATACAGTCTGAAACAAAACAAACAGTTTGTGGGCTAGCAGTTTTGAATGCACAATCTCAAATAAAACAGACAGTTTTCCCTTTTTGCCTTATTTATAGGCTATCAGCAATACATTCCACTCACTGTTTTTGGCTCAGCTGGCTAGACTGATCCTTTACCCCAGGACTCTGTGCTCTAGAAATGGTCTGTTTCTCAGCAGCAGGTTTCAACTTCTCCCCAAAGGCTCTCTCCAACAAATAACCATTCCTCTTGCCTTTCTGCTTTGGTTCCTGTCTTACATTCCACCCTCCATCTTACAGGGTTTTCTGCCTGGGAGTATGTCCTCCCTGCAGCAGTTTCCAGCTTCTCACTGACTGATTGCTGGATTCTCTCTGCCTTTTTGCAATCCCTCTAATTAGTAACACTTGGGGAGACATCCCTCTTGCCTGTTCATGTTACATTCCCTGCATTTCTTCAGCCTCAAACAAGATGTTAACCTCTTGTTTTCCAGTGTAGTGTTTACACTGTCACACTGGTATATAGTTGTCTCTGTTTCAGGTTCTGTAATATATCTAGATAATCTCTATAACAATATATGGGGTCATTATCTCATAGCCAAGGTGATATTTTATTTTTTATGACAGTCTCCAGATCCAGAGTTTTATAATAATTGACAATCTTGTTAGTTACCTATGGTTTATACTTAAAACTTATTGTTAGATTATTGTCAAGCTATTTCTTCAAATATTTAAGACCTGTTTTTTCTAAGATTTTATTTACTTTTGTTAACCGTTTGGACCTTTAACATTCTATATTTTCCCAATCACACTTTTCCTGAAGTGAGAGTGCAGGTAATCTTTTATTGTCCATTAATAACAGCTTTATCCAATAATTGATCTTCTTGCAGTATCAAGGATATTGTTGAATTTGAGAAGAGAACAAGAGATGTTTCCTGAGGGTATGGCTAGTGTTCTGTCTGTCTGGTAGCATGGTAGCCCAAAACAGGAAAGGAAGCTTTGCACAAAAGTGATTTTGCCCAGGAGAGCGCCATCCATATGTGCCGCTGTGTGCTTGCTAGTACAGTGCTGCTGTGTGTGTTGTGCCAACTTACAATGGACTGTAAAGCCAGAAAGTGTATGTCTTTGTCTCTGCATCCAGAACATTTTATAGAACTTTTTACTGCAATTTAAAATGCCAAAAATAGTGTGGACTTTAGGAGACAGAGACAGAAATGTGCCCTGAATGTTTTATGTGCTTTGTGGGCAAATTGGGGGACTTGCTAAAGAAATTGTTGAAATCTGTGGAGAAATTGGTCAAAACGGCACTCTCGCCACTGAAATTGCAGCCCAGAAAAAAAGTTACAGTTTGCAGTTTAAATTTGCCCTGCTCAACGATCGCCGTGAAGGAAGAGAGACAGAGAGAGAGAGAGAGAGAGAGAGAGAGTCTCATTTGCATAGTGTTGAGTGATTGGTGCAACTGCAATCAGTCCCGCCCCAAAGCCAGCTTCTGTGTGCAGCTGAGTGTTCAAGGAGGAGAGTGAGAGTGGCGTGCAAGCTGGTCAGACCAGGATTAACCATTGAGGAGCTTGTGAACATTCTAATCTGTGGAAAACAGACTATTGCTGTACAAATTCAGGCTCAACCCGTTCTCTGACTGACTGGAAAGTGAGTGTGGCATTCATGACTATGATCGGTGGGAATGCTAAGCTGTTTCACCCCAAAGGCCTTTTAGGATTGGTATCAAGCCGAAAATTTCCACCGGAGAAAGCCAGCTACTGATTTCAGTGAGTACAATCCAAACTTCTGAGCATCAAACTATGTTGTGATTTTCAAACCAGCTGAATCTGTTTGCAAGCAGTGAGATTGTTTTGTAAAGAAGGACTGTGAGTTGGAAGTAGTAACACAACAAACAAAAATTCTGAGCATAGACTGTGAACATTTATGATGGGTTCAGCAACAGTAAAATGTTCTAAGCAAGTGAGAGACTATGAGTTGTGTATTAAGCTGCAACAAACAGGCAATCCTGTGTAGAGAAATACTGTGGCTTGCACGTGACTTTGAGCATGTGTAAATAGTCTTTGATTCATATGCTGATCGCAAAGTCCTGTAAAATCATATGACTGTGCTGAGAGAAATACAAGCAGTGCAATCGACTACAGTTTTGAATAAAAATCAGTAGCCAGAAAGGTCAGAAACACCATTTTGAGTCAGAAACAGATTTGATGCATGAGGAGAGCTACCATTGCAAGGTGCAGTTAGCAATGTAAACACAGCAGCAGGGAGCCATTTTGTGAGACTGTAATGGGACTAGTGAGAAATTTAATATCAATGAACTTTTATGTGTTTTGATTGCAGACATGGCTTCGGGAACTTCCTGCTACCCAGATCATGCCTGAGCTATGATTGCAGAGGAGGTGGCCACACTAAGAGAAATAGAGAGAACTTTCTGTGGTGAAGGGTTGCCTCCAGATGTAACCGTCCCCAGCTATCCAGTGACACTATGCATTATGTGCCTCAGGGCTGGAAGAGATGTGTTTCTGATACCCCACTGTTCGGATTGCCTTGTGAAACATGATATGTGTAGGGGTGCAGTGCCAGAGAGGACATCATGAATTTGTTTGGCTCCCACTTGGACCAAAGTAGGAAACCCTGCAAGTAGCGGCATGCAGTACCAGGTTGAACCTGTTTGGGGAGGCCCCATAGAGTGTGGTACAGATAGAGAGAGTATGGATCTACTGCAAGGGCAGACACCTAGAGATGTTTCCACGCCTGTGTCCCAGATGGACAGTGCAACGGAAGGATCTGTTGACCCATGGAAGGAGGGTCCTAGTCCTAGCCTAGTAGGGGAGGATGAACTGTAAGAGACACTGAACTGAGCAATGTCTACCTCTGTGCCCAGTGAGGAGTGGACTGTCTCAGGAGTGAGGACATCTGCTCACTCCTGGGCTCAGATCCTGAGTGAGGAAGAAGAGGAGAATGAAGATATGTATCTTCATGTTGAGGGTCCTTGTGAGTAGCTCTTGCCTCAGTGGAGCCAGAGAGAGAAGAAGAAGACTCCAGTACCCTGCCTACAGAGATGGTCAGGGACAATTTCTTTCATTCATTAAGTATGTGGCACTGGCTTAACCAGGACTGGCCACCCCCAAGCTGAGCCATGGACCACACACTTGTGAAGAGTAGTAAGGAGGAGAGACTGGTATGTAGGAGGGCTGACACCATATAAGGGAGATCCTTTCCTACCTTTCCTCATAGAGTCTGGGAGGAAATTGAACAGAACAGGAAGTCCTGGTTGTTGGAGCAAGAATTTGCATCCTGGTGCAGCAGCATGTGTCAGGGACAAAGTCATAAATGATTGACTGAAATTCTGGAAATTGGGCAGAACTTTGTTTATGGACACTGCGAATTGTGGACAAGGCAGGGAATGAGACATTCCACAATATCAACTTTGAACACCCAGATGGTGTCGTAGTTCTTGCACCTCACTCCGAGTGGTATTACCCTTAATGGTGCCACTCCCTGTGAATATGCCCAGCATGCCCAGAGGGAAGCAAAGCAGTGGTAGCACAGTGTCTGTTATCCAGCAGTAGCAGTATCCTAGGAGGAGGAAGATGCAGCTCTACTGGTGTTCCAGGATTCTTCAGGTGCATCCAGATTCATCACCCCAGCAGTGTTTTCCCATTTCCATTGCCTGCCCTTCCAGATGTCAACAGCTCAGCTGTTTTCCTGCTTCATCGCCTGGTATCCCAGATGACATTAACCCAGCTGTTTTCCTGTTCCATCATTTGATTTCCAGGATGACATCAGTCCAGTTGTGTTCTTGTTTCATCGCCTGGCTTTTCCAGAGGACATCAGTCCATCTGTATCCGAAGATGCCGCCTAGAGGGGAGAGTCCTCAGCTCGGAGAAGTAAGGTGATCCTTTTGTTTCAGTCTTCAAGAAGCTGTAATACTCATTTTTTATGTTTTAATGACTTGCACAACACACCTTACACTGACAGACTACCACAAACTGTTTGAACTGTCCTCAAAGACTCTCCCCGTGGATTGCAGTGCTTTTCAGGCCCTACCCTGTTCCAGTACTGTTCTTCAGTGGGCTCCAGGACAGGAGAGACTTTATTATGGACCTTGCCCTTGGGCAACAACATTAGTATGGGACATTTAGGGCATTCTGTCCCCCAAAATGTGTTGTATAAATGTTTTTTTTCCATTTTTCTACTTTTGTACTTTTCTAAAAAATATTTTTGGGATTCTCTACTGTTCAGGTGGAGGTTTAGACACTGTGTGGTATGCAGAATGTGGTTTTTGTGTTTTCTTCTCTGACAGGTGCTCCCGAAGAAAAGAAGAGAAGAAGAGGATGTGGGAGGTCAGCTGAGTTCTTCTTTTTCCCTAAAGATTTAGAGTTGTTTGTGGTTAACAGGGTGTTAACATGTTTTCCTTTACAGGTGTACGTGTGGGGAAATTTTGGGAAATGTAATGTATTGTAATGTATTTTTTCCTTGTTGTTTTGTTTGCATGTACTCTGGGATTGGGGGAGGTTCCCCTGTGGGAAGCTTGGTCAGATAGACTTTCCCTATAGGGCTAGGGGGATAGACAGACTGTGGTCCTGACCTGCAGTAGGGGCATCAGTTCTGGTCTGTTAGGGCATATTTCAGGCAGTTTTCTTGAGCCACTGATTTTCCATAGATAGATCATAGGGTAGGGGCTGAAGTTTCATCAGCTGGCCTCTGTGCCTTTAGTGTTGCCTACCTGTGCCTGGCACATGGTAGGGGAGAAGTGGTACTACCTTCTCGTAGGTAACACAGAGGGTTGGATGGTCTGGTGCCAGGTACAGAAATGACTGTGGCCAGTCATTTACCTGGCTCGGGGTAAGTGTAACCCCCCGGTTCCATGAGGTTCCTGGAATCCCATTAGTGTTAGTGTTAGGTGGGGAAGGCAACTGGTGAATATCTAGTTAAATAGATTTTCACCAGCTCCCTCTCTGCTTGCTTGGTCTCAGCTGAGAACAGAGAGGTGATGTAATTTAGAACTCTTACAACAACATAAGCCACACAGCTTGCTGTGAGTGTGGGGAGTTTAGAATTTTCAGTTCAGTTCAGTGCCAGCAGCCAAGAGTCTTGGTTCTGTGCTCAGAGAGTGAGCAGTGGAGGAGTGAAGTGCTGCTGTGTGGGCTCTGTGGAGAGCCTACTTTTTCTCACCCTAGTCTGAGAACATTTTACCTGCCTTGTTGAAGTGGTGGAAACTGTCTTCAGGATTTTCTGATGTCCTCATTCCTGGTTCTATGTCATATGAGTGAATGCACAATTGCGATCGACATATGAGCGTGTCCACATTGCCGAAAAACCACATCGGTGATGTACACAATAGCGGGATCACTAACAGCAATGGTCTGGGGCACAACACAAAAAGCACAGTGACCCTATGTTTAATGCAGGGGGCTATGGCCCCCACACACACCCTAATTATTATAATCAACTCTGAGGGGGAGCCTGACATTGGGGTAAAAAAAAAAGTAAATACGCACACACACAAATCAGTAAAATATAGAGCTCCTGCCCAGATTTGAACCTGAATCCTTCACCACTAGAGGCATACGCTGCCTCCACTAAACCACACAATCAGCTTGGAATGACCAGCCAAAACCACATCCCACATCATCCACATCATAGATCCCTCCCACCGTCACTCTCTCTACACTGTCACTATTCTTGTTCTCCTTCCCTCTCTATATCCATGTTCACTGCTGTATCCTACTCACTCTCTTACAAGACACTCAGATGTTGTCACTCAAATGTACTTGCTCAAGTGGAGTCGCCCATATCACTGGATACCCTCATCCCCAGTGGGATGAGGAGGACTGCAGAGGATTTGAGGTGCAATCCCCTGTTTGATCCAGAACATTATGAATCTGCCTTTGTGTACAAACTCTGAGTAATTCTGTCTGTATGTTTCCAGGAGAAATGTACCTACTTTGTTTTCTTTGGGGTGTTACTCTGACAAAGGGACCCATTCACCCATGTCTGTGAGACTTTTCTCAAGAAGTTTTCCTAAAGTTGGCTGACAATAGTGGAGTCCCAGGTGTGACTTAACACTTTCTACAGAATTTTAATTTTACACCCCTTATGGTGTTGTTAATGCTAAAATGTGCTAAACATTTGAAGAAAGCATAATTTCTACTATTTATTATATGTTGAGGTGTAATTCTGAAAGAATGGCTGGGTATGGACGAGGAAACAAAAGCTGGGCAACCCCCCATCTCGAGTGACCAGTTCAGCACTTAGGGTTCTGTAAGGGCGCCTGTTCTTTCAGCGTCTATGACCAATGCCTGATGATGAAGTTTACCCCTTGTATATGGGTTTTGCTAGTCCTGAGCATCACTGTGCTCCATCGTGGCAGGATGTCACATTTTCTACTTTAAATCCTATGCCATATGGGAACTGTTCTAAGTTATGGCCTAGTGCCACTTCTAGGAGAATTTGTATGTTTTGTTGTGGCTAGTTCCACATTTCCAGATGTCTAATTTTGTGCTCAATGGGAAGTTCGAATTTCTGTTTTCTACAGATTTTGTTCTACATTTGCCTTGTGCCACGAAGTGTAAACCCTTGGTGGCCCATCCTTCCTTTTGTATACCATCTGTTTTGGAATAAAGCCACACTCTAGAATCCCAACCTGGTATGGACAATCTAGTTATTGCTTCTTGTGTGGATTTACTGGGTACCCCTGGATGAAGTGCAAACCAACATAGCCCGTAGCAAATGTTCTGTCCTCAGGACCTGGGTTTTGGTATAGGTCTGTTTGTGTCTTGTACACACTTTCTGTTTCTGTGCATTTGCTTTGTACCCCCACCCCTCTCTTTTCCCCTAGACAGAAAAAGTATGTGAGGTGTGCTTACTAGTTAAACAAGTGGCCAGTGGGTGGGGGTTACAATTGGGAAACAGATCTGTAGATTTTGAGGTAGGTTAGGATGGCAGGTACTAAGTATATTTACTGTAATTGAAGGAATGAGTACAGTTGCTGTTGGGTAGTATGTTTGCGTGGTTATGTAACATGATAGTAAATTTGGTGTATGCTCTCTCTGTCCCTGCTTGGTGGACTACCACCCTAATGAGGTGCTGTGACAGCATGGTATGATCCGCATTAATTGTAGGATGAGCTCAGAGTCAGAAAAAATACTAGATTTTGGATAGATAAAGAAAACAGTAAAGATGCTAAGATAAACCCCTGGGGCACTTCATACTGCACTTCTCATTTTGAGGAGCAGATATCTCCTAATTTCAGACTCTGATTCCTATCACTGAGATAGTACCTTAGATCAAAGGTCCCTTAGGGAAGAAGACCCAAAAGAGCAAACAGATATCATGGTATGGGGTCTGTCTCAAAAACTCTACAGGGAGAGACTAAAGGAACTCAATATGTACACCCTGGTATAAGAGAGGAAGGGGAGGATATGAAAAAGTGAAGCTGAATAAAGAGGAGAGTGGTTGCGCAGATAGGGACAGTGAAAAAGCAGGGATGCTGAACAAATACTTCTGCTCAGTATTCACAAAGGAAGAACGGGGGAGGTACCTAATTCAGTCAATAGAAGCACTCTGGATAGGGGGGTCAACATCAGTCCTTTCACAGAAGAAAGGGTTCGGAAAGAACTCCTAAAACTGAAGGTGGATAAAGCAATGGAGCTTGATGGGATTCACCCCAGAATTCTGAAAGAACCAAGGGGAGAACTAGTAACACCACTGACTACCATTTTTAACAAATCATGGGAGGATGGTGTGGTACCCGAGGTCTGGAGGAGGGTGGATGTGATTCCCCTTCACAAAAGTGGGAGGAAGACAGAGGCAGAAAACTACAGACCTGTCAATTTGACCTCAGTGGTAGGGAAAATGATGGAATCACTTCTGAAGGGAAGAATTGTTGAGTACCTAGAGGCCAGTGGGGCATAGGACCCAAGGTAGCATGGATTCACAGCAGGAAGGTCATGTCAGATGAATCTAATCGATTTCTTTGACTGAGTGGCCAAAGTAGTAGACCAGGGAGGGGCTGTGGACATGGCCTACCTAGACTTTAGCAAGGCATTTGACACAGTCCTGCACAAAAGATTAATAAACAAATTAGCCAACCTAGGAGTAGGTCCCAGGGTGGTAGCCTGGGTAAAATACTGGCTGGACAACAGGACACAGAGGGTAATAGTAAACAGAGTCCACAGTGAAGAAAGGGGGGTTACTAGTGGGGTACTGCAGGGTTCAGTACTGGGTCAGGTCCTTTTTAATGTCTTTATAAGTGACATTGCAGAGGGACTAGAAGGAAAAGTATGTTTCTTTGCAGACAACACAAAGATCTGCAACAAGGTTGACACACAAAGTGGGGTGGAAAGGATGAGAAGAGACTTGGCAAGGTTGGAGGAATGGTCAAATGTATGGCAGCTTAAATTCAATGCAAAGAAGTGCAAAGTAATGCACCTGGGAAACAAAAACCCAGGGGAAAAGTACACAATGGGGGGCAAGATACTGATAACAACAAAAATGGGAAGTGACCTGGGGTTAGTTATATCAGATGACCTAAAGGTGGGCAAGTTATGTGAGAAAGCAGTAAGAAGGGCTGGAGGATACTGGGATGCATTGGGAGAGACATCACCAGTAGAAAACAGGAAGTTGTTATCCCTCTGTACAGACAGCTGGTGAGATCACATCTGGAGTACTGCGTGCAATTCTGGAGACCCCATCCCTGCAAAGACATAGACAGGGTGGAGGATGTGCAGAGGAGGGCAACCAGAATGGTGCAGGGTCTGCACCAGAAGACATATGAAGAAAGACTAAAGGAGCTTAATATGTATAGCCTCAAGGAAAGGAGGGAGAGGGGGGACATGATAGAAACTTTCAAGTACCTCAAGGGAATCAACAAAGTCCAAGAGGGTAGCATCTTTCAGAAAAAGAGATGTGCAAGAACAAGGGGGCACAATTTGAAGATGGGGGGATGGCTCAGAGGTAATGTGAGGAAGTATTTTTTTCACAGAAAGGGTTGTAGATGCATGGAACAGCCTTCCTGAGGAGGTTGTGGATTCAAGAACAGTGTGGGACTTCAAGAATGCATGGGACAGACATAAGGCAATTCTAGTGGGGGGTAGGAGGAAGTAGGCTGTTGGTTAACTAGGATCTGCAGCTTATCCATTAGGTAGGGAAATGGGCAGACTAGGTGGGCCAAGCGGTCCTTATCTGCCATCAAATTCTATGTTTCTGTTTCTATTTTTCAGAAAAAAAGGTGCTCAACAACAAGAGGACAGGCATCACAGAAAGAGTGGTGGATTCCTGGAACAGTCTACCAGTGTAGGAGGTGGGGCCAAAAACAGTGGTGGGGTTTAAGAATGCATGGGATAAGAAGAGGCAAATTATAGTAGAAGGGTTGGGGGGGGTGGAGAATGAGCCAGAGATCAAGTATGGTCCGTGGTGATATTGCGGGTAGGGATTAATGGGCAGACTGGGTGGGCCAAGCAGTCCTTATCTGCCGAATTCTGTTTCTATGAACATGAACACTTACTATAAGCAGAGAAGAGAAGAGAAGATACTCAGCCTTGGGTACAGAGATACAGACCTGTTGATCAATCCTGGCAGAAATGCCACTGTCAAGAATGTAAGACCACTATCCAGCTCTAACAGAAAATTAATTATAAAGATTAATATTATTATGACCTGCGGCATGGAGGGGAGGGGAGGAGAGGAGAGGGGAGGGAGGGGAGGGAGGGAGGGGAGGGAAGGGGAGGGAGGGAGGGGAAAACGCCTGTGGAGGAAACTTCTGGGAAACCAAGGCCGAGGTCACCATCCCTCCAGGGTAAGGATTACTCATTATGTCTGGAAAAGAAGCTCAGACAGGTTGCTTCAATTAATCAGTCATTGCTGATGCCATTGACCAGGCCTTTACAGACTTGGCCTCAGTGCTGCCTCCAGACTACCTTCTGCCTGTGGAGGACCAAGGTTGCGCCAACCTGCTCATAACTAACCACCCAGTCTTCTACTTTAAGAAGGTAACGGTGAAGGAGGCCCTAACGATGGTCAGGAAAGTCCTAGACAAAACCAGACTGGGGAGTGACGGGCCAGACATGAAGTTACTATCTCTCACCCTTGATGTTCTTATTATGCCCATAATAATACTATTTAATAAATCCTTGGCCCTAGCTCAATTTCCAGAGGTATGGAAGCAAGCCCTGGTAACTCCAGTGCACAAGAATGGGGACAAGGTGCTGGAGTCAAACTACAGGCCAATATCTATCCTCTCCCCACTATCCAAAGCTTTGGAAAAAATCATGGCAAGTCAACTCACAGAATATCTCAATAAGTACAATCTGCTCTGCCCAAACCAACATGCCTTCAGGCAAAAACACAGTACCACCATGGTACTGCTGGAATACACTGACTATGCACACAAGGCGCTGGATGAAGGCAAATTGGTGGGGTCCATCTTCATAGACCTCACCAAAGCCTTCGACACCATCAATCACTCTCTACTAGTACTCCAGCTCCAAAGATTGGGTGTGGCACCAAACGCCATGAATTGGTTCAGTGACTACCTAACACACAGAAGCCAGCGAGTCAAAATCAGGCAGACGTTATCCAGCTCCAGAGATGTACTCCTAGGAGTCCCTCAAGGATCAATTCTAGGACCTCTGCTTTTCAGCCTCTTTGTAAATGACCTACCCACAGCCTGTGACACCAAACTTATTCTGTATGTGGACGATGCCGTGCTGCTGAGCAGCAGCACCTCTCAGGTTGCCCTAAAAACAGAACTACAGAACTCTTTCCATAAATTCGTGGACTGGTTCAGTAGGCAAAAGCTGCTACTAAATAACAAGAAAACCAAGGCCATGCTACAATCCAGCCCCTACAACAAACACAAGCATACTCCTCTGGTAATCACCAACAAGGCTGGTGAGCAGATTGAGCAGGTGCACTTGTTCAAGTACCTTGGAGTCACCATTGATGACTCTCTCAGTTATACGCACCACGTAGACTCCCTTGTCAAAGTGGTAAACACAAAGATCGGGGTCTTTGATAGGTGTAAGAAATCCCTCACCCCGGAAGCACTCTGAATCTCAGTCTCCAGCTCCGTACTCTCCATGATAGACTACAGGCTGGTGGTCTATGAAGCTGCTACTGATACAGTGCTCAAAAGGGTCCAAATTGCACTCAATAAGGCATGCCATCTCACCCTGTGTGCAGATCACTACACTCATACTTGCACCCTGTATGAGCGTACGAACTGGCTTAACCTAAAACACAGGATCAAATACCAAACTTGCACCCTGGGAAAGAAGGCACTCCTCGGAAAAACCCCACCCTTTATAGGAAACCTTCTTGAGGCTTCTCTCTCAACACACATCACCAGACGAAGGAAGAATGGAGCACTGTCCATACCATTTCGCTGAACCTCACTAGGGAAGCGTGCTTTCTTCTATCGGGCCCTCCTCTGGATAAATGAACTCCAGATGAAATTACAAACAAACAACAGCCTGATTCAATTCAAAGTAGGCTTCAAACAGCACCTAATGTCTAACTCAAAATGCACCTGCTTCTCAGGCCCCACTTGATAGACAGGCCTATCCCAAAGGTAACACCCAGCAGGGCTACCTAGAAAACCCTGCCTCCATTCCAGCCTAGCCAAGGGCTTAAGTAAGGTATCAGTCCTCTTTAAACACACTTGGAACTGCCTCCCAACCCCCCCACACACACACACACACACACACTCCATACTCGGCAAAGCCCTCTGGAGCTGCTCCCCCATCACAGCTCCCCACCTCCTCACTATCCCACCTCTCGCTTCTCGCAGTTGGTTTCAAACCCAGTCCCCTTGTTTCACTGTCACCCAGCCTCTCGCCATCTGGGATAGCATTAAACCCTATGCAGTTACTCTGCCATAGTCTATCAACAGATTTGGAGGTTTCCAGGGGTGTGCTACCTAGGGCAACCAATTAGAAATAGCTTAGTATTAAATTACAATTGCTCAATTTTTTTTCTCCTATTTGTCTAATTGTCATGTAATCGCTCTTTAATGCCTAATGATCAGGCCTCTGTAACCACTGAATATGTGTATTGTTTTATTGTCCACCCTGACGTGGAACCTTTATAAAAGAGCTCACGCTCAAAGGTCTTTCCGAAATACTAATTAAAGAATTAAATAATAGGGCTTTCTTTCTGTCTGAAGACTTCCTTCATCCCTAAAGTGTTGTGGAGCTAGCTATACAACTAAGGGAATCCCTTTGTGAAAGGATTCCATGCTTGGGTAATGCCTAGAAGGTCGAAGTCCAATGGCAAAGAGTGGCAAGATTACTAAACGAACCCTGAGGAGAGCTGCTTTAGACTTTGCTGCCCAGATACTCTGCTCTGAGGCAGAGCTTATAGAGGGACATTGAAGCCAAGTCCTTGGGAGGCAAGGCCCAAGGCAAAGGAGACCTGATGTAATAGTAGTAGTAGTAGTAAAAATCTTTATTTTGACAGAACTTTAGAACTATCATGCCCTATTTTTATGTTTGCTTGCACGCATGTGCAAGAAGCTTCATCGGAGATTTCGGAGGTGTGTCACCTCCTCTTCCAATTCAGTCAGTGGGCTGACAGGCGTGGCCCCTGTAAGCCAATGCATTTTGGAGCTGTCTATGACACGCTCCAAAATGCAGTGGCATACAGTTGAAAGGGGGAGCTACACTTGAGTGAGCACCGATAAGATATCGGCTGCTCACGCGCAGCTCCCCACGCACAGACAGACGTGCGTGCCTCTGTACTGTATAGCTGACGGGGTGCCCAATCCCCGTCGGCTGAGCTGCATCCCTCCCAGTTGCTGAGCTGCGTCCCCACCCCCCCAGTTAGGTGCCACGCTGGAGCCACCACCGCGTGGCAAGCACTGTAGTCCTTTGGCGGCGGGGTGCCCAACTCCTGTCGGCTGAATGCCCCTGTCCTGTGCCACGCTGGGAGCCCACCCCAGCATGGCAAATGTCCCACAACATCTTTTTTTTAAAACCTGTAAAATAAAAACTGTCCTGCGGCGCGTCTCCCAACCCCCCTCCCACAACCCGCACCCACCCAGTGCGCACCCAGCCTCCCCACACCCCTCCTCACCCCATACTTACCTCCGGACTCTGGCGCGACGATCTTCGGTGGACCGGGAACACGTCTGCACTCTTCAAAGCCGACCGCGAACTGAGGAAATGCCGGTAAGCTGTATAATGGGTTACATAGGGGGGTTTCAACTTTATTGCATATCTCGGGCATTTTTGGGAATTTTTGCACCAAATTTTCAACATGGTGTTTTTGGGACCCCTTCTCATGAATTATGTCACTGTCATGGCGTTATTCGGGCCAGAAGGGTGATTTCAGAGTGACTGCTAGTGACTGCGAAATCACCTTGGGCCTGAATAACGCCATGACAGTGACATAATTCATGAGAAGGGTCCTAAAACCCCATGTTGAAAATTTGGTGCCAAAATTCCAAAAATTACTGTTTTACTAGGGTGCTGTGTACAGTTCCTACGTAGGGCTCGTAAGTTCGCGAAATTTCAATATTTTCACCCAGATTTTCAACATTGCCATTTTACCACACCTTCTTATGATTAGTACAGCTGTCATTTTTCACATCTCATCCAAAATGTGTTTCACCCATGTAGCTAGAATGGCACAGTCAGTATGTAAATCAATGTAATGGGACAAATTAAGAAAGTCACAGTGACACTGTTCATGAGCAGAGGTCTTAAATGGCTATGTTGAAAATTTGGTGAAAAATTTCTAAATGACTGTTTTATTTAGGTGCATTGCGTAGTTCCTACGCACACTGTGAGTTCGCTGAATTTTCAATATTTTCACTCCAGATTTTCAACATTGCCATTTTACCACACCTCCTTATGAGAAGTATAGCTGTCATTTTTCACATCTTGCCCAAAACGTGTTTCCACCCATGTAGTGCACAATGGCGCAGTATGTGCAAAATCAATGTATGGGACACATTAAGAAAATCACAGTGACACTGTTCATGAGCAGAGGTCTTAAAATGGCTGTGTTGAAAATTTGGTGACAAAAGTCCATAAAATGACTGTGTTACGAGTGAGCAATGCGCAGTTTCCACACACCCTCGTAAGTTCATGACTTTGTAATATTTTCAGTTCAGATTTTCACCAGTGGCTTTTTTTCACACTTCCTTATGAACAGTACAGCTGTCATTTTTCACAACATGGCTGAAGTGTGTTTTCACACTTTCAGCGCTGAGATACATGGTCGCTGTGGGAAATCGTTGTTAGGCACAGATAAAGAAAATCACAGTGACACTGTTCATGATCGGAGGCACCAAAATGCCTGAGTTGACAATCTGCTGTCAAATATCCCCAACCTAATTATATTACGGGTGTGCGTTGCACAGTTTCTATGTACGCTCATGACTTCACCATTTTTTTAAATATTTTTACTGCAGATTTGCAACATTGCCATTTTTTACACCTCCCCATGAACAGTACAGCTGTCATTTTTTACATCCTGTTCGAATGTTTTGCACCTGTGGTGCTAAATGCGTGAGTCGCTGTGCATAAGCAGCTTTGCTAACAAACTGATATTCCCCTGTTCATGAGGTGGGGTCACAAAAAACATGTTGAAAATTTGGAGGAAAATACCAATGAATGCCTGAGGTATTAGGGTTTCCAACCATAACGCCCAACCCTGTAGAGAATGACAGGAATCAGGGTGTGACTTGGGATTCTTGCCTGTAATGCTCATACCATTCCACACCCTGCAGCCAGTGAGAGGCATCGAGGTATGTCTTGGACTCTTCAGCCCCAAAGTTCACCCCATTCTCCTATATCGTGACTCCATCTCACCACATTTCCTAATGAAATGGGGTGACAAGGGCCAAAGACTCTAAGGAACACTGTGACACTTGTCAGTGTCTGCAGGGTGGGGTGTGGTGAAATGGCGAGGCCGTTATGCCTGACGACCCAAATGCACACCCCAATGCCTGTCACTCTTTGCAGGGTGGTGGTGGGGTTGACTTCAGTTCAGTACTTCACTGCCATTCCTATTACGCAGCTCTGTAACTTCTACATTACCACTGCCAATGCCAGCAAGCAAACATTCGGCATTGACAAATGCTTGTAAAACTTGTCCTGTTTACTATGCAAAACTAAGCTGACATTTGTAACATATAACACTTACCAATCAAATAAAAACACATATTTCATAGGATATGTCAGGAAAATTAGACATCACAACAATACAGCAGCACATACGTTCAGCTTTAAGAATACTCAGTGTTCTCTGTAGATTCTTTTGTTTAAATGTAGGCAATTCTGAACAGATGTCCAGTCATCAAGCAGAAAAGAACAGCAAATTATATGAAAATAAAATTTGCATTCTATGTATTTTTTAGCTGCGGAAATGTTTCCTTATCATGTTAAATTTAAACCAATTTGAAAACTGCAGGTGTAGATTACTTAGCTTCCTGCTGGTCAACTAGACCCATGGTCAGATATTCAAATACAATTATTCAAATACAATTACAGGTATCCACATATTCCATATTTCATATTTGAAGCTATAGAGAGTTTTGCTTCTTCTAGTTCCTGGAATTAATGCATTCCATGTTTTTGAAACCCAATACTCCAAGGGCATTTTTCCATAGTTAGTTTTTATCTTTGGAACACTTAATCCTCTATTTTCATGTCTCTCATATAATATTTATACAATGGGGGCGATGTAACTATCTTTTTATATCCTGGGATAATTACATTAATCATTTTATATATTATAGCCCCTAATCTATCTCTGCTTGTCTGAAGGGACTCACAGTTTTACTCAGTCAGCATTTTACAATGAGTGTCATATGGGCACCTCAATACAAACCTTGCTAGTGTGTTATAAGTAACATCCAATTTTCCAAGAGATAGTTATTGACATATTGGTATCCTGTGAAGACAGCAAAGGAATTTGAGTGAAACAATTATGATGCATACAAAACAGTGACTGTCTTTTTAGTGACATGGTTTTAATGGTGCATGGTTTCGTCAGTGAAGGAGTGAGGTAGTGCAATATAAGCTGGCTGTTGTGTGAAAACTGAAGTCAGTTGCTGTGTGCTGAAAACTCATAGTGCACTGTAGCCTAGCAGTTAGAGTCACTGGCTGTATGTTTACTTCCTACCTCCAGCAGACCTGGGTTCAATGCCTGCAATTCCTAGTGTTTCTCTTTTTGTGTGTGTGTTTTTCTTTTTTTTTTAACATGTTGTGACGCAGGTTGTGGCTGCCCCCTCCCCGAGTTGCATTCTCCCAGAGTAGGAATATATAGTCTACCCCTTCATGACTTTGTCCCCCTCCCTGAGTTTCATTCCCCCCAGAGTAGAACTATATACTCTACCCCTTTCAACCGTCCCCTCCCCAGTTCCACCCCAGAGTAGGAATATATAATTTGCCCCCGAGCTTCTCCCACTCCTTGAGTTGCGTCCCCCAGAGTTAGTTTAATTAATCCTGCCCCCTCCCAAATTCCTCCTTTGTTACCAGAGAACTACAATATCCAAGGCAACATGGATTCATCAGGGGGAGGTCCTGACAGACAAACCTGATTGAGTTCTTCGAATGGGTTACAAAGGAAGTGGACAAGGAAGGGGCGGTTGAGATGGCCTCTCTGGATTTCATCAAGGCTTTAAACACAGTTCCACATAGAAGGCTGGTAAACAAATGGATTAGCCTAAGAGTAGGTCCTAAAATGTTAGAATGGGTGGTGGAAAGTTGGCTTAGTGATAGGAGCAAAAGAGTGGAAGTAAATGGGGTACACTCTGGGGAGGGTAAGGTGACTATTGGGGTGATGCAAGGGTCAGTATTAGGCCAGGTCCTCTTCAATGTCTTTATTAGCGACATTGCTGAAGGACTGGAGGGGAAGGTGTGCCTATTTGCAGATGACACAAACATCTGCAACAGAGTAGACACACTGGGTGGGTTGGGGGCTGAAAGAATGAGGGAGGATCTAAAGAAGTTAGAAGGTTGTTCACGAGTTTGGCAGCTAAGATTCAACACAAAAAGTGCAAAATCATACACTTAGGGCACAAAACCACGGGAGCAACGTACCGGTTTTGGGGGGGGGAGTATTAGCAGTCACGGAAAAGGACAGAGACTGGGAGGTTATCATTTCTGATGACCTGAAGGTAGCTAAACAGTGTGACAAGGCAGTGGGAAAGGCTAGCAAATGCTTGGATACATAGGGAGGGATATCACCAGCAGAAAGAGAGAAGTAATAATACTCCTGTATAGATCACTGGTGAGACCCCACCTCAAGTACCTCAATCATGGCCTGAGGCATCATTTGAGTTCTCCCTTCTGTCATTGCCCACCTAAATATTTGTCTCAGCCAATCTGAAGAGAGAATTGTCTTTGCCCATTTTCTAAAGCTGTGGGAGAATTCAAGAATACATGGGACAGACATAAGGCAATTCTTGTGGGGGGTAATAAGAAATAGGCTGTTGGTTAACTAGGATCTGCAGCTTATCCTGTAGGTAGGGAAATGAGCAGACTAGGTGGGCCAAGCAGTCATCAAAGTCTATGTCTATTGTCCAATCAAGGTCCCAACATCATGATCTGTCTTTGCTTCAGATATTGGACTTAAACCCCAACCACTGCCTGTGGAATCTGTTTCGTTTCTCCCTTAGAACAGTCCTTCCTCCCTAGGCCATCATGTCCAACCCTCTCCTATCTCATCTGACCTTCCCTCCCACTACCTATACCCCCCTCCCCTTCCCACCCCACTTGCCAGGCCATGCCTACAGTACTTATCAAAGGACTCTTACACCTCAATCTTCTTCGCACTTTGACGCTAAAGGAACTGCCACTCCTGCTCTCTATGACTCCTCCAATGATGTTTACTGTATAAACTTTAGCTCATTACCTTACGTCCATATACCTGTATCAATGCAATTGTATTTAAATGGCACTATCTCCTGTTGAACCTATTGCTATGTTCTGCTGGAAGTATCTTGTTACATGTGATGGTTATATGTTATTATGTTGTTATTATTACTATGCAATGATTATGTATGTTCACTCAACCTGTTATGTCTTAACCCTGTTGGCAATTGTTTTACCCCAGGTCCATCTTGTAAATGAGCTTGTCTCAATGATGTTCTGCTTGGCAAAATAAAGATTTTGATTGATTGATTGATTGATTGATTGATTGATTAAGTACTGTGTACAGTTCTGGAGGCCCCATTTCTGAAAGGACATAAATAGGGTGGAGGGGGTGCAAAGGAGGGCAACCAAAATGGTGCAGGGCCTGTATCAGAAGCGCTATGGAAAAAGGCTTAAGGATTTAAATATGTACTCCCTAGAAGATAGGAGGGAACGGGGGATATGATAGACTTTCAAGTACCTCACAGGAATAAACAAGGTTCAGAAAGGGAGCATTTTCCAAAGGAAAAGATGCTCAAGAACAAGGGGTCACAGTATGATGCTTGGGGGGGGGGCTGAGAGGAAACATGAGGAAGTACTTCTTCACAGAGAGGGTGGTGGGCACTCGGAACAGCCTCCAAGAGGAAGTGGTGGGGCTACAAAGGTCACATGATTTAAGAATGCATGGGATA
Source organism: Neoceratodus forsteri (assembly GCA_016271365.2). Lineage (NCBI taxonomy): Eukaryota > Metazoa > Chordata > Ceratodontiformes > Ceratodontidae > Neoceratodus > Neoceratodus forsteri. The sequence continues at coordinate 532,829,582 of CM028130.1, read as the reverse complement.
GACGCAAAGGAATCTTAGAAGTGGGGGGGGTGTAAGGTGGAGTCCAAGTAGGGTCTCTGGTGGCACTATAGGTAGGGAATTTAGGACAGACTAGGTGGGCCAAGTGGTTCTTATGAATGAATAAATAAAATTTATTTTTATACAGGTTAAATAAATTGTTAGGGTAAAACCATATTTACAACAATTTCCAGTATAAAATGTACAGTCTTCCAACAATTTCTATGTTTCTAGGTAGTATGATTGGGAGGATGTAGCCCAGCTAGATTGTATGACAGACAAGGAGGGTATAGGCCAGCTAGGCAGTATAATAGGGAGTGTGTAGCCTGGGTAGGTAGTATGACAGGGAGGGTGTAGCCTGGGTAGGTAGTATGACAGGAAGGGTGTAACCCAGCTAGTAGTATGACAGGGAGGGTGTAGCCCAGGTAGGCAGTATGATATGGAGGGTGTAGACCGGCTAGGTACAATGATAGGGAAGGTATAGCCTGGGTAGACAGTATGATAGGGAGGGTGTAGCCCATCTAGTAGTATGACAGGGAGGGTGTAGCCCAGGTAGGTAGTATGATAGGGAGGTTTTGCCCAGCTAGGTATTTTAACAGGAGAGGGTGTAGCCCAACTGGTAGTATGACAGGAAGGGTGTAGTCCAGGTAGGTAGTATGGCAGGGTGGGTGTAGCCTGGGTAGGTAGTATGATAGGGAGGTGTCACACAGCTAGGTAGTATGACAGTGAGGGTGTAGCCCAGGTAGGTAGTATAACAGGGAGGGTGTAACCTTGCTAGGTAGTATGACAGGTAGGTAGTATGATAGGGAGGTGTCACTCAGCTAGGTAGTATGACAGAGAGGGTGTAGCCCAGCTAGGTAATATGATAGGGAGGATGTAACCTTGCTAGGTAGTATGACAGGTAGGGTGTAACCCAGCTAGTTAGTATGATAGAGAGGGTGTAGCCCTGCTGGGTATTATGAAATGGAGGGTGTAGCCCAGATATGTAGTATGGCAAGGAGGGTGTAGCCCAGGTAGTCAGTATGTGAGGAAGGGTATAACTCATCTAAGTAGTATGAGAGAGAGGGTGTATCTGAGCCAGGTAGTATGACAGGGAGTATGTAGACCAAATAGGTAGTATGATGGGGAGGGTGTAACCCAGCTAGGTGGTATGATAGTGAAGGTGTAGCCCAGCTGGGTAGTATGACAGGGAGGGTGTAGCCTGGGTAGGTAGTATGATGATGAGGACAGTGAATCTAAGGTAGGTAGTATAATGATGAGGAGGGTGAAGCCCACGTAGGTAGTATGATGAGTCTGAAGCCTGAGTATGTAGTATGATGAGGAGGAGAGCGAATCCCAGGTAGGCAGTATTATGATGAGGAGAGTGAATCTTGGTTAGGTAGTATGATAAGGAGTTTGAAGCCCAGGTAGGTAGGTAGTGTGTTGATGAGCGTGCAGCCCGCATAGATAGTATGATGAGGAGGAGGGTGAAGTCCAGGTAGATAGTATGATGAGGAGGAGGGTGAAGCACAGGTAGGTAGTATGATGAAGAGGAGGGTGAAGCCTGGGTAGGTAATATGATGATGAAGAGGGTGAAGCCTTGGTAGGTAGTATGATAAGGAGTTTGAAGTCCCGGTAGGTAGTATGATGAGAAGTTTGAAGCTCTAGTATGTAGTATGATGATGTGGAGAGCAACTCATAGGTTGGTAGTATGATGAGGAGGAGGCCATAGTCAGGTTAGGTAGTATAAGAGGTAGTGTGTAGCCTGGTAGAGTTGTACACACTAGATATCCAGCTATGTAGCGAAACAGCACTGGCTACCCACTTAGGTAATCAAACAGCAGCTGTTTTACCCTAATCTGAGCCTTAAAAGGGAGCATTTTACATTTTTTGGAGACAGTTTTACCCACTTGATAAAACTGCTACCCATTGAGAAAATTCTAGATCCACCTTTGGTTGTGCAGTATCAGTGTTGTTCTCCATGGAGAAAGCCTGGATGATCACCTAGGCAGGCTGGCAGACATGGTAGGAATGGTGAAGTAGCTGACTGGCAGGCCCAATCCAGACTGAAGGGTCAAAAATGCAAAAGGGCTGAGCACAGCCACAGCAGCAGTGACAGGCAACATGAGAGGAATGAGTGGGAAGGACAGGACACACAGGAGACAATGGAAAAGGGGCACAGCAGGAGAAGCCACAGGCCGAGGATCCCAGCAGGGAGAAAACAGGAGGCCAGGTGGAACTCTCACAGAAGTAAAAGCAGGAGTATGCATGGAAAGACTGTCCAAAAAAACAGAAGACACATACAGCATCTACAAGAGGGGAAGTATGTCAGGGAAGGGGGGCAAGAAAGAGCCAGCAAAATACAATGCTGAGTGAAACTGCCTGGCAGGGCAGCAGAGGCAAGGTGGCCCAGAAGCAGGCATACTATTTATCACCGTTGATAAGGAACACCAGCTCGATGGCAGGACACGACTGCAAACTGACGGGGAAGGTTCAGGAGGGATGTGAGAAAGTATTACTTTACGGAAAGGGTGGTGAAACTGTGGAACAACCTGCCAGCCGATGTGGTGGCAGCTGGAATTGTGGGTGGTTTCAAACATGCTTGGGATAGAATGAAGGGGATAGTCATCACAGGCAGGGCAAGGATGGGAAGGAACCTCGTGGCTCAACGGTAGCGTGTTTGACTCCAGATCAGAAGGCTGCGTGTTCAAATCATGTCGGGGCTCATATGATGTTTGGGTGGTAGTCTGGGTAGCAAACTGGCTGCACAACAGGACACAGAAGGTTATAGTGACTGGAACACATTCTGAAGAAAGGGGAGTTACTAGTGGAGTACCTCAGGGCTCAGTACTGGGTCCAGTCCTCTTTAACATCTTTATAGGTGACATTGCAGAGGGTCTGGAGGGAAAGGTATGCCTCTTTGTAGATGACACAACGATCTGTAACAGAGTTGATACACAAGATGGGGTAGAAAAGATGAGAAGGGACTTGGCAAAGTTGGAGGAATGGTCAGACATATGGCAACTTAGATTCAATGCAAATAAGTGCAAAGTAATGCACCTGGGAGACAAAAACCCAGGAGAAGAGTACACAATAGCAGGGGAGGTACTAACAACAACAGAAATGGAAAGGGACCTGGGGGTAGTCCTATCAGATGACCTAAAGGTGGGTAAGCAATGTGAAAAGTCGGTAAGAAGAGCCAGGGGGATATTGGGATGCATAGGAAGGGGCATCATAAGTAGAAAAAGGGAAGTGGTTATCCCTCTATACAGACAGTTGGTGAGACCCCATCTGGAGTACTGTGTGCAGTTTTGGAGACCTCATCTACGCAAGGACATAGACAGGATGGGAGCAGTCCAGAGGAGGGCAACTAAAATGGTGCAGGGTCTGCATCAGAAACCATATGAAGAGAGACTGAGAGAGCTTAATATGTATACTCTTGATGAAAGGAGGGATGGGGGGACATGATAGAAACATTCAAGTACCTCAAGGGAATCAACAAAGTCCAGGAGGGTAGCATCTTTCAGAAAAAGAGATGTGTAAGAACAAGGGACACAATTTAAAGATAGAGGGGATGGCTCAGGGCAATGTAAGGATTTTTTTTCACTGAGAGGTGGTGGATACATGGAACCACCTTCCTGAGGAGGTCGTTGGGTCTAAAACAGTGGGGGAATTCAAACATGCGTGGGACAGACATAAGGCAATTATAGTGGAGGGTTGCAGGAAGTAGGCTGTTGGTTAACTAGAATCTGCAGCTTATCCAGTAGGTAGGGAAATGGGCAGACTGGGTGGGCCAAGTGGTCCTCATCTGCCATCAAAGTCTATGTTTCTATGTAACAGGATAACTGCTGGGGAGGGGTAAGACCCCCGATTGATGCCAGGTCACAGGGTTATATAGGAACCCATGGGCAGACTGGATGGACCATGGGTCTTTTTCTGCCGTCATGTTCTGTTTCTATGACTGGAAAGAGAAGAGAAAGAAGCCACAGTTCAAGTGATTGTGCCAGGGCCAAGAAGGCAGAGAGACACTGACAACAAAGAAGACAGCCCTAAAAATGTGCAGAATCGAGCACACAATTGGCATACTGGACAGGAAGCTGACAACAGAGGAAGGAGCAGCAAAGGTGGTATGGAGCATAGGGTTCTGAAGCACAAAGCAGACCCAAAAAGAAGTCCAAAAATGCAGAAATATACAACCATAACTGCACTAGGTGCTGCCAGCCCGATGCACAAAGACAGAAAGCATGCAAAAAAAATAAATAAAATAAAAGCTGGCACACATACAGTAAATGGTGTAAGTATGTGGATATATTGTGCAGAGTGCAACACAAAAGCCAACACGTCCTTCAATATGGAGGCTAGTTCCCCTATGTATCAGCACTCAAAATGAGGCTTTCTCAGTGAGAGCCTGAAAAAGGGACCTTTAGTCTCAGTGGGCCACCCGGTTACCAAAATTCAACAAAGAAATAGGCTTCACTTTGAGAGGTGATACATCAGTAGTGCTAGACTCCATGTTAGAGGGTTTGGTGCTTTTTCTGTTTCATTGTGCACACTAAATCCTCATACCATTTGTGTGCACTCAATTTCATTCTTTTGCAGACCCAGAAACAAGCAGGATGCAGTAGCACACAACAGGGGGTGCCAGAGGCAGCAGCTAAGGCCTCAGAGACAACCTGAGCTAGACGAGAGACAGACAGGGTGTGCATTAGAACTGCCAGCTGCACAGCTGTTGCACTGAAATCGAGCATCCAAGGGATGCTTGGAGATATGCGGTTTAAGGATCACTAGATGGAGGCATGGTGTTTATCTCTCACTGCCCTGCTGAACAATCAGCCAAAGCCCTAATATGATTTTTCTTTTAAGTCACACATGAATGGAAAGACTATTTAACCTTCCTGCAGAATCCTAAACTGAGAAAAGCACTCACAGGTCTCAGAATGGAATAACATACTTCAGCAATTGGATTACACAGATAAATGAAAATTCCAACAAATGAGAATGTGTCCATGCCCCTGGAAATATGGAAACTAAAACATTAACATAGAAACATAGAATCTGACGGCAGATAAGGACCATATAGCCCACCTAGTCTGCCCATTTCCCTACTCAGTGTTGATAGCCCAGATCCTATTTGATCTTACACATTGAAATAGGGAAAGGGGAAATTATTTAACCAGGAAAGGCACACTAAGCCGGAGCTTGTTTCCAGGTGTGACGTGGGAGTACAAGGAAGTGATGTGACTTGCCCAGTGTCACACAGTATACAATTGGGGGCTGATGGGATTCAAACCCAGGTCTCCAGGTTTGCAGCTCAGTGCCCTTAACCACTACGCTGATATGTTTCTTATATTCATTATCAACAGCCACCTTTCTAGGGCCAGTTTTAAGATCTTTGTATTTGGATTGGGCCACTCTTATTGTCCACTGTTAAAAGGCATAAACACAGCACAAATTTATTGAAAAGCAAGGTCAATGGATACAATTAAGTTGGTTGGAAAATGGTCATACTGACACTGACCTGGTAGTGCTACCACTTGCAACACTGGTGACCCAGGTTCAGAAACAGACTCGAGTTGTTCAGGGGCAGGCTGTGGGAAGGAGGATCGAGCATCCCAGGGAGAGCTCTCCTCCCTCGGCAAGGGGGAAAACTGAGTTCCGGTGCTTCTCTACCACCTAGTGGAGGGCCAGGTGGTAGCACAGCACGTGCACATTGCAGAGGAAGGGACTGCCATGAGTCGCCAACACTTGTGCACAACATTGTTGCATGAATGAGCGTCACTGCATGCCGGCATCTGGGGGAGAAAACACGGTGGAAAAAATCCCGGTGTGCCAGAGTCGGTGCCGGCACACACACACACCCTTGTAGGGCCATGGACGGCCACCATGGCAGGCCATCCATCACCGTGGTAGTCCTGGATAAGTGGTAGTTAAACTGTAAGTCCATGAGAAGATTGTTGACGGTGCTGGGGGGAGGGTACCATCAGGAGGGTGGGGACAAACCAGGGGATCAAGGTGCAGAAAAAGCAGAATGAAAAAAAAAAGAAAATGGTCATACCATTTTTTGTTGACCAAGTAAGAAGGACTACAAAATATTTTTCTGTTTTCAGCCTCATCTGGGGGCAGGGGATACAGGATATGGGAAGTACTGATTGATACTGAATCAGGGTAAGTTGTTATTCTTTTCGAGAAGTGTCACAGGATCTTCATCGTCTAGCTGAACAACCACCAGAACAGACGGATGCAACCTCTGTTTCAAGGGGAAAAGTCAGCACTAACAGCCTTGCACCCAAGTGTGGGGCTGGTCCCAATTTGCGCTCTGTGCGCAAAAACATTTTCTTTTTAACTTATTGTTTTCTGCAGTATAGTAGATCAATCAGACTTATTTTGCTGACATTTTCTGTAACTATATGTCCCGGAATCCACTGCAGCTGATGTCAGAGGAGGACTGCAGCAGTGGGTGACTCAATAGCCTGCAGTGATTTTAGAGATTTTGTAACCTCATTTCAGATGTCTTCCAGTCCCTCTGATCTACAAGGGCTAGAAACAGTCCTCTGTGATTGTACTTAGCCCCGGGAGGACAGCTGGACCAGCAGAAAAACATCAGCGCTTATCAAAACTCTAACGTGCACTGCAAGCTATTGAATCTCCCACTGTTGCAGGCCTCCTCTGAAGTCAGTCGCAGGGGATTCTGGGATTTGTAGTTACAGAAAATGTCAGTTTAGAACTCGGCAAATAAGCCTGATGCAGTCTACTTTACTGCAGTTAACAGTAAGTACAAAAAAAAAAAAGAATGTTTCTGCACACAAAGTGCAAGTTGAGACCAGTCCCACCCCTAGGTGGGGGGTGTTAGTGCTAACTGTTCCCCTTTAATGTCTCAACAGAAAGACAGTACCTCACAATGGCACAGTGTCCCGCTAACACCATGTCTGTGCAGTGGTATGGCTACTTACAACCAAGGGGAAAGTGGTACTTGCAGGACTTCCAACACTTTACTGCAGCAGCTGGTGTCCGCTGGATGTCTGTCATCTGACTACTGACAAGGGCTGGCCCTGCCTTGCTTCTGGGATCTGACAGAATCAGAGCACTCCAAGGTAGTAAGGCTGCATGCCCAAAGGAATGCAGTTCATGAGTCCTTTCCAAACATCTAGTCTAAATAAAGAGTGTGAGAGAGAGAGAGAGAGAGAGAGAGAGAGAGAATGTGTTTGGCTTTGTATTTGAAACAGGTGTGCGGGGATTCGGAACAAGTGAAAAGAAAGTGTTCCAGGTCATTGGCAATAATGCCATGAGACTCTGCTTCCTGCTGTCTTTGGCAGCTGCTGATTTGCATTGTAAAGTTAGTTTTCCTCATTAGCCTCTGCTTACTTTTCAGATTTGAAGCTAACTAATCTACCTCTTGTTTCCCCATTCTTATTAGGGGATTTGGGGAAGGGGGTGCTGGTGGCTGCTGTGACGCTTGAAAGGGGTTCACTGGCATAGGCCCAGGTTCCATTAGATTTCTATTCCATTTCCTGGTAGTCATCTGTATTGTATTAAATTGTTTCCTCTGCACCCTCCCCTTTGTGAAGCAATCTGGGACCTCAAACTCTTGTATATATTCTCAAATACTGGTTAGTTTTCTCTGCACCTGATGAAGGGACCTGAGAGATCTCAAAAGCTTGTGTAAAAATGTTTCAGTTAGTCCAATAAAAGGTGTTACCACAACAAAGTGAACTGGATTTTCCTGAGACTAACATGGTACCACTGACCTGTTCCATCAGATGGTAGTCCTTACCCATTTCTTTTTTTCTTTCTTACTATTTCCCCCTTGGTCCAATCTAAGCTCTGATCAACTGGACCTAAAACTAGTTAGACTCACTCCGGACATAACTCTCAAACCCCTCACCAAAATCTTAAATCTCTCCTTGGTATCAGGCGAATTCCCACAGATCTGGAAGGTGGCGGTGGTTACCCCTGTTTACAAAAGTGGTGACAGGGCCAACTCTAAAAGTTACCCCCAATATCTATCCTTCCTCCACGATCCAAGGCCCTGGAGCGAATCGTGAGTGACCAACTGACGGAATATCTAGACAAGCATCATTTACAATGTCAACAACAACATGGATTTCGAAAACAACACAGTACCACAACTGCTCTAGTGGAGTTTACCAGCTTTATCCATAATGCTCTAGACAGATGGCTCTTGGTGGGGGCAACATATATTGATCTCACCAAGGCCTTCGACACAGTCAATCACAATCTGCTCCTGGATCAGCTCTCCAATACTGGCATCTCCCCTGCAACAGTAGCATGGTTCAGAAGCTACCTCTCTCTGGGAGGGTCCAAAAAGTGAAAATCCTGGACACCTTCTCCGACATCCTTAGTGTTAACACAGGCATACCTCAAGGCTCTATCCTTGGCCCTCTACTGTTCAGCCTGTTTTAAACAACCTCCCTCATTCGGTAAACGACCAGCTACTACTGTATGCAGATGATGCGGTCCTATATTCATATAATTCTGACCCCTACAAACTGGAAAAGCAAATGCAGGTTAATTTCACCGCGGCTGAGCACTGGTTCCTTCAATCAAAGCTGCTCCTCAATTATAAAAAAACTAAGACTATGTTATTCGCATCATCACATAACAAACACCGCACTCACCAACTTTGCATTCAGAACAATCAGAATACTTCCCTGGAGGTGGTTCAAACATTTAAATACCTAGGATTGACACTGGACTGCACCCTCTCGTTTAACCAACATATAGACACAGTCGCAAAGTCATCAAATGCAAAACTAGGATTACTGTACAGACACTGAAAAGGCCTGACTTCTGAGGCACTCAAAATTGCTGTAAATAGCTCAGTCCTCTCAGTGATAGACTATGGTCTAGCAGTATATGGGGCTGCTTCCCAAACTGTTTTGAAACATATCAAAACAACACTAAATAAAGCTTGTCGTTTAGTCCTAGGTGTACCCCATCTCACTCACACCTGCGAGTTGTACACTCAAACAAAATGGCTCAACCTTGACAATCGCCACCAGTATCAAGTATGCATGCTTGCCAAGAAGTCTATGTTAGGATTTACCACCCCAGGCCTGCAAAGCCTCCTTAGCCGACCTAATTCCATCAGATGCACTAGGGGTACAAACAACTCCGCTCTAGTCTGCATCCCTTTCCGTAGAACCACACAAGGCCAACGGTCCTACGAATACCGGGCACCACTTTGGCTTAATGCGCTTGACCTAGGCATCACAAAAGAGGACAAAATAGGCCCCTTTAAAAATAAACTCTGAGTGGCCCTTGCCACCAACAGGAACTGTGACTGTGAGACCTGAACTCCCCCACACTGTCCTCTCCTCTTTCCTGCTACCCTCATTCTAACCTGCACCCTTGCCTCTCCTCTCTTCTTGCTAACTAACACTCCCATAGTAGGCTCCAGGTCCCTGCCTCAGCACTTCCCCCCAGCGAGTATTGCCCTCCTCTATGATTACGCTCTTTAGCACTTATGACAAAAGAACTGCTGCCCATCAAGTTCTCGCCTCCTTACGTATAGTATTAGTTAATTATTTTACAGACTATATCATCCTCTGCTCCCTACCTGATTCGCTCTATATCCTGTATAATCTCAAGTTGTTCACTTAACAACCTGTCAGCCTAGCCTGCTTTAAATTATGTGTCTGTATATTTTTACTTATGTACTCCTTGTTATTGTAATTATGTAACCTCTGTAACCTGATGTACTCATGTCTTTCTAGGTATGGAACCACCTTGTATCTGCTTATGTACTTGTAACCATAGTAAATTATGTAATGCCCATGTATTACTGTGACGTGGAACCTCTGTAAAAGAGCCGTTGGCTCAAAGGTACTTCTTAGAAATAAATAAATCAAAAATAAGAGCCCTCAGACCCACATCCCTCCTCTCTTTACCCACCACCACCCACACACACTGGCAGCCCTGGCACTTGTCCCCTTGCAGCAAGAAACCCACTTTGATACCATAGAATTAAACACACTGTAGTAGGGAGTCAGTCAGGGAATGCTTAGTTAGATTTCATTTATTTTGATAACTATGCAAGCATATCGGAACTTACGTTGTTTTTTCAGAAGCGCCCCTGGGATCAACAAAGAGTTGTTCAGAGAAATTAAATATTTATGTAGACAACCCCTACCTCATGGCTACCTCAACTATGTGGCGAACAGGGTACAGGAGGCGAGTCTGTTTCAAATGAGGAAGTGCACCAAGACAAGATGGCATGCAATAAAGCTGGAAGGGAAGAAGTTTAAGAGAGATGTGAGGAAATATTACTTCAGTGAAAACATGATGGACACCTGGAACAGCGTGCCAGCAGAGGCAGTGGGAGCTAAAACAGTGGGGGGATTCAAACTTGCATGGGATAGGCATAAGGGAACATTAGTTAATAGGCATGGAGGGTTGACAGAGACCAGGTACAGTCTGTGGTGACAGAATAGGCGGGGGAAATCTGAGCAGACAAGGCGGGCCAAGCAGTCCTTTTCTGCCAACATTTTCTGTTTTGTTCCAGATCTGGTTGCTTCACACCCTGTTGGCAGGACCACTGGAGTGCCATTTATAAAAGTCTCTGTGCCCTCCTGGTGGAGGTGCTCTATCCACCCTACACTGTGCCCCTCACAAATAGACTGGATGCCAATCTTCTGTTTGTGGACACACTGAAAGTGCAATGCAGCCTCTTCTTCCACTGGTCTTTGCATGCCGGCATGGTCTGCAACACTCGGATCTCTGTCATTATCTTCTTCTCTTGGCTCCAGGGACAATTAGGGCCATCCTTGGTTGGTCAAAAGATAGACTTATATTGCACCACACTATATACATTGATTCCAGTGAGGCAACTCAGGATGGGGATAATGTATTAGACTTTCAACCCCACTTCATTATTTGGTTTGCTGTTAGCTCACTAAACTCTGTTCCCACTTATCAGAAACACATGGGACACAGGGCACCACACTTGAGGCTTAAACCTGCTTGCTGGAACTCCCAACATTTATTTACAGAGGTGAACAGAGCAACACATTTTAGTGACAGGGGCATTACATGGCCGGTGCCCCAACAGAAATCCCATAAAGGGCCCATTCATAATCAGGATTTAATCCATATTTACAGGTCCTGAGCTAGCCAACCATGGGTACACATCTTAGCAACACTGAACACATATTTATAGTTCAATTAGAGCAACTAATCCTCTCACAGTTGGGAGGGGGCTGGGTCACAGGTTGTACCAGTGCTCTTAAATGCACAGCATTTACACGGAGCTCTGAGCAGAGGTAGCGTGGGGGGTGGATACCCTCCTGGATATTGGGTCATTGTACCCGAACTTGGGCGCCAAGTAGAACGAGGTAGAAACTGGTCACTGCACCTCACTGTTTGCCTTGGGTTCTATGTCACAGCACCATGCAGTCACAGTTTTGATGTTTACCCGGTTCACCTCATGCTGTCCTTTGCTCTCAGGTTCAGATGTCACGGTGCCACCACCTGTACTGGTGTTCCATTGTTCCAGATTGTTTGGACACTGTTTTCTCTGCCAGTAACTTCAGAACAATTCTTGCTGGAAACAGGACAGTACCGCGTATGCCATCAGGCAGCCCACCTTGAGTGTAAGCCATCAACAGCTACTTGCTGTCCTCAATCCTGGACCCCAGGTGGGATCTGATCCTCCTGAGACCCTCACTGGAAGAACCCCTTGCCACTCAGAACTCAAGACCCTGCCACCATCTTGAGCCTGCAAGCCCTCTCCAGGTGGCCACACCCAGAGATGTGCATCTGTAACCCACCACCCAAATGGTGGGCTTACCTTAATTGTCTCCCTGGACTTTGCAGTGTTCTTCTGCCAGAAGAGGGTCCCAGATGGTGCTCTGCCTTGAGAGCTAGGCAAGTCAAGCACTGTAAATATGGCCCAGAGTGAAGTATTGCTGTGACCCTGGTTCCTGTGTGAGTGTGTAAATGGATGCCACTGCACTGTCACTTCAAGAGGTTCAGCCCTGCCACACAGTGAATAGCCTGTGCTGGGTCTGGGAAAATTAAAGCCTGTGACTGGCCGGGCAGCACCCCGATGTGTTTCATAGTACAGTCACTTACCAGTGTATATGAAGCCTTATTAAATGCTGTGATTGTTTATTGCTAAATCCAAACAGTTATGCTTAAAATGAACTTTGATGTTGGAACTGTTTTACATAACAAGCAGCCAGCCGCCATGATGATACTTTGACCCCGTATTGGATCAATCAGAACTTCAGGGGTCCTACTGGGTCTTCTAACTGTGACTGCTGGGAAAAGCTGTAACTTTATGCTTGGCACCCATTTTGCCTAGTCAGGACGCTGGGACTGTGACTGACTTCCTGGGCAGCCAAACAGATTGCAGTATTCCATTTTCCCTTCAGCCGAAAGAAACAGCTGAACTGTCTGTCTGGTGTGAGCTTCTGTGTTGTGAGAAAGCCTGTTTTCAGCCTGGGGATTGAAGAGAGAGGCCTGCCTTGCATTTACTTGGCCAGAACTTTGCTAAACCATTGGGACTGCTGAGTAGCAGACCAGAATTAAAAGTCTCCAAGTCAGGAGAAAAGAAATTCCACAGAGCGAAATATCCAGGCTGAGAAGGGGTCAGAGTGTTTGAGAGACCCCTCCCAACTATGTGTCTGAGAGAAGCATGGTTGCACCACAGACTATGGCATAATCCTAAAGCCTTGGGTCACCAACATTGTCTCCAGCCCATTTGCTGAAGGGTGAGACCCAAGTTCCTACTGTGTTGGCTTACACACCAAGGACTGCAGTTTGCAAGCGGGTAAGCTGTGTGGCCTAAGCAGAACTGAGCCAAGAGTTAAATCTGTGATGCCAAATAACTGCTAACAGACTTGGTGCCAGTAAGAACCAAACTGCTAGAAGATCAGCATAGGGAGTCAGCTCCTGCAGAGAACTTCATCATGGGTTGCTGCCACTCTTGGAGGCTAGGCACTGAAGTGGGGGTGAGTCATGCAAGCCTTGGTCCCTTATTCTGGTCCTTGTGAAAAAAGAAAAGATCTGCAGCCGTCAGCCAGAAAGTCAATCCTCAAGAGGAATCAACCTGGGAATCAGTCCAGCATCTGAGGTCCTGGTTCAGTGAGTACAACAGGGTTAACCCTGCAACATCTAGTACAAAGAGATTGCCATCTGATTTGTGTTCAAAGTTCTTGTTGTGGTTTACCTGTGTTTGCAGGCCATCGGACCTGGGGGTTACAATTACTTTTTGTGTTTAAAGTGCTGGTGGTGAATGTGGCTACAGCTAAAAGTAAACAAATCAACCACCATTTATTTGCTTAAGGGCCCAACTAGCTGCAGTGCTGGTCACCCTACGGGAATGCTCAGGCCTGCAACAGCTTAGATCCTGGGTACCCAGATTTCAGTAACTGAATTAAGTCAGGGGTATGAATGTCTTAGATTGTCAGTTTAATATCAAAGCTTGATCATTTCATCACAGCAACTATATATTGATTTCTACATCTATCCTGTTAACCTCCCCGAATAAATTAGTTTATTGTTTAAATGTTAATCTGCTTTTTGAGCATATTATTGCAAGGAGTTGATTACTGGGAATGGTATAAAGGCATACTGCTGGTATTGTTAAACCTTCTTTCCAGGTGCACAGGGCATCTAAGAAGTCCAGACCCTGGTAGTAAGAGTGGTATCAGTGAGCATATTATTAGCTCTCACTATTAATTGCAACCTGAATGTTAAGCAAAGTGTTGGGGACAACTCCATGTGTGGGTCCACTGGTTGGGACTGTGGATAAGTAGAACTTCCCTGAGGGTTGTGGTAGCTTAACATCTAACCCACTTGAAATTTACTCTGGGTGGAGGCACTGTGTCATTAGCATTATTGTTAGCCCTGAGGCCCTTCTTGGGCTAGTTACAGTACAACCCAGGCCCCTTAACCTGCAGTTAGGAAAGCAGGTAGGGGTAGTAGCCCTCTGGGAAGTGGCGCCCGGGTTACATCTTTGGAGGCACCACTGGAATCACTGCCCCCTAGTGGCCAAGCCACAAAATACCAGTTGGATCACACATGGAGTCTGGTATGAAAAGAGATAAGGTTATCAGTTTTGGATTTGAATTTTCTGATAGTAAAATGGCTGTGAATCTTTTGATGGGCTGGTGTGAAGCAGAGGTGGTAGACCCCCACCAAGCTTTGCTACTTTTGGACATACCCCTGGGCACAGATCAGGGTACCATTGAGGGGGCGTTGGGTAAAGTTAAATGTTTGGATTGGGCCACTGTGAAGGGACGAATGACTGATTTGCTTGTCCAGACCCTAATGGCACTAATTAAGTGTAGTAACCCTGTCAACAATGAGAGGGCACCCAGTGCTATTCTTCCCAATGAGACCTCAGATGCTTGGAAAGTAATCCCCATGTATAGTGCATCCTCTACCCCAGTGAGGGGTCCCCTAGAACAGAAAGGTTGAAAAAGATGCTGGGGAAGTCATTGCTTGCTGAGCGACAAACCTTTGAAGATTTAAAAAGGGTGTTACAGTCCACTGAAGGTACCCCTCCCTCAGGGCCTGTCCCTGTCCCAGCCCCAGAACTTGCTCCTGTGCCCTCTGTAATCCTGACTGATATCGCAAGTTACAAGTATTTTCTGGCACCCTCCCTACACCTCATGGGGAAGATGATCTAGAGACACGGATGGATTATGCTTCACCCCTGGTACAAGAGTGGCAATGCACCGAGGCACAGAAGAGGAAAAGGCTTATGGAAAGTTTATGGGGCCCTGTATTAGAAGCAATTCAGTTTTTAAGGTCCACTAACCCTGATGCTTCTGCACAAGAATATTTGTCTGCTTTAGAAGGTGTTTTTGGCAGTACCGAATCTGGGGAAGATTTTATGTGGAAGTTCAAGTCCACCAAACAGTGGATGGGTGAGCCGTTGTCTACTTATGTTACCTGGCTGGAAACAGCATTGCAGAGAGCCCATAGAAAAGGTGGGGTACTGACCAGTGATTTAAACCGAGTAAGGCTGGACCTTATTTTGAAATCTCCCAGATTCTCTTGTGTGTAATGCTAAAGTTAAAATTTAAAGATAGAAGGGATGACCCCCCTGCTTATTGCTGGCTTATGAAAGAAATTAGAGAGGCTGAAAATAAGGAGGAAATTTAGGATCCCTATGCAGGTGCTGCTAGAGTAGCTCAAGCACCTGAAAAGCCCAGTGAGAAAGAAACTTTTACTGACCCACAGCAATTTAAAGATTTGTTAAAAGAATTGATGGAAGTGAAGGCAAGGGCCCAAAGTGCGTAGAGATGGTAAAAGGTCAGACAGCTCGAATGCTTGCTGCTGAAGCAGCCAGTGAACCTCAGACAACTGTAAAGGGTGCAAGTGCTTAAGTTCCCAGTGGAGAAAGCAATGGGGATATGTTGAAAGAAATTAGAGAATTGAGAGCTTTAATGGCTGACCTTGCTAGGTCATCCCATCCATGTTTGCCCTGGAGAAGGCCTAGTGAAATTGAAAATTCCTATAGGCCCAAAGATGACTTTAAGCCCTGTCAGTACAGTGGTGGTAAGCCAGCTGAGGAGCCTGCTCAAACCCAAAGTCCAAGACCTACTATTTTCTGTTACCATTGTGGTGAGGATGGCCACAAAAAAAGAGTGTGTCAGTTTCCTGAAGACCTGAGAAAACTCACCATCAAGTTGCTTAATCAAGTTAGACAAAGTACTATAAAGCATTCCTCCAAGTCTCTGTACAAGCCTTATGTGGCCAAGTCTACAATCAAGTCTTCTGATAGTCCTACTCCCAACTGGGTGGAACTGGTGGGTCCCTTCATAGAGACCACTGTACATGTTAAAAGAATCCCTGCCTGGGCAGTGCTTGATAGTGGGTCTCAAGTAACTATAATCTTCCATGACTGGTACGACCAGCATTTATCTAACCATCCACTACTACCCCTTGATGGACTGAATGTTTGGGGCCTCAGTGAGAAGTCTTATCCGTATTTGGGTTACCTCAATGTATGGATTTCCTTTCCCACCACTGTAGCCAATGTGGGAGATCCTGTGGAGACACTGGCTTTGGTCCTCCCCCCCCGGACTGTACAATGGCATACCTGTACTAACAGGCACCAATGCTCATATGTTTGGTCATCTTGCCAAATGTGTCAAGAGAGACAACAGAAGAAAACTGGTAGGGCCCTACACATCCATGCCATGGTAAAGAAAGCCTATGAACTGCAGTTGCATCCTAGAGAAGCAGACAAAGATGAGCCTGTGGGTATTGCATGGGAAAAGGACCCTTCTACTATCACGCTGCCCCCCAAATGCTGAATGCAGCATCAGCAGAGAAGTTTGGTTGAGGAAAGGTGTCACCAATCAGATATTGATGTTGGATGCTGCTGAAGATGGAAAGTTGCCCTATGGACTATTGGTCAAGCCTAGTGTGCTTCCTGTCTGAGCTCATGTTTATGCCCAACGAGTGGTTGTTTAAGTTCAAAATGTTATGGACAGAGATATTAGAGTTCCTAGAGGATGCACTTTAGCCAAAGTTTACTGCACGGACACTGCTGTGTTACCAGCTAAAACAAAAGCTGGAAGAGAATGCGAAGTGCCTGTGGACATGTTCGACGTTTGAGATTCACCTATTCTGGATGGCTGGAAAGCTCGGATCAGTCAGAAGCTGGCCCAGAGGACCAAGGTGCTCTCTCTCAAAGAGTGGGATGCTGGATGTGTTACTGGTGCAAACACCAAATTCGTCTCCATGATGATCGGCCTTTTAGAGAAAGGTCTACAAGACTGGCACCAGCTGACATAGATGATGTAAGGCATCACCTGCAAGAAATGCTAGCTGCTGGAATAATCCAGGAGTCATGCAGCCCATATGCCTCCCCATTCGTAGTGGTGCAAAAAAAATGTCTTTGTGAGGATGTGTGTTGATTACAGAACACTAAATAAAAGAACTGTGCCTGACCAGTACACCATACCATGCATTCAGGGTGCATTGGTCTGCCTAAATGGGACCCAGTGGTTTTCAGTCCTTGATTTACATAGTAGTGGATATTATCAGATCTCAATGGCTGCAGAAGATAGGGAGAAGACAGCATTTATTTGTCCATTGGGGTTTTACAAGTTTCTCCAGATGCCCCAGGGAGTTTCGGGTGTGCACACAACTTTCCAGAGACTCATGGAGCATGCAGTGGGTGACATGAACCTTCTTAAATGTCTAGTCTACCTTGATGATGTAATTGTATTTGGAAAGACTCTTGAAGAACATGAAACATGTCTTTTCAAGGTGCTGGACCGACTGGAGGAATTCAGCCTCACGTTATTGATGGACAAGTGCCAGCTTTTCCAGAGTTCTGTAAAATACATGGGCCACATTGTGTCTCCCATGGGCATCCAAACAGACCCCAGCAAGGTGGAAGCATTGACAGACTGGCCTAGGCCAAACAACTTATAAGATCTGCAAAGATTTCTTGGATTTTGCAGTTACTACCACCTGACCCGATGGTATCCTCCCATGCACAAGAGGTTCAAGAAAGGCACTGGCAAAGAGACTGTGAAAACATATTTTAGGCCCCACAAGCCTTTTGACCAGAGGTGGACTCCCGATTGTGATGCTGCATTTGAGGAAGCCACCTACAGGTTGGCTCATTAGCTTATGCTGATCCTTCAAAGCCCTATGTATTACATACAGACACCAGCCTAAGCAGCTTAGGGGCTGTACTTTATCAAGAGTATTCTGAGGGACTGTGTCTGGTAGCTTTTGCCAGCAAAAGTCTGTCACCTTCAGAAAAAAAATACCCTGTCCATAAACTGGAACTTCTCACTCTTAAGTGGGCCACAGCTGAGTAATTTCATGAATATTTGTATGGGGCAAAAATCCTGGTGAAAACCGATGATAATCCGTTAATGTATGTTCAGACATCAGCTAAACTAGATGCCACTGGGCACCGATGACTCTCAGCTCTCTCCACTTACGACTATGCAGTAGAGTATCAACCAGGTTTAAATCATACCAATGCAGATGCTCTCTCTTACAGACCTGCCACAGATCACAAGTGGGTATGTCTTTCTTAACAGTCAGTGAAAGCATTATGTCACTAATTTAACAAAGATGAATCTTCTGCAGCCAACAATGTCGAACGTGTGGTGGATAGCCTGGGACCACCAGATACCTGTGTGCCAGTGGCCTATTGTAATTTTGCTGCTCTGGACCTAAGTACTCTGCCCCAGTTAACAAAAGCTGATTTGCAACGAGAGCAAAATTGTGACCCCATGTTGAGACAAGACATTTCTGTCCTGAAGCAAGGAGAGGATGTTTCTGCTGTGTGTTCCCCTGATCATGACACTGTGTGAAGGACCCAGATTAAAATTGAAAGAGCAATTGTTGTATCGAGAAACTACCAGTACCCCAGATGAGTTACCCAAAAGCCAACTGGTTTTGTCCTCCAAGTTCAAGGCTAATGTGCTGAAAGCCCTGCATAATGATATGGAGCATTTGAGAACCTAAAGGACTCTGGATTTGGTTTGGTCACACTTCTACTGGTCTCGAATGAATGCAGATGTCACAAGATACTGTAAGAATTGCAGCAGATGCATACAAAGAAAAGCCCAGCCTCAAAAAGCCACTCCAGTGGTCAACATAATAACCAGAGCCCCAATGGAACTTGTATGCATAGATTTCCTTAGTTTGGAGCCCGATTCATAAAATATTACCAATGTGTTAGTAGTCATGGATCACTTCACGAGATATGCTTAGGCTTATCCCACCAAGGACCAAAAGGATTCAACAGTGGCCAAAGTCTTGGTACAGCCGTTCTTTGTGCATTATGATGCCTCCCAACATATTCGTTCCAATCAAGGCAGAGATTTTGAGAGTTGGTTAATCAAAGAACTGTTGTCGCTCTGGGGTATAAGAAAACCTTGAACTACTCCATATCACCCTCAAGGAGATCTCCAGCCAGAGTGATTCAATCACACTTTACTGGACATGCTAGGTACGCTTGATCCCCGGGACAAACCAAAATGGAGTCAACAGATCAGTGCTCTGGTTCATGTATATAATTGTACTAAAAACAATGCCACTGTTTTTTCCCCTTATAGTTTAATGTTTTGCAGAGAAGCTCACCTTCCAGTGGATGTCTGTTTTGGTGTTTCTCTTGACGGTACCAGATCAGAAAGCTATCTCCGGTATGTTAAAAAACTCAAAGAACAAGTGAACCATGCATACCAGCTAGCTAACACTATGGCTGCAAAGAGGGACTTAGCCAATAAAGTTTGCCATGACAGACGAGTTAAAGTTCAAGATCTCCAGCCCGGTGACTGTGTGTTGATCCACAATCTTGGGTTTCAAGCCAAGCATAAAATAGCTGATCACTGGGGACACACTCCATACACTGTAATTGCTAAGCTGGATGAATTACTAGTATACAAAGTGTGACCAGCGGGGTACACTCAAATTACAAAAACAATGCATAGGAACCATTTGCTTCCCGTCAGCCAAATAGTACTTAATAAAGTCCCAGAATCCGAAGCTCCAAAGGTTCCTGTAACCAGGTCTGATGCACGTACAAAGCAACTCTGTCGGCTATCCTTAGCCAACCAGTCAGTTCCACAAACAGATAATGGTGCGCCTGCTAATGAATCTGAGAATGAAAGTAAAGAGTTTTGCTCTGCTTACTATCCCTCCTCTGAACTTGCTAAATTGTTTCAAGGATTGCCTTCTTCTGCTCACAATAATGCACCTGCAAGCCCTGTGATTCTCAGTAATCCTGATCGGTCGGTAGTACATGAACCTCCATATAGTGATATCAGCAGTATAAGTTCTGAGATCCATGATTCCCTTAGTGTGGTGGAATTGTCTGTCATAAGTGCAAACTCCAGTGAACATGTCAGCAGGTCAGAAAGTACAACTGCTTTAAGTGGGCTAAATGAACTATTTCATTCAATAGAAAGTATTGCTGTTCCAAAGACTGCTAACTATGTTTTGGATTATTCCAATTTTGTGGATATACACCTCACAGATGAAGATGAGCCTAAAGAGACTGAAAGTGATGGGGTTGATCAAGATCCAGAGCCCAACAATACTGATAATAATCAAGAAAATGCAGTGATACCTACTTCCCCAGATGCTGTTTCGTTGCTGGACAGACAATGAACTGGGAGTCATGAACCCGAATGCTACTGTAGAAGTGTCAGTGCCAACACCAAGTTTACCACGATGCTCAGAAAGAACTGTTAAACCCATCTTAAGGCTCACATATGACACTCCAGGAAAGCCTGTAGACCTACCCATGAATGTTGTCCATAAAGAGGTGTATATTACAGCTAATTCCTTGCCCAAATAGTGTTCACTGCCTCCACCAAAAGCAAAGCTTCCTTTCAGCCTTATAGGGTTTGTCCAAATAGAAAAAGGGGAATTGTGTGAAACACGCTGGTAAAATATCTAATGAGTCCATGTCTATATGTTGCAATTCTGAAAATGTTGCATCTGATGCTATGTGAGTTTAAAGGGTGCATAATGAGTGATAGCTAAGTTAAAATTGTCATGACAATGACTTAAGAATTGTGTGATATCCTAAAGCTTAAAGTAACATCTTATAAAATAGCATGCTATATTGTACATAGTTAATTCCTATCTGCACAGATATCATACATATTACAGTAAGATACTAATAAGTATATAGTAAAGTGTTAGTGTATATGTTGCCATGCCTTTATAGACTCGGTGCGGACAGCAAGTTTCCTGTGGAGGGAAGAGTGTAACCCACCTACCAAATAGTGGACTTACCTTAATTGTCTCCCTGGACTTTGCAGTGTTCTTCTGCCAGAAGAGGGTCCCAGATGGTGCTCTGCCTTGAGAGCATGGCAAGTCCAGTACTGTAAATATGGCCCAGAGTGAAATATTGCTGTGACCCTGGTTCCTGCATGAGTGTGTGAATGGATGCCACTGCACTGTCACTTTAAGAGGCTCAGCCCTGCCTCGCAGTGAGTAGCCTGTGCTGGGCCTGGGAAAATCAAAGCCTGTGACCGGCCAGGCAGCACCCCGATGTGTTTCATTGTGCAGCTGCTTACCAGTGTATATGAAGCCTTATTAAATGCTGTGATTGTTTATTGCTAAATCCAAACTGTTATGCTTAAAATGAACTTTGATGTTGGAACTGTTTTACATAACAAGCAGCCAGCCGCCATGATGATACTTTGACCCTGTATTGGGCCAGTCGGAACTTCAAGTGTCCTAATGGGTCTTGTAACTGTGACTGCTGGGAAAAGCTGTGAAACTTATACTTGGTGCCCATTTTGCCCAATCAGGATGCTGGGACTGTGACTGACAGCTTGGGTAGCCAACTGGATTGCTGTATTCCATTTTCCCTTTAGCCAAAAAAACGGCTGAACTTTCTGTCTGGTGTGAGCTTCTGTGTTGTGAGGAAGCCTGTTTTCAGCTCGGGGATTGAGGGGAGAGGCCTGCCTTGCCTCTTCTCGGCTAGAACTTTGCTAAACCATTGGGACTGATGAGTAGTAGACCAGAATTAAAAGTCTCCAAGTCGGGAGAAAAGAAGGAATTCCCCAGAGCGAAATATCCAGGCTGAGAAGGGGTCAGAGTATTTGAGAGTCCCCCCAAACTGTGTGTCTGAGAGAAGCCTGGTTTCATGAGAGACTGTGGCATACTCCTAAAGCCTGGGGTCACCAACATTGTCTCCAGCCCATTTGCTGAAGGGGGAGACCCAACTTCCTACTGTGTCGGCTTACCCACCAAGGACTGCAGTTTGCAAGTGGGTAAGCTGTGCAGCCTATGCAGAACTGAGACAAGAGTTAAACCTGTGATGCCAAATAACTGTGCTAAGAGACTGTTGCTCCCAGTAAGAACCAAGCTGCTAGAAGACCAGCATGGGGTGTCAGCTCCTGCAGAGAACATCATCGTGGGTCATGGCCACCCTTGGGGGCTTGGCTCTGAAGTGGGGGTGAGTCATGCAAGCCCTGGTCCCCTATCCTGGTCCTTGCCAAGAAACAAGAGATCTGCAGCCTGCAGCCATCAGCCAGAGAGCCAGTCCTCGAGAGGAATCGGCCTGGGAATCAGTCCAGCATCCAAGGTCCTGGTTCAGTGAGTACAACAGGGTTAACCCTGCAACATCTTGTACAAAGAAATTGCCATCTGATTTGTGTTCAAAGTTCTTTTTGTGGTTTACCTGTGTTTGCAGGCCATCCGGCCTGGGGATTACAATTACTTTTTGTGCTTAAAGTGCTGGTGAGTGTGACTATAGCTAAAAGTAAAAGAATCAACCACCATTTATTCGCTTAAGGGCCCCAACTAGCTGCAACACCAGCCACCCCACGGCAACGCTCAGGCCTGCAACTACTTAGATCCTGGGAACCTAGATTTCAGTAATTGAATTAAGTCATGGGTATGAATGTATTAGATTGTCAGTTTAATATCAAAGCTTGATCATTTAGTAACAGCAACTATTGATCTCTACACACACATCCCTTGTTAACCTCCCTGAATAAATCAGTTTATTGTTCAAATGTTAAACTGCTTCTTGAGCATATTATTGCAGGGAGTTGGTTACTGGGAATGGTATAAAGGCATACTGCTGGTATTGTTAAACCTTTCCAGATGTGCAGGGCATCTAAGAAGTTCAGACCCTGGTAGTAAGAGTGGTAACTGTGAGCATATTATTAGCTCTCACTATTAATTGCAACCTGAATATTAAGCAAAGTGTTGGGGACAACTCCATGTGTGGATCCACTGGTTGAGGTTGTGGGTAAGTGCAGCTTCCCAGAGGGTTGTGCTAGCTTAACATCTAACCCACTTGAAATTTACTCTGGGTGGAGGCACAATGTCATTAGCATTATCATTAGCCCTGAGGCCCTTGGGCTGGTTACAGTAGAACCCAGGCCCCCGGGCCGGCCCGGTGGCACTGAGGGTTGAGGCGCCGGATGCCACACCTCGTACTATGCTGGCGATCTGCGTTCGGGAACGACCTCGCCACCGGGGTTGGCAGGGAAGGAGAGGATCGAGCATCCGAGGACAGCTCTCCTCTTCCGGGAGGGAGGGGAACCCATGGCTCGGGGTGTGACTGCCCTCTGGTGGAGGACTGAGGTACAGCATGCTTCCAGTCCTACAGCATGGGGGTAGTGCACAGCGGATGTCGGCAGGAGCGCCTTGACGTTGGGGATGTACGTCTGGCACAAGAATACCGTAAAAACGCCCTCTAGGCACCTGGAAGACAGAGCACCTTAGTGCAGACCCTACAAGACCACTTGCCTGTCCCGGTCTGGTGCCCTGACGAATGGACGTAGTACGGGGGTGTCGGTCCCCATCTCTGTCCCTGCCCAGGGGGAAAAACCACGGCTACATGGAGGGAATACCTCGGTGCAGGTAAGGTGAGGCTGGGCAGACACAATTGGCGACTCCCGAGGTGGCGGAGTCTGGAGGGCAGGGGGAGTAAAAATAGAAAGTGCAAAAAAAAAAAAAAAACCCAGGCCCCCTCAAACCTGCAGTTAGGGAAACAGGAAGGGGCAGTAGCCCATTGGGAGCTGGCAAGCAGGTTACACACCCATTAGTGCCCAAACCCCGAGGCCTCTGATACTGAACCCTAGCGTGACATTTCTGGAACCTTCCTCCTTTCTATTGGTAGGATTGGGGCCCCTTTTTTGAACCCCAGGCAGCAGAAAGAAATACCTGGGAAACTGCTGAGTCAATAAGCCCAGGCTGTGCTCAGAGCAGTGCAACACCTTGTTGCCAAGGCAGGAAAGTTGCAATCACAAGAAACAGCATTTACATTTCATAACAGGATAGAACATTAACCCTTGTAGTCCAATAAAATGATTTCTGAGAAAATCACAGGCTATCTCATAACCCCCTTTTGCAGTAGGCAGGTTACATTTAATTGACTTTTAATGAAATAAAGGGATCAGCCACTGCATGGAATCTTAAGACAGAAAGTCATAACTGGAAACAAGTCTCCTGAGCTCGGCTTATTTACCTAGTAAAATATGTTCAATACATATGATTATGGGTATAGTAAGTGTAACTGCCCCTTGAATGACCTTGGCTGTTCCAGGGCTCTCGGGGTCCACACTACACACACCTCCTAGGTGGTCGGCCTGGGTTCACTGGTGGATAAGATACCTGGATAAGTAAATAGCATGGTGCCTCCATCTGGGGTGATGATAGGGGATACCTGTGGGTAAATTCAAGGGTACCACCCTTCAGGAAAATACAATAGCTGCCCCCACAGTACCTACACCACACACAGTAACGGGACACACTTTGCAATGATCAGTAGTACCAGATGTGCAACCTAAACCAACTTCAGTGTTTATTTTGGGGAGGGAGAAAGAAAGGGGAAAATACCACAACAACAATAACTGTCTTAGACACTATTAAATCACACAATATTCCCACCTCCTAACTGTGGGTGTACTCAGCTTCTCCCCAGATGGCAATTACACAGTACTGTCTAGCTGTAGCAGTGGATATCACACTGGGGGGGCAAAGACAGTGACAGTCTGGTGACACGAGGTGGGTACTTGTGTTGGGGCCTAATAATGTTTAAACACAAACAACCTGAAATTTGGCGCAGTCCAGCCTAGGACTTAACCCCTTTCCTGACTAGCTAGCTAGCTAAAGTGTAAAAGACTCCTCAGAGCTGCAGCTCAGAGGTACTTACAGTTCTGGAACCCCGCCCCCCCTCGGGTGGGGCTTACCTGCAATCTTGGAGCCTGTTCTGCTGGCCGTTTCCCTCTGGTGTCCTTCACTGCCAGTCTGGATCCTGACCCCTTTTTAATTATTGAGCCAGCCTTTGTTAGTGTTTTTAGTCCATTTAGGGCCAGAGGAGTCCAGTCACGGGACCACAGCTGCAGCCTGCACTAGGGAGGTACCTGTGGGGCGCGCGCATGCACGCTGGAGCACCGGTGGTTCCTCACCACTCTTGTGGCTAATTAAATGCCTCCTGAGGGATTCTGACCTCCCGAATAGGCTAATCGGGGGTTGGACACCTGAAGGAGGCAAGTGATCTGAACTGTTTTTCAGCCTAGCTCAGCAGTCAGATGTCAGACAGTAAAGGCAGCAACAGGACCAATGGGCAATTTGTTGGCAAAAC
Source organism: Neoceratodus forsteri (assembly GCA_016271365.2). Lineage (NCBI taxonomy): Eukaryota > Metazoa > Chordata > Ceratodontiformes > Ceratodontidae > Neoceratodus > Neoceratodus forsteri. Next base: position 532,804,540 of record CM028130.1, on the reverse strand, counting down.
TGCATGGTTTGGCTACAAGAACATGTTAAAATAGGGACTGCTTTATGCACTGAGTGAGACTGTTATGTTGGCAGCCATCTTTAGCACTTTGACCCCAGTGGACAGCCAATCACTAACTTAGGTGCCCAAAAGCTTGTTGAAATGACTCTTGGGAGAGGTGTGAACTAAAGCTAGGTGCCAAAGACCATTTACCAATCAATAATCAAAGAAGGGCTATGTTTATGCAACCCGTACCCCAGCCAAGAGCAGCAAACCTATCAACCAGGACCCCCCCTAAACTTGTGCCACAGACAAGGCAACAGGCCACAAGCTGGCATAAACAATAGGCATCACCCCTAGTGCTGGGGCAAATACCTGGCTCTGTAGTCTCAGAAGTCGGGGGTTAGGGTACAAAATAACACTTATATTTACTCTGCATTCTGGGAGAGGGGTGCTAGGATTAGGCCAGGGCTAACTTTTGAGGGGGCCCAATAACAAGTTCACACTGAAAGCATAGATTGATTGTCCACTACTGAAGATGGGATTGTGCACTATGGCTGTATTCTGACAACAAATGGAAAACGCAGAATGGGGTGGTCCCCCAGGTTGGAACTGACTTTTCAGGGCAACATACTTTTCTTTCCAGAAACATTTGTCTTGGGCATTTAGTACATTCTTTTCCACACAGAACTATCAAACTGTCCATCCCTCTGGACTAGGGATCTCTAGACATTTACTTCCCAAAGTGTATATCTTGTGGGGGGGAGGTTCCACACATTCTAATTCAACATTTTTCTGTTCTTTCCCTAAGTGTCTATTACATGGGGGTTGCCACACACTTTAAAAACATTTCAAATTATTGCCTCCTGATGCAATGAGCTTTGTTAACATGTCCAGGGTAAGCTGGTGCCCTTCCATGAACCAGTTAGCCCTGACTGAAGTTTCAGATGGGGGGGTCTGCCCACCCTGGCCCCAACCAGTCTCTGCCATTCCTTCGCGGTTACACCAATGAGCCTTCAGTTCCCTCAGATTGCTAAAGGACTCCGAACTTTAACACTTCACATTCAGCACATTTTTGTGATAATAAAGGGGCCCTGACAGGTGTATTTTAGCCTTTTCTCTGGGCACATACACCTCAGACAACTCCCTAAGAAACAGTTCCATGTAACTGTACTCACGGTTTTGTTTGTCCCTTTGATACAGACATGGATGCTGGAAGAAACACCTCTTCCCTTCACAGGTAGCTTGTCATAGCTTCACACAGATCACTCTTTCTTTCTGGGCAGCTGACACCCTTCAGAACCTTCAGGGGATTGCCCCTTGGATCCACAGAAACTGAAGTCCGTCTCCGAACCACTTCTCTGTGGAATAACCCACTGGGGTCCTGCTGGGGTTCTGCTGGCAACGGTCTCCACCACTTCCTTTGGCACTGCTGGATCTCACACACTAGGGTGAGAAACTACCAGAGGTCCTTCACCCAGTCTCAGAACAGTATAGCAGGCACCTCCACATTCTGAGCACTGCTGCTCACCCAGAGATCCACACTGAACTACTACTGACTGACTACTCCAACATTCTGAACTGCCCTAGAGCAGCTGATTCCAAAGTGACGTATGCTGCTGTGAGAATTCTAAATGACATAATCCATTCTCTCCTCAGGCTAGCTGAGTAAACAATGTCATGTTGTAAGGAGATTTTTACAACTCCCTACAGGCTACCCAGGAACTTTCCTAGTCTAACATTGAGGGGATTCTAGTAACCCCAGGGGAATGGGTGGTTACATTTATTAATATTTGGGACTGACAGCAGGATCTAGGCAATCAGAAGCTGGGATTTTTGTGTGAAACCCCAGGGACTTTGGGCAGTCTGTTCTGGGCTCTGCTTGAGTCAAGAGGGGCTCAGTGCTGTGTGTTGAAAAGAGGGGAGGCCTTTTACAGGACTCAATTGGTCGAATGGTGAATCATTGGAGGATTGGAATAAGGGATTTTCTCGGACAGAAAGAACTGTGGTGTTGCAGCTGAATGGCTGAGTTACTTCGTGAAAGCTCCTGGTGTTATTGGAGCTCCTGTGTCACAGTAAGTCTACATCAGTGTGGAAGGAGAAACCCTGAGCCAGTGAAAAGGGTGGTTTTGGAACTGTGTGTGTGCCAGAGCTAAAGGTTGGCACTGTACCTGAATCTGAGGACTTTGGAATGAAAAGGTTTGCAGGTATCCAGTGTTCAGGAGCCTGTTTTGCTGAAAACTAGCTGTAGAAAGGAGAAGATTCAATTCAGAAACCACAAGTCACTAGCAAAAAGCCACTGGAAAAGTGGAAATTCAGAGAACGTGTTTGCTGCATACCAGAGCTGTTTGTTCTTGCCCAGGAGAAAGGCGAAAACTGAAAATCTTCACAGCTGCAACTTAAAGCTGGGTAGGGAAACTGCCAACCCCTATCGAGTGAGGCAGACTTGGTTGCAGAGGGCTATGGGCACATGCTTGAGTGCTAGGGCTCTCTGGATCCATCAGGAGGGCCAGACCGTGGGGTCACTCCTGAGTCTGGGTTCCTTGTGGCCTTGTAGACCTTGCATCTGGGCTCCATAATTTGGCCTGCTTGGTGAGCTGAAGGTGACAAGCTACAAATATCTTCAAGCAAGTCAGAAGGTGACAAGCTGCAAGAATCTTCAAGCAAGTCCAAGGTCAACCTGATTCTAGCTGTTGCATCATTTTCCAGTCCAGCTGTCTGTTCTTTTTTTTCCTGCTGTCTGTCAGAGTGGTTGCTCTTGAGTTGCCTGTACCCACTGTGTCAGTAGCCAAGATCCAGCCTGCAGGACTATGAATAACCCAGGGCTTGCTCTGTCAAAAAGGGAAGTACAGTTTAAAATGCTAGCATCCTAGACAGAGCTACTTCAAAGGCCCCAATGCCGGCCAACCCACGGCATCTAGCAGGCCTATGTAAAGTCTGGGTATCCAGCTAGGACTGACAAGACATAGGGCATTTGCACTGGTTCCAGCTTGGGTGGGCATTGTATGTGTTCTGGCCTATGGGCCTTGTTAACCACATTAATCTAATTTTTTCTTCAACGGCAGTCTCGTTCCCGGTACCCTTCTATAGCCCCCCCCCCAAAATAAAGCTGTGGTTTGTTTGTTGCAATCCCTGTGTTGTGGGCATTTTATTGGTATTAGCTCGCAAATATATGTGTTTTACAGCATTTGTGCGCAACGTGGTATCCAGTGTGTGGTGTGACTGGAAGGGGAGGTAGGTAGGTAGGTAGAGCATTAGTGAAAGGAGAATGTCAAGAGGGGTATTGCTAAGATCAAAGGAGATAAGGGGGCGTGTGAGGAGGAGGACCATGTAAAAGCATCTATCCTAAATAGATACTTTTGCTCAGTATTTACTGAAGAGAAGGTAAGGCAGTGCCCACAGCTCAGCACCATGGACACAGGGGGAAGACAGGTGTGCACTAGTCCCTTCACAAAAGAAAGGGTCCTACAAGAGCTTGATAAGCTCAGGGTGGACAAGGCAATGGGACCTGATGGCATACATCCCAGGGTACTAAAGGAGCTAAGGGTGGAACTAGCAGAGTCATTATCAGAACCGTTTAGTGAGTCTCTGAGCACAGAAGAGGTCCCAGAAGACTGGAGAAGGGCTCATGTGATCCTGCTCCACAACAGTGGTAGCAGGGAGGTGGCATGGAACTACAGACCAGTCAGTTTTACCTCAGTAGTGGTCAAGATTATGGAGGCACTCCTTAAGGAAAGGATAGTGCAACACCTGGAATCCATAGGAGCACAAGATCCAAGACAGCATGGGTTTACAAAAGGAAGGTCCTGTGAAGCTAATCTAATAGATTTCTTTGACTGGGTAACCAGAGTGGTGGACCAAGGGGGAGCACTTGATGTCGCCTACCTTGACTTCAGCAGAGCTTTCAATACTGTTCCACATAGAAGATTGATTAATAAGCTTGGTAGGCTCAGGGTGGGTCAGAAGTTGGTCAACTGGGTGGCAAACTGGTTGACGGGCAGAAAACAGAGAGTGGTGGTAAACAGTAAACAGTCAGAAGAGATGCAAGTCACAAATGGGGTACCTCAGGGATCAGTTCTGGGGCCAGTCCTCTTCAATATCTTCATCAGTGACATTGCAGATGGACTGGAGGGTAAGGTTTGTCTGTTTGCAGATGACACCAAGATCTGCAACAGAGTAGATGATCCAGATGGGATGAGCAGAATGAGAAGAGATCTGGATAAACTAGTAAAATGGTCAGAAGAGTGGCAACTGGGGTTTAATGCAAAGAAGTACAAGATCATGCACATTGGGAAGAGAAACCCTGAAGCCATCTATAGGCTGAGAGGGGAGTTGCTGGCAGTCACAAGGGAAGAAAGAGACTTGGGCATCATCATCACCGATGACCTGAAATCATCCAAGCAGACCACTAAAGCAGTAGGTAAGGCTAGGGGGATGTTGGGGTGTATTAGTAGGGGTATCACAAGTTGGAAGAGGGAGGTAATAACCCTCTTTACAAGACACTGGTTAGGCACCATCTGAGTACTGCAGTACTGAGGTCACACCTTTCACAAGGACATTAACCAAATTGAGGTAGTCCAGAGAAGGGCAACCAAAATGGTGCAGGGACTGCATCAGAAAACATATGAAGACAGATTAATGGAGCTCAATATGTATACTCTAGAGCAAAGAAGGGAGAGAGGTGATATGATCGAAACATTCAAACACCTTAAGGGCATTAACAAGGTGAAAGTCTAACATGTTTCAATATAAGAAAAATAGCAGGACAAGAGGACACAGCATGAGATTAGAGGGAGGCAGATTAAGGAGTAATGTGAGGAAGTTCTTTTTCACAGAAAAGGTGGTGGATGCATGGAACGGCCTACCTCACGAAGTGGTGGATATGAATACAGTGCAGGGCTTCAAACAGGCATGGGATAGGCAAAAGGGAGCAATACAGATGAGTATGAATAGATAAGCCATTGACAGAGCAAAGGCCAATGGCACATTTATAAGGTAGAAAAAGAAATGGGCAAACTGGGTGGGCCTTGCGGTCCTTATCTGCCGTCAACTTCTGTGTTTCTATGTTGCTATCCCAGGGGGTTGTACCAATTAGATATCTGGCCCACTGTTACTTTACTCTAGGTGAAGGCACTGCCCTACTTTCTTTCCATTCTGGGATAGAACCCCCAAACACCATCGCAACAGAACCCAGGCCCCTTAACCTGTGTGGTAGTCAACAGGCAGGGGTAGTAGCCCACTGGCACACGCCACCTGGGCTACAGGTCTGAAGCAGGGGGTTCAGTAGGTTGGTTCTTACTGCACTGTTATGGTATCAGGAATCATTGGTGGTGCACCACAGCAACAAGGAGCAGGCAACAGCAGCTGGCAGGTGAATTGAAGAACACTGGACTTCATTGGTCTGGCCTTTCACGACTTTGTCTCTGTGGCCTTTGTGGACGGTGTTCATCAGATCAGCCTCTTGACATCTTCTTCTCCAGTCTTCCTCTGCATCAGTCTCTAGGGTGGTCTAGGGACAGTCAGGCTTGTTTCCCTAGACTTATATGCTTGCCCACAGTTTCTGAACACACACTTTTCCTGCAGCAGCAAAACAGCTGGGCTTTGGTTCCATCACGGGCACCAGCACATGCCCAATTCAAATTCTCTGCTTTGCAGCAAGCCACTGTTCAACACTTGCCCCTACAAGGGGGAACTCCAGAGCTCAGGCTCTTGCTTGCACTATTATAAACTCTGCTGTCTGACTGCAGAACTTTCACACTGCAAGGTGCTCAGCACTGTCTCTCTCTGACAGCCAGCTCCAAAATTGCTCCCTTGTTGCAGATCTCGGAACTCTATCTTTGCAGCAGAATTCCAAAGACTCTTTCTCTCTCCTTCAGGTTGCAGCTCTCACGATTCTCTCTCTGGCTTTCTCAGATGCTCTACCTCTGTGATCTAGCTTGGGCCGAGACAGGTCATTGAGTCCAAAGTGCAGGCCTTGGGCAGGGTAGCCCACAGCAATTTCTCCTGCACTCTCTCTCTCTCTCAGGATCCACAGGAATCTCTCCCTTTTTGGCAGGCTGTCTGTCCTTTTTATAGATTTTGCACAATCCCCTTCTGATTGGTTGCACTTCTCCTGGCTTTTTCAGTGCCCCTTGACATCTTCCCTCAGGGTGTACTGACACAAGGTCAACACCACAATGTTGAAGTCCAGCACAATGACAGATTTCTCCTGGATGCATCGAGTTGCTGTGCTGGAACACTGCAGACATCGGCAGTGTGGCTCCCAGTGTTGCGCCCCCTCCCCCGGTCCAACTCTGACTTGGAGTTAGAAATTTAGAGACCGGGGTGTGTGGGGGCGGAGCCCCCGATGGAAAAGCACTGACATCCCAGACGGTACAATGAGGACACTCGGCATTGTGTCTGTCGCTGTCAGGGATGCCGATATGAGTACTGTTGAAGCACTATAGTAAAACCCTTCACCAGTGCCCTCAACAGCCAATAAGTCTGTGGGTGCTGCCATATGTGTTTTTATTCAGTTCCAAACATTGCAGTCCTGACTTTTATATTATACACCCTTTCCAAGGGCAAACAACCATTTCCCCTATGCCCGGAGGTGCTCCAGTCTTTATTACACTTGATCTCTGGCTTCGCTGCCTGCCCTGGAGCCGGGGATATATTTACAGTAAATGGTGCCAGCAGCAAAATACACCTTTCTTGGAGCTGTGGCTCCTTAAATTTCTCTTTTTGGTGGCCGCACATGCTCAGATGGGTGCACGCCACCATATTTGTTTACATTCACCAGTCATTTCCACAGCAGCTTCTCAGGACCATTCTCTGCCATCCCAATGCATCAGGAGGCACAGAAACATCAGCCAAACCATGGCCCCTGTTGGAGCATGAGCCGAGGACACAGAAATTTGGTGGCCATAGCCACGGGAGCCACAAAGGACACCAAGCCACAAATTCCTCCCAGGCCACTTATGAGGACACTGGTGGGGCAGCAATGGGACCATAGTCCTCTGGTAAGCCCCAAATAGGAGGGACTTACACACTCCCCTTGCCAAATGCTTGGCATCCCTGACAACCCATTAAAGCTTACCAACATTATGCACAATAAGCACTTCAACAGGGCTTTCTTTCCTCCTCAAGAAACTGACAGGAGTGCTGTGGGAGGGCTCTGCCACAGGCAACTCCTCTGAAGGAAAAAAAAGACGAAAACAGAAAAAGTTTAAAGCATCAGGGTACACAGTTAGGGGGCTATTACTGCCTTGTTAGAATCAAGTTTTTAGTCAGGTAAAGTAAGTTAGTTCAAGTATTTACAGAGCTGAAGAAATACACAGCCCGGGAATTATGTCAGTTCCTGTAGCAGGCAGGAGCTAAGCAGAACACCGACTCGCAGCAGCAAGCTCTCACGGTGGCAGCTTTGAATTTGTGCTAAAGTTTGATGTTATGGTCTCTATGTGCTTGCTTTTATAATTGGTCGGGACGGGTGACAAAAGAAGAGAAGGAAGGAAAAAGTTGTTTTGTTTGATTCGGTTATTTATTTTTTCTTTTTAAGTACCCTTTGCACTCCTGCAGGTATTAGGTATTAGGTATGTCAAAAAATATCCAGCAGGTGAGTGAATTATCAAAGCAATGGAGACTTCAGAAGCTGGATTTGAATAGTGCTCCTTTGGCTAGCCCTGAGCAGCTCCTGCAAACTATTACTTATACTGGTGTAGCTGATCAAATTCCACAATCTCCGAGGTTAGAGTTGTCCCAGGTGGTAAGTCGACCTCCTATTTCTCCCCTCCCAGATACTCCAAGGAAACAACCTTCTTTGAAACCAGGTAATATTCGCTTTTATTTTTGTGGCGTTAAAAAGTTTTATAAGCTCTGAAATCTATCCAGATACTAATGAGGAGATGCTGGAGAAAAAAGCAGTGTCTAAAACACAAGAGGCTTCAAGCAGGAAAGTGGCTGTTAAAGGGAATTTGGCCATTATGATATTTCCTGATAAAGAGCTTTCAGTGGAATTCAAACTGCAGGAAAGAAGGGACTCCACTGCAGAGTATATTTTGGCAACCGATTTGAATTTGGTACAAACGGGGGCTGAGGAGAACCAGGATGAAGGCCCAGGTGAAAAACAGCATGTAGAAATCATTTCTGTGCTATCTAGTTTTAAGAGTGAAATTCTCTCTGCAATGAGAGATTTAAAAAATGCTATTAAAAATGTTTCAGACTTAGTAAGCGTTCTTGCTGACAAATTCGAATCTCTTACAATGTGTACTACTGAATTAGAAAACAGGGTTTCACAGCTGGAAGACATAAATAAACCAACTGCAAAAGTTGAATGTACATGACAAATAATTTCAGGCTCTAATTCAGAAAGTAGCGAAGTTGGAAGATAGCTCTTGTTGGGGGAATCTGTGAATTTGTGGGGTCCTGGAGGGGCCGGAAGGTTCTGGTTGCCCAAAGCCCTATATGGAAAAAATGTTTACTATTGCAATGGGTCACGATTTCCCTGAACAAAAAATCTTGCCAGACTGAGCTCACAGAGGGGGTACTAGATTTGTAGGCAACAATTAGTCTCGGCCTAGAACATTTTATATTAAAACACACTATTATCAGGGCAAAGAATTATTATTACAAAAAGCAAGATTGTGAAAAAGTTGAAAGTTTCAGGAATTTATGTTTCATGTTTATCCAGACTTATCTGTGGACACAATCAATAAATGAAAGTCATTCAACCAGGTAAAAGAGAAACTCTACCATAAAGGAATAAAATTCTCCTTTTTATATCCTGCGAAGTTAAGGTTGGTGGCGGAGGGAAAACTGACCATGTTTGAGGACGCTGAAGATGCTTTGAAGCATTCGAACAGACTTATGGCAACCAATATTTACAAGATCAAACATTAAAGAAATAAAAAAGGGCTCATCTATGCCAGAACATTAACGGCAAATCAAGTGTTCCTCATGATCAAACTTAAAATCTATTTAGTTATATGACAAGTACTATTTACAAACTAACCAGTAAAGAAATAAGGAGTTTATATCAAATCTCAACAGCAATGCTCCTCACGACTCCAAGTTTGAATACTTCTTCAAGATAAAAATATAGCACAGTGAGACATAAATATATTGATTATATGTATTAATAAAAAGAGGGTCTTCTGTTGCGAAGTAGAGGTGTGCAAGATGGTATAAAAAAATGCCACCTCTTCTATTCTGGGGGTAAGGGATTTTATTTATTTTTCTTTTCTACTTGTGATAGGGTTTTTAGGTTTTTTTTTAGGGATTCTATACTTTAAGTCTTATAGCAATTGTTTTTTTCTATGGGTCCAAGATTCTAGCTATATAAATAAGACTACTACAAACACAAATCCAGGCACACTCCACCACAAATAAAACTGTCCATCATGAGGGGAATAAAGATAAAAATGTTTTATTATTCCTGACATGTTTCTGGTCCACTGGACCCTTTTTCAAAGGCTAAAAATGGTCCACTGGACCAGAAATGTGTCAGGCATAATAAAACTTTTTTTATCTTTATTACCCTCGTGATGGACAGTTTTATTTGTGGTGGAGAGTGCCTGGATTTGTGTTTGTAGTAGTTTTATTTTCCATGGCACCCCTTCCTTGTGTGAGCTCCTTTGTGTTTTGAATATAAATAAGACTGTTGCTTTGTTGTTTAAGGGTGTTACCTCTTGGTGGTATAAAAGTGAAGCCCAGGGAATGAAAACGATCAAATGGCAGTAGAAATAAAAATAGTATTGTGTAACATTAATGGTCTACAGAACTGAACAAAAATTAATAAAGTCATAAATTATTTAGAAGCCAAATGAGTTTCCTGTATTTTGATGCAGGAAACACATTTTCTTGAAAAATATTTTTTATGGTTTTAAAATCGATGGGGGACAGGGGCTTTTTCTTCCTTTAGCCAAGCCTCTCACAGGGTAGCCGTTTTCTTTCATAAAAAAATCTTATATGTAAAACCCGTTATTAAATCTATCAAAGTGGATGCATATGGTAGCTATGTTATATTGGAACTAAGTCTGGGCCAGATGGACATCACCATAACTTCTATTTATGGTCCTAATACTAATAATCTGGCTTTTATTTCAGAATTTTTTTATAGATTTCAAAATGTAAGGCTCCTTATATAATGGGGTGGACTTTAATTTAGTATTGAGGAAGGCTGACCGTACATCAACAGTTGCAACCTTGTTCAAGTCCTCCATGAAAGTTATTAATAATTTTATGTTAGATTTTAAATTAGTGAACCCATGGTCTGTAGTGAACCCAAAGACCAGAGCATTTACCTATTTTTCAGCAAAGTATCAAACTTATTCCATAACTGATTTTTTCTGGTTTCAGAATCAATCATTCATAATATAGCTGATATAAATTACCCTGGAATAATCATCTCAGATCATTCTCCTTGTAGAATGTCTTTACAACTAGGACAGGAATAAAAGGGTTATATTCAATGGAGAATGGACCTCTCTGCACTAAAGCAACAGGAGACCAATGAGAAATTTCTTGAAGAAATGGATGTTTTCTTTCAAAAAAAAGGGGAAACTGACACTGGTCTTTTTTTTAATATGGGACTTATTTAAGCCATGGAACAGAGGGTATTTGCAACAACTTAAGTCTTTCAGAAGGAGGAATTGGGTCAAGTTGCAACATAGACTAGAATCAGAGATTCATACATTGCAAAAAATACATGATTCCAATTTTGATTCCAAAACATATAACGCATTATTACACAAAAGGGCTGAATATAATCGACTTATAACAGGGTAGAAAACCAAATTTTGCATACAGGGAAGAATGACTATCTTTCGTCAGATAAACCATTAAAGTTAATGGCTTGGCAGCTTAATTAAGATCATGAACAAAATAATATAATTCAAATTAAGGACCATCTGGGTAGTATTCATAAAGACCCAAAGCTGATTGAGAAAATATTTTTGGATTTTTATACTAAGCTTTACACCTCAGAAGTGGATGTCATAAATCCAGCCGCTAACTTTTTGGATAACTTACAAAAAAAACAAATTTCTCAGGAAATAAAAACTCTATTAGATAGACCAATAACACAATGGGAAGTGGAAAATGCAATTGACAACTGTTTGGTGGGTAAAGCTCCTGGCCCAGATGGGCTTCAATTAGAATGCTATAAAAAATACAAAAATAAATTAAGCCCTAGCTTAACACAATTATTTAATTCTATCAATAGAGTACAAATGTTGCAGCAACCTTTCAATTCAGCAACAATTTTACTGTTGTTAAAACAAGGAAAAGATTTGAATTACTGTACATCTTACAGACCGATTTCCTTGTTGAATTCAGATTACAAGCTTTTTCCAAAAATATTAGCAAATAGGTCGGAGGGGGCACTCCCTGCTGTGGTCAGTCCTGATCAGAATGGTTTCATAAAAGGGCGTACTATTATGAAAATTTAAAAAGAACAATTAATATCTTAGCTAATAACACCTCTCAAGATGCTATTCTTTTGGCAGTAGTCGCTGAGAAAGCATTTGATAGGGTTGAGTTGGGTTTTTTCTTTTCTTTATTAGATAAAATGGGGTTTGGACAAAAGTTTATTAGTTGGGTGAAAAGTATATATAAGTGTCCCAAGGCAAATATTAAGATTAATAATAGAATTTTGGAAACTATCCGGCTAACTAGAGGGACAAGGAAGGGATGCCCCCTCTCTCCATTCATTTTTGCTTTGATAATGGAACCCCTGGCCATAGTGGTAAGACAAAACCCTAATATTTTGGGTATTATGTTTAACAATCATACACATAAAATTAGTTTATACATGGATGACGCCCTGTTGTATATGACTAACCCTCACCATTCATTAACAGAATTTATGAATGTAGCTGTACAATTTGGCTCTCATTCTGGTTACAAAATCAATTGGCAGAAATCAGATATTTTAAAATAAAATCCAAATTTAAATTTACAAATTCTTTCTTCATGTTGCTGTCAACAAACGGATGCAGTTAGGTATCTTGGCATTACAATAACGTCGGATTATGAAGACCTTTAGCAAGCAAATTTCCCTAAGTTAATAATGGAAATAAAATCTGATTTATTTAGATGGCTGCATCTCCCATTAACATTCATCAAGACAGTCAATGTCATTAAAATGAAAATCCTACCTAAACCGCTTTTTGTTTTTTAATCTCTTCCAATTAGTATTACAAACTCTACATTTGACCTTTAAGATAATTACAATAAATTTTATTTGGAGAAATAAGAAGCCACGTTATGCATATAATAAACTAATTCTTCCAAAAGAAGCAAGAGGGTTAGCATTACCCAATTAAAAGAAATATTACATAGCTGCCCAATTAGTAATAGTGTATCAATGGCTGAGGGGGGAAGAGACTCAGCTCCACCTTATTCAAATTGAACAGAGTGGGTTTTCATATAGATCAATGAAAAATCTTTTATTTTCTGGGGTTTTCAATAGAAAAAAAAATAAAGAGAATCATAATCCGGTCTCATATTTTACTTTTCAATGTATATCTAGAGATAAATAGGGAGAATCTGGGACCCATAGGTATTATGGTAATGATGATAAGGATATTGTTGGGCTCTGAAGGCTTAGAACAATTGAAATTTCTCTTGTTTAGCTAATGATGTAGCCTTTGCACTTTCCAGCTGAACCATATTATAACAAGCATTTGTCAATGCCGAAAGTTCGCTGTTGGTATTGCAGGTGTGCATGCCTCCCACATAGGCTTAAAAACAGTTATGGACAGTCATAAAGCTGTACGTGGAGGTTCAGCAGCTTCTGCGCCTCCAGTTCATGATGTGGCTGACATGGTACATCATACAGGGTGCTACAGGCTCGTTCATTGTTTCAACTCCATGCTGCCCTCTCAGGCTGTTTACTGTGGCAGTGAGTGGCTGGAGATGAGAGAAGCAGTAGACAGGAGTGGAACACTCAGCTCTGTGTTGGAACATTCCAAAGATGACATCAGCACTTCTCAAATTCCCATGACATTTTCCTGCCACCACTGCCAAAGGAAAGGAAAAGCAACAAGAAGGAAGAGCAATGGCAACACTGCATTGGAAACTGTCCAGTCCAGAGGCATTCCTGGGCAAAGCCTGGTCCTCCTGGATTGCTGCCACCAAAATACCACCGAGAGGCAGTATAGCACGGTGGTTTAAGGCTCTGAGCTGCAAATCTGGAGACCTGAGTTTGAATCCCACAGCCCCCACTTGCATACTGTGACACCCTAAGCAAGTCACTTAACTTCCCTGTGCTCCCAGGCCGCACCTGTAAACAGGCTTTCAGCTTAGTGTGTCTCTCCTGGTTAAGCAATTGAAGGAAAAAAAAAACAGTGCTTCCAACAGTAAGAAACAGAGCTGATTCACCTCCAGTTTTATTCTGTAACCTTTACATTGGTTACATACAGTAAAAAAGTGAGAGTGTCCCCTGCTGTCCTTCATGTTTCTTTCTGTCTAATAAATACACAGATACTGAATTTGTAGATGATAAATACATAGAAAGAGATAAAGTGACAGATGCAGTATATGATGCGACATGTTTAACTGATGGGTTTCCTGTTCTATGATCAGTTGATAACAATTTATTTTCAGTACATATTGTACTATACTCTGTTGTTGCAGTCAGAGACCCAGATTTCGCTGTCCCAAATCATCCATGCTTACTTTCTTAGTAAAGCCCTTCCCTGACACACTGAACAAGTGTTGAGCAGGAGCCTCCCTGTTATAGATGGAAACATAGACGACTATGAGGTCAGAAAAAAGTCCACTGGACCATCCAGTCAGATCAACCTTGCCTAATATGTGTTAGTTGGTCCTACTGACCATCCACCCCCTTATCCAGAGAAGTTTACAAGGGAGCTGGATTTCAGAGTCTCCATATCCTGCTAGTCAATATTAAGCTGGCCCACTACTGTACCTAAGCCTTCAGAACCTGCTGGCAGAATGGAAAAGATAATCTTTAGTAGGACCTGGTACCAGTCCCCAAGTGTAAGCACCCACTCAGACTTATCTGTGCAGGAGCATTCTGGAGACATGAAGGATCAGAGACTATGTAGGGGTAAAAGGCCTCATCTTGGTTCTGGAGGCTAGGGAAATCCCCACCCCGGTGACCTTTCTGGTAGCAGAGAGAACAGATAAAAACAAGAGTGCCAGCTATCACTGAATGATTTTTGAGAGGTTCTAGATAGACTAGTACAAGGGTGCCCCAAACAAAAGGAAATCATGGAAGGGAGGGGGCGCACCATCCACTTTATGGAAGCTTGGCCAATGGATCAAAACTGGTACCGCAGGGTTCAGTATTGGGTCCAGTCCTTTTTAATGTCTTCATCAGTGACATTGCAGAGGGACTGGAAGGAAAAGTATACCTTTTTGCAGATGACACAAAGATCTGCAACAGGGTTGATACACAAGGAGGTGTGGAAAGGATGAAAAGCGACTTGGCAAGGTTGGAGGAATGGTCAGAAGTATGACAGCTAGGATTCAATGCAAAGAAGTGCAAAATAATGCACCTGGGAAACAAGAACCCAGGAGAAGAGTACACAATGGGGGGGTGAGATACTAACAACAACAAAAATGGAAAGGGACCTTAAGGTGGGCAAGCAATGTGAGAAGGCAGTAAGAAGGGCTGGGGGATATTGGGATGCATAGAGAGAGGCATCACCAGTAGAAAACAGGAAGTTGTTATCCCTCTGTACAGACAGTTGGTGAGACCCCATCTGGAGTACTACGTGCAGTTCAGGATATCCCAGAAACTTTGTTCATTGATTTCTTTCCAATTCACCCCTTTTTTAGTTTGGATTAGATTTAGTAATCCCTCCTTAACGTCTACTGTTTTCCCTTCCTTTTTTAAATAGATCTCCAAGGGGAGATAGCTATTTTCCTCTCTAAGATCCAAAAATTCTGAAACCAGATTAATATTTATCCAGCCCAGATCAATCACTGAGGCCCCTCTGGAGTTCGTAAAAGTATACTCACCCTCTGGATCAGATTTTGACCTTCCATTGATTAACACTGAGTTCCTTTCTCTTAATACCTAGATAATCTTAAACCTCGATCATTAAATGTCCTGTCCCTTGTGTTTCTAATATTTCTAATATTCCCTATGTCTCCTGCAACCATATAATCTTCTATATCTTTAGTAGGTCTTACTATATTACCCACTCTAGCATTTACATCTCCCACCACCATTAGTCCTATTAATGGATTGTTTTCCACTTCATCATCAATTATTTTTCCTAATTTCTTGATCGTATCTTCAACTAAAGTAATAAAATAATTATGGTTATGAAAAGTATTTTAAATGAGAACTGGGATGAAGTGGTAGCTGCAGTCTAGTTTCCAACCCTGTTTGTAAAGAAAATGTGCTGCTGACATCTATTCCCAAAGCACGTGTGTAAGTATAAATACATATATACAGTACATCAATATATTCCAAACTCATGTTGGTAAATTTTGCATATTGTGTAAATTACATTAAAGGTTTAAAGTCACCTACATTTCTGTCCATACTTACAGTATATACATACAGGGCCAGATATTCATACTGTGCCAGGCAGGGGTGCAAGCCTGGGCGCAGCTCAACTGGGATGTGCCAGGGCATGGCCTGGGCAATATTTAACGGTGCTGCGCCATGGCTCAGCACTGATGAATATGGCACCATGGCCACCTGCATTGCTCATGGTGCAGTGGCACTGCACCAGTGCAAGTGGCAAGAGAGGAGCAGGGGGATGTGGCAGCACAAATGCGGTTGCGCTAGGCGCAGGAACCGCAATATTCAGCGGTGGGTATGCAAATGGCGTCATTATGCGTGCAAGGCACAAATGGGGCCATTTACATGTCTTTATGGCCCCATTTTCATGCAGGTGCGCCGATCCCCAGCACTTGTGCCTGGCGCCCTGCCAGGCTGCAGCCGTCGGAGACCGACGCCCCCTGCCCCTCGGCGGCAATGCGCCCCAACGCCCGACCATGGGTTTTGCAAAAATGTGAACCCCCTGGTGGTCCAGTGGACCTGCCCCCCCAGCCCGATCACAGGCTTAGAAAATATAAATGTATCCCTGGTGGTCCAGGGGACTGAATCCCAGCCCGATCGCTGGCTTAGTAATTGTATATGTTTTCCTGGTGGTCCAGTGGACTGAATCCCTACTCGATCGCGAGCTCTGTGAATGAAGATAAATCCCTGGTGGTCCAGTGGTACCTCCTTCCCCACCAGCCCACTCAGACCTGTCACCCCGCTCCCCCCGGTCAGTGGAGGGCAGCAGCTCCCCACCCACAAGCCGCCCAGTGGCCCACCGACTGACAGTGTACAGTACAGCTGTACGCCCATTGGTCCACTGTGTGGGCCAATGGGTATGCAGCCCGTACCGTACTATACAGTCCTGATATGTGCTAATAACCATTGGTGTCCAGCAGCATCTAGTTTTCCCATGGTGTTCACGTAGGTTAGAGGGTTATTATCACTTTGGACAGTAAAGTGAACACCGTACAAATACTCATAGCATTTTTCTGTCATTGCCTACTTTAGTGCAAAGAACTCTAACTTGTGTACTGGATAGTGCTTCTCTGATGGAGATAGTCTGTGGCTGGCAAGGCCACAGGCCAAAAACATAGAAACATAGAATTTGTCGGCAGATAAGGACCGCTTGGCCCACCCAGTCTGCCCATTTCCCTACCTGATGGATAAGCTGCAGGTCCTAGTTAACCAGCAGCTTACTTCTTCCTACCCCCACCCCCTAGAATTGCCTTATGACTGTCCCATGCATACTTGAATTCCACCACTGTTTTTGACTCCACAACCTCCTCTGGAAGGCCATTCCATACATCCACAACCCTCTCTGTGAAAAAATACTTCTTTAATTACCTCTGAGCCGCCCCCCTTCTATCTTCAAATTGTGTCCCCTTGTTCTTGCACACTTTTTTTTGAAAGATGCTACCCTCTTGGACGTTGTTGATTCCTTGAGGTACTTGAAAGTTTCTATCATGTCTCCCCTCTCCCTCCTTTCCTCGAGGCTATACATATTAAGCTCCTTAAGTCTCTCTTCATATGTCTTCCGGTACAGACCCTGCACCATTTTGGTTGCCCTCCTCTGGACAGCTTCCATCCTGTCTATGTCTTTGGAGATTGGGTCTCCAGAACTGCCGCAGTACTCAGATGGGATCTCACTAGCTGTCTGTACAGAGGAATAATAACTTCCTGTTTTCTACTGGTGATGCCTCTTCCTATGCATCCAAGTATCCCCCAGCCCTCCTTGCTGCCTCTCACACTTTCCCACCTTTAGGTCATCTGATATGACTACCCCCAGGTCCCTTTCCATTTTGTTGTTGTTAGTATCTCACCCCCATTGTGTACTCTTCCCCTGGGTTTTTGTTTCCCAGGTGCATTACCTTGCACTTCTTAGCATTGAATCTAAGCTGCCATACATTTGACCATTCCTCTAACCTTGCCAAGTCCCTTCTCATCCTTTCCACTCCACCTTGTGCATCAACTCTGTTGCAGATCTTTGTGTCATCTGCAAAGAGACATATTTTTCCTTCCAGTCCCTCTGCAATGTCGCTTATAAAGACATTGAAGAGGACCGGTCCTAATACTGAACCCTGCGGTACCCCACTACTAACCCCCCTTTTTTCAGAGTGGACTCCATTTACTATTACTCTCTGTGTCCTATTCTCCAGCCAATTCTTTACCCAGGCTGTCATCTTGGGACCCACTCCCAGGCTGGCTAACTTGTATATTAATCTTTGTGTGGGACTGTGTCAAATGCCCTGCTAAAGTCTAGGTAGGCCATGTCCACAGCCCCTCCTGATCAACTACTTTGGTCACCCAGTCAAAGAAATCTATCAGATTTGTCTGGCATGACCTTCCCGCTGTGAATCCATGCTGCCTTGGGTCCTGTGCCCTCTGGCCTCTAGATACTCAACAATTCTTTCCTTCAGAAGTGATTCCATCATTTTCCCTACCACTGAGGTTAAACTAACAGGTCTGTAGTTCCTGCTTCTGCCTTGCTCCCACTTTTGTGAAGGGAATTACATCTGCCCTCCTCCAGTCCTCAGGTACCACCCCATCCTCCCATGATTTGTTAAAGAGGGTAGTCAGTGGTGTCACTAGTTCTACCCTTAGTTCTTTTAGAATTCTGGGATGAATCCCATCAGGCCCCATTGCTTTGTCCACCTTCAGTTTTAAGAGTTCTTTCAGAACCCTTTCTTCTGTAAATGGGCTGGTATCAACTTCTGTATCCAGAGTGTTTCTACTGTTTGTTTTAGGTACTTCCCCTCTTCCTTTGTAAATACTGAGCAAAAGTATTTGTTTAGTATCTCTGCCTTTTCACAGTCACCCTCTTACCCCTCCTCCCTTTACTAAGCCTCACTATCCCTCCCTGGTCTTACTTTGCTCCCTGATGTACCTATAAAAGGTTTTATCCCCCTTCTTAACTGAGTTGGCTATCTTTTCCTCGGTTTGGGCCTTTGCTGTTCTGACTGCCTTCCCAGCTTCCTTTTGCTTTAACTGATACAGTTCTCTGTCCTGCTCCTTCTGTGATTCCTTGTACTTCCTGAATGCTTTCTTTTTCTCTTGAACCTTCACTGCCACTTCCTTTGAGAACCATAGTGGTTTCTTACCTCGTTTCGTTTTGTTTATTTGCTTTACACAAAGGCTTGTTACCTCTGTGATGGCAGTTTTTATTATTCCCCATTGTTCTTCCACCCCTCCTTCCTGCCCATTTGCTAGTGCATTCCTTAGGCACTCACCCATTTTGACAAAGTCAGCCCTCCTAAAATCCAATACCTTTGTCTTTGTATGGCTTGACTCTATTGCTGTGTTTATTGTGAACCATACTGTTCGATGGTCGCTAGTTCCCAGATGGCTACCCACTTACATCTGTGATCCTCTCCTCATCTCCATTTGAGAGAACCAGGTCTAAGATTGTTCCCTCTCGAGTGGGCTCCAATACTAGTTGTCTAAGGCATGCTCCTGTAGGGTATCTAGAATAACCCCACTCTTAGAAGTGGCTGCTGCAACTGCAGTCCAGTTAACATCTGGCATATTCAGATCACCCATCAGCAATATCTCCTTTTCTGCCATACTAAGTATACTTTCTATCATTTCCTTGTCCATTTCCTCCCCTGAGGAGAGAAGTCTGTCTCTAACCCTGTGCAGATTGTGGTGCCATTGCGGTCTCCAAATTTACCCACAGTGCTTCTTCTCCTCCCTGTTTACCCTTTTGTTCTGTTGCTTTGATTCCTTCCCTTATGTAAGCCTACTCCTCCTCCTCTTTTACCCTCCCTGTCCCTCCTGTAGATAGTGTATCCTGGTATGTTTACATCCCAGTCATGGTTTTGTGTGTACCATGTTTCTATGACTGCCATGATATCCAGATGTTCCTCCTCCATCAAAGCCACTAATTCAGGAAGCTTGTTACTGAGACTACGGGCATTGGTACTCATTGCTCTCCATTTTTTGATGGCTTTACTTTCTGTTGCAGCATCCCCCACTGACCTTTCTACCTCAGTCGTTTTCCCATTTAGTACCCTGTTTTGTAGGGAGAGGCTGGGATTTTTCTGCTGCTTATCAGTGCCTCCCCCCTTGACTAGTTTAAAAGCTTGCCAATGAAGCATTTAAACCGATTGCTCAAAAGACTTGTTCCCTTCCTGGACAGATGCAGACCATCCTGCCAGTATAGGCTGGTGTCCCTCCAGGTGGAACCCCAGTCCCCAATGAAGCCAAACCCTTGTGCTCCACACCATTTTTTCAACCACTCATTACACTGCATGGTGCAAAGTACCCTTGCCTCACTCATGCCATTTACAGGCAGCACCTCTGAGAAGGATACTGTGTGTGTTGCTTGTCTTAGGCCTCTCCCCAGTTCTACAAAGTCCTTCTGCACTGCTGTAAGCTCATGTTGAGCCAAGTCATTTGTCCCTAGGTGGACAATGACATCCAGCTCAGACTCCCGTGCAGCTGTTCTCGTGATCCTGAGGATGCTTCCTGTCCCTACAAGCCATGGCACCAGGCAGGCACTTTACTTCAGTTTTCCTGCTCCCCCAGTTCTATCCCCTAATTGGAGTCCCCCACCAGGAGCTGCTTCCTTTCCTTGTGGCATCCTCTGCCTCCTTCCTGTGGGCCTCCTTGTGACAGGTGTCCTCAGCCTCCCTAATCTCCTCCGTGGGTGCATCCATAGGGGAGCTGTGCTCCCCCAGAATGGTGTATGGATTGTGGAGTGGAACAACTGACTGGGTGTGCCTCTGTTCCACCCTCCTCACCCTCCCTGAGCCCACAGTGGTCCAACTGCTGTGCTTTCTTTGCAACCTCTGAGGTAGTGGTGGTGGCTCTGGTGCTCCCTGGATGGGGGGGGTTCCTTTCCTACCATCCAGTCTGGCCTGGGGAAGGTTTTCTTTGCTGTCCAGTGTGGCCTGAAGACGGGCAACTTCCTCCCCTCAGGGCAGAGAGTTGTCTGCAAATAGGCAGCATCTCAGCCTCCAGAAAGACTCCCGAAGACTGCTGCCCCACAGCCATTACATTGCACTACTCCCACATGACTATGTACTTTTTTTTTTTTGTGTGTGTGTGTGTGTGTGTGTGTGCTTGTGTGAGTGATTGGTTTGTTATATAGAAATATATATATATATTATACATGTGTATGCGTATATTTTCAGTGCTGTGTGCTAGAGAGGATATGACATTGATATGCACCTTGCACTCTTGAGGAAATGATGTCAGAACCCCAGGTATAAGGAACTATTTCGGGGGTGGGAAGGGTTGGGCCTAAACTGTGCCCTCACAAAACAATCAGCTAAGAGCTCTGACCCACCACTGCGATGAGGTGCCTTCCTGTCTGCAAGATACTATACACAACAATTTGACGAGAAAATCCCTGCTATTCAAACAGAGAAAATCCAGACATTCAAGTCAGACACAGGTAAACCTCCCCAGCCCCAAAACAGCCTGGTGGTTTGTGCTCTGAAAGCAGTCAGTCCCAAAATAAGTGAGCTGTGCTTTGAACTCTTCCTGCACTGAAAATCTTAAGAATTGTAACAAGACTGTCTTTTCCTGATAATTGTAAATACCTTATTTCACCTTTCAGTTAGAAGCAGCCTCCACCTGCAGTATATCTGCTACAAAGCAAAGACAATTGAAAGGTTCCCCTCCCTCTGTTGTGAGCACAACTCGCTTTCTTGCAAATCCTATGTTCAGTATTGCAGTTCCCAACAAGAGATAGTTTGACTAGGAAAATTAAGTCCAGTGTTGCAGCTTGCAGCCAGAGGTAGCTTCACCTGAAGACTATGAGGTTATCCCTTTGGATGCTCTTAATACAGCACAGCTTCTAGCCCATTTAAGCCGGTGTGTAGAATGTACAGCTTGTTGGGGTCTGCAAATGCCAGTCTCTTAATGATTTCCCTGAAAGTGGTCTCACACTCTGGCATCCATCTGTCCCCAAAAGGTTCATTGACATTTAGGTACTCCTTAGGGGGACCTTCTCTCTCATACCATGCCTTTCTCTTTTTGTTCATAGATGGGTACCCTGCATTAAGTCATTAGGTGGTCACACCACCATAGAATAGTCTTTCACAAAGTGTCTATATTACTGGCAGAAGCCTAGGAAGGATTGCAGATCTTTAAGATTTTGTGGCCTGAGCCTGGTAGTGAGGGCCTCTACCTTTGCTGGATCAGTCTGCACACCATTGGCCAAGACTATATGCTTGGCATACTTCACTGAGGGCTGGTAAACTGGTACTTGTGATGGATACCTTTAGACCAGGCCCTTTCAGGTGGTCCAGCACCATCAATAGGCAGGTTTCATACTCTTCTAAGGTTCATCCAAAAATGATCAGGTCATCCAGGTGTACTATAATCTCTAAAAGGTTCATGTCTCCCATTGCCTTTTGCATTAACCTTTGGAATGTGGCAGGTGATCCAGATATTCCCTGAGGCATTCTCTCGAATTGATAGAAATGCAGTGGGCAGATAAAGGTGGTCTTTTCCTTGTCCTCTTCCACCATGGAAATCTGGTAGTAGCCACTACGGAGATCCAGCACTGAGAACCATTTGCTCCCTGACAAGCTAGCCAGAACATCTTCAATATGAGGCACTGCATATCGATCTAGAATCATCTTTTTTTTCAGAGTCTGATAATTAATACACATCTGTACTGCACCGTTCTTCTTCCAGGCCACAATGATGGGGGATGCATAGGGACTTCTTGACTCTTTTATAATACCAGCTGCCAACAATTCCTGGAGGTGCCATCTGACATCCTCAATGTCTCCAGGGGCCAGTCTTTGAGACCTTTTCTCTAAAAGAGCGGTCATCCTTCAGGTGGATGTGGTGCTCTTCTCCCTTGACACGCCCCACATCCCACTCATGTAATGAAAATCCCTTCCACCTCTTGGTTAGCTTCTGGCTCAAACTCCATCTGTAGCTGTTGGGTATAGGTGAGTCTCCAAAATCAAAGGATACCGGATCTACTTCCTATTCAGTGGCTACTAAGGAGTCCACTCTGGTCACACTATTAGCTCTGAAGATGTGCGCCAGCACACGGCCTTTTGGAATGGTTATGAGCTCCTCTGTCTCATTCTTCACCCTCACTGTTACATGTCTGGCTTGGGGTGTTTCTGCAGGGGGCATTATCCCCTGCTGAACCATTAGCCCTTCTGGCAAACTGTGCTGTGGTGGGGCATCAATAATTAAGGCGGGTCTTTTGGGCTGCTGCGCAAATTCCACAATGCCCACAACCCTACACAATGAATTAGGAGGCAGGATCTGTTCTTTTCTCTCTGCCCTATGAACCATACCAACAGGCTCATCAGTCAATTAAGGTACTGTAGCATATAGGGGTAGGCTGACTTTTTTCACCACAACTTTGACAGAGAGGTTTAACAGGTCATCTGCCCCTCCTTTTTTTGACATAGCTTGGCCAGCCTACCAAACATATTCACATTTGTTCCAATCAGTACAGGCATAGCAGTCATTCCCTTGGACTTTGGGCAGATCAGAGCCATGGTCTTAATCTTGTGTGGTTCATCTGGACCCTTCGAATAAATGCAGTCTGCACACTGCAATAACCATCATAGGGACAACTAGAGTCTCCTATTCCCCACACTGACAGGCCTGACAGGGGTTGGAGTGGCAGGTGCTTCAAGTGAGAGTTGTAAAAGATCCTATGGGTTATAGTGACCTGTGACCCACTGTCCAACAATGCAAAACACAGCACTCCTTCAGTCAAAACTTCCACATCAGCATGGGGCCCAATCAAGCCTGGTGGCACCTTGCTCACTGATGGGATCTTTGGTTATGTCCATTTGGTGGAGCTTTTTATATTCAGAAACCCAGGTCAGAGGAAGGTACCTAACTCAAAGAATAGAAGCACTCTGGATAGGGAGGTCAATATCAGTCCATTCACAGAAGAAAGGATTCTGAAAGAACTCTTAAAACTGAAGGCGGACAAAGCAATGGGGCCTGATGGGATTCACCCAAGAATTGTAGAAGAACCAAGGGTAGAACTAGTGACACCACTGCCTACCCTTTTTAACAAATCATGGGAGGATGGTGTGGTACCTGAGGACTGGAGGTGGACAGATGTGATTCTCTTTCACAAAAGTGGGAGCAAGACAGAGGCAGGAAACTACAGACCTGTTAGTTTTACCTCAGTGGTAGGGAAAATGATGGAATCACTTCTGAAGGAAAGAACTGTTGAGTTCCTATAAGCAAGTGGGGCACAGGGCACAAGGCAGCACTGATTCACAGCAGGAAGGTCGTGTCAGATGAGTATAATAGATTTCTTTGACTGGGTGACCAAACTAGTAGATCAGAGAGGGGCTGTGGACATGGTCTACCTGGACTTTAGCAAGGCATTTGACACAGTCTCACACAAACAATTAATATACAAGTTAACCAACCTTGGAGTGGGTCTTAAGGTGGTCGCCTGGGTAAAAAAGTGGCTGGACAACAGGACACAGTGGGTAATAGTAAACGGAGTCCAAGCCGAAGAAAGGTGGATTGCTAGCTGGGTACTGCAGGGTTCAGTACTGGGACCAGTCCTCTTTAATGTCTTTATAAGTGACATTGCAGAGGGACTGGAAGGAAAAGTGTCTCTTGCAGACGACACAAAGATCTGCAACAGGATTGATACAGAACGTGGGGCGGAAAGGGTGCTGTATTCAGCCTCTGCCTCTCCCCACCATAGCACTTCCCACTCTCCCCTGACTGGCGTCCCCATTAGCTCCCTCCCTTGTAACATCTTGAAGTCCCCACTCTATTTTTTGACCTGCCCTCTGGGCAGGTAACTGGATTGGGCAGTTCTCTCCCTGCAGTTCGAGCCTTACTCCTCTGGGGTTGTCCCCCAGGTTGCGTCCCTCCTCCTCTCCTCACCCACTAGTTCCATGCTGCCCTATAGCACTGTTTACTCTCCTCCCTGCCTGTTTCCTGACACATACCTGGTTTGTTCACTGATCCTGCTCCCCCCTTAGTTATCTGTACCTGTAGTCTCCTACCTCCTTGACACCTTATTAGGTTTACGTATTTGAGTTGTAGTTGTAATCATGTTTGCTAGCTCTGCCTCTGTACCATGTCTATATACTGTACTTCTGGCCCCAACTGTGTGTGGGTGAGTATGTCACTCTGTCTTTGCACCATGTTCCCTGTACTAAATTCTCTCTGGCCCACCTGTGCTGCGGGCCTGTATGCTACCTTGACAATGTACCATGTTTTTCTGTATTGTACCCTCCCGGGTCGCACCTGAAAATAGGCACTTGTTGTCTAGTGTGCCTACCTGGTTAACAAAAACAAATAAATAAAGGGATTTGGCAAGGTTGAAGGAATGGTCAATGTATGGCAGCTTAGATTCAATGCAAAGAAGTGCAAAGTAATGCACCTGGGAAACAAAAACCCAGGAGAAGAGTACACAATGGGGGGTGAGATACTAACAACAACAAAAATGGAAAGGGACCTTAAGGTGGGCAAGCAATGTGAGAAGGCAGTAAGGAGGGCTGGGGGATATTGGGATGCATAGAGAGAGGCATCACCAGTAGAAAACAGGAAGTTGTTATCCCTCTGTACAGACAGTTGGTGAGACCCCATCTGGAGTACTACGTGCAGTTCTGGAGACCCCATCTCTGCAAGGACATAGAATGGAGGCTGTCCAGAGGAGGGCAACTAAAATGGTGCAGGGTCCACACCAGAAGACATATGAAGAGAGATTAAAGGAGCTTAAAATGTATACCCTTGAGGAGAGGAGGGAGAGGGGGGGACATGATAGAAACTTTCAAGTACCTCAAGGGACTCAACAAAGTCCAAGAGGGTATCATCTTTCAGAAAAAGAGATGTGCAAGAACAAGGGGACACAATTTGAAGATAGAGGGGGGATGGCTCAGAGGTAATGTCAGCAAGTATTGTTTTCACGGAGATGGTTGTGGATATATGGAATAGCCTTCCTGAGGAGGTAGTGGAGTCAAAAACAGTGGGGGAATTCAAGAATGCATGGGACAGACATAAGGCAATTCTAGTGGGGGGTAGGATGAAGTAGGCTGTTGGTTAACTAAGATCTGCAGCTAATCCATTAGGTAGGGAAATGGGCAGACTAGGTGGGCCAAGTGGTCCTTATCTGCCATCAAATTCTATGTTTCTACAGTATGTTACTTCCTCACTGGGCTCCACAGTATTTTCCCTGGTTGTTTTGGCACTTTCTGTCTTCTACTAGTTGGGGTTTTTCTGCAAGAACACTCCCATGAATGAGGTGCCCATCTTCCCCACATCTGTAGCAAAATAGTCCTTCTTTGTTCACAATAGGCAGTCACAGCCTGACCCTTGGTGCAGCAAAGGGGGTCATCTGTAGTCCCTGTCCAGACATCACACTATTTGACTGTGGATAGAACTCTTGGGACAGCTCAGAGCCCTCACGCTGTCATGAATTTCTTGCAACTTTGCCATACTCTGTTGTGGCCGAGACTCCTGTGCTGTTTGTAATGTCTTCATATAGTCTCCAATCTCTGTGAGCCTATCTCCCAGATCAGGAGAGGTGCTCAGCTACATGCAGTTGGTTACTTGGAGCTGCAGGGCCGCAACTATTGCATCGAGCACCTAGAGAGAGTCAGCAATGTCTTATTGAGCTTTCTCCTCCTTTAACTCATCAAGCAACTGCTTAAAGGTTTGGGGGTTCTGTTCGCTGTTCTCTCAACTAGAGGGATATCAAAGTTAAACAAGAGTGAGCAGCACCTCTTAAAATCTGATCTAATCTCATCTGGGTGATCTGTCCTGAGGTGACCCTCAGTCTCAACAATCTTCCGGATCACTGCCTCTACTCTAGTAATATACTGGGACAGCTTCTCTCCTTCTTGTTGCATTGTGCCCCACAACTGGAAAATGAGGATCTCCTTCTTTTCCACTGTCCCAAAGCTACTTTTCAATATGGCCAGGTGGTCATCTGTAGTACACGTAGGCTAGATGGCTTGAAATGACTGCATTACGTCAAATGCCTTATCCCTCAAGCTCTCCACAATCGTTTTGCACTTCTCATCTGAACACCTCCATACTTGTACCATTTGGGCATGCTGGCTCATCCAGTTTTCATAATCGTCTTCTCCTGTGGGAGTTGGGCTGGCTCCTGAGAAGGTTCTTGTACTGTACATACGGCGCCACCACATAGGGGGTCACTCCACTAGGCAACACTATTGGGGCTGGCTGTCTCTCTTGCAACAAGGCTTGCACATATGAACATACCAAAACACCAGCAGAAGCAGGCCTTATGGTCTATTGAGTCTGCTCGAATGTGTAGGTAGCCCCTCAACTTGCAGCTGCCCCACCCTCACCACCCCTCTTCATCATAACACCCCCCCCTCACCCTGTCCCAACCCCTCTTAAAGTCACCCACCATTCTACAGGACATCACCCCCTCGGGCAGAGCATTCGACCTGTCCACCACCCTTTCTGTGAAAAAATGTCTCCTGATTTCCCTCTTGCATCTTCCCCCCCTCTAACCTCAACTGATGCCCTCTCGTGTCCCTCCCTCTTCTAAACTGGAAAATCCCTTCTGTATTAAACTTATTTTTCCCCTTAGGGTATTTAAAGGTTTCAGTCATATCTTCCCTATCCCGCTTCTCCTCCAGGGAATACATGTTCAACTCAGCTAATCTATCCTCGTAGGACTTTCCCTCAAATCCCTGGATCATCTTTGCTGCCCTACGTTGCACCCCCTCCAACAACTGGATGTCCATCTTCAGAAACGAGTGCCAGTACTGCACACAGTACTCCAGGTGAGGCCTGACCAGAGACCTGTACATGGGAAGGATCACCTCCCTATTCCTGGAGGAGATTCTCCTCACTACACACTCTAGCATCTTATTGGCCTTTGCTGCTGCCTTCCTGCACTGAGCCGAGTTGTTCATGCTGCCCATTATAAACACCCCCAGATCCTTTTTCTCCTCATTACTTTCCAGCTGCACCCTTCCCAGCTGATAGCTCCTCCCCTGGTTTTTAGCTCTGAAGTGCAGTGCCTTGTACTTCTTGCTGTTGAACCCCAGCTGCCATGTTACTGACCAATTTTATAGTCTGTTTGTTCAGGTCCTCCTGCAGTCCCTTCCACCCTTCGATGTCATCTACCACAGCTCCCATCTTCATATTGTCAGCGAACATACTGATCCTACTCCGGACTCCGTGTGACATATCAGCTATGAATATCCCAAACAACACTGGTCCCAGTACCAGTCCCTGTGGCACACTGCTCATCACTTCCCTTGGTGATGAATCCCCACCACCACCACCACTACCCTCTGCTGCCTTCCATTCAGCCAGCTGATGATCCATTTGACCATCTTTGTTCACACCCTTATGTATTCCTTCTTCCCCTCCAGCCTCTCATGTGGCACGGAATCAAAGGCCTTGCTGAAGTCCAAATACAAGACATCCACCTTGTGGCCCCTGTCCAGCTCCCTGGTCACCCAGTCGTAATACTGTTAGATTTTTCTGGCAGGATCTGCCCAAGACAAACCCATGTTGATGACCATCCTGGAGACCATTGTCCTCCAAGAAGATCAACAGCCTCTCCTTTAGGATTGTCTCCATGAGCTTCCCCACAATTGATATGAGGCTCACTGGCCTGTGGTTGCCTGGCTCATCCCTGCGGCCACTTTTGTGAATGGGCACCACATGGGCCATCCTCCAGTCTCATGGTATGCATCCTGTATCCAGGGAGGTATTGAACAGGTCAGTCAGTGGTCCTGCCAGGATCTCCACTAGCTCTCTGAGTACCCTAGGGTGAATGCTATTTTTTCCAGGTGCCTTGTCTACCCTTAGTGCCCTCAATCCTTCCAGAAACCTGTCTTCTGCAATCCCTACGCCAGTCACTCCTTCCTTCCCCTCCACTACCCCCTACCCCCTTGGGGATTCTGCCCCCCCTTCTCTTTCATGAACACAGAACAGAAGTATTCGTTTAATGCCTCTGCCTGTCGTCCCCCCTTCTCCACCCACCCTCCATCCTTCCTAATCCTCACAATCTGGTCTTTGTTCTTCCTTCTTTCACTAATGTATCTGAAGAAGTCCTTTTCTCCTTCCTTGATACCCTGTGCCAGTCTCAGTTCTCTTGAGGCCTTGGCCACTCTGACTGGCCTGGTAACCTCCCTGGACCTCTTTGTATACTCTTCCTTATCAACCTCCCCCCGTCTGATTTCTTGTTTTCAAAATACCTTGCTCTCAGCCCTTACCTGCTCCATAACCTCCTGAGTCAACCAACTGGGCTTCTTTGCCCTTCCCTTCTTAGTCCTTGTCTTTGCACATGTCCCAGTGGCCTCCATCAGACCTCTTTTAATAAAATCCCACTTTAGACTATCATCCATGTCTTAACAAATGCCTGCCAGGTTCTTACTCAAAATTTCCCCCATCTGACTAAAGTCTGCCCCTTTACATTCAATCACCCTGGTTTCCATACCCCATTTCCCTACCCATATTGAGTGTGAACCACACCGAGTGGTGATCACTCCCAGCCAGAGGGTTTTCCACCCCCAGATCTCTTACTGCTTCTCCATTTGAAATTACCAGGTCCAGAGTCCTCTCCAATCTAGTTGGCTCATGTACCAACTGCACCAGGCAGCTGTCCTGAAACGTCTCTAGTATGACCTGCTCCCTTGCACTCTTGGTGGCTAACGTGCTCCAATCCACCACAGGTAGGTTGAAGTCCCTCACCACTACTGTGTTCCCTTTCCTGCAGACCCTTCTGATTTGCTCAGCTAGCTCTTTGTCCAGGTCCTCCCCTTGCTCTGGTGGTCTTTATACTGTCCCCATCCTCAGTGTCCTACCTCTAGAGTCCTGAAACTGCATCAATAGGGCCTCTGTTCTGCCTTCCTCCCCCTCCTCCCTTATACACCATATCCCTTCTTGTACATAGATTGTCACACACACCCTTTCCCTTTAGCCATATCCTTCCTGAATATTTTGTACCCTGGGATCATCATATACCAGTTCTGATACTGGGTAGACCACGTTTCCATGATGGCCGCAATGTCCACCTTCCTCACTGCATAAAGAGCCTGCAACTCAGCTAACTTATTACCTAGGCTCCTCAAATTCAATGTGCCCACCCTCCACCCCATTTCCTTCCTTGCCTTACGCTGGATTTCCCATGTCACCCCCGTGCCTCTACCCTGACTCCTCCCCTGTTATCTTGGGGAGTAAGCTCGTCAAGCTCCCCTCTCTGGGTTCCCTGTCTACCAGCTGTCCACTCACAACCCCCCCACCTAGTTTAAACTCACCTTTGCTGCTATGTACCTTTTTATCCTGTTTTAATGTTCCCTTCCCCTCCCCGCTCAAGTGTAGCCTATCTTCTGCTTGTAGATCGTTGTTGTCCCAGGTTCCTCCCCAGCCTCCCACCAACCTGTACCCTCTTGGATAGACACCATTTCCCCAGCCATGTGTTGAACTCTCTAATCCTCCCTTTTCTCACCGTACTCGCGCACGGCACTGGGAGCACCTCTGAGAAGGTCACCAATTCCCCCAGTTCCTCACACACCCTACTCAGTTCCTCGAACCTCTCCCTCACAACTTCCACCATCTCCCCCACCAGGTCATTCGTACCCACGGGCACCACAAGATGCAGTTTCCTCCTACCCCTCCTTGCTTACTTCAGAATTGACTGCCCTGCCCTGCCCACTGTTAACCCAGGTATGGACTCCACCCATCTAGACTGTGCCTTTCCCCTTACTGCCCCATCTTATCCCTTTTAATATGGAATACCCCAGCACTAGTATTCCCCCCTCATCATTCCTCGTTCCCGCCCACCCTACTACCAAGGTACCTATCTCTGAGTCCACACCTTGTATCTCTGCCCTCCCTCCACCCTCCCCACCCTGATCTGTCCCCCTCCCTCCCTCCTGCTCCCTCCCTATCCTCCACTTCCCTCCCAACCTCCCTGGACCCCCCTGCCTATCTCATCCTCCCTCCAATCCCTGTATCTCTCTCCTTCCTCTCTGCTCCCTTCAACCGTCCTTCCTGCTGTGCCCCTCACCCCTTTACCCTTGGTTCCCTCCTCCAGTTACTTCCATCCCTTGTTCCTTCCCCTCCCCTCACCTGCCCCTCCTGGCATTCCTCCCCCACTCCACCAATGTCACTAGGACCGCAAACCTATTTTCTGCCCCCACTGCTTTGCTGTGCATTGTCTCTTCCCTCCTGACTACAGCCCTCCTTATAGTGCCAGGTCTCCTGTTCAGTTTTCTCCCACACCCCATCCCCATCCCCTCTCTTGACCCAATGTTCCTCCCATGTGGTGACCTCATGTTACCCTCTGGGGGTGGTCCACTTGCCCCAACAGCCCCCCTCCCTCCTCCCATCCTCTCCAACTCCATGCCAAGCCACAACACCTCCTCCTCAAGCCTTTTTAGCCTGTGATAGATTGGACACCTTCCAAGCTTCCACAAAATGTTCATCCAAACCACTGACCCACATCCGTTACAGACCACTATTCTACCCATGATTAAGCAGTATATAAGTAACAGGAAAGAACAATACAAAAAGAATACAGTACTACCAATATGTTTTTTCAACCAGTACTATTTGTGCATTTTTAACTAGTCCTGCCCCTCAAGAATAAACTTACAGGACAGTAACAAAAAGAAGGAATGCAATACTACCTATTATCCACACACACACACACACACACACACACACACACACACACACACACACACACCCAGCTGTCACAGACAATCACAGTGCCCTCAGAAAAGCCTCCAGAAATGGAACAGCCACAGTACCTTATCTCTGGATCAGCATCACTCAAGCTGGATATGTCCTTACCACACAGTTCTCCTCAGGGCCCCTCCCTCCATCGAGCTCCACCTTCTGCCTTCTTTTGATTGGTGGTCCACCACTGGGTGTGCCCCTGTGGTGTATTAATTAAGATGGCAGTGCAGGGTGGGTGGGGGGATTTAGCTTCTTGCCCTCTGGTTTTCTCTGCCATGGTTGCAGCCCTTCCCCAGGTGATCCTCTGCTGCTGTGACTGCGGCAATGGCAGCATGGACCTCCTCCCCCCGATCCGACTCTTCTGGTAGTGAGCATGGCAGTCAGCAGCTTTTTAAAGCCAGACACTTTCTCAAAACCCACTCCCTTGCCTTGGGTTGGCTCCTCTGGGAGCCTACGTCAGTCTATCCTGTCCTCGGGATAGTTTCCTAGGCCTGCACCCCGACTGGCCCCTCCATGAGCTGAGTGTACCCTGTATCCCTGGAGCAGTAGCCAAGGATCAGTTCCTTGCGTTCCCTCTGCTCCCAGTTGCTTCCTCCTATGCTTCTTGCCTTCCAGTTTTCTCTGCCATGGTTGCAGCCCTTCCCTAGGCGATCCTCTGCTGCTATTACTGCATCAATGGCCGCACAGACCTCCTCTCGCCAATCCGCCACTTCTTTTACACATCTTTTACAATCTTTCCTTCAGCAGCCAACATTGACTTGATCTTTTCCAACAAATCTGATTCAGGTGCTGGTGAAGGAAGAGGGCCTGGTTGCAGACTACTGCCCTTACCAAACAAGCTCTTTATACCTTCCACCCCTTGTGTAGTGAGGGTTGCAGGTAGATTGCTTGCATCTACATCTTTGTCACTCTCTACCAAAACTGTAGCACTCTGGCAGTCATGATTATACCTCATGCCATGAATCTTAAATTTCCCAATACCTGGCACCGTCTCCGAAGCTTCCAAAATGGCTCTTCGTTCAGTGCCCTCATGGATCCCCATTACCAAAGTGGCCTTTCTGGGTCCAAGCACTCTCCACAGCACCAATCTTCCAGTTCTTGGAGTGCCATAGTTAAACTGCTTGTCTGGGAAGGAGAGTACCAAACTTCCTTTCTCTGTTTTTTTTTCTGAATTGCAGTTTTGGGGGTGGCCACTAGGGACAGCAAATCCCAGTGGTGCCCCCTCTTTGTAACAGCCCCTTGACTCACCCTGGCTGTTCTGAGACCCGCAGCATCCACAATGCACACACTTCCAAGGGGGCAGGCCTGGGTTCATTGATGGATAAGATACCTGTATAAGGAAATGGTGCAGTGCCTCCACCTGGGGTAGTGATAAGGGATACCTATGGATGAATTGCAGGTTACCACCCCCAAGGAAAATACAATAGTTGCCCCCACAATGTCTACCCCACACAGAGTAACAGAACACACTTTGCAATGACCAGTAATATCAGCAGCAGCGGCTCTAGCCACAAATGATTACCTGGGCACAGCCGGAGCACAACAGATGGTAGCCAGGGCACTTATATATTGTTACTATGGGGGAATCTCTGCACCATATGGGGCACCAACTGGGGCACAGCATTTTTTTACCAGGGCACGTGCCCTGGCAGGCCCTGGTGTAGAGCCGCCAATGAATATCAGATGTGCAACATAAACCATCTTTAGTATTTATTTTGGGGAGGAGAAAAGAAAGGGGACGATACTACAACAACAATAACTGTCTTAAATACTATTACCCCCACACACTATTCCCACCTCCCATCAACAGGTGCATCTGGCTTCTCCCCAAATGGCAGTTACACAGTACAGTCTAGCTATAGTGGTGGGTACCACACTGGAGTCAAAGATGGTGATAGTCTGGTGGCTCAAGCTGGATACTGACATTGGGGCCCAACAACTTCTAAACACAGACAACTTTTAAAATTTTTTTGCCTGGGCGCACCTTGAAATTTTGCATAGTCCAGCCCAGGACTTAACCCCCTTTCCTCACTAGCTAGCCAGCTAAAGTGTAGTAGACTCCTCAGAGCCGCAGCTCAGAGGTGCTTAAAGTTCTGAAGCAGGGGGTTCAGTAGCTTGGCTCTTACTGTACTGTTGTGGTATCAGAAAATCATTGGTGGTGCACCACAGCAACAAGGAGCAGGCAACAGCAGCTGGCAGGCAAATTGAAGAACACTGGACTTCATCGGTCTGGCCTTTCATGACTTTGCCTCTGAGGACTTTGTGAACAATGTTCACCAGACTGGCCTCTCGATGTCTTCTTCTCCAGTTTTCCTCTGCGTCGGTCTCTAGGGTGGTCTGAGGACAGGCAGACCTGGTCCCCTAAACTTATCTGCTTGCCCACAGTTTCTACACACACACTTTTCCTGCAGCAGCAAAACAGCTGGGCTTTGGCTCAGTCGCTGGCCCCAGCACATGCCCAATT
Source organism: Neoceratodus forsteri (assembly GCA_016271365.2). Taxonomy (NCBI): domain Eukaryota; kingdom Metazoa; phylum Chordata; order Ceratodontiformes; family Ceratodontidae; genus Neoceratodus; species Neoceratodus forsteri. The sequence continues at coordinate 532,770,953 of CM028130.1, read as the reverse complement.
CAACTTCTCGGATTTAAAGCAAGCCAGTGTTCAACACTTGCCCCTGTGAGGGGGAACTCTAGTGCTCGAGCTCTTGCTTGCACTATTATAAACTCTGCTGTATGGCTGTGCAACTTTCACACTGCAGGATGCTCAGCACTTTATCTCTCTGACAGCCAGCTCCAAAATTGCTCCCTGGCTGCAGATCTCGGAATTCCAAAGTATCTCTCTCTCTCTCTCTCTCTCTCTCTCTCTCTCTCCTCTTCAGGTTGCAGCTCTCAAGATTCTCGCTCTACCTTTCTCAGGTGATCCACCTCTGTGATCTAGCTGGGGCCAAGATAGGCCATTGGGTCCAAAACGCAGGCCTTGGGCAGGGTAGCCCACAGCCATCTCTCCTGCACTCTCTCTCAAGATCCACAGGAATATCCCCCTTTTTTGGTGGGTTGGCTGTCCCTTTTATAGATTTTGTACAGTCCCCTTCTGATTGGCTGCACCTCTCCCGGCTTTTTCAGTGCTCTTTGACATCTTTCCCAGAGTCCTCAGCAGCTAACAAGTCCGTGGGTGCTGACATATGTGTTTTTATTCAATCCCAAAGATTACATTCCTGTTTTTTTTATATTATACACCCTTTCCAAGGGCAAAAAACAGTTTCCCCTATGCCCAGAGGCACTCCTGTGTTTATTACACTTGGTCCCTGGCTCTGCTGCCTGCCCTGGAGCCAGGGATATATTTAAATTGTGGCCGCAGCAAAATAAACCTTTCTTGGAGCCATGGCTCCTTTAATTTCTGTATTCAGCATGTATGCATGCTCAGAAGGATGCGTGCCATTATATTTGCTTACATTCACCAGTCCCTTCCACCGCAGCTTCCCGGGACCATTCTCTGACACCGCAATGCACCCAGAGGCCCAGAAACATCAGTCAATCCTCAGTCCCTCCCAGAATTATGGACTGAGGACACAGAAATTTGGTGTCCACAGCTGCAGGAGCCATAAGGGGCACCAAGGCACAAATCCCACCCAGGACCACTTATGAGGAAACTGGCAGGGCAACCATGGGGCCGTAGCCCTCAGGTAAGCCCCAAATGGGGGGCTTACATAAGGGTCGTCTCTTACTGTTTAACAAGTGTCTCTCATGCTGGTTAGGTGAGAAGACCACTGAGTGAAGCTGAGTGGTTTTGTCTGCCCAACAAGCATAAGAGATACTCGTTAAATAGCAATAGAATAATCGTATTATATGACCATGCATCACCCAGATCTGATTCTGTATATGGTGAAGTCTTTTATTTCTTTACTTTTTGTGTCTCGTTTTTAGTGAGCTACCCTGTGATCTCTTTTTGGTCTGTCTGACATCTGACATCGGCCATTGTGGATGCGCATGGTCTTGTGTGGCATCTGTTGAGGGAAGTTGAGAAGGCATGGTGGAGAGATGTAGAGAAGTTTACAGATGGCACAGTGGGGAGTCGAAGGAGTACAAGAGTTGTTCTGGCATGGTGCACAGCCATAGGACATAAAAGGTGGTGTGACAGTTTTTTTTCTTTATTTGAGGGGAGGGATGCTAAACCTTTTGACCATGAAGTTGGGAGTGAGCGTGTCGGATAGCTAGTGCGAGGAGATCGCTATATACTAGACACAAAGTACAGCCATTCTGGGTGCTGACTGGCTATTGGCAATCCATGACCACAGAATAACTAAGTAAATAAATAAATAACGAAAGTGATGTTAGTGAGGGGGAAGCATATGTCTGGGCTGCTGAAACCTTACAAACAGGTTATTCGGGAACTCACCACCACATATAATGCTGACACTGTAATTCAAAAAGACAAGGAAAAATGTATTGCATTCATTTAAAAAGCATACAGCGCCTGCCTGACACATTTCTGGTCCTGGCCGGACCCTTTTTCAAATGAATGCAATAAATGTTTCCTTGTCTTTTTGAATTATGGTGTCAGCATTATATGTGGTGGTGGGTGCCCAAATAACCTGTCTGTAAGAATTTTCTGACTTTCGAGAGTACCACAGCCTTTGTGTGCACTCTGTTTTAAGTTTGTTTTCAGTGCTGCTGAAACCTGCAGGTAAGCCCAATACCTCATCTTTCAGTGACCGGTTTCAGTCATGGATGGGATAGACACATGGGGAATGTAAGGCCTATAGGAGTAGAGAGGATGGACAGCTAGGGAGGGGGAATTGGGGCAACAGAAGAGCAAAAATCCTATATAACTAGACAGAGAGATAGATAGATAGATAGATAGATAGATAGATAGATAGATAGATAGATAGACAGACAGACAGACAGACAGACAGACAGACAGACAGACAGAGATAGAGATATGTTTCAAATATATTTTTATAGCCTTTCTGAATTTGAGGAACCCAGTGCACTTCCCTTCCCCTTTGATCAATTAAAACAGCCACACTGGTGTAAGTTTTCCAACCAACATAACTTTGGTAGGTAGTGCTTGGATAGTTCTGGAAAAATCACAGCTACAGTAAAGGCATCATGCAAAAAAGGCACGGAAATCTTCCTTGTACATGCAAATAGACTCCTGGTCATGTTACAGTCCATTGCAATGCAATACAAAACAAGAGACACACCATTCTCGCCAGTTCCTTCAGCTCAATGCACCCTGGAAAAAGATCATCCAACGTCAGAGTGAAAATGTCAAGTCTCCTGCTGCTGGCTTGGTCTTTCCTTCTGGGAGTCTGTCTCCTTGACAAAACCACTGCTGTAGTCCAGATCACTAAGATGGATTTTCTGCTGCAGGGAGATTTCTCCATCGGGGGCCTGTTCTCACTTCATGAGCCTCAGAATGTGCAGGGACCACCCAGCATCCCTGAAGTGGAGGAATGCAGTGGGTAAGTTGCATTCATAGAACAGCAGGTGTGGAAGCTACTGGCAGCCAAGGCTGTGAATCTATTAGGCCACGAAAACATGTATGTATCTGCATGTAGTGTAAAACTTGAAGTGTTCCTATTATAATGTATGTGGTCCTAATGACTTAGTGCTAAATTTGATTTTCGCAATCATTGTTGCAGTTGTGTTTTCGCTGAAATTACTTTGCATGAAAATAACTAATTTTGCAATATGTACGCACCTACAAGACAGGTGCCACAGGGATTGATCTTGGGACTGGTTCTCTTCCATATGTTCATTTGTGACACAGGGAACAGAGTCCACTGGAAGATATCCCTCTTTGCAGATAACACAAAGATCTGTGGCAGAGTGGACCCCAAGGAGAGGGTAAGGGCCATGGGAAGCAGTATAGAGCATAGCAGTTAAGAGCACTGAGCTGCAGACCTGGAGAACTGGGTTTAAATCCCACAGCCACCACTTGCATACTGTGTGACCATGAGCAAGTCACTAACTTCTCTATGCTCCCAGGAGGTACTTGGAAACAAGCCTCGGCTTAGTGTGTTTTAATCTGTAGGGGTTGGTAAAGTGTGATAATTGAAATTTAATGCAAAAAAAAAATTGGAATATAGGGTTACACTTTATTTTAAGTGTCCATTTCAATGTATCCAATCCTTAATTACATGCAGCAGGGTAATTATACTGTAGTTACATGTTTGTTGCATACAACCACATTGCAACTACAGTGTAGTTACACTGTAACTAAAGTGTAGTTAACTGACACTTAAAATGTAACCACATACAGAACTGGGGGTGGTGGTGGCGGACAGCACTGTGGAGGAAAAGTATCTGGGCATAATGATCACTGATACTTAAAAGGCAATGGCACAGTACAATAAAGCAGTGGGAAAAGCAAATTGGATGCTGGGATGCATGGGTAGGGGGATCACTAGCTGAAGAGGGAGGTGATAGTGCCCCTGTGTAGGTCACGGGTCCAACCTTGCTGGGAGTACTGTGCACAGTTTAGGAGTCCACACCTGTAGAACAAGAGGGACAGATTGGATGTGGTGCAAAGGAGGGTACCAGGATGATTCAGTAGCAACAGGCAAGGACTTAAAGGAATTCCTGTAGCATCTGAACATGTATAGTCAGGTGGATATGAGGAAACAAGGGGGGCATGATTGGTATCCTGTGATATGGGTGACTCAATATGAGTGACTCAAATTAAATGCCTCTGAAAAGGGCTATAGGTGTAAAACAGTGGGAGCAAAGACAGTGAAGTTGTGCAGTGATGGCAAAGTGTGCTGGGGTAGTGTAGAGGGGTGCGGTCTCAGAGTTAGTTATATTAATAAAGGGGAATTTGTGTGTTGCAACTGCACAAGATATATAGTTGTTATGGTTTGGCTGATTGTTTGACTGGGTATATGATCGTGGATGTAAATTCATTTTGGATGGACTGCTGTTGTGCTTCTGATGTGGTGTAGTGGGTTAGGTAGAGTGTTAGGTAGGTAGAGCACTGTGTAGGATTGAGTGTTGTGGAGTTGTGGGTTCGAGTCTAGGTGTCAGCGTGTAATCTGTGCTGTGGTGCTGTGTGGTGGTTTTTTTGTCATATATGTTGTTTGGTCAGGTGTGTGATGTAGGTGTGTCAGTTGTGGTTCATTTGGATTTAGGGGGTGTTTTTTGTTAATCGGGTATGATGCCGACAATGTTGCTGTGCGCTGGGTTATGTGTCAGCTGTAGGATTGGGCTCATTCAAGTGTTGAGAGTACATCCCATATTGTGGTGGAGTGTACCTCAAGGGTGCCGGATTCCATGGCTGGTCATCTGCAGGGGGGGAGAGGTGCAGCTGATGAAGAGGACCATTCAGCGTGTTCACCTTTCCAAGAGGAGATGTCCATTTGCACCATTTTCCATGAGAGAGTTATCCATACCTGAGCAGTTTGGAATGTGATGTGTGCATTTGTATTGTTCTGTGCTATTGTGGTTGTGGAGTCAAAAACAGTGGTGAAATTCAAGCATGCATGGGACAGTCATAAGGCAATTCTAGGGGTTGGGGGTAGGAAGAAGTAGGCTGCTGGTTAACTAGGATCTGCAGCTTATCCATTAGGTAGGGAAATGGGCAGACTGGGTGGGCCAAGCGGTCCTTATCTGCCGTCAAAATCTATGTTTCTATGTTTCTATCAGTGTAGCTTTTATTGGTGTGTTTTTTTGGGGGGGGTCGGGGAAGTCGCTGTTTTGATGTGCGTTGTTGGTGTGTGTGTGCTGTATATGTCTTCACTGTTTAGTGTTTGTCCATATGCTTGGCGCTATTATGCTTTCACTCACATCACATGGAACAAATATGACTGAGATGTTTACGTTCTTCTATGGACTCAATAGAGTAGACACCAGTGACTTGTTCACAATAAGTAGTGATACATCTGCCAGAGATAACAACATGAAACTGGTAGGGGAAGCTATCTCAGCATACTTTTTTACTGAAAGAAAAATGTCAGAATGGAGCAAACTTCCAGATGAAGTCATCCATGCTGAGCCAGTGGAAGGGTTTAAGGGGATGGGACATGCATAAGGAAAAAGTGTAGTTCAGTACAATGGGAGGGAGGGCAGGGGAGAACATGGGAATTGAAGGGCGTAGTCCATTAAATAGGAAGAAAGGGTAGACCTTGCTCTTAGGATCATGGAAAAACAATGGTTATGCATGATTATATAGTGTATGCTCAGTGAGCATGGTTAGTCATGCAAGTTCAGGAGATCAATGGCCACGTCTTCCTCTTATGCCCCTGCAAAGCTCATATTCTGATGGGCTCTACTAAATTCGTATTTTTTTATCGGGATCAGCTTGGCGATTTCATTAAGACACGACTGGCAAGGAGACAGCCATAAGAAACCTCTTCAGAAGAATCAAAGGACTCTGACAAGGAAGAACTGGTTGCCAAGAGTGATGAATGCAGTGAGTTAGTAGTGGACCCACCACCTGGTAGTGAGTAAACTCACCTGACAGAGGCCCCAAGATTAGCGCACCTACAAATAGGAATTGCGGGTGCACTAATCCAGATCTGTGCTAGTGCTCCGGGCCAGCCCATATTCAGAAGCTTAGTAGCACCAGTGCAATCCCAGAGTGCCAAAGTGCAATAATATCTCTGTGCCTATGCAAATCAAGGGGTCCCCCATGCATATATGCACAGCAGTATCTTCAATGGTTTGCAGCAGTGGTAAATGGCCCCCCAAAGTGGCACTATCTACCACCACTGAAAACCACTTCTTACTGGTGTGCTCCCACATTCCTGAAGGGAGGGCGGCTGTACTACCGCCATCCACCCCTAATCCCTTGTTCTGTAGTCTGTATAGTTATCCCTGGTGTCTAGTGGCACCTCCCACCCCCTGATTACCTGCACCCATACAGTTACATATCCCTGGTGTCTAGTGGCACCCACACCCCTGATCACCCATTCCATGTACTGTTAGATATCCCTAGTGTCCAGTGGCAGCCCCCCCACCCACTAGTCACCTGTTTACAATAAAAAAGAATGCCCTGGTATCCAGTGGTCCCCCCAAATGACCTTTGACATAAGAAGAAGTATTCATTGGTGGTCCAGCATCCCCCCACCCACCCCACCTGCTCACTTACTACCCTCAATCACAGCCCTCCCCCTTAACAGGATGTTCATCGATGCCCACTGAATCCCAATAAGGTGATCAGCACAGCCCTTCTCTCACCTTCTTGGCCAGCCACTGTATGAGCTGTCAGTGAGTGTGCATGCAGTACTGGTAATGGAGGGTCTGACGGGTGGTGGTATGTGAGCAGGCAGGGTCAGTGGGGGGACACTGGACCACCAATGAATACTTTTACTTATGTCAATGGGTGTTCTGGGGGCAGAAGAACCACTGGACACCAGGGCATTCTTAATGATTGCAAATGGGTGACCGGGAGGTGGGAGGTGCCACTGGACACCAGGGGTATCTAACATTACATGGAACAGGTGACAGGGGTTAAAAATACCACACACCAGGAATATGTAACTGTACATGGTACGGGTGATCAGGGGGTGAGGGTGCCATGTGACACCAAGCAATATCTAACATTACATTGAACAGGTGATCGGGGTGGGTGCCATTAGACACCAGGGATTTGTATGATTAAATGGCAGTGGTGTTCAGGGTGGGGGGGGGTGCCACTAGACACCAGGGAATTCTGCAGAACACAGAAAGATGGGTATTAATAGGCTGCTGTGCACATGCAAATGAGCCTATAATAGGCAGCACTGTATATGCCCAATGGGCTCATTTGTTTGTTGTGGCTGAATATAGCCCACAGAGGTCTTGGCGCTATCTGTTTCAGGTAGCGCTATTCCCTCTTGGTTATATATAGCCTATGTTCATGTTGAAGCAGTGCAGTTTCACTTAGGGCTGCCCCATTATAGTCTGATATTCAGTCAGATAGTGCCATCCCACCATCTAACTGAATACAGCAGCGACCAGGTCAGGAACAAGTGCAAGCATAGCACAAACATTTGCACTGCACTTGCACTCCTTCTTAAATAATGAGGTCTGACTGTTGATAAAAAAACAAAACACAAATATGGCTTGATTCTGCATAGTTACATTCTGTTTCCAAAGTTATAATTAATGTATCTGACTGTTATTTTGTGGACTATCAATAATGTAACTAACACATATGTGCTCTTTATAATCATTCTATTTTATCAGTACAGAGTGGAGTCAGTCAACGTATACTACTAATATTATAATTGCTAATCATTATTTATAATAGATCAGTATGACTTACGTGCCTTCTTTATTTTCACATTATAATATGTAGCTTAAATCTGAAGGTTTTCCCAAATTTGTTTTATTTAACAGGTTGAATGTTCTTTTTTTTTTCTTTAGAGCATGAAATAGGTGTGTTGCCTTGATGAAATTCAGGCTTTGCTAGAGGGAGCATTTCTTTTATGTCTAAAGTAATTTTTCCTTGTATAAAATTTCTTATATTTTAACCTCTTGTGGTGCTGCACATAGAAAGAATTTTTAATTTACTTTTTACTAAAGTAGGTAAGTCTATTTTATGGCCTCCTGAATGTTTAAGGTTTGTAGACGCTCATTACCAGTACCTTGCTTATGCTTAAAGACAAATAACCTCAGTGCAGTGGTATCGAGGCAAGGGTTACCCAAACGAGCATTCGAAACAAAACCAAGTTTTAAAGAAATACAAAATCACACAAGCCCCCTTAATGCAAAGCATCATGGGATATATATGCAAATCACCAGGACACAGACAAGGTACACTGATGAGTCCTCTACAGGAAGAAACACATGTTTGTGTCTTCTGTCTGCACCCTTTACAGACTGTGTGAGAGGCCATTAGGCACCATGCGTTCCTGATTAAAGCAGAACCAGCCTAAATTGTCATGTGATTTGCATATACATCCAATGATGCTTTGCATTATGGGGGTATTTGTGATTTTGTATTACTTGTGCTTACACTATTCTTTCTAGTTTTGTCAGCTATAAGACTTGTACTATACTGTCCATATCCATTATTATTAATATTTATCACTTTAGATTAACTTCATGTACATTACAGTATGGACATCACTGATGTTCTCTATTCAGTATTGATTGTACTGAAAATTTGCAAAATTAAAAAGTAAAAAAAAAAAAATCATAGTCTGTCCATGATTTCACCTATAGTTATCCATGGACAACCACTGACAGTAAATTTCCCTGGCACAGATCAATAACACCACGGTCAGTCTAGTTCGAGAAGTATTCAAGTTGACCACGGTCATCCATGTTATTTGTTGTTGTTAATTTTAGAAGTTTCTTGCATTATAAAACAATTTTCTACACTACTGAATGACATCATACCATATAGGAGGCTCATAAGAAAACTGCAGTTTGGGGGTGGGTCCTGAGCTGGTAAGCTGGCTAAGAAATTGGATAATGTATAGGCAGCAGAGGGTAGTGGTAAATGGAGCTCACTCTGGGGAGGGGATGGAAGGGTAACCAGTGGGGTACATCAGGACGCAGTACTGGGTCAGTGCTCTTTAATGTCTTTCTATGTGGCACTGCAGAAGAGCTGGATGGGAAGATATGTTTCTGTGCAGATGACACCAAAATCTGCAATAGGGTGGACACTCCACAGTGAGTGGAGCGAAGGTACAGAGAGCTGAGAAAACTAGAGGAGTGGTCAAGGGTATGGCAGCAAAATCATGCACCTGGGGCATGAAAGTCCAAAGGTAGAGTATAAAATAGGGGAAGAGCTATTGATGGTCACCAAACAGGAACGGGACCTTGGAGTAATCATATCTGAGGACCTCAAGGTGGTGAGGTAGTGTGACAAGGCAATAGGTAGGGCTAGTGGGATGCTGGGATGCATGGGAGGGTATCATCTGCAGAAGTAGAACAGTGGTGATGTCACTGTATAGGTCATTGGTGAGACCCCACCTGGAGTATTGTGTCCAGTTCTGGAGACTACATCTCAGGAAGGACATAGACAGGGTGGAGGCTGTTCAAAGGAGGACAACTAAAGTTGTGTAGGGGCTGCATCAAAAGTCCTATGAGTAGAGACTGAGGGACCTCAATATGTACCCCCTGAAAGAGAGGAGGGAGGAGGAAGGGAGGGAGGCATGATAGACACCTATAAATACCTCATGGGTTTGAACAAGGTTCAGGAGGAGAGTATTTTTCAGAGGGGAATAAATGCACAAGAACAAGGGGACATGCAATGAAGCCTGAAGGACAAAAATTTAGGAGAGATGTGAGGAAGTACTTCTTCAATTAAATGGTAGTGGATGCCTGGAACAGTCTTCTAGCAGAGGTAGTGGGACAAAAACAGTTGTGGGCTTCAAGCATGCACGGGGATAGGCAGAAGGAAATCTTAGCTGGGAAGCAGAGGTGAGGGCTTTGAGTTACAGTATAGGCAGGGACAAATGGGCCGACTAGGTGGGCCAAGCTGTCCTTATCTGCCATCAAATTTTATGTTTCTACTCAGGTAATTTCATTTTTTTCAATCTACCTTAGCATTCTGTAATAAATATATATTATCCACATATGTGTTGAAATAGTTTTCATTTACTTTTTGTAATGGAGTCTGTCGTCATTGATAACTGATAGAATGGCCTAACTGCTATTTATACTACCATAAAATTGAACTCTTAAAGAGCTCCTGACACAGTTGAGACAACTTTGAAAAAATGCAATATTCAGACATAACTGTAGCTCATAATTTGTATTTTATTTTGTAATTCTCACCCTTATTTCCTTATTCTAGGGGTATTTGCATCAATACTGTATCTCTGCTCTTTGAGGTCTGGCTGCTTGCCTACACCTGACATTATAATTCTGTTTATGACATCAAAATATGTTGCTGTGGAGATAACTATGAACAGGAGATTGTAATGTCATGTATAGAGAAGCAGCCAGAGTAGAGAGTCTAGGGAACATGAATCTTGTTTTATGCAACAGTTTTCAGTAATAAAGAAAATGGAGAATTAATTACTGAAAATATATAAAATACTAAAGAAAATGGGATGGAGCTGAATATAAATCTTACTTTTTTCAAAGTTTTGGTAATGCTGTCAGCAACTCTTTAAAAAGTTACTGATGCCTCAAAGAAAACCTTAAAAACATAATAATTAGGTACAATTCTGCTTGCATTCCATTGATATTTTATATGGTTCTCCTCCCCAAAATGTATTACTAAGGAAATGTGCATGAATATATGATTGTTGTCCCTTAGAGTTTATTTTGAGTTCATCTGCCTCTATAACTTACCTGCTACTCCAGTCATAATCCTGTGCTGTGACATCACAGTCTGTTGCCATGGGAGCAACTGTGAGGTTACAAGCAGTGCTCTATGACTTCAGGTAGGGAGCAAGCAACAGAAATAGATGAACTCTTCAGGAACAGAACTCCTGTTTTCATACAAATTTTTTTTTTTTTTTATTTTAGTCTTTGGTAACTGGTTAAGTCCCACTAGGCACAAGTGCCTGTTTCCAGGGGTGACCTGGGAGCAATGGGTGGTTAAGTGACTTGTTCAGAGTCACACAGTATGCAGGCGGAGATTGTGAGAATCAAACCAAGGTCTGGTCTCCTAGATGTACCAAGCTCGTTCACATCTCGTTACTCTAACCTCTAGGCTATACTGCTAGCCCAAATGATGTGAACTCTGTAATAAATAATGGGGAGGAGAAATACAGAAACTAATGGGAAATACAAGCTGAATTGTGTCTAAATATTATGTTTTGTTAAAGTTCACCTGAACATGTCACCAGCTCTTAAATATACGATGACTTCACATCTTAACTGCTTTCATGCTCGAGTAATTAATTTGCTTCTAACTATATCCTTATGTTCAGCAGTAATTTTGATTCCCCAATATGAATGTTTGTCTTTCTCTATTGTTAGAGGAAATGTTTTTACCTAAATAAGTAAGCAAATTAATAGTATGTGACTTATTTAAGAGAAGAACTCCAGATTTATCCAGTTAATAGTCAAACCTGGGGTTTTACCAAATTTCTTTATTAGTTCCATTAATGCATCAATTGCCGACTGAGGGTTTTGTAGAATCAAAAGAAGATTTTCAACAAAAGCTAGAGTTTTACATCTACTTTTTAGTTTAACCCCTTCTATTTCTTCTAATTCTTCAGTTTTCCTTATTAACAGTTCTATGGCAAACAGGCCAGGTGATAGGGGACATTCATGTCATGTGCCATTCGTCAGCTGGAAATTTCATTCTGTTAGTAAGAACTGAAGCTCTTGGTTTATGACATAAAGTCCTAACTCAAGTATTAAAAGTTCCTGGAAATCCATAATGCTGGAGAGTGTTATATAGAGGATAATGGATGGGCACCGGTTAACAACAAGGCTGTATCTACTTCGAGAGGTTGCCATGACAACATGATAAACACTGAGAGCAAAGCTCGAGATATTTACTGTTGTAATGGAAACCTCGAGAAGTGAATTCAGCCTTGTTGTTAACTGATGCCCATCCATTGTCTTGTATAGTGTATGGGCATCAGTTAAACAACAAGGGAGCACTTCCCGAGAAATGTGTTTGTTTACTATGTTTTTCCACCCGTGCCCAGCTTGCCCCAATCTGCCTCTTGTTTGCACTGAGAGACTCTTTCAGACTCTACCCCCATGTTCTAGCCACACTCGGTCCTGACTCACACATACTGAATTTATTTTAAATAAAAAAAATCAGAACAAGCCTTGGTAAAGAGAACCTTGTAGTCTGCAGTATCATTCTGGGTCTTTCATGATGTGCCTCTCCTTGTACTTCACCGATGGCAGTAACAGACCTCATTTGAACTGATTGAACACTGGTGCCGAGATCACAGAAGGCAGCAGCTGCAGTGCTGGCATTCGATGTTGTTGTACCATCAACGTGACATACTCAAGAGGGCACAACAACCTCTTGACATCACGTTGATGGTACAAAAACACTGGGATTCAATTGAGTTCCATTAATAACAACCCTCTCCCATACACTATAAAGTTATTGCCACTCGACTCAGTTGAATACCTTGGCGGCATCCAATGGAACTAGCACTGCAGGTTTCACTTTACCTGACAGTCTATAAGACCAAGGGCACTCGTCTTATATTATATGCCCCTTGCTGACTATATATATATATATATATATATATATATATATATATATATGTGTGTATATATATATGTATATATATATATATATATATATACACACACACACACACACACACACACATATTGCTCCAATCTTATCACTTTTGAAAGAATATTTTGCAATTTCTTACTTAATACCAGTCGTATTATTTTATAGTCCAAGTTCAGAAGAGAAATTGTATGATAATTAGTACACTCAGAGTGAGGTCTTTAACATGATATTGCATAAACCAGAGGCTGAATTTTAAAGTTTGGGGAATTCAATCCTTATGGGTTAGGGTAAATGCTATAAAGATAAGTGACCTCAAAATATTCTATATTCTCAATTCATTGCTAATTAAGATAGATATAATATGGTTTCAAATAATTATTATGCTACTGCAGAAATTCTTATGGGGAAACTTCACTTAAAATTGCATAAGCTTTGGCGCCATAAAGAAAAAGGAGGGTGAAGACTCCATAACTTTGATTGTTTACAACTTTCTTTTGTTCACCTTTGAACAAATCAGGGCACTCTTTGATTCCTTCAGTACTAAAATCCCCCACATGGACTATGTCTGAGAAACATTACTCAGTCCAAGAGCTTTGACTGATCTCCTAGTCATTCCAATCACAGGAAACATATCAAACCATCCCACACTTTCTCACATGGTTTAATCTTGTAAAAGAATAAAAAAGATTGCAAAATAGCAAGTATTTCCCTGTAACATTAATCCAATCTGGAATAATCATCTGTTTAAACTTGAAGTGAGAACCATGAAAGAAATAGGAAGGGGGGAAAGGGGGAATTAAAAACATAAGTGACATAATTGATTTAAGAATAGCTACCGTAAGAACATTTAATAATATATGAGAGAATTATACAGAATTTGTTGACAGATAAGGACCGCTTGGCCCATTTATCCAAACCTACAGTATCACCCCAGACCCAACTTGATCTCTGGCTCTTTCTCCCACACCCCCTTTCCACTAAGATTCCCTTATGCCTATCCCATGCATTCTTGAACCCCCCACACACTTTTTTTGCCCCGACCACCTTGGCTGGCAGACTGTTCCAGGAATCCACCTCTCTTTCTGTGAAGAATTACTTCCTCACATCTCTACTGAATCTACCCCCTCCAGCATCATAGCATGTCCCCTTGTCCTTAAGCACTTTTTCCCCCTGAAAAATACTTTCTTCCTAGACCTTATTTACCCCATGAGGTATTTAAAGGTCTCTGTCACATCCCCCTCTCCCTTCTCTCTTCCAGGGTGTACATGTTGAGTTCCTTTAGTCTCTCAAAAGGCTTTTGATGCAGGCCTCGCACCATTCTTATTGCCCTCCTCTGTACCACCTCCTTCTGGAGATATGGTCTCCAGAACTGCATGCTGTATTCTAGGTGAAGTCTTACCAGTGATCTATACAGAGGCAGCACCACCTCCCTTTTTCTGCTGGTGGTACCTCATACACCCCATCATCACGCTTACCCTCCACACTGCCTTGTCACACTGCCTGGCCACGTTTAAGTCATCAGAAATGATTACCCCCAGGCCTTTCTCCTGCTGGTCATCATCAATAGCACTCCTCCCATTTTGTATTCTGCCCCTGGGTTTCTATGCCCCACGTGCATCATTTTGCACTTTCTCACATTGAAAACCAGCTGCCATACCTTTGACCACTGCTTGAATTTTTTCAAGTCTCTGCTCATCGTTCCCCACCCCCGGAGTGTCCACTCTATTGCAGACTTTGGTGTCATTCTCAAAGAGGCAGACCATCCCCTCCAACACCTCTGCAATGTCACCTATAAAAACATTAAATAGGACCAGTTCCTGCACTGATCCCTGACACACCCCGCTGGTCACCCTCCCGTCCTCTTAGCAAACTTGTTTGCCACTACCTTGTCTCTAATTCCCATACAAATTTTTCACCCAGTTTACCACATTCAGACCTCTCCTAAGCTATCCAGCTTGCTTTATAGTCTCCTATCTGGAATAGTGTTGAAGGCCTTATTGAAATCTAGGTTGGCCACATCCACTGCTCCACACTGATCTAGTTCCTTGGTCACCCAATCAAAAACATCTATCAGATTCACTTCACCTGACCTCCCACCCATGAATCCATGCTATTTCAGGTCTTGTAACCCATTAGATTCAATATATTCCACTATCCTCTCCTTCAGTAATGATTCCATTAACTTTCCCACCACTGATGTCATGCTGACTAGCCTATATTTGCCAGCCTCCTCCCTGCTACCGCCTTTATGAAGTGGAACTACATCTGCCCTCCTCCAGTCCTCTGGAACCATGCCTGTTTCCAGTGATCTGTTAAATAGGACTGTCAGAGGTACAGCCAGTACCTCCCTGAGGTTCCTCAATACCCTAGGATATACCCCGTCCAGTCTCATTGCTTTGTCCACATTCAGATTACAGACTCCCTTTAGGACTCTGTCCTCTGAAAAAAGACTAGTGTCCACCTCCATCCCTTCAGAGCTCCTGTTACTTTTTTGTAGCCTGTCCCCTTCTCCTTCTACAGTGAACACTGAAAAAAGTGTTTGTTCAGGATGTCTGCCTTTTTCTGGTCCCCTTTTGCAGCATTCCCCCCATCCCGTTTTACCTTACTATCCCTTCCCTGGTCTTCATTTCACTTACATATATAAAAAATGTCTTGCCCTGTTTCATTACAGCTTGGACTATTCTCTCTTCGGTTTGTACCCTCACAGTCCTTATGGCTTTCCCTGCTTCTCTCTGTTTCTCCTGATACACCTCCCTATCCTCCTTCCTCTGCATCTCCATATATCGTCTGTATGCTACCCCTTTTAGCCTTTACCTTTTCAGTCATCTCTTTCAAGAACCATAGCAGTCTCTTTTTCCTCTTACTTTCACTCACTTGTTTGATGCAGATGTTTGTTGCCTTCACTATGTCCCCTTTTAGATTTGCCCACTGTTCCTCCACCCCACCCAGGTCATCCCCCATATGAGATCATCCCTGAGGCATTCACCCATCTTTATAAAATCTGCCCTCCTGAAGTCCAGGACCTTTGCCCTTATGAGGTTCGATTCCACAGCCATCCTTATATTGAACCTCACTGTACAGTGACCACTGGTCCCCAGTTGGCCACTTGCAACCTTAGAAAATGTGACTTCTTCTTTTATTTGCAACTAAGGCATGCCCTAGACCCCTATGTACCAATTAATTCAGCAGGTATGCATGAAAAAGAATGGAATGCTTCAACAAAAATAGCAGGAGGTACAGTGAGGCGGAGATGGAAGGGTTTATGGATTATTAAACTCTCAGAATCATGACTCTACCAATAATTCCAGAATAAGATGGAAAAAGGAGTTACAAAGAGTAATATCTCATGATAAATGGTAAGCATTGTGGTCATGCAATAACGAGATATGAGGAAGAGTAATCCAATACAAGATACTACAGAATATTTACAACACCCCAGAAACACTTGAAACATTTGATGTACAGGAGATGGGTAGTTGCTAGAGGTGTGATGCAGATGATGCAGCTCTCATCTCTCATCCTTTGGACTTGTCCCCATATCACTGCAGTATGGAAAGAAGCACTAGTAGTAGAAATACTCTATTGTTCACCTCATTTGGAGTCATTACAAGCACATACTGTACATAAATAAGGGATATGCGGGAAGTCAATGTGTGATAATACATTTATTTTGTACAGTTGCCAGTGACCTCAGATAACCTTACGAGTGCTAAAGACATGAGAGTTACAAGAGGTCACTGGCAACTGTACAAGATAAATGCATTATTACACACTGACCCCCCCGCATATTTCATTTATGCAACAGGAGAGGATCTAACGTGACACTTTTTAAAATTGTTGTCAGTATTTTCTTTTATTTTTATGAAGTTTAGGAGCTTATTTGTATAAAAGTAGCTTCCCCGCCTGGTTGGAGTGGCAGTGAGTAGTATAGCTGCGCTTTGTATAGTGGTTGCTATGGATGCTGTAGCGTAGTGATGAAAGGAACATACTTGACGTGTGTTTCAATTGGTGGTCAGGTTAAAATTTGCATTTTTAGTGGAAAAAATGGCATCATCTCTTAGTGAGTGGGTTTTGTACTGTGATAGGAGGAGATTATTAAAAATGTGTACAGTTTCCTGGTTTTATTTTGTACTAAACAGCCTGCAAACTTCACTGGCACTGCTACTGGAGTGGGACCTGTGGTCGTAACTGCAACCCCTGTCAGTAGTAAAAAAAAAAAATCCTCTCCAAAGCCTCCTAAAACATATCCTGTAAGCCAGCCATCCTTTTGTTGTCAGAATGTCAGACACTGAGCCTCACTAAAAGCAGAACCACTAACCCCAGCTGAAACCCATAAGCAGAGAATGACAATCTCGCCTTGCACACAACCTACATTCCCGGGAGTTGTCCTATGGAACCCTCTGACCTCAGGCCCTCGCCACTATTCCAGGGACTGTGGCAGAGAACAGAAGAAAACAGCACATGCCACAGATTGAACAAATTTGGCAGCAGTGTTTCAGGGACATACATACCCATGTATGACGTGCATGTGCACCAGACTCAGAAGAAACTGTTCTGGGACACCTGCAGTCTCTCTCTCTCTCTTCCCACCACCTGATCATAAAAAAACAAACGCTTGTCATGCTGCCTTTACTGCTCTCTCTCCCCCATTTGAGTTAAAACAAAGTACAGGCATGTACAGTCACTGTAGGAACCAATCCAGCACACTGGCAGTCTCTCTGTCTTTCTTCCTCCCACCCGATTGCAACAGTCCAGTTTCCATAAAAAAAAAAAAGGTAGCACAGACTCCCCATTCTCCAGGCACTGAATGACAGCAGTCTGCATAACAGATTGCTCAAAAAACAGATAGTGCATATATGTGTGTGTGTGTGTGTGTGTGTATACATACTTCAGGTGAGGGGGATGTCCATTTACCTAGCAACCCAGGACTATTTTTTTCTGCGGAACCATATCTTATTTTATTTTAAAAAATGTTATTTTAAAACGTTTGCACCTACAATTTACCTCTTTTCTTTATTTGACTCATTGTGTAGTCACAATAAACCACTCCAGGGTGTGGGTTATGCTGGGATTTACCATGGCTAGCCCGGATATGACCAGTCCAGCCATGGTAAATCCGGGCATAACTCACACCCCGTCGTGGTTTATTGCTTAAATATTCCCCTCAAGCCTCTCAACCAACTGTCTCATAAATCAGGGACAAGGCTTAAAAAAATCAGTGACAAAGGACCAAAATCAGGGACACATTTTAAAAATTGATGAAATCCACTCAGGAAGCTGGTAGAATAAGGGGGTTAATGTAAAATGCATTTTCTAATGAAGAACAAGTCTGCAACTTTAGTGTTAGTCCCATGCATGCTTGAAGCCTACTATTGTTTTTACCTCCATGACTTCTGTTGGTAGTCTGTTCTAGGCATTCACCACTCTTTCAGTGAGAAAGTACTTCCTCACATCCCTCTTAAACTCCCCCCCCTTGTTCTCCCATTCAGGATCCTTTAGCATCCTAGTGGCTGCTCCCCCCATTATAGTCGATAACTGACCTGGCTAGGAGTTGTTTGCAGCAATCAGTCCATGAAATGCTCCAGCTTTAAAAAAGTTGTATCCCTTGTAATTTCAGTTTTGTACTGTGCTGAGAAAAACAGTCCTACTTCCCGACACCAAAGCCACGCCCCCACACCAGCCCAAGCAGACCCATTTTGTGATGTCACAGAATGAAGGCTGCATGTGTGCACGCCATTGAGTTCTATAGGGGTGATATTTCTATACATTTTTATACCAGTTACAGCTGCAATTTAAATAAATCAAAGTGATCAATCGACTAATAGCGACCCTATTAGTCGATCGGGCACTTTGATTTATTAAAATTGCAACTGTAAGTGGTATAAAAAATGTATAGAAATATCACCCCTATAGAACTCGATGGAGCATGCACACAGCCTGCATTTTGTGACATTACCAAATAGGGCTGCATGGGCCGGCGTTGGGGCGTGGCTTTGGTATCAGAAGTAGGTCTGTTTTTCTTGTTGCGGTACAACATTGAAATTATGAGGGCCATAACTTTTTTTAAACTGGAGCATTTTATGGACTGATTGCTGCAAACAACTCCTAGCCAGGTCAGTTATCAACTATGCTGGGGGGAGCAGCTATTAATATACGAAGAAGCTGCTCTTTAAAACATTCCTTCCTTTAAAGAAGGGGGATAGGTCTAAAACATCAAATTATAGACTCATAAGCTTGACAGCAATTCTTAGTAAAATAATGGAGAGTTTGATAGAATCTAAATTGGAAAGCAACCTCCAAAAGAACAACCTCTTAGATAGCGCACCACATGGTTTCAGAAAAATAGATTGTGTATTACAAATTTACTGTGCTAAGTTAATAGAAGAGTAAATAATCACCTATCAGTTGATATCATTTATCTTGATTTTCAAAAAGCCTTCAATAAGGTTTCACACAAACTATTAATAAATAAACTCAAGAAACTTAATTTAGACCCAAGAATTTCCAAATGGGTACAGAACTGGTTGTGTGATAGGAAACAGAGGGTCAGAATAAGGGGAGTTCTATCAGATGAGGGGGACATGACTAGTGGGGTGCCGCAGGGATCGATGCTGGGACCTGCTCTATTCTCAATATATTTATAGGCAATTTGCATAGGGATACAGACAGTTGGATAGTAACATTTCCTGATGACATAAAATTGAGAGGCCCATTAGATACGCCATAAAATAAAACCATAATAGGAAATGACTTCAAAAAATCAAGCAATGAGCTATAAACAACAAAATGTCAATTAAGGTGGACAATGCATCACAGTACACTTAGGGAAATATAATCAACAACAAAACTACCATATAAATACCAGCACTATAAAGAAGGTTGAATCAGAAAAAGATCTTGAAGTACTAACAGATAAAGACATGAAATTTAGTGACCATTGCATAGAACTGGTCCAAACATCAAATCAAATACTAAGTTGTATCAAAAAATTATTTGTAAGCAGAAATTAATGTTGCATTATCCCTCTGTACAAATAGCATACAAGACCGCACATGGATTGCTGTTCACAGCTGCGGAGCTCATATCTACAAAAAGATAAAAACAATATCAAGAAGGTTCAACATAGGGTAACCAACATAATTTCTGGATTACGACACAAGTCGCATGAAGAAAGACTAGCTCAATTGGAATTATATAGTTTAGAAAAAAGATGCGTAAGAGGGGTCCTAATGATGATGTGTAAAATAATGCATGGCAATGATCTAAGGTTACAGATGGGTATTGAATAACATAACAAAAAATTTGTCTTAAGATCACATAACCAACAAATCAAATTAGAAAATACAAGGACTGAGAGAATGAATTCATTTACACAAAGGACAGGAAGGATACGGAATAGTCTACCACAAAGAATATTACAGAGTGAGACTTTAACAATATTCAAAAAATAAGCTGGATAAATACTTTCAACAGAATGGGGGTGCAATGAACCCGCTGATGGGGGAGACAGATTAGATGGGAAAAACGCCTTCTTCTGTCTCTAACCAAGTAAATTCCCTGGTGGTCCAGTGGGTCCGCCATCCCTCAATTGCTCCTTTATGCTGTTGCACATATTCACAGACCAACTAAGGCCACTGACTCAGCATTGGTGCTGTAAATCCAGATCGTTCAATCAGGAAGAATGGATCCAGGACTCGGTTCCACACAAAACAAACAGCACACTACTGGAGTGTTATAGCAAAAATATTTTATTGCAAGGTTCCCATGAGCAAACAAGCAAAAAGTGCAGGACAAAGGTCCATGGGAGGACCTGCTAGAGCTATGAAAAATTATGTACTTATCATAACTGTTGATCTTTCAGAATATCTTCATCTTTGATTACCACACCCGCCGACCATGCCCCACCCAAGCAGAGATAGGGCCTCTGAGCAGTTCACCCTGATAGTGCTGGCCAGCACCTCTTAATGTCATGGCATCTCTCTCCAATGTACTCCCCATGGGGTAGCTGTAAAAAAAAGAAAAAAAAAAAAAGGAGAGGGCCTTGGACCCATTACTGGGCTCCCACCAGGCGACTGCACATTACTGGGACAGAACTTTGAATCGTGAGGGGAAACATTGAATCGAAAGGGTGTAACCACAGACCACAAGCACCTTTACCTGCGATCGGACAGCTGGATTCCTTTGTTCCTACTGGCCAATGGACCCTGCCACGCTTTCACGCTCGCTCCAGACTTTTTAAACTTGGCACCGTTGCGCTCCTGTGCTCATTGGACCCCTTGATAGTGACGTTGGCTAATCGCCTCTTTTAAAGGCGAGCGGTCCCCTGTTTTCTTGCTTAACCAACTAATTACTGCCTCATTGCGATGGAGGAGGGGAGGTGACAGCGATCTGTACCTGGTAGGTCCCCCCCCCGAGCTGCGTGTTACTGCCCCCAGTTAGAGATGCCGGTAGCTCTCCTAGTACCAGCGGGCCTCCTCGGTGTGAAACAAGCTTTTACTACCCCTGCCATTGCAGGCGACTGCACATTACTGTGAATTTTCGGTCCTCCCACCCACCCCGTTCCCTTCTCCCATTAAATGCACACTAGCTCCACCTCCAGAGCCTGACCCGACCAATTAGGGTCTGAGGAAGGTCCTGATAACAGTGCAACAAGTGTCTTCCATGCCCATTACTAGTGAGGAAATCAATCAATGTTATAGAACTGGGGAAACCCTGCCCTGCTGTTCTGAGGCTCACCCTACACCCGGAGATAGCCGCTGTCCTGAACCTCTGCCAGGTGCCCATAGCTGTTATAGCTCATTGCAACTCACTGTCATTTCCAATTTGATTTATGCTTCCTTAATGATATATGATGTTATTTTGTGACTAGCGTACCTTTTTTTGACAAATGATGTTATCTTGTGACTAGTGTACCTTTATTATTCCTACACATCCCCCCCGGCCCTCTATTTAGTGCCTGAGTTGTACTTCCTACTTCTGTCTGCAACTGCTCTTATCCCTCGCTGGGGGCATCGTGAGACCTGTCATGAGGTTTGCCCTACTAGAGCTGTCCATCCCTAGGGTCAAGAGGTGGCCCAGGAACCTGCTGTACTCCACCTTGAAAATGGTGCCTCCCAGGGTGCTCCCCACCGAACTGTGGGCGTCCCCCAAGGTGCGAAAGGGTGGTGTGCTGCCACCCTTTCTGAGCACCGCCATCCTAGTTGGGCTCATAACGGAGCTTGCACTCCTCCAAGTGGCCTCCAGCCCCCCCCGATGGCAATCTGTGACGGCTGGAATAAGCCTCCCTTGGATGAGGTGCCGGACAACTTCTTCTCTAACCTACTGGCCTACTCCAAGACACTGTGCTGTCTTACTTGCTGCCTTGACCTCAGGGGTCTACTGTACTCCACCCGTGTCAAGCGTCTCCTAGCACGCAAGCCCTTGACAGGAGTGGCGGCCAACTGGCTGTACCCCCTATGGATCTTCCCCATAATATTAGCTCTGGCAGGTGACATCGAAGCTAACCCTGACCCTAGCTTCCTGGCCCCAACTACCACCCCTGAATGGAGGCTGGGTAAGGGACTAAAAGTTGCTCACCTCAATATTCGGAGTCTACTACCTAACCTTAATGAGTTAGTCACCTGGGTCTCACTCTACAAGCCTGATATTCTTGGAGTGACTGAGACCTGGCTGAAATCCTCCATTCCGGACTCGGCATGTGCGCTCCCTGGTTATGAAATCATAAGACAGGATAGAACTGAGAACAAACGGGGAGGTGGCATCTTGATCTATTATAAGAACCACCTGAAGGTAACTGAGGTGGCTCACCAGCTATCCACCCCATCCCCTTGCGAACTACTTCATGTCTTGCTCTTACTCGGGAATACCAAGAAACTGCATGTGGCCTGTGCCTACAACCCCCCTAAAGGAGGGCTTCCAGGACTGACCCACCTCCTGGACGCAGTAGGTCCTAGTACTGGAGACAACGAACTAGTTATCTTGGGTGACGTCAACCTAAACTGGGTTGGTGGTAATGTGAAGCAGTGTGAGTCCCTACTTGCTTATCACTCCCTCACTCAACTCATCCAGTAGCCAACCAGACGATCGGCTAATGGATCTTCCAGCTCCCTCCTGGACTGGATCCTGTCTAACCAACCTGAAAGGATCTCCTCCATAGGGATCCTTCCAGACTCTATCTCTGACCATTCCCCAGTCTACTGTGTGTGGAGAATACCTTCCCCAAAAGTCCCTCATAAAATCATCCACATAAGGAACTATGCCAGGTTTGAACCCGAAGCGTTCAGGGAGGACCTAAGGCTCACCGACTGGTCAGGGGTGCTGGGAGCATCTGATTCCTCTACAGCTGCCACCTGCTTTCTCTCTACCTTCATGGCCTTGCAGGACAAGCATGCTCCCATGGTTACAAGGAGGGTCAGGGGGTCCGTCACCCTATGGTTGCATGGGAGTCTCCCAGCCATCATGAGGGCCAGAGACAAGTGTTGGGCCTACTACAAAAGCTCCCTTGATCAGACAATTCTTCAATGATACAGAAATCTTAGAAATAAGTGCAAAAGGGCCATTAGGGCTGCAAAAAGTGACTTCTGTAAGTCTGCCCTACTCAGCTCAGCCAACGATCCCAGACGGTTTTGGAGAAACATCAAAATGCTTGTCAGTGGCCCCACCAGTGCAGGGGTATCTGACATGGTTATCGGTGGGGTCTCCTGCAATAATCCCCACATGATTGCCAACGCCTTAAATTCTCACTTCACCGACCTGTCCAACCGATGCGCACTCTTCCGCCTGAAGTGAACTCCACTGGCCCCCCTTCCACACCAGGGCTGGAGGCTTCCTCCTCCCCCTGACCGCTCTTCTGTCTCAGGGCTGTTTCAGTCATTGACACGCTTAACCTTCTCTCTGGCCTCTCCCAGTACTCAGGCCCTGGGCCTGACAATCTGGAGCCCAAGCTTCTAAAGCTTGGCGCCCACCACATTGCCACCCCAGTAGCCCACATCTTTAACCTATCTCTTGTGATGGGGGTTATTCCTGACATTTGGAAGGTGGCCAGGATAGTACCTGTACTGAAGCAGGGCAATCCTAAGGTCCC
Organism: Neoceratodus forsteri; assembly: GCA_016271365.2. NCBI lineage: Eukaryota > Metazoa > Chordata > Ceratodontiformes > Ceratodontidae > Neoceratodus > Neoceratodus forsteri. The sequence goes on along the minus strand of CM028130.1, from coordinate 532,747,399 downwards.
GGACAAATATCGTCCAATCGCCATTCTATCTTCCCTTAGTAAGCTCCTGGAAAAAGTTGTGGCAGAGCAACTCACTGATCACATAATGGCTCAAGAACTACTATCCCCAACCCAGCATGTCTTTCGGAAGGGCCATAGTATGACCACAGCCCTGGTCTCAGTCTCTTCCAGTATCAGAGGAGCCATGGACCAGGGTAAACTCTCTGGAGCCATATTTAACAACTTGTCCAAAGCCTTTGACCTTGTCGATCATGAGTTGCTCTGCACCCAGCTGTGGTCCCTGGGTCTGTCCTCCTCTGCAATGAACTGGTTCACTGGCTGTCTACATGGCCGAATGCAGAGGACCAGATTTAATAAAGTCCTCTCTGATCCCTTACCGGTGACCTCAGGCGTTCCCCAGGGGTCGGTCCTGGGGCCTCTCCTCTTCTCTCTCTTTGTCAATCATTTACCAGCAGCAGTTACCAACTGCAGTGCCACTCTCTATGCTGATGACCTGGTCATCCTGGTCCACTCCCGGGACATCATGTCTCTAAATCAGCATCTATCTGAGGACTTCAACAATATCCGGGCTTGGGTAACCAAAAATAAACTGGTTCTCAATCTGAAAAAAACACAGGCTATGCTATTTGGTTCAGCACCCAAAATCAAAGCTGTGCCAGCTCCTCTGGGCATCACATGCCAGGACAGTACCCTCCTCACAACTGTGAATTCTGTCAGATACCTTGGAGTAACGCTTGACCCCCAACTTGACATGGGGAGTCACATACTAAATGTCTGCAGAATGGTGAACTGCAAATTGGGCCTGGTCTATAGAGCCAAATACAACCTCACACCTGCGGCTCATCTGGCTCTCGCGAGAGGTATCCTGCTCCCCTCCCTTTCCTACGGTCTGCACCTATTTGCTAGTTCCACCAAATCCCACCTTACCCGATGGTTCACAACTTATAATAACATCTGCCGTTTTGCCCTGGCCACCCCCTGGCTTACCCACCATTGTAAGCTCTATGAAAATCTCTGCTGGCTCTCTCCATCGAGCTACCTGGACTTTGGGCTTGGACGTCTCGTGGGCAAAGTGATTAGAACTGGTACCCCACTGGGGCTGGCACAACTACTTCTGTCTGCGGACTACTCCTCCTACTCACTCAGATCACAGGTCCCCAGGTTGCTAAGAGTTCCCCCCACTCGAACCTTCATGGGGGATAGGGACTTTGCTGCAAGTGCACCTAGACTCTGGAACTCCTTTCCAGAGCAGGTTCGATCGGCTCCCTCCTACCAGAGTTTCCGTAGACACCTGTGGGGTTTCCTAAAGCTGGCCTCTGCATGTGTCTGTCCCAGACCCCCATAGAGCATTGTCTTTTCTCAGCATGGCCCTTGTGCTTCACAACAGGCACACGGCCTGCCCCTAACGAACCAATCCTCTCTTGGCACTTGACTGAGAAATTACTCGTCCACACCTGGCACTTGACTGAGTTATAATTTGTCTATTTCGCAAAATTACCAGTGACTCTGTTGTACCTCACCACTGTTTGAAACTGGATGTAACTTAATTGCTCTACCACTGTTGATACCTTATTAATGTCACCTTGTTAACTGTTCCTTTCTAGTCGACATTCTGCTATGATGTTTCCTGTATTACCCTGCACTACTATGTAATCACCATGTTGTACCTCCCGGGTCGTTCCTGAAAATAGGCATATTACTTGTCTAGTGTACTTACCTGGTAACCAAAAGCTAAATAAAATAAAATAAAATAAAACTGTCTTTTTCCACCAACAAATTCTATGTTTGTATAAATGAGAAAGTAATAATTGAAAATAAAAATTTTAACTCAAAACTATTACAATTAAGTAAAACAAATAGATTTAGCCATCTAATAGTAGGAGCCCCATCCAGGGCAACCACTCTCTTCAACAGAAACTAAGTAAGCTATAAGACACAACAGGGTGAGCAGTAGACAGTTCTAATGCATAGCCTGGGGCATAGTAAGGCACAAGGCTGCAGGCCTTCAGTCCCTGGCCGTCAATTAGAGCTGTGTAATATACATCCCCAAAGTGTTTTATTGCGCTTATAAAATGGGACTCTGTTATAGGTGCAAGTAAAAATAAAAATTAATAGGCTAAAATAGTAAGAAAGTTAAATCAATGTATTGTAATGTGAAATAGTTCGCTTGATATGCATCTTTTTATATTTTTTTTACTTCGGGGGCCCAATATTCAAAACTGGACAAAGCAGAGCGCAATAATTTGCATTGCCCCTTGTAATTGCCCAGGTGTCCAAAATTGCTATATGCAGTGGAATAGGGCATCGGCATTATTCACCTGAATATAGGACCATTGTGGCGTCACACTAAGCCGCTTAGCACTGGACAGACATGACCCCCAAAATAGGGCATCACAATGGCTTGCCCCCATGCTAAATTTCGTATATTCAAACTGACCCATGCAAATGAGCCCATTGGGCATTTAAGGTGCTAAGGGGCAATTTTCATGCTTATAATGGGCTCATTTGCATGGGGATCAAGGCTGGACTGTGCAGTGCTGCCCCCCAATTGCCTGTTCTTTTAGCACTATCCCTGGTGCTAGTGGTCTGTGCCCCTGCTGATCACTGGTCTGATAGTACACTGTATACCATCTTTGGTGCTAGTGCCCCCCCGATTGCCGGCCCACTAGTACACTATACTGTCCCTGGTGCAAGCGGTCCCCACCACCAATTGCTGGTCCAATGTACAATAGTTACATTCTCTGATGTCTAGTGGTCCTCCCCCTTGCCGTTCGCTGGCACCATTATAATATAGTAACTTTCGCTGGTGTCTAGTGGTCCTCCCCCTTCCTGATCACTGGCATGATATAATATAGGGACTTTCCCTGGTGTCTATTAGTCCCCCCTCACTGATTCCTGACCTGATATAATATAGGAGCTCTCCTTAGTGTCTAGTTGTCCCTCCCCCCACCTACACCCATGCCTGATCATTAAAGAACTATTCCCTGGTGTCCAGTGGTCCCTCCCCCATCTGCACCCATGCACGATAATTAAAGAACTATTCCCTGGATTCCAGAGGCCCCCCCCCATCTTGAACCCATGTAGTATAACATAAAACCATTCCCTGGTGTCTAGTGGACCCCCCTTCCTATCTCAAATCCCCAGTAAAATAAATTGACACCATTCCCTGGTGTCTAGCAGACCCCCCACCCTGGCAGGTAGTGCCCCACCACCCTGCTCCCCCCATCCCGACCCCAAGTCAACGACTGGCACAGCCCTCCACTCTCCACCATGGCCAGCCACTAACTGAGCTGTCAATGAGTGCGTACTGTATACAGTACATGCTCACTGATTGACAGCTCACCTAGGGTAGCGTAGGCAGAGCACATGTAAGAGATCCCTACATGTAACAACATGACATCACTTTGTAAGCTTCTGATAGGTGCAGTGAAAGCAAAAGTGGTTAGTTCGACTTGCAGACATTGCATTTCCAGGTTAAAGATAGGCCCACTTTGAAAAGTTCCTCTCAGTTCCTCTAGAGTTTGGGAAAACACTGGGGGGGGGGGTATTTTCAGAGCTCTGAACACCGCACTTGTGTCCATATTTTGGATGTGTGCTGTCTCTCGGTAAATGCGTCAGGATGCTTGCATCCTGTTTTCAAACATCCTGACACATTTGCAACACTGTGCAATTTATGGCAAAAAATGATGCATGGGAAACGTTTGATGCCTACATCATTTTCGGAGTACAAGTTGGAGCAATTGCATTTGGACATTAACTACCTGTCTGGGTGGATGAAAAATGTATGCATTTCTTTGAAAATCCCCCCCCCCCAAATGACTGTAACAGAAACATTTAGTCTGCCCCAATTTTCCCTGTTTATTTTGACACCTCTGGCCTTTCTTGGTCATCACCGTGCTTCCTTCTCTGTTTCTAATTAGTTTTCCCCTGTGTCTGTCCCACATATGCTTGAAGCTTCCTATGGCCTTAGCCCCCACAACTGCTGCCAGTAGGCTGTTCCAATCCTTCACAGCTCTCTCTGTGAAGAAGTATTTCCCCACATCCCTTTTAAACTTCACATCCAGCTTCAATGCGTGCCCCCATGTCTTGCTGCTTTCCATTCTCTGAAAGAGACTGCCCCCCTGCACCTTGCTCACCCCTGTGAGGTACTTGTAGGTTTCGATCATGTCCCCTCTTGCCATCCTATCTTCCAGGGAGTACATGTTGAGATCCCACAGCCTTTATTCATACGGCTTCTTGTGCAGTCCCCGTACCATTTTGGTGGCCCTATAAGTGATTGGCTGTGATTCCATAGCCCTCTAAAAATGTGTTCTGCTTTCTTAAGCGCCTAAGAGAAATTCTGGGAGTCCCAGGCTCCAGGACTACTAATTCTGATGTTTGATTTTTATCATCATTAATTTTTCATCAGTTATTTTATTGGAAGGTAAATTAAGAGCAAGGGCCCACATATTCAAAGGAGATGGGCGGCGTATCTTGGCAAAAAACGGAGATGAGCCGCCCATCTAAAAAAATGCTCCAAACTATAATATTCAAAAGGGGGAGATGGGCCGCTCAAATCCAGATGGGCCATGGCCCAAGGATAATGTATGTGGCCCAAGTAGAGAGGGTTTTCCCATGAATATTTCACCTATGGGGATATTCAGAAAAGATGGGCCACCCAAGTGCCTGACATGAGCGGCGCAAAGATAGGCACAGAAAAAGCATGCCAAAATTTGCTGGCCACCTACAGGCAGGCTACAGTAGTGCAAACAGGAGCACAGCAGCCTGCCAGCCCTGGTAGCCTAGTGGCACCCCCTCCCCCCAGCCCCATTCCCTGATGTATTGACCAGAAAAATCCCACGCTACTCCCATAGTGCAGTGGTACCCCTCCCAGCCCAATCCCCTGATGTGGCAATAATAATAGGTTAAAACCCTATTTTCCATAATGCAGGTTCCCCCCAGCCCCATTCCCCGAGCATGCATACATGAAAAATGACACACTTTTCCATAGTGTAGGGACCCCCATCCCCGTTCCCCCAATCACACATAACTGACAGTCAACCCACTTTTCCGTAGTGTAAGGACCCCCCACCCCGACCCGATCCATGATCACACATGCAAGAAAAGGCATCCCTTGTCCATGAGCCAGATTGATGCAAAATCCATATTCGAATCTGGTTCCATGGTGTAGTAGCCCCACCCGGTAAAGGAACCCCTCCTTCCACCCCCAACCGACACATGCTGGTGACTGGCACAGCCCTCCACACCTGCCACAGCCAGCCACCAACTGATTGGGGTCCCAAGCATGCTACTACATAGTATGAGCTCATTGGTGATCAATGAGCTCATTATATATACAATATGAACTTAGGACCCAATCAACCAATAGCTGGTTGTGGCAGGGTGTGGAGGGCTGTGCCAGTCGCCAGCATGGGTTGGGTTGGAGGGGTGCGGGGAGGGGGTTCCTGCTTACTGGGGTGGGGGGCCACTACACTATGGAACCAGATTTTGAATATGGATTTTACATTGATCAGGGCTTTTGGACACAGGACGCCTTTTCCCGTATGTGCAGTCGGGGACTGTGGATGGGGTGGAGGTCCACTGCACTATGAAAATGTGGGTTGCTTTTCATTTATGTGTGATCGGGGATCGAGGACAGGGTGTGGGGTCCACTACACTATGGAAATTTGGGTTGCTTTTCATTTATGTGTGATCAGGGATCAGGAATGGGTTGGGGGGGTCTCTATGCTATGGAAAAGTGGGTTGATTTTCAGTTATGCGCAATCGGGGAATGGGGCTGGGTTTTGGGGGCAGACTGGACTGGTGCATCCTGCCAGACGCAGCCATGCAAATGAGCCCATAATGCATAATGATCATGCATGAGGCCTGTTTGTGCCATGCATGCCCAATGAGCTCATTTGCATTTTCCAGCTAAATATCACCCTTGGGGGTGTTGGAGCATCTGGGATGTGCCACGCATCCCCCGTTGGCAGTCTTCAGCCCTGTCCCAGGATGCACTATGCCAAACTGGCAGTTGCCCACTTTGTGCAGCCCATGCAGGTCCTGATATTCAAACAGGATTCGTGATCTGTTATGATCGCGCATCCTGTTTGAATATCCCGTCAGAGTGAGACGGCACAATTTTTTGGGCAGCACATCTGTTTGCAGTGCACATCTGACCTGGTCTGAAATTGGGGGTCAAGCTCTCTTTTACAATTCATATAGTAACAAGCATTTGTCAATGCCAAATGTTGTCGTGCTGGCATTGGCAGTGGCAGTGGCGGAGCTAGAGACGCATAGAGCTGTGATTTTGTTAATGTGTCCCAAAAGGTGATTTTGCACAGCGAGCACGCCATTGTGCACCACAGCTACAGAAATGCATTTTGGGCAGGCTGTGAAAAATGGCAGCTGAACTGTTGATAATGAGGTGTGCACAAATGCCAGTGGTGAAAATATGGCATGAAAATATTGCAGATTGACGAAGTTACAAGGGTGCATGGAAACTGCGCAATGCACGCTTGCAACACAGTCATTTTAGGGACTTTCGGCACCAAATTTTCAAGATAGGCATTTTAGGACCTCTGCTCATAAATAGTGTCACCGACATTTCCTCAAACTGTCCCGAAAACTGATTTCGCACAGCAACTGTGCAATTCTGCGCCGGACATGCGAAAACACATTTCAGCCAGCTGTACTGTTCATAAGAAGGTATGGAAAAATGGCAATGATGAACAGCTGGAGTGAAACTATTACAAATTCACAAAGTCACGAGCATGCATGCAAACTGCGCAATGCATGCTCATAACACACTCATTTTATTGACTTTGTCCCCAGATTTTCAACATAGGCATTTTAGGACATCTGCTAATGAACAGTGTCACTGTCATTTTCATAATGTGTCTCGAACACGGACTTTCCACAGCTACCATGCGATTCTGCGCCGGAACTGTGAAAACAGATTTTGGCCAGGATGTGAAAAATGACAGGTGTACTTTTCATTTGGAGGTGCAGAACAATGGCACTGTTGAAAATCTGGAGTGAAAATATTTGAAGTTTGCCAACTTACAAGCGTGCGTGCAAACTGCGCAACTCACGCTTGTAACACAGTCATTTTATGGAGTATTGTCACCAAATTTTCAACACAGGCATTTTAGGACCTCTGCTCATGAACAGTGTCACTGTCATTTCTGTAATGTGTCCCAAACACTGATTTCACTCAGTGACCACGCTATTCTGCACTGGAAGTGCGAAAACACATTTCGGCCAGGATTTGAAAAATGACAGCTATACGGTTCACAAGAAGGTGTGGTAAAATGCCAATATTGAGAATCTGGGGTGAAAATATTGTGAATTTGCTGACTTACGAGCATGCGTAGCAATGCACGCTCATAAAACAGTCATTTTTTGGATTTTTCCCACCAAATTTGCAACATAGGCTTTTTGAGAGCCCCCCCTCATGAACAGTGGCACTGTCATTTCATTACTTGGTCCCGAAAGGTGATTCCACACAATGACTGCGAAACCACCTTTCAGGACCGAATAATGCCGTGACAGTGCAAGAATTCATGAGAAGGGGTCCCAAAAACCCCATGCTGAAAATGTGGGGCCAAAATTCCAAAATATGCCTGAGATATGCAGCAAAGTTGAAAAAACCCTATTCATTCCATTATACAGCTTACCAGCATTTTCTCAGTTCACGGTCAGCTTTGAAGAGTACAGACGTGTTCCCGGTCCACCGAAGATTGTCGCGCCAGACTCTGGAGGTAAGTATGGGGTAGGGGGGGCGTGACGAGGCAGGGTGCGCAGAGGGTGGGTGCGGGTGAGGGGAGGGGGTCAAGACAGTCAGCAAGGGACCGTTTTTTCTTACAGGTTATTTTATTTTAAGACAACATGGGACTTTTGCCACACTAGGGTGGGCTCCCAGCGTGGCAGCTGGAAGGTTGTTTTGGGGGGGCAGTAGAGCTGACGGGGGATTGGGCACCCCCGTCAACCATATGGATGTTTGCCAAGCTGGGGTGGGCTCCCAGCATGGCAACTGGAAATGTTTTTTTGTGTGTGGGGGGGGTACAGTGGAGCCGACGGGGGATTGGGCACCCCCATCACCATACAGACTTTTGCCACTCTGGGGTGGGCTCCCAGCATGGCACCTGGAAATCTGTTGTGGGAGCAACGGAGCCGATGAGGGACTGAGCACCCCGTTGGCCATACAGTGTGTTGGGGGGACTCGGGACTGCATGAGCACGCTGGGATGGGCTCCCAGCATGCTACATAGGTGTGTGGGGGGTGAACTGTCTATGACAGTTCGGATGCAGTGAGTGTTGACGTGTAGGCAATTTGCATACTGCTGACGAAAGTATGCAAATTGCCTACATGAGCTGCGGTGTTTTCCTTTCAACTGTACGCCACTGCATCGGAACAGCTGTCATAGACAGCTCAGACATTCATTAGCGCGGTGCAGCCGCGCCTGCAAAAGGGAGCAGGGCATTGGAAGTAGGGAAGGCACACCTACGAAAACTCGTATGGTGGCACTATGTTTCTTGCACATGCGTGCAAGCAAACATAAAAAGTAAAGAGACACGTTGTGAGAGAGTATTAGCTTTGAAGTGACATGGGGGGAGGTGTTGGTGCAGGTAAGATGTGAGGTAGTGTTATCAGTCTGGGAAAATGAGCAAATAAACTAATACAAGGTAAAGTATGAGGGAGAAGAGCAGCAGGTGAAAGTGTAGAAATGATGTGGGGGTGGGGAAGGTGAGGCAGACAGAGAGGTGTGAAGGTGGGAGAACAAACAGAGAGACTAGAACAAAGTATGATGGGTTGGTGGGGAGGTGGCAGTGTTGGACCTACGGGGGGGGGGCTTGCCAGGGCTCGGCACCCCTAACTCTGAAGTGAGACCCAGTAGCTGACGCAACACCACCACTGACTTATAATGGGAAGGTGGGCTCAAATTAAAGATAGGACCCTTAAGTATAATTCCAACACTGGGAGAGGAAGGTGACCGGTAATGCTTGTCAAACTGAATACAAAAGCACTATCCGGCAGCTGGAAGAAAAAGTAAAGTCAGAAGAGATGTAAGGACGTACAGACAGCGACTAATGCAACAATAAGAACTAGATGTATATGCCAGCATTTTTAATAAAAGATATACCAGGCACACATAAAAACAGTTGGTTTTCTGTTTCATCATTCTTATAGTAACAGTAGATTGGCACAGTGCAAATAAACCTTCAGTCTTGTCAGGAAAAATGATGTCAGCATCTGCTTTTTTATTTATTTAGTTTTTGTTGACCAGGTAGGTGCAGTAGACAACAACTTGCCTATTTTGAGGTATGACTTGGGAGAGACAGTCAATAAATAGGCAGCAAGTTACAAGGACAACAATACTGTGAGAAAAATACATGTACTCACCCCTTCCCTTCTACCTACACACCCACCTGCAAGTGGTGCTGCCTAAAGGATATAGGTTGCCACCTGGGTTTGTGGTTATAATTGGCTTGGCAAGTGGCGAGGTGCCTCCGCCTATGGGGAGTCTTCTAACAGCGAACTTCCCCACAGGAAATGATATACAGCCCCTCCCTTGGAAACAGGTAAAACAATATACAGTCCCCTCCCTACTTATCACTCTAAGCATGAAATATCACACTACACAATAATACAATGGCTGCAACAGTTTTCAGAAAAATAAACAACAGGGGTTTATTTTGGAGGTGGATAAAAAGGTGAGGGGGTGTGGGAAGACAGGGTACACAGAGGGTTGGTGTGGGTGGGGGGCAGGAGACTATGAGGGACCTTTCTTTTTACAGGTGAAAACAAAACAACATTGAGGGACAGTTTTTTTGTTTTAGGGGGTTTGGCATGCTGGGGGCTCCCAGCGTGCCACCTAACTGTTTAGGGGGGCTCTGTAGCCGATGGGGATTGGGCACCTCATTGGCACACAAAGAAAGCTGGGGGTGCTGAGCCAAGGGGGATTGAGCACCCCCTGCATTTAAGTATGGGGTTCTTTATGCCGGCGGGGAGTGGGCTCCCGTCAGCACACAAGTAAAGGGGGGTTAGGCTGAGGGGTGGCCACCCTTGGCATATAACAAATGGGGGAGGTGATTTATGCCAACAGGGGTGGGCTCCCCGTCGGCAGTACAGAGGCACAGGGTTAACTGACAGGGGGTTCGGGCACCCCCAAAGTCGGCAGTTTGCAGCCGCTGTGCTGCTATGCTCATAATGTTGGTGAGCACATTCAGGGAAGGTCCGCTGCATCTGACAAGCTTTGCTCGGATTGCAGCGGACCTTTTCTTAGATGTGCTCGCCACATTATGTATGCATGGAGTGGTGCCGGCATGCAGGTTGATTGGGGAATGAGGGACATACCTATTGGTGCGTGCCCTGCATTCACCCAACAGCGACCGCACCTCCAAAGCTGCACTGCCACAAGATGCTGGCTGCGCAAGCGCACCAACATAAAAACATACCATGGGACATAGTTACAATACAAACAAACATAAAGTTGCATAAATATTTCAACATTCAGGCTATACATTCAAAATAAATAGAGCAACTATCCAAAACAATACAAAAAACTCAAGAGTCAGCAACATGAAAGCCCACATCAGGTATGGGTCCCGGTCTCGGTGAAGCCGCAGTGCTCTGCTCGCTGAGGAGCCCATTTGATTCTTGGTGCCTTTTTCCTAAACTGTGTGTTTAAAAAACTTTGGCTGTTTTTCCTGTGCTCTGGCTCTCTGCTGCTTGTTTTTTTTTCGGCCTGCCTCCCCCCCCCCAAACCCACCTCCTGCCTTTATTAAATACACCTTTGCCCTGCTCACTGGTACTACTGACTAATCCCTGCAGTTAGGAGGTGGGATCAATCTCTGTGAAATGTTACCTCCACTGCTATTCTCAGTCTCCTGCCCTTCAGCAGTCTCTCTCTCTCTCTTCCTTTGTCCCTTCCCATCTTACCTGATCTCTTAGTTCATCATGCAGCCTTCCCCCTATTTCCTAGCCCTCCTGACCACTATCTGCTGTATTATCACACTGGATTGCTTTAACCCCCAACTTATCATTCCCCTTGGCCCTGTAACCAACCTGACAGACTTTCATTCTCCAACTTGCTGCCTCTTCCGCAGTGTTTCCCTGTCACTGCCCCGTATCCACACCCTAAACTGTGCTTCTACCTCTGCAGGTACTTTGTCCTATCTAAACGTACCACTCGAGCCAGGACCACTTTTGCCTTCCTGGTTGTGGCTACATGGATTATGACCCTTTCTTTATCACTTTCTGGTGATATTGAGACCAACCCAGGCCCAGCAGCATTTAGGCTCCCACCTCTTCAGGCTAGTTTTTCCTGTCGGGCCCCAACCCAGCGGCCTCAAGATTGCCCAACTAAACATAAGAAGCCTTGTGGCAAATCATGCCGACCTGGTGGGTTTGGCTGCCACCAAAAAGCCTGACCTCCTAGGAATAACAGAATCTCCCTGATTCTCTGTGCCCTCCCAGGCTACAATATGATTTGGGTTGATTGGGCCTCATCCAAAAGGGGTGGTGGCCTGGCACTTTTTTCTAAGTCCCACCTTAACCTGACCCTTCAATTTTGCCCTTTACTTGCATGCTTCAAGATGCCTCATGCCCTGCTTCTATTAGGTAATACCAAGAAGCTGCACACTGTATGTGCCTACATTCCTCCTGCATCCAGTAAACGGGGACTTGAGGAATTTCTGGAATTTCTACCCCATGCCACCAAAAACAATGAGCTACTTTGCCTAGGTGACTTCACTCAGGTTTGGCTTGGCCCAAGATTCCCTATCCTCAACACTAACATGGCTAAAGCCAATCTAACTCAGCTTGTCACTGAACCTACCAGGCACTCCAGCAGTGGCACTAGTCACACTCTGCTCGACTGGGTCCTCACCAATAGGCCAGACAGGATATCCTTAGTTACTGTGTTGCCTGACTCCATTAGCGACCATTCTCCTGTAACCTATGTCTGGGATGCCTGCCCCCCTTCATACCTGCCTAAAATGATCTCTGTGGCCAACTTCTCTGCCTTCAATCCCTTGGCTTTTCTATGCGATCTCCAGCAGGTTGACTGGTCTCCCCTTTTCACCACAGACAACACTAACCTGGCGGTGAAGTATTTCTCCAACACATTGTGCTCACTGCAGTCCAAGCACATTACTTACATTAGGCACAGGGTTAGAGGTCTTCCCACCAAATGGTTGACCAGCCCCCTTCTCTGCTTGTTTAAATCTTGTGACAAGCTCTGGGCCAGGTGGAAAGTCTCCTCCCTTCTTTCCGACTTTGTTGCCTATTGCTCCCTTAGGAACTAATGCAAGAAAGCAATCCGTGGTGCCAAAAGCAATTACTATAGAGATCTTCTCCATGCCTCTGCCCATTATCTGAAAAGGTACTGGGCACATACAAACTACATTCTGGGTTGCAATGCTTCTCAAGCCCCTCATGACATATTAATTGATAATGTCTCTTGTAACAACCCAACACCATAGCCAATGCCTTTAACTCACTCTTTACCTCCCCTCCTTCCTCAACCTCCAACGCAGCCATTCCTTCTGTCCTCCCTCCCCTCCCTCCCCAGGCCTCCCTCTCCCCATCCCCCTTATTCTCAGCCCTGTCTCTAGAACTGATGTCCTATGGATCCTCAACACTGTGTCTCCTCATGGCAGTACTGGTCCTGGCGGTCTGGAACCTAGAATTCTCAAACTTGGTGCCTCCATTCTTGCCACCCCTATCTTGTGCCTCTTCAGCTTCTCCATTAGCTCTGACACTGTGTCCTGCTCCTGGAAACAAGCCAGGGTTATACCTGTCTTTAAAAAGGGTGACCCTAAAAACCCTACGAAATACCTCCCTATAGCACTCCTGTCTACCCTTAGTAAACTTCTGGAGAAACTTATTCATCGTCAGGTGTCAGACTTTGTAACCAACTATGACCTGCTATCTCCTGCTCTGCACAGCTTCAGACCAAACAGATGCTTTAAAGTAATCCCAAGACATGTGAATATCAGGACATGAATACATAAACAGCCAGTTTGTATTATTGGCATCTCTCAAAAATGCCTGATCCTGAAAATGTTCAAAATGGCGTGTTGTTACAATCCGAGTTGGAAAGTGCATTTTCATGTGTTTTCTAACACAAGCTTTATAGCAGTGGTCGCTAACATCAGCATCAAAGACAGTCGAAATATACTTATCTGGTGTAGTTGTCAAACTACGGTCAAATAATGTATCTTTCTCATTATTAAATTTATTCATTCTGGTTGGTAATGAAATTAGTTGGGTTAAGTTCAAAGCTGTAAATTGTTTCAATATTTCCAAACTGGGACAAAGCATGTCCCAGTTAAGATCACCCCAAAATAATTCATGTCCCAAATCGGGTGCCATTAAAGCACTCGATAAGTGCAAAGAATCAGATGTAACCGATCATGGTGGTCTGTAACAGGCTGTCAAATAAAAACAACAATTTTGTGAAACAGACACCCGCAACACCAGCAAATCAAGTTGCTTAGGGATTTTTTTGCAATCTTAACCTGTGCACCATAGACATCTTTTAAGTAAATTGTAACTCCTCCCCCCTTCTTTAATCTGTCCTGCCCGAATATATTATCATTTCTAATGGCTATATCCGAATTATAAATTTTTTTGGTAAGCCAGACCTCCGTAATCACAAAAATATCAAGGTTAGAAGTATCGAATACTGTTTTCAGATGATCCAATTTAGGCAACAAGCTACGAGCATTTGAATGTAATATCCCCAGGTTAGATCTCAAGCAGAATTCCTGAAAGGAAAAATTATTCTGTAATGCCATAGGTCCTAGGTATACGTGTACATTTTCCTGAAAGTAATAAAAGAAGTAAAGTAAGATGTATTGTGTTAAAAATAAAGACTTTTTTTATATTGTGGTGACCAGAATCAAAAGGATATTATGGCAGTTTGTGAGGTGCAGCATATAGCAACTATAATTAGAGGCATGGAATGGGTTGTTAATGATTACAGGGAACAATTCAAAACAGTTTTTTTTTTTTTTTTACCTCTAATCTTCGTTTCTTGCAGACCTAGTCAGTCTTCTGGTATACTTAAACTGTGTTTCATTCATAAAAGGATTTTTGACACTGTTTTTGCTTTATAAATTTTTCTTGAATTAATAAAATCAAGAATTACATAGAGTATTACTATTCAGTAGTACAGTAGGGATTTAGAAACTTTCTTACATTAATATCTTCAAGGATTAAATTTTCCTGATTGGGGGTTCGAATCCAGATCTTTTAAGTTTAGCATAGCACCTCCACCCAGACTAAAATTTAAGTGGGCCTGGTGTCAGAGCAGTAGAATCTCCTGGGATGCACTAGCTACCCACCTCTCCACAGTGCCCCCATATACATGCAAAATCACAGTGCAAGCTTTAATTCAACAACACCATTTTATTTAGTTTTTGTTGACCGGGTAAGTGTACTAGACAAATTCTGCCTATTTTCAGGCACAACCCAGGGGAGGGGGATACAGATGAATGCCAACTGACTTTGAACCAGATTAAGCTGTTGGTGGTATTTTTAGTGAATGGGGGGAAATTTGGCCAGGGCACCGGGAAATTCCCCTACTTTTTTCAAGAAGTGCCATGGAATCTTTAACATCCACCTGAACTACCACCAGAACAAGCAGATGGGACCTCAGTATAACGTCTCATCCGAAAGACAGCACCTCAGGATTGCAGCACCCCACCCTCATGCTGCACTGCAGTGTCAGTATTGGGATATTAACCCAAGTGCCTGGTGTGGGGATAGAACCCACAGCCTTCTGATCTTCCGGCCTCAGAGGCGAGTGTGCTACATACTGAGCCACTGACACTGACTATTTAGTGACTTAACACTAGTAACATGCCCATGAGACAAAATGTAAAATATCAACAACATATTTACTGGGGGATATTCACAAGGGATGAGGAATGCAAAGATAAAATTGTTTTCCAGCCTGTAAACACTTTAAAACAGTAACAGTGCCCACCCTCCACCAGAAAAGACAATGCATTAGCAAGCAAACTGTAAAACCTTCTGTATTAGCAGCACACCTGTACTGGGGGCACTACCCACTGGTACCAGTGTTAACCCTTAAACCTTAAACAGCTCCTTGTGCTTCACTGGCTGCCCGGCCATAGGGACAGCACGGGCTCGGTGATATTGCAGCTGGTTGGCCAGTGGTGGTACACTTTAAAATAAGCAGAACAATTAAACCCCAAACCCCAAAGGCTATGCAATTGCTTAAATGGCAGAACCTCCAAGTGAGGCATTTGTAACTCCTGCCCGTTGACAAATCTGTAGATTTGGTGGTAAAACTGTGTACAAGATTTTACCAGTTGTAGGGCAAGACCTGAGAATAGTCATGGCTTTGGGATACCAACTTCCCTGTTAACTGGAGCATCTCTTCCTCCTTCCTGCAGGTGCAGTTCCTCTCAGTTTGGTAGTTCAGTTGGTGCAGTTGGGGGGGGGGCCAGCTCGAAGATTCTTCAGGTCTCAGGTGCCTCTGAATGGAAATTAGGCTCTCCATGTCCACAGTCATCTGGAGCTCTTGAGCTCTTCCCTCTTTCTCCTCCACAGTACAGATCAGTCTAAGGAGCAGGGACCACACACCTCATACGCACATACAGGCTTCAGAACCCTAATGTGGAACGTTAGCTAGTACCTGACAGCAGTACTAACCATCCTTCTCCAGGACTGTCTGCTGGATCGATGCAGATATTTCTCACAATGCAGGTTTTTCCGCACTGTCTCTATTGCCCACAGGCTGGTCGCTGTGGCACATGGTTGCCTCCTTTCTCGTAAGGCAGGTCTCCATCTCTCTTTCACAGGAAAATGTCACCCTGACACTTTTGGTAGACAAACACACAGTTCAGTCTGCGTACACAGGTTGTGGAAGCCTTTGAAGTCATTCCCTGATGGCTGGCTGCAGTGGCTGTAGAAGCCAAGGCAGGCTTCCCTGGATGGCTCTAGGTGGCAGCAAACTAGCCAAACTCTCTATCCTGATCCTCCGTCCTCTCTAACCCTCTGTCCAGGGTTGGCAGTATAGCCTAGAGGTTAGAGTAATGAGCTGTGAATGAGCTTAGTACATCCAGCAGACCTGGGTTTGATTCCCCACAACCTCCACTTACATACTGTGTGACTCTGAGAAAGTCACTTATCACCCAGTGCTCACGGGTCGCCCCTGAAAACAGGCACTTTTGCCTAGTGGGCCTTACCCAGTTACAAAAGAATAAAAATAAAAAAAAATAAAATATCCAAAAGCTTACTGCTGTCTCTTCTCTTCTGTAACTGCCCTCAACATTTTCTGGGGAAAGGCAGCTTCTGACTGGCACACAGAACTGTCAGTCTAAAGAATTAAGTATGCAGAACATTCACTTGACATTCTATTGGCTGGCAGAAAGGGTGCCAAGCATACAGCAAAGTAATTCTCCCATAATGCTCTTGGTATCGGGTGCCGAGATCCCTGACCTCTGATTGGTTGTGGCTGAGGTCAGGGGTCAGTAAGATGGTGGCCATTTCACAGAAAGAACAGTTGCTTCAAGTTTCATTTATTTTTATAGGTCTTCTGCCCAACTTGTACTGTAGCTGCCCCCCTCCCACCACACACACACACACACACACACACACACACACACACACACACAGTTCTTCAGGCACACTTGTGCCTAGTATTCTGCTTGGCAGTGGGTGGCAAAAGGTGCTTTCACTGCTCTGTTGGGAGCTCTATTATCCACTGCCCCATGCAGTGCAGTCTCTTGACAGAAAGCTGTTGTGAGTGGCACTGACTTAAAGGTGCAGGGGCGACACACACTTTGTGGTTTCCATTTCCTCCCCCTCCAGTCCCCCTGTGCCCCCTGATGGCTGCTGGCATCTCTGGGGCCAGAGCACACTAAGGGGAAGCTGCCATGTTGCTAGCCATTGTTGCAGCAGTGAAGATTCGGGCATACATGCTGAGCACTGTCCAAATATCTGAGCTGGTCTAAAGGCATCTCATACGTTCGAGCAGGCAGCCGCTCGAACATGTGCACATTGCTGGGTGGCAATCGAGAACCACTGAGCAGGAAGAGTCTTCATAACTCTCACTCCTCCAGTCCCCCACCATGCTGCATTGAAGGGGGCCAGAGTGAGCACAAGGATGGCAGCAGGCAGTCTTTGGGGCAGCAAGGAGGCCAGGTAAGCCCCCACAATTTGGGGGGGGGGGATGGGTACTGTACAAAAATGTGATCTGTTTCATCAATATTTTATATCTAAAGCTGTCTCACTATAACATGAATGACATTGTATTAACATATTCTTCTCAGTTTTGCTTCAATGTACTGTACCTATTGACTGTTAGTAACTAAACTGTGTTTTTATTATAATCTGTTTAGCAGTAAATAACAGAGTCTACTTAGTGCACTGTTTCTTTCCTAAAGAAACTTGTTGAGAGTTCAAGTTCTTTACCTTTTTTTCCTATCCCTCAATGGAGTCTATGTTTGATTATATACAAGCAATTTATTTAGTGCTTGGTAGCTATGTCGCTCATTAATTTGCCACGTTACCCATTGAGTGACTCCATTCTTGGCAAGCTGGGACTCTATTAGTCTTCTTGTTTGTCAATTTGTGACACTTTTTAAGTAACTGCTACTCAGTCTATTTGGCATCTCGTCTCCTCAGTGGCAGCAAAATTTGATATAAAAATAAAAACGTATGGCGAGTTGAGAGAGTTCACTAATTGTATAAGGCACAGTATTGTGAGAGTTTAATATTCAGATTTGAAAATTATTTATTAATTTCATTTATGTAAATGATGTACTAATTTGCAATACTCAAATGTGAACAATAAAGCTGAAACTTAAGCGGACTTTTCCTGTTCTCTCAGATACCCCTTCTACTCGCCAGGCTATGTGTCTTATCAAGCAATGCGATTTGCCGTGGAAGAAATCAACAACTCCAGTAGCTTCCTGCCAAATGTTACACTGGGTTATGAGATCCGTGATATCTGCTCCAGCATTGGGGCCACTCAGGCGACCCTGGCTCTTGTGTCATCCAAACCAAAGAACAGCATCCTGCTCCAGGATAACTACACCAGCTACGAGCCCCGTGTGATGGCGCTGATTGGCCCAGACTCCAGTGACGCAGCCTCCTCTACTGCCAGAGTTACAGGTTTTTTTCTCCTCCCACAGGTGATTTCATCACACAGTCTGACTCTCTCAAGTAGTGCCAGTTTAAAACAGAGGCCCACAATAGGTGATATCACACAGCATGGCTCTATCTGTAACAGTACCTGTTTAAATCAGAAGCTCACAATGGGGGGGGGTAGCACTACCACTTGCGGTACCAGTGACCCAAGTTCAGGACATCAGAGGGTTAAGCATCTAAAGGACTGCTCTCTTCCTCCAGGGATAGGGTGGTGCAGCCCCCGGAGCTAGACTGTCCCCTAGCAGAGGTTGGGGGGACAATACCCCAGGACCACACACTGGGGCAAAAAAATTAGCAGGCGTTTATGTGCCCCACACAGGAATGTGCCTAGCACAGTCGTTAATGGCACTGCGTGCACTATCCTCTGTGCCAGCAGGAGGGAAGTGGGGAACAAGAAATGCAGTGAACAGACATCCTGGATGGCAGGATGATCACTGTCCCTTGCAGGCCCTGTATTCAGCAACTCAGGCACAGCCTTGCTGGGTCCTTGACAAAGTGGGCGGAGAGAACTCGCTGTCATCCTACTGTGGGAGGTAAGTCATGGGGACTGGGGTCCTGTAAAGTCTTAGGGGAAGCCAGAGTGCCAGAGCTGGGGGGGCAGGGATGGTGGCATTCCCAAGGGGAGAGAAATAAGACTAACTGAAAAAAATAAAATAGGTGGTGATAGGTGATTGAATAAAACATTATTTTTTGTCAGGATAGATAGTCAGGTGAAACCTATTTACAATACCATATGGAGATCTTACAGCTACAGATACATAAAAACATAATAACAGGTTGTTGCTCCATATTTCTAACCAATAGTACATGATCGGGTGTACATTATACTGATCTAACTGCATTCACAGAGGTGTAGTGAGGCATTACATTGCAGGCGGAGTGCCTTCATCCCCTGGAAGTGTGGTTAGATCAGCATAATGTGCATTCCTGAAGTGTCTTAATGTGCTTATAAAATGGGTAAACTAAGAACATGTGAAAAAAATGCTAATTTTTAATATTAAAAAGAATAGTTACTTACCGTAACAGTAGATATTCGAGAGACTTGCCTCAATTGAGCCACATCAGGGAACTGTAAGCCGTCCATATCAGGACCACCCAGAAACTTTCACTAGCTGGGCCACCTATGCCAGCATGACTCATTGCCCCTTATATAATGTGGGTGGCCCCATTATGCCTCAGTTATCTGCCAGAGACAAGCTCGGAGGATCATCAGACCAGCTGGGACTGTAGCAACTAGGATCAAACCAGGCAAACAGGAAAGGATATGGAAACCTGAGTAAATATGCCAGATTCAGGCATTAGAAGAGAAACAACATGTGACAGCAGGGAGGATAACCACCTGTTGCCTGAAAAATGGTGAAGGTGGAAGGGAGAAATGTGGCTCAATGAAGGAGATTTTCTTGAAGATCCACTGTTACAGTAAGTATTCTGTCTTCTTCAAGGACATTTCCCTCCATTGACCCACATTATGGAATGATTCCCAAGCAGTAAAAAGCACCAAAGGATGAAGGACAAAAGGTTCTCAGGACTCTGAGTAAAGAGACCTTGCAAAACAGTAATGCCAAATTTGGCACATCTATGAGAGATGATGCCCAGACTGTAATTTTTAGTAAACTTATGAACAGCACTCCAAGTGGCAGCAGCACATATGACAGCAGTGGACATATGTGGAAACATGCCATGGATGCTTGGATGGGGCCACTTTTGTTCAACGCCTATGTCTCAAACATCAGGAAGGGGATCAGGAGTGAGATGAGTCTCTTTGCAGATGACTCAAAGCTAGGTGCAGTGGTGGATGAGGAGGAGTGGGTGGCCTTGCAGGAGGACCTGGAGGCTCTGGAAAGGTGGTCAGGAAAATGGAAACTAAAATTCAATGTGGGGAAGTGCGAGGTTCAGCACCTGGGAGTCAGAAATTCAGGCCAGGGGTATACTCTGGGAGGAGACACGATTCAAGTCACAGAGGGTGAGAGGGACCTGGAGGTAGTAGTAGATGTCAAAATGAACAACTCAGAGACCTGTAGGAGGGCAGCTGCAAGGACAAATAGGATTCTGGGATGCATCACCAGGGGGATTACCTCCAGAAAGGTGGAAGTGATCCTTCCACTGTACAGCTGCTTGGTTAGGCCACACCTCGAGTATTGCGTGCAGTTTTGGAGACCACATTTAAAGAAGGACATTACACTCCTAGAGAGAGTCCAAAGGAGGGCAACCAAAATGATCTGGGGCCTGTGGCACAGGACCTATGAAGAGAGGCTCAAGGAGCTTGACATGTACACCCTGGAGGAGAGGAGGGACAAGGGGGACATGATAGAGGTCTTTAAGAACATGAAAGGGATGAATAAGGGAGGCCCAGTCAGGGTGCTCCAAAGGAAGGAGGGTGGGGCAACGAGAAGTCACAGGTGTAAGCTGGAAGGGGGCAGGTTCAGAGGGGAGAGGAGGAGATGTTATTTCACTGAAAGGGTGGTGGAGCCATGGAATGCACTGCCCAGGGAGCTGGTAGAGGTGAAGACTGTGGATGGGTTTAAGAGGGGATGGGACAGGTACGGGGAAGGGTAAATCTGACCAGGCCCAATACAGGTGGAACATCTGGGACTGGGGACAGTATAACCCAAGGGGGAGAGGGGACACCAAAATCGGCCCTCAGTGCAGTTGCTGAAAATCGAGCAGACTCGAGAGACTGTTAGGCCTATTCTATTGGCATTTTGGTATGTTAGTATGTAGCCGCCCCACGGGTGGAGTGGGCATGGACAGGGCCAGGAAGCTGTTTATCGTGTTTCTGTTAACAGAAAAAAATTCAGCAGGCCAACTGATTGGAAGGATCCTGTTTCAAAATAGGGTAGTCCACTATTCTGGGGGTGAAAACCACACATAGCAGAGAGGATGTTCTACAATTCTTAGTATGATACAGGTACCAATGCAACATCTGACGGATGTCAAATGTATGCAGTCGAGTCAAGAAATAAGCCAGAAGGTAAACAGTCTGATTTAGTGTTCACTCAGAAACAACCTTCTGCAGAAAATGAGGATTGGTAGGCAAGGTCACCCTATCCTTGTGGAAAATAAGAAATGGAGGATCTGCAACCAGGTCCTGCAATTCAGAAACGCACCTAGCAGATGTCGTAGCCACTAGAAACAGTCCAAGAGAGGAAGCACAGCTCACAAGTAGCAGCAAGCTTGAAGTGGGGTGCAGAAAGGGTCTCCAGAGCCATTTAATGTCCTACACTGGAGCCAGGTTGTGGACCAAGGGGTGTAAAAGTAGAATACCTCAGAGGAACCTGAAGAAAAACTCAAGGTGGGCCACCATCATGCCACAGTGAGGGCATGAAAAGCTGACACTGCGGCCAAGTGGACCTGGAGGAACACCTGTGGTCTGAGTCCATACAGAACAGGAGGTAGTCCATCACCAGACTAACTGGACATGTAAAGGGGTCCAGCGGATGGGCAGCACACCATACAGAAAAACATTTCCATTGTTGCGAGTAGGTGTACTGAGTAGATGGCTTTGGAGCCACTGCTGGAATAGCTGCAGCCGCAAGGGAAACCCAAAGTGGGAGAGCTCTACATCCTCAGGATCCAGTTGTGGAGCTGCAGGGATTGAAGATCCAGATGCACCAGAGTACCCTTCTAAGTCCTACTCATAGAAGGAGTGAGACAGGGTTTCCACTGCTAATTGCTGAAGCAGAGGGAAACAAATTTGTCTTGGCCAGTATGAGGCCACCAGAATCGAGGTGGCCAACTTGGCCCTCAACTTGATCAGAATCCTCTGTATGACAGGGAACAGGGAAAGGGAATACATGAACCTCCCTTTCCAAGAAGGGACAACACATCTTGCTAAAAAACTCCAGGCTCTGGTGTGAGCAAGCAGAAACACATAATTTCTGTGTTGTAAGGAGACGCAAAAAGGTCTATGTCTGGGCAACTCCACTTTAGGAAGAAGTCGTCCACAACAGAGTTCAGTGACTCCCATTCATGGCAGAGCATCTTGTACTGACTGAGATGATCAGCAAGGGCATTGATGATGCTGGAAAGGATGATGGCCAACAGGAACATCATGTATTCCATCCACTGCCCAGTGCCAGACTCTCATTGCCTCTCTGAGGAGAACATATGAATGGACACTGCCTTGTGGGTTTGTGTAGTACATCACTGAAATGTTGTCTATATGGATAAGCAGCTGATGGCATGGAGGGACGGTGGAGAAGGCCTGTAGGCCAAGCAGAACAGCACTCACTTCCAGAATGGTGCTGTGCAGAACCGTATCCATAAGAGATGATGGTTTCTTGAGTCCAGATGGGCACCCCACCCCAAATCTGAGGCATTGGTCATCACCACTAGAAGAGGGGACGGATAGGGAAAGAAAGATCCCATCTTGAGGTGGGAGCAGTCCAACCACTACAGCAGGGAGCAACGGAGCAGAGGGGTCAGTTCTATAAGACACCCCTACTCATCAGAATGCTGAGCCCACTATGCACAGAGGATCCACTGTGGAAATCTCATGTACAAATGTGCCAGTGGGACAGTCAGAATGGCAGCAGCGATGAGGCCTATTAGACCTAAGAGACATCTGGCTGAAGTAAAGTCAATGGAAGACACCCGCTGAGCCTGGGTAACCAGGGCCATAGCACAGTTCCAGGGCAAAGAAGCCTGACCCCACCCCGTGTCTAAAACGGTCCCTATGTACTGGAGACACTGGCTCAGAGTGAGAACAGATTTTGGCTCATTCACCAGACTACTTAACTGTTTGAACAGCTGTCGGGTATGGAATAGTGTATAAACAATAGCTTTCCTCGATGGGACCTTCAAAAGCCAGTTGTGAAGTCAGCCTGGTGGTGCTGAGGGTTGAGGCACTGGATGCCACACCTCATGCCATGCCTGTGACCCAGGATCAAGAGTGAGCTCAGGTTGCCGGGGGTCAGCAGGGGAAGAGAAGGTTGGAGCGTCTGCAGGCAGCTCACCTTCTCCTAGGGAGGGAGGGATGCAGGGGTTGGCAACAGGGTGCCTCCCAGTGGTGGCTGGGCAGTACTGAGATGGCTCCTGGCTAGTAACTGGGGAGGCAGAGTGCAGCAGACATCAGCTGGAGTATGCACGAGAGCATGCACATCCCTACCTGGATGTCATTGCATGTTCACGCTCACCGTGGGAGGGTTGGGGCGGATATCACGATCATAAACAAGGAAACACCCCAAGCCTTGGGAGGATGATGATGCCCTAGGCCCCATGCCCACCATCAGGCTTTTCTCACCAGGGTCCTGATCCTCCATGCCACAGCCTGACTCCTGCAGCAATTGGATTTCATGGAGTGTCATAGTAGTGGAGGTGGCCCTACCTTGGCGGGTACAAGACAGGGGTGCACTGTCAGGTAAGAGCTGTGAAGCAGAGCTCTGGGAAGGGACCCTGGGTGGGGGGATGCTCAGGCAGGGTAGGAGCAGCTGAGGGACATCTGAGAGAGAGTTCCCCGGGCTCAGCAACCAGAGGGAAAGAGTCGGGGGGGGGAGTCAGTCGTAGATGTATGGAAGACATACAGACCCTCTTGTTGGAGGGCAGCTGCAACTGCTGCAAAACATTTGGTAAACAGACAAGATGCAGGCAACAAACCAAAGGGAAAGACATGAAACTGACAGTGCAAGCCCTGGAGCATCAACCACAGGTACTGTAAGACTTGCAGATTTTGATATGGAGGTATGCATCCTTCATATCCAAAACAACCATCCAATCCTCTTTTAAAAGCAGGGGAAGGAGGAACTTCAGAGACCACTCTAAACAACTTGTACTCTACAAACAGGTTGAGGCCTCAGAGGTCTAGGATGAGCCTTAAATCTCTGATCCATTTTGGTACCAGGAAGTACTGGGTTCCGAGAATAATAGTCCATGTTCATTTCTGTAACTGGGATGAGCTCCATGGCCCTCTTGCTAGGAAGGGTTTGAACCTCCTCCAGTGGGAGGGCAAGATGTCCCAGAGGGTAATGGTTGGGTAAGGGAGGATGTACCATGGGGACAGAGAGGAACTCTAGGACACATCTTCTCTGAACCACCTCCAGCACCCCGGCACCTATAGTGATTTCCATTCACTTTGGTAGGAAAAGGGAAATGCAACCCCCTACCAGAACTCCCTGTACCAGCGGGACATGAGGAAGAGATGGAAAGTCAGAAGGTACCTGGGGCAGTAGGGGAGCCTTCAATACCAGCTACTTTGGTTAGTCTTTCATGGGTACTGGGAGGCAAATTGGCCTGGGGGAGGCATATGGATGCTGAGAGCCATGGCCAGGACTCATGGAGCAACCCCTGCCTGGATGGACATGGAGCCTATGAAATGAAGCCCAGCCCCTACCTTGAGGCTTAAGGTTCAGAGTGTGCAGAGACCTCATGGTAAATTTGGACATCAGATGTAAAACCCTCAACACATAACCAAGAGTGACAGTGCAGAAAAATGATGGAGGCACCAGCATGAGCAGCTACATCTGAAGCATCATAGGCAGATCTTAGCAGGTTCTTTACAGCCTCTAGGACATTAGCCACTGTTTGCTGAACCATGAGCTTATCAGGGCCGTCTGGCAGTTTGTCAGCTAATGTAGCCATATATTTCCACAGGCAATTTTTATATTTAACCATATATAGCTGGTAACTGCAATTTGGAACCCAAGCGATGACGAAGTAAATGTTGTTTTTCCCCATGACATCAAGCTTCCTTGACTCCTTATCAAGAGGAAGAAAGCTCATGTGTTTTGAAGTCTTTGGCCTGTTATGAACAGCCATTATCACTACTGAATCTGTTTCTGGTTGAGAGAAATAATATGGCTAGCTGGAAGGTGCTGGATATTGTTTATTCTCCTTCCTTGGGACTGCAGGCAGAGCACCAGGTCTGTGCCAGGCAGCCACAGTGGCATCCTCCAGAGCTGAATGGATTACAGGAATAAGTATTGTAGGGAATGCAGACACCTCCAAGATCTCAGAAATGTTTCTCTTAGAGGAGTCCTTCTACTTAGTCACAAATCCCAGTTTGCACTGGACCTGCCTGAAGAAACTCCCTTCACTACAAGAGGATGAAGTGGAGCTTGAACCCACTATATCCAAGGGATCCAGCCCTTCCTCCATGTTTTCTTCATATTCTTCCTCCATACATTCTGGATTGTATTCCAGTTCCTCCTCTTCATCAACAAGCATCAACAATGGATCAAGTAACAGAGGAGGCTAAGATGAAGGTATTGTTGATGGACTTACAATCGACAGAGGACAAACCCTGCTTGGTATTATGTCAGAGAGAGGGAACTCCTATGTGATCAGTGAGGTCAACGGTGACAACTCCAAGGGCATTAACAGTGATGGCATCAACAACGAGGGCAAGGGCATTAACCTTTGAAACAGCTCAGACATTGTCTGATATAGGAGCTGTGCACGGGGTCAATGATGACAGAACCATCAATGGGACAGTGCCAGACCCCCACCTTGGTGTCTGAGAGACAGTTGTGAACAGCAGAATAGGAGACCTTGGTCACAGTTCTGCCTTTTGCACATGACTTACCTCTGTTCAGAGGAGACAGAGACTGGGCTGGAGAAGCATCCTTTTCTTTGTGCCTCTTTTCCTTGTTTGCATGGCAGTGTTGGTCCACTGACTTGGTAGACATGTCCCTTTTTTGTTGAATCAGTGGCACATGCTGTCGACTGTGGAGAATGGTGACCAGCGGCAAACACAGGAGAGAGGAAGCAGTTGACAACTGTGAAACCGCCTCTGACATACCTTGTTTCTCCTCCTTTGCCTTGATTTTTAAATACAACTCAAAGGCCTTTTTGGGATGTCTCCTAGCGGCCTGGTTAAAGCCTTGGCAAATGCTTTAGGACATCATGTTCTAAGAAAGGCCTAAGCAGCGAATCCACATGGAGTGGTCATCCTTGTATGTCGTACTGGTGCTGCATTGACAATAACAGAACAATGGTTCCTTTTCTTTTGATGGTGGCATAAAAGTATTAGGTTTTAAATAACAAAGAAGTAACGTTAGTGATACTTGAAAATTTCATTGACATTCTTCAGCATCGGTGGATTGAGGAGTAGTTGATAGTGGAAGAAAGAACTCAGGCATGGTGGGGCCAGCCATGTTTACAGGCAGTGATGAGGCACATCAACATGGGAGACCCCGGCTACCAACATTTTCTGGGTGGTCCTGATACCAACAGCTTACAGTTCTATGATGTGGCTCACTGGAGGGAGATATCCTCGAAGAACATCTGCTTTATCACAAATTAAGTTAAACATTTAAATGTGTACTTGTTTTTAACATTTTTATAAATACTTAATGACATTAAAAAAATTTAAAGAGCTAATAGCCCAAAAATAGCAGACAGGAAAATGTTACAAATTTTAAGAAGCAGTTGGTTACATCTTTTTATTTCGAAAGTAATTAATCTTTTTCTGTTTGCTCATTAGAAAGTTTTCTATGTGATTGTATTTTGCTGGATGTGTGGATTAGCACTCTGCCTGGCAGCTGACATATCTAGTTCTAGTCCCCCAGTATATCATCAGCACTGTGACCTCACTGACTGTGAAATCATAAGTGATTGAGTTGGCAGCTACTGAGTGGCTTTTCCTGAGTAGCTGTGATGTCATAGTGAGGTCACAATGCTGATGATGTAGTTGGAGGGAATAGAACTAGATAAGTCGGCTGCCTCCACAAATCACACCTTCTAACCCCAGGTAAAAAAAAATGTTCAAATTACTGAAAGGGAAAAGGAAAAGAAAAAGCACTTCAGATAGATAAGGTAATAGTCGACTGCTTTTAAGGACGTTCCCTGGTGTTTCAGCAACCCCATGTTAAAGCTATAATTTTTTGCCCGGTACATGATGGTAATCTAAACATTTTAAATCCAGAACAAAAACATGGGTTGCCATGCCTGTGTTTAAGTTACATTAATGAGACTTAATCCCTCTTTATGGAAAAATCTGGAAGGAGTCAGATTGTTTTATGTGGTTATAACATCAGTATTTCAGATGTCAAGATAAGTGTGAAAGAACATGTGAAACAAGGACACTTCATTTGTCATGATGCTTGCTTCCTTAAAAAAGGGAGAAATATTTGTTTGTTTTTATACATAAAATCATTTCAAAGCCATTTCATTTTCATGAAACCTTTTTTAATAGATGTAGAATATGCTTATGAATATAGAAACAGAAAGAAATATAGGGGTTGCCATGCTTCTTTTGGTTATATCTGCATTCAAAGTTACATTTTTAGAGGTGGTCGGCTAAGGGCAAACATAATTAAACCATCTCAATAAAAAATAGAACTTGTAAGAATACTATTCAAACAATTCAAAAATACATGCAGAATTGTGAGGACTTTAACATAAAATTAAGAGTATAACCAAAGACAGACAGATATTTAAATAATGCACCTTGAATGATACCAACTGCAGCAATTGTGCGAGCTAATTTGCTTTCTGCCATTCTGTATATATTCTTAGCTGGACATTACATAATATGATGACTCTTTATTCTAATAATGCTTCCCTATATTTAAAGATCAATGGCAACCATTTTACACATTGTTAAAAAAAAAAAAGCCTGGATTCAAGTCCCGGTGTCACGAGTAGCATTTCCTGAAAATGTGGTGCTTTAGTTTTGTGGTTTTCTTTACATCAGCATTTGTTAACTTGTTCTGCACTGTCTGGAAACAATCAAATTGTTTCTGTCCTTCTGACTGAGCCTTGGAGAGTAATGACATCATATTGGACTAAGCTACTGCTGCAGCAATGCAAGTTCCTGCTTGACTGAAAAGCTGTACATTTCCTAACTAGAGCAGTCTGCAGAATTAATTGTTTGCTGTCCAGGGTTTTTTACTAACTCAGTCTCTGGTATGTGTTCAGATGAATTAGTTGAAAATCTATCTCTGTGTTCTTCTAAAAAGCTGGTCATTTGAGTTTCAGTGCTGAACTGAAGTGGTACTGTATGCATTTGAGAAATCAGCTTGCCTGCATTACAGCTGTGAGTTCTGTCCCATCAAAACTTTGTGTTTTGTTTTCTAGCTATACAACACTGGGTTGTTTATTTAGTGGATATAAAATAAATGTAAAGTTTGTTGATTTATACAAGTAGTTTGTCTTTGATGTAACCTCAATAAATAGGTCAATGTAAGAACAATTATTTTCCTCTCAGATTGACAAACAGGTGTCTGCCACACTCTGCTATTTCAGGCACATGTACTACATGAACTCACACATTTCGGTTAATTGATGGTTTCTGAGTAAAAATACATAATGTGTAACCAGAAACAGTACAGAGCATCCTGATGCCCACTGCCTCCTGTGCCATAGTTGAGGCAGCTGCACTCTGCTGCCCCATCCCCTGCCCCACAAGCCCCCGCCTCTTCCCCCACATTCGAGGATGCTGCACCCTGCTGCCCACCATCTTCTCACACACAGCTGGGGTTGCTGCACTTTGTTGCCCCCATCATCCACCTGTACATTCAGGGCTGCTGCACCATGCACACCCAATCCCATTGTCAGCGATGCTGTACCCTGATGCCCTCCTGTGTCCTGCCCCACAGTGAAAGCTTCTACACCATCCCGTCCACAGTCCTCTGCCACCACGCCAGGGCTGCTGCTCCCTGCTCTTGCCTACTTAGGCAGGGCTGCTGTAGCCTGCTGTGCCCTAGAGCCCCTTGCCTCCTGAGTTAGAGCTGCTGCACCATGCTGACACTTGCCACAAGAGTTATGGCATTTGATGCACCCTTTCCTCTGCGTCCAAAGTTGTGTCAGTTCCACCCAGATGTGACTGCTGCACCCTGTCCCACAGTTTGGGCTGCTGTACCATAATGCCTCCCTTGTCTCCTGGCCAAACAGTCAGGACTTCTGCACCTCACTGCCTTCTGTCCTTCACCCCTATAACACAAGATGAAAGTATTTTTCTGTTTTTTTCTGTTGGGCAATGCAGCAAACAACATCTGATTTTGGTGGCAGAGGGCAACATGGTGCAGCAACGCTAACTGTGGAGTCATGGGGCAGTGGAGGCATGGGGCCATAGGGTGCAGCAGGGAACTGCATCCCTGACTGTGTAGACAGGAACAGGGTGCAGAAACTCTGGTTATGGTGGCAGGGGACAGACTATGGCATGGTGCAGAAGCCTTGATTGTGGGGCAAGAAATGGGTGGGGACATCAGGGTACAGCAGCCCTGACTGTGGGACAGGATGCACATGGCGCAGCAGCCCTGCTCATTTGGGAAAATGGATGTAGGTAGCAGGGTGCAATAAAAGCCCTGCCTCTGGTGGCATGGGTAGCATGATGCAGTAACCCCAAATGTGGAGGCAGGGAGCATGGGACTCTAGGGCATAGCAGAACACATCAGCCCTGACTATGGTGAGAGAAACAGGGTAACATGGTGCAGCAGCTGTGATTGGGGGTGGCAAAATGCATCAGGGTGCAGCAACCAAAACTGTTCAGGCAGGAGCAGCAGTGTGCAGTAGCCCTGATTCTTCATGCAGGAGATGGGGGCAATGGTGCAGCAGCCCTGACTCTATGGGAGAAGAGAGTGGCAGCAGGGTGCAGCAGCCTTGAATGTGAGGCAGGGGACAGGGTGCTTGGTGGGGCAGGTAACAGGGGGCAGCAGATTGCAGCTGCCTCAACTGTAGGCAGGAGATGGGGGCATCAGGATACCATATACTGTTTCTTGTTATACACAAACATGATGCATTTTCAGACAGAAATCATCAAAGAACTGAAATTTATGAGTTCATATAGTACATGTGCCTGATATACCAGAGTGTGGCAGGCACCTGTTTTTTCAATCTGAGAGGAAAACAATTGTTCTTACATGAACCAATTTATTGAGGCTACATCAATGACACACTACTTCTATGAATCAACAAACTTTAGATTTATTTTATAGCTATGAAATAAACAACCCAGTGTTACATAGCTAGGAAAAAACAGAGCTGAGAGGACAGAACTCACAGCTGTGATACAGACAAGCTGATTTTTCAAATGCATACCACTTTAATTCAGCACTGAAACTCAAATGATCAGCTTTTTAGAAGAACAATATGACAGATTTTCAGCTAATTCATCTGAACACATACCAGGGACTAAGTTAGTAAAAACCTTGGACAGCAAACAATTAATTCTACAGACTGCTCTAATTAGGAAGTTAACAGCTCTTCAGTCAAGCAGGCACTTGCACAGCTGCAGCAGTAGCTTAGTCCAATATGATGTAATCACTCTCCAAGGCTCAGTCAGGACAGAAACAGCCTGACTGTTTCCAGTTAGTGCAGAACAAGTTAACACATGCTAATTTAAAGAAAACAACAAAACCAAATAACATGACATTTTCAGGAAACACTACTCGTGACACAGGGACTTGAATTCAGGCCTTTTTTTAACAATGTGTAAAATGGTTGCCATTGATCTTTAAGAATGTACTTGTGCCATAAAACAACCTTGAAAACTTTTTTGAGAGCATTAGAAAAATGGAAATTTGAAACACAAGTGAACATCTTTAAAAACAAACATGAATTTCAAGCAGTGCGCTAGCTCTTTAAAGTGCAATAAGACACTCCAGGGATGTGTGTTGTGCTGAGATAACTGTACTTCCTGGGGCTGAAGGCACTTAGCCTGTGGCTGAGCCGTGCCTCACAATGCCCCTGGGTATTCGGTTATCTCAGCATAATGCACACCCTGTCATGTCTCATTGCTTACATGGCCATTTTGTTTTTAACCACAAACCAGTAAAGTTTGGGCACCCTGGTGCCGTAAATTATATATATTTAAAAAAAAGTAAAGCTAAGTGAAGTACAGCAGCAGGATTGGGCACCAGCCTGCCATTATCAACACTTGTTGAGGGGAGATACCCATAGGGAGACTGGGCACCTGTTGTCCAGTTATGATTAAATTGGCAATGTAAATCAGGAGGGAAGGAGGGTTCAGCCACAATGCCGGGCATGTGTATTAGCACTATACAAAGGGCTCCCCTCGCTAAGCTGGGCACCCAGGACTTTGGGGTGCCCAGAAAATGGATTTCTGAGCTTATCTGGAAATAAAATACAGAATCTAGCCAAATGAGTCCCATTTAGCTAGATTCAGATGTTTATTTTTAAAAAATACATCAGTGTTTTAGAGGTTTTTAGTTAAAAAAAAAAGATGGTAGCTGTCATGACTTGTACCTTTTTCTCAAGTTATATCAATTATGTGAAAGGTAAAACACCTGTGAAAGATAAACTTATGTTTCTTATCAGAACATTCTCCTAATACCCTGCTGAGCATGCTCAGAAAAAAGCTTAAAATCCTTATAACTCTGGAGCCAATTTATATTTTTTCACAAAACCTTCAAAAGGCACTACCTTGGTACAGGCCACTTCTACCCAAAACGTTTCAGAAACAAATTCTGTACTGTCTAGGTTGTAGGTGAGAGTAAAAACAAAATGTAATAAGTATAAGAAAAAATGCAACACTTCGTTACATAGATACATAGATACTGATAGCAGATAAATGCCTTTGGCCCATCTAGTCTGCCCGATTGTACATGTCATTTTGCCTCTTCAGCTTCTCTTGAACTGGGTTGTCCCCTTCCCCCGACTGCTAGAATCCCCCAATGCCTATCTCATGCATTCTTGAATCCCTTAATCATTTCAGTCCATACCACATCCTCTGGCAGGGCTTTCCACTTATCCACCACCCTTTCTGTGAAGAAATACTTCCTCATGTTACCTCTGAACCCCCCTCCAATTTCATCCCATGACCCCTAGTCCTGGAACACCTCTTCCTCTAAAAAATAGTGTTTTCCTGCACCTTGTTCCTCCCTGTGAGGTACTTGTATGTCTCTATCATATCCACCCCCCCCCCTTCAGGGAGTACATATTCAAGTCCTTCAGCCTGTTCTTGTAGGACTTGTGATGCAAACCCTGTACCATTTTGGTTGCCCTCCTCTAAACTGTCTCTACTCTGTCTATATCCTTGTAGGTAAGGCCTCCAGAACTGGACACTGTACTCCAGGTGTGGCCTTACAAATGTCTTGTACAGTGGAATTAGGACCTCCTTTTTCCTGCTGGTGATGCCCCTGCCTATGCATCCTATTTGCTTTACCCACTGCTTTGTTGCACTGACACCCAACCTTTGGGTCATCAGAGATCATAACCCCTAGGTCGCTTTCCTGCTTGGAGCATGCTATATCTCCCCCCCCCCAGCTGATATGTTGTTCCAGGGTTTTTGTGCCCTATGTGCATTATTCTGCACTTTTTATATTAAATCTCAACTGCCACACCCTTAGAAACATAGAAACATAGACTCTGATGGCAGATAAGGACCGCTTGACCCACCTAGTCTGTCCATTTCCCTACCTAATGGATAAGCTGTAGATCTTAGTTAACCAACAGCCTACTTCCTCCTATCCCCCACTAGAATTGCCTTATGTCTGTCCCATGCATTCTTGAATTTCCCCACTATTTTTGACCCTACAACCTCCTCAGGAAGGCTGTTCCATGCATCTACAACCCTCTATGTGAAGAAATACTTCCTCACATTACCTCTGAGCCGTCCCCCCTCTATCTTCAAATTGTGCCCTCTTGTTTTTGCACATCTCTTTTTCTGAAAGGTGCTACCCTCTTGGACTTTGTTGATTCCCTTGAGGTATTTGAAAGTTGCGTAACCCTTGACCATTCCTCAAGCTTCTGCAGGTATCTTCTCATTCCATCCACTCCCTCCAGCCTGTCCACTCTATTACAGAGTTTTGTGTCATCAGCAAACAGAGAAATTCTCCTTTATATGTTATCCATAATGTCACTGACCCAGCACTGATCCCTGTGGCACTCCACTGGTCACTCTTCCCTCTGCAGAGTGACAGCCATTTATCACCACCCTCTTTGTCCTGCCATTCAGCCAATTCCCCACCCACTGCACTACTATCCTGCCCACACCCATATTGCTGAGCTTGTTTAATAGCATCCTATGGGGCACTGTTGTCGAGGCACAGGTCAGGAAGCATAGGAAAACCAGGAGCAGTTGTAAAATTTGCAACAAGAGTTTTATTATGACTAACAATAAAAATAAAATTGTTCAGTATAACTATTTACTAAGACAGAATAAACAGAGAAGAACCATCTGAGTTTTCTTCAATTTCTGTGTCTCTTTGTCTCGTGCAAGAAATTGCAGCTCTGTTTTATAAGTCCTTGCAACCCCCCCTTCTTAACAAGCATCCTGTTTTTTTTTTCCTAAAGTGTTCTTGTAAATATCAGGCAGGTGCAGCCAGAACACAATGTCACAGAACTGAGGCCCCTTCTCGACAGCTTCTGAAAAAGAGCTTAAAAACTACTCTTAGGTTAACCCCTTGAGTTCCCAATAGCTTTTTGCAATCATCTCAAACTATAATTATATACATTTTAACAGTAACACTATATAATTTCTAAACAAAGGGATCCCAATATCAGTTACATTTCCACATAATGATTTGCATATATTTTTATACCAGCAGATATGCAAGGGAGGAAAAAGACAAATAGTAAGTGAGGGTGGAGAGATAGCGAGAGGCCAAGAATTGTGAGACTGTTGGGGTGATCAAGTCCTAGATCTCATGGGAAAATTTGGTTGCGCAACCAGACAGACAAGAGACAGGAAAGGAAAGAACAGAACAGATCCCTGCATTCAAACTCTCTATAACAACTGGGACAGGATCCTATTCAACCCTGTCACATACACCCCCTCCTTAAGAGGGAACCTGTTTTATTAAACAGGTTTCCAAAACATTATATTAATTCGCTAATAATATTAGCTTCTAACTTTCAAAAATTAAGCACATGTGCAGTATCCTTTTTTTCTATAACCAACTCATACATTTTGTTTTTCAACCTTCAGAACCCTCAATTCCTGATCCATATCTTGACAGAAAATCAGCATTGCTATTCTGTTTACTAGATTTGTGTAACACCTTGAATTTAAATGGCTGTAGTGCCAGGTACCACTTTGTGATTCTGGAATTTTTATCTTTCATTTGGTTAAGCCAACAGAGAGGATTGTGATCTGTTGTAAGTACAAAGTCAGTTCCTAGCAAATAAAACTTAAGTGACTCCATGGCCCACTTTGCTGCTAAACATTTCTTTTCAATGATGGAGTACCTTTTCTCTCTGTTGTGTAATTTCCTACTTATGTATAGAATAGGATGTACTTTCTCATCTATATGCTAACTCAAGACTGCACCTAGGCCCACCTCTGATGCATCTGTTTCTCACAAAAATGGTTTCTCAAAGCCTGGGCTTCTCAAAACAGGGGTTGAACATAATGCAGCCTTAATAGCTTGAAAAACTTTGTCACACACTGGGATACATTTCACATTATTTGGATACCGTTTTTCTGTTAGTTCTGTGAGGAGAGTAGCTAACTCAGCAAAGTTGGGAACAAATCTCTGATAATAACCAGCCAGCCCTAAATATGACCTGACATGTTTTTTTTGTTTTAGGGACAGGGCTGTTAGCTACAGTTCTTATTTTAGAAATTTCTGACTTAACGTCTCCATTTCCCAACACATAGCCCAACTATCTGGTTTCCTGCATGCCCAGTTCACACTTGGCAGGATTAATAGTCAGACCTGCATTTTTGATAGCTTGGATAATTGCTTGTAGGTGTTCCAGGTGGCTTCTCCAGTCTGGACTGTACACCACAACATCATCCAGGTATGCAGCACAATAACCAGTGTGAGGGGAAAAAATTACATCCATGTACCACTGGAATGTAACTAGCACACCATGTAAACCAAATGGCATGGTGGTGAACTGATAGAATACAACAAGAGTGGCAAATGCAGTTTTGTCTATGGATTCTTTAGTTAAAGATATTTGCCAATAACCCTTGGTGAGATCGAGGGTACTGATATACTTAACACTCCCCAGTCTGTCCACTAAATCATCTATTCTGGGCATGGGATAACTGTCAAATTCTGACACTTGATTAAGTTTCCTAAAATCAAGGCAGATTCTAACATCCCCTTCTTTTTTGTTTACAATTACCATTGGAGATGACCAAGCACTCCTTGACTTTTCTATGATACCCATTTCTTTCATTTTTTGTATTTCCTTAACCACGTCAGCTCTTAACCGCTCTGGTAACCTGTATGTCTTTTGCCTAATAGGACGAGCATTCCTTGGCACTATTATGTGCTTGACCCCTTTTGCTTGGCCTGGTACTGTGGTAAAAGTACTGTTAAATGTCTTTAGCAAGTTACGAATTTCTGCGGTTTGTTCTGAGGTTAAGGAAACATTCACCTTTGCAGCATCAGCAGTTATAGTTTGTTCCAGTCTATCATAAGCTATATCAATATCTTCTTTATCAGTTTATGGTAAAACTATCAAAGCAGCTTTTGGCATTTTTTCAACCCATTCCTTAAGGAGGTTAGCATGGTATATCTTTATGGGATTTTTCCTGTCAGGGGTCTCAGTCTTGCAGTTAATGGTGCCAGTACGTCTAAGCATTTTATAAGGTCCTTGCCACCTTATTAAGAGTTTATTTTCTGTTGTGGGTAACAGTAGCAAAACGTTTTCACCTGGATCAAAAACTTTTTCTTTTACCCCATGGTCATAATATACCTTCTGCTAGTTTTGGGCCTCTTCCTGATTACTATGGGCAATTTCAACATATTTTGCCAGCTTCTTTCTTAGGGCACACATATAAGACATTATAGATTGTTTCTGAGAGTGGGATTATCTTCACACATTTCTTTTATCACATCCAGAGGCCCTCTTGGCTGCCTACCATATAGCATTTCAAATGGTGAAAACCCTGTTGATGCCTGTGGCACTTCTCTGTAAGTAAAAAGTAGGTAAGGCAGGTATTGGTCCCAATCTTTCCCTTCCCCTTTTGCAAACCTTTTTAACGTGTGTTTTAGGGTTTGGTTAAAACGCTTGACAAGACCGTCTGTCTGAGGGTGATGGGGGAGGTTCTTAGTGAAACCTAGTAGTCTGTACAGCTCCTTAAGTAATGCAGCACCAAAATTACTACCCTGATCAGTAATAATTTCTTTAGGTATGCCTACCTACTGAGAATTTTTGCAAGCTCTGCTGCCCCTTTTGAAGCTGTGGCAGTACACATTGGAACTACTTCTGGGTATCGAATAGCATAATCGCATGCTACCAGGATAAATCCATTACCTTTTTACTTTTGTCTAAAGGGCCAACCACATCCTTTGCAATTCTCTCAAAAGGCACATCTATCAAGGGTAGGGGCACCATGGGCACCTTGTGTTTTCTAGTGATTGGGGCTACTTTCTGACACTCAGTGCAGGAATTACAATAGGTAGCAACATCTTCATGAATTCCAGGCCAGCAAAATCTGTACAGCAATCTGGCAATGGTGCGATCCCTCCCTGAGTGATAGGCCATAGGACTATCATGTGCTATCTGTAACAACTCTGTTCTATACTTCTGTGGTATAATCAATTGTTCTATCTGGTCCTGTGTCTGAGGTTTAACTCAAACTCTGTACAGTAACCCATTATATTTTTTAAACATCGGTTCATCCTGTTTTGGTTTTACCCCCAGCTGCTTAAAATAACCCTGGAGAGAAACATCCTTATCTTGTTCTGAAAGAAAATCACAATCAGTGATCACTTCAGTTTCAGCATTTTCATATGTTAACCCCTTATGTCCATCAGTCATTTGCTGCCACAGTTTCTTCAGGCATCGTTTTTCTTTCCTGGATTTCCAGATCTTGGAGCTGTGCTCAAACAAGTCCAAATGAAAGTCACTAAAAGGAAAAGTGTCCCCACCGTTTGAGATTTTCTTTGCTTGAGCTGTTGGTCACCACAGCTGCTGAAACATCAGAATTCAGTTCCTCTGAGATTAACTCAGTAAATCCTGAACAGTTATTCCCAGTAATCATGGGTACAGGTAATTTAGGTACTACCCCCACTTTAATTTAGTGCAACACACCCTTAATGGTCAGAGTCACTTGAGTAGTGGGATAGTATTGAGTGTCTCCATGGATGCAGATGACACCAGTACCTGGTCCTTTTGCACAGTGTTTTCCCAGCACTTCAACATGCACTAGGGTATGTCTGTTCCTGAATCAGTGAGTCCCTTTACAGTCTTATCCCCATCTTCACATCTGTTAAGTACTTGCCCCAGTTTGCCAAGGACAAATCTTCTCCAGTGTCACTCTTCTTACGGCAATTTCTTGCAATATGATTTTGCTTATTACAGTTATAGCAAATAACAGATTTGTTACCCCATCAGAGTTCTTATCAGACTTGGAGTTTAAATGGAAAAACAGGGTCTTACTGGTGCTTGCTGTTACCTCACTGCTGTGGCATTTGTCTGGCCATTTGGTAGTCTTCAGCCAAAGAAACAGCTTTTTCCCCACTTTCTGGTTGGTGTTCCTTTACTCAAAACTGCACATCTGTAGGCAAGATGTTGATGAATTGCTCCATGGCAAATGTATCAATGATCTGTGGGACTGTTTTGCCCTCTGATTGGAGCCATTTTATCAGGAGTTCGACGAGTCAGGTGAAGGCTTATCGAGGATTGTCAACTGAGTTGTACGTCAAAGATCAAAATCTCTGCTTGTAGGTCTCTCCTGAGATGTCATACCTTTTCAGGATTTTGCTTTTCACCAGGTCATAGTTTTCTGACTGTGCAGTGTCCATATTGCTGTAGGCAAGTTGGGCTTTCTCTGTCAGGTAGGGTACCAGTCTGATTGTCCATTGCTGCTTTGGCCATTGGCAGGCTGTGGCAACTCTTTCAAAAGTTGTCAGGTATGCCTCAATATCATCCGAGGGACACAATTTTGTAAGTTTAATGGCTTTTAAGTTGCTTGTGTTTTGTTGCTCATCTGGATGTACGGCAGATCCTCTGCCTTTGATAGCTTGCAAGGCATACAGCCATCACTGCTCCTGTCACTTTATCTCTTCTCTCATCTGCTGCTTCTCTTCTCTCCTCTGCTGCTCCATCTCTTTTTGTTGTATAGCCCACCATTTGAAAAAGGCAGTCAGGCTTTCAGGTTCTGTCACTTCCTGTTCTTTTTCCATAACTTGTGCTGGTTGTACAATCTCAGCTTGGACTTCTGTCTCTGCTAGTTTGGCTGCCATTCTGGAAACCACTCCTGAACTTCCTGCTGCAGAATTCATACCCTTCTGTGTGCTTCTCTGGTACTTGGTCCAGTACCCATGCACAAAACTCTTGGCTTCAAATATGCACGGTGTAATCCCACTTAGGATGACACCATCTGTCATCGAGGCACAGGTCAGGAAGCATAGGAAAACCAGGAGCAGTTGTTTATTATGAATAACAATAAAATAAAAAAATAGAATTGTTCAATACAACTATTTACAAAGGCTGAATAAACAGAGAAAATCCATCTGAGTTTTTCTTCAGTCTCTGTGCCTCTTGCAAGAAATTGCAGCTCTGTTTTATTTTTTTTAGTTATTCATTTTTCTCCCCTTCAGCCTTGGTCTGCCTACCTCTACCACATCCCTGGCATCTCCCTTGGGTCTTCCGGCTGCCATCTCCAAGGACCTCCAGCTCCCATTCAGGTCCCGCAGCTAGTACCCCATGGCTTACCCCCCCTGCAGTGGGGTGATGGCGGGTCCCCCTACGCCCACCGCCGAGGCCAAATTTAGTGTCGCTGCATACCCTCAGCGCCGTATGCTCCTATCGGAGATGGCCATCATGCTGCCACAACCAGTGCCGAATTTTCCATGTTTTCTTCCTGGTACCCCATGATGCGTGAAACATGCAATGATGCCAGGGGACAGGGGCATGCATGCTTCCACACACACACCTTCCCAGCATCAGCTCCAGTACGTCCCCCTTGACTGCCTGTGCTACTGTGTCACCCCCAGCCACAGCCAGAGGCCACGCGAGCACAGATGGCAGCAAGCCCCCCTCCCCAGGGAAGGAGAGCAGTCCAGTGGATGCTCAATCCTTCACCCTCCCCGCCGACCCCTGATGACCTAGGCTCATTCCCGAATCCGGGTCACTGGCACAGCGTGAGGTGTGGCATCCAGTGCCTCAACCCTCAGTGCCACTGGGCTGGTAGCTCTGTTTTATAAATCCTTGCAACCCCACTTCTTAACAAGCATCCTGTTTTTTTCTAGAATGTTCTTGTAAATATCAGGCAGGGTGCAGCCAGAACACAATGTCCCAGAACTGAGGCCCCTTCTCCACAGCTTCTGAAAAAGGGCTCAAAGACTGCTCTTAGGTAAACCCCTTGAGTTCCCAATAGCTTTTTGCAATCATATCAAACTATAATTATATATATTTTCACAATAACACTATATAATTTCTAAACAAAGGGATCCCAATATCAGTTATATTTCCACATAATGATTTGCATATATTTTTATACCAGTGGATATGCAAGGGACGAAAAAGACAGAAACACCAAGTGGGGGTAGAGAGATAGCAAGAGGCAAAGAATTGCGAGACTGACGGGGTGATCAAGTCCTAGGTCTCACAGGAAAATTTGGTTGTGCAACCAGACAGATGAGAGACAGGAAAGGAAAGAACAGAACAGAAGCCTGTATTCAAACTCTCCATAACAACTGGGACAGGGTCATATTCAACCCTGTCACAGGCATAGTGTCAAAGGCCTTACTGAAGTCCAGATAGACTGGATAGTTCATTAAAAAGCAACGTTTTGTATATAAGTATATTTTGTATATATAATTGCATAAGCTGCCACCTCCAAACTTCTTATGTCTTGAGAACTTTCCTCCAAAACAATGCATTCCAGATTTTGTGCAATTTAGTTGAACACCGCGGAATTTTTTGAGGTGCAAAAATTGGGATTTCACGTCAAACACCTAACTCATGAGTAGGCACTTGGTTAAACCCCTATTTTTGCATCTTAATAGCATGTCATGCAACTGATTCATTTGAAAATTGTCAAGCTTCTAGTCAGTACCAAGATCTTTAGATTCAGTAAATTCTGTAGCAATCAGTTCAGTGGGGGCAAAGTTCTTGAAGGTTAGAAATACATAAATTCTCCAAAATTAGCACCATTTTAATTTAATAGCTCAAAAATGAATGGGATTTGAAATCTTAAACTTTCAGGTTGGATAAGGTACAGTCCAAAGGTTAAGCTTTGCTAACTGGTTTCCCCCAACTTTCACCATTTTTGAGATATTTGTAAAAATGTGTTCCATTTTTCACACATGCTGTATTGAAAATGAAAATTCTAAAGATAACTGGATTATTGCAAAGGCTTTTCTATGCTTTCATATGACAAAAATGCTTTGTGAGGTAAATAAATTAGACTTTGTAGAAATCAACAGTATGAAAGCATAGAATACAACCAGTTTTTGCACGTTGAAAACAGGATATGTAGGTGGAAGGGAGTGGGTGTGGTCATCATGTAAGCCTTAAAGGAAGAATCTCTGTTGTTTATATGAGTTTGTAAAAAAAATCTCGGGTGTTGAAAGCATAAATATTTGTATGATTTCATAAGCATACTTTTTTCACTCATGTTCATGCTTTCTTATGTTATTTGTGCTTTTGTGACAGTTTGAAATGTCAGCAAATGATTGTGCAGTAGCAGTTTTGAACTAGGTGGTTCACAGCTGTAATTTGCATGTTTGACAGCTTACATTATGTGGAGGATTCTTTTTCATGTGTTTTGTCAAAATATGGTCCTTATTTTAACTAAAAATGAAAATCTGCCCAGTTACTGTGGACAAAATTGAAAACATAATTATGCTTTTGTGAGATAGGTTTCATGACATTTAGAAATGCTTTTGTGAGTTTTTTTGCTTTCCTGAGTGTTTTTGAAAGAAATTCTTGAAAATGTTTTGATTTCATGGCTGTACTAGTTTAAGTTGCCTGTGGGCTTCTTTTTGATGTGTTCTGTCTAAAAATGGTCCTTATTTTAACTAAAAATCACAATTTGCTAAGGTACAAGTGACAAGCCCAAAAATAAGCAATTGTCAATATCAAATGTATCCATGCATGGTGTATGCGGCAGGGGTGTATTAAAGTTATGAGCCTGCATTTGCAAACTTTAATGTAGCCTCAAATTTTGTTGCTTTTCAATATTTTTATGCCAGAATTTTCAACAGAACCGATGATCATGACTGGTTGACTGCAGCAGACCCTGACTGTCCTCACTCATGAAAGTCACACCAACCGAAGTGAAGCACCTGCGGTCATGGAACCAACCTGGTCCTCGCTGTTGCACCGTGACAGTTGTGCACTACACCACCTGGGTCATGTGTTTCCCTGGTGGGAGCATGCAAAAAGCTACAGCCCTAGCAACTGGTTGTCACAGACTCTGTGGAACGTCCCTCTTCATTTTTTTTTTTACTTGCAGTTTATGCCTGCTTCCTCATATCGTCTGCTCCTTCCCTCAGAGACTCCCTAGGTGACCTACGGGGCTACACCAGGTATTTTGGGGAATGCTTCTGTGGACCAACCCCCTTCAAGGCTTGGATGACCCCTGAGTGGGGTGTGAAGGAGACCCCCATATCATCTCCCTCCAGTCAACGTCCAGTATCGGGTGGTACCATGAGCCTTCCCCCAGTCCCGGTCATGTGTGAGGCTAAGATGCCAGGACCCATGTCCAGGAGCTGATGTGGGTGTGTTTCCATGTTCCTGGTCCCTCCCCCTGTAGGCAACAGCATGCCAGGAGGTTTGAGGAGACAAGAGCATGCCAAGATGTGCCACCACTCTAGACCTTGGCCGACGTCTACCCATCCCTGCACTCTGCGATCCCAATCTGCACCTCCACCTGTGTTCACCCAGGTGGCAGTATTGCAGCAAGACCCACAGCCCACCCTCCCCAGAGAATTCTTCTCACCTCGGCTGGCTCTCCAGCAAACCTGAGCTCACTACTGAACCCAGGTCCCTCTTCAGTTTAACCTTTAGTTTCAGTTTGGGACTAAAATACAGTCTGCAGTCATAGACACTGTTGGCAGAAAAGAACCGGTTGGCCCACCCAGTGTGACCAAAGATTTCCTATCTATTTTACCTCTGTGGTCCCTAACTGGCCCCCTGGGTCCTCCCTGTTTCTGTATTATTATGCCTATATGTATGGAAGTCCATTCATGCTTGAAGCCCACCACCATTCTATCCTTCACCACTTTTGTTTTCTGGGGCATCCCCACACCCCAATGGCATGCAATTTGGTGATGGCCCAGACACTGAGCTAGCTGACAAGTGGTCACCCTTGCTGACAAGACTTCACAAACCACCAGGTGTCACTCTCTGAGTGGTGTTCTACAGCACCCTCCTCCCTTCCAGCCTCCACTCCTGTCCTGATGTCCCAGGCTCAGGCTCAAAGCCATGTTACCACTGTGTAAAGTGGGTGCCCAACCACAGGTAGATACATAATGTTTGACATTTGGACTAGTATCAAGGGAAGTGCCATCCAAGTTGGAAAAGACTAAGAGGAGATACTTGAAGGTCATCATCATGTCACTCACCACTGTACTGTACACCAGCATGTACTTGCTAAGGTCCTTCAGTATCTCCTCACAGGACTATCCATTTAACCCCTGCATCATCTTTGTTGCCCTTCACTGGACCTCTTCCACACTGTCAATGTCCTTCTGGAGGTGCAGCCTCCAGAACTGTGAACAGTACTCCAAGTAAGGGCATAGCGAGAACTGGTACAGTAGCAGCATAACATCCCTCATCCTGCTGGTGATGCCCCTCCCTATATAACAAAGTATCCTACAAGCCCTGCCC
The DNA here is from genome assembly GCA_016271365.2 of Neoceratodus forsteri. Taxonomy (NCBI): domain Eukaryota; kingdom Metazoa; phylum Chordata; order Ceratodontiformes; family Ceratodontidae; genus Neoceratodus; species Neoceratodus forsteri. The sequence goes on along the minus strand of CM028130.1, from coordinate 532,704,589 downwards.
ATGGCCTTGTCACATTGTACTCTAACCTTGAGGTCCTCCAATATAACAAAGTCCCTTTTTCTTGTCTAGTGATTGCCAACATCTTCCCCCTACCCCCACCTCCAATCTTATACTCTGATCTGGGGTTCATGTGTCCTAGGTGCATGATTCTGCACCAGTTGCCATGCCCTTGGCCACTCTTTGAGTCATCCCACATTCCTCCAAACTGTCTCTACTCTGGGTTATCTACCCTATTACATATTTTAGTGTCAATTGCACTTAGGCAGACCTTGTCTTCCAGTTCTTTTGCAATGTCTCCTACGAAAGTATTAAAGAGCACTGGTCCCAGTACAGAACCTTCTACTGGTCATCCCCCACCATCCCCATTGCATGCCATTCACTACTTTCCTCTCCCTCCAATCCTTTATACAGTTGTGCACCCAATTTACCATTTTGTCCCCCACATCCAAACTGGTCCACTTTGCAAGTAACCTCCTATGTGGTACTGTGTCAAAGACCTTGCTGAAATTCAGATAGGCCACCCCTTGGACTATCTCCTTGGTTACCCAGTCAAAAAGATTTATCGGATTTGTTTGGCATGAACTTGTGCTCCCAGGTCGCTCCTGTAAAAAAGCTTTCAGCTTAGTGTGCTATACCTGGTTAAACAACTAAATAAAAAAAAATAAAATAAATAAAAATAAAAAAAACTTCACACCCTCTGAACCCATGCTGTCTGTAGTTCTGCAGCACACTGAATTACAGGTACCAGACAAGTCTCTAGACTCCTTTAGTAGAGTCTCCATTAGTTTCTGCACCACTGACATTTAGGATAACTGACCTGTAGTTGCTGGATTCCTCCCTGCTGCAGCTCTTGTGCAGAGGGACCACGTCAGCCCTTCAAGTGTTCCAGGACCACACCCAATTCCAGGGAGCTGTTGAACATAGCTGTCAGCAGGGTAGCTGGCACTTCTTTGAGCTCCCTTAATATACTGCAGTGTACCTCATCTAGTCCCATAGCCTTATCTACTTTCAAGGCAGCAATGTCTTTCAGCTTGGCAGAAGACACCAGGAGGAAGGACTGCTGTGTGACTGGACTTCTCTGCTGGGACTGTATTCGAAGCCCTCAACCCTCCCACCCAAAGCTAGTTCTACTTTTATAGGCAAAGGATTTGACTGACAACAGGAACTTCTGTTTGGGAGCGGGAAGTGAATGATCACAGAGACACCAAAGACCCACCATCCTAGAAGGGCAAGAGTAGCTCTCCGGCCCCCTCTAGCTGCTGGAGGTCTGCCTCTGAGCAAGTAAGGGGTCTACTGAGAAATATTGGATATTCTTTTCTCAGAACAGGACAATAAGGAGCTTAAAGGGCACACAGGTATAAAATAAGGAGAGAGAAGAAAAAACAGAGGAAAGAGTAAGGATTGCAAACAGTTAAGTGGTCAGAAATAAGACATGATGGGAGTGGTGCAGTGCAGTGGCTGTGGAGCAGCAGTCTTCTGGGAGACGTTCTGGAGGATGCAGTGTTGTCCCATCTGCAGGCACCTCTCTGGGCTAAGGGAGGAGGTTGCTCATCTCCAGGCTGAGTTGGCCAGGATTTGTGGGATCTCCTCTTCCATCCAGGGACCACCAGTGCCACTGCCGTTGCCTCAGAGGTTGCCAAGAAAGAGGAGCGGTTGGACCACAGTGGGCTCAGGGAGGGTGAGGGTGGTGGAACAGAGGTGCATCCCTCCAGTTGTACCTCTCCATGATTCCTATGCCATTCTGGCAAAGTGTGGTTCCTCTATGGAAGCACCCACAGTGGAGACCAAGGAGGATGCTGGGAACCTCCACAAAGGAGACCCACAGGAGGGTGGCAGGGGACCCCCACATGGGAAGGAAACAACTCCTGGTGGGGGACTCCATCATTAGGAAGGTAGAACTGGGGGAGGAAGGGGAGAGGGAGGTAAGGTGCCTGCCTGGCGCCATGGCTTGGAGGGACAGGGAGCGAATCCTCAGGATTGCCAGAGCATCTGCACCGGGGAGGGAGCTGGATGTCATTGTCCACCTAGGGACAAATGACCTGGCTAAGAAATGGATTAGAGAAGTGCAGGAAGAGTTTGTGGAATTGGGGAGGGGCCTTAGACAAGTAGCATGCACGGTAACCTTCTCGGAGGTGCTGCCCATCTATGGTGTAGGAAAGGCTAGGGTGTTCCACACCATGGGATTCAATCAGTGGTTGAAAAGCTGGTGTGGAGCTCAGGGATTTGGCTTCATTGGGGACTGGGGTCCACCTGGAGTGATGCAAGCCTATACTGGCATGATGGGCTGCATCTGTCCAGGAGGGGAACCAGGATCCTAGGTGATAGGTTTAAATGCTTCATTGGCAAGCATTTAAACTAGTCAAGGGGAGAGACATTGGAAAGGAGCAGGGAAATCCTAGTCCCCCCAAAAAAGTCTTGGTAGTAAGTGCAGTAAACACCAACAGAGAGATGTCAATAGGGAGAAGTGCTGGGATAAATGGAGAAAGTGACAAACACAATAAGAACAAGGATGGGTCAAAAGGTAACTATCAAGAAATGGAGGTATGAGTACCAATGCCCGTGAGTTCTGGGCACACGCCCTGAGCTGGTGGGCCTTGATGAAGAGGAGTTTGAGTGTGGGCAGATGAACACATTGAATCGCGGATTTTGATAGATTGCATTGGGAAGAGTGATAGTCAAAGGAAGGATAAAGCAACTGAACAAAAGAGAACAAGCAGGAGAGGAGGCACTGGGGCTCACCTGAGACTGAAAAGGGCACCACAATCTGCACAGGGGTTGTGTACAGACCCCATGTCAGGGGAGGAATGGACAAGGATATGATGGAGCATTCTTAGGATGGCAGAGAAAGGGAGATACTGTTGATGGGGAGACCTGAATATGTTAGATGTTAACTGGAGCACATTTGCTGCAGCCACTTCCAAGACAGAGCCATTCTTGATGCCCTACAGGTAGCAGTGCCTCAGACAGCTTAGTTTGGAATCCATTCTCGTGAGGAGCAATTTAGACCTTGTATTCTCAAATGGGGGCAGTGAGAGGATCTCAGATCTAGAAGTGGGTTGCCATCTGAGAACAAGTGACCATCAAACAGTGTGGTTCATTCAAACTCAGCTACAGAGTCAAGTTCATGCAAAAGTGAGGGTACTGTACTTCAGGAGTGTTGACTTTGGCAAGATGGGAGGTTTCGAAAAGCACTAGCAAACAGGATAGAAGGAGGTGTGGAGCAACAATGGGAATCATCAAAACTGCCATCACAGAGGCAACAGCCTTTGTGTGAAGCAAACAAATCAAAATGAAAGAAAAGCCACTATGGTTCTCAAAAGGGTGACTGTGAAAGTCAGAAAAAAGATAGCATTCGGAAGTATAAGGCACAGAAGGAGCAGGACAGAGAGCTGTACCATTTAAGGCAGAAGGAAGCAGGGAGGGAAGTCAGAATAGCAAAAGGCCAAAACTGAGGAAAAGATAGCCAACTCAGTTAGAAGGGGATAAAACCTTTTATAGGTACATCAGCGAGCGTGAAAGACAAAGGGAGGATAGTGAGGCTGAATAGAATGAGCGATTGGGTGGGCAGAGGGGCAGTAAAAAGCAGGGATATTGAACGAATATTTCTGCTCAGTATTCATAAAAGAGGAGGGAAGTGCCTAATCCAATTAACAAAAGCACTCTTGATGGGGGTCAATCCCAGTCCTTTCGCAGAAGAAAGGTTCTGCAAGAACTCCTAAAACTGAAAGGTGGACAAAAGCAATGGGGCCTGATGGAATTCACCCCAGAATTCTAAAAGAATTAAAGGGGAACTAGTGAAACCACTGGCTACTGTTTTTAATAAATCATGGGAGGATGGTGTGGTACCCAAGGACTGGAGGAAGGTGGATGTGATTCCCCTTCATAAAAGTGGGACCAAGACAGAGGCAGGAAACTACAGACCTGTCAGTTTGACCTCTGTGGTAGGGAAAGTGATGGAGTCACTTCTGAAGGAAAGAATTGTTGAGTACCTAGAGGCCAGTGGGGCACAGGACCCAAGGCAGCATGGGTTCACAGTGGGAAGGTCATGTCAGACGAATCTAATAGATTTCTTTGACTGGGTGACCAAAGTAGTAGACCAGGGAGGGCTGTGGACATGGTCTACCTAGACTTCAGCAAGGCATTTGACACAGTCCACACAAAAGATTAATAGTCAAATTAACCAGCCTGGGAGTGGGTCCAGGGTGGTAGCCTGGGTAAAACATTGGCTGGACAACGGGACACAGAAGGTAATAATAAATGGAGTCCACTCTTTAGAAAGAGGGGTTGCTAGTGGGGTACCGCATGGTTCAGTACTAGGTCCAATCCTTTTTAATGTCTTCATAAGTGACATTGCAGAGGGACTGGAAGGAAAAGTATGCCTCTTTGCAGATGACACAAAGATCTGCAACAGGGTTGATAAACAAGGAGGCGTGGAAAGGATGAGAAGGGACTTGGGAAGGTTGGGGGTATGGTCAGAAGTATGGCAGTTTGTATTCAATGCAAAGAAGTGCAAAATAATGCACCTGGGAAACAAGAACCCAGGGGAAGAATACACAATGGGGGGGTTAGTAACAACAACAAAAAAGGAAAGGGACCTGGGGGTAATCATATCAGATGACCTTAAGGTTAGCAAGCAATGTGTGAAGGCAGTAGGGAGTGCTGGGGGTATACTGGGATGCATAGGGAGAGGCATCACCAGCAGAAAACAGGAAGTTACATAGATACATAGATACATAGACAGTGTCGGCAGATAAGGGCCTATGGCCCACCTAGTCTGCCCATTTGAGCTTGTAAGTTCAGTTTGTTTTCCTAGAAGTCCATTTCCCCTTACCCCTGACCTCTAGAATTCTTTATGTCTATCCCATGCATTCTTAAATCCCGTGATTGTTTCAGCCCCACCACTTCCTCTGGCAGGGTGTTCCACTTGTCCACCACCCGTTCTGTGAAGAAATTCTTTCTCATGTTTCCTCTGAATCGTCCTCCCTCCAACTTATCCATGCCCTCCAGTCCTGGAAACATCTTTTCGCTTAAAATAGTGTTTTCCTGCCCTGTTCCTCCCTATAAGATACTTGTGTCTTTATCATATCCCTCTCTCCTCCTCTCCTCCAGGGAGTACATGTTCAGTTCCTTCAACCTGTCTTCATAGGACTTGTGATGCAACCCATGCACCATCTTTGTTGCCCTCCTCTGAACCTTCTCTACCCTGTCTATGTCCTTACGTAGGTATGGTCTCCAGAACTGTACACTGTACTCCAGGTGGGGCCTCACTAGTGTCTTGTATAGCGGAATTATGACCTCCTTTTCCTGCTGGTGATGCCCCTGCCTATACATCCCAGCATCCTATTTGCTTTACCTGATGCCTTGTCACACTGTTTCCTACCTTGAGGTCATCAGAGATGACAACCCCAAGATCCCTTTCCTGCTTGGTGCATGCTATATCCTCACCCCCAACTGATATATTGTGCCAGGGTTTTTTGCCCCATATGCATTATCTTGCACTTCTTTGCATTGAATTTCAACTGCCAAACCCTTGACCATTCTTCAAGTTTCTGAGGTCCTTTCATTCTGTCTACACCCTCTGGTGTGTCTACTCTGTTACAGAGCTTTGTGTCATCAGCGAACAGTGAAATTCTGCCTTCTATATCCTGTGCAATGTCACTGATGAAGATGTTGAATAGGACCGGTCCCAGCACTGATCCCTGTGGTACCCCACTGGTCACTCTTCCCTCTGTGGAGTGACAGCCATTTACCACCACCCTCTGTGTCCTGCCACCCAGCCAGTTACCACCCACCACACTACTGTCCTGCCCACACCCATATTCCCCAGTTTGTGTAATAGTCTTCTATGTGGCACAGTGTCAAAGGCCTTGCTGAAGTCCAGATAGGCCATGTCCACTGCCCTCCCTGATCCACCTCCCTAGTCACCCAGTCAAAAATTCAATGAGGTTGGTCTGACATGGACCTCCCCTGGTGAAACCATGCTGCCTTGGGTCCTGTAGTCCATTGACAACCAGATGTTCCACCATCTCTCTCCTTCAGTGGTGCTTCCATGATCTTTCCCACTCACCGAGGTGAGGCTGACTGGTCTGTAGTTCCCTGCTTCCTCTTTGTTCCCACTTTTGTATAGGGACTACATCTGCTGTCCTCCAGTCTTTGGGTACCTCCCTGTTTCCAGTGATTGGCTGAACAGGATAGCCAGAGGTTCAGCCACCACCTCTCTTAGTTCTTTAAGGACCCTGGTGCACTCCATCTGGCCCATTGCTTTATCAGCTCTTATTACTTCCAGTTCCTTCAGGACCCTTTCTCGTGTAAAGGACTTGTGTCCATTTCTGCACCATTCTCACCCCTTGTACTCCCTTCAGACCCATTACCCCCCTCTTCCTTAGTAAAGACTGAGCAGAAATACCTGTTCAATATGTCAGCTTTACTGTTGTCATCCTCCACGCAGCTCCCATCCTCCCCCTTCAGTCTCACTATCCCTCACTTTGTCCTTCTTTTTTCACTTATGTACCTGTAAAAGGTTTTGTTCCCTTTAACCACTGATTTTGCAATGTGTTCTTCTGTCTGAGCTTTGGCTTCCCTTACTGACTTCCCTGCCTCCCTTTGTTTCTCCTGGTACTTCTCCCTATCCCCTTCTGCCTGTGTCTTTTGTATTGCCTGAATGCAATCTTTTGCTTTCACTTTCTTTGCTACCTCTTTGGAAAACCATAATGGTCTCCTCTTTCTTTTCTTCTTGCTAACCTGCTTAATGCATAATTCTGTTGTTCTTATAATCCCCATTTTAAATACTGCCCACTGTTCCTCAATCCCTGATTCTGTCCCATTCCCTAATGCCTCTTTCAAGCATCTCCCATTTTCCCAAAGTCTGCCCCCTAAAATCCAGGATACATGTTTTTTGTGTGGTTTGGTTCTGCTCTTTCTGTGATTTCAAACCACAATGACTGGTGGTCACTGTTACCCAGGTGCTCCCCACTGTTACCCCATCACACTGTCCCTGTTTGTGAGCACAAGGTCCAGTATTGCCTTCTGCCGAGTTGGTTCCATGACCAGTTGCTTGAGGAAGGCACCTGAAGGAGTCCAGGATAAATCTGCTCCTAGTTGATGCTGCTGCTGGGATGCTCCAGTCCACGTCTGGTATATTGAAGTCTCCAACCAGTACTACCTCACCCTTGTCTGCCATTCTTTGGATGGCTAGCATCAACTCCCTATCTGTTTCTTCCTCCTGGGCTGGTGGTCTATAGACCACACCTGTGGGATGGCTGGCCCCATTTTCCTTTCCAGCTTAACCTGAGTATCTCTCCCCATTTTGTTCCTCCTGGATCTGTGTGGCCCTTATGTCATTTTTCACATACAGTGCCACTCCTCCTCCCTTCCTGCCTGCTCTGTCTCTTCTGAATATGTTGTAGCCAGGTATGGCCATCTCCCAGTCATGGTTATCATTACACCAGGTTTCAGTGATGGCCACAATGTCCAGGTCTGACTGTACCATGACAGCCTCCAGATCTTCCATCTTGTTGCTAAGCCCACTGTCATCCAAGTGCTCCTCGTTCTCGGCATCCTTTGAGGCAGCTGCATTGGACTGGGTGGTTCCTGGACAGGGGTGATGGTACTCCTGACCTCCCTAGACTGCTTCACTGTTCTACTCCAGCCCCTTCCTTGGTTGTCATTTATCCCTGGTTCTCCTTGCTGTCTGCCCTTCTGCTGAATTTTGCCCCTTTTCTGCTTATCCACCTTTTGGACACTAATCTCCATCTTGCACACTGCTTTGCAGAGATAGCCACTCCCTCTGGTTCACTGGTTCCATTACTAGCTGTGAGGGGTGAGCAAGTAGGTATCATCCTTGCTGGCTCACCCACCCCTTTGCTAGTTTAAATGCTTGTCAATGTAGCATTTAAACTTATCATTGAGTGCTTGATTCCCTCCAGGATGGATGCAGGCCATCAGGCTTGAACAAACCTCCATCCCTCCAGATGGGTCCCCAGTCACCAATGAATCAAACCCTTCCTCACAGCACCAGTTCTTCAACCATGAGTTAAAGTTCCTGGTGCATGCACTCTATGCTCTCCTTGCCTCTCACAGGCAGTACTTCTGAGAAAGTGACAGAAGTAGCTACTGTTTGAGACCCTCCCCAGTTTCCTAAACTCTTCCTGAACTTCCTTTGGCTCCCCATTTGCCAAGTCATTAGTACTTAGGTGGATAATGACATCCAGCTCACCCTCCTGTCTTGCCTTCCCAGTGATCCCAGTATCTTCCTTCCATCCCTCCATGCCGTGGCACCTGGTGAGCACCTCACCTCCCTGTCCTCCCCTCCTGTGTTCCTAGCTGGATCCCTCTTATGATGGAGTCCCCACCAGGATTCGCTTCCTCCTCCTCTGGGGTCCACTGCTTTCCCACTGAGGTCACCTCCTTGCCTAACCTCCACATCCTTTCCTTCCACTTCCCTGGGTACCTCTATTTGGTTGTCCTCATTTGCCAGTGTGGCATATGAGTTCTTGAGAGAATAGGATCTGGGATGTGCCTCTGCCTGACTGCTCCTAACCCTCCCTGAGCCCACTGTCATCCAAGTGCTCCGTTCTCGGCATCCTTTGAGGCAGCTGCATTGGACTGGGTGGTTCCTGGACAGGGTGATGGTACTCTGACCCAGTTTACTTCGCTCTGAGTCTGGCTACCTCATCCCGTAGTCCCAAGAGATGCATGCAGATAGGGCAGCACCTCAGTGTCCAGAAGGTCTGCCTGAGTATGGCTGCTCCACAGCCACTGCATTGCACCACCTCCCCACATTATACTGCAATTCCACTACTTATCTGCTACTGAAGCTCTCTTAGTTCTCTTTATTTATTTACAGTACTAAAATCCTGTAACTGATCCTCAGATATATATTTTTTAAGGAAAAAGAAACCAATAAATAAATAAATGAGTCAAAAACTTGTCGTGTTGAGGGTGGTCTTCTTCCCTTATGCCCCTCCTACTTCACACCCTGTGTTTAGCTCCTGTCAATCAGATTTATCAGGGCATATAATTAAGAGTTGGGGGAAGCTGGGGGGTGGGGGGCGAAAATTGCAGCAATTAAAGACAGCACAGAATTACACCACCACTATTTTTAAATTTTCAACAGCCCAAAAACAATTATAAGTAAAGACAACACAGAAAGAAAGTATAGTGTCACTACAAGCCTACAATTTAAGTTTAAAGGAAAAATACCAGTTACCAGTTACTCTGAAGCACTGAATTGAATATGTTTCCTTCCTTCACCTTCTGGCTTCTTCTGAGAAGATGAACTTCTGTTTGCTGCTTTAACTGTTGTTATCCCTCTGTACAGACAATTGGTGAGACCCCATCTGGAGTACTGTGTCCAGTTCTGGAGACCCCATCTCCGCAAGGACATAGACAGGATAGAGGCAGTCCAGAGGAGGGCAACTAAAATGGTGCAGGGTCTGCAAGAGAAGCCATACGAGGAGAGTCTAAAGGAGCTTAATATGTATACCATTGAGGAAAGAAGGGAGAGGGGGGACATGATAGAAACTTTTAAGTACCTCGGTGGAATCAACAAAGTCCAAGAGGGTAGCATCTTTCTGAAAAGAGACTTGCAAGAACAAGGGGCACAATTTAAAGATAGAAGAGGGAGGTTCAGGGGCAATGTGAGGAAGTATTATTTCACAGAGAGGGTAGTTGATGCATGGAACAGCCTTCCTGAGGAGGTGGTGGGTCTAAAACTATGGGAGAATTCAAAAATGTATGGGACAGACATAAGGCAATTCTTGTGGGGATTAGGAAGAAATAGGCTGTTGGTTAACTAGGATCTGCGGCCTATCCTGTAGGTAGGGAAATGGGCAGACTAGATGGGCCAAGCGGTCCTTATCTGCCATCAAAGTCTATGTTTCTATGTTTCTAACACCTACTTAGACAAGCATTTGTCAATGCCAAACATTTGATGCTTGTTAAACATTTTTTTTGTTTTTAATGTTTTGACCCCAACTTTTGAAGAGACTTGTTTTAGGATTCGCTTTATAGGCATGACATGTGCCATTTATAGTATAGTGGCAAAAATGTCATTTCTCACCAGAGGTGTGAAAACACACCTCAAGCTGGATTGTAAAACATTGCACATGTCATGGTTATGAGGTGATGTGCAACAATTTCTATATTGAAAGTTTTGAGTCAAAATATTAAAAATTGCCAAAGTTACGAGCCTGCGTTCATAAATTCCAACATAGGCTCATAACTTTGTTGTTTTTTTAACATTTTTGCCCCACATTATCAACATAGCCTTCTTATGACCCTACCTCATTAACAAGTGCAGAGAAAATGTTCAACTCCTGCCTGAAAGGTGATTTCCTGCAGCAACTGCAAAATCACCTTTCGGGATGGGAAAACATATTTTGGCCAGGATTTGAAAAATGTCAGCTGTCACATTCATGAGGTGCTGTGAAGAAATGGTTATTTTGAAAATTCTGGGACAAAATATAGAAAATTACCAAAGTTATGAGCTTGCATTTGTAAATTCCAACGTAGGCTCGCAACTGTAGTTTTGTAATATTTTTACACCAGATTTTCAACATAGCCTTCTTATTTATTTATTTCATTTTTGTTGATGGGGTAAGTGCACTAGACAAACCCTGCCTATTTTCAGGCACGACCCAGGGGAGGGGGATACAGATGAATGCCAACTGATCTTGAATCAGATTAAGCTGTTGGTGATATTTTTAGTGAATGAGGGAAATTTGGCCAGGATACCGGAAAATTCCCCTACTCTTTTCGATAAGTGCCATGCGATCTTTAACATCCACCTGAACTACCACCAATCCAGGCAGATGGGACCTCGGTTTAACATCTTATCCAAAAGACGGCACCTCAGAAGTGCAGCACCCCTCTCATGCTGCACTACAGTGTCAGCACTGGGATACTAACCCAAGTGCCAGATGTGGGAACTGAACCCACAGCCCTCTGATCTCCTGGCCTCAGAGGCGAGTGTGCTATCTACTGAGCCACTGACACTTATGACCCCACCTCATGCACAATTGTGGAGAAAATTTTCAATACCTGCCCAAATGGTGATTTAATGCAGTGACCGTGAAATAACCTTTCAAGATGCAAAAACACATTTTGGCAATGATTTGAAAAATGGTATCTGTCACATTCATGAGGTGCAGTGAAGAAATGGCTTTGGTGAAAGTCTGGGGTTAAAATAATGAAAATCACCAAAGTTCTGAGGTTGTATTCGTAAATTCTAACATAGGTTCATAAGTGTGTTGTTTTTTAAAATTTTGCCCCAAATGTGCACTATAGCCTTCTTGTGACCCCACCTCATGAAAAATAGTGGAGAAAATGTTCAACTCCAGCCCAAAAGGTGATTTCGCACAGCGACTGCGAAATCACCTTAAGGGATACGAAAACAAATTTTGGCCAAGATTTGAAAAATGACAGCTGTCACATTTAAAAGATACTGTGAAGAAATGGCTATTTTGAAAATTTTGGGGGAAAATATTGAAAATTACCAACATTTTGAGCCTGTGTTCTCAAACGTCAATGTAGGCTCATAACTATTGTTTTTAAATATTTTTATGCCAAATTTTCAACATAGCCTTCTAGGACCCCACTTCATGAACAATGGTGGAGAAAATGTTTAACTCCTGCCCAAAAGGTGATTTTGCTCAGCGACTGTGAAATCACCTTAAGGGATACAAAAACACATTGGGCCAGATATTCAGACTGCACCTAAAAAGCGCGCAATAGCAGGAGCAAAGCCAATCTATTAGCCCATGCGCATGAGGCGTGATATTCAAAAGCGGAGCAGGCCAAATTGCGCCTACAGCCAACGACTGAATATCGCACCACCTGTGCCATAGCACAACTAGGGAGGGGAAGCTGAGCAGATCTGATGCACCATAGTGCAACAAGGGATGTTCAGCTGAGCAGTCCAGAGGCGCCATAGCGCAACCAGGGAGCATACCTCTCAACCTCCTGCCTCGTAAATCAGGGACAAGGCTTAAAAAAATCAGGGACAAAGGACAAAAATCAGGGACACTTCTTTAAAATTGGAAATATCCACTCAGGAAGCCGGTAGAATAAAGGGCTTAGTGTAAAATGCATTTTCTAAGGAAGAACAAGTCTGTAACTTTAATGTTTGACATTATTTTATGCTTATAACCCCTGCTGTTTGGTCACAAAAACACAATTTTTAGGAGGGACAGAGTAAAATTTTGAGGCAAAATCAGGGACGTCCCTGAAAATCAGGGACAGTTAAAAGGTATGCCAGGGAGCCCCCCAGCTGCAGAGCATTGTAACTGCACAATCAGGGAGGTAGGGTCCCACCACCCATGCCACAGATGGGCACAGGAACACACAGCAGAACAGACATTGTCCCCCCACACCCTAAGCACAGCACAACTGGGGGAGGGCTGGAATAACCACTGGCCCATGGAGACCAGTAACCAACCCATAGCGTGGCCATGGTGCCCCATCACACCTACCGGCAAGCTGTGACTGGCACACAAGGAGAGCAGACCACCCCGTGCCACACCATCCCCCCCAGTGCAGAGCTCACCCTGCACTGTGACCCCCAGACACCCGCCCATGAGCAGTGACCACCACTGCAGGAAACCCCATGCATGCCACCACCCCCACTGTGTCAATGCAACCCTGTGCACCACAGAACCATGCAAGCCAGCCCCACTCAGAGCACCCATCGGTGGAGTTTGCAGCACTACTGACAATGCAACAGCGACGAACCGTTGCCACCATGCACAGTCCCCCTGTCGTACTGCTGAGAGACTGACCATGCAACGGCACAAGAGGTACCCCACATGGGACAGGGCGTGCCCTTGACACCACCACCAGTGGTACAGTGCCCTGCACAGTATTCCAGTAACACACACCGACCCACCACTGGCCACAACAGCCAGCACAGACACCCACAGTGGTGCGTGGAAGCATGCACTACACCGGATGCCACACAGGGTATGGACAGACACCCACCCATACCCAAGGGCACACCAATAGAGGGACGCAGTGGTGGGGCAACCAAGACCCCATTGTGGGCCCATGTAAGCTGTGTACACACAACCCGCAGTCCTCCATGGCACTGGAGTGCCAGCCACCCTGCGCAGGCACTGTGGACCTGTACACCACCAGTAGTCACCCGGAGCACAAGCCACAGACAGTGGGGTACTTCCCCTGCAACACACACAAGGCACAGCATGAAAGTGGGACAATGACTGTGGTGCCTACAATTCCACCCAAGCCAGGTATGCACCACATCAGTGACAGGGGCAACCCAGCAAAGTGACGGGTACAGTGGCCGCCCTGCAGGGACTACCACCACTGACATGCCAGCGGACCATGCAGGTCACAGACATGCATGTGTGTCAGCTGCACAGGCAATGGATGGGCCGATGGGTGTGCCATGGACACAGAGCACACACCATGGACCACTGCACACAGTCATCCAGTGCACAGGGAACAACACACACACCACAGACACTGACTGATAGCTACCCCCACACCATAGTCACCTCCACACGGACACACACACATACCCATTACTGCACCACCCCTGATGCCATGCACACCACTGCAGCAGAGCACTTATAGCCCGCTGCAAATCAGAGACCACCACAGTATTCATATCAAAATCAAATGTATTGAAAAATATAACAGTCAACTATGTACAAGAATAAAAACCATATACAAGCTTGGGGGGGGCCACAAACAAGGTGGGAGTGGGTAGGGGGAAGGGGTGGACAAATGGGATGGGATAGAAGGGGTGTGAGGGTGGGTCTAGGGGGGTAGGGGAAGTCAGGGGCCGAGGGACTCCTATCAGGACCGCCGCTCAGGACTCCGTGGCCTCTGGCCTCTGTGCCTCCTCAGCACCCCTGTTGTGTCCAGCCTCCTCAGTATGTCCAGGGACTCACAGGCCAGCTGTAGGATCTCCCTCAAGGTGTCCTGAATGTCCCTGAGATGGCGGGTACCTAGGACAAGGGAGAACAGTCAATAGGTGTGAATGCATAACCCCATACAGCCTGCCCACTGTACATGGCATACGGCCATGGGACATACCACTGTGATGGTGTGTGACCACCCACAGTGATCACGTCCATAGGATCTGCCCATCCAGGCACATACAGCCATGCAGAATGCTGCACACGCCCACCGGCCAAGTCACGCACAGCACCACCATGGCCGTTTAGAGACATGGCTATGTGGCAAAGGCAGTGGCACAGCCATGCACCTGGTGCACGCATGGACCACCAGTGACGCACACCCAGACATGCATTGCCACTGGACAGTGTTGACTGTAACAAGTTGCATGCATGGCAGTGGTGTCGATGAATGGTGGCCATGCCCTGCTTCCCACCCTGTCACACAGCATGCAATAGTAATCATGGATGTATGGCACTCACCCTCATTGGGCCAGTCAGGTGGGCGGTGATGGCCCTCGCCCCACCTGGCTGCACTCTCCTCCCCCCTCCGCCACTCTGCCCGCAATCTGCGGAGTTCATCCAGGCCTGTGGGGAAAAAAAGGAGAGAAGAACATCAGTACATTCCCAAAGCAATGTCCCCCTGCCCCAAGGTGTGTGCCCTCCCACCCAGCCAGACCCACCCACCCCACACCCTGTGAACACCGCAACGCCAACCCCATATGGTCCCTCCCTATATGCTGGACACATACAACACTGTGACCCATATGGACGATAAAAATGTGTTGATGGAACCCCCTACCTGGACATGGCACCGTGCCTCTCCTGGCACATGGCCACAGTCGGGCCAGTAGTTCCGGCTCCCTCCTCCGCAGGTCACCATAGCAGTGCCTGCACTGCTCTGCACTCTGCCCCGGTATGGTGGCCTCTTCCAGGGCAGTGGCTACCTCCTGCCACACCTGGGTCCTGACCCTGTCCGGGGAGCCTCCCCAAAGAGAGGCCCATGGTGTGGCTCCACAATTGCCACCAGATTAGCGAGCTCAATTGCTGTCCACTGTGCTGCCCATCTGCGCGCCATCTTAGCAGCTATAGTAGGCAATATGATGCTCTGCAGCGCAGCTCCCCACGTGCAGATGCTGTGCGGTACAGCACTGCCATTCCCTGTCACGCTGTTACTGAACAGCATGATAGAGGTGCACCCATGCCTGATGCATGGCGCCTAGGGGGCAAAGGTCGGGCACAGGGTCAAGGGTCTCTGGCACATGGCCACGCACAGCACCATCGGATGACAATGTGTGTAGTGCGATTGGCTGCCTGTGTGCCAGCGCCATAGCGGACTACCGAGCAGTTGGGCCATTGCGCCTATGATGGCCCAGTGCCACAGCGCCATGTAGGGACCATCGCTATAGCACCACTGGCACAATGGTGGCCATGCCCTGCATTGCCTACCATGCACAGCATGGCATCAGCATGGCAGACGCCTGCGTCAGCAACCCGGGCATGCGCAGTGAGGTGTACTACGCATGTCACAGGACTGCGCCATTGGCTCAGCACATTCAACACAATTGCGCAAAGCGCAACAGCATGATATTCAGATGTCATATGCAAATCATCTAATCAGCCATTCAATGGCGCAGCACTGCAATTTCCATCTACATAAAGTTGCTCCTCGCCTCATTTGCATGGATTGCGCTATAAACGTACGACAATGTGCTGCAGTGGCCATAGTCGGTTACTGCAGTTTATTGGTGAGTTGCATGCTGTTTGGGAGTGTGGACTGTGGATTCAGAGACATGCATGGGACTGCGCAGTCACAGGTAACAACTGCCATTTTTACAGGCTACATAATGATCGAGTAGGTTATTGGAGAGGAGGAAAACAGTTGTGGGAGGAGGAGGAGGAGGCCGAACTTTACAAAAGCTGAAACCGAGGCCCTGTTTGAGGCCTACCTGAATCAGGATCCACTTCTCAGTGGACGGTGGGGAACCCCGCAAACCTGTGTTGCTGCATGGGAGGAGGTGGCACGTGCCATGAACCTGCATGGCAGCCACCAGCGCTCCGTGCAGGAGTGTAAGAAGAAGATGGGCACAGACAGGAGGAGGGTAAAGGAGAAGGTGGCTACCATCAGGGCAGCACGTGCTGCAACAGGTGGGGGACAGCCAGAGGTGGTACATCTGACCCAATGGAGGACAGGCTTGCTGGAAGCATGCAGCGCAGTGCCATTGAGGGTGTTCTGGGTGGTGGCTTCCAGATGGGTGGTGGCCCATCACTGCATGGTAAGTCATGGTCTGTCTATGGAGGGGGGCAGGGTAGGTCACACGCAGTAACTCGACTTTGCTTTCCTTTACAGATCCTGAGCATCTGCATGGGTCAGCAGTGGTGGGCCTGTCCACTGCGGACAGTCGGATAGAGTCGGAGGTGGGACCATCCACCTCCACAGGTATATGTGGATCATTGCGACAGTGGGGCCACCTGGCTCTCCACACTGATGTCATTGTAACAGGTGTGGAGGAAGCCCTGCCTGTGTCCCAGCATGCTGGGGCAGAGTCCGGCAATAGTGATGATGCCCGTCATGGGCAGTGACACGTGTGTGCCATGGGATGGCCACACAGCAGGGCAATTTGCACCCATGGCTGTGGGTGGTGCCACCGTGGAGGCCTGCGTGTCAGCACAGTCCCAGGCTGTGCCTGTCAGCACCAGTGGGCAGCACTGGTGTCTGTTCAGGACAGTGGGACTGTTGCGGCCACTGCGGTGGCACCACTGAGCCTTGGGTGCGTGCAGCAGCCAGAGGGGCAGCATCAGCAGTCACCCAATGGGCTTGGGGGTACAGGGTTCAGCAGTGGTGTCTGTGCACCACCTGTGGACATGCCCAGACCTGATCCTGGAGGGCAGCACCCACCCTCAAGGGGTGCTGAACACCGGGGCCTTGCACACCCTGAGGGACAGGATGCTGAGGAGGCTGATGACCTCTTAGACGAGCACACCCGCCTATGTGAGCATCGGTCCAGCAGCAGATGTGGCTTGCGACATCTGTGGATGCACTGCGTGTGGCTCTGGAGTGGGCAGAGGAGTGTCGCAGCAGGGACACCGCACTGATCCTGGCAGGGATGGCCCATTTGCGGGAGGATGTGACCGCTGCCATTGACAGGCATGCACAGGCATTCATTGCTGTCATGGCCACAATGGGCTCACAGTCAGGTGCCCATGCATTGCGGACACCATGGAGTGCACTATCCACCCTCCATTCCCGGCATCATGCGACTCCTACCCTGTCGACGCCGGGTTCAGCTGTGGGCATCCCAAGCACTCCTGGTGCAGGCATGTTCAGTGTGTTGCAGACCCCTGCACGAGCACAGTCGCGTTCATGCAGTGGAACTCCTGGGGGACCATCGGTGCCACCCCATGAGGCCAGTGGTCAGCCTGCCAGTGCTGGCAGGTCTCAGTGGGGCTGTCCACACATCCGTGGTGGCCATGGCACTGTGTCGTGTGACTGACCTGTCTCCCAGCGTGGCTACTGTCTGGTGCTGCCCTGTGTGCATTGTGTGCATCAGTGGGCAGTGCACGGGTGGGTACCCGGCCCTGCACGCGGACACACAGTCCACCTGCACACCCTCCCGGCTGCTGTCTGCAGTTGCGTGTGCATGATGATGCCTGCATTGCGCTGTACACCAATGTGCAATGGTGCTCAGCATCTGACACACGCACATGGACAGGCAGTGGGCGTGGTGGCCTGTGGACATGTGTGTTGCTAGGGTGTGCATTCTGGGTCGGTCTGCCTTCTGCCCTCTGTGCACATTTGTTGCATTGTGTGTGAGCGTGTGTGTGTGTGTCCTTCGGCATGGCATGTTAATCCTCACCCATCCCTGGTTGTGTGTGTGCCTCTGTGCCCTGCCACTTCCCTTGACGGCATGCACCCCCGGTGTGTGTCCATGCGTGTTTGTGGGTTGTGCCTTGGCCACTGGTGGTTGCACATGGCCCCATGACTTACCTGGGTTGGCTGAAGTGCTCCTCCGTGATGGTGCCCCGTGCAGCTGTGCCAGCCGGAGCAATCAGGGGTCCCGTCGGCCAAGGGGGGGCTGTCCATCCCCATCATCACCGGCGTCCCCATCGTCCCCATCGCTGTCCCCCTCTTCGACCTGTATGGCTATCCTACATTCATTGGCCATATTGTGCAGGATGCAACAGGCCAGGAATATCCTACAGGCCTTTGAGGGGCTGTACTGTAGGGCACCGCCAGAGGTGTCCAGGCAATGGAAACATGCCTTCAGCATCCCGAACACCTGCTCGATGACATTGCGTGTGGTGGCATATGACTCATTGTAGCATTACTGCGATGGGGTCGCGGGCCGCCGGTAGGGTGTGAGCAGCCAGGGACGGAGTGGGTATCCACTGTCACCTGTGTGTAGAGGGTGGAGGTTAGTTTGGTGACCAGCATCACCCTGCCCCAGGCCATGTAGACCACTACCCATGCAACCTCTGGCCATGCCCCCCCCCAGGCCCTATGATTGTCCATGCGGTTTGCATACTCACCCACTAGGTGTCCAGTGGGGATGTCCCCACTCTCGAATCTGTGGCACAGTGCTGACTGGTGCCAGATGAATGAATCATGTGCTCCCACAGGGTGCGTGGCACAGACATTGATGATGTGCCTCCTGGCATTGCACATCACCTGGCAGTTGATGCTGGCATAGCCCTTGCGATTTATGTATGTGGCCCCCTCGGGGCCAGGTGGTGTGCGTATGGCCACATGGGTGCAGTCTATTGCCCCAGCACACCAGGCATACGTGCTACCCTGTGGAACTCCTGTATGTTTGCTGTGTGCTCCGCCACTGTGCTGGGGAAATGGATGTACTCCTCAGCATGTGGCAGCAGTGTGCTGAGCAATTGGGTGAGGTGGCGTGACGTGGCTGACTGGGTTATGCCTGTGGTGTCCCCAGTTGGTCTCTGGAAGGTATCCGTGGTGAGCAAGCACATGCAGGCTGTTACCTTAGTCTCCACTGACAGGGCATGGCTCCGTCGTGTGGGTGCCTGCATCACATCACTGCACAACTCACAGAGCTGCCTCAGAATTGCCCTATTCAGGTGGTACTGGCCCACAATCTCAGTATCAGTGTACAGCTCAAAGCTGGTGTGGGCTCAGTACTGCCTGTTGGGAGCATACAGCCGATGGGCCCTTCCACAGCCACCCCCGCCGCCGCCTTCTCACCCCCTCATTCACGGCCTCCATGTGGAAGAGTGGCACTGGCCATGTCCTGCCTTGCGCCACCCCCCGGCAGCTGTTGCTGTATTCCCCGCTGTCCTGGCTGCTACCTCCCTGCACGGTACACCTGCCTGTGCTGGCCTCTGTGCTGTGTGGCTCCCCACACCTTCCCTGTGCCTGGCTGTTCAGAGTGACCTTTCCCTGGCCTGCCCTGTTTGTGCCTCCTGCCCTGTCTGTCTGCCTCTGCCTCTGACACATGTTGCTTCCCTGTAGCGTTCTTGCGCCTCTCCCTTGCTCCTTTTTATTTTGGCTCATTTCCACTATGGTGCAACTTCCGCTTGCTCCCCTATTGTGCATGGCGCAAGTAGTTGAATATCGCACTGCTCCATTTATGCATGGTTCCTCCCCCTTCGGTTGCGCATGCCTTCATTATCATTGCACTGCTGCTCAGCATGATTTCGGGGGCGCAACTGCCTCCTGCTGAATATCGCAGAATGGCGCAATTTCGGACTTGCGCAGGCACAACCCTATTGCTCATGGCTCAACTCTTTTGAATATCTGGGCCATTTTGGCAAGATTTGAAAAATGACAGCTCTCACATTTATAAGGTGCTGTGAAGAAATGGCTATTTTGAAAATTTGGGGGAAAACATTGAAAATTACCAATGTTATGAGCCTGTATTCACAAACGTCAATGTAGGCTCATAACTGTAGTTTTTAAATATTTTTATGCCAGTATTTCAACATAGCCTTCTTATGACCCCACCTCAAGAAAAATGGTGGGGAAATGTTCAACTCCTGGCCAAGAGGTGATTTTGCTCAGTGACTGCAAAATCACCTTTTGAGACAGATTTACCTAATGTTAATTAAATTGTTCATGAGGTGCTGTCCCAAAGAAGGTATGTTGAAAATTTTGGGCAAAAATATCGAAAAATGCCCAAGTTATGCTACTAAGTTCAAAACCCCATTGTAATATATTGAACCACATATCTGATGTCCTCAGTTCACGGTCCGGCATTGAAGAGTGAAGACGTGTCTGCGGTCCTGAGAAGATGAAGGCGTTGGACCCTAAGTGGGTAAGTAAGGGCATGGGGGTGTGTGGGGGGTGGGTACTTAGTGGGAGGGTAGGGTGAGGGGCACCTTACGGCGCAACAGACTTCAATGGATGGTTTACCTTTTTACAGGCTTAAAACAAACAAAACAAAAAACATGGAGGGATGGACTGCTTTTCAACACTGACATTAGGCACCCCAGTGTTGGCACCTCAGAGAACAATGGTGGGCAATACGGAGGGAAGGAGGGGGTGTCAAGAGAAGTGGTAGTAGGGGTCGGCACCATGCTCCAAGAAAATTAAATAAAAATGTACATAGGAAGAGCGGTTGGGTGGGACAGGCACTGGGAGGGGACGGGGAGAAAGAAGCGGTAACGGGGTGGCACTTGCTCTGCTTATATACATAAGGGGGTGGAAAGGATGAGAAGGGATTTGGCAAGATTGGAGGAATGGTCAAAAGTATGGCAGCTTAGATTCAATGCAAAGAAGTGCAAAGTAATGCACCTGGAAAACAAAAACCCAAGGGAAGTATACAAAATGGGGGGGGGTATTGTCAACAACAAAAATGGAAAGGGACCTGGGGTAATCATATCAAATGACGTAAAGGTAGGCAAGCAATGCGAGAAGGCAGTAAGGAGGACTGGGGGGATACTGGGATGCATAGGGGAGGCATTGTCAGTAGAAAACAGGAAGTTGTTATCCCTCTGTACAGACAGTTGGTGAGACCACATCTGGATTACTGCATGCAGTTTTGGAGACCCCATTTCTGCAAAGATATAGACAGAATGGAGGCAATACAGAGAAGGGCAACTAAATTGGTGCAGGGTCTGTACCAGAAGCCATATGAAGAGAAACTAAAAGAGCTTAATATGTATACCCTCGATGAAAGAAGGTAGAGGGGGGACATGATTGAAACCTTCAAGTACCTCAAGGGAATCAACAAAGTCCAAGAGGGTAGCATCTTTCAGAAAAAGAGATGTGCAAGAACAAGGGGGCACAATTTGAAGATGGAGGGATGACTAATGGACGATGTGAGGAAGTATTTTTTCACAGAGAGGGTGGTGGACGCATGGAACAGCCTTCCTGAGGAGGTCGTGGGGTCAAAAACAGTGGGGGAATTTAAGAATGCATGGGACAGACGTAGGGCAGTTCTAGTGGGAGGAAGAAGGCTGTTAGTAAAACAAGGATCTGCAGCTTATCCAATAGGTAGGGAAATGAGCTGTCTGGGTGGGTCAAGCGGTCCTTATCTGCCATCAGAGTCTGTGTTTCTATGTTAAAGATGGGAAAGAGTGAGTGGGCAAGCCACAGGGATGGGAGGGGGGAAAGAAGCAGCAGCAGGAGTGGCAGCCCACTCCGCTTACATACATAAAGATGAGAAAGGGTGGGTGGGCGAGCCACAGGGGTGGGAGCGGGAGAAAGGACTTCATTCTGGTGCCAGGAACTAGAAGACAGGTTCCTGTGTTGAAAGACAAGGCTGCTGGTCTTGACAGAGTGCATGACTCCAGTAAGCACGTGCTGCATTATTCAGTGGAGTGGGTGCAGTGCTGGTCAGCGGCCTGTAGCCACACTTCGATGTACGCCAGGGCTAGGGATTTAATGTAGGAGTGAGTAGGTGGAAAGTGTCCAGTATTGGCAGCCTTTTTATTTATGAACAAAAACCGTGCTTGTTGTGAACATGTACTGAATAGAAATACAATGGAAGTTGGAGGGGACTTCCAAAGTTTTGGCACACAGCTCAGGAAAGCAAGGGCACTTAAGTTAGTGTGACATTTAGTGGCTGATGTGACTTTAAGGCAAATGTACAGAGGGTGACTGTAAGAAGCAAAGCTAAGCTAGACAGAGTTTGGTAGTGGAGCACGTTATCTATCAAACATCCTAGGCTTTTATATGTACAGGTGAAATAATTTCAATACGTCCCCACTCAGTAAGCAGAGCATGTTAATGGCTTTGAGCAATTGAAAGTTACAGCTCCACTGAATTGGTAGGACAGGAAGTAATGGTACTTACAACTCAGTTGTGGAACCCTGAAACACAACAGCAGCAACTCTATGACTGTCTTTTAAGGATGGAAGTGGGGTGGGCCGAACTTTGCCCCATATTTCAGAAAACTGTCTGAGGAGGGCTGCTGTGTTAAAAACATAAACAGCTAGAAACCAATCACTCACAAGACCTCCAGTCAGTCCCTCCATGACTTTCAAAGCCACTCAGCTGCTTGCCAGACAGCTTTATGCAAATGAAAGTACTGAAGTGCTCTCATTGGAGTGCTTCAGTCCTTTCAAGTACACAAAGATTACACCCATGAAACTGTGACCACCGTCATACTCTGCTTACATGGTCATTGGTCAGTCAGGGTTGAACCCAATGTAGATTGCTCTGCATTGGGCCAGTCGATGACACACCTCTCAAATGCCATTCTCTGAAGCGATGCAAAATGTTTCTTGTACACGCACAAGGAAACATAATATGTTTAGGATTTTGTAAGATAGCTTTTGTGATGTACATAAATGGTTTTGTAATGATTTTTTTTTAGTTTTGATGATGGGGGTTACTGTGTGCTTGTGTACATGTCCAGCCAGGCACACTGTTGTGTTTGTATATGGCCTGAATGACCCTGCACATTCTGGCACGATGTCGGTCTATGATCAGTTAGCGACAGTCCCATATGACTGTGTGTGGGGTCATTGCAATCAATTAGTGACAGTCCCTTGTGACTGTGTATGGGGTGATTGAAATCTCTTAGTGACAGTCTGTTGTGACTGTTTATGGGGTCATTGCAACCACTTAGTAACAGTCCCTTGTGACTGTGCATGGGGTCATTGTGACCACTTAGTGACAGTCCCTTGTGACTGTATATGGGGTGATTGCAATCTCTTAGTGATTGTCCCCTGTGACTGTGTATGGAGTCATTGCAATTTCTTAGTGACAGTCCCTTGTGACTGTGTATGGGGTGATTGCAATCACTCAGTGACAGTCCCGTGTGACTGTGTATGTTGTCATTGCAATCACTTAGTGACAGTACCTTCTGACTGTGTATGGGGCCATTGCAATCACTTAGTGACAGTCCCTTGTGACTGTTTATGGGGTAATTGCAATCACTTAGTGACAGTCCCTTGTGACTGTTTATGGGGTCATTGCAATCACGTAGTGACAGTTACGGGCCCATTGCAATCACTTAGTGACAGTCCCTTGTGACTGTGTATGGGGTGATTGCAATCACTTAGTGACAGTCCCTTGTGACAGTGTACGGGGCCATTGCAATCACTTAGTGACAGTCCCTTGTGACTGTGTATGGGGTGATTTCAATCAGTTAGTGACAGTCCCTTGTGACTGTGTGTTGGGCCATTGCAATCACTTAGTGACAGTCCCTTGTGACTGTGTATGGGGTGATTGCAATAATTTATTGACAGTCCCTTGTGACTGTGTGTTGGGCCATTGCAATCACTTAGTGACAGTCCCTTGTGACTGTGTATGGGGTGATTGCAATAATTTATTGACAGTCCCTTGTGACTGTGTACGGGGCCATTGCAATCACTTAGTGACAGTCCCTTGTGACTGTTTATGGGGTAATTGTAATCACTTAGTGACAGTCCTTTGTGACTGTGTACGGGGCCATTGCAATCACTTAGTGACAGTCCCTTTTAACTGTGTATGGGGTTATTGCAATCACTTAGTGACAGTCCCTTGTGACTGTGTGTGGGGTCATTGCAATCACTTAGTGGCAGTCCCTTGTGACTGCGTATGGGGTCATTGCAATTACTTAGTGACAGTCTCTTTTGGCATTGTATGGGGTCATTGCAGACACCTGGTGTCATTCCCTTGTGACTGTGTATGGGACCACTGGACCACAGTAAAAATGAGATACAGTAGAATCCACTTTATGGGGACTCCAATAACAAGATGTTCCATTAAAAAGGACCTTTCCCAGGAAAAGTTTTACCTCCTATGATAGCTCAGTATTAATTAGTGGTTAATGGGGACTTTGACCTCACACAATTCACACCTGATTTGGAAAGCCTGCAGAAGCAATTTAGAGGCTAAATGACTCACCATAGGTCCACTGCTAACAAGCATTTGTCAATGCCGAATGTTTGCTTGCTGGCATTGGCATTGGTAGTGTAGAAGTTATAGAGCTGCATAATAGGAATGGCAGTGAAGTATTGAACTGAAGCCAACCCCACCACCACCCTGCAGAGAGTGACAGGCATTAGGGTGTGCCTTTGGGTCGCCAGGCATAACGACTACACGCCATTTCACCACACCCTACCCTGCAGACACTGACAAGTGTCACGGTGTGCCTTGGGGTCTTTGGTCTTACGCCGCACTCCCATTCCATCAGGAAATACAGTGAGATGGGTGCGATGAGAGAATGGGGGTGAAGTTTGGGCCCGAAGAGTCCGAGGCACGCCTTGATGCCTCTCACTGGCTGCAGGGTGTGGGTGGGGGTGGAATGGTATGAGCATGACAGGCAAGAATCCCAAGTCACACCCCTGATGCCTGTCATTCTCTACAGGGTGGGGCGTTATGGTCGGAAACCCTAACGCCTCAGGCATTCTTTGGTATTTTCACTCCAAATTTTCAACATGGTTTTTTTGTGACCCCCACCTTATGAACAGTGGCAATATCAGTTTGTTAGCCGAAAACTGCTTTTGCACAGTGACTATGGCATTTGGCACCACAGGTGCAAAAACACATTCCGAACAGGATGTGAAAAATAACACCGGTACTGTTCATGGGGAGGTGTAAAAAATGTTGAAAATCTGCTGTGAAAATCTTAAAAAATCTGGTGAAGTCACGAGCATGCGTAGAAACTATGCTACGCACACCCGTAATGTAACTAGTTTGGGGATTTTTTTTACAGCAGATTGCTAACACAGGTATTTTGGGACCTCCGATCATGAACAGTGTCAGTGTGATTTTCTTTATCTGTCCCAAACAATGATTTCCCACAGCGACCACGCATTTCTGTGCTGCAAGTGTGAAAACACATTTCATCCATGTTGTGGAAAATGACAGCTGTACTTTTCGTAAGGAGGTGTGGAAAAATGCCACTGGTGAAAATCTGGACTGAAAATATTACAAATTCATGAACTTACGAGGGTGCGTGGAAACTGCGCAATGCTCACTCGTAACACAGGCATTTTATGGAGTTTTGTCACCAAATTTTCAACATAGCCATTTTAAGACCTCTGCTCATGACCAGTGTCACTGTGATTTTCTTAATCTGTCCCAAACATTGTTTTCGCACACCGACTGTACCAATGAGCGCAACACGTGCGGAAACACATTTTGGGCAAGATGTGAAAATTAGTAGCTGTACTGTTCATAAGAAAGTGTGGTAAAATGGCACTGATGAAAATCTGGTGTGCAAACATTAAAAATTCGCAAACTTGCCAGCGTGCATAGGAACTGCGTAACGTGCGCTCCTAAAACAGTCATTTTTGTGAATTTTTTCACCAAATGTTCAACATAGCAATTTTAACATCTCTGTTCATGACCAGTGTCACTGTGATTTTCTTAACGTGTCCCATACATTGATTTCACACACCGACTGCGCCATTGTGCACTACATGGGCAGAAACACGTTGAGGCGAGATGTGAAAAATGACAACTGTACTGCTCATATGAGGTGTGGTAAAATGGCAATGTTGAAAATCTGAGTGAAAATATTAAAATAAAGTAACTTACGAATGCGTGTAGGAACTCTGCAAATCTATCAGAACATTTTAGGGATTTTCACCAATTTTCAACATAGCGCATTTAAGACCTCTGCTCTATGAACAGTGTCACTGTGATTTTCTTAATGTGTCCCATACATTGATTTCTAGACACCGAAAGCGCCATTGTGCACTACATAGGCGGAAACACATTTTGGGTGAGATGTGAAAAATGACAGCTGTACTGCTCATAAGGAGGTATGGTAAAATGGCAATGTTGAAAATCTGGAGTGAAAAATATTGAAATTACGAAACTTACGAAACGCAGTATAGAATCGGCGCAACGCACGCTCAGAAACAGTCATTTTTTAGAATTTTTTCACTAAATTTTTCAACATAGCCATTTTAAGACCTCTGCTCTTGAATAGTGTCACTGTGATTTTCTTAATGTGTCCCGTACACTGAATTCACACACCAACTGCGCCATTGTGTGCTAATGGATGGAAACACATTTTGGGTGAGATGTGAAAAATGACAGCTGTACTGCTCATAAGAAGGTGTGGTAAAATGGCAATGTTAAAAATCTGGAGTGAAAATATTGAAAATTCACGAACTTACGAGTCTGCGTAGGAACTGCATAATGCTGCAGCTTAATAAAACAGTCATTTATAGGAATTTTTCCACCAAATTTTCAAAATAGGCTTTTTGAGAGCCCACCTTATGAACACTGGCAGTGTTGTTTCATTAATCATTCCAGAAAGGTGATTTCATGCAGTGGCTGCAAAATCACCCTTCGGGCCCGAGTAACGCCATGACAGTGACAGCACTCATGAGAAGGGGTCCCAAAACCCCATGTTGAAAATTTGGGCTCAAAATTCCCAAAATGCCTGAGATATGCAACAAGTTGAAAAACCCTATCTATCCCATTATACAGCTTACGGCATTTCCTCAGTTCGCGGTCGGCTTTGAAGAGTGCCAGAGCGTGTTCCGGTCCACCGAAGATCATCGCGCCCGAGCTCGGAGGTAAGTATGGGGTGGGGGGTGTGGGGAGGCAGGGGCGCGAGTGGGTGGGTTGCGGGTTGTGGGGGGGCAGGGAGAAGTCACTGAGGGACAGTTTTTGTATTTACAGGTTTGTTGTTTTTTTAAGACTACGAGGGACGAAGACTACGAGGGACGCTTGCTGGTGGGGTGGTCTCCCAGCGTGGCAGCTGGAAACTGTTGGGGAGCTGGAGCCGATGGGGATTGGGCACCCCGCCGGCCATAACATCAATTTGCCACGCTGGGGTGGGCTCCCAGCATGGCACCTGTATGCTTTGTGTGGGCTGCAGCCGACGGGAGATTGGGCACCCGTCGGCCATAAAACATTTTGCCACACTGGGTGGCCCCAGCATGGCACCTGATGCTTTGGGGGGTATGGAGCCGACGGGGATTGGGCATGTGCGCGGGGAGAGCGCCAGCATGCACATGCGACGCAGACAAGTTGAGGGGGGGAGCTCTGCTCACTGAAGCGAGACTCTCCTTTCAACTGTATGCCACTGCATTTTCAGCTGTCAGACAGCTGGAGCAGTGATTGGCGCACTGCGACCATGCCTGCAAACACACTGACTGAATTGGAAGAGGCTGACACACCTCTGGAAAACTCGGATGATGGCACTGTGTTTCTTGCACATGCATGCAAGCAAATATAAAAACCACGGATTCTATATCTACTCCAACTGAATAAAATGAACTCTCCCTTGCTGATTATGTCAAAGTTAAAGAAGATTCAACCACTTATTTTCAAAGATGCATGCTGTACTAATATTATTTGAAAACGTGCAGACTTTTTTAATTAGTTTAATGCACTGATAAGAAAAACAATGAAACTATAAAGTCACCTATGATTAAACCAGTCTATCACACAATTAACAGGCTTCTGATAATAGGGACACTCACTTAATGGAGATGAATTGATGTGAACCCAGCTGTTTCTATTACAAAGATTCTACTGTATTGTTTGAATTTCAGCTGGGTTATTCCAGGTTAATAAGGTAGAAAAAAATGATTAACACAGTGCCTCTCTCTCTCTCTCTCTTCTTCTTCCTCACTTCCCTTTTCAGATTAGTTACCAGGCAACAAGCATGGCACTGAGTGACAGAAAGAGCTTCCCATCATTCTTCCGTACCATTCCTAGTGATGAGAACCAGGTGAAGGCCATGGTGGCCCTTCTGAAGTTCTTCAAATGGTCCTGGGTGTCTGTAATAGGGAGTGACACTGAATACAGCCAAAGTGGCATGAAAAGCCTCATTCAGCTGGCCCAGATGCAGGAAATCTGTGTTCCGTACTCCGAAACCCTGCCATCGGGAAGAGACCTCACAAGAGCAGAGGTCAGCCAGGTTGTCGGTAACATCACTGCCAGGCAAACCAGAGTTGTTGTTGTCTTCAGCGATGACCTGTTTGCTTCCAGTTTCTTTAACCGCATTGTGGAAATGAACCTTACCAACATAGTTTGGATTGCAAGTGAAGCCTGGTCTGTTGCTACAAAAGTGTCAGATCTTTATGGCATGGAAGGGGTAGGGAAGGTGTTAGGCCTCCAAATAAGGCAGGGCCAGATGCCAGGCTTTTGGCAATTCTTGAACAAAGAAGTCAAACTGAGCTCCTGGAAGACAACCCCAGCAACCACACCAGGAGTCAGTGAAGGTCCAAGCTCCTGGAAGACAGCCACTGCAATCACGCTGGGAGTCACAGAAGGTCCAACAAGTTGTAACCAGGTGTGCAAAGACTGTGATGTAGCATCCGCCATGACTGAGCTCTCTGAAAACAGCGGGACTGTGGCTTTTAATGTTTATTCAGCTGTCTATTCCGTGGCCCATGCGCTTCATCATTTGTTGGAGTGTGACTCCGGAACCTGCCGAAAATGGAACAGAGTTTACCCTTGGCAGGTAAGGAAAGGAAAGAAAGGACATTGGTTTGATAAAGCAAAGTTTATACAAACTATATTAAAAAACACATTACAATATGGAATGGGGAGGAGGAGGGGAGGGAAAGTTGCTACCATTACAGGAGCATTAATTTCTCGTTATCCTATTTCTGTCTGGTCCTAATGCAAACAGTTTGATTTTTGTCAATGAGAAGATGTTTGGGACAGGAAGGAATCTGATCTAGATGTTTGTCAGTATTGAAGTGAAAATCTTGCAGCCCACATTAAGGATGGCTATAGGTCTATGAGTCTTGCAATGCATACCATCCTTACCTACTAGTTTCAGAACAGTAGCTATAGTAGCATACCGCCAGGAGTCAGGGGGTTAGCCCTCCATTCTAGCATTGCTACATGTGGAAAGCAACAGAGATGTTCCATAAATTCCCCATAGAACTCTGTTGTATATATGTGCCTATCAGTACTCAAGTTGTATATATCTCTAGCTATCTATATATTTATGGCACAAAACTATGTATACAGTACATACAGTATATGTAAAAGATAAACCACTCTGAGGTGTGCAGTCGTGCTCTGATATACACACGCCTTGGTGTGCATTGTGCGTATGAGGCCACAGTCCGAGTGTATCAACCAGCAAAGGTGTGTGTACATCAGAGCGCGACCGCTCACCTCAGAGTGGTTTATCTAGCTTATAAAATGTCAAAATTGTTTTGAAGGAGGGTAAAAGTGCAGGTGTGTGGTCGCTCTGTCATATAAGCACAGTCATGTGATGCTTTTATCCTATAAGATGTCAACATTTTCCCTACCAATTTATATATATATATATATATATATACACACACATACGTACATTTCTGTCTATATGTGGGATACATTATGGTCCTACTGAAAATATCACTGATATTTTTCCCGAGTGCACTCTGAACTTATCTCATCACGAGTGGTGAATCCATGAGTGATGTCAAAAAGCAAAACTGCACACAGGAAAATATCAATTAAAATTTCAGTAGGGCCATGGCATAGTTGATTCATGCAATGCTTTTTATTATAAAATGGCAAGAAAAAGAATCCTGCATCGTGATTGTTCAGTGGCTACCTTCAACAGTGATGTTGTCCCAGCATCGACATCAGCGGTGTGAAGGTGCATTAATGTGCAGCTCAAGAACGTCACATTCCTCCATTGTCACTATACTGAAATTTATCCTCACAAGTGCTGCATAAATATATTTATTTACAATGTTTGGCCAGGAAAGACACACTAAGCCTCTATATAAAAGCTGTGATTGCTTGTTTCCAGGTGTGTCCTGCTGGACGGTGTAGTATAAATTGGTAGAACCCCATGGGCACAGCACTGCCCCAGCAGGCCGCTCCCAACCTTCTGTCCCCAGGCAACTCACAGAACATCAACGACAATTTTCTCCCTGTGAAAAAAAATGATTTACTTCACCAACAGCAGTAGTTTCAACAAAGAAAAAGTTTGAAATACCTTAAACAGGATTTGCTACACCTTCTGACCCCCACACTAATAAGCAGCACTCAAGTGTAGCCTGCAGCCAGTAGGGCATTGTGTGGATGGCAGCTAACACATTAGGCAGGAAGAAACACTGGGCTGGATTCAGGAATGGATACCGCTCTGATTTCCAGAGATGTACGTCCCTCCATTGGCATCCAAGGTGCCTGGTAATGGTCTATGGCTTCATGCTCCACACTGTAATTGCAGCTGTGGGAGTAGTCAGGGCAGTGCCCGGGGCCCGGCGGGCTTATTTATGTGTATGCTCTGCACCAGATCGCTGCATGCAAGAAAGGGCTGGCTGGTGGAAATTTAGGTAGACCTTAAGTTGGAATATTTTTCGATGTAGATGTCCGCCAAGCTATGATCCACAAGGAATCTGCCTGCAGACTCTCAAAAACCAATGGCATATCCTGACACAGCGATGCCTGTGGTACAAGTCAGGAAACCAAAGCCTTCAGCTGTTCCGCGGGCGGCTGACCTGACAGGCTGCATGATCCTGCCCTCCGTGGGATGGCCGAGGTATATAAAGTGGCCCCCTGTCCTGACACCCAGACTACAACACATTGGTGGGTTGGCCCAGGATGCCATGCAATGGAAGGGATATCCTTATGCATATTCATGAGCAGTCTACATGATTCACAGCCTCCGTACTGCTGTCTACTACT
Source organism: Neoceratodus forsteri (assembly GCA_016271365.2). Classification (NCBI taxonomy): domain Eukaryota; kingdom Metazoa; phylum Chordata; order Ceratodontiformes; family Ceratodontidae; genus Neoceratodus; species Neoceratodus forsteri. Next base: position 532,673,671 of record CM028130.1, on the reverse strand, counting down.
GCCGGGGCTGGACACCTACATACCCCAGTAGGTGTGCAACAGCCAGATCTGCAGTACAGTCAGCAGCAGAATGGGTAATCCTGAATCAAGCCCAATGCCCCTAACAGGCATAACTTATGTCTTTCCGCATGTTGATGAGAAATGTGCAAAGCCTCCTGCTGACCTGCTGATGCTCTCTGATGACATCCCTGTCAAAACCCTGTGGTCTTGTCCTCACACTCTGAGACTTCTTGGAGTAGGTATCTATTAAACCTGCTGCAAACCAAGCCCGCCCCACAGTCAGATGTGCAAACGAGAAAGAGAAATATAAGCAAAGCAGCACTCCAGCACTACCCACCATCAAAAAGCCAACATGAAACGTGAATATGTGAAAAAACACAATGGCCCAGATATTCAAAAGAGTTGAGCCATGCGCAATATGGTTGCGCCTGCCCAAGTCCAGTGCGTCATTCTGTGATATTCAGCGGAAGCAGTTGCGCCCGAAATCATGCTGAGCAACAGCGCAATGATAATGAAGGCATGCGCAGCCTGAAGGGGAAACCATGCATAAATGGCGCGAGTCGATATTCAACGACTTGCGCGGCAGTGCAATGGGGAGCAAGCGTAAGTTGTGCCATAGCGGAAATGAGCCAAAATAAAAAGGAGCAAGGGAGAGGTGCAAGAACGCTACAGGGAAGCCACATGTGTCAGAGGCAGAGGCAGACAGACAGGGCAGGAGGCACAAACAGGGCAGGCCAGGGAAAGGTCACTCTGAACAGCCAGGCACAGGGAAGATGTGGGGAGCCACACAGCACAGAGGCCAGCACAGGCAGGTGTACCTGGTGCAGGGGAGTAGCAGCCAGGACAGCGGGAGAATACAGCAACAGCTGCCGGGGGGGTGAACACAAGCCAGGGACGTGGCCAGTGCCACCTTCCGCGTGGAGGCCGTAATGAGGGGGGTGAGAAGGCGGGCGGCAGGGGGGCATGGCCGTGGAAGTGCCCGTCGGCAGTATGCCCCCAACAGGCAGTACCGAGCCCACACCAGCTTTGAGCTGTACACTGATACTGAGATTGTGGGCCGGTACTGCCTGAATAGGGCAATTCTGAGGCGGCTCTGCGAGCTGTGCAGTGATGTGATACAGGCACCCACACGACGGAGCCATGCCCTGTCAGTGAAGACTAAGGTAACAGCCTGCATGTGCTTGCTCACCACAGGTACCTTCCAGAGACCAACTGGGGACACCACAGGCATAACCCAGTCGGCCACGTCACGCCACCTCACCCAATTCCTCAGCGCACAGCTGCCACATGCTGAGGAGTACATCCATTTCCCCAGCACAGCGGTGGAGCGCACAGCAAACATACAGGAGTTCCATAGGGTAGCACATATGCCTGGTGTGCTAGGGGCAATAGACTGCACCCATGTGGCCATATGCACACCACCTGGCCCCGAGGGGGCCGCATACATAAATCGCAAGGGCTATGCCTGCATCAACTGCCAGGTGATGTGCGATGCCAGGGGGCGCATCATCAATGTCTGTGCCACGCACCCTGGGGGAGCACATGATTCATTCATCTGTCACCAGTCAGCACTGTGCCACAGATTCGAGAGTGGGGACATCCCCACTGGACATCTAGTGCGTGAGTATGCAAACCACATGGACAATCATAGGGCCTGGGGGGGCATGGCCAGAGGTTGCATGGGTAGTGGTCTACATGGCTTGGGGCAGGGCGATGCTGATCACCAAACTAACCTCCGCCTTCTACACACAGGTGACAGTGGATACCCACTCCGTCCCTGGCTGCTCACACCCTACCAGCGGCCCGCGACCCCATCACAGCAACGCTACAATGAGGCACACACCACCACACGTACTGTCATCGAGTGGGTGTTCGGGATGCTGAAGGCACGTTTCCGTTTCCTGGACACCTCTGGCGTTGTCCTACAGTACAGCCCCTCAAAGGCCTGTGGGATATTCCTGGCCTGTTGCATCCTGCACAACATGGCCAACAAATGTGGGATAGCCGTACAGGTCGAAGAGGGGGACAGCGATGGGGACGATGGGGACGCCGGTGACGATGGTGATGGGCAGCCCTCCTTGGCCGACGGGACCCCGACTGCTCCAGCTGGCACAGCTGCACCGGGACACCATCACGGAGGAGCACTTCAGCCAACCCAGGTAAGTCACGGGGCCATGCGCAACCACCAGTGGCCAAGGCACAACCCACAAACATGCATGGACACACACTGGGGCTGCATGCCATCAAGGGAAGTGGCAGGGCACAGAGGCACACACACAACCAGCAATGAGTGGGGATTAACATGCCACGCCAAAGGACACACACACACATGCTCACACACAAAGCAACAAACATGCACAGAGGGCAGAAGGCACACCGACCCAGAACGCACACCCTAGCAACACTCATGTCTACAGGCCACCACGCCCACTGCCTGTCCATGTGCATGTGTCAGATGCTGAGCACCATTGCACATTGGTGTACAGCACAATGCAGGCATCATCATGCACACGCAACTGCGGACAGCATCCGGGAGGGTGTGCAGGTGGACTGTGTGTCCACGTGCAGGGCTGGGTACCCACCCGTGCACTGCCCACTGGCACACACAATGCACACAGGGCAGCACCAGACAGTAGCCGTGCTGGGAGACAGGTCAGTCATGCGACACAGTGCCACAGCTGCCACGGATGCATGGGTGGCCCCGCCGAGACCCACCAGCACTGGCAGGCTGACCACTGGCCTCATGGGGTGGCTCCTATGGTCTCCCAGGGGTTCCACTGTGTGAACACGACCGTGCTCGCGCAGGGGTCTGCAGCACACCGAACATGCCTGCACCAGGAGTGCTCGGGATGGCACAGCTGAACCCGGCATTGACAGGGTGGGAGTCACACGACGCTGGGAACAGGGGGGTGGATAGTGCACTGCGTGGTGTCCGCGATGCATGGGCACCTGACTGTGTGCCCATTGTGGCCATGACACCAATGAATGCCTGTGCATGCCTGTCAATGGCAGCGGTCACATCCTCCCACAAATGGTCCATCCCTGCCATGATCAGTGCGGTGTCCCTGCTGTGATGTTCCTCTGCCCGCTCCAGAGCCACACGCAGTGCATCCATGGATGTCACAAGCCGCATCTGCTGCTGGACCGATGCTTGCAGTAGGCGGGTGTGCTCATCCAAGAGGTCATCAGCCTCCTCGGCATCCTGTCCCTCAGGGTGTACAAAGCCCCGATGTTCAGCACCCCTTGAGGGTGGGTGCTGTGCACCAGGACCAGGTCTGCACATGTCCACAGGCGGTGCACAGACGTCGCCGCTGAACCCTGTACCCCCAAGCCCATTGGGCGACTGCTGATGCTGCCCCTCTGGCTGCCACACCCCAGGGCTCAGTGGTGCCACCGCAGTGGCCGCAACAGTCCCACTGTCCTAAACAGACACCAGTGCTGCCCCACTGGTGCTGACAGGCACAGCCTGGGACTGTGCTGACACGCAGGCCTACATGGCAGCACCACCCACAGCCATGGGCGTGAGTTGCCCTGCTGCGTGGCCATCCCGTGGGACACACGTGTCACTGCCCATGATGATCGTGTCATCATCACTGGTTCCAGAGTCTGCCCCGGCCACAGCGTGCTGGCATCCATGGATGCCAGCATGCTGGGACACAGGCAGGGCTTCCTCCACACCTGTTACAATGACATCAGTGTGAACAGCCAGGCGGCCCCACTGTCGCAATGATCCACATATACCTGTGGAGGTGGATGGTCCCATCTCTGACTTCATCTGACTGTCCACAGTGGGCAGGCCCACCATCGCTGACCCATGCAGATGCTCAGGATCTGTAAGGGAAAGCAAAGTCGCGTTACTGCGTGTCATCTACCCTGCCCCCCACAACAGACAGACCATGACTTACCATGCAGTGATGGGCCACCACCCGTCTGGAAGCCACCACCCGGAACACCCTCAATAGCACTGCACTGCATGCTTCCAGCAAGCCTGTCCTCCACAGGGGTCAGCTGTACCACCTCTAGCTGTCCCCCACCTGTTGCAGCACGTGCTGCCCTGATGGCAGCCACCTTCTCCTTTACCCTCCTCCTGTCTGTGCCCATCTTCTTCTTACACTCCTGCACGGAGCGCTGGTGGCTGCCATGCAGGTTCATGGCACATGCCACCTCCTCCCATGCAGCAGCACGGGCTGCAGGGTTCCCGCCCAGTCCACTGAGAAGTGGCTCCTGATCCAGGTAGGCTCCGAACAGGGCCTCGGTTTCAGCCTTTGTAAAGTTCGCCTCCTCCTCCTCCCACCACTGTTTTCCTCCTCTCCAACAACCTGCTCAGTCATTATGTAGCCTGTAAGAATGGCAGTTGTTACCTGTGACTGTGCAGTCCCATGCAAGTCCCTGAATCCACAGTCCACACTCCCAAACAGCATGCAACTCACCAATAAACCGCAGTAACCGACTATGGCCACTGCAGCACATTGTCGCACATTTATAGCACAATCCATGCAAATGAGGCGAGGAGCAACTTTAAGTAGATGCAAATTGCAGTGCTACGCCATTGAATGGCTGATTAGTTGATCTGCATATGATGGCTGAATATCACGCTGTTGCGCTTTGCGCAATTGTGTTGAACGTGCTGAGCCAATGGTGCAGTCCTGTGACATGCGTAGTACACCTCACAGCGCATGCCCGGGTTGCTGACGCAGGTGCCTGCTGTGCTGATGATGTGCTGTGCACGGTAGACAATGCAGGGCATGGCCACCATTGTGCCAGTGGCACTATAGCAATGGTCACTACATGGTGCTGTGGCACTGGGCCATCATAGGCGCAATGGCCCAACTGCTCAGTAGTCCGCTATGGCGCTGGCACACAGGCAGCCAATCACACTACACACTTTGTCATCCAATGGCACTGTGCTTGGCCATGCGCCAGAGACCCTTGACCCAGTGCCCGACCTTTGCCCCCTAGGCGCCATGCGTCAGGCATGGGTGCACCTCTATCGCGCTGTTAGTAGCAGCGATAAGAAGAATAACAGCGCTGGACCGATGCAGCATCTGCATGTAGGGAGCCACACTGCAGAGTGCCATATGCCTACTATAGCTGCTAGGATGGTGCACAGACAGGCAGCACAGTGGACTAACAATTGAGCTCACCAATCTGGTGGCAGTTGTGGAGCCACACCATGGGTCTCTCTTCGAGGCTCCCCTGGACAGGGCCAGGACCCAGGTGCGGCAGGAGGTGGCCACTGCCCTGGAAGAGGCCACCGGATGGGGGCAGAGTGCAGAGCAGTGCAGGCACCGCTATGGTGACCTGTGGAGGGGGGAGCCGGAGCTACTGGCCCGACTGCAGGCACGTGCCAGGAGGAGCACGGTGCCACATCCAGGTAGAGGTTCCGTCAACACACTTTTATCGTCCATGTGGGTCACAGTGTTGTATGTGTCCAGCACATAGGAGGGACCATATGGGGTTGGCCATGGCGGTGTTCACAGGGTGTGGGGGTGGGTCTGGCTGGGTGGGAGGCACACACCTTGGGGCAGGGGACTTTGCTTGGAATGTACTGATGTTCTTCCTCTTTTTTCCCCACTGGCCTGGATGAACTCCTGAATTAGAGCAGAGTGGCGGAGGGGAGGACAGTGCAGCCAGGCGGGGAGGGCCATCACCACCCACCTGACCGGCCCGATGAGGGTGAGTGCCATACATCCATGATTACTATTGCATGCTGTGTGACAGGGTGGGCAGCGGGGCATGGCCACCATTCATCGACACCACTGCCATGCATGCAACTTGTTATAGTCAACACTGTCCAGTGGCAATGCATGTCTGGGTGTGCATCACTGGTGGTCCATGCATGCACCAGGTGCATGGCTGTGCCACTGCCTTTGCACCACATAGCCATGTCACTAAATGGCCACGGTGGTGCTGTGCGTGACTTGGCCAGTGGGTGTGTGCAGCATTCCTCATGGCTGCATGCGCCTGGGTGGACAGGTCCTGTGGACGTGATCACTGCGGGTGGTCACACACCATCACAGTGGTATGTTCCATAGCTGTATGCCATGCACAGTGGGCGGGCTGTATGGGGTTGTGCATTTACACCTATTGACTGTGCTCCCTTGTCCTAGGGTACCCACCATCTCAGGGACATTTGGGGACGCCTTGAGGAGATCTAAAGCTGGCCCACGAGTCCCTGGACATACTGAGGAGGCTGGACATGATGGGGTGCTGAGGAGGCACAGGGCGGAGGTCATGGAGTCCTGAACGGCGGTCCGATGAGAGTCCCTCAGTCCCTGACTTCCACCCCCCGGACCCACCCTCACACCCCTCCTATCCCATCCCATTTGTCCACACTTCCCCTACCCACCCCCACCTTGTTTGTGGCCCCCAAGCTTGTATATAGTTTTATTCTCGTACATAGTTGACTGTTATATTTTCAATACATTTGATTTTGATATGAATACTGTGGTGGTCTCTGATTTGCAGCGGACTATAGGTGCTCAGCTGCAGTGGTGTGCATGGCATCAGGGGTGGTGCAGTCATGGGTATGTGTGTGTGTCCGTGTGGAGGTGACTATGGTGGGGGGGTAGCTATCAGTCAGTGTCTGTGGTGAGTGTGTTGTTCCCTGTGCACTGGATGACTGTGTGCAGTGGTCCATGGCACGTGCTCTGTGTTCATGGTGCACCCATCGGCCCGTCCATGGCCTGTGCAGCTGACACACATGCATGTCTGTGACCTGCACGGTCCGCTGGCATGTCAGTGGTGGTAGTCCCTGCAGGGCAGCCACTGTACCCATCACTTTGCTGGATTGCCCCTGTCACTGCTGTGGTGCATACCTGGCTCAGGTGGCACTGTGGGCACCACAGTCGTCCCACCTCCATGCTGTGCCTTGTGTGTGTTGCAGGGGATGTGCCCCACTGTCTGTGGCTTGTGCTCCGGGCGACTACTGGTGGTGTATGGGTCCACAGTGCCTGCGCAGGGTGGCTGGCACTCCAGTGCCATGGAGGACTGTGGGTTGTGTGTACACGGCTTACATGGGCCCCACAATGGGGGCTTGCTGCCCCACCACTCGCGCCCCTGTGTTGCGCGTGCCTGGGTATGGGTGGGTGTCTGTCCATACCCTGTGTGGCATCCGTGTGGTGCATGCTTCCACGCACCACTGTGGGTGCCTGTGCTGGCTTTGTGGCCAGTGGTGGGTCAGGGTGTGTCACTGGAATACTGTGCAGGGTGCTGTACCACTGGTGGTGGTGTCAAGGGCACGCCCTGTCCCATGTGGGGTACCTCTTGTGCCGACGCATGGTCGGTCTCTCAGCAGTACCTCGGGGGGACTGTGCATGGTGGCAACATGTCTGCCGTTGTTGCATTGCCGTGTGCTGCAACCCACTGATGGGTGCTCATGGTGGGGCTGGCTTGCATGGTTCTGTGGTGCACAGGGTTGCATTGACACAGTGGGGGTGGTGGCATGCATGGGGTTTCCTGCAGTGGTGGTCACTGCTCATGGGGGGGTGTCTGGGGGTCACGGTGCAGGGTGTGCTCTGCACTGGGGGGGATGGTGTGGCACGGGGTGGTCTGCCCTCCTTGTGTGCCAGTCACAGCTTGCTGGTAGGTGTGATGGGGCACCATGGCCCGGCTTTGGGTTGGTTGCTGGTCTTCATGGGCCAGTGTTTATTCCAGCCCTCCCCCAGTTGTGCTGTGCTTGCGGTGTGGGGGGATGATGTCTGTTCTGCTGTGTGTTCCTGTGCCCATCTGTTGCATGGGTGGTGGGCCCCTACCTCCCTGATTGTGCAGTTACATTGCTCTGCAGCTGGGGGGCTCCCTGGTTGTGCTATGGCGCCTCTGGACTGCTCAGCTGAACATCCCTTGTTGCGCTATAGCGCATCAGATCTGCTCAGCTTCCCCTCCCTAGTTGAGCTATGGTGCAGGTGGTGCGATATTCAGTCGTAGGCTGTAGGCGCAATTTGGCCTGCTCTGTTTTTGAATATCGCATCTCTTGCTCGCATGGGCGCCATAGACTTGCGCTTGCTCCTGCTATTGCGCACTTTTTGGGCGCAGTTTGAATATCTGGCCCAATATGTTTAATTCATACCAATGCGTGCTGACCTCAAACATGTAAAAAAATTAAACTGAAGAAACGCCAGTAGAGACCCACCAACTCCTACTGGTTTCGCACAAGCATCTTCAGGGTGCGTCCCACCCACAGTGATACTACATTTTTAAATCCCACATTTCAAGGCATATGCACCATTTAAATGCAAAACAAATTTAAAAAAGTACCAGGCAAAAGGTCTATAACCAAGGAAATAGTATTTCAACAATACATAAATACAGCTAAAAAATATAATAAATAATCTTAGACACAAAAAAAAACACCAAAAGGAATAAGATGCTTAACCCCTAAAAGATGCATAAATTTCATTTCATGATAGCCTGCATGTGAATATACAAATGTAAGCCCCCCAAATGGGCTTACCTTTGGAGCTTCATGCTCCATGCCTCCCCTCGGCGCTGGCTGTTTGTGGCTCTGGTGGGAGTCGCACATTGCAGTCCCGTTGGTGCAACTTGCATCTCTAGCTGCTGGGTTCTTGCTGTCTCAGCCTATGCAGGGTTGGGCTGAGCGTTGGGGTAGTTGTTCTTTGCCACGGGGCGGGGTGGTTGTCTCAGGTCCGGTGTTCAGGCTGGCCAGACTCTGGACCACGTTGGAGAATTAAATAATTTAATTGTAAATAAAAAGGTGGCCCATACACAGTATGCATGCTGGCCACCAGCTGTTTATAATTTAAAGGAGCAGCTGCTCCTTTTAGTAGAGTTATTTCGGTGCCAGCTGGCACCACATGGGGCACTGTAAGTAGTTGAAAATGGGACTACCCATCCCACAGGGCACTCGGGGAGAAAAGAATTCTGGCACCTTTTTGGAGGGTCTGGACTGGACCCTGGATTTTGGACGCCAAAGATGAGAGGGAATAAAAGAGACTTGAGAAGAGAATGGGAGATTTCAAGAGGAGCCAGAGGAAAGAGGTTGGAGCTCGGCATTTGCCTACCAATACGTGTACATTTTTTTAACGCGTGTTGGTGTAGCAGTCGGAGAAAGGAAGTGATGGCTGCTATTTCTGGGGAGCCCTGTGTTTCAGGGCTAGAATGCAGAGTAGTCCCTGTGAGGACAGAGCAGAGCAATGCCATTCTAGAGCCATTGCTACACATGAACTTCGTGGAAGGGGTTTCTGTCTTGATGAGGACGTCAAAGAGGACAGAGCACTGAGGTGAAGGGTTCAGTTTGGGGCCCAGGGAGTGGGCAGCCCCTGGTCCTAGCTGCCCTGTGTGCTGACTGACTAGTTTTGGGATTTTGCGCCTAAATGAGCCTGCTGTGAGGGTGGCTCTGAGGATGGACAGTCATCCCTCCAGAGGTGTGTGCTCCAGGATTCAGTGACAGTAGGAGCAGACAGTGGAAGGGGGGTCATATTTGGGTTGGCCATCCCCTGGAGATCCGTGCTTCTAAAGGAGGAAAGACAGTAGCTGTGGTAACTGTTGCTGCTTGCTGTTAAAGGCCTGATTCAGCCTGGAAGTATGCTGCCTGTTTTGGACTGTGGGATGCCTCGATCTTGGGTAGCTGCCTGGACTTTAATCTTAATGTGACCCCTCAGTCTGGAGTATTGTTTGAGCTTCTGATGTGACCTCATTTGGTCCAGTGTGCCTTTGGAGCTTCTGATGTGACCACACGGTCTAGAGCAATCTGTTTGTGAATTTCTGCTCCATGGAGTAACTGTTCCTGTTTATTTGCTGTTTATTAAATGGGATCCCTTGTGGTGGTGGCACCGCGCCACTTGCCAAGCCAGTTATAACCATGAACCCAGGCACCAACCTATATCCCTTAGAAAGCACCACTTGTGGGTGGGTGTGCAGGTAGAAGGGAAGGGGTGGTCACATGTATTTTTCTCAAAGTATTTATTGTTGTCCTTGTAACTTGCAGTCTATTTATTGTCTGTACCTCTCCCGGGTCATGCCTGAAAATAGGCAAGTTTTTTGTCTAGTGCATCTACCTGGTCAACAAAAACTAAATAAATAAAAAAATGTGGATGGTGACTCATGTTTCCGACAAGACTGAAGGTTTAAGAAAAAAGTAAGCAGACACCGTACTGGGATCAGGGTGCTGGGGCAAAGTTGAGCAGTGCAAAAAAGTCAAGTCCCTCACTCACCATCCAAATGAAAGAAGCTCAAACCCAAAGGTTCATGTGCAGTGACTATTTTATTGTAGGTACAAGTAAAAACAAATACAGTTCCTGACGTGTTTTGGAAAAACCAAGTTTCCTTTATCAAAGGATTTCAATTGTCATATTAAACACTGTCTGTACATCCTTACATCTCTTCTAGATTTTACTTTTCTTCCAGCTGCCTGACAGTGCTTCTGTACTCAGTATGACAAGCAAACCTAATTACCGGTCACCTTCCTCTCCCAGTGTTGGAATTATACTTAAGGGTCCTATCTTTAGATTGAGCCCACCTTCCCATTATAAGTCAGTGGCAGTGTTGCATCAGCTACTGGGGCTCAATTCAGACCTAGGAGTGCTGAGCCCTGGCAAGCCCCCCTGTAGGTCCAACACTGCCCTCTCCCCACCAACCCATCATACTTTGTTCTAGTCTCCCTGTTTGTTCTCCCACCTTCACATCCCTCTGTCTGCCTCACCTTCCCCACCCCCACATCATTTCTACACTTTCACCTGCTGCTCTTCTCCCCATACCTTGCCTTGTTTTAGTTTATTTTCTCATTTTCCCAGACTGATACACTGTCTCACATCTTACCTGCCCCAACACCTCCCCCCATGTCATTTCAAACCTAATACTCTCTCACAATGTGTTTCTTTACTTTTTCTTTTTGCTGTGTTAGTCATTGTCGGTATGTCCTCATGTCTCAGAAGAGTTAACTTTTTCTTCCAGCATCCAGATAGTGCTTTTGTGCTCAGTTTTAAATCTGATTATTTCAGAGTAGAGAGCTTCTGTGCTCAGTTTTAAAGCTGATTATTTTATTTTAGGGTAGAGTGCTACTTTCACATCTCTGAGCTTAATTTATTGCAGGACACCTTTTGTTGTATTACAGTGCCTAGTGTTGCACAGGTTCACAAGAGAATGTTTTATTTCACAATTTTTTACATTAAATTTGCATATCAATCAATCAATCAAAGTCTTTATTTAACCAGGCGATCACCGTTGAGCAAGCTCATTTTCGAGGTGGACCTGGGTTTGTTAACAAGAAACAAGGGACAATATACATGGGGTGCAACACACAAGAAAATAGTAATAATACAAATAAAGTGAGATACAATAATACAGTATATACAAAGTATCAGCAGGTAGCATTGACAGTAGCATATGTTTGGAACAGAAGATACAGCTAGTTTTGGGTAGGACACAATTTTTCATAAAAGTAAAGAAATATACATATCAGGTGCACCGAACACAAATAAAACCTAATATAAAAAGATATATAGTGATACAGTATGGAGAATTTAGAGCTGGAACCAGGGTCAAAGGAATGCGGAAGGGACAGATATGGGGGTAGAAAAAGGGGAGAGGGAAGAGTCGATTATAGATGTGATCAGTCTTTAACAGTAGTAATCAGAGTGTGCTTGGACTTATAGGAGTCACTATTTAGGGTAGACAGGCACAGGACTCCTGATTATGATGTAGATATAGAGATTTAAAAGCTGCTAGGCTGATGGGGTGAGTTAATTTCAAAGTTTTTGCAGTTTGTTCCACAGTTGAGGGAGCACAAAGCTGATGGCTGCTCTGCCAAGGTGAGATTTTGCTTTGTAAACATAAAGGTAGATATATGAGGTGCTTCTCAGGGCATACTTCCCAGAGTGCACAAAGGTAAACAGACAGAGATATACTGGGGCAGTTTATTTGAGATAGCTTTGTATGTCCAAACCGCAGCATTTTTTGCCGTCTGTAAGCAAGGGATGACCATCCCACTGCCGTGTACAATGCACAGTGGTGGGTTGAGTATGGAAGACCCGTGATAAATCTTATGGCTCTGTGATAAAGCGTATCGAGTTTGGCTAGGGTACCTGCAGGTCCCTGACTATATAGAAAGTCTGTGTAATCCAATAGGGAAAGAAAGGTAGTTTGAACCAGTTTCAGTTTAGCGTCTCTTGTGAGGAGATTATTAATCCTAAAGAACAGACCAAGTCTTTGTCTAAGTTTCTTTGCCAGTTCTTCTAAGTGATCTGTGAAAGTAAGTCTATGGTCTAACCAGACCCCCAGGTACTTGAACTTTGGTACATAGTCCAACTGCTCACCTAGAATGGTAGTGATCTGCAGGAGTGTCCTAGCAATTGCAGGATTTATTGCATTTTGAAGAGGAGAGGAACATTGCTTTGTTTTTTGTATTTAAGAGCAGTTTCTGGTTTATAAGCTGATGTTGCAGCAGATTAAATTAATTTTGAAGGGCTTTACAGGCCGCTTCAGGTGTGGGGCTACTAGCATAGAGTACCATATCATCTGCGAATAAAGTGTATTTGTTCTTCTTTGATGGGGCATCTATGTTGTTAATATAAATGGTGAAGAGCAAGGACCAAGAATGGAACCTTGCGGTACACTCCTCAATAGGGGTTTCGGTGGAGGAATTTCCCCTCTTGTCTTTACTTGTTGAAGTCGTCCTGAGAGGTAGTTGGAGAACCATTTAAGGGATAGGGAATCCAAACCAATGTTCCAGAGGGACAACAGAAGCAGTCTGTGATCAACGGTATCAAATGCCTTGCTTAGGTCCAAGAAAACTGCACAGACGTTTTTTTTGTCTAATTCAAGCTGCCAGTTGTTTGTCACCTTGGCTAGAGCAGAAATTGTACTGTGCTGTGCTCTAAAACCGGATTGTAACGGGTTGAGCAATTTTTCTGATTCCAGGTACTTCCGAAGCTGGGAGTTCACTATTTTCTCCAGCATCTTTGACAGGATTGGAAGTAGGGAGATTGGCCTGTAGTTATTGAGGTAACTAGGATCTCCTGACTTAAACAAAGGACCACAAGTGCATTTTTCCAAATTGGCGGTAGGTCACCCTGGGACAAGGATAAGTTGAATAGATGAGTAATTGGGACTGCGAGGACACGGACCTCTAAGAAGCTAGGTCAATGAGGTTGGCCCCATCACTTTTCCTAGTGTTCAGCTGAAGGAGAAGATCTTGACTTCTTTCAGGAGAGGTAGGCTGCAGAGAAGAAGGGACTGGGGATGTTTTTCTTGTGTATCCAATCTAAGCTGTTGGCGGAGGATATTCATGGGAGAGGCGTCAAAGGCTAGCCCTGCAGTGGCAAAATGATCATTGAGAGCATCAAGGATAGACGGTCTGTCGGAGATGACAGTATTGTCAATCAATAATTTAGTAGGTAGAGAATTTACAGTGGTGTGACCTTCAATATCTTTGATAGTATTCCAGAATTTGGAGGCATTTCTTGAGGAGCTCTTCAGCTGAGAGCGGTAGAAATTAGCTTTGGCTTCTCTGACCATTTTGGTACAGAGGTTCCTCACCCTCCGGAAAGAATTCCAGTCATTTATTAAATTTGTTTTCCTAGCAGTTCTCCAGAGTACATCCCTACTCCACAAAGCATCTTTCAGGTCGTTGGTAAACCACCAACAGGATTTGTTTCTGGCACAAACTTTTACTAAGGGAGCATACTTGTTGACAGCCCCTAGCACAATTTCTGAGAAAATATCATAAGCCGTAGTCAGGGACTTGGTCAGATAGAAGTCCTGCCATTGCATGGAGTCTCTTAGGTCTGATATATACCCATGGAGATCAAAGTTGCATAGGTACCTTTTAAAGGAGAATTTTGGTACAGTTGTGGAATTAAGAGTGGATCTTACACACACGATGAAACAATGGTTGCTAATATCAGAGAAAAAGATGCCAGCATGGGAGAATAAATGGGGTTTGTTAACTAAAATGATATCCAAGAGAGTTCTGTTATTAGGGTTGAGCTTGTTAGGACAAGTAGATTTGTTTATTAGCTGTGGCAACCCAAGGGAATCACAGAACATTTTAAGTGGGGTGGTTGCACTGGAGAGCCAGTCTAAGTTAAAGTCCCCTAGTATGATACACTCTGAAGATGCCGAACCCAGGATGTTTTCGAGATGTTTTAACAACTGTAGTCCAGCTGATGGAGGTCTGTAGCATCCTATTAAAGCATATGTACTTCTGCTTTAACATTTGTTAAATTTATATATCTGTGCCCCACTGCTTCTACTCCCACCACAACCATTCGATAGCCACATCATTGTAATAAAAAGACATCGGACACCGGCTGATCCCTTAGTGCAATGTGGTGCATGCAGTTTAGGGGAGATTGCAGGACCAGGACAGAAACTGCCTGCTTCCATTTACTTGTCCTATTTTTTGCTCTCATATATGATCATGATTTGAATTATTCATGACTCTGCCATTTTGCCACTTTGCCTCTTGAAACATGTGCCTGTACTACAGTTCCAGTATCTCTGACCAGCTGATCCCTCGTGCACAAATCTCTCACTTGAATTTTCACAATGGGGTGATCTGTGACTTGAAGAGAGTTTTGTGCAGTTCTGCATTTAGCATTAGCATCCACTTCTAGCTCTGTACTTTTTACAGTTAGGAGCTTTTTATTTTTGTTGGTCATCTTTTTGCCTTACCTCATCTGCTGGGTGGTGGTCCTATGGTTCCCCCTGCATCTAGTCCAACCCTGTCGGCCCCCTGCACCGACCACCAAACCCAAGCTGTCACCCCTTTGCCATTTCACCCTCCTGGCTACATTGCATTCCCCTACAGTGCGGAAGACCACCCAGGGAGTCGGGACCAGGGGAAGCTACATAGGGACGCTTGTTGCAGCACTGCGGGGCAGACTTTCATTCTCGCCAGAGGTTTGGGGCTGGTATTTCGTTTCTTTGCACCATAGTCAGCCCAGGTGTCCAGGACGCCAGTGATGGTGCAGTGCACGCTTCTGTGCCTCACACATCAGGTGTCTGCCCACTCTGACCCCCTTTAGACCGCGTCACTGCACCAGCCCCTAGCCACAGCCAGGAGCCCGGCACAATCATGGGTAACCCTCCCCACCCTTCCTGGAGGAAGAGAGCAGTCCATGGAATGCTCGATCCAACCTTCTCCCGGCTGACCCGATTCCCCAATCAATGTCAGTATGACTGTCCCTGATGGTCTAGTTGTCCCTCCTGCCAGTTGCTGCGATCACAGTAAAACCCCATAACAAAATGCCCTGCTGATCCAGTGGCACCCCCTACCCCTCCAACCCACACAGAGCCCCTTCTCCCCGGCCCCCCCCCCCGTCATCGGCGGGCGGCAGCATCCTGTCTGCATACTGAGCCCTTTTGGGCTGTTTCCTCTCAAACAAACTGCATTCTGCAGTTTGAGAACCTGCCTATTGAGAAGCTGCCTGAAGCACACCCTCCAAGCAAGGGGACTACTGTGCCCTTTTGGGCTGTTTCCTTTCAGGCAAACTGCATTCTGTAGTTTGAGAACCTGCCTAAGGAGAAGCTGCCGGAAGCTCACCCTCCAAGCAAGGACTACTGTGCCCTTCGGCTGTTTCTCTCAAGCAAACTGCATTCTGCAGTTTGAGAACCTGACAAAGGAGAAGCTGCCTGAAGCTCACCCTCCAAGCAAGGTACGGATTGGAACTCTGAATTTTGGCATCTACCCCTGGAGGAATCTCACTTGCTCCTGTTTACCAGTGTTACTCACACTATGTGCAGCAATCCAGAAGTCTTCTATGAACTGCTGCCAATAAATTAATGCTAGGACTAGTCTCTGCTCGAAATGTTTTGTTTTCTCACTTTAAGTAATGTTTAGTCTGATGTAGAGATTTCTTAGAGTTGATATAAGTTTTGAGAGAGGTTTTTAAGGTAGTGTGATGCTATCTGCCCTGAGCCCTGTGCTCCTTCTCTTAAGTGTCCATTTTCCCATTTGAAGTTTCTACTGATCTGCTACTAGAGCCATCTTATTTTTCCTATTAATCTTCCAACCTTGCCTCTGCCTTTTTCCTGTTCTAATCACCATTATCCCATGCTTTGTTCTCACTTTTAGCATATTGTACTCTGAAGAAAAAAAAAATACTCCACAGCAGCAGTCACCCTCACTGAAGGTCAGTTTTTCCCCTTACCCCCCAATAAGAAATAGCAATGGGCACCACAGCTCTCACATTTAGCCTACTCATGGTTACCTTTCTTGCTCTGCCCATGCCCCATTCTGTCCCCTTACCCTCCACCCTGAGCCCCACCCCCTCTACTACCCTATAGCAGCCAACCACCCCACCACCCTGGACACTCCTATTTCTCCACGGCACCCACCTCCAACCAATACTCCCTACCCCCTGGGACACCCTGGGCCCACCCCTTCCTTGCCATACCTACCCTCTACTCCCTACCCATCCCTTGTACCCCCACTAGTAGGACTTCACATCGGTACCTGTCTAAGGGTCCTGGTTGCCACAGACAGCTCATCAGATTAATTGCTCTACTCCTTCTGCTCTCCGGGAACATACACCCCAACCCCAGGCCGTTGTCAACTAGCCACCCCACTCTGGTACTGGCCTCAGCATTGCATCCATGAATATTTGCAGCCTCTTAAAAAAATTTGCCGCTCTCCAATGCTGGGCTGTACAACACCGTCCTGATGTTATAGCACTAGTCAAGACCTGGCTCTCGAGAAAAACTCTGTACTCGGTTATCTCCCTCCCTGGCTACACTCTGTTCAGGAAAGACTGTACAGGTAAACGTGGCAGTGGGTGTGCAGTCTTTATGTGTGACACACTTTTAGGCCATGCTCTCCCTGCCCCCAAGCTCAGTTTTAGTGCCCAAGCCTTCACCCTTAAGGTTACCCCTGACCCAGCCAGGGGCCCTCTTTTTCTCACAGGCTCTTACATACCTCTGAGGGACCAGGGACCAGCTGTCCACTCCCTCATTGATTACATCACCACACTCCCACACAAGGCGGAGCAGCTCATCCTAGGTGACCTTAATGTCAATTGGCTGAGTACCACTGCCCCCAAATCAGGGACTCCTTCGCTACCCTAGATATGACCCAACTAGTTAACTCACCCACTAGATTTAACCAGTCAGGCGGCTCCAGTACCCTCCTAGATGTAATTCTGTTGAACGGCCCCCCATAAAATCAGGGATATTAATGTACTACCAGACTCGCTTAGTGACCACTCTCCTGTCCTTTGTCACAGGTCATCCCCCACACCAGAAACAGTGTCCCAGGTCACCTTGCACCAGCGCTTTCACCCCGGGGGGTCTCAGAAAGCTAAAAATGCACCTAGCCCAGCTTGACTGGTCCCCAGTCCTACTCACAATGGATATTGACTCTGCCCTAACCTATTTCTCCAGTGCCTTCAGCCAGGCCTGCAACCTTTTCACCCCCTGACCAGAACCGCACTCAGAAACACAACTCCTCATGGATCTCCCATCCCTCATCCAAACACTGAAACAATGAGATAATCTCTGGCATATTGCTGTCGAGACAGGCAAACTGGCTGACAGACAAGGCTATAATGCAGCACGTAACAAGTGCACCTGGGCTATAAGGCAGGCTAAGGCCGAATATTATCAAGCCACCCTTGAATCCACTTGGGGCTCATCCCGTGCCTTCTGGAACAATATGAAAGAGCTCTATGGAAAGACACGCTCCCCTCCACCATCACTACTCTCCATAGATGGTACCATCACTACTGATCCTCCCCACATAGCTAAGTGCCTCAATATGGCTTTCTCAGATCTAAGCTCCGTCCTCCCCAACTACTTTTTCAACCCTATCCCTGCCTCCACCCCCCCACCTCGGATTGCCCCCCTTTCTACCTGCATGCCATATCACCCCTTGAAGCCAGGCCTTATCTGCAAAAAGCCTTAGCTAGCAACAACCCCAGCTGTGATCCCTGGACTCTAGGATTCTCCGATTAGTCCTAGATACTGTACTAGCCCCTCTCACCAACCTTTTAAATCGGTCATTAAGTCTTGGTCAATTTCCCAGTGCCTGGAAAATTGCAGAAATCACCCCTATCCATAAGAGTGGAAATAGAACCTCCCCTAACAATTTCAGGCCCATCTCCATTCTCCCCCCTCTCTCCAAAGCACTGGAACAAATAGTGGCCATTCAGCTCTCCGAGTATCTGGCCAAATATGACCTGCTGTGTCTGGAACAACATGGATTCCACCCTGGACACAGCACCACAACAGCCCTCCTGGAGTTCTTCCAGCACCTACACTCTGCTCTTGACTCTGGTCATGTTACTGGTACAGTGTTCGTTGACATCTCCAAGGCCTTTGACACTGTCTGTCGCCCCCTCCTACTTGACTCCCTCCAACAACTTGGCTTCTGCCCTGGCCCACTGGCCTGGTTCACCAGTTACCTCTCTACCAGATCACAGCACGTGAAGATAAATGGCACCCTGTCCAATACCCTGCCCATTTGCTCAGGGGTTCCCCCAGAGTTCCATCCTGGGCTCCGTTCTGTTCAGCCTATTTCTCAACTCCTTCCCCAGCTCCTGCTCGGGCAATATGCTACTGTAGGTCAATGATGCAGTTCTCCTTGCCTCCCACCCTGACCCCACATCTCTACAGGAATCCCTGCAGCACACATTCAATCAAGCTGAAAAGTGGTTCCTTGACCACCGGCTGGTCATTAACCTCAAAAAAAACAAATCTATGCTTTTTTTTCATCACCAGAATAAGGCCAAAAATGCCTCCTTCTGCATTCTCCCCAGTAAGCAGGTGTTGTCCTACAAGTACCTGGTCATCATCTTCGACTCGGCTCATAAATTCCACACCCGCATCAATACCCTGTCCTCAACCATAAACTCTCAGATTGGCCTTCTCTGTCACCACATAGGGCAGGACATACTATACTAGACAGTCCCATATCTGTGAATGACGGTATGTACTGCAAGCTCATTGGTCCAGACTGGGGACCAATGGGCTTACAGCCCATACTGTACCTGTCATTCGGCGGGTGGTTAGGCGGTATGTAGGTGGGATGTTGCCGCCCGCCAAAGACAGGGGTGAGTGGGGTGGGCAAGAGGCTCTGTGTGGGTGGGGGTGCCACTGGATCACCAGGGCATTTCATTATGGAGTTCTACCTCGATCATGGCAATGGCAGGAGGCCACTAGACCATCAGGGATGGTCATACTGACACTGATTGTGGAGTTGGGATCTCGGGTGGGAGGGGACCACTAGACCACCAGGGATGGTGGTCATGGCTGTATTTCTGGGGTTGGGGACACAGGGGACCACTAGACTACCAGGGATGTATTTCTTAACATATACCATGCGATCGTGGCTATGGGGGGATGCCGGGATCCCCACTGCCCGACATGCTTTGCAGAGTGCCAGGCACACGTCACTGGACTGCCCTGTACAAGGCATGCAAATGGGGCCATAATGACATGCAAATGGCCCCATTGCATACCCTAACTGAATATCATAGGTGATGCACCTGGCGCAGCTGCACTTGCGCTGGCACATCACCGTGCTCCCTATCTGTGGTTTGTGCCAGCGCAGTGCCACTGCACCATGCAGTATGTGCGCCAACGCCTCCATGTTCAATGGTGTTGTGCCATGGTGCATCACCATTGAATATCACCTAGTCCTGGCCCGGTGCATCCCAGTTGTGCTCGCCCAGGCTTGCGGCACTGCCCAGTGCAGTCTGAATATCTGGGCCACTATATTTAAAAATTGCTGACATTGCTGATTTAATGGCTAAAGGTGAAGCTGGGCCTGTACTGTTGGTGGGAGGGGTGCATCTCACAAAAGGCAGGAGAAGTTTTTTAGGAGTGAACAGAAGCTAGCCCTGCAGGCCACTTGGTACAGTTGCAGATAGGCTACAACACAACACAAAATGCCATGACTGTTATCCTAACTTTTCCTCTATGCCCTATAGAGATCATGTTGCAATTATGCTAGTACATCAGCCACACTTTCCAATGTACCACTAGTCCCATTGGAATCTCTAACATGAATCAGTGTAGTGACGATACTCAAATCCAAATTCAATTAATGTCCCCATGTCTGCCTCTGATTCAAAGCATAATTTTGTTCTTGGTGACTGTATGATTAAACACATTGATAGAGCTATTTGTAATCCCGATAAAGCTCACAGATCATGCTCAGGTTTCAGGGGAGCCACAATTACTGATATTTCATCCATGGCCAGAAATATCTTACATAACAGCGGAAAGAGACCGTTGGTTGTTATCCAAGCCTGTACAAATGATGTTAACTACAAATCTGTGGATACTATCAAACAAGATTTTGTTGCCTTGAATGATATCCTTGTTGAGTTGAACTGTGATGTGGGTTTTTCTGAAATCATACCTGTTCCAAGAGCACTTGCTCATACTATATCTAAAATCAAATCAATCAATGAATGGCTTTGCAAATGGTGTTATAAACAAAACATAATATGTATCACACATTGGGAAGAATTAATTGATAAGAGAGCGTTGTTTTGTTGGGATGGTCTTCATTTAAGTTGCAGAGGCTGTAAATTATTAGGTAAACAAATGTCAGACACAATTGATAAATATTTAAACAAATTAACTGGGGGGAGAACGGGTGTGCACCCATTTCTCTAAAAGATCTGCTCAGTATATTCTTCCATTACTAGTAGAGATCTCAGATTTATGATGTTCAATGCTAGATCTGTCAACAATAAAACTGATGAACTTATATCACAAGACAATATTGACATCATCTCAATCTCTGAGACTTGGTGGGATGACAAGTTTTCATGGGATATCCATATTCCAGGGTATAATATATTTAAATGTAATCATATATCTAGAAAGGGCGGTGTGTCTTTGTTGATCAATGCTAATATTTCTAGTATTGACATAACCAATAAAATAAAAAGCTTGCAGTTAAAACAGAAACCATCTGGACTAAATTATCTTTGAATTCATCTAAGTTCATTGTCATAGGCACTTGTTACTGTCCACTTGATAGTTCCACTGAAATATTTGATGCATTACTTTCTGAATTAGAAAATGCCAGTATTCTGGGTGATTTAATTTGCCTTGGTGATTTTAACTTGAGTGATATTAACTGGGAATCTAACTCAGCTTTGACTTCTAAAGGTATCAAGCTATTATCTTTGTGTAACCAGCTACACTTGACTCAACATGTAAATACCCTACCTGTGGTGATCGCATTCTTGATTTAGTCTTAAATTCAGATCATTTGGATATTAATAAGTGCATTACTATCTGTCCTGTGGCTACACTATATCACAATAATAACACTGTATTATTGTTCATTCCTGGAATATCATTCATCATTCAAGATTTAGTAAAATATATCTTTATGAAAAAGCTAACTTATCTGCGATGAAAGAACATCTTTTCAGAATTAATTGGGTGAATGAATTCAATAATAGATCAATTGCTCAAAGCTGATTTTTTTTTAGTGACACTCTTGCTTTCTTGCATGATACTTATATTCCAACCGAACTTAAACATAATAATAATACCAAACGAAAACCAAAATGGTTCAATAAATCATTAAAAAAGATTGCAAAAGGAAAAACAAACTATATCACAAATTCTTAAAAGATAGGACAAGTGAAAATTGGACCAAGTTCACGGCTATACATAAACTACGTAAAACCAAAATTAGAAAAGTTAAACAAAAACAAGCATTTGTCAATGCTGAATGTTTGCTTGCTGGCACTGGCACTGGTAGTGTAGAAGTTACAGAGCTGCATAATAGGAATGGCAGCAAAGTATTGAACTGAAGCCAACCCACCACCGCCCTGCAGAGGTGGCAGGTTATTGAGATTGCCTTTGGGTCATTAGGCATAATGACCATGCCGTCACCACACCCTACCCTGAGACACTGACAAGTATCATGGTGTGCCTTAGGTCTTTGGTCTATGAGCACCCCATTCCATCTAGGAAATATGGTGAGATGGGTGCGTGTATAGGAGAATGGGGTGAAGTTTGGGCCGAAAGAGTCCGAGGCACACCTTGATGCCTCTCACTGGCTGCAGGGTGTGGGTGGGGTGGAATGGTATGAGCATGACAGGCAAGAATCCCAAGTCACACCCCTGATGCCTGTCATAGCTCCACAGGGTGGGGCGTTATGGTCGGAAAGCCTAACGCCTCAGGCATTCGCTTAGTATTTCTTACCCAAATTTTCAACATTTTTTTGACCTCAATTACATGAACAGTGGCAATATCAGTTTGTTAGCCGAAAACTGCTTTTGCACAGCAACTATGCCATTTGGCACCACAGATGCAAAAACACATCCCGAACAGGATGTGAAAAATGACAGCGGTACTATTCGTGGGGAGGTGTAAAAAATGGCAATGTTGACAATCTGCTGTGAAAATCTTAAAAAAACTAGTGAA
Organism: Neoceratodus forsteri; assembly: GCA_016271365.2. Taxonomy (NCBI): domain Eukaryota; kingdom Metazoa; phylum Chordata; order Ceratodontiformes; family Ceratodontidae; genus Neoceratodus; species Neoceratodus forsteri. The sequence goes on along the minus strand of CM028130.1, from coordinate 532,651,321 downwards.
GTCACGAACGTGCATAGAAACTGTGCAACACACACCCGTAATGTAACTAGTTTGGGGATTTTTTTACAGCAGATTGTTAACACTGGCATTTTGGGACCTCCGATCATGAACAGTGTCAGTGTGATTTTCTTTATCTGTCCCAAACAATGATTTCCCACAGTGACCACGCATCTCTGCACTGAAAGTGTGAAAACACATTTCGGCCATGTTGTGGAAAATGACAGCTGTACTGTTCATAAGGAGGTGTGAAAAATGCCACTGGTGAAAATCTGGACTGAAAATGTTACAAATTCATAAACCTACAGTGCGTGGAAACTGCGCAATGCTCACTCGTAACACAGTCATTTATGAGTTTGTCTGAAAATTTTCAACACTAGCAATTTAAGTCTCTGCTCATGACCAGTGTCACTGTGATTTTTCTTAATCTGTCCCAAACATTGTTTTCGACACTGATTGAACCATTGTGTGCTACATGCGGAAACACATTTTGGGCAAGATGTGAAAAATGGTAGCTGCACTGCTCATAAGGAAGTGCGGTAAAATGGCACAGTTGAAAATCTGGTGTGCAAATATTACAAATTCGCAAACTTGCCAGCGTGCATAGGAACTGCGCGTGTGCTCCTAAAACAGTCATTTTTGTGAATTTTTTCACCAAATTTTCAACATAGCCATTTTAACACCTCTGCTCATGATCAGTGTCACTGTGATTTTCTTAACGTGTCCCATACATTGATTTCGAACACCGACTGCGCCATTGTTCGCTACATGGGCAGAAACACGTTGTGGGCGAGATGTGAAAAATGACAACCATACTGCTCATAAGGAGGTGTGGTAAAATGGCAATGCTGAAAATCTGGAGTGAAAATATTGACAATTTGCAAACTTACGAGTGCATAGGAACTCTCCAACGCACACTCGTAAAACAGTCATTTTAGAATTTTTCACCAAATTTTCAAAATAGGCTTTTGGCCTTACCTTATGAACACCAGCACTGTCATTTCATTACTCATTCCAGAAAGGTGATTTTCGCAGTGACTGCGAAATCACCCTTCGGCCTGAGTAATGCCATGACAGTGCAAGAATTCATGAGGAGGGGTCCCAAAAACCCCATGTTGAAATTGGTGCAGAATTAAAAAATGCCTGAGATATGCAACAAAGTTGAAAAACCCTATCTATCCACAGTGGGTGGGTGCGGGTGGGTGCAGACACTGCGAGGGACCGTTTTGCTTTTCAGGTTTTTTTTTAACAACGACGGGACGTTTGCCATGCTGGGGTGGGCTTCCAGCATGGCAGGAAAGAGGAACCAACTGGGGAAGTGGAGACGGCCGAGTTGGGCACCCCGTCAGCCATAGCATCTGTTTCCATGCTGGGGTGGGCTCCCCAGCGTGGCACCCTGTACTAGGGGAGAGAGAGAGGTCAGTAAGGCGATGGGGGGATTGGGCACCCCGTCGGTGACAGCATTGGAGAGACAGTGGAGGTAGCGGGGGAGGTTGGGCACCCCATCGGCCATAACATCATTTTGCCACGCTGGGGTGGGCTCCCAGTGTGGCACCTGGGCTCTTTGGGGGGCGTGCGGCTGGCGAAGTTGGGCACCCCCGCCGGTCATAAAACATTTTGCCACGCTTGGGTGGGCTCCCAGTGGCACCTGGATGCTTTGGGGGGGTGGAGCGACGGGGATTGGGCACCTCACGGCCGACAGTGCTGGGGGTGAGGCACATGAGCATGCAGTGTGCGTGTGTGTGGGGGAGAGCTCTGCTCACTCAAGTGGAGCTCTCCCTTTCAACTGTATGCCACTGCATTTTCAGCTGTCATAGACAACTGGAGCAGTAGTGGTGCTCCTGTGACCACGCCTGCAAATACACTGACTGAACTGGAAGAGGCTGACACCTCTGGAAAACTGGTATGATGGCACTGTTTCTTGCACATGCATGCAAGCAAACATAATGAGAGTTTTATTTAGCTAATCATACTAACAAACATAATAGTAAATATTTCTTCTCATATAATAATTCTCTAAAGAAACATGCTTGCCAAGTTGGTCCTTTACTTTATCACAATGAAATAGTCCATGACTACTTAAAGATGGCTAACATCTTTAATACAAATTTTTGCAATATTTTTAGCCTTCAGGTTAACAATCCAAACAATATACAAAGTGATACTAACCCCATACTATTCGATATTGATAGAATTCTAATTAAACTTCTTGAACAAAAGGGCAAAACTTCCATTGGTCCAGAGAACATATCTGATCATTTATTATATTTACTAGCTGACGATCTAGCTCTCCCACTTAAAATAATTTTTCAGGGTTATCTTTCCAATACTTTTGTCCCACCAAAATGGAAAACAGTGAATGTTATTCCATTACATAAAAAGGGTCCTAAAATGAACTGGGAAAATTATAGACCAATTAGTTTGACCTCCCCGATTTGCAAAATTTTAGAGAGTCTTATAAAGGCATCATTATCCTGAAGTCAATATTTCAGACTCAGAACAACACGGGTTCAAGCGGGGAGAAGTTGCCTCACTAAACTGATTTGTTTTATGAGAAAATCAGTTCTAATTTAGATAACAATCTGCCCTGTGATGTCATGTTCATAGACTTCAGTAAGGCTTTTGATATCATGCCACACTGGGTTTTAATTAATAAAATATCTAAATTAGCAATTCATAAAAGCATTACATGGATAATTAACTGGTTATCCAGCATACACAGCATGTTTCGATCAATGGCCAACCATCAGACTTCGGCAGTGTGACTAGTGGGGTGCTTCAGGTTCTGTTGTGGGTCCTATTCTATTTCAAACAATCATTTCTGATATAACCTCTAACTTACAGTCATTTAGCAGAAAAATGCAGATGATGTAAAATTAGGTAATGTCAGCTCCTGCCCAGCTCAAACTGCAATCTTGCAAAATGACCTCAACAAAATCTCTATTTGGGTAAACAAATGGGGGATGAAGTGAAACTCTAATAAATGTAAAATTATGTATTTGAGTAGACATAATCCACAGACACCCTATATTTTAAATGGTTCAACATTCATTCCCACTAACGAAGAGAAAGATTTTGGTGGTGTTATTTCTGAGGATTTTGACAACACCGATCATATTTCTGAGGCTATTAGCAAATCAAATAAAATCATTTGGTCCATCCGTCGCAATATCCAATCAAGGGATAAAACAGTTTTAATGCCCTTATTTTGATCTTATGTACGACCTCATTTGGAATATGTATCTCAGTTTTGGTGTCTGTTTAAAAACTAGATGGCAACAGCTGAAAGGTTCAACACAATTTCACTAAACACATTTATGGTCTTTGTGACATATCATATGATGACAGATTATGGATTTTAAATCTAATGTAGGTCTCCAGTTTAAAGATCAGGCCCATAATACCAGAGGGCATCCTCTTCAGTTAACACGTCAACATTTTAAACATTATCATAATAAATTACCCATTGAAGTAATTGTGAGTAATAGTAAGGTTGAATTCAAAATCGACTAGATAATTTTATACTATCTGAAGGTTGCCTGAATTATTAAACTTATTAATAGGAGTATTCATGGGCATTTCTGCCTTCTTGCTCCTTACTAGTCCTTAGTATGATCCCTAGTAGTATGATCTTATAGAGTTTAGCATATCCAGTGCTGCCTCTTATGATTGGTGTGCTAGCATCTGACCAGTAAGGAAATAAGCCCAGCTCAATCATTCAAACCCCACTCTATTCTCAGCCCTATAGGTAGGATTAACCCACAGCAGAGCATGGGTCTACTTAATCTAATTAATCAACGGCTGAGGGGTGGGGGTTGGAACATGAAGCCACTGAGGCGAATGGTTCCAACCACCCAGCCGTTGATTAAGTCACAAGAGACCCATGCTCTGGAGTAGAGAAGATTCACTTGTAACATGGGAAGAAAAGGGTCTGCCCCTGTTGAGAATGTTTTCTTCCCCATGTTACAGGTGTTAAGAGCTTATTTTTGAGTTTTCGTGGCGCTTGAACTTCCATTTTTTAACAGAAATATGAGTAGATTTCCAGTCAGGCTGAATAGTGCAAGTTGCTGAACTGTTCTGGGTGGATTGTGGCTCTCAGTACTCATACAATACTCCTGTGCTTTCTCTGACATGTTGCCGCTGCAAAACGGGCTGTGGCTACATATGGGGAAAGGATTCCTGGGCATGCCTAGGAACATTACATGGGCAAAAGTAACGTTATTTGTGCAAATAAATCTTTAAGGTGAATCTGACTTCTCATTTCACAAGGTGCTTTTTATTATGTTGGCTTGCACACAAGCGCAAGCAACATCTTGTGGTAGTAGCACATTTCAGAGGTGTGTCAGTGTTGTGGTGAATGCAGGGGTTGCTTTAGTGGTGCATCCCTCAGCTGCCAACCAGTGAACATGCTGCTGATGACAGCAGTTTCAGAGAGAGTCAGAGTTGAAACGAATCTGCCGGTGCAATCAGAGACACACTCATCATTGCAGCAGCAGATGACATGCCTCCATTATGTGCCTTTCTGGAGAAACATTTCAATAAATATGGCTGCTCCTGCCGCCCATCACACAATCCCCAAAAGCCAACATCGAGGTGCCCAATCCCATGTTGGTATGTTCCCCTCACCCACATTATGTGTACACTGTAACATGGCGGCTCCTGCTGCCCACCACACACTCCCAAAAGCCAACATCAGGGTGCTCAATCCCCATATTGGCATCCCCCCTCCAGAATTGTGGCACACTGGGGGCCCAGCCCAGTGTGCCTATTTTTTTGTGTGTGGAACCTGTAAATGAAAAAAACCTTCCCTCGTGGTCTTTTCTTGTTAAAATGGTCCACTGTTGTCTTTCTTGTCCCCATCCCCACACTCCCTTTGCACACCTACCTTCCTGCAACCCCTCACCCATACTTACCTTCTGGAGGTTAGGAGCCATGATCTTCTCTGAACTAGGGCACATCTGCACGCTTCAAAGCCGAACTGTGAACTGAAGAAATGACGGTACGATTTATAATGGGAGGCAATGGAAGGTTTCAACTTAGGTTGATATCTCAGCCATTTTTTGAATTTTGGCCCCAAATTTTCAACATGGGTTCTTGGGACCCCACCTCATCAACATGTCACTGTCATTTAGTTTCTCTATCCCAAAAGGTGATTTCATGGTCGCTATGGGAATCGCTTGGACCAATTAATGAAACAACAGTGCCACTGTTCATGAGGGAGGTCCCAAAAACTATGTTGCAAATTTGGTGAAAGAATTCCAAATAAATGATTGTGTTACAAGTGTGCATTGCACAGTTTCTACGCACACTTGTAACGTCACCAATTTTATATATTTTCACTCCAGATTTTCAATATTACCATTTTCCACACCTTCTTATGAACAGTATAGCTGTCATTTTTCACATCCTTCCTGAAATGTGTTTTCACACCTGTGGTGCAGAATGACATGGTCACTGTAGGAAATCATCTTTTGGGACAGATTAACAAAATCACAGTGCCACTGTTCATGAGAAGAGGTTCAAAAATGCCCACGTTGAAAATTTGATGAAAAAATTCCAAAAAATGATTGTGTTACAGGCGTGCATTACGCAGTTTCTATGCACATTCATAACTTCACCAGTTTTTCATATTTTCACTCCAAATTTTCAACTGTAACCCCCCCACCCATTAATTTACATAGTTACTGTAGCTACCCCTTAGTACCCTTGACTGGGCACATCCTACTTCAGAAATGGTACCATCCCTAGTTTTGGGAATGTATACCAGGCTAATTACTTCTAGAGGTCAGAAAAAGGGGTGGGGTGTACAAAAGCAATACATTTGACCAAAACCCAGGTCCTGAGGGGAGAACTTTTTGCTAGGGCAATGCTAGACCTATACTTCTATAGGGGTACCCAGTAACTCCACACACAGGAAGCAAATTTGTAAATGTCCAAACCAGAGCTGGGGTTCTAGAATGTGACTTTATTCTTAAAGATGTTCTCTATAGCATGGGTGGACCCCCAAGATTTACACATCGTGGCACAAGGCATTTTCAGAACAACAAAAAATTGTATCTGACAGAACCGCCATGTATTCCCATATTTTAGAGGACATTGAATTTTCAGTGGCAATGGCCACAACTGAACACACACTTCTTCTAGTGGCACTGGCCACAACTGAGCACACACATTTCCCATATGGCATATGACTTTAGAACTTCTGCAAGTGGCAACTGGCCACAACTGAACCATTTCTTCTAGTGGCACTGGCCACAACTAAACACACTGGGACTCATTACTAGCACAACCCGCTCCAGGGAGGTAAACCTCTCTTGGGACATTGGCCACCATGTCCTGAATAACCAGGCGCCCTTCGGAACCTGTAGTGCTGAACTGGTTACTCCAGATGGGGCTGCCCACCCTTCACTTCCACGTCCATACACAGCCATTCTTTCAGAGTTACACCTTAAAACTGCTTAAAAACACTTAGAAAATGCATCTTTGAATGAACTTTCATCCAGCATTAGGAAACACTACTCTTGGAGTATGGGAATTAAAGTCCTGAACAATGTGCATTAGTCTGCCTCTGGACCCCACAATTGTCAGCCAACTTTAAACTGAGAAAAGTCCTGAACGTAGAACAGAACTGGTACACCTTTCCCTTTTAACCAGAGAAACACCCAAAGTACAGGTACTTTCTTCAGAAAGCACAATGTCAAATCTACTCACAGTTAGAACAGTACAGGCAGCTTCAAATTGTCCTGGATCAAATAGGGGATTTCCCCTAGGATCCATTCTCTAGCAGTCCTTTTCATCCCTCCAGGGATGAAAATCAGGAGATCCTGCTGTAGACAACGGTTTCCGCCACTTCTCCTGGCAGGCTGAAGACTTTCAGGACTAAGGTAAGAAAATAGACTCTCCTGTCAATGCCCACAGCAGCTCTCACTCCTCACACTTCAACTGCTGACACAGAACTACTACCAGCTAGCAAATGACCCAAGATTCTAAAACTCCCCACTCACAGCCAGCTGATGTGGCTTATGCTGATGCGAGAGTTCAAAAATGACCTCATCTCTCTCACCTCAGCTCAAACCAAGTAAACAAGAGAGTGAGTAGGTGAATAATCCATTTAACTAGTTATTCACCTGCTGCCTTCCCTACCTAGCACTGACACTGCTGGGATTTTAGTAACCCCAGTGGACTGGGTGGTTACAATCACCCTGCCAGGCAAATGATTGTCTGCAGTCATGCCTCCACCCAGCACCAGGCCTTCCTACCCTCTGTGTTACCTATGGAGAGGCAGCACTACTTCTCCCCTACCATGTGCCAGACACAGGCAGGCAACATTAAACGCAGAGAGGCCGGCTGATGAAACTTCAGCCCCTATCCTACGATCTACCTGTGGATTTTCAGTGGCTCCAAAAACTGCTTGAAGCATGCCCTAATAGATCAGAACTGAGAGCCCCTACTGCAGATCAGGACCCCAGCCTGTCTATCCCCCTAGCCCTCTAGGAAAAATATATCTGACTAGGCTGCTCACTGGGAAACCTGCCCCCCAATGTCCCAGGGTACCTGTGAACAAAAACAAGGAAACATACATTACCTTTCATTACATTTCCCAAATCTTTCCCCACAATCTCACACCTGTGAAGAAAACATGGTAACACCCTGTTAACCAAAAACAATCCTAAAAACTCTAAGAAAAGGGGAACTCAACTGAGCTCTAGCATTCTCTTCTCTACTCTTCTTTTCTTCCTCAGGAACACCTGCAAAAGAAGAAAATGCAAAAACACATTCTGCATTCCACACAGTGCCTGAACCTCCACCTAACACTAAAGAATCCCCAAAAATATATTTTCTATAGAAGTACAAAAGTAAAAAAAAAAAAGAAGCATTTATACAACACATTCGGGATGGGATGCCCTACAGAGTCCCAACCAGTGACAGGATTACTGTTGTCTGTAGGCATTGTCCACTAAAGAGTCTCTCCTAGGCCAGTGCCTGCTGAAGAACAGTTTTTGGACAGGACTGGGCCTGTATAGCACTGCAATCCATGGGGAGAGTCTTTGATGACAAACTTAGTTCTGTGGATAGTCTTCAAATGTAAGATGTGTTGTGCAAAGTCAGTAAAGTAAATAGAAAATTTGGTCTTACCAGTTCCTTGAAGACTGAAAACAAAGGATCACCTTACTTCTATGAGCTAAGGACCCTCTCCCTTTCAGACCAAATGGTATCTTCGGATACTGTTGGGATGATGTCCTCTGGAAAATAAATGATGAAACAGGAAAACTGCTGGATTGATGTCATCTGAAAACCAAATGTTGGAACAGGAAAACAGCTGGGTTGATGTCATCTGGAAAGCCAGGTGATGAAACAGGAAAACACTGCTGGGTTGATGAATCTGGATACACCTGAAGAATTCTGGAATACCAGAAGAGCTACATCTTCCTTCCTGGATACTGCTGCTTCAGATGACAGACACTGGGCTGCCACTGCTTGCTTCCCTTTAAGCATGCTGGAAATATTCACAGGGAGTGGCACCATTAAGGGTAGTACCACTCAGGGTGTGGTTCAGGACTATGACCCCATCTGGGCATTCAAAGTTGATGTTGTGGAATGTCTCATTCCCAGCCCCATCCACAATTCACACAGTGTCCATAAACAGAGTCCTGCCAATTCTCCATAATTTAAGTTGATCATTTATGACTTTGTTCCTGACACATTCTGCTGCACCAGAGTACAAATTCTTGCTTGCTTCGTCCAACAACCAGGATTGCCTGTTCTGTTCAATTTCCTCCCAGACTCGATGAGGAAAGGTAGGAAAAGACTGCCCATAGATGGCATAAGCCCTCCTATGTACCAGTCTCTCCTTGCTACTCTTCACTAGTCTGCAACCCATGGCCCGGCTTGAGGATGGCCAGTCCTGGTTGAGCCAATGTCACATACTTAAAGAATGAAAGAACTAGTCCCCTACCATCTCTGTGGGCAGGTTACTGGAGCCTTCTTCTTCAGTCTCTGGCTCCTCTGAGACAAGAGCTTGAGGCAACTCACTGGAGCCCTCAACATGAAGGTACATTTCTTCATCCTCCCCTTCTTCACTCATGATTTGAGCCCAGGAGTGAGCAAATGTCCTCACTCCCAAGACATTCCACTCATCACTGGGTGTGGAGGTGGAGACCTCCCAATTCAGGGTCTCTTGCAGTTTGTCCTCCCCAACTAGGCTAGAACTTGGACCCAGCTTCCATGGGTCCATGGGTCCTTCCATTGCACTGTTCATCTGGGACACAGGAGTGGAAACCTCTCTCTGTCTCTCTTCCTGCCCTTGCAGTGGATCAACATCAATTTTACTCTCTCCTTCTGTGATACACTCTGGGGAACGTTCCCCAGCAGGTTCAACCTGAGTACTGCATGCTGCTGCAGGTGAGATCCCCACTTGGGTCCACATGAGAGCCAGACAAATTCTTGATGCCTCTCTGGCACTGCACTCCTGCTCATTCCATACTTCACAAGGCAATCTGAGCAGTGGGGTATCAGAAACCCATCCCTTCTAGCCTTTAGGCACACAATGCACAGTCTCACTGGATAGCTAGGGATTGCTACTGTACATCTGAAGGCATTCTTTCACCATAGAAGTTCTTTCTATTTCTCTTAGTGCTGCCACCTCCTCTGCGATCATAGCTCAGGCATGATCTGGATATCGGGGAGTTCACAAAGCCATGCCTGAAAGCAAACACACAAAAACTTGTTGTTACTGAATTGCTCACTAGTCTCTTTACTGTCTCACAAAATGGCTCCCTGCTGCTGTGTTTACATTGCTGACCCCGCCTGTAATGGCAGCGGTAACATTCCTCATGCATCAAACCTTGTTCACTGGCTAAAACTGTGTTTTCGACCTTTTCTGGCTACTGAATTTACTCAAAACTGCAATCAATTGCTCTGCTGGTATCTTTCAGCACATTCATATGATTTTAACTTGGTTTTGCGATCAGCATCAATTCAGAAAAAATATTTACACATGCTCAAAGTCACTTGTAAGCCACACAGTCTTTCTTTGCACAGGATTAACCTGTTTGCTGCATTCTCACTGCACAACTCACAGTCCCTTTTTGCTTAGAAACATTTACTGTTGCTGAACCCATTATCACTGCTCACAGTCTATGCTTAGAATGTTTGTTTCACTTACTCTAACAATGCACAGTCCTTCTTTGCAAAAAAATCACACTGCTTGCACACAGATTCAGCTGGCTTGATAATCACACACGGTTTGTTGCACAGATAACTGGTTTTACTCATGGAATTCAGCAGCTGGCTTCCTCCGATGGAAATTTTTGGCCTGGTGCTGATCCTGGGAAGGCCTCTGGGGTGAAAGCGGCTGGTGGTCCCACCAATCGTATCCACAATGCCTCGCCCACTTTCCAGTCAATCAGACAATGGGTTGAGCCGGAAATTACAGAGCAATAGTCTGTTTACTACAGTTTAGAACATTCACAAGCCCCTCGATGGTTGATCTTGGTCTGACCAGCTTGCATGCCACTCTGTTTCTCTCTCTCTCTCTCTCCTCCTCGAACACTCTGCAGGGCACAGATGTTGGCCAGGGGCTAGACTGATTATAGTCACACCAATCACTCAACGCCATGCAAATGAGCCTCTCTCTCTCTTCTCTTGCTCTTCCTTCATGGTGACCATTGAACAGGAGCAAATTTAAACTGCCAACTGTAACTTTTATTCTTGGCTGCGATTTTTCAGCAGCGGGAGTACCGTTTTGACTATTTTCTCCACAGTTTCTGGCAATTTCTCTAGCGACTCCCCCAATTTGCACATAAAAAAGCACATGAAACTTTCAGGGCACATATCTGAGTCTGTTTCCCAAAGTCCACGCTACTTTTTGCATTTGAAAATTGCAAGTTAAAAGTTCTGTAAACACTTCTGATGCAGAGACTAGGACACACACTTCAAGGCTTTACTGTCCATTGCAAGTTGACAACACACAAGCAGCACTCTGTTCTTTTCTGTTCTAGCTGGCACACAAGCAGCACATTTGGATGGCACTTTTCTGGGCAGAAATCCCTTTGTCCAAAGCTTCCCTTTCTGTTTGGGCTACACCACTTCCAGACAGACAGATACTAGCCATACCCTGAGGAAAAAAATCTCTGGTTCTCTCCCAAATTATTATTATTGTTGTTTTATATATATTAAATATGCTTTATTGAATTGTTTAAAGTGAGACAGATACAGACACAAACCAAAAAAGCAAGAACAAAACACATTGTAAAACATCTACTACAACAGATAAAACAATCATTATTCGTTAACTAATAATAAATTCTCCTCCACCCCTACCCCCCATCTGCGACCTCACTTGGAAAGAAAAGAGGGCAACTCTCCCAAATTAAACAACATTAGATGAGCCAACATTTTCTTTGGGGCACTTTCCCAATTTAAATATCTTTGGGTGAGCCCCATTTTTGTACCCCTCTCTACTTTACACAGTTATCTGCCCCTTGGTACCTTTGACTGGGCACAAATACTTTGGAAATGGTACCATCCATAGCTTTCAGAATGTATACCAGGCTCATTACTTCTAGAGGTCAGAAAAGTGTGGGGTGTACAAAACAATACATTTGACTAAAACCCAGGTCCTGAGGGTGAGAACGCTTTTGCTAGGCCTATCCTAGACCTATACTTCAGGAGAGGTACCCAGTAACTCCACACACAGAAAGCAAAATCGTAAATGTCCAAACCAGAGTTGTGGTTCTAGAGTGTGACTTTATTCCAAAAGATGTTCTCAAAAGCAAGGGTGGACCCCCAAGGCATACACATCATGGTACAAGCATTTGCAGAACAACAAAATGACTGTATCTGACAGAAGCTCTATGTATTCCCATATTTCAAAGGACATTGAATTCTCTTCGGTGGCAATGGCCGCAACTGAACACTCATTTCTTCTAGTGGCACTGACCGCAACTGAGCACACACTTCCCATATGGCATTGGACTTTAGAACTTCTGCAAGTGGCAACTGGCCACAACTGAACCATTTCTTCTAGTGGCATTGGCCACAGCTGAGCACACTGGGCTCATTACTAGCACAACCCACTCCAGGGATGTAAACTTCTCTTCAGATATTGGCCACCATGTCCTGAATAACCAGGCACCCTTTTGGAACCTGTAGTGCTGAACTGGTTACTCCAGATGGGGGGGCTGCCCACCCTTTGCCTCCACGTCCATAGCCAGCCATTCTTTCAGAGTTACACTTTAAAACTGCTTGGAAAACACTTAGGAAAATGCATCTTTAAATGAACTTTCACATCAGCATTAGGAGACACTACTCTGGGGTGTAGGAAATGAAAGTCCTGAACAATGTGCATTAGTCTGCCTCTGGACCCACAATTGCCAGCCAAATTTAAACTGAGAAAAGTCTCAAAGTTAGAGCACAACTGGTGTACCTTTCCCTTTAACCAGAGAAACACCCAAAGTACAGGCACTTTCTTCAGGAAGCACAAAGTCAAATCTACTCACAGAACAGTACAGGCAGCTTCAAATTGTCCTGGATCAAATAGGGGATTTCCCCTAGGATCCATTCTCTAGCAGTCCTTTTCATCCCTCCGGGGATGAAAATCAGGAGATCCTGCTGTAGACAACGGTTTTCACCACTTCTCCTGGCAGGCTGAAGACTTTCAGGACTAGCGTGAGAAAACAGGCTCTCCTGTCAATGCCCACAGCAGCTCTCACTCCTCACACTTCAAGTGCTAACACAGAACTACTACCAGCTAGCAAATGACCCAAGATTCTAAAACTCCCCACTCACAGCCAGCTGCTGTGGCTTATGCTGCTGTGAGAGTTCCAAAATGACCTCATCTGTTTCATCTCAGCTGAGATCAAGTAAACAATAGAGTGAGTAGGTGAAAACCCCATTTAACTAGTTATTCACCAGCTGCCTTCCCTACCTAGCACTGACACTGATGGGATTCTAGTAACCTCAGGGGACTGAGTGGTTACACAACATAGCCATTTTTTCACACCGCCTCATGAACAATCCAGCTGTCATTTTTCACATCCTGCCAGAAATGTGTTTTCACACCTGTGGCACCAAATGGCATAGTCACTGTGCAAAACCACCTTTCAGGATTGAGTAATGAAATGGTAGTGCCACTGTTCAAGAGGTGGGGTCACAAAAATCCCATTTTGAAAATTTGGAGCAAAAATACCAACAAACAGCTGGGGCATTAGGGTTTCCAACTATAATGCCTTACTCTGTAGAGACTGACAGGCATCGGGGGTGTGACTTGGGATCATCAGTCATAATGCTTATGCCATTCCACCTCAACCCTGGAGCCAGTGACAGGCATCGAGGTGTGCCTTGAGGTCTTCAGTCCCAACGTTCACCCCATTCTCCTATACTGCACCCATCTCAGTGTATTTCCTTATGGATTGGGGTGAGTATAAGGCCCAAAGACTCCAAGGCACACTGCAACACCTGTCAGTGTCTGCAGGGTAGGGTGAGGTGAAATGGCATAGCGTTATGGCCAACGCACCTAAAGCACAGCCCCAACACCTATCAGTCTCTGCAGGGTGGGGGTTAGCGCAGTTCAATACTTCACTGCTATTCCTAGCATGCATCTCTAACTCCTGCACTACCAATGCCAGTGCCAATGCCAGCAAGTCAACATTCGGCATTGATAAATGCTTGTTTCTATATGGGAATGCAGATTTGAAATAATTTACCACCTTCATTTAGGACATGTAATGGTAAAAAGCAGGAAGGAGAGATTAAAATCTGGTTTCAAAATAGGGTTTCTAAGAAAACATCTGTGAACCCACTCTTAATGAATAATTAAGGCTGGTATGTATTATAATATTGTTTGTGATGTGTCCCATTAAGTCCTTGACTAAGTAATGGTGCTTCTCTTACCTTCTGTATTTTATTTAATATTTATTGTATTTTTGTCCATTGTGAATCATTGTCTATTATGAATAATTGTTGTTTGGTATATTGTAACCAGGGCATTTAGTACTAAGGATCTCAGTGAAAATGAGCTTGTCTCAGATGAGTTTCTAATTAATTTCTGAATGAATAAACTTTTTTACTACTTACTACTACTACTACTACTACTACTACTACTTCTACTATACTCGGGTATTAACATATCAAACCACAGGCTCAAAATCCTCACCTGTGTAAACGTGGCAAGGTTCAAATCTTATTATAGAGAAACAAAAGCATATAGACAGTTAAGCAAGGCACATAAAATAAAGGACAATGAAAAAATACATAAAGAGCTAATCAATATTCATTTTTAGTAGTATAATCAGCTCTAAAGACAGGTCCAGATGTAATATATATTTTATGTGACAAAATCGTATGCAATGTGCTCAATGACTAATCTCCATAAATATACACGTAGGCCAGTTTAACAGGGGTGATTACGGGACAAAGGTCAATAAGATACTGTACAGGCAGAGACATTGTTAATATTCTGTTTTATAACATTAACAATACACAATAGTCACAAATGCACTAATCCAATTTATTTTTTCAGGAAAGATGAAAGCTCGAACCCATCATTCAATCCAGGCGCTCTCAAGGTTCCCAGTGTGTAAATCCTATAGGCCTCTTTTTGGAATGACAGAGCTTCAGTATCCCCTCCTCTTGATCCCACCCTGATTCTGTCAATACCACAAAACGTAAAGGAATGTTTCATATTCTTCCCAACCTGCATAATCCTCCGTACCACTGCCTACTACCGCCAGGGTCTGGATGCCTGCATACCCAAGTAGTGTGCAGCAGCCAGATCTGTGGTACAGGCAGCAGTAGAATGGGCAATCCTGAATCTAGCAAGCATAACATATCTTTCCACATGTTGATGAGAAATGCACAGAGCCTCCTGCTGACCTGCTGATGCTCTCTGATGACACCCCTGTCAACACCCAATGGCCTTGTCCTCACGCTCTGAGGCTTCTTGGAGTAGGTATCTATTAAACCTGACCTTATCCCTGCCTCATGGCCACTGATTGGCCATTCCAGTCGCATGGCCTCTCTCAGCCTCCAGCTCTGACCATCTGCCATGTACAAGATTGCCACCAGGACCTTGCCGCTGCTCAAAAAACTAAAGCCTCTAAACAAGTTTAGCAGTACAAAACCAACTTGTTTTTTTGTATCTCACAGCATGTAATCCCCTCCCCACCACTGCACTGCTCTTTTTGGACTAGATGTTGCCTGAATCAATATGCTAAATACTTAGTTGCCCAGGTCCCCTCCTCCCCTTCATAAAACCGCTGTTTAAGATCATGGAGGGTCCTCTCAGTTTAATGATTCTGTCTCTCTTGCAGTTCTGCCTGTACTCGAAGCAATGCTGGTGTAACCCCTACAAATGGGGGTTCCCGAAAAGTCTTCCTTGAGCTTGCCTAAATGCTCACTGCCAGGCTGGTGTCCTGCATTTTAGCAGTTTAAATGTGATTGCCAGAGAGTGCCTGTATAGCCTCTGTGTACTTTCTCTTTAAGAGCTGCCTGGATTGCAGTCATACGTAATCTGAGAGGGAGCTCTGTTGAAAGATGTAGCTATTTGCTGAAAATCATTTAGAGTGATAATGATAATGATAATGTAGTTTGTCTAAAATGCCTTCTTTGCAGCAAGGACTGTTTTGTTTATCTCCAATATCTTGGTCCTGGACTGCGAATTGGACCAATCAGTACTGGTGGGACCTAAAATGGAGCCGGACTGACTGACAGGAGGATCAGCCAACTGAACCTTTTGGATCTTGGGGAATTTCCCAGGCTGCTGCAGCTACTTTCAGTTTTGAGCTGAGAAGTGAAGAACGAACAGCTCAAGTGATTCTGAGCAGCAGTTCTGTGTAGTTTTGCATGGGAGAACTGTGAACGGGCTAAGTTTTGGCCTGCCTGTCTGCCTGCTGTCCCTGAGATGGAAAATAGAGTTTATTTGGACTGAATCTGTGTTATAAGGACTATTTAAGCCACTGGACTGTCACCAGGCTTTAACCTGAAGAAGACCGAAGATTTGCTGAGTGCGATTGACCTGTCAGGATTTCCAGCTGCTTTTGAATCCCTGGTTTGTGCAGAGACTTTGCGATCGTGACCAGAGAGTGGTTTGCCTGGTACAGTAGAATTTTCTTACATGTAGATGTGCTGTGTATTGAAAGTGGGTCCTGATTTGGTTCACCTCTGTGTGAACTGTGTTCTGCTAGCTGGTACCGTAGAATCCTTTACATGTAAATGTGCTGTGTATTGTGAAAGTGGGTCGTGATTTGGTTCCCCACTGTGTGAACTGTGTTCTGCTTGCTGGAAGTTTTATCCAGCCTAATCGGACTGAGTCCGCGTTTATCTCCATTTGGCCTGGGCCATGCCACGCTGGCCCTGCCAGACTACCCCACCGCTCAGAGAAAGCCACCGATGAGAGACCTGCCTGGGGATCAGCCGCTGCTCCACGCTTGAACAGGAATGACGTCTTGGTGAATTGTGTAGGTCCTGCTTCTCCTGGCACTCCAGATTAACCATCTGCTGTCTCGATTTTTCTCCAGCCTGTGTCCAGTCTTGGGTATCGTAAGTAATCATCAGGGTAGCTCCCTGCATTAACAGCCTAATCTAAAAATGTGTCATCTGATTGTCTTGTTGTTTTCTTTTCACGAACTGAGCCCTCCGGCTCTGAATTACAAATAGTGTGTGTTGTGCATGTTGTTTTCTTCCATCACAGGGCCCCAACCAGCTGCAACGTTCCTGTCTAGCCCACCATTCTCCATCTGGGTACCCAGAGTGTGGAACTGTTTATGGACCCTGAAGTGCATGCATAACTGTTTGATTGATAGAGCCTTTAAGCAAATTAACCTGAATACGCCCCACCCTTCTTCAAGCCCCTTAAATAAGTCAGTTCTAACTCTTTATTGCATTTACCCTGACTGTGGTTCCAGTTTGTGTAAGAGTACTGTACTGCTGTCATTTGCTGTGTATAACCTTGTTTTACAGGGGGTTCCCAGGGCCGGGCCGGAGGAAAGCCCTGATGGTAAGTGCAAACAGTGTGGGTACTTGTATGGTGTATCAGGGGTATTGTGAAAGTGATTATTGTGTATTGTTCTGGCCACTAGTAAGGAAAGAAGGGGGTTACAGTGTCCTGGAGGGCTGTGCCCAGGTTAGCTTGACCACTACCAACCCTGACCTCTGGGTGGAGGTACCCGTTTCAGAACTCATGCCCCTTAACCTGCTACTAGCCAAGCAGGCAAGGGTAGTAGCCCTTGGGATGGCACCACCTAGGGGTTACACTAGCTTAGCTTCTTTTATCCACAAATGACTTTTCATTGTTCAAAGGCTGATTTGGCTGATGGGCATCAAATAAGGGATGGTGAAATTTTTCTCTGGCAATTGGTCACCTGGGATGTTATATTTGTCTTTTTTTTCCTTTCAGCTGCTCAGAGAATTGCAACATGTGAACTTTTCCATCCACAACCAGACAATCTACTTGACGAAAAGGAAACCCACCTGCTAGCTATGACATTGCTCGAGTGGAACTGGGTGGACAAAAGGTCTCCTTTCAGACAATTGGATCCCTACGGCGTCAGCCAGGCGGATTGAAATCAACCTCTCCGTGGTTAGCATGCGTGTGAAGGTTAGAGATGTACATTGCGTCATTAAACCTTCTTAAAGGGCTAGTGGCAGTCAGCTCCATGTTAATAATTTGCTGGTGACCACTGTGCATACTGTTGGACAGGGTTTATGCCACAAGCACAGGGTCCCAGCAGTGGAGTCCAGCAGGGAGGTTTGAATGTCTGATTGGTGTTCTCCATTATTAGCCAGCCTCCTTTCTGCAGTGGAGCTATGCGGTCCAAGATACTTAGTGTAGGTGTCAGTGGCTCAGAAGTCAGCATGCTCACCTCTGGGGACAGAAGGTCAAAGGTTGTGGATTCACTGTCCGGTAGCATGGAGGGCTAATGCATTAAGCACCTTACCTCCTGCCATGCTGGCGACCATGTTCGGGAACAACCTCGGGTTGCTGGGGTTGGGGTGGGAGAACTGAGCATTCCAGGGATGGTTTCCTCTCCTGGGAGGGTGATCCCTGGGGAGTGGTGTTAGCCATCTCAACTAATGACTACCATTGGGTGGAGGCCCAATGGCAGTGCAGAGTCTGAGTGACTCAAAGGGAGGGCTGCAGCAGCGAAGGATGCGTGTGCCTCTATGTGCACATCCTTGCTATGCAGCATTGGAGAGGGACCAAGAAAAGCAGAAAATGGGAGACTAGGGCTGTATGAAGCCTCACCCATGGTACAACAACCTGCCCAGTCACTCTGGTCAGGAGCAAATTCTGTATGAGAGTGTACTGGGTGGGGGCACTCCTTCCAGCTGTGCCGTGGGGAAATCCATGGGACCCAGCCACTGACCAGGAGGAAGCAAGGGATGGTTGGCGGTACCCAGCAGCATGGCTGAGTAGCTGCTTGGTCTGCCTTAAAGAAATAAAAACCTTTATAAAAAAAGTTGTGGATTCTCAGCCTACATCAGATTGCTTTATTTATTTCAAGAGTTTCACCAGGAAAGACATAATTGATAACAGCTTGTTTCCAGATGTATCCTGGGAAAAGGGATGTGGAGGTCATGAGCAAAACCAACAAAACCGTTGTAAAATCAGCATTAAAAGCTACACAAATTAGGTATAAATTGAGTCATGGTGGCGAGAGAAAACATTTCAGTTAAGGAATAGACTAAAAGTGCATGGTAAAAATGGTGGGAGAGGAGAAAAACAAGTGAATTACAGTAATAGGGTCAAGGACAGTTATAAGGGGGAGAACAAAAGATACAAAGAAGAGACTTTAAAGAGACACTGTCAGCTTTCTCCACTTGTTTGTGGACTTATCCACACAGCGTACATTCCATCCTACATGCATTACAAAATGCATCCAGCGATATAAAAAAGAAGGTTTTGTACATGTTTTGCTGTATTTTCCCCAAACTCAACATTTCTTCGGTCCGAAATACAAGTTCCTGCCACTGGAAGCATCGACAGGTTGAGAATCGTGTCGAGCACGAGCGCAGCCCTGAGATGCAATTTTTAGCATGCCACCTTATAATAAAGGTTTTCCCAGTAAATGAATAAATATTGAGCAGTTTCTGGTGGCTAAAACAAAAAGCAGTACTGTGAGCATTGCAGTTTACTGTTTTAATTGCGACCTGAAATCCCACGCATGCGGAGATCGTCATATGTCTTGAGCATGCATGGGATCTAGTATATGCCCTTTTCGGCGCATGCGGCGGGATTTTGGTCGTGATTAAAAATGTAAAATGCAATGCTCACAGTGCTTGTTTTATTACAACCACGAAACTGCTCAATGTTCATTCATATACAGGGGAAAACTTTATTATAAATGGCATGCTAAAAAGTTGCATCTCGAAACTGCGCTGTGCCTGATGTCGTTCTCAACCTGTCGATGCTTCCGTGGCACGGCTTTCAGATGGGACTTGAGTTTGTAAAATTAGCATAACAGGTAAAAAACCTTCTTTTTTATATCACTGGGTGCATTTTATAACTCATATAGGATGGGTCTGTGTCAGAATGTACACTGCTTGGATAAGACCACAAACAAGTGGAGAAAGCTTACAGCGCCCCTTTAAGGAGAAGATTGAAGAAGCAGAGCGAATAGATGGGGGGAGAGAGAACCAGAGCTTTGGAAAACAATAAGAAAAAGCAGGTTGACCAGTAGTTGTTTTCCTAGATAGAATAAGGAGGGAATATGAAGTACAACTGTGGAGAGGGTAGCTGGAAATGGGGAGAAATTAAGAGGGATGAAAGGTAAGAGGGAAGAGCACCAAACCAGATTTTAGAAATAAAGGAAACACAATGGGAAAGATGGCTGGTATCAAGAGAACGGGGAGAGAAAGGTCCGAGTAGAGAGAACAGTGGTGGGTATGAGGGGAACAGTCCAGAGCAAAACAACAGAAAGAGTGAAAAAGGGGGTCCAGTCTGGCAAGGGAAGATTTAGGTGCACCACTAAAAAATCAGATCGCCATAATCAAGGATAGGGAGAGAATCATCTTCATGATAATCTCACAGTGGGCAGAAAGTGGGATATATGCTTTATTCCTGTACAGAGCACCAAGTTTAGGGTGTAGTTTTTGATGAATGGCATCAATATGAATAGAGAAATCAAGATGACGGTCAAGACAAACTCCAAGTTACTTAAAAGATTCACAGAAATTTGAAGGCAGAAAAGGATCACACTGCCCCATCTAGTCTGCCCTTAATCCGCTCCTTCCCTCCCTCCTCCTTTTACTAGCTCAGAACTTCCCCTCCTCCTCCTCCTCCCAACCCCACATATCTGTCCCATGCTGTCTTGAATCCCCCCACCATTTCGGATCCCACCACCTCCTCTGGTAGCATGTTCCAGGCCTCCACCACCCTCATTGTGAAGAACTTCCCCCTCACATTGCCCCTGTATTTCCCTACTTCCAATCTGAGGCTATGCCCCCTTGTTCTAGCTCCTTCCTTTGTTTTGAACAATCTCCCCTCTTTCACCTTATTGATCCCCTTTAAATACTTAAAAGTTTCAATCATGTCCCCCCTCTCCCTTCTAGTCTCTAGTGGGTATAGATTCAGCTCCCTCCATCTCTGTTCATACGTTTTTTCCCCCCATCCCATGCACCATCTTGGTTGCTCTTCTCTGAACCCTCTCCATCCCCTCAATGTCCCTATGCAGGTGCAGTCTCCAGAACCGTACCCCGTACTCCAGGTGTGGCCTCACCATTGTTTCGTACAGTGGCATAAGCACCTCCCTCCTTCTGCTAGTTATGCCCCTTCCAATGCAGGCCAACATACTGTTTGCCTTTCCCACTGCCTTGCTGCACTAGTACTCCACCTTAAGATTGCTCGATATAATAATCCCCAGATCCCTCTCCTTCTCTGTTTCCTTGATTTCCTCCCCACCCAAGGGTATACTGCTCAAATGTTTTTCCGCCCCAGGTGCATCACCACACACTTTTTCACATTGAATTTTAGTTGCCAGGTTTCTGACCACCTCTCCAGCTTCTCCAGATCTTGCCTGATGGCTACCACTCCACCTTGGGTGTCCACCCTATTGCAGACCTTCGTATCATCCATGAACAGACACACCCTACCTACTAGTCCTTTTGCCAGATCACAGATATAAAAGTTAAAAAGTAGGGGTCCCAGTACTGACCCCTGAGGCACCCCACTCATTACCCCCTTTACCCTGGAATGTACCCCATTTACCACCACTGTTTGGCTCCTTCCCATCAACCAGTTTTCCACCCACCTAGTTACCTTCTGGCCCACCCCTAAGCTCTCCAGCTTATTTACTAGCCTTCTGTGCAGGATGGTGTCAAAGGCCTTACTGAAATCCACATTGTCTACGTCCACTGACCCTCCCTGGTCCACTACCTGTGTCACTTAATCGAAAAACTCTATCAGGTTGGTCTGACATGACTTCCCATTTGTGAAGCCATGCTGCCTTTTGTCCTGCATACTACTGGCCACCAGGTAGTCTACCACCCTTTCTTTTATTAATGTCTCATTATTTTCCTACCACTGAGGTGGGACTGACAGGGCAATAGTTTTCGTCTGACTCCTTGCCCCCTTGTGTAGGGTAAGCAATGTGAGAGGGCAGTAAAGAGGGCTGAAGCGATACTGGGATGCATAGAGGCATCACCAGTAGAAAACAGGAAGTTGTTTTCCCTCTGTACAGACAGTTGGTGAGACCCCATCTGGAGTACTGCATGCGGTTCTGGAGACCCAATCTCCGCAAAGACATAAACAGGATGGAGGCAGTCCAGAGGAGGGCAGCTAAAATGGTGCAGGATCTGCACCAGAAGACATACGAAGAGAGATTTAAGGAGTTTAATATGTATACCTCGAGGAAAGGGGGGGCATGATAGAAACTTGCAGTACCTCAAGGGAATCAACAAAGTCCAAGAGGGTAGCATCTTTCAGAAATAGTGTGCAAGAACAAGGGGCACAATTTGAAGAGATAATGGGGGCGGCTCAGAGGTAATGTAAAGAAGCATTTTTTCACAGAGAATGTTGTGGATGCATGGAACGGCCTTCTGGAGGAGGTTGTGGAGTCAAAACAGTGGTGAAATTCAAGAATGCATGGGACAGTCATAAGACAATTCTAGGGGGTGGGGGTAAGAAGAAGTAGGCTGTTGGTTAACTAGGATCTACAGCTTATCCATTAGGTAGGGAAATGAACAGATGAGGTGGGCCAAGCGGTCCTTATCTGCCGTCAAGTTCTATGTTTCTATGGGTGAACAAACTCTCATGAATTCCAGACAGGTGAGATGAAATAACCTATCTACAGTCTGAAAGAGCTGAGAGGGTCGATTCCTCTATGCAACAGTCTCCCTAGACAGAAAACCCCTTCTTCTGGGTGATTGCCTTTGGTATTACAGTAATGAATATCCAAAGCCAGTTTGTCCTTCTGGGTCCTGGATCTCATCCAACAATGATGCAGCCCTCCCCTTGCCTTCATCTCCTTTTGCTCACTGTCATACCACAACAAACCATGACATGAACCAAGAGCGAGTACATGGATAGTTGCCACCTGAACGAAAGCTGCTACTGTGGCCCTAATATAAGCCACAACAGCCTCCTCTGACCCTCCAGCACAAGCCACCATCACATTCAAGATTTCTAGTAACACCTGAAGTCCCTCTGGCTGTAACCCTTTTATATGGTGGTACGGAACCATCGTCACATGGGGTGGACTACAAGTGGGGGCCTTAAGAACTTTTTTGCCATAAATGTGTTTCTCTCCATGGGTTGCAGCTGGCTGCTGTCAGCCATGTCCCACTCCCTCCCTCCCCACCAACCAGCACACGTCTTCTCCAGCCACCAGGAGTCCCCCCCCCAGATTGCCCCTCACAGCAGGGTCAGGAGGGGTGGTCCATCCTCCCTCCTGGCACACAAATCCAGAATTGGTGGCCGGGTGACAGTGTAGGCTGGGGGAGATCTGGTACGGCTTCTTTAAGCCTGCCCCAACCCCTTTTTCAATTTTCCAGGTCCTTTTCCTTAGCTGGGCATGCTCACTGGAGTGAGCATGTGGAGGCACAGAGCTCCTCCTACCTTGCTACTGTAGTACCATCCTACCTCCAGGCCACCACCTGGGGCAGTCATGTGGCAGAGCCTAACAACCTCCCTCCTCAGAAAAGGAGAGCAGTCCAGCAGATGCTCGATCTTCCCCCTCCCAGGTGGCCCCAGCAACCTGAGATCACCCCAGATCCAGGGTTGCTGGCGTGGTGGGCAGTGGCACTACCACGGGTGCCACTGAGACAGCCCTGAAGGAGAACTTGACAGAGCAGTGATCCAACCAACTGACTGCTTCAGTCTCAAGGCCCTCAACCTCTAGCCCCAGGGAGAACACCAAGTCTAAGGCATGACCATGCTAATGAGTTATGGAAGTAACTACTTATGCAAGGCCCAGTGACTTATCACCCAGAGGAAATCTTGACCAAAATGCGAGAGTCTGTCATTGACTCAGGCAGTGAAATCACCTAGAATTAACCATCCAGCACCCTGTTGGCAACAAAGTGTGTGATTTCCTGCAGGAACTTCCCCTCGTACCATCTAGGCCAGAACATAAGAAAGATACTACAGCCTGCACACAGCCCCCCACATACAGCCACCCATTCAAATGATGGGGTGTCCCCTACTGGGTGCACCAGTAGGGTCAACTCAGAGCCAAAGCAGATGGCCACCCCCCACCCCACAGTCCTTCCTTGGGCAGTGACCTGTAGAACCTGGCTGAGATGGCTGCCTCCAAAACAGGGCCTGCATCATCACCTAGCCTGGTTTCTGTGATGCAAATCAGGTCGACTAAGGAATCAGACAAAAAATCTGCTATAACAGTCGTCTTATTCCTCATCAATTCCAAGGAAGTGGAGCAACCTGGCATACCAACAAAAACGATCTCCAATGCTAGCTCAAGTTGAAAAATCACTTATTTTATTATTAAAAAAGCTGATGAGACATAGCAGCACCCCCTCACATGCTAACATTTCACGTAGCATTTACGCTTTTTCAAGGCTAGGCCATGTAACTAGATAGGTGCTCAGTTAAAAAGAAACCTCTTAAAGAGGTGGAACCAGCCATAACATCTTCTGCAGCTGCTGCGGATGTGAATAGCAATCTACACAGATGCACAGATTTTGGTCTGCAACTGGAGTTGCGGTCTGGGATTCAGTACCAAAAACCTTTGTGAATTCAGCCAAATGCATGCAGATCATGTGGGGCTTTGCAGTGAAAGGAGGCAGTGTGTAAAACATTAGTCAGAAGGAGAGAGAGAGAGAGAGAGACCAACTAATTCAAAAGCAGAAAGACAACAGCAGAGTGCAGACAGACCTTCACTGAGTCTGGCATGCTTTTTGAAGGGAGACAGGCAGCATGAGCAGGATATGTGATGGGGTCCCAGCCATCCCTCCCACCCTGTTGACTTGAGATGCTACTATTTTTTTTTATTTCTAATTATTTTGCTTGCTTACTTGGTGTTATAGCAATCATCATGGGTCATATACCATCTCACATACTCCTGCCTGAGTGGCCAATTATTTTTTATCACTTGTTTCGTCTAACTTACTTTTTTATCTGGTTGCCCTAGGCCCCAAGCATTGCAGTTTTTTATAGAGCTGTTTACGCCAACTGCCACCTAGCATAGTAATGATATTGTAGTTTGTCTAACCTGCCTTCTTTGCAGCATAGACAATTCTGTTTATCACCACCATCTTGGTTCTGGACTGCCAGAATGGGCCAATCAGTACCTTTGGGGACCCTAAAATGGAGTCTGTCCCTAGGAGTCTTGTGGGAGGAATTTCTGGGAATTGTAGTTTTGAGACTTTGGCCTAAATGCACCTGGAGGGGCTCTTGCTTTGACAGACTGATGGATCAACCAACCAGAATCTTTTGGACTGAAGGGAAATTCCCAAGCTGACTGCTGCAGTCAGTCAGTCTGGAGTTAGAGTTTGAAGAGAAAACAGCTCGAGAGTATTCAAGCAGCAGCTCCTGTGTATTTCACACGGGAGAACTGTGGAAGGGCTGAGTTTTGGCCTGCCTGTCTGCTGTCCCTTGTGAGGGAGCTTTCAAAGAACCGGACTGCATCCGAAGTTGTGAGAGAGACTTAAGCCACTGGATTGGTGACCAGGCTTGAAACCTGAAGAAGACCGAAGATTTGCTGAATGCGATCAGATTGTCAGGACCTTCGTTTGCTGTTGAACTCCTGTTTTTTTCGCAGAGACTCTGTGATTGTGGCCGGACTGTCATCTGCCTGGTATAGTGGCGATTGCTTTACTACAAATGTGCTGTGTGCTGCTAGTGGGTCGTGATTTGTTTCCCCACTGTGTGTTGAACTGTGTCTTGATTGCTGGAGGCTGCATCCAGCTTTCCTGGACTCACATCAGAACTGTTCCTCGGTGTGGGCCTTGTCACATTGGCCCAGCCAGAATACTCATGCCACAGAGAAGACCATCGACGAGAGACCTGCCTGGGGATCACCCCCCTGCTCAATAGCTTGAACAGGAACAACGCTTGGTGATTCGTGTGGGCCCTGCTTCTGCTGGCACTTCAGCTTGTCAACCTGCAGTCTCAATTTCATACCTCCTGTGTCCTGTACTGGGTACCATGAGTAAACACCAGGGTAGCTCCCTGCAACATCAGCTAAATTAAAAGTGTTGTCATCTAATTCACTTGTTGTTTTCTTGTCATGAACTGAGCCATCCGGCTCCGGATTACAAATTGTGTGTGGTTGTGCATGTGTCTTTCTTCCGTCACAGGGCCCCAACCAGCTGCAATGCCGGCCTACCCCGAGCAACATTCCAGGCTAGCCCACCTTACTCCCACCTGGGTACCCAGAGTGTATGACTGTGTAGGGACTCTGAAGTGCATGCATGACTGCCTGATTGATTTAGCCTTTAAGTCAATCAACCTGATTGCACCCTCCCTTGTTTAATTCCCTGAATAAATCAGATCTAACTCTTTTGCAGTTAATCTGACTGTGGTTCCAGTTTGTACCAAAAGCTCTGTACTGTTGTTATTTGCTGTACCTAACCTTGTTTTACAGGGGTCTCCAGGGTCAACTGGTGGAACCAGCCCTGGTGGTAAATGCAAACAATGTGGGGATTTGTATGCTGAAGAGGGCTATTGTGAAAGTGTTTGTTGCATATTGTCTAGGCCACTAGAGGGAAAAAGTTAACAGTGTTCCGGAGGGCAAAATTAGGTTAGCCTTTGTTACTAACAACCTTGTTCTCCAGGTGGAGGCACCTGCTTCATTACCCAGGCCCCTTAACCTGCAACTAGCCACGCAGGCAGGGGTAGTAGCCCCTGGGATAGTGCCACCTAGGGGTTACATCTTGGAGGCACTGCTGGGATTAGAGCCCTCTAGTGGCCAAAATCACGAATTATTGTCAAAGATTGATGGCTGTCTCAGTAGAAATGACTGTACACCAGTTGGTGGGTGGTGTAGGGGCCAGGAGATTGACCCCCCCAATGCCTTGCTAATACTGGATATACCTATGAGCATTAGTAAGGACATGATAGAAGGAGCACTTTCTAAAGTCGAATGTTTAAAAAATGCTGTGGTGGTGGGTTGACAGGCTGATTTGACCGTCCAAACTTTCATGGCCCTACTAGAGTGTAGTGACCACATGGAAAGCTCCAAAGTGCCAGAGACTATTGCCTCAGAAGGGTCCCCACCACCTGGAGGGTAATAACTAAGGACAGTAAAGACCCTGGGAGGGATGAGCCCCACCATTATCTGAAACTTTCGAGAGAAGTTGGGCAAGTTGTTACTGGAGCAGGGAAGATCGTTGAGGACTTCAAGAAGTTATTCCTGCCAACCGAGGTGTTTCTTCTCCAACAATCCTGCCAGTTCCCACCTGTCCCTTCACCAGCTCCTGTGCTCACATCCATGCCTGCAGTTAGTCAGCACTGTGATATTGCAGCTGAGGATTTTTCAGGCACCCTCCCACACCCCGGGGAGGACAATTGGGAGACTTGGATAGACTATGTTGCCCCTCAAATTCAAGAATGGCAATGCCCTGAAGCAGAGAAGAGAAAAAGGATGGTTGAAAGCCTCAGAGGCCCCATCCAGCTTACTATCCACGCTATACAGGCTAGTAATCCAGAAGCAACTGCTCAAGATTATCTGAATGCATTGGAAAATGTGTATGGGAGTCCCAGTCGGATGAGGACCTGTGGGATAGGGTCAAAACACTCCAAACACCCGGGAGCCTTATCTGTGTATGTACCCCAACTCGAGGTGGTGCTACAGGAATGCCTAAAGAAAGATGGCATGGCCCCAGCTAAGTTAGATTGAACTAGGCTGGATCAACTTCTCAAGTCAGCCCCATTCTCTGAATTATTGCTGTTCCAACTATGCCTTGCCGCTCGGTTGGATGTGCCTCCTACCTATGACGGACTGATGAAGGAAATTTGGATGATTGAGAGGAGGCAGCCACATGGGGGGCCCCTACTGTATCTGCTGTTGCTGCTGCCAAGGTGACCGAGGATGCCCATGTGAGTGATGCTCAGGGGCGAAATACAGTGCCAGTTGAACATCTGGAGGCTATCAAGGACACTCCGCCTTGGGGCGAGATACTGCGAGAGGTCCGAGAAATGAGGGCTACTGTGTCCCTACAAGCCTGTCCAAAGGCACAATAGGCCCAAACCCTCTCAGAGTGTGTCTGCTATGGGGTGGGGTGCACTCCCAGGCATCTCCTGTTGACAGCAGCTCAAAATTGATGAATTGACTATGGAAGTGAGGGAATTACTGAGACATCTCCCCATGCTCACCACACCCCAGACAGAGGCTGAATTGAGATTTTTCTGTTGGTAGTAGCCCCACCTCAGCTCCCAATGTGATGTCTCGGCCATGCCAGACTCTATAAAGCATATTCTGTCATAACTGTGGGAAGGAGCGGCATATTAAGAAAGAATGCCGGTCCCCAAAAGACTTACATAAAGTTGTATACAGACTTAAAGGGGAGCTCCGGAAAATGAAACCATGGCCGAGGGGTGCTGGAAACGACCGCAGTGAAGGATCAAGAAATCCCAACTCCAACTTCTTTGTGGCTAAATCATCTGTATTGGCCCCTGCTATTGTCCCCCAGAATGGTTGAGAGGTGGTGGGCCCTTCAATGGAAATTACAGTGATGGTGAACAGTGTGTCTGCCCAGGCTGTGCTTGATAGTGGATCTCAAGTAACCATAGTATTTCAAGATTGGTACCAGAAGCATCTGTCTGACATGCCCCTACAACCCTTGGAAGGTTTGCATGTGTGGGGGTTGAGTGGGAAGTCCTATCCGTACTCAGGGTATGTCCAGATCTGGTTGTCATTCCCTACCACCATGGCTGGGGTAGATGAACAAGTTGAGACACTTGCCCTAGTGTGCCCCCCTACCAGACTGTATGATGGGGTTCCCCTGCTAATTGGAACAAACACCCACATGTCTGGGAGAATAGCACAACTCTGCCATGAGAAACAAGGGCAATGGATTGGATGGACTCTAAGAATTCCAGTCTTAGTAAAAAGGGCTTATGATTGGCAACAGAGACCCAATGAAGTGGACCCAGACAAGCCAGTGGGGATAGTGTGGAAAAAGGATCCTGAATCTTTGGTGTTGGCCCCCAACACCCAGTGTACGATCCATGGAGAAGACTGGCTTAAGAGAGCTGTAAAGAACAAAATATTGATGACAGATGCCCCTGGTGAAGGGAAGCTGCCAGAGGGGTTGATGGTTAAGCCCAGTGTATTACCTGCATGTGCCCATGCCTATGCACACCGAGTGATGGTGCAAGTGAGAAACATGTCAGACAGGGATGTTCGTGTGAACTGGGGATGTCCGCTGGCTACAGTACACTGCGCAGACACTGCAGTATTACCCAGTAACAAGTACTCTGGCAAAGAGAGAAAGTGACCCCAGACTTATTTGACTTCGGTGATTCACCTTTGTGCCGAATGGAAGACCCAAATTAGCAGGAAACTTGCCCAGAGAGGCCAAGTGTTCTCACTAAAAGAGTAGGACATGGGATGTGTCCATGGTGCCGAGCATAACATATGCCTGCATGATGACTGACCATTTCGAGAGAGGTCCTGACAGCTTTCCCCAGCTGACATAGATGATGTTAGGAGGCACCTACAAGAAATGCTTGCTGCTGGCATTATTTAAGAATCAAGAAGCACATATGCATCCCCCATCATAGTGGTGCATAAAAAGAACTGATCCATGAGGATGTGTGTGGACTATCGGACCCTCAACCGATGGACTATCCTAGATCAATACACCATGCCACGGATACAGGATGCCTGGATTGCCTGAAGCGGGAGTCAGTGGTTCTCAGTACTGGATCTCTGCAGCAGATATTATCAGATTCCGATGGCCCCAGAGGACTGTGAGAAAACAGCCTCCATCTGTCCTTTAGGGTTCTACGAATTATTGAGGTTGCCACAGAAGACTTTGGGTGCCCCTGCCACCTTCCAGAGATTGATAGAACGTGCAGTAGGAGACAAGAACTTACTGGAATGTTTAGTGTACATGTATGATGTCATTGTTTTTGGATGCACACTAGAGGAACAAGAGATCAGACTGTTCAAAGTCCTTGATCGTTCGGAAGAATTTAGCCTCAAGTTATCCATAGACAAGTGCAAGTTTTTTCAAACATCCATGAAATATGTGGGACACATAGTGTCTGCGGAATGGATACAGACAGATCCCAGTCAAGTTTAAGCTTTGACCTCTTAGCCCCAGCCCAATAACCTAAAAGAGCTATGGCATTTCCTGGGATTCTGTGGCTACTACCGCAGGTTCATCAAAGACTATTCAAAGGTGATTCGACCGCTCCTTAACCTTACCCAAGGCTACCCCACTACCAACTGCAAATACAAAAAGGGGTCTATCAAAGACCAAGAGAAAATGTATTTTCGAACAGATGAGCTTTTTTGGACTCGGTGGACACCTGAATGTAAAGTAGCTTTCTTTGAAGTCATATACCAGCTCACCCACGCCCCAGTCCTTGCTTATGCTGATCCTACCAAGCCCTATGTTCTGCATACTGATGTTAGTTTGCAGGGCCTTGGGGCTATGCTATATCAAGACTACGAAGATGGCTTGAGACCGGTAGCTTTTGCCAGTGGGAGTCTGACCCCATCAGAGCGGAACTATCCAGTCCACAAGTTGGAATTCCTCACCCTAAAATGAGCCATAGTTGACCAATTTCATGAGTACCTCTATAGGGCAAGGATATTAGTGAAGACTGACAATAACCCATTGACCTATGTGCAGACTTCAGCTAAATTGGATGCCACTGGGCACCGTTGGCTTTCTGCCTTATTGACTTATGATTATGCTGTTGAATACAGACTGTGACTAAACCATATTGATGCTGATGCCCTGTCATGAAGGCCAGCTTCTAAGAGCAACTGGGTCAGATTGTCTGAACCTGACATCAAACCATTATGCCAGAAGTTTGATAAAGATGAACAAATGTCTGCGGCCACGGTGGACTGTCTAGCAGATTGTTTGGGCCCTCCTAAAACCTGCATACCGGCTGCCTATTGCCATTTCTTGGCATTGGATATTAGTATACTACCTCAGTTCAATGATGACTGTATTCAGAGGGTTCAAACCCAAGATCCCATGATTCAACTAGCACTTGACGCCCTGCGTGTGGGGAAAGATGTGTCCAAGTTGCATTCCCCTGACTTACGAACTGCTCTGTTGTTCAAGGAAGGCCCCAGGTTAAAGTTGCATGATCAGTTGTTATACAGAGAGACGGTGGATCATCGTGATCAAGTAGACAAGCAACAGTTGGTTCTATGCATGGCCTTTAAACAGCTGGTACTAAGGTCCCTCCACAATCACATGGGGCACCTCGGTATTGACAGAACTCTCGACTTGGTACAATCCTGATTCTACTAGCAAAAGATGGGGGCAGATGTTGAACACCATGTAAAGACCTGCAGTCATTGCCTCAAAGATAAGCTTTGCCTCAGAAGGCTGCCCTCTTGTCAATATCACTACCAGCGCCCTCTAGAATTGGTCTGCATAGAATTCTTGTGCTTAGAACCCGACCAAAAGAACATTGGCAATGTGTTGGTAGTTACTGATCATTTTACACGGTACGCACAAGCCTTCCCAACTAAAGGTCAAAGATCTCTACCGTGGCCAAGGTCCTGGTGGAGAAATTATTTGTCCACTATGGTGCCCCCCAGCAGATCCATTCTGACCAAGGCAGAGACTTTGAAAATAGATTAATCAAAGAAATGCTCTCTCTGTGGGGGGTGCAGAAGTCAAGAACCACCCCCTATCACACGCAGGGGGACCCTCAACCAAAACGCTTTAACCTCACCCTTCTGGACATGCTGGGCACCCTCCATCCAAAAGACAAGCATAAGTGGAGCCAACAGATTAGCACCTTGGTACACGCGTACAATTGCATCAAAAGTGACGCTACTTGGTTGATGTCTGCTTTGGGGTCTCTCCAGATGGGGTACGAGCTGAAAACTACTTGCAGTACGTACAGAAACTGAAAGATCAGTTAAGTTATGCCTATCAACTAGCTCAAGCTGTGGCTGCTGAGTGAAATCTCACCAACAAAGAAAGACATGATTGATGAGTAAAAGCCCAGGAGTTGTTGCCTGGAGATAGGGTGCTACTATGCAATTTGGGACTGTATGGAAAACACAAATTGCTGATAGATGGCACCATCTCCTCCACATAATAGTTGGTAAATTGGATGATCTGCTGTTGTACAAGGTGCGTCCAGAAAATAATTCTAAAGCTGTTAAGACCATGCACCATAATCACTTACTGCCCATCGGCCAAGTTATTATTGATGCTGAACCAACACCTGACACTTCTACTGGGTCAGTGACTCATGCTGCTGCAAAGAGGAAGCAAAGCCAACCTGTGCGTGTTGTTCCAGAACTAAGGCTTTCCCCTCAGCAGGCCCAGAGTGATAGTGATGACTGTTTGTCAGTCTTTGATGAGAGTGACTGTAATAATGCCTATTATCTCTCATATGAACTGAGTCAGTTGTTTTGTGGCAATCCTCTGCAGAATCGTGGGGATGAAGCTGGGCCTTCAGAAATGTCTAACCCCCCAGCTTCTTCCCTGGACCCAGTGCCCCCTGAAAGTGAGGTACTATACAAAGTATCACGTCTGAGGTTGCGGACTCTCTGTGTCTTGTAGAACTGTTTGACTTGCCTGAGGAAGGGGCTGATGGTCTGAGTCTACCTGGTGACATACCAGAACTTGAAGAACAAGATGAAAGTGTTGACAACACCCCTTCAGTGCCACAAAGCCTAACTGTGCCAGAGTCTCCTCACAATGGGAAACCTGGGCCCTCTTCAGAAGATAATAATGAGCAAAGTGTTGTGGAAACAGAGTCTGCAGGACCAGGAGCTGATAGTGTTTCCTATCTGGACATTTCAACCAATGCAGAGGCATCCCTCACTACAGAAGAAGAACTCAGTGCC
This sequence comes from Neoceratodus forsteri, assembly GCA_016271365.2. Classification (NCBI taxonomy): domain Eukaryota; kingdom Metazoa; phylum Chordata; order Ceratodontiformes; family Ceratodontidae; genus Neoceratodus; species Neoceratodus forsteri. Next base: position 532,618,871 of record CM028130.1, on the reverse strand, counting down.
AGTGTTGACCGCCCAGAGCCTGTGTCTGTTCCGCCCAGAAAATCTGGGTGACCTGTTAAGCCAGTGCTACAGTTTAGTTATGATTCCCCGGGGAGGCCTGTAGACTTGCCCCTCAATATGGTCCATGAAGGTGTTTACATTTCCAACAGCTCACTGCCCAAACTGAGCTTGACTGCCACCTCTCGATTAATTGTTCTTCCTTCAGAACATGGTGTCCCTGTCCCATCTAGCCCCAAGTTAGCTGATAGGGAAGGGCCCCCTTCTATATTGTTTACTGTACCAGAAGTTATAATGTGATGTCATAGGCAACTGTTCATAGTATGTTAATCATAATAGAATCAGTATAGCGTGTATAAAACATGCATAAGTATTGTCAATGGAGATATGTTATCATGAAATGTATAGTAATGTGATAAGTTTATGGTTAAATGATGCATCAAATAGTATTTCCATAGTATGCTATTGTCATGTATGTCTTGTATATATTGATTCTTCAATATTGTGATGGTGTAGACTTGACGCATATGGCAAGTTTTTCCAGGCAGGGAAGGATGTAACCCCCCTACAAATGGGGGTTCCTGAAAGTCTTCCTTGGGTGTGCCTAAATGCCCACTGCCAGGCTGGTATCCTTTGTCTTAGCGTTTTAAAAGTGTTTGTGTGAGAGTGCCTAAATGAGTCTGTGCTCTGTCTCTTTAAGAACTGCCTGTAACGTGGGGCTTATTTAATCTGGGAGGAAGCTGAGTGTTTCTATGCTTGAGTCCCACCCAGGCTGCAAGATAATCGCTCTGTTCTGCCATCGCTATTTGCGCAGAGGGAGCTCTGTTAGAAGCTGTACTTATTTGCTAATTATCTATTAGCATAGTAATGATATTGTAGTTTGTCTAACCTGCCTTCTTTGCAGCATGGACAGTTCTGTTTTTCACCACTATCTTGGTCCTGGACTACCAGAATGGGCCAATCAGTACCTTTGGGGACCCTAAAATGGAGTTTGTCCCTAGGGGTCTTGTGGGAGGAATTTCTGTGGGAATTGTAGTTTTGAGACTTTGGCACCTAAATGCACCTGGAGGGGGAGCCCTTGATTTGATATACTGATAGATCAATCAACCAACCAGAACCTTTTGGACCAAAGGGAAATTCCCAAGCTGACTGCTGCAGTCAGTCAGTCTGGAGTTAGAGTTTGAAGAGAAAACAGCTCAAGAGTATTCGAGCAGCTGCTCCTGTGTAGTTTGCACGGGAGAACTGTGGAAGGGCTGAGTTTTGGCCTGCCTGTCTGCTGTCCCTTGTGAGGGAGCTCTTCAAAGAATCAGACTGCATCTGAAGTTGTGAGAGAGACTTAAGACACTGGATTGGGGACCAGGCTTGAAACCTGAAGGAGCCGAAGGGTTGCTGAACGCGATCGGCCAGTCAGGACTTTCATTTACCGTTGAACTCCCGTTTTTTGCAGAGACTCTGTGATTGTGGCCGGACTGTCATCTGCCTGGTATAGTGGTGATTGCTTTACTACAAATGTGCTGTGTGCTGCTAGTGGGTCGCGATTTGGTTCCCCACTGTGTGTTTAACTGTGCCTTGCTTGCTGGAGGCTGCATCCAGCTTTCCTGGACTCACATCAGAACTGTTCCTTGGTCTGGGCCTTGTCACACTGGCCCAGCCAGAATACTCATGCCACAGAGAAGACTATCGATGAGAGATCTGCCTGGGGATCAGCCCTCTGCTCAACACCTTGAACAGGAACGACGTCTTGGTGATTCGTGTGGGCCCTGCTTCTCCTGGCACTCCATCTCATCAACCTGCAGTCTCAATTTCGTCCCTCCTGTGTCTTGTACTGGGTATCGGGTAAACACCAGGGTAGCTCCCCGCAACATCAGCTAAATCAAAAGTGTTGTCATCTTGTTTTCTTGTCATGAACTGAGCCATCCAACTCCGGATTATAAGTTGTATGTGGTTATACATGTGTCTTTCTTCCATCATAGGGCCCCAACCAGCTGTGACGCCAGCCTACCCCGAGCAACGTTCCAGGCTAGCCCACCATACTCCCACCTGGGTACCCAGAGTGTATGACTATGTAGGGACTCTGAAGTGTATGCATGACTGCTGATTACTTTAGTCTTTAGTCTTTAAGTCAATCAACCCGATTGCGCCCCTCCCTTGTTCAATTCCCCTGAATAAATCAGATCTAACTCTTTTTGCAGTTAATCTGACTGTGGTTCCAGTTTGTACCAATAGCACTGTACTGTTGTTATTTGCTGTGCCTAACCTTGTTTTACAGGGGGTCTCCAGGGTTGAACTGGTGGAACCAGCCCTGGTGGTAAGTGCAAACAGTGTGGGGATTTGTATGCTGAATAGGGGCTACTTTGAAAGTGTTTGTTGCATATTGTCTAGGCCACTAGAGGGGGAAAAAGGGGGGTTACAGTGTCCCAGAGGGCTGTACCCAGGTTAGCCTTGTTATTAACAACCCTGTTCTCCAGGTGGAGGCCCCCATTTCAGTACCCAGGCCCCTTAACCTGCAACTAGCCATGCAGGCAAGGGTAGTAGCCCCTGGGATAGCACCACCTAGGGGTTACACTGATTTTCAGGAAGGTAAGGTGCAGTACATTTTCAGGAGTAAGTCTTATGCGGCCATCAGAGACAACATTTCCAGCTGTGCTAAATTTATGCTCACTGTAAACACTAGTGGAAGGGCAACTAAGAAGCTTTTTTTTATTTTTAACTTCTGTTTATGCCCCCTCCTCTGGAACTCTCTCGGGCTGCTCCTTCTGGCCCTACATTGTTCTACTGCCCACCTGATCCCCCAGCTTCGCCTGCCCTCCACCTGCCTCCAGCTGGTGGACTCCCCAGCTCTGAGCCCTCTGGGGTAGGGCCACCACCACTCTGGCACTCTATCTGTTAATTGAGTGTGCCAGCTGAGGAGATGGAGGGAAGCCCAGGCAGTGGAGATGGGGCCCAGCGTTGGGCGTGTGGCGGTGCGGCACAGAGGAGAGCTGTCGCCTATCCGCAGTCTGGTGTTTTTCTGTTTTTTTGTTCCCCAGGAGCATGGCAGTGCAATGACGCCTGCACAGCAATGCCATAAGCATCCTCTATGCTCCTCACCTCATTAGCTCCATGAGCTAGTTGTGCCCTTGATCTCTACTGGAGGCACTACTGTACCAGAGTACCCCTGGATCCTTCCCAGGAAGAGGAGGCAGTCCATCAGGCGCTCGATCCTACTCTCCTGCTGATCCCCAGCACCGAGCTCGTTCCGAACTCGGGTCACGGCATGGTGCAGGGGTGTGGCATCCAGCACTCAACCCTCAGCGCCACCAGGCCAGCACTAAGCAGCTTAATAGCAAAGGCAGATAGAGCAGACCAGGGCCCTGATGTACAAAGGGTTGCGCATGGCGCAACAGTGTTCGCCATGCACAACCCACTGATGCAGCCTGGCGCGATATTCAAAAGGGAAAAGTGCGCAAGAACTCCGGCGTGTGCCGAGCACATCAGAACGTATGCAGGTGCAGGTGGGCGTGACCAGCATACCCTGCACAGCCCGATATTCAGCCCGGAAGTGCAGTGCCATGCATTGAAACCCTACCTGCGCCAGCACAAAGTTGATCAAAAAAGAAACAACTGATGGCCACCCACAGGTGAGCTGCCGCATTGCAGGGTGCAACATGGCAGTTGCCACCTGTGGGTGGCCACCCGAGTTCCGGCTGCACCTGGCGGCACCCCCCCATGCCCGATCGTGGGCATTTGTAATAAAAAAAATGAATTCCCCTATATACCTGGTGGTCCAGTGGACCGCTGTCTGCCCGATTGCAGGCATTTGTAAAAAAAAGAATTAAGTCCCCAATATCCCTGGTGGTCCAGTGGACGCTATCTGCCCTGATCACAGGCATTTGTAAAGAAAAAATATGTTCAATATCCCTGGTGGTCTAGTGGACCCCACCCACCCACTGGGCCCCACCGCCCGCTCATCCCCGGTCAGCCGGTGGGCGGCAGCACCCACCCGACTGCCGACTGACACTGTCGGTGGGCTGTATGCCCATGGTCCTGGCGTGAGCCAATGGGCGTGCAGCCCATACTGTACTACACATTCCAGGTAAGTGAATTTTTTACAAATGCCCGCAGATCGGCAGGCAGCGGTCCACTGGACCACCAGGGATATTGGACGAATTTCTTTGATTACTAATGCCCGCAATGGGCAGACAGCGGTTCACTGGACCACCAGGGATATTGGGAATTAATTCTTTTGTTGCAAATGCCCGGAATCGGGCTGTGGAGTGCATTGCTGGCTGCAGGGGTGTCAGTCCCCGATGGCTGCTGCCTGGCAGGGCGCCAGGTGCAAGTCGTCGAGGGATCGGCGCACCTGCATGCAATAGAATATAATGACGTGCAAATATGGCCCTATGTGCGCCTTTGCATACATTATGGCCTCATTTGCATGTCAACTTTTGAATATCGCGTTGCTGTGCATGGCGCAATGGAACTTGTACTAGCGCATCCCATGCTCCTCTGGCCACTTGCGCTGGCACAGTGCCACTGTGCCATGCACACTGTGGGTGGTTAGGGTGACATTCAACTCTGCGAGCCGCGCAGCTCTGTTGAATATCGCCCAGTCCACACCCCTGCGCAGCCAAGTTGAGCTGCACCCAAGCTTGCACCACAGCCTGGCGCAGTTTGAATATCTGGGCCCAGGTGTTTTTCTTTTTTAGGTAGTGCTCAAAAGGGTCATTAGTAATATTAATGAGTGGTTTTCATAAATAGGCATCCACAATATCAGACAAAAACAAAGAAGGCGGCTCCACAACAGACAGACAGATCTGAATTAGCGAAAACAGAACTTTGGACAGCAATTCTCTGGAATTTCTGAAAAAATTCTAAAGTTCGATAAAGAATTCATTTTGGGGAGATTTTCATTAATGAATTATGTTGAAAACATTATAAAATGTATCCCCGTGAAGTTTTATTTGCTATTTTATGTGGAGTAAATCAGAGGACTCAGAGTATGCCTTCCATGCACAAGCTTGAACTTCAAAAAATTGAACTATCACAACTCCAAGGGGAAGCATTTTCAAATGGTTTCAACAGAATTAGTTAGAGAACATCCTCCGAAGGGAATTTTGTATTGAACTTAAGAACTTTTTACAGAAATTCTGGTAGAATCACCATCTAAAGTTCCGTTTTCCCTCTTTCTGTCAGCTCGGTTTTGACCTAGTTCCATGGCAACAGTATCGTAACACTAATATGAACTGCAAAGAAAATCTGTGGCCATTTTGTAGCTCTATAAAATCACGTGGTATCTTCACTGACCTCCAGAAAAAAAATCCTCCCAAAGGAATCTTGTATTGAACTTTTAGAACTTTTACAGAAATTCCAATAGAATCTACGTCCAAAGTTCCATTTTCACTCTTTCAGTTGGCGTAGTTCTGATTGGATACCACTGTTACTGGAAAGGAAGGCTCATACTAATAAATTTAATGAGTGTGCAAAGCACAGAATGTGAGTAAAACCAACACCTTTCAATGCACTAACAATATTGGCACCATTGTCTGAAACCACAAATGCAGTAGAGTCCTAGGAGTTGTAACCACTCAGAAATTTTGTCACACAACTCTTCCAAGATGTTGTCAGTGGTGTGTTGCTTACCAAACATGCTAATGCAAAGAGGTACCACTCTTTGTCTACCTTCCTGTACACTGCTGCTTGACGTGGTGTTTGAAGATGATTGTGACATCCAGTGTGCTGTGATGCACATATTATCAGTGGTTTGAGAACTCATCCACATGCCTGTGGTCAGGTGCACAGAACCACATTCACTGTCTTGAAGAGCCGATTTTACTTTACTTTGCATATATCCATACATTTTAGGAACCATACAGTTGTAAAATATTTAACGGCTAATATGTTGTAACATGGAGCAAAATATTTTAAAAGGACTCTGAAGCCGCATTCTGCAGCACAGAAAATGGTAGTAGGTCCTTGGCAATAAATTCAGCTATTAATTGATTCATTTTAACATGACTTGATGTGATCTACTGTAGGCAATTTGTTTGTTCAAGCATCACAGTAATGGCTGCTGTTTAGTTTGTGCAGAGGGACAAAAACATGTAATTCTAGTGGTGAAACTGTAGCTTGTACAAATACTTTTGTCAGTGAAGTCGAACAAGTTTTTTTCCTGCTCTGTATCTCAGTCTCCTCACCATCACTATTGTCTGCAGGATTATTTTCATCACAGATATTTGTCCCTTGCTCAGGACTGCTGCCCAGACAAATTGTTGGTTGTTCTCTTTGCAAATGCCTTTTTAGTGATGTTGTCCCTAACTGGCCCCTCACTTCCTCCTGCTAACTTTCCAATGACAAAAGGTGCAGACAGCAACACATTCATTTTTGGGACTTATATGAAAATAGCTCAACACACCAGGTGGAATGTTTTGTCGTCATGCCAGGAACCGAGTAATTTTGGTGGCAGTTGTTTCTGACCCTGATTCATGCACAGTGTGGCTGTATTCAGAAGAGCTGCCATGATTGTTGATGTTTTTGCACTACTGACTGTGGCTTCTGGCGGAGCTTGCTGAATGTGTTTTTCCTTTTTGGGTGGGGGAACCCAGGTGGCATCCTTTACTTCATCAGTATCACATTCTGATTCATCACCTTTGGAAAAGCGTAACTATGATACACGATGATTATGATTTTGTACATTTACAACCACTTCTTCATCCGAGGAACTGCTTTCTGATGAAGGATATGCATGAGTGGCATATCGTGGAGTGTCACATCTAGTGGTACTAGACAGAGCCTTTTCCTTAATCATTGACTTTCTAGGTCTAAGTGTTTTGGCTACCTTTTTATTTGTGTTTTACTTTTATCTGATTTTTCTGGCACTGTCGATAGTGCTACAGTACTTTGATCAGAGTTCACCAAAATTCTTGTCTGTTTCTGGTTGTGTTGCTTCATCTTTTTCTGGTTGTGCTGCTTCATTTTCATCAACTCTATTAATGATATCTTCAGAAGTGAATTTCTCTACTTTTCTGAATTTGTTTTCGAGAAGTATTTTTATTGTTATGCGTACCACTTTCAGCCATACTGCTGGTGTTAGCCACATGTTCCATTTCCATAACAGACGGATTCTTAATCCATTTTTTGGGGTCCAGCTTAATTGCCTGCTTAGCAGTATTAGCTCAGATGCAGAGATGGGCAACACAGTCTGAGACGTGACAACCCTCTCTCAAAATACGTGTAGCACTCCCTCCACATTGTCTAGGGGTTCATGATGTTCCGGGGGAAGGGACCCACAGCATAAGAAATTTCACCGGAAACTCTCCTCCGCTCCAAGACATGGAATGAAATTACAGCTTACCTGGAGATGTCTTAGAAATGGTTGGACCCCAGGATTCTCACAGCTGCAGGAACCCGGAGCACCCCGCAATCTCAAGGGAGAAGCCACAACTCTGGATTACTTTATTCTTCAGCCTGCTGGGTCCCCCATGACCCCGGATACTCGGAGTTGCAGGAATTTTAAATCTAAGACCCCTGGAACGGAACTCACAAGTATGTTAAAAACTAAGGATTTGTATTTCATTAGCATCCTTATTTACAGATGGAGTCGAGACGCCTTATTTCTTTTCCAGAAACAATCACTTTATTTCTCCTGAGCCCAAATGATTAAAGGGGCTACAGGGGTCCTTTAATCTTCAAATTAGAACTTCAGCTCCATAAGGCTAAACATTTTTACAAGCAAGATGGCAGTAGAATTAGACAGAGAAAGATCTATGAACAGCAGAAACTGCAGCAGCAAAGATTTTCTCAGGAATAATAACAACCTTTTTAAACCTGGAATGTGAAGCTCCAATTCAGTGTCACACTGGCACTGGTAAGTACCTTCTGAATGCTTCATTACTGCAATGGGGCCCTTGATCCTATTATGTGAAGAGGCTGCTCCCAAACCCATTCCCTGGCTATACTACCAGCCCCAAGGGCCATGGAATGGAATGGTATGGCACAAAACAACCCAGTGCCACCATTGGCCCATATCTGCATTTGCCCCAGGACATTACCCTGGCCTGCCTGGTTCCAAAAATGCTAGCCCTTCTAAAGGCATACCGCTGCTTCCTGGAGCAGTGCACCAAAACACAGCCGCTGCTTGGCACTGTTCCTGCTGCCTTCTTACTGTTGCCTGAGCTGTGCAACCTAGACAGGAACCGGCCTAAAGGGCCTCAGGATCTCTATCCACCTTAGGACCCACCAGGAGCACTCTCATCCCAAGTCCAGGGCCTGTTGTTGAGAGCAGGACCCCTTTTTTGGTAAAGGCTGTACCTATCCCCCTCACTAGTACCCCTGAGCTGCCATACCACGCTGGACCGACGCCACAGCCTTCTGCAGCCCCAACGACCCAGGAATACTACCCTACTCACAGGGCCTAAGGCAAGGCAGACCCTAGGGGTCCTACTTACCTGCACCTCCTTCCACCTAACGGTTCTCTCCTCCAACCTGCCAGGGCCCAAGACCCCAAATGAATGGCCACAGCTGCCTCTGCTAGATCTCCTCCCACAGCTGCCCACCCAGGAACCCGGCACCTCGCTGCTGAGCTGTCGACCTAGGTGCCTAAAAGCAGATGTCTCTTCTCTCCTACAATGGCAATCTTTCAGCTCCTTCCTGAACTGCCTATTTATACCCTGAAACCTACTCTCTGCTGCCACCATGTGGTGGCAAAGTGGAAATCGTGCCCCAGGCACTAAAATCCCTAAACTCTGGGGCAAGGGGAGGAGGGTCGTGAGAGACATAAGCCCCTCTTAAATGAGAGGGCTTACAGTCTCCCCCACCCAGAGACCCAATCCTCCTGGGGATGATGGCAGGGCCCTGGCTGGCCCTCATTCAACAAACTGGGTATATGCATTCTCCAGCTTGCCAAGAAAGAGCCACCCAAAGACATTGACCAAGGGCACCCTCCCTAACACTACCTACTCTAAACTATTTGAAAAGAACAATTCAGATTGGATTACCTGTGCCAGGAGGTCCTGAATAGAAAAACACATGGAGAATAATGCTTTGCCAATGATTGGGGAAAATGCTACTGTTTAAACTTGAACGTAATTAACATTTGTATACACTCATTGAGATAGGCCTTACAATCACTCATTCCCTATTCTTTTTTCTCTTGATTACACTTCCCAACAAATGTTAAACATATTATCCCAATAACGATAAGACTAAAATTCACCACCATACACACACCCATTCATTCCCCCAATCACTCCAGCCACAGCATTATAAGTGTAATAGTAATTGTTAACCATTTATCATTAGGCTCTTAATCAAACATTGGCAATTATCAATCTTTTCATTATTCATTGAAATTGGCATGCAGTCACAGTAACCTGCTCCATTGAGCAATCTTCCTGGCACAGTTTATGAGTCCATTACAGGGGGCTTAAGTGGCGGGTCCCCACCAAGTGGGAAGTAGAAATCCGGATCCAGGTTGGTGGTAACATCCCTGAAAGAGTCCTTGTCCACCACATAGTACTTAGTACGAGTTCCAGCCAAGTCCTGCACCAGAGTCCGTTCGGAACATGGCACAGGGTATCACATTGCCCGTGCCTTTTGGAATAACTGTTGCGAGGGAAAACCACCACCTCTAGGATGATGCTTCAATCTTTCCAAATGCTCCTTAATTACACATTCCTCCCTCCTTTCTTCAATTAGATCCCACACTCTCTCCAACATGTGCGGGTAAGCCAGAGATGGGTACCCAATGTGTTGTCTCCTCCTTACCCATCTCTCGGCCTGACTCCATCCAGGTAGATCTTGGACACTGATCCTCTGAGCCTGTCCTGGTTGTAACCATACTCTCCTTTTGCATGTAATATTTAAAGGGTCACTTCAGTTCAACCCGTCCATCTGGGTTTGGAGGGTCCTGGCACAGGCAGGGAGACATGGGGTGCAGTGGTGGAAAGGCCAGGGAATGGCTCAATAAACCTGGTAATCAGCAAATTGAAATCTCTTCCCCAGAAAAGTTTCCTCATCCACCTCTTCTTCCAACTCCTCTAGAGCCTTCCCACTCTCTGCAGGCTCACTGGGTGCAACAGACTGGGAATGGGGAGATCTATTTGCTTTTACTCTGGGCCTCCCTTTAACTGAGGGATTGGATTGATCCGACAGGGCCGGGGGTCTGCCTCTGGACAAAGGCCATGGTGGGGACTCCCTAGGCCCTGGGGAGCTACCCACAGAGCTTCTGAGGCCCCTGCCTCTCCCTCTGCCATGAGGATAGCAGGCAGCCGGCGGAGGGGCGGGCAGATGACTGTGCTTCCCATCACCACTGACTTTAACCCTCAGCAGCACCCTCTCCCTCCTCTGCTTCCATGACTGTATTGAGAGAACCCTGGTCTTCTCTGCTTCCTCCAGGGCACTATCTCCTAGGAAGAGTTTCTCAAAGGCTCCAGTGTCTACACTTCCAGTGACCACAGTGAAAGAGACCCCTCTGAAACACTTGGAGGAGGTCCCAAAGGAAGACTGGTGGTGCACGGTCAAACATGCCTCCCAGGGTGGAGCTAGAACAGATCCCACACACTGGCAGCCATAGAAAACATTCCCTCTGAATCAGCATCTTACACAGTGCTCATCCAACTGTCCTTTCCTCCTGGCAACAGCCATGTAAGCAGAGAGAGCGGGAACTGTCTTACTTGGCTCCTCTTGGAGGCTTCCTCATCTACTTTGAATCCTCTGCCTGCCATCCTTCGATACGAGTCCATATGATCACCCACAAAATTTCATCTAGGCTGTTCACAGTCCTCCCCATAGTGTTCAAGCAATGGAAAATGTTCTTACAGCTTGCTCTCCTCAAGGTCTTCAAAGCGATCTCCAGCTTACTCCAGCTCCAGCACACCTCTCTAAATTCTGCTGCAAAATGCAGCTGGGCTTAAAAAACATTCTCTACTCTTTGCAGCCATCCACCAGTCAGGGATGCTGGAGGGCTTCACCTGACCAGCCAGTCACATGCAGGTACCACATCAGGAGAGCTGAGGCTTACTTTCACACTAGACCTAACTCCCACCACCAAGGAATTTTCATGCACCACATGGCGAGGCCCACCAACACCTCCACTCCAGGAATTGTAAGGTTTCCAACTGTTCTTGGGGTGCAAGAAATCATCCCAGATGAGTCTCCATGTGTAGCACCCCATCTCCATTGTCTAGGGGTTCACGATGTTCCGGGAGAGGGGGCCCACTGCATAAGAAATCTCACCAGAAACTCTCCTCAGCGTCAATACATGGAATAAAATTACAGCTTACCTGGAGATGTCTTCAGAAATGGCCTGACCCCAGGATTCTCAGAGCTGCAGGAACCAGGAGTGCCCCACAATCGCGAGGGAGAAACCACAACTCTGGATCACTTCATTTTTCAGACTGTTGGGTTCCCCCCAACCCTGGATACTTGGAGGTGCAGGAATTTTAAATCTAAGACCCCTGGAACAGAACTCACAAGTATGTTAAAACCTAAGGATTTGTATTTCATTAGCATCCTTATTTCCAGATGGAGTCGAGATGCCTGATTTCTTTCTAAAAGCAGTCACTTTATTTCTCAATTCAGTGTCTACAGGCATTGGTAGTACCTTCCTGATCACTTCACTACTGCAATGGGGCCCCTTGTCCTACTATAGAAAGCTATAGCTTCTCCCAAAACCCGTTCCTGGCTGTACTACCAGCCCTAAGGGACACAGAATGGTGGCACCAAAACAATGTCCACGCCACTACCCCATATCTGCATTTGCCCTAGGCATTACGCTGGCCTGCCTGACTCTCAAAATGCTAGGCCTTCTAAGGTATACTGCTTCTTCCTGGAGTAATACTCCAAAATCCAGCCACTGCTTGGTACTATACCCATTGACTTCTTACTGTTGCCTAAGCTGTGCAACCAGACAGGAGCTGGCCTAAACCTCTGCCAGAACTCAGTGTGTAAAATCAATAGCACCCTATCGACACGACCTGTCCTCAGGGGTTCCCAAGGCTCCATTTAGGCCCTCTTCTCTTCAGTCTGTACCTCAACTCCCTCCCTTCGGCCTGCCCAAGTAAGATCCTCCTCTACACGGATGACGCTGTGCTCTTCACCTCTGACTTCAACCCCAACAAGCTCCAGGCCACCCTCCAACAAGCTTTTGATAGAGCTGAGCATTGGTTCACATCACGAAGGCTAGTCCTGAATCTAAAAAAGACCAAAGTCATGCTCTTCTCACATCGCCAAAGCAAAGCCAATGGTGCCCCTCTCATGATACTGCCTAGCACACTAAACCCCATTGAGCAGGTTTCCTCCTACAAGTATCTAGGCATTACCTTTGATTCGGCACTCTCCTTCCATTTCCATATCAATGCCCTTTCTGCTGCCACCAATGTCAGGATTGGATTGTTATACCGCCATAGGGACTGCCTACCACAAGAGGCCCTTAGATTGGTAATCACCTCCTCTGTCCTGTCGCTAATCAACTATGGGCTGCCCATCTATGCTGCAGTCGACACCACTGTGCTTGCAAGAATCCAGCTCTTTATAAACAATGCCTGCAGGCTAATGCTGGGAGCCCCTAGGTGCACCCATACGTGCCTGCTGTACTCCACCACCAACTTGCTCAACCTTGAAGAAAAACTCCACTTCCAAACCTTCCTTCTTGTAAAAAAGACCCTGCTAGGGCTCTCCCCCACTGGGGTCGCCACCTTCCTGCAGCGTGCCTCCTTCTCAATCTCCACCCGCAGCACTGTCAATACCTCCCTTATTGTCCCCAGGGTAAGGACCTCTATGGCCCAGAGATACTTTTGCTATCGGGCTCACTCTTGGTTTAATTCCCTCCCAGCCAACATAGCTGACTCCACTAAGCTTGGTCCTTTCAAGGTCTCCCTCAGAAGCCATCTGACAAGCACTCGCTGCTGCAACTGCACATAATCCCCACCTGCCCTTACACTCACCCCTAGGCTGGGTCTGCCCTGTCTACTTTTGCTGTATATGCCTGGGGTCTTAGGCAACATCTGCTGACTAATGTAATAAAATATCTCTGGTTGCTACCTGACATGGTACTCATGTACCTATATTATGACAATTGTGATCTACTATTACCAAGCTTTTACCACCAGTGAATGCCTGTAACACTTGTTGCTTTTTAATCTAAGCGTTATGTACTGTACTGTTTTGTTTGCTGTGATGTATTGCTCTCTTGACGAGGTGCCTTTGTAAATAGTCTTTGACTCAAAGGTCTGTAAACTGATGATCTAATAAATAAATAAAAATAAATAAAGGGCCTCAGGACCTCTATCCACTTCGACCCACTCTCAGCCTGATCCCGGGCCTGTTGTTGAGAGCAGGATCCTTTTTTGTAAAGGTCACACCCGTCCCCCTCACCAGTGCCCCTGTGCCGCCTTGCTATGCCAGACTACAGAGGCCCTGCCACAGCCTGCTGCAGACCCAAAAACCCAGGAATATTACCCTACTCACAGGGTCTAAGGCAGACCCGGGGGGGGGGCCCTACTTTACCTGCACCTCCTTCCACCTAACAGTTGTCTCTCTCCAACCCCCCCAGGGCCCAAGATCCCAAATGAATGGCAGCAGCTGCCTCTGCTAGATGTCCTCCCACAGCTGCCCACCCAGGAATATGGCACCTCGCTGCTGAGCTGACAACCTGCCTAAAGTGGGGGGGGTCTCCCACCCCACGCTGCCCTTGCAGTGCCTGCCGGTGTCTGTCCTATGACAGCACTCTCCCAGCTCCTCCCTGAACTGCCTGTTTATACCCTTAAACCCTACTCTCTGCTGCCACCATGTGGCGGCAAGCAGAAATCGTGCCCCCAGAGCTCTAAAATCCCTAAACTCTAGGGGCAAGTGGGAGAGGGAGGGGATCCCTAAAGGGAGCTTAAGCTCCTCTCAAATGAGAGGGGGCTTACATACATGAGGCACTATATGACCTAGTAGTAGTAGTTCAGGCACAGAGATGGGCAAAACAGAGTCAGAGATGGCACCACAGAGTCTGAGACATGGGTGACACCCCCTTCAAAATCTGTATGGCACTTTAAGCCCCCCTCCTCAAAATTACTGAGGCACTATAACCTTCAGACAGAGTCCTTCTGTCCTATCTGACTCTGCTCCCCTTAATATTTTTATTTTTTTATTTTCTGCTGTTGTCTACTGTTGAATTTGTTGATCTCTTTATCTCTCTCTCTCTCTCTCTCTCTTTCTCTGTACTCTCGCTCTCTGACTAATTTTTTTACTGAGGAGTCTGCAACATCTGGACTCTGCTGCTGTCTACTCTGCACTCTGCTGTTGAATTCGTTGGTCTCTCTCTCTACTCTCTACTCTCTACTCTCTCTTTCTAACAACAAAAATATATATATTTTGTCAGAGTACTCTGCAGTCTGCTGCAACGTCTGCACTCTGCTGTTTGTTGTCTGCTGTTGAATTCATTGGTCTCTCAGTCTCTTCTGTCTTTCTCTAACAAAATGAAACGTTTTGCGGGTTTTACACACACACACACACACACACACACGCCGCACACGCACATGCACACGCACACACACACACACACACACACTACTGTCTCCATTGAATGCAAAGCCCCAAATGTGCTTGATACTTGGTTTCCTAGGGATGTCCTGTGGTGGCTGACACAGAGGATCATCTAGAACATGACTCAGTCACGGAACAGAGACCCTCACTGGTTGGCTCCCTTCAGTGCTGGCCAGGATCATGAGTGTTTGCCTTTATTGGTCATGTGACATCCAGGGACTCCGGAGTCTTCTTCAGAGATAGGGTGAGAAAAATGCTTTTTTTTTCTGCACTTTTCTGTACCCTGCCCTGCCTTTTCTATGCAGTACTGGCAGTGAGAATGTTATTCTGAACCAGATCACACTTCAAACTGGACCAACTTAGCAATTCAGGTTGAGCCACGAAGCCTTGGTTTTCCCAGTCAGAGTCGAGTCAGCCTGGTCTGGGTGGTTTTGAACTGTACCAGAGCCAGTCTGCCCATCCCTAGTTTGAATCCAGCAGCACCACTTGCATTCTTTGTGACCCCAAGCAAGTTCTTAACTTCCTTGTCCTCCCAGGTCACATCTACAAACAAACTGTCTTAGTGTGCCTTTCCTAGTTAAACAATTTCCTCTTCCCCCTTTCCCTATTGAAAAAGCATGTATAATTTTCCATTATTAGCAGCTGGTCATACGACATATCACGGTCTTTGTGCTGTTTCTAGA
Organism: Neoceratodus forsteri; assembly: GCA_016271365.2. Classification (NCBI taxonomy): domain Eukaryota; kingdom Metazoa; phylum Chordata; order Ceratodontiformes; family Ceratodontidae; genus Neoceratodus; species Neoceratodus forsteri. Next base: position 532,603,683 of record CM028130.1, on the reverse strand, counting down.
AGCATGCTCTTCTTCCTCACATACAAGATTCTGCCAAAGATTCTGACAGTTGTTAACCCTCTTCCCAAAATCCACACCCCTCTTTTATCTTACACCCCAATCAAAGTATCTCCTTTTTCCCCATAGGAGTTTATTCTCCTTTTGGCAGGAGCAGGGGCTGTATTTAGCCCCATCCCCATGAGCCATCGCTGTCCGAATCTCCTCTGGTGTCGGGGCCATAACCCCGTGGATTGCCCCTGTGGTGGGGCTGGGGAGGAAGCCATCCTCCCCTCCCGGAACACAAATCCATATTGTCCCAGACCCAGAGATCAGAGGGGCCATGGACGTGGCGAGCAGGGCTTCACAAAGCCTGTCCTCCATTTTTTCCTCCTGTTTTCTCCTTGAGCTCTACAGACATGCAGTCAGCACATTATGTGAGCTCCACCTCTGTAGATATGCCCCACGGTGCTCTGAACATGGCCCTCCCACTTTGTGATTCCCACGCACCACCACCACCTGGATTCCTCCGGATGGCAGTCAAGTGGAGAGTCAGGGAATCCTCCCCTCCCTGAGGGAGGAGAGTAGTCCTACAGATGTTGGGAAGCAGTCCTATGGACATTCAATGCTCCCTCTCCCAGCCGACCCCCGAGCGACCTGCATCCGTTCCTGAACCCGGGTCGCTGGTGTGGGAAAAGGTAAGGTGCCCATGTTGCCTCAGCCCTTTTCGCCACTGGGCCGTCTGAAATCAAGTATCTCTTTGATAAAAAAAAAAAAACCTTCTCCAATTGATCCAGCCAAGTTTTTCTCTTTTCTGAAATGAAACTAAAAACCGAAGCCACAGAGTACAACCGTTCCAGTTTCACTCTGCCTGCAAAAAAACAAAGCATTGTCCAACTCCATTTTTCAATTTCAGTTCTGAAATTAAAAAAAAATTCAGCAGAATCAATCAGATAAACTTTTTTATCAAACAAAACAAAAAGTAAGTAAGTAAAAACCCCACCAGCAGAATGATGCCTACCAGTCCACCGGAGGCCCTACACCACTGACTGGGTACCAACTAGAACCAGGTAAGTCCTAAAGATGGTGGGTGATTGGGCTGGACTGGCTAGGGGCCGAAGTGGGCAGGTGGCAACACAGAGGATTAGTACTAGATGAAAAAAAAACATGGGATGTTGCATGAAACTTTAATTACTGTACCACTCCACATTTGTCAATGGGTACTGTGCACCTCTACTAGGGAAAGGACACAGCCAGAGTCTTAGAATGTTGGGCACATGAGCATTCGGACATTAGCGACTCCCCAGTCTTAGCTGTGCCATTGAAGGAAACATCTCAAGCTGCTCTGAAGGAAAACTCAGCTTCTAGGCCTAGGGGCTGCAATTCTGTGTGCAGGTTGAGGCTACCTGGTGGCAGGGAGAACTTCTAAATTAAAATTGTGCCTGTTAAGCTGAGGCTTTCAAACTGACTAACCTGCTGTCCCCATTTCCACTGCCTGTGCTTGGACTGGGGGCCACATCTGCCACATAGTTCTAGTGTGTTATTTTTTGGGGATGTCTCCGATTTAAAAAAAAACAACAAAAAACAGCTATGGTGCCTCAGGTAAGTACCTGATTTTTTATTCTTAAAGAAAAAGCTATGGTACCCCAACTAAGTGCCTTTTTTTTTTCTTCTTTATTTTTCTAGGGCTTCCATGGGATCCCCCTATCCCCGTCTTTGGGCATCAGTACCCCACCTTCCTCCCCAGTTGTTTAGATTGCTGTATGTTGGTTTTTTTTCTTTTTGATCAGCTGCTTTGTTTTTCTTTATTTGGAGACATTTCCTTTTTGAGAGGGCTCAGTGTGAAAGCCCCCCCCCCCCAAGTCTTTTGATTTTTCCCTGATTGCCTTCCTTGTTAAGGTGCTTGATTGTGTCCTTTTGTCTAGGAACATTGCCCTTTTTATGTTTGCCATGTGCACTTGCACACAGCAAGCAAAAATATTCCTATGATAGTGGCTTTTGAGGGGTATGATACTGTCCCTCCCCTCCAATGCAGAGCAGTGTTTAATGGGAAAGTCTGTAGCAGACCAATTATCAGCCTGCCTAATCATGACAGAGTTTTAGCTTGGTGAGTGGAATGTGCATCTACTTCAAAACAAAAAGCTGACCCAATCATGGCTTTGCAGTTGTCTTTGAAGTCGCATGTTGACTTCTCCTTGTCAGACTGGCTTAGGAATTTCAAGCACCCATAGCCCTGTGCAGTTCCAGCTGTTACAAGTAATGTGTGTATGTGTACCTTGCTCTCTCTCTCTCTCTCTCTCTCTCTCTCCTCTCGCTGTTGGTGAAGGTGGTTATCCCTGCAACCTTTCTGTTTTTACATGCCTCAGTAACATCCATGCTACATATTTATATTTGTAACAGCATTTATAAACTGAGTGTTTATAAGTTTCAAGCAGTCAGCCTTGTGTTTGCAATGATCTCATATCACTCTGTCCCAGTTCTGACTGGTGCTGGAGTAACTTAGTGTTTTGTTTTTTTTTTACAGTTCAGGTTTGACGTGGACTGCCCATATGCACTTTTCATCTTAAAACATCTCATACTGTTAGATTTTCTTTTGGGCTAGTCAAAAATCTTTTTAAGTTGCCATGAGGGCTTGTACTAGAAAAGGTAATATTTCAGTAAGTACATCAGCTGGGCCAGCAGAAATGTCTGTGGGGCTAATTTGGAGTATAGTGTTCAGTACTGGAGACCTCATTTAAAGAAGGATATTGATGGTCTGGAGAGGGCTCAGAGGAGGGCTACCAAAATGGTACAGGGAATGAAAGACAAGGCATATGAATCTAGATTGAAAGAGTTAAATTTGTACCCTCTGTAAATTAAGAGGGAGAGAGGTGGTATGATTGAGACATTTAAATACATCAAGGCCCAGATTTTCAAACTGCTTCAAAAAAGTGCATACAGCAGGAGCAAGTGCAAGTCCACTGTGCCCATGCGCAAGAAGCATGATATTCAAAAACTGCACAGGTCAAGATAAGCCTGCGACAAAATGCAGTCATAGTATACCTGTGCCATAAGCATAACCAGGGGTGCTCAGTGGAGCAGTCCAGATCGCATAAGCGCAACCAGGGATGCTCAGTGGAGCAGTCCAGATCGCCATAGCGCAACCAGGGATGCTCAGTGGAGCAGGGCAGCAGTGCAACAGCACAACCAGGGATGCGCAGGGACAGGATGCAGGGGCCCACCACCCATGCCACAGATAGGCAGAGGCACACAGCAGAACAGACATCGCCCCCCCACACCCCATGCACTGCACAACCGGTGGAGAGCCGGAATAACTACTGGCCCATGGATACCAGCAACAAACCCACAGCCACAGCATGGTGCCCCAGCACACCCCCTGGCAAGCCGTGACCGGCACACAAGGAGGGCCGACCTCCCTGTGCCACACCATCCCACCAATGCAGAGCACACCCTGCACCGAGATCCCCAGACACCCTGCCCAGGAGCAGCGTCCACCAGTGCAGGACACCCCACGCATGTCACCACCCCCACTGTGACAATACAACCCTGTGCACCACAGAACCATGCAAGGCAGCCTCACCACAAGCACCCATCAGCGGGTGGCAGCACACAGCGATGCAATGACTGCATATACAGTGCCACCATGCACGTCCCCCCCGAGGTACAGCTGAGAGACTGACCATGAGTCGGCACATGAGATACCCCACACGTGACAGGGCATGCCCTGGACCCCACCACCAGTGGTACAGCACCCTACACACCCTCCTAAGGACACACCCCGACCCAGCACTGGCCACAACAGCCAGCACAGACACCCACAGTGGTGCATGGAAGCATGCACCACACAGAATGCAACACAGTGCATGGACAAACACCCACCCATACCCAAGGGCACACCAACACAGGGACACAGTAGCGGGGCAACCAAGCCCCCAGTGTGTGTCCACAGAAACCATGTACACATGGCCAGCACCCCTCCATGGCACAGGGTGCCAGCCACCTGTGCAGGCACCATGACTGTACACCATCAGCATGCCGGAGCACAAGTGACAGACAGTGGTGCACATCCTCACGACACACACAGCGACAGCATGGAGGTGGGACAACAACAGCGGAGACCACAGTGTCACCCGAGGCAGACATGCACCACACCAGTGACAGGAGGGAACCCGGCATTGTGCCGGGTACAGTGGCTGTCCAGCATGGACAGCCACCACTGACATGCCAGCGAACTGTGGAGGTCACAGACATGCAAGGGTGTCAGCTGCACAGGCCATGGACGGTCTGACAGGTGCACCATGGACACAGAGTATGCACCATGGACCACTGCACACAGTCATCCAGTGCACAGGGAACAACACACACACTACAGACAGTGACTGATAGCTACTCCCACACCATACTCACTTCCCTACGGACACACACACACGGACATGACTGCACCACCCCGATGCCATGCACACCACTGCAGCTGAGCACCTATAGCCCGCTGCAAATCAGAGACCACCACAGTAGACATATCAAAGCAAATGTATTGAAAAACAGCAAACAAAACTATATACAACTATTTACAAAAGTTTGGGGGAAGGGCCACAAACAAGGTGGGGTTGGGTAAGGGCAGTGATGAACAAACTGTAGAGCGAAGGAGGGTGTGAGGTGGGTCAGGGGTGAGGGAAATCAGGGGCATTGGTAATCTCAGCGGGAGCCCGCTCCCACTCCGGCTGCTCCTCCGCCATGGCGCGTCTGCACCCAGCCTGTCTATCCTCTCCAGGATTTCCAGTGGCCGCCCTGGCAACATGTAGGATCTCCGCAGTGCCTCCCTGATCACCTGCAGCTGCCGTCCACCTAGGACAAGGGAGCAGAGTCAATAAGTGTGAATGCACAGCCCCATGCAGCCCACCCACTGCGCATGGCATACGGCCGTGGGACATGCCTCTGTGATGGTGTGTGACCACCCACAGTGATCATGTCCACAAGACCTGCCCACCCAGGTGCACACAGCCATGCGGACCGCTGTACACACCCACCAGCCAAGTCCTGCACAGCACCACCGTGGCTGTTCAGTGACATGGCTATGCAGTGCGAAGGCAGTGGCACAGCCATGTACCCGGTGCACGCATGGACCACCATTGACGCACTCCCAGACATGCAGTGCCACTGGACAGTGCTGACTGTACCAAGCTGCATGCATGGCAGTGGTGTCAATGGATGGTGGCCATGCCCCGCTGCCCGCCCTGTTACACAGCAGGCAATAGTAATCATGGAGGTATGGCACTCACCATCATCAGGCTAGTCCCTGCGCCTGTCTGGTCCAGCCGCCCTCTCGTCCTGCTGTTGCTCACAGTGCAGCCTCCCCTCCCTCACACGCCGGCACTCCTCTGGGCCTAGGGTACAAACATGGAGAGAGGAACATCAGTACAATCCGGTAGCAAAGTCCCCCTGCCCCCGTGTGTGCAATCCCACACAGCCATACTCATCCTCCCCCCACCCCGATACCACCACCACAGCCGACACTGGATGGCCCCCCCCATGTGCTGGACACATGCCACCATGATACCTATGGACATTAACAATGTATGGATGGGGCACCTACCTGGCCCGTGGCACGTGCCCCTCCCCACAGCGCATGCCAGGCAGGCAAGCCTTTCCGGGTCCTGGCGCTGCAGGTCACCATAATGGTGTCTGCACTGCTCCAGGTCCTCTCCATGCCAGTGGCCTCCTCCAGGCCATCGCCACCTCCTCCACACGCACTCCTGGCCCTGTCCAGGGTGCCTCCCAAATAGGGGAGCAGCATGGGGCTCCACTAACTGGACCAGATTGGCCAGTTCCAACTGGCTCCATATCTGTGCCCATCTCCGTGGCATCCTGCAATGTATCAGTGTCAAAATGGTGCTCTGTAGCACTCATTCGCCATGTGCAGATGCAGCGCGGTACAGCGCTGCCATTCCCCATCGTGCTATTACCGAACAGCGCGATAGAGGTGCACCCATGCGGACGCATGGTGCCTAGGGGCAAAGGTCGGAACAGGGTCAGGGTCTCCTCGCATGTGGACCCGACACAGCGCCGATTGGTACTCACCACGTTAGCATGGTAGGGCACCTGTGTGCCACTTTCGTAGTGGCTACCGCGTGTTGTGGCCCCAGTGCGCCCACGGTGCCCCAGTGGTCAAAGCCGCCCATACATGTGAACAGCGCAGTAGCGCCACTGGCACAATGGTGGCCATGCCCTGCATTGCCTCCTGTGCACAGCACGTCAGCAGCATGGCAGGCATCGGCGTCAGCACCCCGGGCATGCGCCGTTCGGTGTCCACTGCGCATGTCACAGAAATGCGCCCTTGCCTGAGCATGTTCAACACAATTGCGCATGCAAATCAGCTAATCAGCTATTCAGTGGCACAGATACTGCATTAGCATCCTCTTAAAACTGCGCCTCGCCTCATTTGCATGCGTTGCACTATAAAAATGCGACATTGGGCTGCAGTAGCCATGGTCTGTTATTATAGTCTATTGTGGTGCGTCGCATGCTATTTGGGAGTGTGGACTGTGGTGTGTGGGACATGTATGGGACTGCACAGTCACAGGTAACACCTGTCATTCCTGCAGGATCAAGAATGAGCGATCGTGAGGTGGAGGAAGAGGAACAGAGACATGGGAGGAAGAGGAGGCCTAACTTCACCAAGGCAGAAACAGATGCCCTGTTTGAGGCCTACCTTGACCAGGAGCTGCTGCTCAGTGGACAGTGGGGAACACCACAGTCCCATGCTGCTGCATGGGAAGAGATGGCGCGTGCCATCAACCTGCATGGCAGCCACCAGCAGTCCGTGCAGGAGTGCAAAAAGAAGATGGGCACGGACAGGCGGAGGATTAAGGACAAGGTGGCTGCCATCAGGGCAGCATGGGCTGTGACCGGTGGGGACAGCGGAGGTGCAACACCTGACCCCACAAGAAGAAGCGGATTGCTTGCAGCATGCAGCGTTGTACCATCGAGTGTTCCAGGTGGTGTATTCCAGATGGGTGGTAGCCCGTCACTGCATGGTAGGTCCTGATCTGTCAATGGGGGGACACGGTGGGCAGATAGATTAATGCTACTGTGTTCCCTCACGCTCCTGATCATCTACATGGGTCAGTGGTGGTGTGGTCTTGTCCACTGAGGGTGATACCATGGACATAGAGGAGGACCCGTCTACCTCCACAGGTGTCCGAGGTCAGGCGACAGTGGGCCCGCCTGGCTGTCCGAACTGATGTTGGTGGTGCAGATGCGGAGGAGGCCCTGCCCGTGTCCCAGTGTGCCAGCGTCCATGGATGCCAGCATGCTGAGACTCAGACAGGTGCCGGATCCGTCACTGATGATGATGGAGCTCACTTCATGGACAGTGATACATGCGGGCCGCAGGATGGCCACACAGCAAGTAACAGCACGGGCATGGCCGTGGGTGGTGCCGCCGTGGAGGCCTGCGTGACATCTCAGTCCCAGCCTGTGCCTGTCTGCACCAGTGGGGCAGCACTGGTGTGTGTCCAGGACAGTGGGGCTGTTGCAGCCACTGTGGTGGCACCATTGAGCCCTGGAGAGCGGCAGCCAGAGGGGCAGTGTCAGCAGTCGGCCAATGGCTATGGGGGTACAGTGTCGGGGGTGGCGTCAGTGCACTGCCTGTGGACATGCCCAGGCATGGCCATGGTGTGCAACATCCACCCTCAAGGGGTGCTGCCAATCAGGGCCGTGAACACCATGAGGGACAGCATGCCGATCAGGCGGATGACCTCTTAGATGAGCACACCCACATACTCCAAGATTCAGTCGATCCACAGTTGCGGCTTGTGACAGCAGTGGATGCACTCAGTGTGGCCCTGCACCAGGCAGAGGAGTGGCGCAGCAGGGACACGGTCTGCTCCTGGCGAGGATCGACCAGCTGTGGGAGGATGCGACCGCTGCCATTGACAGGCAGACACAGGCGTTCACAGCTGTCATGGCCAGACTGGGCACACAGTTAGTTGCCCATGCATCACAGACACTGTGCAGTGCAATGTCCACCCCATTCCTGGGGTCATGCGACACCCTCCTTGTCGACACTGGGTTCAGCTGTGGGCATCCCGAGCACGCCTGGCTCAGGCATGTTCGGTGTGCTGCAGACCCCTGCGTGAGCACGGTCGCATTCATGCAGCGGAACCCCTGGAGGACCGTCGGTGCCAACCCCTGAGGCCATTGGTCAGCCTGTCACTGCTGGCGAGTCTCGGTGGGGCTGCCACGCATCCCCAGTGGCGTGGCACTGAGGCGCCAGGACTGATCTGTCTCCACCAAGGCCACTGTCTGACACTGCCCTGTGTACAGTGTGTTGTTCAACGTGCAATGCAGGGTGGGGTACCAGCCTGTACACACACACACACCACGTTCCATCTGCATACCCTCCGCTCTGTCCGCTCTGGCTTGTGCATGATGATGCCTGCATTGCGCTGTCCACCACTGTGCAATGGTGCCCAGTGTCTGACACCGCACAATGACAGGCACTGGGCGTGGTAGTCTGTGGGCGTGTGTGTGGCTAGGGGTGGCGATTGGGGTGGCGTGCCTCCTACCATTGTGCATGTCTTGTGGGGTGTGTGTGTGTGTGTGTGTGTGTGTGTGTGTGTGTGTGTGTGACCGCGTGTGTGTTAGACCTTGCCTTGTGCGGTTCCATGCTTGCCAATTCCCTTCACGACATGCACCCTGGGATTTGTCCATGCATGTTTGTGGGTTGTGCCCTTGCCACTGGTGGTTGCACATGGCCCCATGTCTTACCTGGGTTGGTTGAAGTGCTCCTCTGTGATGGTGTCCCAGTGCAGCTGTGCCATCTGGATCAGTCGGGGGTCCCTTCGACCAAGAGGGGGCTGCTCTTCACCATCTCCACCAGCATCCTCATCGTCTCCATCGCTGTCCCCCTCTTTGACCTGTACGGCTATCCCACAGTCATTGGCCATGTTGTGCAGGATGCAACAGGCCAGGAATAGCCCACAGGCCTTTGAGGGGCTGTACTGTAGGGCACCACCAGACGTGTCCAGGCAATGGAAACGTGCCTTCAGCATCCCGAACACCCGCTCAATGACATTGCATGTGGTGGCCTGTGCCTCATTGTAGCATTGCTGCAATGGGGTCGCGGGCCACCAGTATGGCGTGCGCAGTCAGGGACGGAGTGGGTATCCACTGTCACCTGTGTGTGGAGGGTGGACGTTAGTTTGGTGATCAGCGTCGCCCCGCCATGGGCCATCTAGGCCAGTAACCATGTCACCTCTGACTCTGCCCCTCCCAAGCTCCATGTCTTTCTGTGTGATTTGCATACTCACCCACTAGGTGGCCAGTGGGGATGTCCCCACTCTCGAACCTGTGGCACAGTGCAGACTGGTGCCAGATGAAGACATCATGTGCTCCCCCAGGGTGCGTGGCACAGACATTGATTATGTGCCCCCTGGCATCGTACACCACCTGGCAGGTGATGCTTGCATACCCCTTCTAATTTATGTATGCGGCCCCTTCGGGGCCAGGTGGCATGCGGATGGCCACATGGGTGCAGTCGATTGCCCCGAGCATGCCAGGTATACATGCTACTCTGTGGAACTCCTGTATGTTTGCTATGTGCTCCGCCGGTGTGCTGGGGAAATGGATGTACTTTGCAGCATGTGGCAGCAGTGTGCTGAGGAATTGGGTGAGGAGGTGTGACGCGGCCGACTGAGTTATGCCTGTCGTGTCCCCTGTTGGTCTCTGGAAGGTACCCATGGCAAGCAGGCACATGACAGCTGTCACTTTGGTCTCCACTGATGGAGCATGGCTCCATCATGTGGGTGCCTGCATCACATCACTGCACAGCTCACAGAGCCACCTCAGGATCACCTGGTTCAGGCGGTACTGGCCCACGATCTCAGTATCAGTGTACAGCTCGAAACTGGTGTGGGCTCGGTACTGCCTGTTGGGGGCATACCGCCGATGGGCCCTTCCATGGCCATGCCCCCCTGCTGCCTGCCTTCTCACCCCCCTCATTACTGCCTCCATTTGGATGGTAGCACTGGCCATGTCCCTGGCTTGTGTTACCCCCCTGGCAGCTGTTTTACCGTTCCCCCTGCTGTCCTTACTGTTACTTCCCCTGCCCCGGGAACACCTCCCTGTAGTGGCCATACTGCCCACTGTCTGTGCCCTCCATGCTGTGTGGCACTTCCCAATTTTGTCCTGCGCTGTGGCAGAGGCTCCCCACACCTTCCCTGTTCCTGGTGGTTCCAGGTGCTCTGTCCTGCTCACAGTTTCTGTGTGCCTGCCTGCAGTTCACCAACATGTGGTTTCCCTGTAGCATTCTTGCACCTCTCTCTTGTTCCTTTTTTTTTTTTGGATCATTTCCACTATTGCGCAACTTCCGCTTGCTCCCCTATTGCGCATGGCGCATGTTGTTGAATATCGTACTGCATCATTTATTCATGGTTCCTCCCCCTTCAGTTGTGCATACATTCATTACCATTACGCTATTGCTCATTGTGATTTGGGGGGGTGCATCTGCCTCCGCTGAATATCGACAATGGCGCATTTTCGGACTTGCGCTGGCGCATCCTCGTTAAGATGGCGCAACCCTTTGGAATATCTGGGCCCAAGAGTATAAACAGGTAGGAAGGAGGTATATTCAAAGTAAACTTGAAGTTAAAACAAGGAGTCATGGATTGAGACTTGAAGGTAGATGTAGAAGTGATGTGAGGAAGTATTTCTTCACAGAGAGGTGGGTGGAGCCATGGTACAGTATCAGTGTCAGTGGCTCAGCAGGTTGCACACTCGCCTCGAGACCAGAGGATCAGAAGGCTGTGGGTTCTATCACCACTCCAGGCACTTGGGTTACATCCCAATACTGACACTGTAGTGCAGCATGAGGGGTGCTGCACTCCTCTGGTGCCAATCTTTCAGATAAGATGTTAAATCGCAGTCCCATATGCCTGTTTTGGTGGTAGTTCAGGTGGATGTTAAAGATCCCATGGCACCTCTCCAAAAGAGTAGAGAATTTTTATTTAAAACTTCAAAAGAATCATAATACAATACCAACAGTACTCCAAAACAAAAACTGTAAATCATATCTGTATCAATGCATACATTCCTTTTTCCAAAGTATTTGAACTCATTCAAGATAGTTAACCAAAACTAAACGTTTGATTGAAAGAAATTACATTAAAAAAATCATACAATTCATATAAATCCACCCCTCCCCACCCCTATAATTGGTGGAATGTTTTGTTCAAAAAATTCAAAGGAAAAACAATCAAAACTATACTTCAAACATTTCTTAAAGCAAAACTGTAAAGTAAAAAGGTATTACTTCATACGTATAAGCCAAATTTAAAAAAATCACAGTGCACCTATAAACTAAGGATAATACATGTTTCATTATACCAGTCATATTTTTTTTCCTATGTGCTGTATACCGATGTACTATGTAAATGCTCCCTCTCCCCTTCCCCCAGGACGTACCATGAGACGAGCATCTTGTTGCTCAGTGTAATTCTCCTGGTAAAACTTTTCAATAAATAAATTTGTCCTAAATCCTATACTTTCCTCCCCCTCACCCTTCATATAGGTTTATAATTTTCTCAAGTGATACTTGGACCAAACAAGATCGACAATTTCATAATAGGAAATATAAAGGAGGGGAGACCATAAACCTACACTCCATCTATACTACTAGTGTCCACTAAGCCATGTCAGGAAAAGAAAAAAAAAGGAAATATTGTGTACATCATTCAAAAACAAAATTTTCCCCAATACATTTACCACTTATCTGATTTTAAATTTCATAATTCTTGCTTCCTGATTCGTAGAATCTCTGTTGTATATATAACATACTAATTCTTGTTGGAAATTAACTGTTTCTGTAGAACCAATCTACATCTAGCTTGCCAAATCCAATATAGAAAAGAAGCCATCAGTAACTGTACCTGTACTTTCATTGAATCTGTACCAAGTGGAAAAAATATGGCCTCGGTACAATAAAGCAGGGATAAAGGAAGTTGCAGGCCCCATTGTGCTTTCGTCAAATCCCAAAATCTATAATATAAGGACACTCAAAGTATAAATGGTCTATACTCTCAATTATACATACACAAGTACTCCTAGGGCACTCTCTTTCTGCCACCTCTTTATGCTTTGGTTCCTTTGACATTTACCCTCCATGTATCCCCAACCATATTATACCCTTCATTTTAACTGGAATCCTGGGGTCACCTAAGTATTTACAAATGCTATTTTGCTCTGGGGTGGGCAGATGTTCAAACGGGGATACCCAGAACCAAGTTTGAAGAACAAAATGGTAAATGGCCTTCCGGGAAAGAGTTAAGACCTGTGTTACAGAAATTCCCCACATCTTGATATAGTCAAAACAATATGTCCAGGATAAATTTAACTTAGGCACTCTTTTGTTTTTGTGAGAAAAAGTATTACTGGACCATTGGCACAGGATTTCTTCTAGGGATGGCCTAGCCCATTTTATCCAAAACCTCTCATTCCGCTTCAAAATAGGTCTGAGATTTGAAGAAAGAAAGATGCTCCAAAAAAAGATTACTGGGTGCAGCATCCCCAGTCCTCCTTCTTTAACTGGTAAGTATGTGATTTCCCACTTTATTGGATTGAGTCTACTCTCCCATAGACAGGAGAAGAAACAAGAATAAAGGGCAGTCTCCAATTTTCGTGGAACCGGGAACACATAACTAAGAAATAAAAATGTTGGAACCTAAAAAGTCTTTATCAAATATATTCTTTTCGTTTTGCTCATCTGGCATCTATTCCAACCCATAGCCTTCCATTTCCCTTTTTCTAGCTGTAATGACCAATTAAATTCTGCCATATCCCCTGGGCCAAAATAGATTCCCAATATTTTGCAGGGTTCAGTCTCAATTGTTATGGAAGCCACAGTATTACAATCCGGGGGTGGTTCTGTAAGGGATAAACAATGACTTTTGTTCAAATTTACTTTTGCCCCAATAGATTCTGATAGGGCCACTATCAACTGTATTGCGACTTCACCTGAAGCACTATTTGCTACTGCCAAAATCGTGTCATCCGCATATGACAAGATTTTAATCAGGTTGGAAATTCCATAATGAAGACCCTGTATCCTAGGGGATCTTTGCACAATCCGCAGCAAGGGGTCTAAGGATAAGATATACAGGAGGAGACTAAGAGGGCACCCATAACTTACACCCACTCTCATCCTACATGCCACTCCAACCCTCTTATTCTCATATGGGATGCTGACTGCCCCTTTATATACCAATTGCACCCATTTAATGAAAATCTCTGGGAACCCATATCTCTGTAAAATGGCCCACAGTCATGCATGATTCACATGATCAAAAGCTTGGGATTGGTCCAAACACAAAAGTAACCATTGAGTGTCATGATGCTTCCCTTTTTCATACATTTCCCTTAATAAAAATGAGATGTCTGCCACATTTCTACCAGGAACAGAACATGCTTAACCCCGGTGTATTATTGCTTCCAAAACTGTAGAAAGCATTTTTCCCAATAATTTGGTTAGTAGTTTAAAATCTGAATTTAATAATGTTATTTGTCTCCGATTTTTAAGCTGTAGTTTATCTCCTTTTTTAAAGAGAAAAGTTAATAAACCCTTGTACATCTGGGGATGTGTCCAACAGTCATCTAAAATAGCCCGGTACACTGCTAATAATTCAGTAGGTAAAAAATTCCATATAAATTTATAGATTTCTCCAGGAAGCCCATCAAAGCCTGGGCCACCCCATTTCTAACTTCTGATATAACCCCACTAATTCTTCTGCAGTAAGAGGTCTCAATAACTGCAATTTCTGCTGTATAGTTAATTTTGGGAGCTCCGCTGCTTCTGTTAAAAGTTTTATCTGATCTGGAGATGGGTTAGTAACGTTTTGTTGTTCTCGTATAAAGCTATCTACCACTTTCATGATACCTTTATTCCCAGTTTCAATCACCCCCATATTGTTTTTTAATGCTGTAATCTGACAACTATTTAACGTGTTTTGACAGTCACCAAAAGGGTTGGCTTGGTTTTTGTTACCCTGGGTACCAAATCTCTGTTCCGCCTTCAGGAAGGCCTGTCTATTTTATTGAAAAAGGACCATCTCTTGCTTGAGATCAGATATTTGCTGGTAAGGTCTGTTGTAAGTGTACTTTGTTCTAAAAGCAAGGTATACAAACTGTTGCATAACTGCATATATGTCTTATGTTTTTTCCTCTGTTTCTGTATTGATTTTTCTTTGAGGTATGACGAAATACATAATTTAGAATCATTCCACCATTCTATTGGGGAACTATACAAAAAAAATACAGATTGTCTAACCAGACAGATAGTATTTAGGTCCAAGATTATTTCAGGATCCTGTAACAGGCTAACATTTGCCCTCCACAGTCCTTTCCCTAGGACTCTTGGGGATAAAGCAACCACAAAATACCAATTAATGCATGATCAGACGTCTCCATCGGAAATTTTTCTATATGCGAAATTGGGAGCTGTTTTGATATGAGCCAATAATCAATCCTGGTGGATAGTTTACCTTTAAAAACGTATGGGTGATAAACTATCATCTATTTCATCGAGCATCTCCTTCTCTGAGATCCTGCCAGTCTGGGAGAGGGGAGCAGATGGATGGAAGGTCAGAGAAGGAGATAGGGAGTTAAACACGTGGCTCAAGGGCTGGTGCCAGGAAAAGGACACAGATTTGTAGGGAACTGGCAACAGTTCTGGGAGTGAAAGTTCTTTAAATTTGATGGACTGCATCTGACTAAAGAGGGAGTCAGTGCATTGGGGCAGAAGTTTGACGTCTTTGCAGAATATTTAAACTAGCAAATGGGGAGAGGGGTGCAGCACCCCATATGTCGAATGGGAAGAACACCCCACCCACCTCAGCTAGTGGTCAAACAGGAATTCAGCATGTTTGCTGTTCATTTGCATCACCAGGTAAGAAAAAAGGTTTGTCTCCCTATACGACGCACAGGGGTAATGCCAAACTTCACCCAACAACTAACACACCAAAAATCTGGCCAATGGAAAATCATGACACACATGCTCACAGCCTGGGAAATAAGATCCCAGACCTGCAGGCAATAATGTCAGAGGCTAAACTGGACATAGTAGCAATTAGTGAGACATGGTTTACCAGTAACCACATAGGAGACTTCAGTACCTGGCTATGTATTGTTCAGAAGAGACGAGAGTTGCAAAAGGGGAGGAGTGGCCCTGTATGTTAATGAAAATATCAAAGCTACAGAAATTCAGAATACACATAAGGAGCCAGAAGAACTGTGGGTCACCCTGGAAACAGAAATGGGACAGCCATAAGAACTGGGGTTGTCTACAGGCCCCAGACCAGAGGAAGGACATAGACACATTACTGTTAGAAGATATACAAAACATGACAGCTAAAGGGAGGTTCTGATAATGGGAGACTTCAACATGCGGATACAGATTGGTCAATACCAGCAGGAACATCTGCCAGAACTAGACTCATAGTGGATTCCCTGCAGGAGGGCCTCAAACAACTGGTACAGCAACCCACAAGAGACAGGGCTATCCTAGATCTAGTACTGACTAACAAAGAAGGGATCACAGATCTCCAGGTAGAAGGTCAGCTGGGGGCCAGTGACCATCACATGGTATGGTTCAATTTGGCTACTACATCTAAATCATCCCATTCCAAGGCAAAAATATGGGACTTCAGAGGAGCTGACTTTGATAAGATGGCCAACAGAGTTAAGCTAGCCCTGGCAAAAAGAAACACAGGTGAGGGGGTACAGGCAAAGTGGGCAAGCATTAAGGATGCAATACTTGAAGCAACATCCCATTGTGTTAGACAGAAAAGGAAGTGCAAAGAAGAAGAAAACCACTTTGGTTCTCAAATACAGTAGCAGAAAGGTCAGAGCCAAAAGGCTGGCCTTCAGGAAATATAAGGAACACAGCGGGATGAAGATAGGAAGGCATACCAAACTGCCCTAAGGGAAGCAGATAAGGCAGTAAGGCAGGCAAAGTCCCAAACTGAGGAAACACTAGCACGAACAGTAAAAGAAGGTGACAAGACTTTCTATAGATACATTAGCAAAAGGAGAAAGTCCAGAGGGGGTATTGCTAAGCTTAGTGGAGAAAAGGGAGCATGTGAGGAGGAGGACCCTGTAAAGGCATCTATCCTAAATAGATACTTTTGCTCAGTATTTACTGAAGAGAAGGTAGGGCAGGGCCCACAGCTCAGCATCATGGACACAGGGGGGAGGGAGGTGAGCACTACTCCCTTCACAAAAGAAAGGGTCCTACAAAGGCTTGCTAAGCTCAGGGTGGATAAGGCAATGGGACCTGATGGCATACATCCCAGGGTACTTAAGGAGCTAAAGGAGGAACTAGCAGAGCCATTAGCAGAATTGTTTAGTGAGTCTCTGAGCACAGGAGAGGTCCCAGAAGACTGGAGAAGGGCTCATGTGACCCACTCCACAAGAGTGGCAGCAGGGAGGAGGCGGGGAACTACAGACCGGCCAGTCTTACCTCAGTAGTGGGCAAGATTATGGAGGCACTCCTTAAGGAAAGGATAGTGCAACACCTGGAATCCATAGGGGCACAGGATCCAAGACAGCATGGGTTTACAAAGAAGGTCCTGTCAAACTAATCTCATAGATTTCTTTGACTGGGTAACCAGAGTGGTGGACCAAGGGGAGCAGTTGATGTCGCCTACCTTGACTTCAGCAAAGCTTTTGACACTGTTCCACATAGAAGATTGATAAATAAGCTAGGTAGGCTGGAGTGGGTCAGAAGTTGGTCAACTGGGTGGCAAACTGGTTGACGGGCAGAAAACAGAAAGTGGTGGTAAATGGTATACAGTCAGAAGAGATGCAAGTCACAAGTGGGGTACCTCAGGGATCAGTCCTGGGGCCAGTCCTCTTCAACATCTTCATTAGTGACCTTGCAGATGGACTAGAGGGTAAGGCTTGTCTGTTTGCAGATGACACCAAGATCTGCAACAGAGTAGATGATCCAGATGGGGTGGGCAGAATGAGAAGAGATCTGGATAAACTAGCAGAATGGTCAGAAGAGTGGCAACTGGGATTTAATGCAAAGAAGTGCAAAATCATGTACATAGGGAAGAGAAACCTAAAGCCACTTATAGGCTGGGAGGAGTTGCTAGCATCACAAAGGAAGAAAGAGACTTGGGCATCATCATCACTGATGACCTAAAATCATCAAGCAGACCTCTAAAGCAGTAGGTAAGGCTAGGGGGTGTTAGGGTGTATTAGTAGGGGTATCACAAGTCGTAAGAGGGAGGTAATAATCCTCTGTACAAGACACTGGTTAGGCCCCATCTGGAGTACTGCGTGCAGTATTGAGCCACACCTTCACAAGGACATTAACCAAATTGAGGCAGTCCAGAGAAGGGCAACCAAGATGGTGCAGGGACTGCATCAGAAGACATGAGGACAGATTAACGGAGCTCAATATGTATACCCTTGAACAAAGGAGGAGAGAGAGGTGATATGATCGAGGCATTCAAACACCTTAAGGGCATTAACAAGGTGAAAGAGTCTAACATGTTTAAATATAAGAAAAATAGCAGGACAAGAGGACACAGCATGAGATTAGAGGAGGCCGATTAAGGGGAATGTGAAATTCTTTTCACAGAAAGGGTGGTGGATGCATGGAATGGCTTACCACAAGAAGTGGTGGCTATGAATACAGTGCAGGGCTTCAAACAGGCATGGGATAGGCATAAGGGAGCAATACAAATGACTATGAATAGATAGGCCACTGACAGAGCAAAGGCCGATGGCACATTTATAAGGCAGAAAAGAAATGGGCAGACTGGATGGGCCTTATGGTCCTTGCCAATCCTTCTATGTTTCTATGTTTCTATGTATGTGCAGGGTATTGTACTAAGAAGCCATGTGCATCTTTTAGACTAGCTGTTTTAATTATTTTTGTAAAAAATAAGAGTCATATTAAGTTTTGTTCTGGGCTTTAGTTCTGTCTGTCTGAGATAAACCAATATTAAAATCCCCACTGAATAAAATTTGTATGTCTGTAAATAAGAAAGGTTGTATTGCTTTTAATAGATCTTTTCTAGAAACCTTAGTCTGAGACCCGAAAAATGTATTAACCAGACAATAGTGTTAGAAAACTCTATATCTAAAATTAGAATCCTCCTGGTACTCAGATCAATTAATTTTTAAGTCTAATGCTGGATTTGAGAAACAAACCCCAGGCCAGAACATAAGTCATCACCCATTGACCAGTAAGAATCTTTAGTTACCCATGCCTGCATGTAAGTTCTATGTTCTATGTCTCTGGTTGTGTCAAGGTGTATACTCTGTAATAGAAAAATATCATATGGCAAAGTAGATAAAATAGAGAAAGTCGCCAAATGTTTAACTTCTGACTTAATACTGTTGACATTGAGGCTAGCAAGTCGTAAGTTCAGATGAGGAATAGAGAGGAAATTAGACTGACAGTTTCTTTATGCTGGATCTTGTTATTCTCTTCTCTTTGGGAATCCCTCTACCATCCTCATCGGCACCTGAAACCCCTGCCACCATGTCACTCTGTGCAGAGTGGACTGAGACGTCTGAGTCTCCTTCATCCATTCTTTCCCCCCAACTTTGGAATATTTCAAATCTGTTTCCCATTTGAATGTCAGTTTCCATAGGACCTTTTGAATTCAAAGGATGCTGTGTCCTAGTTTTCTTCTTTTTCTTAACAGTGTGAAACAGTGGATCAGATTGGACTGGCTGAACAGATTCTTTCTGTGCAGGAAGGGGGGGCATAG
Organism: Neoceratodus forsteri; assembly: GCA_016271365.2. NCBI lineage: Eukaryota > Metazoa > Chordata > Ceratodontiformes > Ceratodontidae > Neoceratodus > Neoceratodus forsteri. The sequence goes on along the minus strand of CM028130.1, from coordinate 532,584,928 downwards.
CTATTTCCAAACTATCCTGCTGAACTTCTTCATTGGGACCTGTTTGTTGTGTTTCCCTAGACACGGGGTGATCAGCCGATGTGGACTTAGCTGATGTACTAGGCTGCTGCTCACTGTGCAGGGGTGAGCCTAAAACATCTAGAGTCCATAGGTAGGCTGTGGCCTTGAGGCTGAAAAGCTCTCTTTGCTTTATTCAAATAAATATCTTGTTCAGCCGATCGGAAGAGTTGAGAGCTGCCCAAGGACAGGATTGAAAAGAATGCTCATTGTCCCACAGAGGTTACATGTTGTGGGGACCATACAACCATTTCCAGAGTGGCCTAAGGCACCACACCTGAAAGATTTTATCTGGTCACAATCTGTAGTTAAGTGCATCAGGGATCCACAATGGTAGTACGATTTTGGTTGGCCCTGATAAAACAAAAATCCCTCTGTCCCTACCCAGGAAAAACAGTTGGGTACATGATGAATCCCTTTATCAGTGTGTTGCAGACAAACCCTAAATTTTCACCCTCCAGTCCAGAAACCATTATCGTCTATGATAGGATCTGGGGTTCCTTCCAGATCATAACATTTTCAAGCCAGAAAATGGTATCATTGATACACACACCCTCATTCCTAAACAAAATTGTGACCGTCTTAGTTGTGGGCCTTGATAGTGGAATTATCACAAAGGGGGCCCAAAGAGAAGAGTCACACACAGAATAATATTGGTTCCAAAATTTGTCTAACAGCTGGGCCAAACAAAAACTGATATCAAAGTTCGGATCCCCAGGTGCATATATAAATGTATACACTTCAGCTGGGGTGAAATGTAAAGATTCTTTAATTAAACTGGACCCCGCATAATACCTGTCCAGTGGTAAGTCTAGGCCCCCCGATACCATAGCCGGAACACATATCGGCACTCAGCTGCCTCTGGGGGTTGCTGAAACAAACTTGCATAAGTAGCATCCCTTTCTTTAGAAGTTACGTCTATGGAAGAGGCCAGTCCAGAAACATTTTCAGTACCAGCTATATTTAAGAGAATACCTATATTCAGATGCAAACAGTCTTCATCCTCTAGGTTGTCTCTGACCCTGGAATGCTGACAGTTACGTTCCGAAAGAGATGGTGAACTAGGGAGTGGCACTGCAGATCCCAAATTCACATTCACGGTCTGGGCCCTAGCATCTGATGCAGTATCACCCAAGGGTTTCCTGGGCATCTCTGGATCTTGTATAGCTTCTCCCGACTCTGCCAGAGGACGCTCCTGTTCCAACAAGTGCATCTGCGATGGTGGACCACCAGGGAGTGGGACCACCAAATCTGGGACCCATCTTCCATCCTGGAACAACCAGCTGGCACCTCTAAGCGCTTTACCTGGGCACCATTCATCTGTAGAAGGTACGTCCTGCATGTCATAAAACACCTCTTGTACTGCTTGTTCAGTATCCTCCAGTGAAGCTGAGACTGCAGGCAGCAAATGCATTTCCAGACATACTCGCTGGGTTCACTGTACTCTGTTTTCATTTCTTTTCATCAGCAAGATTTTCCTTTTCTGAAAGAAATCATTTTCAGCTTCTAACAGTAGATCTGCCAGTTGTTTCTTTTTATTGTCCAGCTCCTGCTGCAATCACAATTCTTCAATGGACATCATTGCCGGGATGGTCTCGATAGGCAGAGTACCCTTGTTTTGAAGTCCTTCAGAAATATCACACTCCATCTGTGTCTCCGATAAATTCAGGCTTTCCATCGGGTTAGTACCCTCAGAATTTCCAGTCATTTGTGGAAAATTTAGTCCATTGCCATCTGGTATGATAGATACAAGTGCACCTCCTGGAGCACCTCCTGTCTCAAGCACAACTAACTCCGAACTGGGCTCCTCCATTCTCTGTCAATGGGCCATTAGTGCCACCTGCTGAAACAGTAGGGGAATTTCTCCGGTGTCCTGGCCAAATTTCTCCCATTCACTAAAAATACCACTAACAGCTTAAAATCTGGTTCAATTTCAGTTGGCATCCATCTGTTTCCCCTTCCCCGGGATGAGGCTGAAAATAGGCAAAAAATTGTCTAGTCCTCCTTCCCAGTCAACAAAAACTAAATAAATAAAAATAAATAAATGGAACAGTTTACCAGAGGAGGTGGTGGGTACTGAAAATGTAAGGTGTTTTAAGTTAGCCTGGGACAGGTATAAGGGGCTGGTGGAGGAGAGGGAAAAAGTATCTCTGATAAAGGGAAACAGATGACGGGAGAAAATATAAGAACAGACTAGATGGATCAGGATGGTCCTTTTCTGCCGTCAAAATACCGTGAAACTATGAAACTATAATGGATTTTACAAGTCATTAGCCCTGCTATAGTGGCTGCAAAACTTAAAAGCTAGTGGAGCCAAAGCAGGCAGGAAAATTATACAAATTTTAAGAAGTAGTCAGCTGTAACATTTTATTTCTGAAGCATTTTTCTTTTTCTCATTAAAAAGTCTTCTATGTGATACTATTGTGCTGGATGTGTGGAACAGCTCTTAGCCTGTCAGCTGACTTATCTATCTGTATCGCCCCCCCACTACATCATCAGCATGGTGAACTCACTGAAAGTGATGTCACAAGTGAATGACCTGGCAGTCATTGAATGGCTGTTCCTAAGCAACAGTGATGTCACAGTTGGTGAGATCACAATGCTGATGATGTAGTGGGGGGCAGTAGAGGTAGATATGTCAGCTGCCAGGCTAAGAGCTGTTCCACATATAACATCTACTAACATCAGTTAAACAATCTTCTAATTAATCAAAAGGAAAAGAAAAAGTACTTCAGATATAAAAGGTAATGCCAGCCCGGTGGCGCTGGTGGTGGAGGAGCTGGACGCCACACCTCACGCCATGCCGGCGACCTGGGTTCAGGAGCGAGCCTGGGCCATCGGGGTCAGCAGGGAGTGGAGAGGATTGAACATCCAGAACATGCGAACATATATATATATACTCAACATATGAAGATCTGCCAGCAGAAACAGGCCTCATGGTCTATCAAGTCTGCTCAAGTGCGCAGATAGCACCCCTAGATTGCAGCTACCCCCTCCCCTCTCACCTCCAAGAAGTTCTCGGCACTACTTACTCAGACTGTCCCCATGCCTTGTCCCATGCCCTTTAAAACTACCCACTGTCTTACATTAAATCACCCCTCTGGTAGGCATTCATTTCGCCACCACCCTTTCCATGAAGTAATGTCTCCTTATCTTGCTCAAATCTGCCCCTCCAATCTTAGCCCATGCCCTCTCGTATCCCTTCCCTTTCTCAGCTTAAATAACCCATCAGCACTAGATTTGTTGATCCCTTCAAGTACTTGAACGTTTCAGTCATATCCCCCCATCCCTCCCCTCCTCCAGGGTGTACAAACTCAGATCCCTCAGCCTGTCCTCGTAGGTTTTGCCTTCCATCCCCTGTATCATTTCTGTCACCCTTTGCTGCACCCTCTCTAGCAGTCTAATATCCTTCTTTAGATATGGACACCAGTAATAAGTACGGCCTGACCAAGAACCTGTAGAGGGGAAGGATCACTTCCCTATGCCTGGACAAAAATCCCCTTGCAATACACCCCAGCGTTCTGTTAGCCTTAGCTGTAGCTGTCCTGCATTGATCAGAGTTGTTCATGCTCTCTGTTACTATTACCCCTAAGTCCTTCTCTTCTTCTGTGACCCACAGCCTCACACTCTCCCAATCAATATTTGCTCCTCAGGTTCTTGGCCACGAAGTGCATAACATATAATTCTTCTCATTGAAGCCTAGCTGCCATACGCTGACCACTCCTCCAGTTTGGTTAGGCACCCCGTAGTTGTTTCCACCGATCAACTTCATCCACTACAACCCCCATTTTAGTATCATCTGCGAACAAACTGATCCTGCTGTCAATTCCGGTTGAGATGTCCGATATGAACAGCCCAAACAGCACTGGACCCAGCACAGAGCCTTGCGGCACTCCACTCGTCACTGGCCTAGGTGCTGAGAGTTTCCCCCCCACCACCACCCATTGCTGCCTCCCCTTCAGCCAGTTCATGATCCAGTTAACCAGCTTTGCCCCCACCCCCACGGATTTCAGTTTCCCCCCTTGCCGCCCATGAGGCACTGAATCAAAGGCCTTGCTGAAGTCCAAATATAGGACATCCACTGCATGCCCCTTATCCAGCTGTCTTGTTACCCAGTCATAATACCCTATTAGACTGGTCTGACAAGATTTCCCTGAGATGAATCCATGCTGCTGCCCATCCTGGAGGCCATTCACCTTGAGAAATGACACTGGTCTCTCCTTCAGTATCACTTCCATGAGTTTACCCACAACGGAAGTGAGACTGACAGGTCTGTAGTTGCCTGGCTTGTCCCGTGAGCTACTCTTGTGTATAGGCACCACAAGGGCCATCCTCCAGTCCTGTGGCATGTATCCCATGTTCAGGGAGGTGCTGAACAGGTCTGCCAGCAGCCTGGCCAACACCTCCGCCATGTCCCTCAGCACCCTGGGGTGAATGCCATCAGGACCTGGTGCCTTGTCCACCTTTAGTGTCTTCAGACCCTCTAGTACTCTGCTCTCCTCAATCCATCCCTTCCCTTCTCCTGCGTGAACACAGAGTAGAATCATTCATTCAGTGCTTCTGCTTATTCCTCTCCCTTTTCCACCCACCCACCCTGCCACTCTTGATCTGCACTATTTGGTCCCTGCACTTCCTTTTCCCCTCACATATTTAAAAAGTCCTCCCTCCCTTAATGCCCTGAGCCAGCCTTAGCCCCTGGCGGCCTTGACTTCCTAACCAGCTTGGTTACCTCCTTGGACCAACTCGCAACACCTCCCTGTCCTCTCCTCCCTGTCCTCTTGAATCATACGCAGCTCTCTTTGCCTTACTCCCTCCAGCACTTTACTGTTTAGCCAGCATGACTTCTTGATTCTGTTCTTCTTGCTCAGAGTCCTAGTGCAAGCCTCCGTAGCCTCTGTTAGATCAAGCTTAATGGATATCTTACTTTTGTTGCGCATCCATCTCCTGCCTAATCCCTTCTAGTCACCCTTGCAGTATTTCCTGCATCCTCCTGAAGTCTGCCCACCAGAAGTCCATCACCCTTGTTTCTGAGCGTACAGACTCCCTACTCAACCTGAGCGTGAACCACAGACTGCTCTTCTGTCTCGGGAGGAGGATTGTTGTCCCGCCTGTCTGCTGCCCTCTGGTGGGACTGGGGGTAAGCGCAGGTGAGTAGGGAGGGGCATAGCAGCCCGATGATATAGCGTGCATTGCCCACACATGTGGCTGTATGCTCCGGAGGAGGGTTCAGAAAATGGAAAACAGAAAAATGGTGGCCAGGGGGCTTCATGAAGTCCTTCCCTGTCTCGCTGCTCCACCGCTGCCGCTCCCTGGATTTGGATTGTGTTCCGGGAAGGGGGGAAGCTCCCTTTCTGGCTCCACCATGGGGGGCAAGCCTGGGGGGTCATGGGGAAGGTTCACGGTGGGCGGGCAGGTTGGAAGTGATACAGGGCTGAGTTCTCATTCCCCAGTGCGTGGGGAGCAAAAAGTACAAATAAAAAAAAAGATATAAAAGGTAACAGCTGGTTGCTTTTAAAATCTAATATTAGTTTTAGATAGTACACTTGCTCTTTAATTTCAAGCCCTGCATTGATCAGCCTGAGATGGGATTTCTCTTTATTTTTATTCTATTTATTCTCCCGTAGCTGGCAGTTCTCTGCCCCCTGGTCCCCAAATACATCGGCCCTCCACACCACTTGATGGGAGACAGCTGTAACCTGTACAGTGGGCCCCCTTATGGGGATCTTGACAGGTAGTAGAGAGAGTATACATATGTATACAGAGAACAGTGTCCTCCAAATCCCTGTCTTGTTGGTTGTGCTGTCCATTTCTGTGTCATCATCTTGGTGACCAAATGTGATGCTGGAATCAGTATGACAAGTTGATGTTTTATTGTTACCTGTTTTCGGCTGGGTCGTCAGGTATCTGCAGTGATGTTGTGTGTTTTTTCTTTTTTTGTTCCTGTTAATTCTCTCAATTTTCCCTTTCCATACAGCCCCAACATACAACAGCACCTGCCTGCCAGCCACTGTTCACCAAGATTCCTCACCTCCACCGGGGCAGTCATGTTTCCCCAGCTCCCATCTGGTATAACTAAACAGAAGCTTGTGGAATTAGGATATGAGTAGTAAAACAAATTGTGAAAACAGCAATTTCATAAGGACATGACAGATGCACATCACTTTTGTTGCAGTACGTTATACATTATGCACTTTGTGGTTGTTGGTTTTGCTTCTGTGTGTACTGTAAAAGCATGTTTACTCCTTTTCCATTACCTCTTTTGTGTTTATATTGGGGCCCCTGCAATCATTGTGCTATAATAGACAGAGCACTAGAATGTTTATGCTGCTGCTGCGAGGTGAATGCTATATTGGCTGAATTTACATACGAGCATACAAAACTGCCAGCAGAAAAAGACCATAATGCTCTATTGGGTCTGCTTGAGTGTGCAGCTCAGTTACTTCCTTGGAGCTGCCCCCTTATCAACTCCACCTGGAGTTCTCTCACCTTCCCATTCCCCTCTCCTAATGATTCCACCCTCCAAACGTGCCCGTCGTTAGGGTGCCAGGATTTAAAATCGCTGATTGCTGCTCTGTATGTAGGTCTGCTCTCTTAACTCCCATGTGGGGTCTGTGTCCCCATGCACCCCAAACTAAATATTCCAACTCTGGGGAGACCGACCTTGGGGGGGTGGCAAATGTGAAAGTTTGGCGACCTAATGACGGGCATACTCGGATGGGCAGATAGATGGGAGGATTGGTTGCCTAACCCATTCGCAGTAGAGCCCCCTTCAACCCTAACCCTCTTCATCACCCTATCTGTGGTTGGTTTCAAACACAATCACCCTTGTTTCACTGTCACCCAGCCTCTCACCATCTGGGATAGCGTTAAACCCTATGCAGTTACTCTGCCATAGTCTATCAACAGATTTGAGGTTTCAGGTGTGCTACCTAGGGCAACTGATTAGAAATAGCTTAGTATTCAATTACAACTGCTCAGTTTTTTCTCCTATTTGTCTAATTGTCATGTAATCACTCTTTAATGCCTAATGATCAGGCCTCTGTAACCACTGAATATGTGTATTGTTATTGTGACCCTGACGTGGAACCTTTGTAAAACAGCCCCAGCTCAAAGGTCTTTCCAAAATACTAATTAAACAATTATAAACAATCCCACCTCCTATTGAAACTAGCCACCGCTCTTGCTGCCATCACCTCCTCCCCAGCTGATACCACTGCTTCACCACTCCTTTTAATGAAAAAGTGCCTCCTTATTTCCTTCTTGAATCTACTCCTCACCAATTTAAGGTTATGTCCCCTTGTTCTACTCTCCTTTCTTAAGTTAAAGATGCCCTCCGTATCAACCCTGTTTATGCCCTTAATGTGCTTGAAGGTTTCGATCATATCCCCCTCTCCCTTCTGTCCACCAGGGTGTACATGTTCAGTTACCTCAGCCTCTCCTCATATGTTTGTTTATGTACAAATCACCCTGGGCCAAGTAGAGAAACTTACCATAGAATGTGTCTACCTCCCCCCCAATCCCCCCATCTGTCTCTCTCCCCTCCCTTATTTCCTCTTGGTCTAGCATCCCCCAACGTGGTGTTATGTGGAGATTTCAGTATCAGTTGGTTGGGATCAGGAGCTGGTACCACTCACACCTCTGTATCTGAAGCCCACCTATCTCAATTAATAACTGAACCCATCAGGCTCAATATTAAATCTGGCATTCCCTTTAGACAAGGTCCTTACTATTAGTTGGCTGAGGAGAATAAATACAATAAAAAAATCCCATCTCTGGCAGAACCATGCAGGGGTCAGATTAAGATGTGTAGCTACTAGCCAGCAGGGTAGTGACTTGCAAAATCCACTAGCCCCACAGGCTTTTCTACTGGCCCAGCTGATCTACTTATTGAAATATTACCTTTTCCACTACAAACCCTCCTGGCTATTTAAAAGATTTTTGACAATCCCAAAAGAAAATCTAACAGCATTTGACTACTGGACTGGTGTCAGTTTTGATTCTGTCCATGAACATCCACATGTGGTCACACAGTTGACAGTACAGGAATGGACAGCCAGGACCACCCTCCCAGTACGTGCACTCACACACACACACACACACACACACACACACACCATGGCAAACATCCAGCATTGACAAATGCTTGTTTATTTGGGCTTCTTTGTGAAGGGACATCCCCCTTTTATTTCCTCTTCAGTTTTCAACGACCTGCCTAAGAATTCTGATGCTGTTGAGAGCAGATTCTCCTTTTCTCTGCTGTTTCAGCAGTTTTTCCATCCTTCAGCCAGAGTCTCCTTTGTTCAGCTGTTTTTAGCCCTTCAACTACTTTGGCAGTCTTTTCCTTCAGCTCCATTGAGCCATGATTCCCGCCATTTGGCTCCTTGTGACCATTGAGTGTGCACCTGTCCTCTCCTTTCTCCGTAGTTTGGTCTTTCACACCTGTGTGCTGCGATGCACCACTAACATGTGGAGCATCATGCTTAGCATTGTGATGTCACGCATGTATTCTCCGAGGGGACGCGCGCTTCTGCACTGTTACCATGCTAGATGCAGCAATTATGTGTTTCTTATCTTCTTCTTCCTTCTCCTGTCTGCCTAAATTCTTTTTCCAGCTTGCAGGTGTAGCTGATTGGGACCACAGTCCGGCAATTTGATCCACTTGGTGCTGGAGGTGACGGAAGGCATCTTCAGCCACTTGACCTGCTTTGGTGCTGGGTGTCGCGGCTTCAGTCCTCGATATTTCTTTCCTCATCAACATCAGTTGTGATTCTCAGACATTCTGCAGTGCTATTTTCTCCTGGCACCATGGCATTTTGGAGACCTCTCACATCTACAGATGTAAGGACTGCAAAAAGTTAATGAGATCCTGTACTATGGGTTCCTATTGCCCCCACTGTGTTTTCTCAAGCTAATATGTCTTTTAAGTTCCCCCCAGTCTGGGGGGTGCACCTGGTGTACCAGCTGGCAGTGGCAAGCAGAACTAAGTAAATCTTTATTATTGCTCTTAGGAGAGCTTTGGGCCCTGATGTTCCGCAGGACATTTCTTCAGACACACTCGACCCCCGCACCAGGCTCCTCAGGTCGGGGGGGGTCCCACACAGGCAAGTCCAGGTGTGTCACAGAAGGACAGGGCTGCTTTTTCAGATCTGCAGGCAGACTCTTACCACACAGAGGGTCTGGATGAGGATATTGGGATCTTAGAGGAAATCCTGACCCAAAGAAGTTACTAAATGAGGAGGTGGACAACTACTCTAAGGAGGAGGATGAGGAAGGAAAGGAGGGAACCAAAAGGAGGTTCCTTTTCCTCCCATGTTTGCTTTCAAATCCCTATCCTATCTGATATCTGAGGCGGTAGGTTATTCCAGCTCAAGGAGGTGTAGTTCATGTAGACAGTGGATGTCAATCCTATTCTGTCAGTGTGCTGCTTCACTCCAAAGTGTTTTTTCTAAACTTTATTCACTGGGACAAGATTATTGAATGGGATTGGTCAGGTGAGGACCACAAAAAAAACCTGCTGAAACGTAAGGGACGGAGTTTGTCTTTTTTGGTAGAAAAGTCCTGCAAGAGGGAACCTCTCTGGTGCACAAGACAGTTCATATTTACATCAGACATCCCTCTTTTCCTATTGAAGGGCCCTTGGCTTTCTCAGGTTCACACAACAAGCAAGTGGATGCTGCATGCAGAAGTGTCTTTGCCTCTAATGGCAAAAACCTGCACACCTCCTATGCCTCTGTTCTTGTTTACAGAGCCTTTACTTGGTGGGCTACAACCCTGGGTAGATTGGTTCCCCGGATTTGGAGGGGGCAAGCATTTTGCAGTTGGTATCCATGTATCACATCTTTTTTAGCGGATGCCGTGGTGGAACACTTACACATGTCAGCTCACTCCATCTACCACATTGTGTCAGCTATGCGAGGTATGTGTCTTCAACCCTGGGTGGTAGCTGAGCAAGCATCGATGATCACTCCGTCTAACTTAGCCTTTGAAAGGAGGCTTCTTTTTTGGTTCTGGCCTGAATGATTTTTTGAGGGATGTCCAGGATAAAAGGGCCAACTTCCAATGTTGAAGTAACAGAAAAGGCATAATGTTTCTGGACTCTTTGGTTGGTTCTTCTACCTCATTTTTTAGGGTTGATCCTGGGCTGCATTTGGTGGTGAGTGTTATATTGTTTAGTAGAAGGTTTATTGTTCTGGTTAATTATGGAATACATTGCAGATTTAGGTGTCCTGGTGACCTTAGACCCCACAATGGTCGAGTATGGCAGGGGAGTACAGACCTTGACTGATTTGGTGTCAGACGTGTCTTCTGGAGAGCATTGCAAGGAAGCAGTCTGTGCACCAGGAGGTTCATGTTCAGGCGTCCACTCAGATTGACAGCTGGGTGTGTGAGCACAAGCATTGTTCGAATGTCAGGGGTTATTTGAAAAAAATGGTGTCAGTCTGAGCTTAGGAATTGTTTGACAGGCCATTAACAATGTCCCAAGTTTGTTCCGGGAATTCAGTTTTGTGGACAACCTGCTGGAACCCAAACCACCAAAATCACAGGGTACCTGAAGTAATAATGTATCCTCAGCTTTTGGAAGTAGGATTTTATCTCATAGAAAGCACGTATTTTTTCCATAACTTCCCCAGAAAAGTCCTGGAATAAATAAATCCTGTTCCCCTTCCAGTTCAAAATCTTGCGCTCCCTTGCTATTCTTAACCGTGCAAGATCGGCACCTAAAAGTCCCAATGAAAAGGTGCAGCATGACACTTATTCATCTGAAATGTCTGAGATCTGAATAACTGTAGACGGATCCCTGGTGTAGTGTTGCAAGATGGGTATTGTGCCCGAATGTCACTTTGATTTTACCGCATCCGGTACATATACAGCAACTGCTCTTGATCCGCTACATGGACAGCAGTGGATCTTGATCCGCTACAAGTACAACAGTGGATCATGATCCGGTACATGTACAGCAGTGGATCTTGATCCAGTACATGTACAGCAGTGGATCTTGATCCAGTACATGTACAGCAGTGGATCTTGATATGGTACATGTACAGCAGTGGATCTTGATACGATACATATACAGCAGTGGATCTTGATAAGGGTACTTGTACAGCAGTGCATCTTGATATGGTACATGTACAGCAGTGGATCTTGATCCAGTACATGTACAGCAGTGGATCCTGATATGGTACATGTACAGCAACAGCAGTGGATCATGATACAATGCATATATAGCAGTGGATCTTGATACGGTACTTGTACAGCAGTGGATCTTGTTCTGGTACGTGTACAGCAGTGGATCTGCATCTGGTACATGTACAGCAGTAGATCTTGATACGATACATGTACAGCAGTAGATCTTGATACGATACATGTATAGCAGTGGATCTTGATCCGGTACATGTATAGCAGTGGATCTTGATACAGTTCATGTACAGCAGTGGATCTTCATCCGGTACATGTACAGCAGTAGATCTTGATATGATACATGTATAACAGTGGATCTTGATCCGGTACATGTACAGCAGTGGATCTTTATCCAGTACATGTACAGAAGTGGATCCCAATACAGTACATGTACAGCAGTGGATCTTGATACGATACATATATAGCAGTGGATCTTGATCCGGTACATGTATAGCAGTGGATCTTGATACATTTCATGTACAGCAGTGGATCTTCATCCGGTACATGTACAGCAGTAGATCTTGATATGATACATGTATAACAGTGGATCTTGATCTGGTACATGTACAGCAGTGTATCTTTATCCAGTACATGTACAGCAGTGGATCCCAATATGGTATCTGTACAGCAGTGGATCTTGATCTGGTACATGTACAGCAGTGGATTTTGATCCAATACATGTACAGCAGTTGATCGTGATTCAATACATATATAGCAATGGATCTTGATATGGTATGTGTACAGCAGTGGTTCTTGATCTGGTACATGTAAAGCAGTGGATCTTCATCTGGTACATGTACAGCAGTAGATCTTGATATGATATATGTATAACAGTGGATCTTGATGTGCTACATATACAACAGTGGATCTTGATCCAATTCATATACAGCAGTTGATCTGGTACATGTACAGCAGTGGATCTTGATCCAGTACATGTACAGCAGTGGATCTTGATCCAGTACATGTACAGCAATGGATCTTGCTCCGGTATGTGTGTAGCAGTGGATCTTGATCCGGTACATGTACAGCAGTGGATCTTGATCCAATACATGTTCATCAGTGGATCTTGTTCCAGTACATGTACAGCAGTGGATCTTGATATGGTACATGCATAGCAGTGGATCTGGATCTAGTACATGTACAGCAGTGGATCGTGATACGATACATGTACAGCAGTGGATCTTGATCCAGTACATATACAGCAGTGGATCTTGATCCAGTACATGTACAAGCAGTGGATCTTGATATGGTACATGTACAGCAGTGGATCTTGATCCAGTACATGTACAGCAGTGGATCTTGATCCAGTACATGTACAGCAGTGTATCTTTATCCAGTACATGTACAGCAGTGGATCCCAATACGGTATATGTACAACAGTGGATCTTGATCTGGTACATGTACAGCAGTGGATTTTGATCCAATACATGTACAGCAGTTGATCGTGATTCGATACATATATAGCAATGGATCTTGATATGGTATGTGTACGGCAGTGGTTCTTGATCTGGTACATGTAGAGCAGTGGATCTTCATCTGGTACATGTACAGCAGTAGATCTTGATATGATACATGTATAACAGTGGATCTTGATGTGGTACATATACAACAGTGGATCTTGATCCAATTCATATACAGCAGTTGATCTTGATCTGGTACATGTACAGCAGTGGATCTTGATCCGGTACATGTACAGCAGTGGATCTTGATCCAGTACATGTACAGCAATGGATCTTGCTCCGGTATGTGTGTAGCAGTGGATCTTGATCCGGTACATGTACAGCAGTGGATCTTGATCCAATGCATGTTCATCAGTGGATCTTGTTCCAGTACATGTACAGCAGTGGATCTTGATATGGTACATGTACAGCAGTGGATCTTGATCCAGTACATGTACAGCAGTGGATCTTGATCTGGTACATGTACAGCAGTGTATCTTTATCCAGTACATGTACAGCAGTGGATCCCAATACGGTATACATACAACAGTGGATCTTGATCTGGTACATGTACAGCAGTGGATTTTGATCCAATACATGTACAGCAGTTGATCGTGATTCGATACATATATAGCAATGGATCTTGATATGGTATGTATCGGCAGTGGTTCTTGATCTGGTACATGTAGAGCAGTGGATCTTCATCTGGTACATGTACAGCAGTAGATCTTGATATGATACATGTATAACAGTGGATCTTGATGTGGTACATATACAACAGTGGATCTTGATCCAATTCATATACAGCAGTTGATCTTGATCTGGTACATGTACAGCAGTGGATCTTGATCCGGTACATGTACAGCAGTGGATCTTGATCCAGTACATGTACAGCAATGGATCTTGCTCCGGTATGTGTGTAGCAGTGGATCTTGATCCGGTACATGTACAGCAGTGGATCTTGATCCAATACATGTTCATCAGTGGATCTTGTTCCAGTACATGTTCAGCAGTGGATCTTGATATGGTACATGCATAGCAGTGGATCTTGATCTAGTACATGTACAGCAGTGGATCTTGATCCAGTACATGTACAGCAGTGGATCTTGATATGGTACATGTACAGCAGTGGATCTTGATCCAGTACATGTACAGCAGTGGATCTTGATATGGTACATGTACAGCAGTGGATCTTGATCCAGTACATGTACAGCAGTGGATCTTGATCCAGTACATGTACAGCAGTGGATCTTGATCCGGTACAAGTACAGCAGTGGATCATGATCCAGCACATGTACAGCAGTGGATCTTGATCCAGTACATGTACAGCAGTGGATCTTGATCCAGTACATGTACAGCAGTGGATCTTGATCCGTACATGTACAGCAGTAGATCTTGATATGATACATGTATAACAGTGGATCTTGATCTGGTACTTGTACAGCAGTGGATCTTTATCCAGTACATGTACAGCAGTGGATCCCAATACGGTACTTGTACAGCAGTGGATCTTGTTCTGGTACGTGTACAGCAGTGGACCTTCATCTGGTACTTGTACAGCAGTAGATCGTGATACGATACCTGTATAGCAGTGGTCTTGATCCAGTACATGTACAGCAGTGGATCTTGATACAATACATATATAGCAGTGGATCTTGATCTGGTACATGTATAGCAGTGGATCTTGATACAGTTCATGTACAGCAGTGGATCTTTCATCCAGTACATGTACAGCAGTAGATCTTGATATGATACATGTATAACAGTGGATCTTAATCTGGTACTTGTACAGCAGTGGATCTTTATCCAGTACATGTACAGCAGTAGATCCCAATATGGTACATGTACAGCAGTGGATCTTGATCTGGTACATGTACAGCAGTGGATCTTGATCCAATACATGTACAGCAGTGGATCGTGATTCGATACATATATAGCAATGGATCTTGATATGGTACTTGTACGGCAGTGGTTCTTGATCTGGTACATGTAGAGCAGTGGATCTTCATCTGGTACATGTACAGCAGTAGATCTTGATATAATACATGTATAACAGTGGATCTTGATGTGGTACATATACAACAGTGGATCTTGATCCAGTTCAGATACAGCAGTTGATCTTGATCTGGTACATATACAGCAGTGGATCTTGATCCGGTACATGTACAGCAATGGATCTTGATCCGGTATGTGTGTAGCACTGGATCTTGATCCGGTACATGTACAGCAGTGGATCTTGATCCAGTACATGTACAGCAGTGGATCTTGATCCAGTACATGTGCAGCAGTGGATCTTGTTCCAGTACATGTACAGCAGTGGATCTTGATATGGTACATGCACAGCAGTGGATCTTGATCTAGTACATGTACAGCAGTGGATCGTGATATGATACATGTACAGCAGTAGATCTTGATCCAGTACATGTGCAGCAGTGGATCTTGATCCAGTACATGTACAGCAGTGGATCTTGATCCAGTACATGTACAGCAGTGGATCTTGATACGATACATGTACAGCAGTGGATCTTGATACAGTACATGTACAGCAGTGGGTCTTGATCCGGTACATGTAAAGCAGTGGATCTTGTTGAAGCTGCAGTATCAAAGTCTGTTAAGATTATCTGAATCTAATATGTCTTTTTCTCAGTTTTTCTTTTTTCTTTTCTATATTTTATTTAATTGTAAATGATTGTAGGTTCATATGCCAGATGCACCTAATGTCATGATGTCAATGACTGACTTTTATTTTCATTGACTTGCAATGGTTGTGAGTAAGTCTCTCTCTCTATGTACCCAAAGTATGTTACAAAAGTGAAGTTGTTCAATCGGAAATAATCTTATGATTTTATACATATTTAACTGCAGTGCTTGCTTTAGTAGTTTCAGAAATGCAGCATCTTATCATAATTGAACAGTCACATAAATGTGCTTAATCAAATGCTTTGTGCTAACTTTAGATGGTTGTTACATAACTTAGAATAGCTACTGGTGTTATCGGGTCGTGCCTGAAAATAGTCACTTTTGTGTCTAGTGCACTTACCCGGTTATCAAAAACTAAATAAATAAATAAATTTAAAGCTACCAATGGGATGGACAAGCGTAAAGAATTCCCTGAGCAGGGAAGTTGGGTGCATGTTATGCCACTGGTCCTGAAATGTATTGGTTTGCGGGTCCTGTACTGCTAACAGTGATTTGGTTTCTAAAAGTTGCAGTTATTAATGTTACTGTGCACATGTGGCATGATGAACCTAGTGTTGCTGATGCATGTTAAGTCAGACTGGTGTAATGCTATCTACATTTCCATGATTACATAGATTGTTGTGTGGTATATCTGACAGTTCAATGAAACAACAGACCTCTAAAATTACGGCATTTAAAATTGCATGGCTAGCTTGGATACAGTACAGGTCAACATGCACTTTTGTGTGTTACAGGAGCTGTAACAGTGCATTGGATAATTAAACCTTCTCTAAATCATGGCAATTAGAAGTGCCTGGCTAGCCTGAGCACATATGAAGGACATCTTGTGCCATTTTTTGTTGCTGGGAGCTGTGACAGTACTTTAGATCAACAGACCTTTATAGACGATGGCAATTAGAAAGGCCTGGTAAGCTGGAAAACATAACAAGTTCACCTTGTGCCTTTGTGAGCTACAGGGAGCTGCGACTGTAAAGGGATCATAAGGTCTTTATTTATTAAGATGATTAATCCATACCCGAGTAAGAAAGATGTTTGCACTACACTGTGCCTGTGAGTGTTACTTACCTTTGTTAATTACAGCCAGTTATCTTGTCTTTTTGTTTCTAACTCCGGGGTTACTACTGTACCTAGTTAAGTTAGTGCTACAGTACTATTAGAGAATCCTTTCTAATTTATCTCTGTGTTTAATTTCAGTGTACTTTATAGTTATTTGTTACTCTGTTTTATAAAGTTAGTAATTTCCTTTTAGTGCTCTTATAAGTTCAGAGCAAAAATTAGGTAGGTGGTTGGTTATTGTTACTCTAGTGTTTAGAAATGGATATTTCACAAGTGAAAATGTCACAGGGTAGAAACATTTATAAGATTGTTTCATGGAATATTAAAGGTTGTCACAGCCTCATTAAGAGAACTAAGGTTCTCTCCTTTCTTAGATCACTAAAAAGGGATATAGCATTCATTTAGGAAACAAATTTAACCAAGGAGGAATCGTCGACATTGAAAAAAACATGGGTGCGTACAGTGGTGGGAAGTTCTGTTAATTCAAAATGCAGGGGAGTATGCATTCTATTTCATAAAAACTTAAACTTAATTATTGATTCCCAAATTGAAGATCCTGAGGGTAGATTTATTATTGTTAATGCCAAAACTGATGGGATTGGCACCACACTGGTAAACATATATGTTCCTAATGTCAATCAAGGCAAATTCTTGGCACTTGTTGCTGATATATTGGGGTCAATCGAGTCAAAGAACAGTATTGTGGTTGGGGACATGAACACTGCTCTGGATAACTTTTGGACAGAAGTTCAAAGATATTACCTGAACAACTATACTCTTCTAAGGCCTTAATAAATTTTGTGAAGAATGGGCTTGATTGACATGGAGAGTGATACACCCTAAGGATAGGGACTTCACCTTTAGATCTTGTTGGCATAATTAATTCATACTGCAGACTGGACTACATTCTGGTTATCTAAGTCCTTGCTAGCAGGGCTGGCTAGCAGTAATATAGGTAATATGGTCATCTCAGACCATGCTTTGGTGTCAGCTGGTATTCAAAAAGAAGATATCCCTTACACAAATGGATCATGGAGGTTTAATAGTAGTTTACTATGGGACAGTGAGTTCATAAAAATGCTAAACAAAGAAATTAAACAATTAATTGAACTAAATGATAATAAGGAAGTGTCTGAAGGCATACTGTGGGATGCCCTGAAGGCCTGTTTAAGGAAGGGGTACATTATTTATTATGGTAGTTATAAAAACAAGCAATTGTCGATGCCAAATATTTCTTAGCATTGATAGGGTAGGAATAGAGAGGATAAATGATTGTAGGTTCTGGGCTGACCAAAGATGAGGAAGTTGAGGAGAGGTAACAGTGGTCCCAGACTGTTTTGGTATATTTTGCCAGAATTCCAGTGCGCCCTTCCTGAGTTGTCTTGTAGATTACATTATTTCCTATGGAGCTGAATTCCTCTGTTGTTCTGTATAACAAATACAAGTTCTTGGAAGAAGTCCCCTGCAACTGGCTCCAAATCCCCATAAATAAATGAATCCTTTAAATCTAGCAGTCTTGAGGTAATTAGCTGTTGTAGGGGGAGTATTATGCACGGAGAGGGTTCCTCTTTGTAAAACTGGTATGGTGAGAAGATGGCAGTATAGTATAAAATAAAAGCACTTCAAAACACGGTTCATTGTAGGAAGTATCGGCGACTTGATATTTCGACAAAAGGCGTGAACAAGAAAAGCATTTAAATGAATGGAACATAGATTCCAGCTTAAGCTGGAGACCATGAGGGCTGCAAGGAATGGGGCTGCAGTATAAAGTGCCATCGTAATGAGCCTAGTTGGTTCTATACTCGCCTTCTCTTAAATTTAATAAAGTACGGCTGATGTCCCGGTTAACATGATACCGGTTATTGATGCGAGTCTGAGAAGAAGGCAAGGGGATCACTGGTGATCTAACCTGGTAATAGAGAATGAGGAATTCAGGTAGCTTTGGAGTCTAGAAAGCAAACTGAGCTCTTGCTGACAGTTATAACAGTGGTCAGAGCCATGACTGGTGCGCTGGAAGCATCCTGAGGGTGCTGATCCAGGTTCAGCTGATTCCTCTAATGACCTCCAGCTGAATGATAACTGAATTGCTGAGCGGCAACTGAAGGTTCATTGAATACTGCAGAGTGTAGATTGTGCAACTGAGCCTTGAGTAGGTACAGGCATGTAAGGCTGAGAGGCACAGCATGAAGTCCAGAAGGAAGCCAGTAAGTCCAGTGAGGGTAATGTGCACAGGAGTGCAGAAGTAGCAGCTGTAGCAGAAGCCAGGAGAGCGGAAGGAGGAATGGAGCATCAGCTCCAAGGATAGAGAGAAACCCAAAAGAGCTGATAAAGCAAGAGAGGAGAGCAACCACAAACAACGGGGGGCAGAAAATGAGCAAGGGAAGGCGAACACCAGAGCAAACAAGGGGAAGTGCGAATGGAACAAATGGGAAAAAAGCAACAGGGAACGCAGGCAAGGGGAACCAAAGAGGAGAAAACAACAGAAGGTAAGGCAGCGGAGGAGGGGATAAGCAGTAGAAAACAAGCAGGGAAAGAAGCAAGGAGAGCCAGCTGCAAGGACCACACAGACGCCCAGGAGCAAAACAAAAACAATCAAAAGAAAAAGCCTCCCTCCCATGCAGTGATGTACATAATGCTGCTCAGCTGCTTGCCGGTCGGCTTTATGCAAATGAAAGTACTGAAGCGCTCTCTGGAGCGCTTCAGTCCTTTCAAGTACTCAAAGTTTACGCCCATGAAACTGTGACCACCATCATACTCTGCTTGCATGGTCATTGGTCTGCCAGGACGAGCCTGATGTAGATTGCTCTGCATTGGGCTAATCCATGACACACCTCTTAATTATCGTCTCTGAAAGAAAATGTTTTTGTGCACATGCAAGGAAACAAAAATTGAGGATAACGCAGACAGAATCCACCAGTCAGCCTACCTCTACTTTTCCCACACTCTATTCTGAGAAGCAACTAAGTTATAGGCTTCGTGGGAATAGGGACAACCTTTGCATGTGGATAGGTTCCAAGACTGCACCCCTCTCCTCCCACATTTAAAGTAGGAGTAAGGTGCAGCAGCTATTAATTAGTAGTTATTTATTTTTTTTAAATCATATCTCCCACCACTCTAATGCAGCTGTAGGTATTTTTATTATTTGATGTGATTTAGATGTCATTTAAGTCAGGTACTGTTCACTTTGATCTCTCATCCTGTGTGAAGGTGAAAGGCAGTTCTCTAGCCCCCAGATAACTATTGGCTGGGAGGGGGTAGGTAGTCACCGGATTTCCATCATCTGCCCCATCCTCATAAGGGAGCAAGGACCACCTCCTATTATATTTCAAAAGAAAAGTGGGACCCCTGCCTCGCACATCCCCCCCCAGAAAAAACTCCCATTATATTTAATCCAAACATCCGTCCCGGCCCCCCCCCATTTATCATTTCCTCCCATCATGACCCTTATGCTCATTTTATGTGTTTTCTCCCTCCCATGTTTTCATTACTTTTGTACCAGTTCCCTTTCCATGCAGATAAGATGTATACTGTTGTCGCAGCGAATCCTTTACAGTGAACTTACATTACAGCAACAACTCGACAATGTCGCTGTAATTTACCTGCGGGACCATGGCAGTGTGTTTTGTGGAGTTGCCCCCCTGCCCTGAATCAACTCCAAAAATGACACCTTTCTCTGATGGCTGTCTGCCAACTGTCGGCATAACAGCCGTCGCTGTACTTGCTGTCCACAAACTTTCTGTCAAGCCACCGACATGGAACCCAGATAAAAGCATTGCCCCCCCCCCCATTGCTTATTCAGTCCCCCAGTTCATACTGTGTCCCCATTCCTTTTATTGTTCCTTTTACCCAGCTACCCATCCAAGCGTCTTACATTTTCAAAAACAAGTGCAGCTCAGCAAAGTTCATAGTCAGGCCTTAGGAGATGGTGGCAGCAAGTTTCTCAAGATGCCTTATTCCTAAAGTGCCACTGGGTTGTTCCATGTTGTCAAATAGCACCATGAAGTGTTTTATTTAGTGCAATCACAGGCATCTATTTAATCTTCTTCACGGTTTTGGTGAGAGGAAACCGAGAACAGGGAAGTAGTGACATGGCAATCAGCAGCAGTAATCTCTTATGTGTGCCATATGGGGCTGTAGAGTTCTTCAGAACACCCTCCCAGTCGAGGACAATTTTGGTGACATAAACCAGGATGGAGACTGTCAGCAGCAGTATTTGCTCATGTCTCTCACATACTGCTAACATACTGTGTTAAACCTCAATAGGTGTCAGGCAAAGTCGGTGGGTCTGTAGACTTTCAGGTTCAAAGAAACCTCTCGACCCTGAAAGTGCTGAACATTAACTGAGCTGGCAACATAAAACTGTGAATGGGACTCTCAGCAACAGTGTTCTCTAATGTCTACCCTGTGCTAACAGGATTTTAAACAGCAACATGCAAAGATGGACTGGCTGAGGTGCTGTAGACTCCCTCAGAACCCCCTTCACTCTTGAAACAGCAACATAAAACCAGAAGAGGGAGTGAGCAGAGAGACCAGGGGTGTGGGGGTAGCGCAGCTGTAGCAGAAGCTGGGAGATGCAGCTGCATCGTGAACAAAGAAGCAGCAGGAGAAAAGGAGTGGCAGCTCTGAGGATTGAGAAAAGACCAAAAGAGCAGGTAAAGCAAGAGAGGGAGAGCAACCACAGACAATGACTGGGGGCAACAAGGGCAGCAGAGCAAACAATGGGGTGTGGGTGAATGGAACAAACAGCAGAAAAGGTAACAGGGAACACAGACATGGGAACCAAAGAGGAGGAAGCAACAGAAGGCAAGGCAGCGCAGGAGGGATAAGCAGTAGAAAAGAAGCAGGAGATCACAGCCACAAGGACCATACAGCTGCCCAGGAGCAAAACAAAAACAATCAAAGGAAAAAGACACCCTTCCATGCAGTGACATACATAAAGCCTCTCAGCTGCTTGCCGGCTGGCTTTATGAAAATGAGAGTATTGGGCAGGCCCAGTGGCACTGAGGGTTGAGGCGCTGGACGCCATGCCGGTGACCCAGGTTCGGGAATGAGCTTGGACCATCAGAGGTTGGTAGGGGTGAGAGATGATCGAGCATCCAGAGGACTGCTTTCCTCTCTCAGGGAGGGAGGGGAGGATCATCATCCTGCCCATCGATTACCCTCTAGGCTGTGGGGGCGATGCAGACATGGAGACCAGCAGCTGGCAGGCATGGCGTGCATATGCCCTCACATGTGCACTACACCTTGTGCCAGGAGGGGTACAGAAAATGGTGGCTTGGGGCTCTATGAGGTCCCACCCCTGTTCTACCAGTCCGCTGTCATGGCCTCCCCGGATTTGGATTGTGTTCCAGGGAGGGAGGTAGTTTCCTTCCTGGCCCTGCCATCGGGGGTAATCTGTGGGGGGTCTTGGGGATGTTCAGGACAGTCAGGCTGGTGGATGGGTGGTGCGGGATGGAGTTCCTTCCCCAGCGCACTCGGGGAGTATAAAATAATAATAAAAAAAAAGAATATTAGAGTATTGAAGTGCTCTCTCATTGAAGCACTTCAGTCCTTTTGAGTACACAAAGTTCACACCCATGAAACTGTGACCACCATCATATTCTGCTCTCGTGGTCATTGGTCTGTCAGGGATGAGCCCAATGTAGATTGCTCTGCATTGGCCTAGTCTATGACACACCTCTGAAATGTCGTTCTCTGAAACAAAATGTTTCTTGTGCACGTACAAGGAAATATAAAAATCGCAAAATTTAGAATTGACTTAATTGGAAATTGACCTGAAGTTAAAAGAAGCACAGTACATGAACTTTAACTGTAAAGATTCAAACATCCTTCGGGAAATAATAGGTCTGAAGCATGCGGTGAACACTATACACAGTCAGAGGGCTGAATATGCACTATTTTGGATCAAACAGAAATACTGGGAGTTAGGTAAGGCTCAAAGGAAACTATTGGCACACAGGTTCCATAAAAGCATGAAATCCACAAAATTGCCTCCATTAAGGTAAAGGGAGACACCGTTGCTTATTGAGCAACTAACATTGCTAAAATCTTTGGTAACTTTTATTCACAGTTGTATAAATCTAAAATATTTCATCAGGAAAACTTGATCAGTTCCTTTTAGCTAACGTAAATATTCTGCCGGATATTCAGACTGCGCCAGGCTGTGAAAACAAGTCTAGGCGCAGCGGAACAGCTTGAAGATGGGTGTTGACAGAGTGATATTCAACGAGCTGCCATGGCACAACATCGCTGAATATTGCACCCTGGCCACCCGCAGTGCGCATGGTGCAGTGGCACTGCACCAGCGCAAGTGGTCAGACTGGAGCAGGGGGATGCGCTAGCACAAGTTCTGTTGTGCTAGGTGTAACAACCACGATATTCAAAAGTGCACATGCAAATGGGTCCATAATGCATGCAAGGCACAAATGGGGCCATTTGCATGTCATTTTGGCCCCATTTGCATGCAGGTGCGCCGATCACCGGCCACTTGCGCTTGGCGCCCTGCCAGGCTGCAGCCGTCGGGGACCGACACACCCTGCACATCGTGGAAAAGTGCCCCAATGCCCGATCACGGGCATGTGCAAACATAGTACATGTCCCATATCCCTGGCAGTCCAGTGGACCGCTGACAGCCCAATCGCGGGCATATGTTGAATAAAAGTAATGTCCCATATCCCTGGTGGTCCAGTGGACCACTGCAATATCAGCAGGCATATGTTGAATAAAAGTAACGTTCTATATCCCTGGTGGTCCAGTGGACCACTTGCATGTCCTATGAGCGCAAGTTATAAAGGAGAGGTCCAATATCCCTGGTGGTCCAGCGGTACCCCCCCACCCTCCCACTGAGCCCCACTGCCCCACTCCCCGTCAGCGGTGGGCTGCAGCACCCCACCCACCTGCCGCCCGCCACCCACCGACTGACACCAGACCATAGGCTGTACGCCCATCGGTCCACAGCGTGAGCCAATGGGCATGCAGCCTGTACAGTACTACATAGTCCAGATATGTGAATAGATCCATTGTTACTGAATAAACCTTTCACAAATGATGAAATAGTTAAGGTAGCTACCTGTATGTATTTTCCATCAGGTAAATCCCCAGGTTTAGATGGACTCACAGGTGAATTCTCCAAAGCCACAGTACAAGATCCAGCTCCTTACTGAATAGAATCTTTACTGCAACTTACAGTTCTGGTTTATTACCCTCATCCATGTGAAAAGCGTCCATCATCATATTACCTAAAAAGAACAGGGACCCAAATTTCTATGACAATTATAGACCCATATCCTGATCAATGTGGACTGTAAAATATTGACCAAAATGCTGGCTAACAGACCGAACAGATTTATTCAACTAGTCCACCCAGATCAAGTGGGTTTTCTCAAAGGCTGAAATAGTGCAGATTTGATAAAGAAAGTTTACATCTAATTTATGCAGCAAAGAAATCATTCTTAAAACCCTTTTTTTGTCATTGGATGCCAACAAAGCATTTGACAGATTGGAATGGGATTATTTACAGAGTATCTTGCTCAAATACAATTTAGGGAAACTGTTTTGTGGATGGGTTAGCATATTATATAACAGGATATCCACTAAAGTTAAGGTAAATGGGGTGTTCTCAGACAATTTTGACATTCTTAGACTGACAAGACAAGGGTGTCCCCTTTCCTCCTTATTGTTTATTTTAGCTCTGGAACCCCTGCTAATTAACATTTGGTCTGCACCTGAGATTACAGGTGTCAGTTTGGGTAAAGATAGTAAAATTATGGCCTATGCAGATGATCTGCTACTTTCCCTCACAGAACCAAGTAAATCTTTATGTCCTCTTTTTAATATTATAGACATTCTTTCCATTCTCAGATTTCAAAATAAACTTTGAAAAGTCAGAGATATTTCCTTTATCCAACTTGCCTAATTCTAATGACTTCACACAATGTAAATTTAAACTGTCTACTTCAACAGTTCAGTGTTTAAGTATTGCTTTCTGTGCAGATATTGGTAAGAATACTTGTCTCAACTTTAGTCCTGTACTGGAGTCTTTAAAATTAGATCTGCAGAGATGGCACCCAATGCTTATGTCCTTTTGGAGCAAGCTTCAGGCAATAAACATAATACTAGCCCTAAAGGTTATTATTTATTATGCCATTTGCCTTACAATTACCAGATACAAATTTCAAGTCACTGGATTCTATTTTACTAAAATATTTCTAGGAAGACAAGCCAGCTCAAATATCAAGCTTAACTGCAACAGCCCAGATGCCTTGATGGATTTAACTACCCAGATTTCAAAACCAGGCACAACACTTTTGTAGTTTCACAAAATATTCATTCATTATGGCTGCAGAACAAAAACAGGTCTCTGGGTGGGTACATATTGAGAAATTTCTATTGAAGGGGGCTAACCCAAGGGTAATTATGTTTGCAGATCTCCCAAAAGCAGCTAAACCTAACCCTATCCAAGCCGGCCTGGTGGCACTGAGGGTTGAAGCACTGGACGCTGGCAACCCGGGTTTGGGAACAACCTCGGGTCGCCGGGATGCCAATACAAGGGGGGGGTGGGAGCAGCATTGAGCACTGGCTCTCCTCTCACAAGAGGAGGGGTCAGCCGTCTGTAGTCCCGCCACTACCAGATGGAGGTCTAGTGTCTGGTGCAGATGGTAACAGAGTGCTTGTTAGGGTGGGGCATCCACAAGGTGTGACAGGTGCTGCCTCCACATGTGCGTGTCACATCAGGGACACGTGGGTCAGAACCGGGACAAAAAGTAAAAACTGAATAAAGTACCTTAGAAAGAAAAAACCTAACCCTATTTGAATGCTACCTCAATGACTTGGGCCAAGACTGCCAAAGCCTTAAAATGGAACCCGGTACACTCCCCACGTTGTCCCATCTGGATTAACAAACAAGTTCAGTTTGAAAGTAAAATTCTGGATTGGCAAAGCTGGAAAAGAGGGGCGTCTTCTATTTGAATGACCTACTGAATCAGCATACTACTGTTATTATGTCATTCGCAGATCTGGCTAGCAAATATAAATCACCCAGAACTGAATTTTATAGATATCTGCAACTTAGATCTTGAGGGATAAGAGTAATGATACAGTTACATTACCTCCACTACATACTGTACTTTAGACAAGATATTCTCTACTTATAGAGATTATAAAGTAATTTACAATATGGTATTAGATACTAAGAATAATCAAGTTGAATCTTTACTCCAAAAGTAGGAAATGGAATTGGGCATTAGTATCCCCTTGAAGGACTAGGACAGTGGTTGGGTAAACATCTTCAAAGCTTGTAAGGAGGCAAAGGGTAGACTGACACATTACAAAATAGTACACCGATGGCATTATACTCCTTCTAAGCTGTCTGTTTTAGGCCTATCTGACAATAACAAATGCTGGAGATGCCTAAATGACATTGGGACTATTAATCATATTATCTGATCCAGAAGCAAATGATTTGATACCTTTCATTGGACCAACATAGATGTAACAAAAATAACAAAGTGCTTTAGCTTTCAGACCAACAAGTCCTTCCTCAGAAGCTTAATGACAGTTATTTAGAAAATCCCATACTTTTAACACCCAGATCATGCAGAAAAAAACAGAAAAAAATTCCCATTGGTTCAAAATATGTATTTAAAAAATAATAGAAGAAAATGTCAGAGAAGCTGAATAGTACCAGTTCACCTTCAGCTGAAAGGGTCTGAAGGTCAGATGTGCTTAGGGCATAACAACATGCAGGTAGTGCACTGCACATAAATTAAAATTACTCAGAGATACTTTCAGAATAAGATAACTACTAGAGCAGAGAGCTCCTAAACCCAATTATGAGTGTCACAGTGTGTATAAGAATGCAGTTACTGAAAAGCAAAACCCACCCGGATTAAAGACATGCTAAAATTGTACATTAAAAACAAGCCCCACAAAATAGGACTACAAAAAGTATCTATTTATGGCATACAAAGAGTAAACAGTAACATTTTCCTGAAGTGAGCAATAGCTTCACACTATAAGAAATGTAAAACTTAGCTGGAACCATTACCCAACTATACTGTACTCTCAAACTAGTTATTATGCCTCATAAACCTTAAGGCCTATAGTGTAGTAACAGGAGTTTATAAATGATACTATAAATTGGCAGTATAAGTGGCAAACAAAAAACTGCTTGTCAAGGACCACCAAGAAATTAAGATCATGCAGCCTGATATGTACAGATTTCAATAAATTCTCAGTGTATAATACTGTATAACAACTTGATGTACTGAAAATGTCTAAGGAATATGAATAAGAAATCATAGGAATTAAATCCCCCATTGGTCCAATAAAAGGTATCAAATAATTTGCTTCAGATCTGTTCTTACAAGGACCAATACGGCAAAGACTAAGTCTGTATGTCATATTATCTGGTCATGCCTGTCACAAATTCACTCACCAGGTCAGGCCCTCTACTCCCAAAGTGCCAACCTCTGAGCGCAGTCTAGTGAACAGTGTAACAGACAAGGTAACCCTCTTGTCTGTTTTTGTGAGTTCAGATCAACCTTTGGTCTCAGTTCTGGAGGATTCAAACTGTAACCTCTTGCTAGCATACCCAATGCACAGGCTCAGATATATCTGTCTTCGGGGCCAGATATCTTAGCCTCAGGGCACCTAACCAGGTATTCAGAGATGAACCCTTAAAACTTAATAAAGACCTCAGATTTAAAATGCTTCTGTTTCTAGTCTGGTATCACCATACATGCTTATGTCTGCTGAACCATAAATATTTCTTAGCAAAAGAAAGCAATTCAACGACAGACCAGGTTTGCTCTAAAATTAGAGTTTTTACTAAAATATATAATAATATGTCAAACATACAATACAGAACTCTTATCAAAAGACATACAAATCTTTAAAACAAAACAAGGTTTAAAACAGTGCAATTCCTACAACTATATTTAGATTTTGTCTAGCTTTCTAAATACCTGTTTTCAGTGCTCAGATGTTTCCTTAGTCAGTGTCAGATACAAATGCATCTCTATAGTGAAAGAGAATAATCTTTTCAAGCAGTATTGGCCAACCCCTTTTTTGATGAAATCATCCAGCCCCATCTCTGGTCAAACATCTAACAAAAATATATTTTTATACAACCACATGATGTAATATTATTAATCTATATTATACATCTATACAGGATGTATTAATTCTGCAACCTTAGTATAACTCAAGTTTCAATGACACCTCTTTTGATCTCATGCTGTACCCTCTTCACACAGGCTTCATAGGGTCATTTACAACCTTACACCTCTATGTAACATCCTAGCTTCCCTTATTTTAATGTCATAAACCTAGTTTATGATTTTCTCTCTTAACAAAATTAACTTAACAACTCTGTAATTAGCTTAGAGAAACAGGATCCTTAATAAAAGTCTTCCAGTAACACATTGTCTCTAAAAAGACTGAATGTGTGATACAGCGCTGTCAGCAGTTCTCTTGGCGGCATCTGTCAGCTAAAATCTGGGGGGAGAAAGGTCACTTCTAGAGCATTTGATTTTAGCAGAGACAGTCATAATACATTTATATAAAAAAATATTATCCAGCACTCAGAACTGGCTGTCGTCACAATGCCCACTAATCCAAATTTTTTTGGGAGGAGGTTTTGGAGCTTGTGAAGACAAATTGGGCAGGGCGTGGCCTGGCTGTGCTGAAGATGGCTGCTTAATTCTGCTTCTCCCTGAGACTATCATCTATCATCGTCCACCCTCCTGATCCCAGATTGTCAGCATTTACCAGCAAGTGAAATATAATTTTACTAACATCATAGCTCAACTCTGGTAAATTATTTTCTCTATATTATAACTCTATAGCTATAATTTTTCTGCATTTATACTGCTTCTCTGTGAAGGCCTACTACAATGGCTGAGCAACTCCTGCAAAACAGCTCCCTTACCAGAGTAGAAACTATGTTTCAACAGCTCATCTGTAAAATTAACGACTTAAAAATAACATCTCAACAAAACATCACTAACATGCAAGTATTAGACCAAAAATCAATGATGCTGGAGTTAAAGTTGCTCAAAATGAAAGTTCTATTAACATCCTGCATACCACCATCGAAGTAAGACAGAGTTATCAGAAGCCTACAAGACAAAATCGATGACAATGAAAACAGAAACAGATGCAATAACCTGAGATTTTTGGGTTTTCCTGAAGGTGCAGAACTCAGAGACACTAGTGCGTTTCTATTACATGTGCTGCCAGCCCTGCTCAAACTCCCACCCTGGTCAAGACCTTACTATTAGGGAGATCACACACCCTTTAAGCCAGAGGCCTGGTCCAGATCAGAAACCTACACCTATCATTGCAAGATTCTTAAACTATGTCCACACTGAACTGATTATCAATAGAGCAAAACAAGTGGGAACGCTTACTGGACAAGATCATAGAATTTCTATTTTAGAGACTTCTCTAAGGAACTCTCTAATAAACGCAGAGCTTTCAATCCTATTAAAACTACCCTACACCAACAAGGGATCAAATTTGCTCTGCGCTATCCTGCCATCATGCGCCTGTTTCTGGGTGATTCAACCAAAGATTTCAACACTTCGAAGCCTTGGCTGCATTTCTTGGTGAGTCCCAGCCTCCAACTGCCCCCGTTTGGAAATACTGACATGAGCCTTCTCCCACTGTCCCTGCAACTTCCCAATCAGACGGCACACCACATTATGGCGTCAAATCATGAGGCAGTGAGAAACCCGTATCTCTCAGGCTGATGCAGCACCTGCTGTCCGAATCTCATCCGCTTGCTAGACAAAAGAACTTGAATCCACCTTCTTCTAAATATGCCTGTTGTGCAGATGCTACTCCTTCTAAGCTACCTCTCAACCGAGCGACATATTGGCTTTACTACACTACACCCTCTCCAATAAGTTTTCTTTATTACAAGAGGACTTAAACTCGTCTCAGGAAGACCTCCTGGAATCAGCTGTGGATCCTGTCAGCAATAACCTTGGAGATACTTTACAGGGCGGCAGGTCTCCCGATTCCTCTTGGGCTGAATTGGTGACCAGCTCCCCTTTCAAATTGGCAGAGCCTCCTAAAAAGAAACGGAAGGGGAAGCTCAGAACAAATCAAACCTATAAATGATGCCTGGGCATGTGTATATATTAGTACCTCTCGAGGTTAGTGCCTAATTAACCTCGTCTCTCTGATCACTATCAGAATTTGTCAGCCTTGCAACTGCACATCACATTCCTTGTGTGTGCATACTATCACACCAACTGGTTTGGAAAGTGATAAGCTGTACATCGCGGTTACAGGCTTTTAGTTTAATAGCATGTCATATTATTTAGGCATCTCATTATGACAGTCATGGAGTTTTCTATCTCAATGTAATGTCTGCTACATTATACATTCAGTTATTTCTGCATATATTACTCATAATGTCAGTTTTTGAGTATCCCTAATGTTGGGCTTTGTTCTTCTTTTAAAGGGACAGTTCTTATATAATGTTAGACTAATTCATATGTGCTCAATGATTTTCTATATTCATTTAGAGGTGTCTACCATCTTTTTATCAGTATGTCCTTCTCACATAACCATTAAGGAGTTTGCCTGCTTAACTAATTTGTGATCCAATATCACCCACACATTTGTTACCATATATAAACATTATAAATTTACAGTATCTTGGGGTTATATTAATGGGGTCCTCAACTAGTTATTCCTTCATCCACTACTACATCCCAGACTAACATTTAACACTTTAATATTTTCTCTAGTCTCCTTCCACTCAACCTGCCTTTATCCAACTTTTAAATCCCTTTTCTTTAACCATGGTATACCAACTTCTTGTACTGTTTTATTTATTTATCACTTAGTCTTCAGTTTTACCCTACAATTTGGCATTGCAGGCTATTTTCGAGGTGTCTCATCTTTATTATTTTACTCAATGTGCTGCAATCAATAATAGCACAGTCTGACTCGGAAGCCCTTATGATATGGCTTTTAAGCCTGTGTTGTAATCTTACAGCTAGGTTGCTCGACCCTCTCCAGGTCTTGAAATCTTACTATGTTAAAAGCAACTCCTTCTCTAGGGGCAATTTTGGGTCTGTGCCACTATTAAATACCTAGTACTTATCAATAATATATGCTGTCCCTCAAAGCCTGAACAAACTCAACTCTTACAAATGTCATATTACCAGAATATCTCGTATTCCTGTTCAGTACAAGACTTTTACCAGATAACCCCCTATACAATTTGGATCTTGTAATGTCTCGACACCCCCTAAATCCTTATACTATTTGGACCCTACTCACTCCATTTTACCTGAACACTCCTCCTACATAAACGCTTCTGTGTCTAAGCATTATGATTATGTAAGTAAGTACATAGTAAATGGCACAGTACAGCTGTTCTTATAATTTTAGCCAACCATGATGGCATACTGTTTGTATTGCCGTAATAGTGTTTCAACTCAGTTCTTTTTTCCAGTCTAACTTAGATTCAAGATATTATTATTATGTCTGGGATTGCATATACTTTCTGTAATCCCCTTTTCATATATGGTAAGATGTTCATGGTTCCCCCCCCCGGGAATTATTATGTTCACTTTAGTTCTAGTCACAGTTATAACTTGATAGAAATAATTGTTTACAGTTTGTATCTTGGGTTTAAGATAATTTTCTCCCAAGATTTACTTACTATTTACATGCTCTGTAGTATAGCGAGACAGTATTGGTGATTTCACCGACTCATATCTTGCTATATTACCTAAAGACTTCATAGTGTGTTAGCATAACATGCATAGGTTTTGTTTAGTAACTATATATATGTCTTCTGTATTCTCTTTACTACCTCTCTTCCTTGTGAGACCCAATGGAAACATTCACCCAGGATTTAAGTATTTCCACAAACTAAATATCCTGCACGCATTTGACTGTGCTTGCCCTCTCCCTTCTGAGTCTGTAACATCCTCTAGCCCTTTCAGTATGAGTCCCTTACTTCCTGTTTGTGTTTTTATACTCATCTTCCCATTAACATGAGTGATCTAATTCTACATTCATGGAATGTTAAGGGACTCAACTCACCTTGTAAACGAGAAGCAAATACTTTCTTACCTCAAAAAGCATAAAACTCATATTGCTTTCTTTCAAGAAACAAAACTTTTAATAAAGGATGTCGACAGACTCAGAAAGGATTTGGTCAGTCAGTATGCATCCTCCTCCACTTCTAAAAACAGAGTTGTTGATTCTATTACATAAATCCTTAACTGTACCCTTATCAAATCCATCTCAAATTCAGATGGCAGATGGATTATAGCCCATAAATACCTACAGGCCCCTTATGTTAGTCAACATTTATGCCCTAACTCTGATTCATCTGAATTCTTTCATAATATGGCCCAACAAATTATGAACAGTAACTTTAATAATTCTCCTATACTGGTAGGTGGGGATTTCAATTTAACTTTGGAAGCACATTTAGACAGAAGTAACTCTTCGTGTGATTCCCCCACCCCAAGAAGTATTTCTGCACTCTCAATGCTAATGAAAGACTTCAGTCTCACCAACATTTGGGGACTACACCATCCTAGACAGCGTGACTATACTTTTTACTCACCACTTCATAAATCTTATAGCAGAATTGACTACTGGTTTTCTTCCCCATTCATCACTGAAAAAATTATCGACACAACTATCCTCCCGATTACTATATCAGACCATTCTCCTATAAAATTACATCTTATTTGGGGCCTGCCCCATCTAAATCCCCCTCCTGGCATCTAGACCCACCCTTATAGAAAGACCCCGATTTCTTACCTTGGATTAGATCCCAAATCCAAGAATTTCTTTCCTTTAACAGCACTCCTGGTGCATCTCAAGGTACCATCTGGGAAACACTTAAAGCAACAGTTAGGGGAAAATTATAAGCTATGCAGCACATAAGAAAAAACTAAGGGAACAGCAATTGGCTGATTTAGAAATCTCTTAAAGAAAAAAGAAAATATTATAAAACAGAAAAAACAGATGATAACTCACAACTTCACCTTGAAATTCTTCAACTTAGAATTCAAATCTAAACACTGTTATTGGGAACAAGGGATAAATGTGAAAGTTGCTTGCTTATCAACTCAGAATCAACAGATGGAGAGACATATTGCGGTTTGAAAGATCCTTCATGCAAAATCCATACAGATAATCCTCAATTAACCATATTATGCAATCCTTCTACAAAAATTATACTCTCTTACTCCCCACAACCTGAATATATACAACAATTTCTGGGCAATTTACAGTTACCACACCTCTCCCAACAAGATATGGCTTTGTCAGATGAACTCTTTTCCTAAAGAGATGCAAACAGTTCTAAATTCATAAATCTGGTAAAGCTCCTGGGAGTGACGGTTTTTCAGTAGACTTTTATAAACCCTAGCTGACACCTTATAGCCTTACTGTTTAATTAAGGTCTTCAAATAGGCATCTTCACAAGGTAACCTTCCTATTCTATGACAGAAGCCATTATAACCATCCTTCCAAAAAGCTAAAGACCTTCTCTCCATCCAGTTACAGACCGATATCATTACTTAATACGGATGGGAAAATTTTCCAAAATATTAAATACTCATTTGAATCAATAATTTGAAACTTGTCCATACCTCCCAAGTTGGATTTATCAAAAATAGAACTGGTTCTGATCATCTCCACTCATTATTTATTTTAATCTACAAAGCTAAATCTCTTAAATCACCTGCTGCAGCTATAGCCATCGACTTTGAAAAGGCATTCAAGTCTCTCAACTGGACTTATTTGTATCATGTTCTATCCCACTTTGGTGTCACTAATACATTTTATACATGGATTCAATTACTATACACCCTCCCCTCTGCCCTGGTTCTTACTAACTCTGCTTTGTCCTCATCCTTTCATCTGGCAAGAGATACCAGGCAAGGATGCCCCTTATCCCCCACTCATTTTATTCTAGCTATGGAACCCCTATCAGCTGCTCTTTGTCAATCCTCCATGATCCAAGGTATCCCTATTGGTAATTCCCACTATACTTCACTATCCTACGCTGATGACCTCCTCATTCTACTCAAAAATCTTGAAATTTCAGGACCCTTAATTAAATTACTTAGCAACTTTACTTCACTTTCTGGGCTAGCTCTGAATCTAAACAAATCAGAAACAATGCCATTGAATGATTTTTGTAACCCTTCTATGAATACAATATTAGGTTTTTGTTGGGTCCCTCAAGGTATCTCTTACCTTGGAATACAGATCACCTCTAAATTAGACAAGATATGGGACACAAATCTTTCCCCATTATTAGCAAATATTAAAAACACCCTCAACAGATGGAAACTGCTTAACCTCTCTTTTAATGGGAAAATCTCCGCAA
The DNA here is from genome assembly GCA_016271365.2 of Neoceratodus forsteri. Classification (NCBI taxonomy): domain Eukaryota; kingdom Metazoa; phylum Chordata; order Ceratodontiformes; family Ceratodontidae; genus Neoceratodus; species Neoceratodus forsteri. The sequence continues at coordinate 532,551,118 of CM028130.1, read as the reverse complement.
TCAAGATGTCAATACTCCCAAAATACTGTATATTTTTCTAATATCTCTTTAACCCTCCCTACTTTCTTTTTTGTCAGAACTGGTGATATAATTGGCAATTTTTTATGGAAAGGCAAAATTCCAGATTTAGTCGTAACAAACTCGTTCTCACTGGTCCAAAGGGGACTTTGGGCTCCCTAGTTCAAACATATTTTGGGCCTTCCACACTGCCCAAACTGTCAAATGGTTTAATAAACCCAGCAATAAATCACTGTTGTGGGTCAATGTGGAAACATCTCTATGTCCAGGCAATGTCACCACTTCCTTCATTTTTAACCCTCTCCCCCCCAATTTAAAATCTCACCCTACTATAGCATCATCCATATACTACTGGAAAATAATTCATAAATGTCTTAAATCCAACCCAACCCCTCTCATAAATGCCCCATTTGGGGGAACCGCAACATCACTCTTGATAATCACCCAATGTTTTGTTGTAATTGGAAAAACTGGAATTTTTTTCTTGGAGGATATACTTATACCTCAGACTCTCAAATTAAAATCCTTTTCTGACCTGCACAAACAATGGAATCTTCCCCAGCATGATTTCTGGAAATATTTACAGTTACACATGGCATGGAACCTTTATCTTCCTACTATCCTCATCAATCTATATATGATATGTTTATTTCTAAATGGATCAAAACAAACTTTAAATTAAATAGTATCATTTACAATCATATCAGAAATACAATTCCAGAGCAATCTATTATTGCAAAAAATAAATGGAGTACCCTTTTTAATTATAACATAACCAATTCACAATGGCATAACTGCTGGCTATCCTGCCATAAATCTTTCAAGGATAATCACATTCACTCATACAAACCAAAATTCTACATCTATGGTACAGAACTCCTGAGATTTTGCAAAAAATGGGCTTAATGAACAATAATAACTGTCGGTACTGTAATTCCCCCAATGGCAATTTGCTTCATATTTTATGGCATTGTCCTCCCATACGCAATCTTTGGCATCATATTCATTTCTTTGCAATGAAAGTGATTGGTCTATCCTTTGCATTAGATCCAAAACATTGCATACTTGGTATTTTCAATGCTCCTTTATGCAAAATATCCATTCTCAGAATAGGTGGTTATCCCTACTATTCCTTCAAGTTAAACACCTTATACTAATGCATTGGAGATCCAACATCATTCCCACCCTTCGGATATTCTACACCATCCTTGATTGTATGTCACACTTAGCCTCTGACCGACTTAATTTATATAATAAATGCTGGCAGGACTATTTTAAATATTTAAACAATGTCTACACATATCATCACTTAATCCATGGGTGTATATGTTCACATTGGAATCTAGCTTCTAGCTCTTTCATTCCTTCTTCATCTCCTCTCTTTCTATCTTTTATCTCCTTTTCTTCTTCCTTTCCTCTTCATTCTTGTTCATTTCTTAGATATTTTCTCTTTTTATGTTCTTCCTTTATACAGTCTTAACATACTTGTATTAAATTACAGCAAAATAAGTACAATCACAACTACTCATATTTCTTGTTTGTATCTACTCCTTTTACCCTTGAATCATAAATTGCCATATTTTTTTTCTATCATACAGATTGTACTGCTACATATTGTTTTCTCAACATTTGTTTTCCCCTTTAATATCATTGTATAATACTTCAGACAACATGTTTTTTCCTTCTCCCATTAAGAATTTATGTAAGTGTATATTGGAGAATGTAGTGTATTTTTATGTATAATCACAATAACTACAATAAAAAGATTAACTGCAAAAAAATATGGGTAGCAAGATTGTAGCAACAGATAAACTTGTGCTACTAGGTGTCACATCTGATGTTACCAACTGGTCACAATCCCATACATTCTGTTTACTGGCCACTATGATCTCAGCTAAAAGTCTTATTCTTAGATTTTAGAAGCAAACAACCCCCACCACCACCACCACACACACACTTTAAGTGATTGGATAGACGATACTGTCACTAGGTCTTGTTACTGAAAGATTAGCTTGTGTATGCAGTGACAGACTAGAGAAACTCCTAGATATTTGGAACCCCTTTCTACATTCTATATTTTGCAGACTACCTCCCAAGAAATAATTGTCTTTTATCTAAAGTCATTATTTTGACAGATACATTGTTATGAGTTGATAATGCAAAATGTTGCTTTTTCTATGATACTATCTAACTGAATTTTTTATAATCTTATTTGTTTAGATATTTGGATACACACAAACAATAATACATGACAGGGCATGCGGTTACCGTGTAATTACCGCACCCCCCTAGGAATCAGCCTAGTGCTTTCAGTGGGGGGGTAATTACACAGTAACCACATGCTCTGAAGTGTTTTACAGTGTCTATAAAATGTGCCACCAACTAGATAACTCTTTTACATTTTTAAAATCTGATTAATAACATTACCATCCTGTGTTGCTCTGGAGTTCGAATGACACAGCACACAGTCTCCATGGTGAGTCTTTTGCCTACTTCTAGACTGACAGAAACCAAAAAAAAACCTGGTAACTATTCATGTGGGTGTTTAAACACATCCCAGTCTCTTCTGTTTGCTGGTTCTGGAGTCACTTTGGGTGAAATACAGCCTTGTGGTAAATTTGTATGGAGCACTGTAGTGCTACAGCCATTACACGGTGCGAGGTTATAGACTCATGCAGTTACCACTCAATTACTGCATGGGTCTAGACAGCAACTAACCAATCAGGACTCTGGATTGTTCTTGCCCATTTTATAATTTTTATTTAACACTGCATAAGTAGTTTTTATGGTTCTCATTTTTAACAATGTATTTTATTTGCATGCTATTTAATGTTTTTGCTTTTGATCTTGAGAACTCAGTAAAAGTTTTAATTTTACAAAAAAAAGTAACAGCAAAGGCCGTCTCAACTCCAAAAGGTCAAGGAAGTGGCCATCAGAGGCAGTTCCAAGGGAGTTTTGGCCCCTTTCAGAACTTCAGGAATCAGAGGAGTAAAGGATCCTTTTCTGATTTCAAGAACAATAGTGATAGAGGAGCCCTTGCCCAAAAGACACAATGGAGGCCCAGGACAAAGGCGGGCACCTCACAATGAGGTACATGGGCCCATCTCTGCCCCCTTTCCATTGTGGAAGACTGCACAATTTCTACAAAGATGGACCCAGGTAACATCAGATGCTTGGGTCTGGAAATTCACACAGACCCTGGACCACCTCTGTCAAATTAGGGTGATTCTTCCAGTCCCCCAAGTGAGCAGGGCCAGGAGTTCTACTCAACCTATTTCATAGTTTCCAAGACATCCAGGGTTTCAGGCCTCCTGGTTTTGAAACATTTAAACAAGCTTTTCACCACAAGTCCTTTAAGATGAAGTCCTGCATTCAATCATCCGAGCTGTCTGACCAGGGGATTCTCTAGCTTCCACTGATCTCAGGGATGCATATTTATGCATCCCCACCCAACAGTCTCTCAGAGGTCCCTCCAGTTCTTGGTCCTGGGACAGCACTTCCAGCATGCAGTGTTCCCTTTTGGGCTGGCAACGGCCCCATGCCTCTTGAGAGGAATTCTGGGCCCTGGGGAATGTTCAGACTCTGGGGCCCCTACCAGCTCACAGCCCCATCCCTATGTACAGAATGCTGGGTGGCCTGGGCCCCTCTTGGCACCAGGCCCTGGGAATTATCCCCTACTGCCCCACCCTCTTGAGGGCCCTGAATAGCCCCCAGGGTTTCTTGAAGGCACTGTTATTCGTGGTGACTCTCTCTGACAGGAGAGATATCATGTCTGTCCCTACCTGGATGATCTGCTCATTCGAGCACCATGTGCACCACTGGGAAGTAAGTCAGTGCCAGGACTCCGAAGGAGTTGGAGTCCAATGGCTGTGTGGACCAAAGGAAGGTCTCCTCTCACCAGCCAGGAAGGAGACCCTATTGAGAGAGGCCCAGTGGCTGAGGAGCCAATCACTGGCTTCAGTTCACCTCCTGCTATGGATTCTGGGCCTCATGATTACAGTGATAGAACTAGTCCCATGGGTTTGCCTTCACATGCATCCCCAATAGATGGAGTTACTGCCACCTGGGATCTGACCTCAAAGGATTATCAGGTCAGGATTCCTCTCACCACAACTGAGGCAGACTCTGAGTTGATGGGTAAGACTGGAGAATCTGAGCAAAGAATCCCCTTTGGAAGTCCCAGGTTGATTCTAATGTCGATGCAAACCTGTCAGGTTAGGGGACAGTCCTGAACCACTTTTCATTCAAAGGACTTGGTCAGTGCAGGAACAGCACCTACACTTAAACATTTTGCAGATGAGGGTGATGCACCTCGATCTCTTTCCTTTTCTAAGTCAGGTGCAGTCAAAAGCTGTGAAAAGGGCCAGCCCACCTATGCAGCGGTAGCGCTACCACTTGCAGCACTGGTGACTAGGGTTCAGGAGTGAGCCCAGGTTGCTGGAGGTCAGCTGGGGGGAGGAGGATCAAGCATCCAAGGGATGCTCTCCTCTTCTGGGGAGAGAGGGATACCACACCCGCTGCAATACCGCCACCTGGGTGCACACGGGTGGAGGTGCAGCTGGGAGCACCATGTGGGAGGGGTAGACATTGGCAGGGGTCCAGAGCAGCATCATGTCTCACCATGCACTGTCTCCATGGACCCCATTGACGCTGACATCTTTGGCAAGAGGAGTAACTGAAAAAAAATGGCCCTGCTTCCTCGCCTGGCACCGGTGCTCGGATTAAGAGTGGCCAGGCACCAGGGTTGATTGGTTGGGAGGATTGAACCTCTCCCCTTCCCCGTCTGGGGGGCCAAACCGAGACAGGATGTGGGTAGCTCCATCCAAGCTTCCAGTATGCCCAGGTGAGGAATGGAGAGGAAAAGGGTACCAAAAAGCACAAATTTAAAAAAAGAGCTATGAAAATAGGTCAGACAATGCTGTTACAGTGATATACATCAACATTCAAAGAGGCACAAAGAGCAGGGAGGTGGTGAAAGAAGCCACCGATCTCCTGCTGTGGGCAGAGGAGAATCTTCTCTCTGTTAGCAGTTCACTTGGTGGGGGAGCTGAATATTCAGGTTGATTGGCTTATCCATGAAATTGTTCATCCAGGGGAGTAGATGTTGAACCTGGAGGTCCTCGACCTTCTGTTTTTTTAAGATTTGGTCATCCTCAGATTGGTCTGTTCACCTCCAGTCACAGTGCTCAAGTTCACAGTTCTTCAGCTGCTACCAGTGCCTACAGGTGGTAGTAGTACCAGTCCTGGCACAAGAGTGGAATTTCGGCAGAGCGTATGCCTTCCTTCTTCTGCCTCTCCTCCCTGAAGTCATACACAGTATTAGGAAGCTGTTCTTCTAATAGCTCCCCAGTGGCCCAGATGTCTTTAGTTCTCAGCCATGGTTAACCTAGCTCAACGCACACCATGTCACCTTCCACATTAAGCAGCTTATACTTGCATTTGGACCACCTTTCGGCTTGAGCCAGGAAAGAAAAAAGATGTATTCATCCTTCCAAAGCCTCTGTTCTGCAGATTTAGAATTTCCTGCAAGAAGGAGTGGCAAAAGGTTTGTCCTTAAGTACCCTGAGAGGTCAAGCTTCGGCCCTTGGAGCCCCCTTGGGGCTGTCCCTAGGGACTAACTGGAAGGTTATTCATTTTCTATGGGCTGACAGCAAGAGATGACCTCTGTTTTTGGTCCCAGGTTCCTCCAGGGGATTGGAATATGGTTCTGAATGCTGTCTGTAAGGAGCCATTTGAACCACTTTTGTCAGTACCATTGGACGTGCTGTCTTACAATGTAGGTTTTCTTTAGTGGCTATGTGCTCAGCCAGGAGGTTTGGTGAGCTCCAGGCTTTTTCCAACAAGAACCATACCTTGTCATTCATGATGGCAAGGTGGTGCTCAGAACAGTCCCGTCCTTCATTCTGAAGTTCCTAGGGCCTTCCATTTGAACCAGGAAATCTGTCTTCCATTTTTCTGTCTGCATCCTACTCATCCAAGGAGAAGGAGATGCACAAGACAGATTTGCAATGGGCCACTAGGACATACCTTAGACAGATTGCTGAGTTCCAGGGACAAAAATCCTCCAAGACCACCCTAGCTAGGTGAGTGAGTGTCGCAGTAAAGAAGAGGACTCCGGCTCTCATCAAGGCTCACTCCACCAGGGCTATGGCTACTGCCTGGGTGGAGAGAGGTAAAGTATCTCTTTTAAAGTTGTGTGAGGTAGTTACATAGTTCTCCATCTACACATTCTCCAAGCACTACAGATGAGATGTTCTAAGCTCTGCTGATGAGGCCTTTGGTTGCAGAGTTTTACAGGTGGAAGTTAGTAGGTAAATTCTTTTCATGTACGTGGCTGACGTATGGAACAGTATTCTCCCCCACCCATTTTTACAGTTGCATGGGTGGAGCCCGGCAGATGTTTTGTGAGGTCTAGGAGAGAAAGGGGACTGGAAAGCACATGACCGGATTCCTCAGTCATGTGATGCTACAGTGCTGTGGCAAGATTCCAGTAATCTGCTGTCAGTCGCCCCTCCTCCGTGGCTGCACAACCCCTCCTCCTTAGTGGAAGCACTATTTTTCTGCCTGTTATTTCGCAGTTACGGGTGGAAAAAATAGCTCAATATACCCAAGGGCCACTGCAAGCTTAGTGCTGCGCACAAGAATCGCGTGACAACACATTTATGTCACAGCGGCCATCTTGGGCACAATCGGGCTCATTTCGAGCATGCGAGGATTGCCGTCACTGTGCATTTGTGAGAATCACACAAGTATGGTGTTAGCTGCGGCGGGAGCTCTGACTACTCTTTGACTCGGGCTCACTGCTCTGCAGCACCTGTGCTGGCTCTGACCAGGACTTGTTTCATTGGTACTGCTTCTTAAAACCCATTTGTAATTACTACCCATTGACAATGTGGAGCACTACAGAAAAAAGAAATGTTTTCTTACTTACCGTAATTTCCTTTTCTGTTAGCTCCTACATTGTCAATGGAACCCACCCTGGAGCGTCGCTCTTGCGGGAGAATACTGTCCGGTATACCAGTGCAGGGATATCTGTTGCTCTGTTGTGCTCTGATTATAAGTCTGTCTGGACATCCCTCTATGGTTTAACAAAAAGGCAAACCAGCACAGCTCCAAACTATTAGCAATATACAACTTTATTAAATAACATTTTTAAAAATGGCAACATACCACTTGTAGACTGCTCTACAAACAGGTCACAACACAGAGACCCTGACCAGTTTTGCAGCTAGTGCATCATCAGGGGAATGGTCTCTTACACAAACAAATTATCTTAAATAGTAATCCCTTACAGGTATAGTGCAATCACCAGTGCATCAGTGAAAAAAAGTGCTTAGTGCTAAATATATAAACTGCATATGTGCACACATAAGACTAAAGTGTAAATGCATAGCTGCTATTTAAAATCATTAAATACTGGGGTCCAAATAAATTATTTTGTTTATTTCTAAAAGAGTAAATTATTTGAATGCAGACACAAAAAATGGATAATGTAATGGTAAGGCCATTGATTAAGACAAAATAATCTTGCTTCATTGAACATCTGGAATGGAAATATGCAGTATATACCATTAATAACCTAAAGGCAACAACATGTTAAATTAGTATCACAGCTCATTAATCTGAAACCATTAATAAGTGATATCTATTTTTTTATGCAAGATAAGAGCTCAGTTCTGTCATTTAGGCTTAAATGACAAAATTGAGCTCTTATCTTGCATAAAAAAATAAGTAACATGTTGTCTTTAGGTTATAAATGGTATATATTGCGTATTTCCATTCCAGATGTTCAATGAAGTGAGATTATTTTGCCTTTTTAAAATGTTATTTAATAAAGCTGTGTATTGTTAACAGCTTGGAGCTGTGCCAGTTTGCCTTTTTGTTTGTCCAATTTTGTTACTGAGCGTGTTCCACCAGCAGCTGTAGCTGTTTTGTTTTTGCCTCTATGGTTTACCTGCTGCACTTCTGTTTATATAGATATGTAAAACAAACAAAAAAAGAGCACTTCCAAATTAGAATGTCAGTTGCTATCACTCAGTTTTAACAGGTTCAAATTTGATGTCAAGCAAAGGAGCCTCCTTTATTGCAGGTGAGTGCTTGCACTGTATACAGTTCTTTGCCTTTTAATAACTCTGTTTTCTTGCAAGACATAGACTGTTGGAAGATGAGCCTCAGTCACTCACCTTCCGTCATCTGACGAGGTGAATGCTCACACTGCGTGCAGTCCTTTGCCTTTTCCAAGACATAGATCTTTGGATGATGAGCCTTGATCACTGACCTTCCATCATTTGACAAGGTAGGCCACTGATTACTATTTTTTATTCTGGCTAGAGTCATATCTGTGTAGACAGCTAATACGTTTTCTGAGTGTCAAGTCAGCCGGTATAGCATTTATTTTCATATTTAGAGGCACTGCATGGACAGTAGTGACTGGAGAGTTCCTGCTGTCTGGAATGCTGATGTGCCCAACATCCTAAGACTTTGGGCTGTGCCATTTCCACTAATGGGGTGCACAATACCCATCTGTAATTACAACCCATTTTGACAACGTAGGAGCTAACAGAAAAGAAAATTATGGTAAGTATGAAGAAATGTCTTCTTTTATACACACCCTTGTTGTGTGATGCTTTATAAACTCTTTGAGCTTCGCACTCAGGATTTATGTAGCATCATGCAAATTAGGTGTGTATAAAATTCTACTTATGTACACCACCTCATGCATTATTCTACACATATTGTGGCATCCGGTATTGCACACTCACACTACTTTTTCTTCACAGAGCCATTCATCGGTTTGCTCTGAGGTTTGCCCCAGGACAACGAAGGAAGAATGTGGGATTTTTCCACTGCTGCTTTGATTGCATGCCCTGCCAAGCGGGAACATTCGTGAGTGAGCAAGGTTGGTGTTCAGCTGTGTCCATGGAGCTCAGGTGTCCAGACGTAACATGATGAATGACAGAGAAGCCCTGGTTCTCAGAGAGCTGGATTTCTGAAAGGCTTCCTTCCTGATACTACTGTCTTGTGATGGAGTTGGTGCAGTGATGCAATGTTCCTGGACACTGACTCCCTAGGCCTGTTTTTAAAAGCCCTCAGAAGCAGATGCATCTAATGAACCAAGACTCTGCGAGCATGCATTTGTCATTCGACACACCTGCGTCTGATCACTGCATTCTAAAAAAATACTTTAACTTGTTCTGCTGTGCTTCAGGATACTCACTCTGCTCCACTGAGCTGTTACTGTTGGCTACCCTGAGATCTCAATTAAAGCAGTCAAGAGAGGGCTATCCAATGGCCCAACAGGTGGTGTGTTGTGCTCCCACACAGGAAACCCAAGTCTGGGAGGCCTGGAGGCTGAGGAAGTGCTGCCACTCAGCAGTGCATCCAGCATGGGGAGAGAACACATCAGGTTCTGCCACATCTGTGAACCCTGTGATGGGCCAGGGAGCTACGCCACCCTGTAGTACACCCATTGTTAGGGGAGGTGGGAGGGAAGAAAACAGAAAATGCAGTGCAGGCCCTAATGAAGCTCTGCCTGCTCACCTCCAACCCATGCCATTGCCTGGATCCCCATGCCAAATGTGGAGTTGAACTCCTGGTCTCACCATGGGGGCAATCCACTGGGGATTTTATGGCACATAAGTTCCAATGGAGATGGTGGCCAATCGGGAGGCAGCTGGGACAGAGGCTGATAGCCACCTGAAAACAAAGCAGAAATAGCATTATCAAGAAAAACAAGCAGCCAAGAGATAGAGCTTTTTCTGTGGCAGTCTTGCCTATTTGGAACTCCTTCCATTCATCTCAGGAGGTGGAGGAGGCGTGTATTAAGGGGCCAAAGTATTACTTATTTGCTGACAGCAGTTTCATTTATTGAGATTTACACTTGTTTTCTTTTATGATTTCACTGTGTACTATGACATCTTTTGCCTGTATTTATTAGGGCTATGCATTGGCCGAATATTAATTTCTGAATACCACGAATAATGGGCTATCCGAATATTCGGACCCGAATACCGAATAGCCCACTATTCGAGCAGTATTCGGTATTTAGCCATGGGATTGTTTAAAAGTAAAAAATAAAGCCTTTTCTGTCTTTTCCCCCCTCCTGAGTAACATTAAAATTAATATATTCATCCCTAGTGTCTAGTGGTCCCACCCTACGACAGATCGCCAGCCCAAATTGAAGAATCCCTCCCCGCTGAGATTTAACACATTTCCTTGCCTCAATGTATACAAATAAAAAATAACCCTGGTGTCTAGTGGACCCTAACCCTGTCAGATAGTGCCCCCACTCTCCCCCAGCACCAGCCGGACCACTGGAACAGCCTCCACTTACCTCCATGACTAGCAGGCAGACTGAGCTTGCAATCATTGGATTCAGCCCAGCTCTCTACTACTACTAGTACCATTACCAGAAGGGCTAGAGGGAGGGAGCTACTCGGTCACCGGTGGGGGGACAGGATGGAGAGTGTGGACCCTCCCGGGTCCACAATGCTATTCCCCATCCCGCCTCCGCCTAGCCCAACTGGGTAGTGGTACTAGTGTGACTTAGAGAGCTGGGCTGAATCTAATGAATGAACATGTGTATGTGAGACACGCGCTCATTCATTGCAAGCTCAATCGGGCTGCCAGCCATGGAGATGAGTGGAGGGCTGTGCCATCGTACTGCTCAGGGTACTGGGGAGTGGGGGCACTACCTGACAGGGTGGGGGTCCACTAGACACCAGGGACATTTTAATTTTATACATTGAGGGGGAAATTTAAATCTCATAGTGGAGTAGTTCTTCAGGTTGAGCTGGTAATTGGCTGGGGTGGGACCACTAGACACCAGGGATGAATACTGTATATTCATTTTAATGTTGGCCAGGAGGGGAGGGAGGCATTTGTTGTTTTGTTTTAAACAATCCTCCTCCTGGCAACAATAGCGAATATCGAATATGTCTGCACCAAGTAATCGTCTGAATATTCTGTAAAAGGTATCCGCACAGCTGTAGTATTTATTCTTTTATTGTAAAACATCCTGAGCCCCTGGAACAGGGTGGTATGAAAATAAAATTGCCTTGCCTCAGACTATCTACTGTTAACTATTGGATGCCATGCTACTGGTCTTTACTTCCCAAACCATAGAATAAATAGATAACCTGCCCCCTCCACAAGCTGATGTAGAGAGTAGGGAGAGCCCAAGGAGAGGAGCCCCACCCCAGGGTACTAGTAAATAAAGGAAGCATGGAGGAAGGAATGGAGAATAAGAGAAACAGAAACATTAAATAAAGAGGGGGGAAGGAGGAGGCACAAAGGAAAAAGGCGGTGTTACAAGCACAGTGCTAACAAAATCTGGAAGGCCATGTGTGCGAAGGCTAGATGTCTAAGAAATAAGATTCTGGACTTGGAGGCCATCATGGCAGAGGCTGACCTGGATATAGTGGCCATTACTGGTATTAGTGGCTGGCAGTATAGCCTAGTCCATACCTTGGTCTGAGTCTCACAACCTCCACTTGCATACTGTGTGACTCTGAGCAAGTCATTTAACCACCCCAGTGCTCCTAGGTTGCCCCTGAAAACAGGCACTTGTGCCTAGTGGGCCTTACCTGGCTACCAAAGACTAAAATAAAATAAATAAAAATAAAATTACTGTGTCATGCTACGCTGAAAACCAAGACTGGGACATGGTCATACCAGGCTATCCTCTGTTTGGAAAATATAGGGTGGGAAGGAAAGGAGGGGGTGGTGCTTTATGTGAAGGAAAACATAAAAGCAACAGAGATACAGAGAATTCAGAGGGGGGGCACAGGGCACTGTTGGTCACCCTGTAATCAAGAAATGGAGCCAATATTCAAACTAGCATGGTCAACAACCTCCAGCACAGGGGGGGAGTTAGATAAGGTACTGTTGGACACCATTGGCAAAATGGTAGAAAAGGGTGAGATGCTGTTGGTGGGGGGCTTCAGTCTGCCAGATGTATATTGGAGCCCCCCAGCTGTGGCTTCAGCTAGAAGCAAGGACATCCTGGACTCCCTAGCAAAAAGGACATCTGACACTCCAGGTTAGTAAATGACAACGGCAGTATTTGGCAAAGCAAGTAAAATATTTATTCAGAGTCATAGCTGCACAGCACCATTCAATCCTGACTCCCTTAGCGCCTCGGCCCTACACATGGCCTTCGTTAGAGACAGTATTGTGCATGTCAAGGTGGGAGGCCACCTTGGGACCAGTGATCACCATACAGTGTGGCTCAATATAAGGATGGTTGCAGAGTCGAACCACATGTGGGCGTGGGTCCTGAACATCAAAAAGGCAGATTTTAAAAAGATGGGTGAATGTCTCAGGGATGACCTAGCTAAAAGGTGGCATAGTGAAGGCAAAAAACTCTGTGTCAAGCAATTGAGCGAGAGCAAGAGGAAAAAGAAACTGCTATGGTTTTTGAAAGATGTTGCGGAAAAGGTACAAGAACACTCAGAGGGAGGAGGATAGGGACTGTATCAGGGGAAACAGAGGGAAGCAGGGAACGCATTAAGGAATGCAGAGGCACAAACTGAAGAGAGAGAATAGCCCAAGTGGTTTCATAATGGGGAAAGACATTTTTTAGGTATGTAAGCCAAAAGAGGAAGATAAAGGGAGGGATTTTATGGGATTGTATGGTTAAAAAGGGAAGGGAGGGGGGACTGTACAGAGGGAGGCCAGGAAAAGGCAGACATCTTGAACAAATACTTCTGCTCAGTGTTCACGGAGGAAGAGGAAGGGGAAGGACTGCAAAAAAGTAAAAGGAATTTTGAAGAGGGGGAAGTGGACACTAGCCCTTTTCAGAGGAGAGAGTCTGGAAAGCATTTGCAAATGTGAAAGTGAACAAAGCAATGGGGCCAGACGGTGCATCTATGGTTGTCAAGGGAGCTCAGGGAGGTACTGGCTGCACCTTTGACAGTTCTGTTTAACAGATTACTGGAAAGTGGAGTGGTTCCAGAGGACTGAAAGAGACCAGATGCAGTCCCACTTCACAAAAGTGGAAGAAGATAACAGGCTGGAAATTACAGGCCAGTCAGCATGATATTGGTGGTGGGAAAGAAAATGGAAACACTGCTGAAGGAAAGGATTGTGGAATAACTTGAATCCAGTGGGTTACAAGACCTGAGGCAGCATGGATTCACAGGGAGGAGGTCATGTCAAACAAATCTGATAGATTTCTTTGACTAGATGACCATGGAATTAGATCAGGGAGGAGCAGTGGATGTGGCCTACCTAGATTTCAGTAAGGCTTTCAACACTGTTCCACATCGAGGACTAACAAGTAAGCTGGGTAGCATAGGGTGGTTGAAAAGGTGGTTAACTGGGTAAGAAACTGGTTAAGGGATAGGCAACAGAGGGTGATGGTAGACGGAGTTTGCTCAGAAGAAGGGAGGGTGACTAGTGGGGTTCCTCATGGACTGTTGCTGGGACTGGTCCTCTTTAATTTCTTTTTTAAGTGACATTGCCGAGGAGCTGGAAGGGAAGGTCTGCCTCTTTGTGGATGACACCAAGATCTGCAACAGGATGGACACTCCTGGGGAGGTGGACAGGATGGGGAGAGATCTGGGAAAGCTTGATGAGTGGTCATGGGTATGGCAGCAGGGTTTCAATGCAAAAAAGTGCAAAATAATGTACTTAGGGCACAGAAATCCAGGGGCAGAGGACAAAATGGGTGGAGTGGTATTGATGACAAGCAAGCAGGAAGGAGAACTGGGGTAATCATATTGAATGACCTAAAGGTAGCCAGACAGTGCAACAAGGCTTTCAGAAGGGCTAGTGGGATGCTGGGATGCATGGAAAGAGGTATTACCAGCAGAAAGAGGGAGGTGGTGTTGCCTCTGTATAGATCACTGGTAAGACCCCACTTTGAGTGCTGTGTCCAGTTCTGGAGACCACATCTTCGGAAGGACATAGACAGAGTGAAGGTGGTCCAGATGATGACAACTAAAATGGTGCAGGGTCTGCATCAAAAGTTCTCCAAGAAGAGGCTGAAGGACCTTAATATGTACACCCTGGAACAGAAGCATGAGAGTGGGGCTATGATAGAGACCATTGGAGAAAAGTATATTTCAGGAAAAAAGGGCTCAAGAACAAGGGGACATGCTATGAAACTGTAAGGGGGTAGGTTCAAGAGAGACATGAGGAAATATTTCTTCACAGAAAGAGTGGTGGATGCCTGCAACAGGCTTCCAGTGGAGGTGGTGGGGTTGAAGAATGCATGGGACAGGCACAAGGGAATTGTAGTAGTGAAAAAGAAGAGGGAGACAGAAAGAGCTGCAGATCAAGTAGGGTATGTGGTAAGAATGTAGGTAGGAACAAGGGGCAGACTAGGTGGGCCAAGCAGCCCTTATTTGGCATCAGATTCTATGTTACTATGTTACTATGTTTCTATGTGTGTTGATCTATAAACCTCAGGAACAAAGCTCGAGAGGCTTATGTGATCATCACACACTGAGAGTGTATAAAAAACATCATAAGCACACATTTATGTTTGAGTTTTTTTTTTTTGTTTTTTTTTTTTTATAACTGGTGCTGTATCAGGATCAGGAGCCCACCTTCTCCCACTGACAGCAGTGGCGTAGCACAGAAACCAGATCCCAAACTGAAACTCCCAGCTGAGAAGCAGCTCACCCGCTGGTACTTGAACTACCGAAGCAGAGAAAACAGTTTTTTTGCGACACCTGAAGTTAGTGAAAACAGTTCCTGCAGTTAGGAGACCGGTGAGTGCTGTGTGTTTTGCACTGCTTTCTGTTTCAAAACAGAGCAGCCAAGTATGACTGAAGAAACGTCATAATAACTGAGTATGAGTGGGTCCAACACCCAGCTGAGAAGCAGCTCTCCCACCAGCTGCCAGCCCTTTAACTACTAGAGTGTCAAAGCAGTTTTTATGACAGTCAAGGTCAGGGACGTCATCCAGGCTGACATTTTGGAGGGGCACAAAATCTAAAGCTCTCTAGGGGGGCCTGGGGGCATGCCCACTCGGGAAAATTTGAAAAACTGAAGTAAAATGGTGCATTTTGGTGACTTTTAGCAGGTCATAGCTTCTCCCCAAAAGCTAAATGACATACTGTAATAATGCTCCAAATATGGGAGTGGGGGAGTGTCTACGCAAAGTAAAAGAATAACAATCCCTTCAATAGCACACCACTTCCTGCAGGCTCTCCAAACAGAGCAAGCATAATAAAGACCGTAATATTGTAGTAGAACTAGTACTGCCTCGGGGTGATAAATCATTACCCACTACAAGTTCAGTCTGTTCAAGAGCAAACAGTATCATGCTGGCTGAGTCTGTCACAGTAGAACAAGCCTAATTAAAATAAATGAGAACCTTATTGGCATGAACCCCCTGGAATGAACACTGCTCAGAATGTATCAGTGAAAATATAGGACACACAGCTTAGTAACCGACTTGTTTAGCTGATCTGTGACTTGAGTCAGGAACAGCAACTACCCCTGGCAGGCAGGCGACTCCCCCCCACCACATACACACACACACACACACACACACACACACACACATTGGATCTGCAGGGGCAATGTTAGACTGTATAACCACAGAAAAGTGTCACAAGAGTGGACTTAAAGTCCCACCATCCGACTCCCCTCAACACCATCCCGGTAGGAGTGCTCCATGTACCCAGTGAGGGATTGGGCAGACTATGATACCTCCTACAGTTTAACTCTGACTAATGTGGATGCATCCCCCAGCTATAGGAGCAGCTGGATGCTAGGGGAACATAGACCTACACCAGGAGGGAGAAAAAGTGTTTTTTGGGGGGGCAATGACAACATTCAACAACCCTCTATGGAAAAAGAAAGGTCCAGGTTACAGCACATTTAAGAGTGTATTGACATGTTGGGCTGATCATTTGGGCTTCTGTGGCACCTAAATGATGCAGCAACTAAGAGAGAGAGAGCTTTTCATTCCAGTATTTCCTCAGTTAAAAAACAACATAATCCAGTAACTCCCTGGTAGTGGTACTGCTACTTCCAGTATATCAGCAGCTCTGCAAAGTGTTTATCTACCAGGGAATAACAAGGCCATTATTGATTCACTGGGTGGGTGACCAATTAAACCAAACAACCAGCCTCTTGGGCTGGAACTCCAAATCACAGGAAGAATGCCCTACCCAAATAGGATAAAAATTGGCAAATTAACAAACCAGGCAGTCTCAGACAGTCAGATAATCAAAATGAAATCACAATGTCACATTGTACCTTGACTTGTCTCCTTGACTGTCTGCAGGTGCCAGGCCCTGACGCTGATCCCTTGGATCCTTTGCTGAAAATAATGCTGCCTCATGCTGGGACTGGTCCTAGTTTTTTTTTTTTTTTTATTTCCCCCAGCTGTGAACTAAAGAGAGACAACAAACTCAGCTTTCGGCACCACTTAGTCCAGTCTGCCCCAACCCGGCTGGCAGCACTCTCCATCTCCCCTTAAAACTCCAACTGGCTACCATCCCCCTTCTTGATGTTTTTCTTCCCAGGAAAGGAGGTTCGAAGTTGTTTTCATTTTTACTACGGAAGTGAGTCACCATTGCAACTGCATAAACCATGAGACGAGGAGTTCTTTTTCTAACCTCAGTCTTTCTGCCTCAAACTCATAGTGCAGATGGCGCCGGAAAGAAAATGCAGTTTACCGCGCTGCACGTCATCTACCCAGAGTCACCTTCCGATTGGCAGCTGATGCGTTTTCCAACCAGACTGACAACACAAACTGAGAGACAAAAGTGATTGGTAGAATCTGTGCTGATTGTCAGCATGGACTACCATTCACTTCACTTACACTCTGCGAGCAACTCGGCAAGCGCTTTTTATTTAAAAGTCCGGTCCAGTGACAGTAGGACTTTGATTATTGCTCAGATCAGATTCGGACCACCCCCCAGCCTTCCACCAGCAATTGTAAAAAAGTAGTGACAGTTTTCTGCCTTGTGTTTGCCGTAAATATAATTAAAAACATTTTTTTTTCAAGGTAGATCAGCAATTTTGGGGCCCTCGGGCCCTATGGGTATGACGCCACTGGTTGAGGTTAGTGAAAACAGTTTCTATGGTTAGGAGACTGGCAGGTGATGTGTGATTTGCACTGCTTTCTGGTTCAAAACAGAGCATTCAAAGCATGACTGAAAACACGCTTTAATAACTGGGTGTGGCATCAGACCCAGTTATTGTGTTTGACACAACTCAAAAACGAGTTGGTATCAAGGAGCACCAGATATAATAGCTTTATAATGGCTCCTTCTCTCATTACTTTACAAGGTGAGCAAAATAATAGTAAGTAAACTTTTAGTGACATGAAAAACGAAATTAGCTATCTTATGAACCAGCTGGAACTAAGCGCGCCTGATTCTTCAGCTGCCACCAGTTTTATAGCAGTTGGGAGCAGTTTCTAAGTGCAAGCCAGACTAGGTTTAGTGTGGTCATGCATGTGTCTGTGGAATGCAGTGACCAAAACCACCATTTTTACATGCAAGTCCAATGCCTTCTGAAATCGAACACAGTGAGGACTTGTGCTGAAAAATCTGTTTTAAAAATACCGCTGTCCATATCGGGAGACTGGGGGTTTGAATCCCACCATTTTGAGGTAATTGTCAGGCAAGATCTCCAATTTCAGAACAGAAACTTCAGCACACCAAAACAGAATGCATGTTTGCACACAGAAGCTGAAGTGTACATGACTTCTATGATTGCAGGAGTCACACCAGTTGAACCCTTGGCTCACAATCAACTTTTTTTTATTTTTAACATTTATTTCCCCTCGATTGCCCAGCTGAGCTGTAATACCTCATTTTCAGATGATACCAACATCTGTAATAGGGTAGTAGACAATAAGGCAGGGGTGAAAAGAATGCATACAGATTTTAGGAAAATTGAGGTGAGGTCAAGTGCATGTCAGTTAAGGTTCATTACCAAAAAGTGCAAAATTATGCACCAAGGGACAGGAACCCAAGAACTGAGTATAAGACGGGAGAAGTACTGTCAGTCACTAAGCAGAAAAGGGACTTTGGGGTTATCCTATCTGATGACCTCAAAGTGGCAGGACAGTGTGACAAAGCAGTGGACAGAGCCAGTGGGATGCTGGGATGCATAGGGAGAGGTATCTACAGTAATAGAAGGGAGGTGGTGTTGCCACTGTATTGCTCTCTGCTGAGACCCCACTTGGAGTATTTTGTCCAGTTCTGGAGGCCACACCCAAGAAAGGACATAGACAGGATAAAGGCAGTCCAGAGGAGGGCAAGTAAAATGGTGCAGGGGTTGCACCAAATGCCCTATGAGGAGAGACTGAGGGATCTCAACATATATACCCTGGAAGACAGAAGAGTGAGAGGGGACGTGATACAGACCTACAGGTACCTCACATGGGTGAACAGGGTGCAGGAGGGGAGTCTCTTTCAAATGAGGAAGAGCACCAGAATCAGAGGGCATGCGATGAGGCTGTGTGTGGGGGGGGGGTTGGGGGGATGTGATAAAGTATTACTGTACTGACAGAGAGGTGGGTGTCTGGAATAGACTGCCAGCAGAAGTGATGGAGGCAAAAACAGTAGAAGGCTTCAAGAATACGTGGGCTAGACACAGAGTAATAATAGGAAGTAGGCAGGGAAGACAGAAGGTTGCTGGAGACCAGTTAGGGTCTAAGGAGACAGACTAGGAGGCAGGGACCATCCTGGCAAACTGGGTAAGCCAAGTGGTCCTTTTCTGCTGACAAATTCTATGTTTCTGTGAGACCTGTTGGAGTAATATTTGGGGGGTGGGGCAAATGTGTAAAATCTATGGGGGCTGCCATCTTATGACCTGTTAACCTTGGGGACAGCCAGTTGACAGATTTGCTTCAGGCTTCTGCGAAAATGCAGGGCAGTGTGTTGATGCCTCTTCTAGCCCTATTAGGTACTGTGGACTGTGAGTGACAAGCAGTTGGGACCAATTTGTGCCAAGTTGAACTGGGCATAATAAAAGCATGGTTGGTAAAGAGGGGTGAGATCTGTGAGCAATCCTGAGGACAGCAGACTGTTTGTACGGCCACAATTAAATAGTGCATCACCTTGTGTCTGTGGTTGTAGAGAGAGAGATCTAGAAGTTTTGGTGTGCTGTCCTGGCCAATAGACGAAAGCTGGAGATTGAGCATGTAACAAGTTGATGAGAAACAATGGACCCTACCTGTTAGTCAGCTAAGACTTTCCAGCCAAAGAATGAGGGGCCCAAAATCATAGCACGCAGCCGGGAAGCTGGTATCTGGTGACAAAGCACTGTGCATCCCAGAAGCATGACCAAGGGACTATAGTGATTAAAGAGCTGGTGACACATTCAGCAGAACTTTAACAAAACATAATATTTAGGTACTGTCCAGTTTGTATTTCCCATTAGTTCTGTATTCTCCTCCCCATTATTTAGTAGTAAGGTATTTCCCATTAGTTCTGTATTCTCCTCCCCATTATTTAGTAGTAAGGTCATTTGCATGAAAACAGGATCCTTGCTCCTGAAGAGTTCATCCATTCCTGCTGCTTTCTCCCTGCCTGAAGTCACAGAGCACTGCTTGTGGCCTCACAATTACTCCCATGGGAACAGACTGTGATGTCACAACAGAGGATTATGACTTGAAGTAGGGAGTAAGCTATAGAGGCAGATGAACTCAAAATGAACTGTAAGGAACAGCAATTTTATATTAATATACATTTCATTAGTAATAAATTATGGGAAGGAAAACTATATAAAATATAAATGGAATGCAAGCAGAATTTACCTAAATATTATGTTTTTTAAAGTTTTATTTCAGGCGTCAGTAGCTCTTTAAAACTTGCAGCACCTTGTGGAGCCACCTACCTGGTAACCGGACTTAGTGAAAATGGGCCTTGCCCCATTTCAAGGTACTGTGTGGGATTATAGAATTTATGTGCGGGATGCCCATTGAGCTGGATTACAAATACCTCAGCTGCAGAGGTCAGTCCCTAGTTTGGCAACTGCATGGCCTTTGAGAATTGTTGAGGCACCTGTTGCTCTGTGTTAACTTTTAAGTTCACCACTGCTGGACAACCCACAGCAACATCTTTGGGCCTGCAATGGTTCAACATCGGGCACCCAGGGACTATTGTGTAAGAGCTCTTAACTGCCAGAGGGTTTGATACTTGAAGGGAAAGGGCAGTGACTTTCAGTACAGGAGCAGAGGTATCTGTGTGCCGGTAAAATAACTGCTGCACCTTCTAAGGGTTTGACCAACTTGTGAGTTGTGCTGTTGATACTTGGTAGGATGTTGTCAACAGAAATAGGCATTTGTCCATCGAGACTATCACCCACACCATGTGGTGATCATTGTCTAATACCCCAGATGTCTATCAAGTTCTTTCTTGAAGGTTTCAAACTTGGTTATATCAACTAGATATTGAGGTAACTCGTTCCATAATCTCGGTGCCCTTACTGTGAAGTAATTTTCTCTTCTTTTTGTTTGAACCCTATGTATCTCAATCTGCTTATTATGTTACCTGAGACTGAATGGCCAGTCTTTAAATGTTAAGTTACATACTGTTGCTTTGTCAGGATTGTGTAATATATGGAATAGTTGTAGAAAGATCTCCTCTGGTCCTTCTAAGCTCCAGAGTATTATTTAATTCATTTAACCTAACACAGTAAGGTTTATTTTACAGCTGCAGTGGGCAGAGCCCTGCAGACATGTTGCTATCACAGTAAAGAAATGGAGCTCTCCAGATTCCTAACGGACTTCATAAAATTACTCCACTAGAGTTGTTTCCTGTCCTGCTCTGCACTATTTTGACTTAAACTGATTCATTCATAAATCTCTCTTCTACATGGAGCATACTCATGCAAGCTCAAGTTACAGACAGTGGATGTAGTCAGTGTATTAACAGCTGTGTTTTGTTATCAGTTCAGGAGCTACAAGAGTTAATGTGTGTGTGTGTGTGTGTGTGTGTGCATGTGTGTCACTCTGTTAACCTTTTCCTGCTACATTAACCTTTTCTTAGTCTGCTTGCAAATGGCTGTAATGCTATATGTTAGCAGTGCACAGTTCAGAACATGTATGGCAACTTGTGGGGGTGGTTGGGGACAGTGGAAAGGTAGGTGGACCAAGGGCAGCAGGACACCTGGAGGACCAACACAGGTAGAATAGCTATGGGAAGGAGCAGGGGCACAGAGGAGAGAATGGATGAGGAAAATGACTGGGGAAGTTGGTGGAAAAGGACAGGGAAGGGTGATGCACCAGGGGAGGACAGTGGCAGCATAAGGGGAGGGTGAATCGGTGGCAGGTGGGGAGTAGTGGATATGGAAGAGGAGGATCATGGGGTGTAACAAGTGTGGAGCACCCATATTCATGGGCACCCTGTGGAGGCTGGGAGTGCCCAGTTTGTCAAAGATTGAGGAAGCTGGAGGATGAGTTTTAAGATTAAAGATGGAAATGTCTTGGACAGAAAGAGAAGAAAATTGGAAGCACAGACTGTAACCAGGTTAAACAGAAGAAGGGATGGGGTAGGGACTGGAGATGGAGAGAACAATCCACACTGGGGACAGAGGGGAGTACAAGTGCAGGAGATAGGGGGCAAAGGGCGGGGCCAGAGTTACTGTATGGGCATACAATAAGGAGCTCGAACAGGTACTGGCCATTGATGGGAATGATGGATGGGGGAGAAGGTGCTGTGAAAGAACAGTCCAAGGTAATAGAGAGAAATAGGATGGGGGGGTGAGAAGGGAAAAGAATCTAATGTGTGTCAAAATAGAATGAGTACAGGAGGGAGTACTGATGAGGGTAGTATAACAGGGGCAACAGGGGGAAACAGTGTGCAGGAGGAAGGAGTTAGGACAGGGAGGGGAAGGGAGAATGGGAGGGGTGACAAGGGAGAAAGAGGTGGGATCTTAGTGTTAGGAGATTCAATACTGAGAGGGGTTAGGTGGGGTAGCAAGGGAGAGATGCATAGTTGGATCTGGGTGTAAGCCATGCCAGGAATGAAGGCGGAAAGGGTGGGGAAATCAGTACTGAAATATGCCAGAAAGGGCAGGGAAAAAACACATCTAATTTTGCACCTGGGGATGATGGGATGGTAGACGAGGTGAAGAGGAGGTTTGAGGATTTAGGACCAGTTTGTGAGGGGGCAGGAAGATCAGTAACCTTCTCTGAGGTACTTTCAGTCCCAAGGGCAAGTACAGCAGGGAAACTGAGGATTCAGGGGTTTAGTGAATGGCTGGTAACCTGATGTCATGAAAAAGGGTATGGGCTGGTAGGAGGATGGGGGGGTGGCCTGGGAGGACAGCAATCTATACGTTAAAGATAGACTGCACTTAAATGAAGAGGGGAAGAAAGTACTGAAGCAAAAGCTTGGGGAGTATATTGAGGAGAATTTAAACTAGGAGAGGGGGTGGCAGAAGGGATCGAGGGTGATCCGAGGTCTCAGGATGGGAAATCATATGGGCTTACCCCCAAAAAGTGAGATAGGTGGGGTAAACAATACAGGGAGGGTCTAAAAGGGAGGGAGAAAGAGGGGATGGAGGATGGTATCTTTAAATGCTAGAAGCCTGAGGAGTAAAAATCGAACTACAGGCTCATGGCAGGGGAGGGGTGGACATGGCAGCCATCACCGAGACATGGGCCACCCAAAACCATAACTGGGACCTGGCGGTTCCAGATTACAGACTATTGTGCAAGGATAGAGTTAAGAGGAAAGGAGGGGGGAGGTAGCACTCTACATGAGGGAGGGGCTAAAGTGTGTTAGGGAAGAGGGGGAGGAGGGAGAAACAGAGGCTCTATGGATGCAAATCCAAGATCCAAAAAATAGGACACTACGGTTGTGGTTGGTGTACGGGCCGCCCTCCCAATCGGAAGAGACAGATAGGGTTCTGACGGAACAGATCCGGAGGAACTGTGGGAAGGGTAGGGTGGAGATAGTAGGTGGCTTTATTCTGCCGGAGTGGAGTGCGGGACACCTGCCGAAAGTGTAGAAGGGAACAGATAATGCTAGATGCCTTCCAGAATAACTTCCTGATGCAGTTGGTCAGTGAACCAACTAGGGAAGGGAATACCCTTGACCTTGTACTGTCCAACAAGGAGTGGGCGAGGGATCTGAGGGTGGAGGAACCACTGGCAGGGAGTGACCACCTGACAGTATGTTCCAGTTGCAGCTGGGCAGAGAGGGGGCATCTGTCACAGAGGTGCTAGACTTTAGAAAGGCTGACTTCAAAAGATGGGTGAAGTGGTGCAAGGGTTCCTGGACAGAATTCAGCCTAATATGGACACAAATCAGAGGTGTGAACTCATTAAGCTAGGGATAGTGGAGGCAACAAATTCCTACAGCAAGGCCCAAAGTAAAAAGGCTAGGGTGAAGAAACCTAGCTGGATGAGCAAGGGTGTCATAGACAGGGTGAGGAGGAAAAGAGTCGCCTATAGGTGATACAGGAGAACTGGGAGTGGGGAGGACAGGGAGGAGTACCTGAAGGAAGCAAAGGTGGTGACCAGGGAAGTAAGGGCAGCAAAGGCATCAAGGGAGTTCAGACTGGTGAAGGGAATTAAGGAGGGGGAAAAAGACTTCTTCAGGTACATCAGGGAGAAAAGGGGTTGTAAGGACCAGATAGTAAGGATTAAGAAGGAGGGGGAATGGGTGGAGAAAGGTGAAAAGGCAGACGCGCTTAGCAACTACTTCTGCTTGGTTTTTGCTAAAGAGAAAGGGGGGGAAATACCTAAGGTTGGGGGAGGATAGGATCAGGGGAGGGGAGACGGATGGGAAATAACAGAAGGTAGAGTGCTAGAGGGTTAAGGGCACTGAGGGTGGACAAGGCACTGGACCGATGGCATACATCCCAGGGTACTGAAAGAGTTGGCAGAGGTCCTGGTAGGCCCATTGGAAGGCCTATTTTATGCCTCTCTGGACTCAGCGTGTGTACCTCAGGTTTGGAGGATGGCTCACATGGTTCCACTCCAAAGAGCAGTCCCAAAGACGATCCAGGAACTATAGACCAGTGAGTCTCACATCCATAGTGGGAAACTGATGGAAACAATCCTGAAGGAGAGGCTGGTGACCCTGCTGGAGGCAGGACAGTCAGCAGCATGACTTTGTCAAGGGCAGATCCTGCCAGACCAGCCTAGTGGACTACTATGACTGGGTGACTAGGGAAATGGACAGAGGGCATGCAGTGGATGTCCTGTACCTGGACTTCAGTAAGGCATTCAACTCGGTGCCAAATGGAAGACTAGCATGTAAGCTAAGGGGCACAGGGGCGGGAGCAAAATTAGTGGGATGGGTAGAGAACTGGCTGAAGGAACAGCAGCAGAGGGTGGTGGTGGGAGAATAATTATCATCCCCAATGGCAATGATGAGTGGGATCCCACAGGGGTCAGTGCTGGGGCCAGTGTTATTTGGGGTATTTATTGCAGATACCTTGGTAGGCATAAATAGCAAGATCAGTCTATTTGCGGATGACACCAAGATTGGAGCAGTTGTGGATGACCAAGAGGGGTGGCAGGAATTGCAGGAAGATCTAACAAGGCTGGAGACATGGTCTGACACCTGGCAACTTGATTTCAATGTCATAAAATGCAAGGTGCTGTATTTCAGGGTGAAGAATCCAAAGAGGAGCTACCATTCGGGGGCAGCTAGCTGTGGCTGAGGAGGAGAAAATCTAGGGAGGCTCAATAACAGGAGCAATGAACAACTCGGCACAGTGTAGGGAAAGCAGTAGCAGTGGCCAACAAGATGCTGGGTTGTATTGCAAGGGTATAATCAAGGAGGAGAGAGGGATTCTGCCATTATACAGATCGCTGGTCAGACCTCCACCTGGGGTACTACGTTCAGTTTTGTCACCCTTACCTAAAGAGGGACATTAAATTGCTGGAAGGTAAACGAGAGCAACAAAGATGATCCAGGGTCTGGGGAGTTACCATATGAGGTTAGAATGAGGGAGTTGGACATGTACCTCTGGAGGAGAGGAGAGGAGGGATGGGGGATATGATTGAGACCTTTAAGTACATGAGAGGAATAAATTGGACAGGCACCGAGTGACTGTTCAAGGGGAGGGCGAGGAGAGACACTCGGGGTCATGACATGGGATTGGAGGGTGGAAGGTTTAGAAGGGAAATGAGGAGGCATTTCTTTACAGAAAGGGTGGTAGCAGAGTGGAATGCACTACCAGCAGAGGTGGTGGCCTATAAATCAGTGGGATGCTTCAAGAGGGGCTGGGATAGGGCAAAAGGGAGGGTCATGGGGGGCGTAGGGTAGGAGCAGCAGCTGCAGAGTAGGGTGTTAGCTGCAAAATCGAAAGCAGACTGATAGACCAAATGGCCTTTTTCTGCTGGCAGTTTCATATGTTCATATGTATGCTAGTGTGTGTGTGTGTGTGTGTGTGTGTGTGTATGACACTTTGTTCTAGTCCTGCTGTTTATCATAGATATGTACATAGATACATAGAAGTTGACAGCAGATAAGGACCACTAGGTCCACCCAGTTTGCCCTATTAATTGCTATCTAGTGTGAGGCCCCATGCCCAAACTGAGCTCTGGAGCCCCCCTTGCTGTACTCTGTTTATACCAGTGATGTATTTGTTGGTCTCAATCATGTCCCCCCTCCCCGCCTTTCCTACAGGGAATACATATTTAACTCAATTAGGCTTTCCTCATAGGTCTTAGCCCGCAGGCCCTGCACCATTTTTGTTGCCCTCCACTGCATCGCCTCCACCCTGTCTATGTTCTTTCTCAGATGGGGCCTCCGGAAATGGACACAGTATTCCAGATGCGGTCTTACGAGTGTCTTATACAGGGGCAAGATGACCTCCCTCTTTCTACTCATGATACCCCTCCCTATGCATCCAAGCATCGGGCTAGCCTTCCCAGCTGCCATATCACACTACCTAGTTTCTCTTAGGTCCTCTGAGATGATGACTTCCAGATGCCTTGCCTGCTTCATGACTGTCAGTACCTCCCTGCTTAGTTTATTCTTTGCTCCTGGGTTGTTGTACCCTATGTGCATGATCCTACACTTCTTTGCATTGAATCCCAGCTGCCATTCTTCAGACCATTTCTCCACTTTTTTAAGGTCTTTCCTCATTCTTTCAACACCCGCTGTCATGTCCACCCTATTACATACCTCTGTATAGTCTGCAAAGAAGCATACATTCCCCTCCAGCCCCTCTACAATGTCCCCAATAAAGACATTGAGAGGATCATCCCAACACTGACCCTCCGGCACACTGCTCTTCACCGCCCTCTCCAAAGTACTCCTGTTTACCACAACCTCTGATTCCTGCCATTCAGCAAGTTCTCCACCAACAGAACTATTTCAGGATCCACCCCTAGGCTGCGCACTTGTTAATCAGCCTTCTATGGGGTACAGCGTCGAAGGCCTTTCTGAAGTCCAGATAAGCCACATCCACTGCACCTCCCTGGTCCACTACCTTAGTTACCCAGTCATTCCATAGATTAGTACAATGAGTTAGTGCAAAACACAGCACTTATCCTAAATACAGTAAAAGTTAGGGTTAGATGTACAAGTAAATAAATGCCATATAAGGCAGTGTATGTGTGTTAGTGTGTGTGGCAATACTCTGTGTGTGTAGGCAGTGCACTGATATGTTATACTGGTATATATATATATATATATATGCATATATGTGTATATGAATTAGTGTGTGTGTATATCACAACAATTAGAAAGTGCAGCTAGGTGTCTCAGTGGTTAGTGCAAAATTGCTAGTCTACATTCCCCGCTATCTGGATCAATTTCAGCCTTATACATGTCACTGCTGATTTAAATGAGGTATCCAGTGGCAACCCTCACCCTCCGATGTCCCTCAGAGCCTGTAAAGAAGAAAACAGTCCCTTGATGTATTTTTTTAATCTGTAAAAATGTGTGTAGACAGTGCACTGCTATGTTATACTGGAATATATATGTGTATATATATTAGTCAGTGTGTATGTATCACAACAATTAGAAAGTGCAGTTAGCCTTATGCATGTCATTGCTGATTTAAAGGGGAACTGTCAGCACTAATAGCCTCACGCCCAAGTGTGAGAATGATTCCTATTAGCCCTTTATGTGCAAAAACACTTTGTTACCTACTGATTATTGCAGTGTAGTAGATTGTATCAGGCTAATTTCATTGACTTGTAAACTGATGTTTCCTGTAACCAGAAATGCCAGGTTGTCCTACAGCTGACATCAGAGGAGGACTGCAGCAGTTGGAGAGCCAACAGTGAATGTCAGAGTTGTTTTGTAGTTGTAATCTTATGTTTGCTGGTCTGCTATTCTCCTGGGGCTACATATAGTCACAGAGGAGTGTACTAAGCCCCGTGAGCACAGCAGGACCAGCAAACATCTGATTTTAGCTTACAAAATCTATAACATGTACACTAGGGGTTATTGAATCTTCTCTCTGCAGTCCTCCTCTGATGTTAGTTACAAGGATTCTGGGACTTCTGGTTACAGGAAATGGAATCTTAGAAGTAAGCAAAATTAGCCTAATACATTCTACTATACTGCAGTAAATAGTAAGTAAAAAATAATGTTTTTTTACACAAAGTGCAAATTGGAATCAGCCTCACACTTGGGTGTGAGGCTCTTATTGTTCATAGTTCCCCTTTTAAATGAGGTGCCCAGTGGCAACCCTCACCCTCCGATGTCCTTCAGAGCCTGAAAAGAAGAAAACAGTCCCTTGATGTCTTTTTTTTTAATCTGTAAAAATGTGTGTAGACAGTGCTCTGCTATGTCGTACTGGAATATTTATGCACATATGTGTATATGTACTAGTCAGTGTGTGTGTATCACAACAATTAGAAAGTGCAGTTAGGTGGCTCAATTGTTAGTACAAAAATTACTAGTATACATTCCCCCGATATCGAGATCAGTTTCAACCTAATGCATGTCATTGCTGATTTAAATGAGGTGTCTACTGGCAACCCCTCCACCCTCATATGTCCTCAGAGCTTGAAAGAAGAACATAGCCCTCAATGTCTTTTTCTAATCGATAAAAAAGGTCCATCACTGATGCAATCCTGTACCCCAGCCTGACCTCCCACTGAGCACCAACCACCCACACTCCCCCAGACCTCCCCACACACCCTCACTCACCTGAACAGTTCCCAGTGTGAAAATCCACTGTCCCACAGAAGACACGTTTTGCTGCTGGAACTGGCAACTGCTATATGAGAAATGAGGTAAGTGCAGTTGAAAACCATTGAAATAAATTGAACCGCACTTAGCTTATTTCTTATATAGCAGTCGCCAGTTCAGCAGCAAGACATGTCTTCGATGAGAAAGTGGATCTTCACACTGGGACCTGTTCAGGTGAGTGAGGGTGTGTGAGGAGGTCTGGGTATGCGGGGTGGTGGGTGCTCAGTGGGAGCTTGGGCTGGGGAGTGGGAGTCGCATCACCACCCAGTCTTCCCTATTAATCCCTATCTAGTGTGATTCCCCATGCCCAAACTGAACTCTGGAGCCCCCATCCCTCCAGGATGCCCTTGTGTCCTTCCCACTCCTTCTTAAATTCTGTGACCATTTTAGCACCTACCACCCCTTCTGGTAGGCTACTCCAGGCATACACCACCCTATCCATGAAAAAATATTTTTCTACATTTCCCCTGAGCCTTCCCCCCAAATT
This sequence comes from Neoceratodus forsteri, assembly GCA_016271365.2. Taxonomy (NCBI): domain Eukaryota; kingdom Metazoa; phylum Chordata; order Ceratodontiformes; family Ceratodontidae; genus Neoceratodus; species Neoceratodus forsteri. Next base: position 532,522,525 of record CM028130.1, on the reverse strand, counting down.
CACTTTGTGCCCCCTTGACTTGGAGCATCTCTTGCTTTGGAAGATGCTTCCTTCCTGTACTCTGTTTATACCAGTGATGTACTTGTATGTCTCAGTCATGTCCTCCCTCCCTCCTTTCTTTCAGGAATACATATTTAACTCCTTTAGTCTTTCCTCATAGGTTTTTTCCTGCAGGCCCTACACCATTTTAGTTGTCCTTCACTGCGCCCCCCACCCTGTCTATGTTCTGTCTCAGATGGGGCTTCCAGAACTGGATACAGTATTCCAGGTGCGGTCTCACAAGTGCCTTATACAGGGGCAAGATGACCGCCCTCTTTCTACTCGTGTTACACCTCCCTAAGCATCCAAGCATCTGGCTAGCCTTTCCAGACACCTTATCACATTGCCTAGTTTCTCTTAGGTCCTCCGAGATGATAACTCCCAGGTCCCTTTCCTGCTTTGTGACTGTCAGTACCGCTCCACCTAGCCCGTGCTTTGCCCCTGGGTTCTTGTGCCCTATGTGCATGATCCTGCCCTTCTTTGCATTGAATCCCAGCTGCCATTCTTCAGACCATTTCTCCAGTTTTTTTAAGGTCTTCCCTCATTCTTTCAACACCCGCTTGCATGTCCACCCTATTGCGTACCTTTCTGTCATCTGCAAAGAGGCATACCTTCCCCTCCAGTCCCTGTGTAATGTCTTCACTAAAGACATTGAAGAAGGCCGGCCCCAGCACCAACCCCTGTGGCACCCTACTCATCACCTCCTCCTCTCCAGAGTACTTCCTGTTTACCACAACCATCTGACTCCTACCTTTCAGCCAGTTCTCCACCCATGGAACTATTTTTGGATCCACCCAGGCTGCACAGTTTGTTAATCGACCTTCTATGGTGGAACAGTGTCGAAGGCTTTTCTGAAGTCCAGATAGGCCACATTTCGCCATTTATGGTCACTAGCACTTTAAGAAAAACACTTGTGGTAATTTGGCTCCTACCGATGACATCATGGGTCAGGGGATATATAAGGTGGATTTCTTTTATGACTATAGATCCTTTAATAAAGGAAACTTTGTTTTCCGAAACACGTCAGGAACTGTGTTGTTTAATATGTATTGGCACCTGCAATGAAAAGCTATTTTGCATTTGGACCACGGATTTTGGGCTACTATTATTTGGATGGTGAGTGAGGGACCTATTTGCATTTGCTAGATCAGTTTCAGCCTTGTGCATGCCACTGCTGATTTAAAATCAGGTGTCTAGTGGCAACCCTCCACCCCCCCAATGTCCCTTGGAGCCTGAAAAGAAGAAAACAATCCCTCAATGTCTTTTTTTTAATCTGTAAAAATACGTCTAGACGGTGCATTGCTATGTTACACTGGAATATATATGCATATATGTATATATGTATTAGTAAGTGTGTGTGTATCACAACAATTAAAAGTGCAGTTAGGTGGCTCAGTGGTTAGTACAAAAATTACTTGTTTACACATTTCTCACTGCCCACAATACCAATTATTTATATTGCCTTTTGCTAGACCTTGTTTAATCTAGGGATGAGCTTTGTGGCCCTTCTTTACACTATCTCCAAAAGTTTGATGTCCTGTTACGGATATGGTACCCAGAAGGGAGAACCACTATCCACATGTGGTCGTACATAAGTTATATAAAGTCGCATTAGACAGTTTTCATTCTTGGTAGCAAAGGACTTCCGAATGATGGGACTGATTCTCCATGAGGTGCAATTTACACGCGGATCACGCATATATTGAATACCCACCTACATGGCCGTGAACAGGTGCAGGGTGCGCAAATACACAACTGCAAAGCACCCGCAGTGCACATCTCTGCAGCCCCGCCTCCCCGACACGCAGGACTGCAGGGGCAGATGGGTGTGGAGCCGAGGACCCAGGCAGCATCCAATCAGATGCCCGCCCAGGTCAAGGAGTGGATCACTTGTGCTGGGAGTGGGGAGTGTGGAACAGGCCAGTCCAGGATCACAGAATGTCCAGACACTCACTTGAACAGCAGCCCCAGCCCACCCAGGCAGCCTGGTGTGCTCGGGCAGATGCTTGCTGAATGCAGGGGACTCCATCAGTGCCGCACCCGCTGTTGCCCATTGGGTGGAGAAGGCACATAGGCACCCACAACGGGGTCATCAAGCCTTAATGGTTCCCACACCAGCCCGGCACTCTGTACCTTCAGGAGTTGCACAGAGTGTGGGCACACCCTCCTGGCACAGCCCAGCCACTCATGGCGTGTAGCTGTTCGGGCGGCCAAGGGATCACTACGTAATCTGGCTGGCACAGCAATTGTGACTGCCACTGGGGGTCTGTGGGACCCCTGCGTGGCTGTCAGACTCAGGGATGCCTATTTGCCTCACATAATGTGGCATATAGGCATCGAGAATGGGCCCCGATATTAATGAATTTATTTGCTATCTGCGTAGTTTTCATGATGTGGGTATGCATACCCAAATTGTCATCGATTATAAAGCCTTGATCCCTTTCTGTTTCAATAGATAGTAAGACTGTGTTATTTAGCACATAAGGTTTTCTTGGGTTTTGTCAACCCAAGTATAGAACTGTACATTTCTCTAGGTTAAATTCTATTTTATTCTTGGATGCCCAAATTTCGATGGATTTCAGGTCTTTAACCAGAGAAAGATATTTTTCCTCTGTGCTCACATCAAAGTTGATTTTGGTATCGTCTGCAAATTTAACAATTTGGTTAGTTAGCCATGGTGAAGACTGCATATGAAATTACTGAATATAAACGGACCCAAGACAGACTCCTGGGGGAACCCAATAGTCACTGGTTTAACAGAGGAAAGTTTACTGTTGATTCTAACCTGTTGTGTTCTTCACATTAGCCATGAGTTCACCCAACTGACCAGATAGTGACTGCACCCCTTGTTTTTAAGTTTTTGTATTAATTCTAACTGAGATACCTTATCAAAGGCCTTCTTAAAGTCCAGGAATATTACATCCATGGGTCGTCCTACATCTAGTCTAGCACTGACTGAATCATAAAAAGTTATGAGGTTTGTTGTGCATCATCTGCCGATGAATCTGTGTTGGGTATGGTCATTTAATCCCTTGGTGGCACATTCAGCCTCACATTTTGTTTTGACTAATTTTTCCATCAATTTTCCTGATGTGGAGGTAAGGCTTATTGGCCTATAGTTTCCTGGTGTTGACTTACTGCCCTTTTTTGTGTATGGGTACCACCACCGCTTTTTTTCCAGTCAGAAGGTGCTATCCCTGAACTGAGAGATTTGTTGAATAATAGCCTTAATGGTCTACATAGTGTATCTGAGGAATTTTTTAAGAATGTTGGATGTTCTCCATCAAGACCTCATGATGAATTTCTGTTTTAGGGCCCTCATGGCATTTAGTACTTCTTCATCCGTGAAACCTTCAGTGTTGGAGTCATCTTGGGTACTGGTAAACATGCACATTTCTAGTGTTAAAGACAGTGGGAAAAATCGTCATTGAATGTGTTTGTTATTGCTGTAGGGTCATGCAGAGTAATTCCATTAACAACTAGTGGGACTATAGCTCTACTTCCTTTACTCATGTTGTTAAAATAGTTGAAGAAGGATTTTTGATTATCCTTAGTACAAGATATACTGAATTCTGGTTTGTTCCTTTCACTTATTTATTAGCTGTTTAGTCTTTTTCAGTTCAGCCTTGCACCTTAATTTAGTTTGTCCGGTGGCGTTTTTTTCTTAATTTGGCATAGGCCCTTTCTTTTTTATTTGTGCCTTCAGTTTTTTTAGTCATCCATTAGGGTAGTCTTCCCTTTTTATTATTAATTAGTTTCTTGTCCTAAGTATGTTGAGTAATGAAAATCCAGCATTCCTCGACTTATAAACCCTAAAATAAGCTGTCCCACTCAGTCAATTCTAGCATATTTTAATATTATTGTAATCTGCTTTTACATAGTTCCTGACATAAATGTTGCTGGTGTCAATAATATTTCCTCTGAATATGAAAATGTCAGAATGTTATGATCACTGCTGCACACAGTATCTTTAACTACAATATCTGATAGCCCCTTGCCTAAATTAGTTATAACCAAGTCCAAAATGTTCTTGTCTCTGGTTGGTAGCTTAACCCTCTGTTCCAGGCCCAAGGAAAGCACAGAGTTTACAAAGTTTGTTTCTATGTTAGAGCTACCAATTAGTTGATCCCAATCAATACCAAGGAAGTTAAAACCTCCCATAATAATAAGATCAGATGATTTTGCAAATAATGACATTTATTTTAGTCATTGTTTGTTACATTCAGGAGTACTTGATGGTGGTCTATAACAGATCCCTATGGTTAGATGTTTCATATTGTTGAGATATAATTGTATTCAAAGGCTCTCTGAATCTGTGATTGGAATGTCATGCACAGTAATTTTGGCACCTTCATATATTTGTTTGGAATAGATGCAGACACCCCCTCCCTTTTTTGATACTCTATTTTTATTGTAGACTGGTGTAATCCCACCATATCTCTATGATGGTGACAAAATCAATACTGTCCCTATACATTATATGTTCCAGCTCTGATTTTTTTCATAATGTTTAGGCTTCTTGCATTTGTGAGAAGAAATTTATAATCTTTAACTTTTTTAGTGTTAAGTTCATGATTACCTGATGAAGTTGCAATTTCCCCTATTCCCTCCTCCTGTTAGTTTTCAGTCCCGGTAATGAACTCCTCAAGGGAGGGCAGTATGGGTCCAGCTTAGTAGAGGGGCTAAATGGGGCCCAGTGCGTGGGGAGCTTCTGAGTTAATCTGAACTACTTTCTGTTGCAGGAGCTACTGGGAGAGAAATAAAATTGTATTCTGCTGTTTAACTCTATTGTCGTTATTAACTGCTATTATGTTGTGCTGTGTTGTGCTGTGCTGGCCTCTAGATGCACAGCTACAGCTTTGTGCTTGCTGTCAATTATTCTACACTTAGCAGGATTACTTCCCCAGATACCTCATTAGAGGGTCAGTGAGGGCACTCTGGTGACCTTTTCTTGTTTGTAAATGGAATTAGAGCCTGCTGGTGCTGCAGTTCCTGGTAGGGTCTGCATTCAGCCCTCTCCTCCTTTGTGGTGCCTCATTTGGGTCAACTTTCTCCCTATTACAAGGTAGGTGGGGTCAGGGTACTTTAGTGAAAAGGTGGGTGGTTAATCTAGCCAGCATTTACGTGAGTGCAGCGTATGGTTTGGTGGGTTCCCTACTCCGATCATGCTTGCATGATGGACATCATCTTAGAAAGGTATTTCTGGGAGTCACATCCCATTCATCTGTCTCACCACCATTATCTCAGAGTCTGCACACAAAGGCCAGCACTTCTAATCCACTTCTCTGCTGTTCAGTCAAGCCTCCACTCTGAGAATGTATACCAAGACTATGTGGGTAAAAGCAACACAACCACACATGCAAAGCTACAATGTACACTTAGCAGAGACTTGATAGACCAAATGGCCTTCTTCTGCTGGCTTCTTCATATGTTCATATGTACATTTACCTTCCATCTACATAAGTGAATAGTTAATTAGGGTGGCGTCCCAGACAGCAGCACAGAAAGTGAATTCAGAGGTCACTCAAAGCCCATACTACCATGGTTGGAAAATAAAGCACTAAAAGAGCACACTGTGCCCAGCTCAGCATTTGCAGCACCTAACAGAAAGTTATCACAGATGCCAGGTCCTATGTGAAGCTCCAGACTTGTGAGGCATGACTCTTAAGCTGTAGCTGAATCAGCAGACCCTGTGGTAGATGGTCTTGGACCTGTAGCTTGGCCCTGTGTCATGAGGCTACAGGCTGGAGTGGGTGGTGAGCATTAGGTTTGAAAACACCCATTCACTGCATTTCCCTCCTTTTGTGTCTTTTTATCCAAATGAGGCATGAACATATTTTTTAGTGAATATGTTACATGGTTAGTCCTGTGACTGCCACAAGAAAGCCATCAGATATGTCCCCAGGTACCATATACCCTAATAATTTACAAGTGTCCCCTTCCTAACATGTTATAGACACTTTGGGCCCGATACTTAAACATGGGCAAAGTGGGCGCAAGCTTTGTGTGTTGCACTTGTCCATTGCCCATGATCCTGAGGATGCTACTTTCAGTTGGATAGTGCACTGGTACTATCCAACTGAATATAGGGCATTTTGGCAGATGTTAAGCCAAGTAGCACTGCCAGACATGGATCCCACCAGTGCAGGGAACAGTGCTATCAGACCGATAGCACTGATAGCTTCCACCACAATATTCAGATTAGGCTAATGCAATGTGCCCATTGAGCATGCAAGATGCTGGGGAGCCATTTGCATGCCCATTATGGGCACATTTGCATGGGTTGTAGTGGCAGTTTGTACCCATGACTAGCCCCACCCCACCCTGATTGTCGTACCAATAGAAAGCAAGCAGTCCCTAGTGCCTAGTGGTGCCCTCCCACTCTCTGGTCACCAACCCTGGTATAATTTAACCTATAAACAAAAGTTTGTACTGCACTCCACAGACCACAGGCAGGGTGCTGGTTCTGGGCCGCTGCCCCAGTCACAACAACACAAAACAAAGTACCAGCACTCCAGAGCCAGGAGTTTCAAATACAACTCCAGTAAAGGAAATCCACAAAAGAGGACAGTTTGGTGTCATGGACACTGTTCTTTACTGAGTGAGGAATTTTTCCTCGAATAGATTTTGCATAACTTAAAATGCTTTTTTGTGGATTTCCTTCACTGGAGTTGTATTTGAAACTCCTGGCTCTGGAGTGATGGTACTTTGTTTTATATAATTCAACCTATCCTTGGTGTCCAGTGGTCCCTCCTGTTCTCCAATCACCAGCCCTGTTGTAATTCAACTTATCCCTGGTGTCTAGTGATCCCCCCTCTGATCGCTGGCCCCAGTGTAATTGTAATAGTCCCTGTTGTCCAGTGATCACCCCAACCTCTGATCGCTGGCCCTGGTGTAAATGTAATTGTCCCTGGTGTCCAGGGATGCCCCTAGATACCAGTGGGTGGGTGTGCTACCCCAAGCACCACCTAGGTTATTGGTTGCAGTGGCTCCCGTGGCCACTAGGGTTGCCTGGAGTAAGTCAGGGTTTTGATCGGCAGTATTTGTGCTGCACAAAGTGGCCTGTGCTAAGCCCATTGCACAGTGCAAACGCACTGAGTATCATGATGCGCTGGTATTCCTGTCCCCACCCTTCCCTTTGCCCACCCACATACATTACTTTTTGTGTATGTTAATCCTTTTAGCATGTGCTAATGTTTTGAATATTGGGCCCCTTATTACTAACCTTAACATCAAAGCCTCATTAACATGTTAATAACACCTTATTACTAACCTAAACCTCAAAGTCTTAGTAGTATGTTAATAACACCGTTTTACTAACCTCAATCTCAAAGACTTATTAACATGTTACTAACACATATCACTACCTTAACCTCAAAGTCTTAGTAACATGTTAATAACATGTTATCACTAACTTTAACCTCAGGGCCTTATTAACATGTTAATAACACCTTATTGTTAATCAAAACCTCAAAGCCTTAGTAACATGTTAATAACACCTTATTACTAACCTTAACCTCAAAGTCTTATTAACATGTAACGAACACCATATCACTAACCTTAACCTTTAAGCCTTAGTAACATGTTAATAACATTTTATCATGAAGTTTAACCTCAGAGCCGTATTAACATGTTAATAACACCCTTATTATTGACCTAAACCTCAAAGCCTTATTAACATTTTACCAACACCATATCACTAACCTTAACCTCAAAACCTTATTAATATGTTCATAACACCTTATTACTAACCTTAACCTTGAAGCCTTATTAACATGTTAATAACACCTTATTACTAACCTTACTCTCAAAACTTTGTTTACTTGTTACCACCAAAAATAAGGTTCACAATTAGAAAGTATCCCCTTCCCACCCCCAAACTGTTTTCACTAAGTAGCACATTCTCAATGAAAAGAAAACAGTATGCAACAAAAATGAAATGGTACCCTCCCTCTAAAAAACTGTTTTTTCATAGCAAGACCTTTGCCATCCAAAAACCAGCAATGACTTTGCAATGCATACATTTAACTTAAACAAAACCTTTTAGAGCAAAACAAGACAGTTGGTAACACTGTAAATTAAAAACCAAATGAGTATGTTATCCACAATTACTTAAAAAAAGAAAACTCTGCAAACAAGCAATTTCAAAAATATACAATTTCTCATTGTAAAAGCTGGCAGTTAACAACAGTGTAAAGTAAAAACAAAACAACAAAAACACTGTTTTCTACAGCTGCCAGCATTATGTTAGCCATACCAGTCAGATATAAAGATAGATTGTTGACAGACAGAGAGATAGATAGATGAATGGGTGGACAGACAGATAGATAGATACTGCCAATAGATAGATAGATAGATAGATAGATAGATAGATAGATAGATAGATAGATAGATAGATAGATAGATATTAGATAGATAGATAGATAGGTATGCTTTATACTAACAGTTACAAAATTCTGAAGTTCAAAGTTCAGTTGGCAGAGTCCATTTTCCACTTGGGGGTTTCTCTCATTTTGTACAAATTAAAACTTTTGGATTTCAAATTCAAGTTCCATTTTAAACAGAAGTCTTTAGCATGATTTATAACATGTATAGATATATATACATATATATATATATATATATATATATATATATATATATATATATGTGTGTGTATATATATATATATATATATATATTAGTTAAAGTGTTTTCAATAACATAAAATCTCAAAGTCATTTCAGGAGTATTTACCTTTCCAGAAGTTACTTGGAAGTCTTATTACCTGGGAGGGGCCTGGGGGACCATGTGTGAGCAGTTAATGTTAGAAACAAAATATCAGAATAGACTGGGAGAATTAAGGCTCAGCTGACAGAGTTGCCTTGATGGGGTGCTAAGCGTAGCTATTCGATTCATTTTGAATCTTTGGTACCAAAGACTGCTGAAGTGACATCGACATTTGGATTTTGAGCAAGTGTGATAAGCTATAGACTTGTGCAGTCCAATGGTTAGAGCACTTGCTTGAAACTGGGAGATTGAAGGTTCAGGCCTCTCTATAGCCAAATCCTCACTTTGCTACCTTGGAAAAATTATTCACTCCACCCTGTTACAGAAATGGGTAGAAGCTGGACCCCCAGTTGACACAAGATTTTGCATCTGAGCTGAACTATCCTGAGTAAAAATATTGTGAAAAAAAAAAAAGTATTTTTCATGTTTTACACAATTGGACATATTATCTTTTATATATATATAAAAAAATGGGTTGGGAAAAATCCTGTACTGTGATTAGTGCAATCTGATCACATGACCATGGTATATCCCATGATATACACATGGGGCCAGATTCTTGCAGGGCACTTAGGCAGAAGTAGGGCACAGCAAACACCCAACCTATGGCAAAGCCATGTGCACCAAATACTGTGTGCTGTATTCTAAAAGAATTACAGTCTCCTCAGCAAAGTCCCCCACACTGATGCAGGAGTTCAGCTGCGTCACAAATATGATGCACAGGGGAGAATGCCGCAGCTGAGATGCAACAGCATGGGGAAAAAATGCCTCAGCGTGAGCCACAAAGATGATGCATGTGGAGGAAGACTGCCCACAATGAGGCACAATGATGATGCAGGGGGTGAGCATGCCCCAAAGTGGGTTAAAACTGAAGTAGGATGCATGGAGTGGGAATGGATGCAATTCGTATCAAACCGACAATGCAGTGGGTGGGAACTGTCACAAGCTGCAGCAAAAAAAGCTGCCTGGGACAAGACCTGAGTTAAGTCATACGGCAGCTGAAATGACCATGACAATGGCATGTGCAGCCCCCAAAACATCCTGCAGGGGACTACGGGCTGTATCACTGGCCCTGTTTTCAATATCCCCTCTCCATTCTGTGTGCCACTGTTGGTTAGACCAGCTCACCTGGTCTAATGGAAGCCTGCCATCCTTGATGCAGTGTCAGGGCTTCCACCTTTGAGAATCCCCAAAAAGGGGATGTTGCATCACGTTTGTGACGCAAACCCCATTGCGACATGGTGCACCCAGGTTTTTGATACAAGTGTGGCATAAACCAATTTGGCGCTAGTGGTCCTGGGTTTGATCCAAGGTGCGTTGTAGAATCAGAATTGATGCAAACTTTGACACAAGTCGCAGTTTGCATCATAGTTTTTTGGTGCAAGCATTGTGTGTCATAGCTGGCACTTTGAGAAGCCAGTCCATGGTTTCCAGTCCCAACTCCTATTGGTTTTCTTGGCTATTTTTCATTTTGTTGAACACAATCTCATTTTTTTTCTTGCCGTTTATATGCTTTGCTTTTGACCTTCTGACCAGCTCTCAGCCCCTTCCCAGGACCCTTTAATGCCCCAAGTCCATCACCCCCACCTTCTCCCAGGTCTTAGATCCCTTCAGAACAAGTAGGTTGCATGGTCAGAAGAGAGCCTAGGTCAGAGAGTGCACTGTTGGCCATGGATGGCCATCATGTTATGGTGGCTGTTTTTTTCCTCTCTTGTTCTCTCCACCCCCTAAGTGTCACCAGCTATGAGCTGGGGGGGTGTATGCTGTACAACAATACCCTGCTCCACTCCATCAGCATCCCTCTCTAGGCAAACCTGCTTCAACCTGCACTGCCAGCTGTGGTCACTCAGCTGACAGTCACATAGTGGTGGATCCCCCTCTTCATTCCCAGAGGAGGAAAGCATCCTATGGGATGCTCAATCCTCCTTTTCCCAGCTGGCCCTCTGAGCCAGGCTCACTCCCAAACCTGAATTACCAGTGTCACCAGTGGTAGCGCTATCGCTGCATCAATGTGTTGACACAGAACCCCATTTTAAAGGAGTGATAACATGCTATGAGGATGTGGAACTCTGTACTCTACTGTATACACACGCCTCAGTGTTAAAGCCTTTGGCTGTCCCTCTCGCTGAGTCACCCTCTTGGTGTGTGGATATCAAAGTTTATACAACATATAAGTGGCCAGATAAAAAGTGATATTTTTCTGAACATGAAAAGATAATGTTATCTTTTCATGATGCATTATGTCATAGTGTTATCTTTGTTTGTACCACTATGTCATAGGTTTAGAATGTTCGACCTCAGTAGCAGTACTAACCATATTCAATTGCAAGTAACTTTAAACCCAAAACCAATAGCATGGTTCTGTGAGCACAAAATTTGTTGTGCACAAAACTATCTCCAAAATGAGTGGTAGTTGATTTAAAGATACCGTTCTGATCTTTTTTTATATTCAGCAAAAAACAGCAGAACATTCAGTTTTCTAGGGATGTGGATATGGTGTTCTATCCACACTTCAGACAGTGTTCCTTTCCCCTTTAAGGCTTGCCAGAACGTCTTCAAGCTGGCTCCTTCCACCCACCCAGCTTGCAACTCCCTTGGCACTGCCCCATGATGCCAGATCTTCCTTTCTGCTGGAAGAAGGTTCCCTCCTTACCACTCTCATGCTGAGAAGACCCTTTGCTTATTAAAACTTTGAAATTTAAAAAAAAATTTGTCTTCAGGCTGCTTCTTCTGGTCTTTGATATGGACAATGGGAAGTTGGTGCCAGGATTCCAAAAATGTGCCTGTGGGCAGAAGATGTCTCAGATGAATCCACACACCATGTGCCCATGTGCGTCTACTGCCTGCACCACAAGCATGATCTCCAGGCCTGCAGTCTGTGCTGCACAGTTCATCCGTCTACGTTAGAGGATCACCATGCCTGCCTGCTTCTCGGTTTGATCTGGATCTGCCTGTCAAATCTAAGGACATCCGTCAGGTGGTCTCTGGGGCTGCAGGGTCCACCAAACAGCTTGTGGCATTCAAGGAAGCCACAGCCTAAGCCACAGCTCAAGCTTCCTCGGCTTTGGCCTTTTCGCCGCTCTCCTTGGGTGCCTCCATCACAGGGGCATTCAAAGAATTGTGCCAGACCCTTCCCTCCCATGGGCAGAGTCCCTTGGGCACTAAATCAATGTCAAAATCCAAAAAAGAGACCAAGAAATGGTCTCACCTTTGATCATGTGATAGGGAGCACTCTCGAGCCTCTGATTCTCGCACTTGTCCAGAGGTTCCAACTTTGGTCAGTTCTTCGTCCCAGGCCGCTAGCCCCACAGTCTCCTTGTTGGGCCAGTTGGTCAAGACACAGATCGATCTTCTGGCCGAGATATTTCTTGAGCCAGTCGACCCATTGTCACCCGAAGAAGCCGACACCTTCCTCTCTAATACCATGGTCCTACTGCTCACTCAAGGAGGGGTGGACCAGTCCGCTCATCTGCCACCTATCACCCATGAGCTTTCGGACCCAGAGAAGACCTGGCTCTCACTGGCCCCCTCTAAGACCTGCCATTGGCAGCCCTGATGGTCAAGGTCATGGTCCTGCTCTCAGAGTCCCAGGTCGAGCAGCCTGTGTTGACATCGATGCTCTCGACACTCGGCAAGCAATGCCGCCGCTATTCCCCATCCTTCTCGTCCTCATCAGGTGAGAAGAGGCTCCGGCGCAAGCTGCAGCAATGCTACAAGGATTTGATGTGGCAACAGCTCATTTTTACCAGGGTGAAGCCCATCCCAGCTTCAACCCTGGGCATTACTTGGCTTTTGCCACAGAAGCCACAGCCTTCTCTGCCTCAGCAGGAGCTGACTCGTTGGGTCCCAGCTTGGTCTCCCATGGCCTCTCCGCTGATTCTGGTGGAGCTGCCACAGAAACAGCCAAAGTCTGAAGCTCTGACTAAGGAGTCCCACCCAACCTCAGGTCTATCCCATCGGCTGTCGGTCACAGTTACCCCCTGACTGTCCCCAGAGGGTCAGCAGGGACTCTGGCAGTCAACTTCTCTTCAATGAATTCTCAGAATTGGAGGATTCTTCCCTGCACTCCCATCCTGTGGACTTGTAGTCAGCCGAGGATTTGTTGATGGAGCAGGGCCCTACTTCCTTTATGGGTCTTCTTCATCTCATCTCAGAATCTAAGGGTCTTCCATTGAAGCCCATTCAGAAACGGGCTCGGTACCCGCTCACTGAGATCCTTGACCAGGGTGACTTCCTTGGGGAGGCTTTCCCAGTGGCAGACACCATTCTTGGTCCTGCCTTGGAGGCAGCACCCAGCCTCTTGTCCTGTGCTGTCAGCACTGATGGCCTGCAAGTATGCGGTCCCTTCTGGTCCCCTTTGGGATTTGCAGAGCATCCCTTGGCTGAGGGTCTCGGGGCTGACTCCATGTTCAGGTGCACTGGCAATGTGGGGAACACTGACAAGCCACCCAATAAGAAGTCCAAGAAATTGGATCATATGGCTAATAAAGTGCATGCTGCCTCCTCTCTCGGCCTTCGTCAAGCGAGTTTGGCCCTTTTGATGGCCCACTTCTCACATGCCCTCCTAGCTACACTTGATGAGGTGTTTCCTCATCTCCCAGCAGATCTACAGACCATAGTAAAACAGGTCCAGGATCAAGGCCTAGCTGTAGCCAAGCAACAGCTCTAAACTGCTATGGACACTGGCAACTCCTGAGCCCATTCCATGATGGCCACAGTGGCTGTGCACCGCAGAGCCTGGCTGAGGATCTTGACCTTTACTGCAGATACCCAGCACAAGCTGATGGGATGTCCCCTTCCTGAGTACCAGTTTGTTCAGGCCCAGAGTTGAGGAGCACCTCACCCACATTGAGAAGTCCACTGCCACCTGGGACTTGCTCAGAGAGAGCCCAAGGACTCTAAGCAGCAGAAAAAGAAACCCTTTCAGCCCCTCTCTGCCCCTGCAGCCAAACCAGCCCAGCCTCAGGCTGGACAACAGGCTCAGGCCTAGCGACCTCAACCAAAGTTTGTGGCCATGGTCATCTTTAAGCCTGGTGGCTGAGGTCCTGGCAATTCCTCAGCCATGCCCTACGTCACCTCCAAGACTGCCCAGTGATGAGATGAGGAGTGCCTCCCTTGTGCCCATTATGTCTCCCCTGGGTCCTTCCATGGGGGGACGGCTTCACCACTTCCTTTCCACCTGGTTTGGTGTCACTAAGAACAGGTGGGTTCTCAAGATAGTCAGTCAGGGTCTGCCTCTTGAATTCAAGGTATACCCACCATGCCAAGTCCATTCCCTACAGGAGGACATTTTGGCCCTTCAGAATGACATAACCCAGCTCCTCTGCAAGGAGGTCATGGCTCCTGTCTTGGACCCTCCAGAACACCCAGAGTTTGGTTCCAGGTACTTCCAGGTGCCAAATTGAATGGGGGGGCTGGTGCCTCATCTTAGATTTGCACAACCTGAACAAATTTCTCAGGCCGTGCTCCTTCAAGATGGTCACTGTGTCTCAGATCATACCAGCTCTTGGGCAAAACATGTGGTTTTTCTCTCTGCATCTTCAGGATGCATTTTTTCACATCCTAATCCATCTGTCCCACCGCCAGTTCCTCTGGTTCTGGGCAGAGGGGATCCTCTATGAATTCCAGGCCATGCAATTTGGCCTGAACTCAGCCCTCATGGTCTTCATCAAATGCATGGCAGTGGTGGCAGCCTACTTGAGGCATTGAGGACTCTGGGTTTACCCCTACCTGGACAACTGTCTGACTGTGGGTCCCTCCAGGCAGGAGGTGAAGCAGTCCAGGGATCTGGGCTTCCAGTCCTGCATCTCTCATGGCCTCCTGGTCAACGAGGCCAAGTCAGAACGTGTGCCTTCACAGGTGATCAACTTCATCGGGGTGGAGCTTGACTCTTGCAGAGCTAGGGCTCTACTCCTGGTGGACAGGGCAGATGCTGTCTCCGCCTTTGCCCAATCATTTCAGGTTGGGCAGTTGTACCCTGCTCGGGACTTCCTGCGCCTACTGGTATACATGTTGGCTTGCACCAGCATGGTCCATTGGGCCCACTGGAGAATGTGCTCTCTGTAATAGGAGCTGGCATGCCAATAGTCTCAGTGCATGGGCCACTTTTACCAGCCATTCACTGTAACCCAGCTTATGTGGGATGCCCTCTAGTGGTGGTTAGTCCTGGAACATCTACAAGAAGGTATCCCATTTGTCTGCCCAGAGACGATGGTCATCTTGATGACTGATGCCTCTCTCATGGGCTGGGGTTCCCACCAGGAGGAACACAGAGCCCATGTGCTCTGGACCCCTGAGGAGTCCTGGTGCCATATCAACTTGCTGGAGCTCCGGGCAGTTTGGCTGGTGCTGACTGCTTTTGCTCCACATATTTGGGTCAGGTCATTCAGGTCCAGACAGACAACACCACGACCATGTACTACCTCAAAAAATAGGGCAGGACGCAATCCCTTCCTTTGCATAGGGAAGCTCTCTATGTTTGGATTCTCATGCACAGCCTGGAGGTGGATCTCATGGCTATCCATGTGGTCGTTGTTTCCAACCAGCTGGCGGACGCTCTCAGCCATGTGAGAGAGGCATCTCACAAGTAGTCTCTCCACCCAGAGATAGTGCACAGTCTGTTCTCCCAGTGGGGCTCCTCTCTGGTGGACCTGTTTGCCTCCAGGGAGAACGCAAAGCTGATGCTGTACTGTGCCAATCCCCACCAGCAGGGAATGCTACAGGGGGATGCCTTCTCGAGGCCCTGGACCTTGGGCATTCTCTATGACTTCTCCTCTGTTTCACTTGATCCACAAGGTGTTGCTCAAGGTGAGGAGGGACAAGGCACGGGTGATCCTGGTGGCTCTAGACTGGCCATGCCAGTTCTGGTACCCCGATTTCCTCAGCCACAGCAGCAGGCCCCTGAGGCATCTTCCTTTCCACTTGGACCTGCTCTCGAGCAATCAGGGGAAGGTACTCCACCAAGACCTTCAATCCCTGCTGCACCTGACAGCCTGGTTCCTGAGTGGCTAGAGTTCCAGGCTTTGGGGCTCTCTGAAGATGTCCTCGCTGTGATTGAGGCATCTCAGAAGGAGTCAACCCTAAAATGATATGCCTTAAAATGAAAGAGGTTCTCCATTTGGTGCAAGGGCAAGGGGCTGTACTCCTTATCTTGTCCAGTGGCTAGCATGCTTGACTACCTCTGGTCCCTCTCCCAGTCGGGCCTTGGTCAACAACCCATAAGGTGCACCTGGCAGCCATCTCTGCCTATGGGTATGTAATTGGTGGTGCAGGAGAAGGTGGTATGGCTCTTTCTCAAAGGCCTTGACCACATTTCCCCTCCGGAGCGTGAATCACTACCACCACCTTGGGACTTGTTGCTGGTACTGGCAAAGCTCATGGGCAAGCCATTTGAACCAATGCACAAGTGTGATATGTCTCACCTATCATGGAAGACTGCCTTCCTGGTGGCTATTATGTCAGCCAGAAGTATGAGTGAGCTCCAGGCGCTCTCAGTGGAGTCTCCTTACCTGTTCTTCCTCAGGGACAAGTTGTCCTTCACCCTAACCCAAAGTTCCTCCTGAAGGCTATGTCAGATTTTCACCTTAATCAGGTGATTAATCTCCTGGTATACTTCACCAGTCACACCCTGGAGGCAGAGCACAGTCTCCATACCTTGGACCTGTGGCAAGCACTGACCTGCTATAAGGAGCGCACGGCTGAAGTTCGGGGAGAGGTTCGCCAGCTATTTGTCACCTATGCTGAAGCCGTACCAGGCAGACTGACAGCTAAGTGGATGATCCTACCCCCTTCCGGTTAACATAGCCTAACAATGGCCTACCCCTACACTCGATTAAGCACTTATAACCTACCCCTATACCCCTCTTATATGCACTTTAGTCCACCCTGTCTCTGTTTGTCTCGAAAATCATGTTCTGCCTGTGTCTCTCCATAAATTTCCTTTCCCTTCTTCCATTCTGCCCTCCACAATTTTTCATTTCCACCTTCCATGCTTTCTGTCTTTACTCCAATCACTGTAAATCTTGAATATCTATGTTACACTAATGGCTACCAATTACTATTGTGTCACTTTACCATCTAGTGCTACATACTATTACCAAGTTATTATATGTATTCCAGTGTTACCAATTGTCACTAACTGTTGCCAATTTGCTATATGTGTCTTCATATCTACTACACTTAACTGTTGCATTGTTAGCCAATGTGATCCACCTGTAATCCCTCCTGCTCTCACTGTATGCAAGTAAGCAAATTGTATTCCAACATTGTAACATTTCTCTGTATTCTATCCCATTGTTCCCTACCCTCCAGATTGCACCGGGAGATTATCAACGTGTTGATCTGCGTGCCTTCCTGATGAAACATTTCAATAAATAAATAAAAAAATTATTGGCAGGTGGATAGTCTCTGTACCTGCTGTACCGCTGCCTCGGTGGCTGCTCTAGGGACATCTCCACCCAGGAAATCTGTAAGGCTGATACCTGTAAGTCAGCACACACCTTCATTTCCCACTACCACATTGACCTTGAGTCATGCTGGGATGCTGGTTTTGGGGGTCTCAGTTTTCCAGTCTCTATTTCCTATGTAGGGGGTGTGCGCATTGCCTCCCTCCTCCCGGAGAACTGCTAGGAGTCTGCCTGAAGTGTGGATATAACACCATATCCACATCCCTAGAAACACAGGTTACTCACCTGTAACAGTAGTTCTAGGAGTGATATATGGTGTTCATCCACACTGACCCACCCGACCTCCCCTGGCAAGTGGCACACCAGTCTTGCTCCAGCAGGTAAGATCTGATGTCACGGGGCAGTGCCGAGGGAGTCACCACCTGGATAGGTGGGAGAAGCCAGCTTGAAGACATTCCAGCAAGCCTTAAAGGGGAAAGGAACACTGCCTGAAGTGTCAATGAACACCATATACCACTCCTAGAACTACTGTTACAGAGGAGTAGCCTGTGTTTCTTTCCTCTTTTTCCATGAAAAAATGCCACCAAAAAAGCAAAAACAAAACAATTGTACATCACACTTTTCATTATGTCCTGGCGATAATATAATTAAAGCCATGGGACTCAGTGAGTTAAACAGAAGTAGTAGTAAAGCTTGGAATCCACTCCCAAACTTGTACTGTAACTGTAAAAGAAGATGGAAGCTAGTCACACATTTCAAAGTCATAAGCACTTTTCTACACACTGCCAACCATGTTTATCCCAAAATATATGCCTGTATAAACAGAACATGATATGGCCTGTCTGAATATATCATATTTATCTTCATTTGAGGCCAATGATAATAAGAAACCTCACTTGTGGCTTTGCCACTCGGGAGATATCATAACATCATTTGCCTCTCATGAATATAAATATATCTTCAGTCAGGCCATGTCATGTCCCCTATATATACATATACAGTGTCGCACCTTATTGTACGTTATCACTTACATATATACATGATATTCTTGATGTTGCATGTGTCATCATTAAAAATAACACCATTTATCTAGTGATTTATTGTAATGTCATCTACACTGCAAACTCTACTCTCTGATTGGTTCAGTATACGATTGTGATGTACCTACACTTCAAGATATTGATTGTACCCTACATAACTGCAGCTATAGCATGATATCCTGAAATTAAATATAGTATATGGGTGCTGCCTATTGTCAATGGATTTCAGCAACTACTGAAATCTTGTTGTAGTACAGTTCAAAGGTCAAAAAAGTTGTTGTACTATCGTTCTAACGTCACATCGATAGTACAACAACTTTTTACCCTTGACCTGCTGCCTGATTGGCTCAGACAACGCTCTCTAGAAAAAAAAAAAAAAAAAACATGGCTGTCTGCGATGAAGGAAGCCGAAAGAAGTGAGCCACCGACTGAAGTCGAATTGGACACGAGAGCCATACATGGCTCCCTTTCAAAACAATTGCTTTCTTTTTTCTCCCTGATTTAAAAAAAATGATGTGCTGAGAAGTAGGATGGAGCATAAGCGGGAACGGCGCAAGCAGAAGCACCAGAGGGAAACGGGAGCAGCGTCTACGGCAAGTAATAAGAAAAAAAATGTAAAACAAAAAAACCCATATAAAAAAAACCATATACTATAAAAAACAGTGGATGGGTGAACATCCACAACTAAGTCTGCGTCCCCATCTCGGGCAGTTCATGACATCAACAAGACCTCTCGAGCTTCACTCTCGAGGTCTCTGTGATGTCATCAACTCCCTCGATGGAAACACAGCCATGTTGTGGATGCTCACCCCTCCACTATTCTATATATTTCATTAAGTGTATCACCTATTATCTCCTCTGGCATTGTATGTAATGGCAAACTGTGTATTCAAATCCCAGGAATCCCTCACTTATGCCAACTACAATCGTTTCCATGGAATGAGCTGCCCCGGAGAGTAGAATGTTATGCTAATTATGGAATCTTAGAGTGAAATCCAAAACTCTATTGCATGGTCATGCTCACCTTTGCACTGTAATGGCAGATTTATTTTTACGTTCGCTTGCGCACATGCGCAAGGAACGTTTTGGGAGAGTAGCACACTTGGAGGTGTGCCTCTCCCATCCAGTGCACTGCTCCCTTGAGCAGGTGTGGCGGTCCTGCACCAATGGGTGCAGGAGCTCAGTATGACAGCGGTGTTCCTCTGCTTCAAAGGAAAACACAACTGCCTGAGTGCCCGCGCCGTCCCTCGTCCTGGCGCTCCCCGTGCGCGTCACGCCGCCCCAAAAGCTTTCCTGCCACGTTGGGAGCCACCCAGCATGAGTTGTTGTTTGCCGGCGGGGGTGCCCAATCCCCGTCGGCTCCCTGGGCCCCAGCGTGGTTTGCCGGCGAGGGTGCCCAATCCCGTCGGCTCCTCGCCCCCCCACATCTTCTGCCACGCTGGGAGCCCACCCCAGTGTGGCAAACGCCCTCGTCGTCTTTTTTTTCCTGTAAAACAAAAAGCGGTCCTGGTAGCGTCTCCCAACCCCCTCCCACAACCTCACCCACCCACTGCGCACCCAGCCTCCTCACCCCCAACCCCATACTTACCTCCAGACTCCGCGCGACAATCATTGGTGGACCGGGAACACGTCTGCACTCTTCAAAGCCGACTGCGAACTGAGGAAATGCCGGTAAGCTGTATAATGGGCTACAAAGGGGGGTTTCAACTTTATTGCATAACTCAGTCATTTTTTGGAATTTTTGCACCAAATTTTCAACATGGGGTTTTTGGGATGCCTTCTCATGAATGATGTCACTGTCATAGCGTTATTCAGGCCCGAAGGGTGATTTCGCAGGCACTGTGCAGTCACCCTTCGGCCTCAAATAACGCCATGACAGTGACATCATTCATGAAGGAGGTCCCAAAACCCATGTTGAAATTTGGTGCAAAATTCAAAAATGACTGTTTGACGTCGTTGCGCTGCAGTTCCTACGCAGGCTCGTAAGTTCACGAATTTTCAATATTTTCACTCCAGATTTTCAACATTGCCATTTTATCACACCTTCTTATGAGTTGTACAGCTGTCATTTTTCACATCTCACCCAAAACGTGTTTCCGCCCATGTAGCACACAATGGCGCAGTCGGTGTGCGAAATCAATGTATGGAACACAGTAAGAAAATCACAGTGACACTGTTCATGAGCAGAGGTCTTAAAATGGCTATGTTGAAAATTTGGTGAAAAAATTCCTAAAAATGACTGTTTTACGACGCGTGCGTTGTGCAGTTCCTACGCTCATTGCATGCTTGGCAATTTTCAATATTTTCACCTGATTTTCAACATTGCCAGTTTACCACACCTCCTTATGAGCAGTACAGCTGTCATTTTTCACATCCTGCCCAAAACATCTTTCCCCCATGTAGTGCACAATGGCGCAGTCGGTGTGCGAAATCAATGTATGGGACACAGTAAGAAAATCACAGTGACACTGTTCATTAGCACAGGTTTTAAAATGGCAATGTTTAAAATTTGGTGAAAAAATTCCTAAAAATGACTGTTTTTGAGCGTGCGTTGCACAGTTCCCACGCACGCTCGTAGGTTTGCGAATTTTCAATATTTCCACTCCAGATTTTCAACATTAGCATTTTACCACACTTCCTTATGAGCAGTACAGCTGTCATTTTTCACATCCTGCCCAAAACGTGTTTCCGCCTATGTAGCGCACAATGGGGGTAACAAAAAGATCATGCTGACAATTAATTGTGCAAATACCAGCAATCGCACAGGGCGTTAGGGTAAAGCACCATACATGCCAAACACCACTGCAAATACCTGCAAGTGAACGTTCGGCATTGACAAATGCTTGTTCCTCTTGAGAGAAGCAGTTACCCCAAAGTTGCTCATCACTTCAGAGCTGTCTGACGGTTTATTGTTTTAAATATTCAGATGTACCCACTTAGTCAGGGAAGCCAAAGCCAGCCTCTTCAGGGAGAAACAAAACAAACTTTGGAGCAATGGTAACAGGTTCTGGGGATCTTTAAAGGAACTCCCTGGGAGCCCGGATAAGAGTACACTGGACCTCATCTCACACGACAATTCCAGGTAACAGACCCCAAGGAAATTGCATACACTCTCAACTTAGCCGACACTGACCTCAGCTCCTGCCTAAACACTATTGACTCCATCATACAGCATATTTCCCACAACATTATACCTTATGCTTCCCCTCACACCCCGCCTACCGAGACCATGCATGCCAGCCACCCCAAGTTCTACTTTAAGAACTATAACAATGTCGGAAACCTACAAATATGTTAAATGAGTGTTTAACAAAACCAGGGTCGGCAATGACACTATAGAAATGAGACTCCTTGCCTCAGCACCAGACATCCTGGTAACCCCTATTACCAAATTATTCAATCATGCCCTCTGCTCCTCCAAATTTCCTGCTCTCTGGAAATCCGCTACTGTCACACCAGTACACAAGGGTGGTGATAAAACATGCATCACAAACTACAGACCAATCTCCATACTCTCTCCTCTCTCCAAAGCACTGGAACAAGTAGTCACCAACCAGCTGGTAGACTACCTGAACCTCCACAACCTACTGTGCCCCCAGCAGCACGGGTTCAGGCAACTGCATAATACCATCTCTGCCCTCCTTGAATTCACCAACTCTCTACTTGAGTCACTAGACAAAGGTGAAATGGTGGGGTAAGTTTTCATTGACCTAACCAAAGCATTCAACCTCATGAACCACACATTGTTCATGGAAAAACTTGCAGAGATTGGCCTGTCTAGGGAAACTGTGGGGTGGTTTGAAAACTACCTAACAGACAGCACCCAAAAAGTAAAAGTCAGTGGAGTCATCTCAGACTCTAGGGCAGTAAAGGTAGGAGTTCCTCAGGGATCTATACTGGGCCCATCACTGTTTAGTCTGTTCATGAATGACCTGCCTAAAGCGTGCATTGGAGCCAGCATCTTGCTCTACGCAGATGATGCAGTTATCTATACTAGCAGCACTAAGCAGCAGACTGCCTGCCAAACCTTGCAATGCAACTTCAGCTCCTTAGAGAGCTGGTTCCTACAGAACAAGCTGCTACTGAACCACAACAAACACAAAATCCATGATATTCATCAGCCAACAACAACAAAAAAAAAAACTCCTACCCCTGGCTATCTACAGCCAAGCAGGTGAGGTCCTAGAACAAGTCAACTCCTTCAACTCCTTCAAGTATCTTGGGATACACCTTGACAGCTCCCTAACATACACTCGGCACATTGACCATGTCGTTAGCACTTTAAACAAAAAACTGGGGTTCTGTATAGACACAAACACTCTGTGACACCAGAGACCAGGAAACTTGCCATAGCCTCCTTGGTTCTATCCACCCTGGACTATGGTCTGGTAATATATGGAGCTGCAATGGATACCAACCTTAACAGAATAAGGACCATCTTAAATAAGTCTTGTCGCCTTGTCCTTGATGCCGACAGGCTCACACAAATGTGCAACCTCCATCAGGAAACACAATGGCTCCCACTTGACCTCAGATTAAAATTCCAAACCTTCCTAATTGGGAAGAAGGCCCACTTAGGGCTTACCCCCCCCCCACCTCCAATCCCTGATACATAACCCCTCGAACCACCACTCTACAAGAAGTGTGGCTAGAGATACACTATATGTCCCATGTTGTAAAAACAGTCAAGCCATGAAGGCCTTCCCTTACCAAGTGCCAATGTGGCTAAATGAACTCCCCCCTACACTGCTTCAGTTGCCCCTAAATGAGCCAGCTGAAATCATCCCTGAAGAAATTCCTTGCCCAACAAAACATATGCCTGTGCTGCCACTAGCCAGATTCCTCATATCAATGTCTCCCCTGGCTGTCACTAGCCAGATCCCTACAACCACTGTCCCCCCTGGCAATAACGCTAATTGACTTACTGCAGACAAAGTTGCAAATCTACAATAGCTTTAATCTACAGTACCATTGACAATGCCTTATCAGCTGCTACCGCACCATGCTTAAAAAATTGTACACAGGAGTTTGAGTGCATTAGAACTATAAGTGTTTTGTTTTCTTTTCTTTTCAAATTATGAGACCTGAAAGATACAAGGGACCATGCATGGCTCGTCAAATGTATTACTACACAGTGTATCTGTAATTGTCTCTAAATGTATTCCTGACATGGAACCTCTGTAAACGAGCAATGCTCAAAGGTGTTACTGAATATTCCAATAAATAAATAAAATTAATAACTATTCATACTTAGTATTTACTTTAGTTCAATTTCCAATAACTCTGAGTTAGTTAGGGTGTTATTTTATTGTATTTGTTAAATGTATTGTTTCTTTTCTTTTCTTTAGTTCCTCATTGGTTCCCAGGAGCTAGAGAAAGGCTTGTAATAGCATGGTTCCCACTTCTGGGAACCACATTTATTTAACTAACAAAAAAAAAAAAAAGAGGAAGTTGGGAACCACATTTCTTAAATTACAAAAAAAAAAAAAAAAAGGAAGACTACTTTTAAAAGCCACTTTTGTGGTTCTTTATTTATTTTGGTCCCAGTTCCCATTTTAGTGGAACCAAGATGATATTTCACTTATTTTTTATATATTAAATTTTAAAATAGGGGTCTTTTGGATTTTGGAACCGAACCACAATTTAGTACTTTTTGCTACTGGAAACCAAAACCTTAAGGTTGTCAGCAAATTGACATGCCTCACAGACCCAAAAAGAGAACAGGGCAAACAAGTTTTAAAAACTGTAAAAGTTGTTTCAAGCACCTGGCTAAGGCAGACTGCCATGAGTTGTGTTTTCATTGCCTGGGTCCTGATCATGATTTTACAAGTTGTGAACTTTGCATTATGTTTTGCCCTAAGACAGTTAAGTAACGGGCTAGAAAACCTGAATACCTTATGGCTTCTCAGTCTGCCTCCATGTCATGTCAAAGCTGAAGTGAGGGTCACGCCCCTGAGAGTAAGCAGAAAGACAAGTCTGCTAAAGATGCTTCAGAAGTCAGGGTGCCTGAACAGGGGAACCCCGACGCCATTAAAAGTACAAGAACCACTGAGCAGGCATTGGACCCAGTGCCTGCTAAGAAAAAAACAAAAGAAAAACATGTCACTGCCCCTTCTCCTGAAGAAGGAAAGGAGATGCCAGTAGACAAAAACAAGATGCCCTCAGTAGAG
This sequence comes from Neoceratodus forsteri, assembly GCA_016271365.2. Taxonomy (NCBI): domain Eukaryota; kingdom Metazoa; phylum Chordata; order Ceratodontiformes; family Ceratodontidae; genus Neoceratodus; species Neoceratodus forsteri. The sequence continues at coordinate 532,498,102 of CM028130.1, read as the reverse complement.
GACACGACTAAAGCATGGCAGTTCTCTCAGGTGTTTCAGGCCTTTCAGGCTATGGAAACCTTTATACCTATGCCTGCCCCGGCTCCATTACCTGTTGCAATGCCTGGGGTGGAGGAGGCTGAATTTTACTATGAGGAAGAGGAGAAGGAAGTGAAACCTATAGAGACTGATGGTTTCCAAGAGCAGGAGTTCGGTTCCCCTCCTTGTCTCTCAGAGGATTATACCTTGCATTATTCAATTGTGAGGCAGATGGTAAATACACTCAATATCTCATTCCAGGAGACTGCAGAGGATGAGGATGAAGATGAAGTTGAGTTCTTTGACATGATGGGCTTAACCCACACCAACATTCTGTTTCTGCCCATCCATAAATCCCTCAAGAAAGCTTACCTACAAAGTGCTAGCAGCACATACTTCTGCTGCTGGCATACACATGAAAATAGAGAAGAGTAGCAGATGGATAACTAGGATGCCAAGTATTTATATACCCACCCTGTCCATGTGGGAGTAGTTCAGATGGCTGCCTGTGACAAGCTCAAGGTGCCCTTTCCTCACAGCCCCCGGAAAAGGGACTCCAGGAAGTTAGACAGTATGGGCAAAAAAGTCTATATCTCAGCTTCTTTGCCACTGAGACAGGCAGCATACATGGCCTACACAGCTCGGTGCACAACTCAAAAAAGCCACCCCACAGCAGGGTGTGCTATTGGAAAAGGCAATAATAAACACAGAAACTCCAGCACCACCCACCACACTTCAAAGACCACAAACAGATAAACTCTGAATATCAAGACAGTTTATTAGGCAAAAAGTGCAAGCCTCAGAAGTGCATGTGCACAGATCGGGAGACAGCAGGCAAAGCCCCAACAGACTTCTACTGGTTTCCCCGAAGCATCATCAGTAGGTGTCCCATAGGTGTTCATTCAATTAATTTAAACCTGTTGCTTAAAGGCACAGATACCTAATTCAGTTAAAATAATCCACCCATATATTTCAGTGCCAAAACACATTATTAGTGAATCATAAAAATTAGCAATAATACTCTAATAATAATAAGTGAATTGATAATAAGTGTAACACCAATCAGTGAATAAAATTAACCTGTCCTTATATAAGGAGGGCAAGACTGCTATCAGAATCACACTGGGGAATATATATATATATATCTATATATATATATATATTTATGCAATAGGCATGGACATAAATCCTATGTGATAAATCTAAGCTACTATGAGATAAATTCAACATTTTACATTTATACACATAGTAGACGCATCATCACAGATTTATTCACATAATAGATATGTCATAGTCACACCTGAACTCGTTTAGAATGTTCAGCCTCAGTACTAGTACTAAGTATATTTAAATGCAAATAACTTTAAAACGAAAAACGATAGCATAGTGCTGTGAGCATGAAAGTTGTGCAGCATAAAATTATCTACAAAATGGGTGGTATTTTATTTATAGATACCTTATAGATTTTTTTTATAATTAGCAAAAAATAGCAGAAAATGCAATTTTTTGTTCACTTTTTTGACAAACATATGCAAAAAAGATAAACAATCAAAAGCAAATGGCCCTGCACTGACAGAAAGCGTCCCTGTTGCATAAATGAAATACACAATGGTGAGCTGTCAGATAAATGATTTATCTACATTCGTGCTGTTTGACCTCGGACATCTCACTCGTGAGGTTACCCGAGGTCAAACAGCACTTGTGCAGATAAATAATTTATTTGACAGTTGACCATTGTATATCCCATATACATATATATATATATATATATATATACACATACACACAAACATCCTTATTGCAAGTTTTGCATACACTAAAACCTTTCAATGTTGGGAATAGGTGCACTATTAGGATAAAGGCCACAAGCTGATGGAAAAAATTCAAAAACAATCACAGTCAATTAGACTAAAAGAATACATAAAGTCCTACTAAAAATCGGACAAGATTGTTGACAACCATGCACTTGGTGGCCAAAAACACTGCTAATAACACCCTCAAAGCATATTGAGCCTCACAAGTATCAAATGGACATTGTAATGCTAATATGTCTACATATATATATGTATAATATATTTATGCAATAGGCATGGACATAAATCCTATTAGATAAATCTGAGCTAATATGAGCCTCACAAGTATCAAATGGACATTGTAAAGCTAATATGTCTACATATATATATATATATATATATATATAATATATTTATGCAATAGGCATGGACATAAATCCTATGAGATAAATCTGAGCTAATATGAGAAGAAGACTATTACACAAACTGGGGAATATGGGTGTGGGCAGGACAGTAGTGTGGTGGGTAGGTAACTGGCTGGGTGGCAGGACACAGAGGGTGGTGGTAAATGGATGTCACTCCACAGAGGGAAGAGTGACCAGTGGGGTACCACAGGGATCAGTGCAGGTACCGGTCCTATTCAACATCTTCATTAGTGACATGGCGCAGGACCTAGAAGGCAGAATTTCACTGTTCGCTGATGACACAAAGCTCTGTAACAGAGTAGACACACCAGAGGGTGTAGACAGAATGAGAAGCGACCTGCAGAAACTTGAAGAATGGTCAGGGGTTTGGCAGTTGAAATTCAATGCAAAGAAGTGCAAGATAATGCATATGGGGCACAAAAACCCTGGCACAATATATCAGTTGGGGGGGTGAGGATATAGCATGCACCAAGCAGGAAAGGGATCTTGGGGTTATCATCTCTGATGACCTCAAGGTAGGGAAACAGTGTGACAAGGCAGCAGGTAAAGCAAATAGGATGCTGGGATGTATAGGCAGGGGCATTACCAGCAGGAAAAGGGAGGTCATAATTCCGCTATACAAGACACTAGTGAGGCCCCACCTGGAGTACAGTGTACAGTTCTGGAGACCATACCTACATAAGGACATAGACAGGGTAGAGAAGGTTCAGAGGAGGGCAACAAAGATGGTGCATGGATTGCATCACAAGTCCTATGAAGACAGGTTGAAGCAACTGAACATGTACTCCCTGGAGGAGAGGAGGGAGAGAGGAGGGGATATGATAGACATATAAGTATCTTACAGGGAGGAACAGGGTGCAGGAAAACACTATTTTTAAGCGAAAAAAGATGTTCCAGGACTAGAGGGCATGGGATGAAGTTGGAGGGAGGACGATTCAGAGGAAACATGAGAAAGAATTTCTTCACAGAACGGGTGGTGGACAAGTGGAACACCCTGCCAGAGGAAGTGGTGGGGGCTGGAACAATCACGGGATTAAAGAATGCATGGGATAGACATAAAGGAATTCTGGAGGTCAGGGGTAAGGTGCAACAGACTTCTAGGAAAACAAACTGAACTTACAAGCTCAAATGGGCAGACTGGGTGGGCCATAGGCCCTTATCTGCCGGCACTGTCTATGTATCTGTGTACATTTATACACATAGTAGACGCATCATCACAGATTTATATACATAGTAGATATGTCACAATCACTCCGGAACTCATTTAGAATGTTCAGCCTCAGTACCAGTACTAACTATATTCACATGCAAATAACTTTAAAACGAAAAAAGATAGCATAGTGCTGTGAGCATGAAAATTGTGCAGCACAAAATTATCTACAAAATGAGTGGTATTTTATTTATAGATACCTTATAGATTTTTTTTTATAATTAGCAAAAAAGAGCAGAAAATGCAATTTTTTGTTCACTTTTTTGACAAACATATTCAAAAAAAGATAATCAAAAGCAAATGTCCCTGCACTGACTGAAAGCATCCCTATTGCATAAATGAAATATACAATGGTGAGCTGTCAGATAAATGATTTATCTACACTCGTGCTGTTTGACCTCGGACATCTCACTCATGGCTTACGCCACTCGTGAGGTTACCTGAGGTCAAACAGCACTTGTGTAGATAAATCATTTATCTGACAGCTCACCATTGTATATTCCTTATATGTGTGTGTGTGTGTGTGTGTGCATGTATGTATATGTACAAGCTGGTCCAGAGTTAGAGAGATTACAACAGTCTACACATAGAATCATAGAAGTTTGTCAGCAGAAAAGGATCTCATTGGCCCATCTTGTCTGCCCTTGTTCCCTCCCCTAGTTAGCCCAGATGCAACTGTCCCTCACCTCCCTTACATGTCTCTCCCACCCACCCCATGTAGATTCCTGTCTCCTTTTTCCCATCAGGGTATCTATCCCTCCCACTCTTGTTTAAACCCATGTATTTGTCCCATACACATTTAAATCCCCCCACTGTTTATGCTTCAACCACCCACTCCAGTAGCCCATTCCAGGGACCTACCACCCTCTCAGTGAAGCAGTGCCCCCTCTTATTACCTCTGAATTGACCACCCTCCAGCTTCAATCTGTGCCCCCTAGTTCTTGGATTGTCCTTCATCTTGAAGATACTCCCTTCCCTCATCTTATTAATTCCCTTCAGGTATTTAAAAGTTTCAATCATATCCCCCGGTTTCCAGTGGATACGGGTCCAGCTCCTTCATCCTCTCCTCATATGTATTCTGCTGCATACCATGCACCATTTCAGTCGCCCTCCTCCGAACTCTCTCCACCCTACAAATATCCCTCTATAGGTGTGGTCTCCAGAACTGAACCCCATATTCTAGGTGGGGATGGACCATTGACTTGTATAGAGGCACTATCGCCTCTCTTCTCCTGCTTGTGATACCCCTCCCAATGCATGCCAGCATACTGCTTGCCTTTCCAGCCACTTTGTTGCACTGGCTTGGCACCTTTAGGTTATCCAAAATAATAATTCCCAGATCCTGCTCCTACTCCGTAACCACAACCGCCTCTCCTCCTATTGTTTATGTGGCCTTTGGATTCTTATGCCCTATGTGCATTATTCTGCACTTTTTGGCATTAAATCTCAGCTGCCAACTCTCCAACCACCCCTCCAGCTTTAACAGATCCTCTCTCATGCCTTCCTCTCCACCAGGTGTATCCACTTTATTGAAGCTCTTTGTATCATCTGCAAACAGACACGCTTTACCATGCAGACCCTCCTCAATATCTCCAATATAAGTATTCAAAAGTATTGGCCCTAGTAAGACCCCTGTGGCACCCCACTTCTCACTCCTTCCTCTCTGAAATGAACTCCATTTACAACCACCCTCTGACTCCTGTCACTGAGCCAGTTTTTCACCAAATTTGTTATTTTTTCCCCTTTGCCTAGACTGCCCATCTTGCTTACCAACCTCCTGTGAGAAATGGTGTCAAAGGCCTTACTGAAGTCCAGATAGGCCACATCCACCGCCCTTCCCTGATCGCACTCCCTTGTCACCCAGTCAGAGAATTCAGTAAGATTAGTCTTGCATGATTTTCCCTCTGTGAAACCACGCTGTCTGTCATCCTGCAATCCAGTTTTTTTTTACAAGATATTCCACTATCCTACCCTTTAGGAGTGCCTTCAAAATCTTTCCTACCACTGATGTAAGATTGACTGGGCGATAGTTACTCAGCTCTTCCTTTCCTCCGATCTTGTGTACTGGCACCACATCTGCCTTTCTTCAGTCACCTGATACCCTCCCTGTGTCTAAAATAGGTTCAACAGCTTCGTTAGAGGTTCTGCCAGCTGTTCTCTCAGCTCTCAGAGCACCATGGGATGCAGGGTATCTGGACCCATTGCCTTATCCACTTTTACCTTCACCAATTCCTCCAATACCCTACTCTCCTTAAACGGTCTATTATCTATCTCCCTACCATCATTTCCTTTCCCTTTCAATATCAGTCAATTTCCCTCCCTTTTAACCATAAACACTGAGAAGAAACATTTGTTCAACAAATCTGCTTTTTCTGAGTCCATCTCTACCAGATCTTCCCCCTCTCCTTTAAGTCTCATTATTTTTTTTTTCAAACTCTATTTTTGCCTCCCAGCCTGTGGAACTCTCTCGGGCATCCTGCATTACCCCCGACTCTACCTCCGTGCCTGAGAGGTCTCCTGAATCCTGACACCAGCTCAGCTATCCCCCCCGGCTCTGAGCCCTCCGAGTTAGGGCCGCCCTATCCACCCAGGGCTCTCTATCTGTAAATTCGGGCCGGGGCTGGGCTCGGCCCAGGTAAGGAGTGCCATTGATGATTGGAGTGTGGTCGGGTGTATGCAGGTGTCGTCACCTATCCACAAGCTGGGGTATTTTTCCTGTTTCCCCCTCGTTATGCCCTCCCCCTCCCTGGCGGAGTCCCGATGTGCAATGACGCCAGGGAACGTCTTGCCATGACTCCGCAGCCCTCTACTTTGGCCCTGAAGTGTTGCGGTACCTCCGGTCTCCACCAGAGGTTGCCGCAGTGCCGGGCATAGTCCCTGCCCACCCCACCCCCGAGAAGGAGAGCTATCCTCCGGATGCTCAATCCTTCCTCTTCCCTGCCGACCCTTGGCGATCCAGGCTCGTTCCCAAACCCGGGTCGCCGGCAAGGCACGAAGTCTCATTATACCCTGTTTGTTTTTCCTTTTCTCACTGATGGAACCAAATAACTTTTTGTCTCCTCTTTTGGCTTTTTTTTGCTGTCTTATCCTCTGTATCTGCCTTTGCCCTCCTGATTATCTGCCTGCCACCCTTAGTTTTTCCCTGTACCTCCTTGTCATCTTTTCCTCGTGTTCTTTTATCTGTCTTGAAAGCCCTTTTTTCTCCCCTATTGCCCTTGCCACCTTTCTAGAATACCAAAGCGGTCTATCATTTCTAGAATATTAAAGCAGAGGGTAGTGGTAAATGGGATCCAATCAGGGGAGAGGGGGCTGACCAGTGGGGTACCACAGGGATCAGTCCTTGGGCCAGTCCTGTTTAATGTCTTTATTAGTGACATTGCGGTAGAACTGGAGGGAAAGGTCTACCTGTTTGCAGATATACCAAGATCTGCAACAGAGCGGATATTCTGGACAGGGTGGAGAGAATGAGGAGTGACCACCTAGGGAAGCTTGAAAAATAGTCTGAGGTGTGGCAACTGAGGTTCAATTCCAAGAAGTGCAAAATAATGCACATGGGAAGGGGAAACCCTGGTGAGAGCTACAGGATTGGGGAGGGGTTGCTGATGATCACCAAGGAAGAAAGGGACCTGGGATTATCATTTCTGATGACCTAAAGGTGTCAAAGCAGAGTACAAAGGCTGCAGGGAGTTCCAGTAGCATGCTGGGGTGCATAGGCAGAGGTATCACTAGCAGAAAGTGTGAGGTCGTGATGCCATTGCACAAAATGCTAGTAAGGCCTCACCTAGAGTACTCTGTGCAGTTCTGAAGGCCGCACCTTCATAAGGACATTTTTTTCCCCAATTATTTAACCAGGAATAGCACACTAAGCTGAAAGCTTGTTTACAGGTGTGATCTGGGAGCACAGGGAAGTTAAGTGATTTGCTTAGGGTCACACAGTATGCAAGTGGGGACTGTGGGATTCAAACCCAGGTCTCCAGATTTGCAGCTCAGAGCCTTAAACCACTGGGCTATACTGCCTCCCACATTGACAGGGTGGAGGCGGTCCAGAGAAGGGCAACTAAGATGGTACAGGGCTTGCACCAGAAAACATATGAGGAGAGACTAAAGGACCTCAATATGTACTCGCTGGAGGAGAGGAGGGATGGGGGGACATACTAGAAACATTCAAGTACCTTAAGGGCATAAACAAAGTACAGGGGGAGACATCTTCCAATATAAGAGACGTACAAGAACGAGGGGGCATGATAAGAAATTGGAAGGTGGAAGGCTGAGGGGAAATGTGAGGAAATTTTTCTTCACGGAGAAGGTGGTGGACACATGGAATAGACTGCCACAGGAGGTGGTGGGGCGAGCACAGTGGAGAGTTTTAAACATGCATGGGACAGGCATAAGGGTACCTTAGAGGTGGGAAGGTGGGGTGAAAAGCTATTGACCAGGTAGGGTCAGAGGTCACAAACTAGTGTAGGGCTTTCAGGCAGACTGGATGGGCCTGGCGGTCCTTATCTGGTTTCTATGTTTCTTCTCCTTTTTTATCTTTCCTACTTTCCTAATACACTGTTCAGCAGCCTTCACAGTTCTTTCACATCTTCTGTCTTTTTCCTATCTTCCATATCAACCCTTGGGATATTCATTGCAGACATATCATGGGACATCAAGAGCAAGATCAGTCTGTTTGCTGATGATACCAAGGTTGGCGCGGTGGTGGATGACCTAGGGGGATGGCAGGGGTTGCAGGATGATCTGGCAAAGCTTGAAACCTGGTCAGACACCTGGCAACTAGGGTTTAATGCCAAAAAGTACAAGGTGCTACATTTTGGGATGAAGAACCCAAGGAAGAGTTACCAGCTAGGGGGAGTGCAGCTAGCCCAGACAGAGGAGGAGGAGAAGGACCTGGGTGTGCTCATCACAGGGTCAATGAACAACTCGGCACAATGTAGGAAGACAGCTGCAAAGGCCAACAAAATGCTGGGTTGTATTGCAAGGGGTATATCCTCGAGGAGGGAGGAGGTGATTCTGCCACTGTATAGGTCATTAGTTAGATCACACCTGGAGTACTGCGTGCAGTACTGGCGTCCGTATCTGAAGAGGGACATTAAGTTACTGGAGGGGGTGCAGCGCAGAGCAACAAAGATGATCAAGGGGCTGGGGGACTTATCATACGAGAGGAGGTTGAAGGAGTTGAACATGTACTCACTGGAGGAGAGGAGAGACAGGGTGACATGATTGAAACCTTTAAGTACATGAAAGGAATAAACAAGACAGGTACAGAGGGGCTGTTCAAAGTAAGGAAGGGGAGGGCCACCAGGGGCCATGATATGAGACTGGAGTGAGGAAGGTTCAGGAGGGAGATGAGGAGACACTTTTTTACAGAGAGGGTGGTGGCTGGGTGGAATGGGTTACCTGCAGAAGTAGTATGCAGTAGAACAGTGGACTGCTTCAAACGAAGATGGGACAGGACAAGGGGGAGGGTTAATGAAGGGGAAGGGTGGAAGGGAGGGGCAGCTGCAGAATAAGGGGTGCTAGCTGCACATTCGAGCAGACTTGATAGACCTCTAGGCCTTTATCTGCTGGCAAATTTCGTATGTTCGTAAACATTTCTCATTTTTTTGAAATCCGAGCTCCGGAAGTCCAAAGCCCTCACCGTGGTTCAACTCACTTCTTTTCCTGTCCTAATTCTGAACCTAACTGCTCTGTGGTCACTTGACCCCAGATTGTCTCTCACTGATTCCTCGATCACCCTGTCCCCATCCGTCAGTATTAAGTCTAGTGTTGCCTCACCCCTAGTTGGTTCCTCAACCAGTTGGTGTAGTAGTGCTTCTTGCAATGATTCCAATATTTCTCTACTCCTAGTTGATGTAGCTGCTAGAATCTTCCAACTTACGTCAGGGAGATTAAAATCCCCTAACAGCAAGAGTTCCCCCTTATCTGACATCCTTTGTATCTTCTGCAATAACTCTTTGTCCACTTTCTTGTCTTGATTTGGTGGCCTGTACACCACACCCAGGCGTATTGTCTCTCCAGTCCTCTTGAGCAGTGTGACCCAGAGGACCTCAGTTGATCCTAGACTAACCTGCACTTCTATCACTTTTATCCCATCCTTAATGTAAAGAACCACCCTTCCCCCTTTTTCCCATCCTGTCTTTTCTGAAATGATTCTACCCTGGGATAACCACCTCCCAATTATGATTTTCTGTCCACCACGTCCCTGTTATAGCTATTGGCTCCAGTCCCTCATCTACCATTGTGGTCTCCAATTCTGCCATTTTCTCCCCATACTCCGGGGGTTGCTAACATACCCCTCCACCAATTTTCCCCACACTCTGACATTTTCCTCCATGCATCCCCTGTCCCCTCATTTGGGGGAGTGCTAACTAGGCAGGAACTTCCATCTTCTTCCTCTACCCCCTCCCGTGTCTTGTACTCCCCCTCCTCTAGTTTAAATCCTTACCCAGGACCCCATCTATATAACTTTGCATTTTTCTCCTCAAAACCCTAGTACCCTTCTCATTTATATGTAGTCTGTCTTTCGTATACAGATTTTACCCTGCCCAAGTGTCCCCCACTCTCGTCAGCAGGTGAATCCCTCCCCTCCCCTTTGCACCATTCCTTGAGCCAATGTTTGAGTTCTTTAATTCTTAGTTGTCTTGCAGTGCTACCACAGTGAACAGGCAAGACCTCTGAGAAAGCCAGAGAGCTAACCTCCTCCCTGCATGCTCTAGCAATCTCTCTGAATCTTGTTTGAACCTTTTCTATATTGTTTCCTGCCAGTCATTTGTCCCTATGTGCAGGATTAAGTGCGGCTTCCCCCCAGTAGTCTAATAACCTCTCTTATTTCAGTCATTGCTCCTCCCACCTCCATCCCTGGCTCTCAGAAGACTGATCTCCTTTTATAGGCCACCCCTTTCTTAACCTTTATGACTGAGTCACCAAAGATCATGACCTTGTCTAAATTCTCCATCCCTGATTTAGACCCCATTCCCCTGTCCTCCTCCCCCATCCTTGCATTTCTACTACTACTTTCATGGACTCCTGTCCTTGTTCTTTTATTTATTTATTTTATTTATTTCAGTTTAGGATTAATACCTTTGAGTCAAGGACTAATTTTCAAAGTTTCCAAGTCAGTTAAACGAACAGATACAGACAACATAACACAACAGTTTGGTTACAAAATAAGGTTACAAAGGGTTGCACATACTTGTAAGTTTCACTGATACATAGGAGTCTAACATAGTAATTAACAGCACTTAGTGCGAGGCATTGTAGTGTTAGAGACAGGAGCAAGGGAGAAAGGCCAGGGATTGTGTCTCCACTGGGTAGTACAGGGGCTAGTGTCGGGGCGATGGAATGGCCGGTTGCTAGTGTTGTTGATAGTGCTCACCAGAGGTAAATACTGCTAAATCAAAATCCTGAAATTCAAGATTCCGAATTACTCACCAATATTGTACAGCTTCCAGTATTCAAGTACAGCTTAAAAATGCATACTTTATTTCAATAAAAGTATAAATGATAACATTGTGCTTAGATGTTTAGATTATGCAGTATGCCACGTAAAAATTCCAGAGTTGTGTGTTGCTGTTTGATGCTTAACACATTAGCGATTTTTTCCTCCCATTTGAAATACCGCTTATTTACTGGTGTTCAATGTTGGACTTTGTTGTAAAAATAAGTAAACAATCATCCCCAACAGCAGAGTCCTTCAATAACCACTGTTCCCCATTCAAAATTGTCAAAGCGTGAGGGACATCAAGCTCTGCTCTTCAGGCTCGTTTTACCTATTGCAGCAGTGCCTGTTTGCGTGGCATGGTTTTGCACAACTCAGGAGGGACATTTGACATTGTTTCCTGCAGTAACTGTGCATGGGTGTCGTGCATGTCCACTGCCTTATGCTTCAATGAAGACATTGCTTCAGCCATGGGAGCATCGGCAGCATCTGGTGAGTGATTATGAGAAGCATCGCTCACCAAATGATGCCGCCCACTATGAAAGTCAGTTATTGCCTGTCCGTGGCAGTACTTGGATTTTCTGTATTGGCGACACCAATAGTGCCGCTCACCATTCACCTTTTCTCTGACTAAAAGGTATCCGGCAACGCAGAGTTTGTCCCATCCTTTCTGCGAAGGGATGACACTGCACATGGTAACATCAGCCATTTCAGAAACAATGAACGGGGTGAACGAAGGGTGTGGTTACTAAATGTTGCCCAGATTTCAATCCCGCATCTGCGCAGTAAAACGTGAACACCTTAAGCCAGGTAAGCCTGAATTTTAACTTACCAGCACCATGGCTAGGACATTGCTTGGTCCAGACCCCCTGAAAATAACACCAGCAACATTAAGTATGTCAGTGTGCCTGAGACAGTGGCAACAGCACAAGAAAATACTGCTTGCGGTATTACCAGACAACAGGCAGTATTTAAAGAAACGGGAAAACTGTATTTCGGTAATATAGAAAAACGGGATCATTTTGCACGCAGGGTTGCCACCTGTCAGGTTTTTTACCTGGTGATCAGGTTTTCAGGGTCTCTATCAGGTAATCAGGTTTTGCTCTGTGCTGGTCAGGTTTCTGAGCCATTTTGAGTGTTCACCTACTTTTGAAACAAATTCATTCATTGTTTCAGCTACATGTCAGGTTACAAACAAGTTCTGTTGTCAATGTAGCCTTTTGTTTGTGCATGCAGTCACCCTGGGAGGTGTAAAGTATGGCCATTAACACCATTAGCACCTACTTAGCCTAATATTTCCACTGCATCTTAAAGTGGCATAGCAGCAAAGCTGCCCCCACCTTTTGTAACAGTAACAGAGCCAGTTGTCCTCCATTTTCATTTGCTGGTAAACATTTTCACCTCTAACAGAATTTAGGCATTTTTAAATGTTTTAAATTATTGTTTTCCTCAAGAAAAAAGTATGATCACTTCTTTGGCTTTGAAATAGTACTTTGGACAAGAACAGGAAATGGAGCCAGAAAAAGATATAAAGTGTGTATACTATTGTATGCTAGTTACAGTATTTCCCTTGTCTCCCCCCAGATCATATCTGTAAATGAGATTTATTTTATCTCTGTATGTTTATCTGGTTAGCCAATGTAAATAAATACATAAGTAAATAAATAATTAGGAAGAACCTAGGAAAGTAACTCTAACAGGCACAGTACAGCATCTTAACATTTTTGTTTAACTGCTGCATTGTTCTTTTTTATTGATATAACAAATGTACTTCTAGGAGGAACAATGCATGATGAGTCATGAAAAGGGGTGGGGCTAGGGGCGAAGCTTAGGATCCGGTTTTCGCCTCATCCAAAGGTGGCAACCCTATTTGCACGGGATTCTACTAGGCAGGATTTTTCACGGCGGGATTTAGTACCTAACCCGTTTTGTGAGTAGGGAGATTTGTTAGAGAGAGCGGGAGGGGGGGAGTGAGGGGAGGGCAGTACTAGGGTGGTTTGTGCCAAGGGGTGGTGGAGATGGCAGAGGTGCCCTGTTTGTGGGCTAAGTGCGGCATCCACAGATTGTTTTTAGTTCTAGCTGGGAACAAAGCCCAGTTCTGAATTGTCTGAGCTTGGTACTTTCCAAGAGTGCGGTAGGCAGCTCATTGAACCACTTTGGGCCCAGATAGGAGAGGGATCTCTGTGCCAGTTTAGTACGCTTGAATGGCACTTGGAGTCTTCCTTTTGCACTACTGCTAGTCTGTTTAATGGGTAATGCCTTTGCAAATAGTCTGTTAGTGGACTCAGGCATAAGCCCTAGCATGGCTTTTTTGGTAAGCATGCAAGTTTGGAATTGAGCTCGGAGGTGGAGTGGGAGCCACCCAGTCTTACTGTAGAGGATGCAGGTGTGGGTAGTGAGATCAGCCCCTAAGGCTAGGTGACAAGCCTTGTTTAGGAGAGTGCTAACTCTCTTGAGGGCAGTGTCAGAGCCTGCTCCAGAGATTGGTAGCCCGTATTCTATGGTGGCTAGGACCGAGCTGATTATGGCCAGATTCAGGGCCGCAGGTGGTAGGGAGTGCTTGTGGCAGTACAGAACATCCAGTTTCATGTTAGAGGTCTTGACGACGTGGTCAATATGACTGGTGAAATTGAGGGTGTCATCGAGGAGAAGCTGGAAGATATTCCACCCTTTCCTGGGTTCCTGCCCTTGTACTGTCTACTTGCACCCTCATATTGTTCCCCTGCATCTCCTGTGGTCCCCTTTTACCAACCCTCCCTGGTTGTGTCTGCTCTTTTCTGTCCCTGTCTACTATACTCTCATACCATCTTTTTTCTTTCTCCTGTCTTCCTATTCTTTCTATTGGACTCTCTTCCCCCTCTCTTCCTCCTCCCTTCCCTCAGAATCCCCTTTACTCCCCTTTCCCCTTGCACTTGATCCTCTCACCCCCCCCCCCACTGATTCTCCTGGTTCCCTTAGCAGAGACATCCCTTTCTATTCCTTCATCTTGATCACCAGCACCCTGCAGATTAGTCAACGGTGAGCAGATTCAGGCATTTACTGAATCACTGTTGGGGGTTACTGTTTTTTTGCTGCTTTTAACAAAACGTTTTGTACAGAACACCACAGCACAACTTGACTCAAACTTAGACTGCTGAGTGATTAAAAATAAATACCGCAGCACATCTCGAGTGATTCCTGATGCCACGGCATGGGGTCTCCCTGCCCTATCTGAGCATTTCCTTATATAGCTGCTATCGGAAACGCTGATTGGCTATCTCCCTGCTTCCCCATTTGCTCCTTATAATTCTCAGCCACTAGAGGGCCATCACAGTATTACTGCTCTAGGCTTTTAGGCTTCTCCCTATAACTCTCAGCCAATAGAGGGCATCACTGCTTTACTGCTTAAAGATAACTCATTACAGTTGCTGCCATATACTGATCCTAGCAGAAAAATTAGAAGAGCAACATAAGATAAACTTATTTTAGCGGCTTTCTAGCGCTCCTCACCACCCAAACACTTCCTCCTCCTTTATTCACCTCAAATATGTTTTCCCATCACGTGCAATACAATTCTTCCACTAATCCCCCGGGTAGCCATGGTAAAGTAAACAACTACGGCAACCTAGTTCATCTCAATATTCAGAACCTCCCTGCCAAGAAAGATGCTCTTCAGGCCTGGGTCAAAGAAAACAACTTCAACATAATTGTACTGACAAGGTCTCCTGTGGTGAAACTGAGCTCGACAGCTTTATTTCCATCAGAAATCACAGGCTAGAGTGGGGGGTTGCATGTACTACATCTCCAAAAAGGTATCCTTCAATGAGGTCTGCCTTAACATTTCTTTTTCAAAACTAGAGACCCTCTGCATACACCTTAGTCTGGGTGTTAACAAAACCCTAACTATCACCACTGCTTATCTCCCTCCCAGTACCCCACAGGGAGACCTTGATGCACTTTTTTTTAATTAAAGATTCCCTATCCCCAAACAGGGAGTGGATCCTCATGGGAGATTTCAACATTAACTGGAATTCCAGTCAATCTGACCCTGTCAAAGCTGTCATCTCAGACCTTGGTCTCCATCAGCTTATCACAGACCCCACCAGGACCAACTACAGAACTGGTACCCAGTTGCTCACTACCTGGATAATTGTTTCTAACCCTGCCAGAACTCTTAATGCCAGGATGCTACCTGATTCCATAAGCGACCATTGTGCTGTCTTCTGTCACTGGTCTGCCCACCTCAACAAGCACCCACCTAATTTCATCTTCTCTAGATGACTAGATGCCAATGCACCCATAGGCATTAGGCACACCCTCGAACAAGTCGACTGGTTCTTCACCTCAATGGTGGATGATATTGATGTTATACTGGGCCACTTCACAGATATCTTTACAGGGATCTGTGATAAATTAGCTCCTCTAAAGAAAACTCAAGTCCACAGGGCATGTCAGCGAATGGATCACTCCTGCCATACTTAAGCTTATGAGGGAGAGGGATAAGGCATGGAAAAACTACAGAATTCACAGAGACCCCACCCAACTCTCACTTTATAAAACCCTACATAACAAATGTAAATTGGCTGTTAGGTCAGCCAAGGTAAATTTTCTCCATAACAAGCAACTAGGGGAAAATGCTAATCCCAGGCAACTTTGGGGAACCCTGAACAACCTCCTAGAGAGGGTCAGGAAAAATGAAACAGTCACCCTGGCCCTTGGTGATCAGCTAACCAGTAACTCCACTGAGGTCGCTGACATTTTCAACAAATTTTGTGGGGACCTGGACAAATATAAATCCTCCTTTCCAAACTGTCACAATGGCCCTGCTGGTACTACCCTCTCCCAGCCCACCCAACCTCAATGCAACTTTCTGCCAAAGTTCTGCTTCCAAACTCTTAAACCCTCTGACACTGTTAAACTTATCCTCTCTAATAATCCCCACCCCGGCAAAGTTGCAGATGGGATTGATTACAAAATTCTCAAACTCACTAGTGCCCCTCTTGCAATCTCTGTCACAAATATCTTAAATCTCTCACTCCGCTCCGGCATCTTTCCCCACATTTGGTAAACTGCCTCTGTCAAACTCCTGTTTAAATCCGGATCCAGGACCGAGGTCTGCAATTACAGGCCTGTCTCTTTCCTTGCCCCTCTCTCTAAGATACTGGAGAAAGTGGTTCACTCCCAAGTTACCTCCTTCCTTAACAAGCACAACATTCGCACTCATGCCCAACATGGGTTCAGAGACTCTCACAGCACTGAGATAGGCATTGTCAAGTTCACCACTGACATTTTTGGAGCCATAGATAATGGGATATACACTGGCTCGGTTTTCGTGAACTTGACAAAAGCCTTTGACCTGGTCGACCATAATCTCCTTATGCTTACCCTGACTGATCTGCAATTGTCTAATGATGCAGTCAGATTTTTTTGAGAATTATTTCTCCAGTAGATCACAAATAACCACCATTGATGGCCACCACTCTTCTGCATGTCCTCTTAAATAGGGGGTTCCCCAGGTCTCTGTCTTGGGCCACCTTCTTTTCACACTCTTCATTAATAACCTCCCCAAAATCTGCTCCAGCACCAAATTGGTCCTTTACACCAATGATGCTGTGCTCTACTGTAGCAACAAAAATCCAGATGTGACGATCACATACCTCCAAGCCGACTTTTCCAAACTTCACACTTGGTTCTCCGAAAAAGGTATGGTCCTCAACTCTAAAAAAACAAATTAATGGTGTTTTCTGGTCCATGAAAACCTTCCTACCCTCACTTAACCCTCACAGATAACCTAGGGGTTAACATCAAACCCATAAGAGAATTTAAATACCTGGGCATCATTCTAGACCCACACCTGTCCTTCAGCAATCATGTCTCTTATGTCATTAACAAATTCCACCAGGGGCTGGGCTTGCTGTGTAGAACTCGGCAGTTCCTAACCCCTGAGTCATGACTCCATCTGGCCTGCTCCCTTCTCTTACCTATTTTGCTGTATGGGTTCATCATTTCTGCTCCACCTGCTGCCTCTCAGCTCTTTAACAGACTACGTTCCTGCTACAACAGCACTATCCATTTTGTCACTGGCCTCCCATGGAGAACCCACCATTGTACTGTTTACAAGGCCTTGGACTGGCTACCACTAGAAGAGCACTTCAACATCCACAGACTCTCCTTCCTGTACAAAGTCCATCTGGACAAATTACCTCTTAGCATCTCCAGTCTGTCCCCAAAATTCACCCCCTCCCACATGACTAGAGGAGCTGCAACCAATGTTTTCAACACCACTTTTTATCACACCTCTCTGGCACAAAACACTATCACTTACACCGGGACTAAACTATATAACTAGCTCCCCCCCTCACTTCCGGCAGAGACCTCTGCCAATGCCTTTCAGTGTTCCGTCAAAAGCTTCCTGCTCTCTAAACTTACCTGCAACTGCTGTCTCCCCACTGAAGATGTGATGTCAGCTCCAACTTACCTGTATCCTGAACTATTACCTCCCCCCCTGCTCCCTACACCCACTCATTCCCCTGCTTCACCCCAAATAACCTTCCACTCCTTGCAGATAGCTGTCCATCTCCCTGCTAGGGTTCTCCTTACCTACCCCTGGAAACAGATGCATCAGGGGTCACATGAGGCCCTGCTTTACATTGATCGTTATTTAAGCAATAAGGCACGACAAGGTGTGTGTTATCGTGTAATAACGTCACTCCTGGGGTGGGTTGAAGCACGAGGCGAAGCCGAGTGCTTCCACCACCCCAGGAGTGACGTTATTACACAAGATAACACACACTTTGGAGTGCCTTATTGCAATTATACAATGGCTCGATGTTATACAAAACAAAAATAAAAATAAAAATGTTTTTAGTAGATTTTTAGTGAAAGAGAAGAGGGAAAAAAAAGGTGCTGCTCAGGCTCAGGAGCAAGCAGACCTAATGCTAATCAATGACAGTGATGTTATACTGCAATATCATCACTGTCTCAGGCACACACTGACCAATCAGAATTCAGGAAATTTCCTTGCCATTGTATAATTTACATTATACTCCCCTTCTGTCGTCTGGGAAGGGGATTCAACCTGCTGCATCCTGATGCTTATATCTAATATTACCTGTATTAGTACAAATTGTTTGACCTAGTTGTCCATATCATGTGTTAATGATGTCTCCCTGTATATAATAATGTCTTTTTACTTGCAAGATGTCTCAACCTTTTACACCCATATGCTCATATCTAATTTTTTCTGTATTTGTATGAATTGATTGACCTTGTTGTCCATATCAAATGATAGTGATGTCTCTCTGTATGTAATAATAAGGTCCTGTATTTGTATATGGATCTATCATCTGAAGTTCACTGCTCAAAAACTGGACGTTTGTGAAAAAGGGCATTTTTGCTCACATACCTTTCCAGTATAAAATAAATAAATAAATTTGAAACATGAGTATCTGTTTGATACCCATACACTGTCTCTCAGGACTGCCTGTCTGCCAACATCTCTTTATCTATTTATTTATTTATTTATTTATATCAAGTCTCGGAATTACAACCCTTTGAGTCAGGGACTCATTTGCAAAGGCTCCACGTCATACACAGAATGAAGACAGATACAGAGTAGACTATATTACGGTGACTAAGTACAGAGACAGTAATGGTTAATACATACATAGAGCAACACCAAAGGTGTGAAAAGGCAAATCATGTATTATATTAGGATCAGGTACAGATGGAAACATTGCCCTTGTTTGAGTGGTTTAACTGCAATCACATATAGAGCTGGACATAATGTGGCCACGTAGCCCAGTTTTAAAAGGCCCCAACCTGGGAATAGATAGGGTAGGATCAGGGAAAGAGTTCATCCAGAGTGGAGCCCTGTAGCGAAATGACCTTTGGCCGGTCATGGTCCTTGCAAAAGGGATATGAAAGGTAGTAGAGTCAGAGTGTCTTGTAGCCCGTGTCAGCAAGCTCATTTGGAGGAGCGAGAGACAGCCAGAGAGAGCTAGCCCCAGTTGGATTTTTTTTGGCAAATAAGCAGGTCTGATAGCGTAAACGACCCTGAAAGTTTAGCCATGATGAGCGTTGATAGAGGTCACAGGTATGCGTGTGCCGATTGCAGGCAGTAGCCAGCCGGCAGGCTTTGTTTAGGGTGCATTTTATACTGGTTAGGGTAGTGTCAGAGGCAGCGCCATATATTATTATCCCATTGTCCACTAGGGAAAGGATGGAGCTTGAAATGGCTAGACGGAGGGCATCAGGAGGGAGACAGGGTCTAAATTTATACAGGAGACCAATTCTGATGTTAATAGCAGAGCATGTCAAAGCTATATGATCGTGGAAGGTAAGGGCCAAGTTGAGTGTGACCCCTAGATATTTAAAGCTGCTGACTGATTCCAGCGCAGTACCTTGGGAATTTAAAATGGATAATTTGGCCGCGTTATGCTTATGTTGGGGATGGGCGAATAGCATGACCTTCGTTTTTTTGTAGTTTAGGACAAGTTTGTGGGAGGTAAACCATGATTCTATTTCAGTGAAGGAGCCCTGCAATGATTTTTGGAGCTGGGTAGGGACAGGGTGTCAACTAAAGATCACGGCATCGTCCGCATAAAGGAGCAGGCACCCATTGAAGGCCAAGGGGAGGGAGTTTAAGTGTAAAGAGAAAAGGAGTGGGCCTAAGATAGACCCCTGTGGGACACCCGAGTGGACAGGGAGGGTTGTGGAAAGGATGGTATTTATTTTTACTTGCTGGGTACGGCCATGGAGATAGTTGGAGAACCAGTCAGCTGTCTCTTGAGAGACACCAACAGAGTGGAGGGAATTTATCAGCACACTGTGATTGACAATATCAAAAGCCTTGGAGAGATCAATATTTATTTATTTATTTATTTATTTAAAATTTTACCAGGAAAGGCATACTGAGCAGACTACCGCTCAATTCCAGATGCGTCCTGGGGGTCGTTGGGGACGGGATGATACATATTAAATACAGAGATACAAAATACAGAATATCAAAATTTCACAGATTATACACAAAAGATATATACAGGAATATAAACAGTATGTACACAGGAAGCAACAGAAAAATCTGAGTAGATAAGGCAGCAATTGGTAGAAAGTGCAGTGACAACTAACTGGGTCAGAATTAAACATTTTGAGTAAACCATAGTTGGAGCAAGCTGGAGAGCTGGCCCATTTCTAGTGTGAGTCTAGGCAGCATGAGCAGTTAGTGGAGACTTGCCCTTTAAGGAGGGAAATTAGTTGCCGAGAGGAGGGGGTGTGCCGGATGTCCACAGGTAGGGAGTTCCATAGTTTTGGTAGTCAGGCTCTAAAAGCCGACTGGCTGGCAGAGGTTGCCATGTACGGGACTTCAAGGAGCTGGGAGTCAAAATTCCTGAGTGAGTATGTAGGTGGTGTTTGAGCAGTTAGGGTAGAGGCGAGGTAGGAGGGCAATAACTGGGCCCAGAATTTGGCTGTGAGTCTATTACAGTGGGACTGGCGCCTGTCAAAAAGTGAGGGGAGGTTATGGGACCGGTAGAGGTCGCAGTGGTGGGTGGAGGGTGGACAGTCCAGCGCGAAACGACAGAAGGAGTTGAAAAGAGAATCCAGTCTAGCCAGTGTGGACTTAGGGGTGGCACTGTAGACTACGTCCCCGTAGTCAAAAATAGGGAGGATCATTTTCTGCAATATTTCTTTGCGTGCTGACAGAGGAATGCAGCTACGGTTATGGTATAATGCGCCCAGCCTGGGATGCAGTTTTTTGTGGGTTACTTCGATGTGTGTAGAAAAGTTGAGGTGCTGATCCAGCCAGACCCCTAAATATCTGAAGGAGGTACAAACTTCTAAAGGGGTCTCATCAAGGGTTTTGAAAGTGGGGGAGGCAGGGAGTCAGGAGAGTCTCTGCCGAAGGTTAAGGAGACCGTTTTCTTTGCATTGAGAATAAGTTGATTAGTGCAAAAGCAGAGCTGAACATCAGTGAAATCTTGCTGGAGTCTGGACACTACTTCCAGTGGGGAGGGGCCTGAGGTATACAGTACTGTATTGTCTGTCTACATGTGAATGAATGTGTGGAGGCAGGCTGATGGCAGGTCATTGAGAAAAATGGAGAAGAAGATTGGGCCAAGGACAGGGCCTTGGGGGATACCAATGGTGACAGGAAGGGGGTTGGAGGTGGAGGCACCAATTCTGACTGACTGGGACCTATCTGCCAGGTATGATTTGAACCAGCTGATAGCCGCATTGGAGAGTCCTGCATTTGAGAGTTTCGACAGGAGAAGGGCACGTGAGATGGTGTCGAAAGCCTTAGCTAGGTCAATGAAAATGGCAGATGTGATGTGACCTTTGTCCATGCCTGTCAGGATGGAGTCAGTGAGTCTGAGGAGGGAAGTGACAGTGGAGTAGGATTTCCTAAAATCCGACTGGTTAGAAGTAAAGAAGGAGGAGTAGTCAAGGAAGGAGGTAAGTTGCGAGAGGACTAGATGTTCCTGGATTTTGGCTAGAATGGGTAGGAGGGAGGTGGGGCGGGGGAGGATGGGTCGCCACATTTTGGGAGGGGGATGACTGTGGTATGCTTCCAATCTGAGGGTATAGAGGCTGTAGTGAAGGAGAGGTTGAAGAGGGATACTAGTGGCATGGCAATTGCTGGGGAAAAAAGGTAGAGCATTTTGGCATCCAAACCTGAGGGGCATTTACCCTTAGAGGGATTGAGGGCAAGCAGGGCTTTGAGTACTTCGGATGGAGTAAACAGGGAGAAGGAGAAAGCCGGGTAGGGGGTTTGAGTGGGTAGGGATATGGATGTAGGGTGGTGTGTAGCAGGCTAGACAGATCCAGCCAGGGCTCCCTGATCAAGGGCATCATGGATAAAGGAGGTAAACTCATGCAGGGCTGTGGTAGTACTGTGCCCTTTCCTGAAACCATGCTGCTGCTGGCACAGTAAGTGGTATGAGTCTAAATAGTCGAAAAGTTGATCTGCAACAATTTTTTCCAATGCTTTTGAGAGAGGAGGAAGTATGGAGATGGGCCTATAGTTATTACAAAAGGTACGGTCTCTGCTTTTATGAACTGGGGTAATGACTGCCCTTTTCCATTACGAAGGGAACTGCCCTAGGCACAGAGACGTGTTGAGTATTTTTGTTAGGGGTCTTAGGACTGCATCAAGGGTTAAAGAGAGCAGCTTTGCATCAAGAGAGTCACCACTCTGCCTTGTCTTTCCAAGGAACATGGTGAGATACGGGAGGGTGGCACTAGGGGAGATAGTTTTGAAATAAGGTGGAGTGCAGGGGGGTGGTGGGGGTCTTTCAATTGTCCATGTCCTCTCAGATGTCCTCTCCCTTTCTTTTGTGGGGGGGGTCTTTCAATTGTCCTTGTCCTCTCAGATGTCCTCTCCCTTCCTTTTCTCCCTACTTCCTTCCAGTTATCTACCTCACTACATCCTGATCTTTCCCCCATCCCTCCACACATCCCATTATTTCCCCGTTCCCACCATCCATTCCCCAGTTCTTAGCTTTATGTGGGCCTCTGCTTCCTTCTTCCCCTACCTGTTCGCTATATTTTCCTACTCTCCACTCCACCTCCCTTTGTAGCCAAATCATTTCCATCTCTAGCTGCCCCAATGTTTGACCTATTGGGCACCCTCCAATTCTCCATAATGTGGCCATGAAAACTGCTGCCCCACATCCATTGCAACCTACAATTTTCCCATTACTTGCTGTTCCTCTGTACTCTTGCTCTCTTCCCACCCCCACCCCACTGCCAACTCACGCGTCCTGTATACTCCATTCTCTTCCAGTCTAACCAACCCCTTTTATTTTATTTATTTTTTTTTTTTTCACTATTCTGTTTTATCTCCTTATGGGACCCTGGAACTCTCTTAGGCTCCCAACTCACCTGCCGCTCTACCACCCACTGTGATCTCACCTTCTTCAAGGAGGTTACTTTCTCCCCGCAGTACTCCACTAGCCCCAAGGTCCGTGGGGAGATTGAAGGGGCAGAGCCAAAGGTCCAGTGTTGGGCATGTGGTGGCCAGACTCTGTGGGGCTGTCGCCTATCCGGGCGTAGGGTTGTTTTTTTTTCATTTGTTTCCCCGTGAGCTCCCTCCTCCCCCCGAGCATGGCGTGAAAAGATGCCATGGTGCACAGCAACCCTGCCGGTATCTGCCACTCTCCCCACGTACTTGGTCCTATGTTCTGCAGTGCTCCCAATCTCCATCGAGGGTCACTGGGACGCCAGACAACCCTGCAGCCCACCCCCTGGGAAAGGAGAGGAGAGCAGTCTGGTGGATGCTTAATCCACTCCCTCCCCTGCCAACCCCCGGTGCCCGAGCTTGCTCCCTAACCCGGGTTGCCGGCGCAGCGTGAGGTGTGGCGTCCAGTGCCTCAACCCTCCGCACCACTGGGCCGGCTTAACCCACCCCTTGTGTGCCATATTTTTTTCTTTTATTTATTTAATTATTATTTTCTTATTATACCTTTTGTTTATAATTATTTCTTAAAAAAGAGGAAGAGGGGGTTTCCACAGGAAATGGACAGTCCTTAATGATATTCCAAGCAGTCTCACCTGATGTGATGCAAATGTAGAACAGTTTCTGATTTCAGAAAAAGGGATGGGGGGTGCTGAACAAATAATACTGCAGACAGACGTGGTCAAGTCCAATAAAAATCCTTTTTATTTTTAATACGGCCAACACCTCAACGTTTCACCTATAGTATAGGGGTTTTCAAGAGATGCCTTTTTATGTTTGTTGCACGCATGTGCAAGAAACATAATGCCATCCATACGTATTCGAGGTGTTCTCCCCACTCCAATGCCCTGCTCCCTTTTGCAGGCAGGCTGCACCAAGGCCAATGAATGTTCGAGCTGTCTATGACAGCCATTCAGATGCAGTGGCATACAGTTCTAAGGAAAACACCGCCACAGGCAATTTGCATACTGCCGTCTTCAGTATGCAAATTGCCTCCATCGGTACTGCATCTGAATTGTCATAGACAGTTCGTCCCCCCACGAACACATACGTACACTCTGGGAGCCCACCCCAGCATGCTCATGCGTCCCCCCCGTACACCGTGTGGCAGACAGGGGTGCCCAATCCCCCATTGGCTCCACTAACCCCCCAAACACACTTCCAGGTGCCACGCTGGGAGCCCATCCCAGCATAGCAAGCGTCCGTCTGCTGCCCCAAAAGACACTTCCAGGTGCCACGCTGGGAGCCCACCCCAGCATGGCAAACATTCATTATATCCAGCGGGGTGCCCAATCCCCCATC
The DNA here is from genome assembly GCA_016271365.2 of Neoceratodus forsteri. Taxonomy (NCBI): domain Eukaryota; kingdom Metazoa; phylum Chordata; order Ceratodontiformes; family Ceratodontidae; genus Neoceratodus; species Neoceratodus forsteri. The sequence continues at coordinate 532,473,981 of CM028130.1, read as the reverse complement.
GGCTCCACTGCCCCCAAAAGTAACCTTCAGCTGCCATGCTGGGAGCCCACCCCAGCATGGCAAAAGTCCTGTGTCAGTGCCAAAGGAAAAAACACCTGTAAACAAAAGCGGTCCTCGTTGACTATCTTGCCCTCCCCAACCCATGCCCACCCTCTGCGCACCCACCCCCACACCCCACCTCACCCGATGCCTCCAGAGCCCAGCGATTATCTTCGTGGACCAGGAACACGTCTGCCCTCTTCAAAGCCAACTGCGAACTGAAGAAATGCCCGGTAAGCTGTATAATGGCATAAATGTTTTTCAACTTTGGTGCATATCTCGGCCATTTTGGGAATTTTTTCACCAAATTTTCAACATGGGTTTTGAGGACCACCTTCTCAGTCACTGTCATTTTGTTATTCAGTCCCGAAAGGTGATTTGCTGTCACTGTGAAACCACCTTTCAGGACCTAATAATGAAATGACAGTGTCAGGTCAGGTAGGCCCCCAAAACTCTATGTTGAAAATTTGGTGAAAAATTCCAAATGACTATTTTATTTAGGTGTGTTGCGCAGTTCCTAGGCACGCTCATAACTGCCCGAATTTTTACTGTTTTCACTCCAGATTTTCAACATTGCCATTTTACCACACCTCCTTATGAGCAGTACAGCTGTCACTTTTCACATCTCTTCCAAAATGTGTTTTCGCGCATGTAGCGCACAATGGCGCAGTCGGTGTGCAAAATCAATGTTCGGGACAGATTAAGAAAATCACAGTGACACTGTTCTTCAGCAGAGGTCTTAAAATAGCTATGTTGAAAATTTGGTGACAAAAGTCCATAAATTGACTGTGTTACGAGTGTGCAATGCACAGTTTCCACACACCCTCGTAAGTTCACGAATTTGTAATATTTTCAGTCCAGATTTTCAACACTGGCATTTTTCCACACCTCCTTTATGAAAACTGGAGGCACTCTATCACAACAAATCCTGTCTCCCTAAGCAAACAAGGTACGCCATTGTACAAAAATGATACTCCCCGTACTGGATTATGGCGACATAGTTTACTCAATCGCCCCTGCGTCTACCCTCGCAAGCCTCGACACCCTATTCCACTTTTTCTGTCGTTTTATCCTTGATTCCCCTCCATCCACTCACCACTGTACACTATACAGCTCTCTAGCCTCCCATCTCTACATGACCGCAGATTAATAAACGGCGCTAGGTTTGCTGCCAAATGACCCTCGCCCTCCCTCCCTATCTTGAGTCTGCTTTATCCCAACAGCCACCCCTGCTTACTCCCTACGAGGCTCAGACCCCAGACTTCTACATGTCCCACTTATGCGCACTACTAAAGGCCAGGCTGCTTTCAAATTCCGCATCCCTCAGATCTGGAATGCCCTCCCCGCCCCCATCAGACACACACAAAATCCAGGACTCCGTACTAGACTACTCCAGGCACATTTCTCCTCCATCTGCTCCTGCTATGCTCCAATCCCTAGCTCTCATAAGCTAATTACTGACAGTAATAATCCTGTTATGTGTTAACATATACCTGGAAGTACCCTCCTGTACTGCTTTGCATGGAGTCTTTTGTCATACCTACTCACCATTGTACTTCTTACCAAATTCCTGTATTATAATTGTACAAATTCTCATGTTATGTCTTGTCATGCACTGTATTTGCCATGTACTGGGCCTAGGCCCCCAGGTCGCATCTGGAATCGAGCATGTTGCTCAGTATGCCTTCCTGGTAAATCTCGTAAATAAATAAATAAATAAAACCAGTACAGCTGTCATTTTTCACACCCTGTCTGAAATGTGTTTTTGCACTACCAGCGCAGAAATGCATGGTCGCTGTGGGAAATCAGTGTTCGTGACAGATTAAGAAAATCACAGTGACACTGTTCATGAGCAGAGGTCCCAAAATGCCTGTGTTGACAATCTGCTGTAAAAAATCCCCAAACTAATTACATTATGGGTGTGCGTTGTGCAGTTTCTATGCATGCTCATGACTTCACCAGTTTTTTTAAATTTTCACTCCAGATTTTCAACATTGCCATTTTTTCCACTTCCCCATGAACAGTACCGCTGTCATTTTTCACAACCTGTTTGAAATATGTTTTCGCACCTGTGGTGCCAAATGGCATAGTCGCTGTGCAAAATCAGCTTTCCGCTAACGAACTGATATTGCCACTGTTCATGAGGTGGGAGTCACAAAAAAAACATGTTTAAAATTTGGAGTGAAAATACCAATGAATACCTGGGATGTTAGGGTTTCCAACCATAATGCCCCACCCTGTAGAGACTGACAGGCATCAATGGTGTGACTTGGGATTGTCGCCTGTAATACTCCTGCCATTCCACCCCCGCCCACACCCTGCAGCCAGTGACAGGCATTGTGGTGTGCCTTGGACTCTTTGGCCCCAAAGTTCACCTCATTCTCCTATACTGCACCCATCTCACCGTATTTCTTATGGAATGGGGTGAGCATAAGGCCCAAAAACTCCAAGGCACACTGAGACACTTGTCGGTGTCTGCAGGGTAGGGTGTGGTGAAATGGCATGGTCGTTATGCCTGACAACCCAAAGGCACACCCCAATGCCTGTCACTCTCTGCAGGGTGATGTTGGGGTTGGCTTCATTTCAATACTTCACTGCCATTCCTATTATGCATCTCTCTAACTCCTACACTACCAATGCCAGTGCCAGCAAGCAAACATTCTGCATTGACAAATGCTTGTTATTATATTGCTTCTAGTTATCACAAAACTCTTTCATTTTTAGTCTTATTTAAATTATCTTGTGTCATCAGATGTAAGCACATCTAAACATCATCACTCCTTCAATATCTATTTTCCTCTTTTTACTATTCTATATCATTTCATTATTTGTCCCCTTTAGGTTCCCTGGTACATTCAGGCTGCTTCTGCTACACCAGATGCTAACTTTTTTCCCTCGAAAATTAAAAATAAAAAGGATTTTTATTGGACTCGAACACGTCTGTCTGTAGTATTATTTGTTCAGCACCCCCACCCTCCTTTTCTGAAATCAGAAACTGTTCTATAATTGTTTTTTATCAGGACCCAATGATTAGTGACTTGTTAATTTCTGTTAGACCCTCACTGTAAGCCCTCACTTTTTTAAACAAGATATTCACAGAGTGTACCCAAAATGAATTATTTATTTATTTGAATTTTGGTAACCAGATAAGCCCACTGCGACAAAAAGTCCCTTTTTCAGGGGCGACCTGGGGGAGGGTACAAGGGGAGGTACAGCGAATACAAAATAAAGCAAGATAAGTGTGCAAAGACACTTGTACAACAGAATGTGGAGCACAATATATGTACAAAAAGGTATATATAAATAATACAAGACATATATAATATCTACAGATGGTACAATGAGTACAGATGCTGCAAAACATTGCAGTAGTATAGCACAGTGGTTTAAGGCTCTGAGCTGCAAATCTGGTGACATCCAGCAGACCAGACCGGGGTTTGAATCCCACAGCTTCCACTTGCATACTGTGTGACCCTGAGCAAGTCACTTAACTTCACTGTGTTCCCAGGTTGCTCCTGTAAAAAAGCTTTCAGCTTAGTGTGCTACTCCTGGTTAAACAACTAAATAAAATAATAAAAAAAACAACAAGTGATGCAGATAAATATCAGTTGCTTAGGCAAGGTTATACAAATATACATAATTACATAAATGCAGAAAGTAGTTCAAATAGTGCAAAATTGTCCACAAATGATTCAAGCAGAACAGGGGACGAGGAAGTAGACAGTCAACAGAGTAGGACACAACGCAACCAAAGTGACCCCATGAACAACTCATTGGAGGGTAGCAAGACCAACTGAGGAAGGGAGAGGGAAGGGAGCAGGAGGAGGCAATGGAGGGGGAAGAAGTGAGTTGGATAGTAGGGGTGGGAAACTATTAGTTATAGGTACAGACTTGAGGGGAAGATAGGTGGGATTTAAGAGAATTCTTGAAGGAGTATGGAGAGTTACAGGTCAGATCAGTAGAGGGTAATGCATTCCAGAGGAAGGGCCCAGAGAAGGTGAAGGCACACCAGCCCACTGCAAGGGGGAAATTAACAAATACAGACCTCCCTGTAAGCGCAGATAATGACTTGTAAGCCCTCACTTGTTTACACTAGATATTCACAGAGAGTACCCAAAATGAATTGAGATCCATCTAGCTCTTCCAAATTACAACAGCATGAATACATTTGGAAAGATCTGCTAAGCCCTCTTAAGCTTTGTTAAGCCCTCCCTTTTCCAACAGAATGAACAGAATGAACTGTTAATCTAAACATCACAGTAGCATTTACTTATGCAAACTATAACACATGGCCTTTGTCAATATTGAACAGAGAGAAATTACATGTAATGCCAAAAGGGAAACCTTTTTTTATGCCTCCTCCTCCTCTGTTAGCTTTTAATTGCTTGCTGCTTAAATGTCAGCCCGCCTTAGTCAAACTGTTAGGCCCTCCCTTCCATCAAAGTATTTAATACTGTGTGGAGGAGAGGGTGGGTGTGTGGGGAAATGTTAGTATACATCCAACATTAAGATGTGCAGAAAAAATGCAGGAATATGCATCCTCAGAGCTGTCTAACTCTGACCTAAGTGGCTATTTCTTTAAATGGACAGTAAGGTCTAAGTCATCATTTAGGTCTGGATCTTTGAAGGCTCCTAATATATAAATCCAAAATGACTCCTTTTCTGAAAGTATGGCATCAATACTCCCTCCCCTTGGTCCAGCAAAAGCATGGGTCTATCCCACAAAAAGAAATGCTGTGGGTTTGTCCATCTCTAACTTGTAACACGTGCACACTCAAAGCATGCTTGGCATCCCCCAATCTCATGAAATTAAGATGTTCACCCACTCTTAATTTTAATGGTCTACTCATTTTTCCTACATAAAAGGAACCACACGAGCAGATGGCTAAATAGATTACATTCGCTGTGTTACAGTTGATAAAATGTCAGATTTGAAAAGGACCATTGTTGCTATGTGTAGAGCATGTTTTAGTTTTAACTATGACCCTACAGTGTGTACACCTCCCATACTGGAAACAGCATTGTGGTAGTTCTGGAAACCACCCCATCATATTGGATTTGGAAACAGCCAAATTGATGTGTATGAGAGAATCCCTCAAGTTCTTTCCCCGTTTATACACAATTCTGGGTTGCTCACTGGTCACTTCAGATAGGGCTGGTTTGGTTGAGAGAATATTCCAATGTTTGGAGATGGTTTCCCTTATCATCCCACTATCTGCCCCATATTTAGTAATAAAGAGGACCCTACCTGGGAGGGAGGTCTTATTTCGGGTCGTGTACTGCAAAAGATCCTGTCTGGGAACTTCACTAACTTGCATTTGTACTTTCTTAAGATGTCCTTGACCATAAGCCCTATCTATGAATCTCTGGCATAGTTCTACACCCCTCATCACACTTGTTTCAGCGCCAGAACAATTTCTTTTCATCAATAAAAACTGATTTTGTGATGTTGCTGATGGTGTGGCAGGAATGACAGCTACCAGACATCAATAAACTATTTTGATCAGCTGGTTTCCAAAAAAGATCTGTGGAAATGGTACCATCAGTATTTTTTATGCTGTCCAAGTCCAACAAGTGTACTCTATCAAAAAAGTAATGTACAGTGAACCTTAGATTTGAATTGGACTCTTCCAAATATTCCACAAACTCAAGTAGCTGTACCTCATTACCCCGCCACACCATCAGCACATCATCAATATATCGACGCCAGAGGTCGACATAGTCATGGAAAGGGGGTATATGTACAGTCACATATAGTGTGTTGTTCCCATAGGCCTAGGTACAAGTTTGCATACATGGGGGGCAAACGTTGCTCCCATTGCCAAACCTTTAACTTGTAAAAAATGTTGTCCCTGGAACACAAAACTATTCTTGTTCAGTACAAATTCAGATAAATCACATAAAAATCTATAAAAGAATATTCATAAGTAGTGCTGTTCTCCAGCCACCTAAGTGCTTGTAAGCCCCCATCATGAGGAACATTAGAGTACAGGGTCTCAACATCCAAAGTGATTAGCATCCAGGAGGGGTCCAATTCTAGATCCCCCAGGATGCTCAAAATCTGGGTGCTATCCCTGACATATGAACACAAGGAGGGCACCAAACTGTTAATCTGACCATTCACAAACTTTGATAATGGTTCCATCAGCAAACCAATGCCAGATACTATAGGGTGTCCTTGGGGGGTCCACAAGGGACTTATGACTTTTGGGCAGAACATAAATTGTCTACCTAATTGGGTGAGCCACTGTAAAATAATACAAAACATCCTTAGAGATTACACCATTTTCTAAGGCAGTGAGAAGACTGGTATCTATCTCTAGTTCAAAGTCCAAAGTGGGATCGTTCTTCAACCCAACATAAAAATTTGTATTTGCTGTCTAAATGCTTCATGTTTATATCTGTCAGTGTTTATGATTACAGTGGATCCCCCTTTATTAGCAGGTTTTACTGTATTATGGGGGTTCTTTTGTAGTTCTTATAGGGCATTGCATTCTTGACACGTGACGTTACCAAACTCAAATCTGTGTGGTTATTTCAAAACTGCTCAAACTCTGACAAAACAGCCCTCTCAAAAGTAATAACCACTGGTGAAAAGGATGGAATAAAGTTAGAGGGTTTCTTGTAAATGGTATCTGTGCAACTTGCTGTAATGTCATCAGTACTGACTACTGACTCATCTGCAGAAAAGACCATGTCATCAGTTTGTGTACCAGAACGCTCTGTGAGTTTAGAAAAAAATACTCTTAAATTCAAATTCTGCGTAAACTTTTTAAAATCAATAGAGACTTCAAATGGATGACTGATACAAGCAGGAACAAAGATGAGACCTTTAGAAAGTAAATGCAAATGTGAAGATTTGCGTTGAAGAGAGGATAAGTTAACCACATTCACTTCTTTCTCTGGCGATGTGGGTGATACGTTTTTTTCGGCTCCTTCACAGCAGTATTTGAAGTCATGTAACCGATCTTCTTCTGGACTGCCTAACCTGAGTTCTCTATTCCATTTGTCCCGATATCTCCGCCCACCACACCTTGTCTTCCTTGTTCCTCTGTGAGTTTGAACTGAACTGACCATGGGCTGCGTCGCTGTGTTAGCGTCACCAAATTGCTCTGCTGTTGCATACCCTCCTGCTCCTCCAATTCTTCTTCTAAAAAATCATCTGAAGATTCTGTTTCAGAAGCTGAGGTAAAATGATTATATGTCTGGTTAGGATTTTTTAGAATTAATTTGGGTAAAGCAGTATTATCAGTGTTTCCACTTTGATAACCCTTGTGGGCAGACTGATTATTTATTTTGTTGTTATTCTTTTTACTCTTGCCCCAGTACTTAAAAGTGCCAGTGCTGGGTCCTGACTTCTTTTTCCAGGTGGAAACCTGGTCCGGTATATAATCTTGTCTATCCCTCTCGAATTTTGTTTTTGTTTTTTAAGTCTCTCTTTTTGTATAAGAATAGCCGGGTGTTCTTAAAACTCAGCCACCCTGGATTCACAGATCTTTACCAGCTCCTCCATCTCCATTTGTTGGGCTTGATAGTCTCTTATTAAACAGTGGACAAAGAGCATTGATGCTGCTTGCATTTGGGCCTTCCAATCTGACATCAGAATCTCCCTCTCCTGGCCATATCCTGGCCATTTGATTGCCTGAAGACCTCTCATTACTCTGTTGACCTTAACGTAGGCTTCCAGTGTTGTGCGGTGCCAGAACACTCTTCTAGCTTTTAAGATGGCTGCTTCGAATGGTCAGAGCAAGCAATAATACCCGACAGGGTGGGCAGTATTGGGATCGACCGCCCAGGGCGAATGAGGCCCGACACCACAGGCGGAGGGGGCCTTATAGCCCTTTGAAGGTCCAGTATTGCCTATACTGCCCACCCTGGAGGGTATTATTGCACTTAGAAAATGGGCACTGTAAAAGAAAATAAGTTTAATAAATAATGTAAATAAAAAATAGTTTAAAAAGCATTTTTTTAATTAAATAGTTCCTCTGCCTGCATAACAGTGGCTGTAGCATCACAGCTGGAAAAGACTTCAGAGTAGGGATAGTCAAAGCCATGGTGGTGATTTGTTCATATCAAGAAAAACTTACGATGTGACAGCTCTTAAATTGCTCTTTTTTTTTTCCCTGAAACACTGCAGCTGAACCTTTTTTTATACTGTTTCTGGTGGCTGCGGAGCATGCATGAAAGTAGCCCGAGATGGGAGGAAAAAGTAATGGTGCTAAAAATAAGCTGGATGACACATACACATTACTGCTTACAAACATTTGCAGGCTATCAGGAACAGCAGAAAAAGCACATTAGGTAGTGTGCCGTATTATTTTTACATCATTTTCACTTCAGCGGGAGAAAGGGCACTGGCTTGTGGAGAAATAACTGCTGCACATCGGGTGAACTAATTGTGAGAGAGCACTACAGGAGCGGTACCTGTTTTCATACAGTTGTGGTACTAGAGCTAGCGCTCTGTCTTCCCGTTTTCTTTGTCTGTGTGGAGAATGAAAACCACGACGGCAAAATGATGTTAACCCCCAATCTCGTTTGTCTGTCAATTGCTTACCTGCCACTGGAGGTGATCTGTATGGTGGCTGAAGTTGGTAGGAAGAGGGACATCCCAAACGAAACTGGGGAAATGAGAGCATGTTGAAAAACAAATCAGCAGCAGAACCGAGCGAGAGAGATGAACTAATGCTGGTAATGCCGATGGTACTGCTGGTATCCTGCTTCTATTTGTTTCAAGTAGTGGTTGTCTGGTGGTAGTTGTAAATTATCGGGCACGTAAGGAGGAGGACAGGGAATGGAGTGGGAGGAAAACTAATGGAACAGGCGGTTTCCAACAGACCATAAAACAATGGCTATATTGACAGTTCTCTGTGCCTGTCTTCAAAAAAAATGTTTTCGGTGGATAGCATGAATGTTCTGTTTTTAAAATGTATGCATGCTATCTGGTCACTCGCTCTCTCGCTAAGCGATAAACAACAATGGCGTCAGTTTCAAATTGTGTACCCAGTGCTGCAGTCAATAGCTGAGCAGTCTGGGCACAATGATACTTTGCTGGGCATGAGGCACGTTTGGATTGGGACTTTTTATTTGGTGGCCATCTATTGAAAGTTCATGTACCCCTGTGGATTGGGTACCAGCCAATCAGATGCCTCCAAATAAAAAGCCCATTTTCTAAATGCCAGTACTATGTCGGGTGCAGTTTGTTGTACTTCTTCTGGAACAGGTGTCTCTACATTTTGGGACTGAGTACTGCTTTCCACATAAAAAGGATCTCTGACCTCAGTGTCAGAAAAGATAGCCATCACAAGGGCCCCCTCCAACATCCCCCAGTCGAATGCTGGAGAACAAACCGGACATTCCGGCTCCCTTAAGTAAACCCACGGTAACTAAGGTGGGCACGTAAACTTGCCAAAACTGCCAATACACAAAAGTGGAGGTCAGAGGGTGGTTGCCGTGGGTGAGCTTAACCAACAAATTGTACAACTCAGAAAAGCCACTGGAAAAGACAACAATAAACACAGAAAATCCTGCACCACCCACCGCACTTCAAAGACCACAAACAGATAAACTCTGAATATCAAGGCAGTTTATTAGGCAAAAAGTGCAAGCCTCAGAAGTGCATGCGCACAGACTGGGAGACAGCAGGCAGAGCCCCAACAGACTTCAACCAGTCTTGCTGAAGCGCCATCAGAAAGTGTCCCATAGGTGTTCATTCAATTAATTTAAACCTGTTGCTTAAAGGCACAGATACCTAATTCAGTTAAAACAACCCACCCATATTTATTATGGCCATGTGGAGCTCTGTGATGCCCATAAGTGAAAAGCTTCTGGTAACTTGGCACAGGGTCTGGCAAACACAGCAAAAACTGCCATGCATGCCACTAAGTACCAGTTCCACATGGCAGTAGATGCCAGTGACACTGCTTCTAGGGTCACGGCGCATGCTATTGGATCTGACAGGATCTAAACCTGATGGTAAAACACAATGCAGGAGACAAGTGTATAGAGCAAAGGTTTATTCTCCAGGACATGTTAAAAAGGACAGCAATAATACCTGCTGGGAGTACGTAACCTTCAAACACCAGGTGTCAGCATAACGAAACTCAGAGAACAATACTCTTACACGAAGTTATAAACTCAGTGATAAGAGGGTCCCGTTACCTGGTAACTTGCTCATTTGCATAGTAAAGATGCAAGGTAAAACATTTCTATTGGTGAACGTGGTGGGTGGCTCATATCCAAGGCTGTTGCATGTTGCACATGCACAGTGATAAGTATTATGCTGACTTCAGCTACTTCTCATTGCAACAGAATGATTCATTATATTGTGCTGATCATAGCACTGTGGCTAATACATGTAGGTGGCACACTAAGACCACAGATATAGCTTTGCTAGATAGTAGTTTGCAAATACATTATACATCATAGCAAGCATCAGTAAATACTGGTATACCTTATGTTGTATAATACAAAATGGTAGTCTACATTAGGAATGGCAGGTCTGGCAAGTCTACATATTCCCCCCCCCCCCCCCCTTTGTTTCCTGATTACAGAGGCAACACTAATAGGGAAAGTGTGGCAGGTTACATAAGGGCTGAGTGAGTTTCATAAAGAAACTTTTGGTAACACTTTATTTTAAAGTGTCCTTAACACAATGCCAGAAGAGATAGAGTGGTAGTTGCACAATAAAGTTTCTGTTACACTTTGCAACAGCTGTTACATGTGTAGTTACACTTGTCAGAATGAAATGATTTGTGCCAAAAGGGGACACTGTAGTTGTTGCACATGTATGCAAGTTGCATAATTATACCATACCCACATGTGAAACTAGTTAACAACTACATAGTAGTTACAGTGTAGTTACTTCATACAAATTGTGTGTAACTGCTTAACATGCAACTGTGAAACTAGTTAACAACTACATAGTAGTTACATGTAACTACACAGTAGTTACAGTGAAGTTACAGCATACTTATACAGTAGTTACAGTGCAGTTAAGGACACTTAAAATAGTGTTACCGAAATTTCAATTGTGCACGATGTTGTTTGAGTGTGCGTTGTAAACAGCATAAGGTAATGATCAGAAAAATAATCAAGAAAACCTGAATAACAACAAAACCTTTGAATGTACGTTCCAACCAAGTGTTGGATGATGCGGTGCTTAAGTCACCATCATGAAATAGAGCATTTAGAGAATCACCTGCCTTAGTAATAATATTTCTAATATGTATGAGATGTGTATCCTTTCTTTCTAACAAGAATTTAAGGTTCAGGGTGAGTGGGTCAATATGTACATTAAAAACTGGTAAATACTGTGCTATAGCATTCAGATAGTCAGGGTCACTATTGATGCAATCATGTTCTGGGGTGGAAACAGGGGTGATAACCATATGGCCAAAGACAGAGCATTGGCGAGGTACAAAACAGAAGTTAGGCATAGTGACATCACACACCAAAGGTCCATAGGTGCAGGTCTGGTAGTGGGTTACAACACAGTATTGTCCATCAGAATTGCAGGTCACACAAACTTGAGGAAGTCACCTCTTCATCAGCTGGATTGGGCAGGTAATGGAAGCATTCATCATCTTGCTGGTAAGGCATCGTATGTCTTCTTGAGAGGCATCTCTAGAGGCATTGACATTTGGCTTGTCAAAGGGAACAGTGACATTAACAGTCTGATTGGCAAATAGATCATCATCAATTGTTAATGACCAGTTCATAGAATTCGGCGCATAACCACAAACTGGTGCAGTTACATCAAAAATGTCATGTCTGCACAAATAGTGGTTGCCCTGTTTGGCATAACAGTCTGTATGTGGGGAGCACCCAGGCACCAAGTTAAGGATAAAAAACCTGCAAAGGCGGCAGGTTGATCCATTCTCTGTAGATGCTGCCCTCTAGATGTCCCATGGAGTGGAAGGTCACAAGCATGTCAAAGACCGAAGAATCTTTGTTGAAAACTGGAAGAGATACAGTGAATGTAACATACATAGTGTCTCAGACACTACATTGACTTGTAATGTAGCAGGGTCCTTGATTCAGGTGTGGAGTCACATAACCCAGGTTCTGTGCTGCGGCCAATGAAAAGGACACAGTCCTATCCATGCACTTGGTAGTACATGATAGGGTTTGGGGGGGCAGTACCAATTAGCCATACATCTATCCTGGATCAAATCTGGGATCCTTCAGTATTCCAGATTCTGGAAGAGATTGGTGATAGTGCTTAAAGCAAAATTGCCATATGCTGAACAAATGATCCCCCTGCCTATGTGTTGCTCTTTAACCTCTTTATTGTTTTGGAAGATCAATTCATTGATTTTGTTTCAGGTCTCATCAAATAAACGTGCATTATTGTGCATGTTATACATCCTGAATCTTTGCTCTTGGGAAATACCCTCAGTAATGTGCAACATGGGCTGAACCACATCCTGGCCTAATTTGTTGTTGAAAATGTTATGTCTTTGAATATGGGCCAAATTGTCTCGGTTCTAAATTGACATTCCTGTGCCAACCATACCTGTAACAGCGCCTGCTATGCCTGTTATGCCAGCTACACCTAAACTACTTTTCAGGCATTTAGGCCTGAACACCCCTCAGTGTTCAGTTGAGTGATGCCCAGCTGCAGGGTCCTGTGCACATGCTTGGTATGCTGCCATTAAATCTAACATTACAGTATGAAACTGTGACATGTTAGTGTATGAACAATTATCAAACCTGGCCATGTTCGATGTTCAAAACAACAGAAGCATGAATAAATTGTCATTATTAATCAGAGTCCCAGAGATGGATGTTGCTGCTAGGCCCTGCCTGGGCCTAGCTCCAGAGTAAGGCATTGTAAAGGTTTGTCTTTTGATACTGGAATGACTGTAAGAAAAAGTGCAGCTGTTGTAAGTGTGTGATTGAAACAAAGTTTGCGCATGGTTTTTATTATGAAATTGAGTGCAAAAATCTTTATTGATCTTTGCTGTAAAATTGTAAAGGCTGATATTTTGCAGAGTAACTTGGTGTATGCACAAAGTTCCACTGGGGCAAATACAAGTGTTGGGCCAATCTTGGAAAGTTCCTTCTGCAAGGTGGGCTACTGGAAGTTCCTGTCCAACAAGATTGTCAGTTTTCCATTCAACCTGTAAAGTGGAGTGGCCTGGTGCTACCACCACGGCATTAAGGTAGGCATCTTTTCCTTTGTGGACAGTCACATGGGTAGATAGGGTGGCGATGGTTACCCCTGTACCTGGAAGAGGTTTGACAGGGGTAGAAAGACAGTAGTTCAGATCCGAAGGATTCATGGCATGAAGAAATGAATGAAAATGTGACTGGTACTCTTTGTCTGGCACACTTGCCAACGTGCATGGCAGAAGGTACAGAAGAATTATCATTTTCCTGAAATGAAACAAAACAAAAAGGTAAACATACAGGTCTCCCTCTCCCAACCAGGGAAGGAGCATTAAAGGAGCATCTAATCCCCTTTGCACAGCTTCAGCTGATTAGCATGGTACCATTTGTCTACGGGTTTCTTGCAGACTGTGATCCACACTTGATAGACAGCAGGACTCAATTTGTTGATGCTATCATAGGGGCCTGCCCATTTGTTTGCAGATGGATGTGAAGGGAAGGAACATTCTATTACTATTACTTGATTTCCTATTTGCCAATCAACTTCTTTGACTTTTCTATCAAAGTATATTTTCGACTGATGTTGGGCATGGCCCAAGTTCTTGGTGGCAGACAGGTAGGTTTGGACCAGATTGTCATTCGGTTGCATGACATAAGAATCCATCAACACTCTGTCTACAATGGGGGTGTTGAGATCAATCTACAGATGTTCTGGGGGGTGTAGCTAGCCATCGTGCTGAGCGGCAGCAATACAGAGCAGCTCCTGCACAGCAGATATAAATCATCTTTTTATTAAGCCAAAACTGCAGAAACTTTGGAAACAGTAGCAGACTAGTATAGCTGGGATTATTTGGAGCATTTTGATTACCAGCATTGATAGGTTTGACAATGGGAAATCCAAGAAAGGCAGCAGCACAGCAACTTTTTCCAGCTATGAGGCGTCAGTACAGATGCAGTAAAGGCCTCTAGCTCTGATGCCTCAGAAAATCAGATAGGCGAAGCCTTGGAGGCATTGGAAAAACAGTGGCAAAATTATGCTCATCAATATCCACGATGGACAAAACACTGGACACTATCCCCTCCAGACTTGCCACTGTTGAACAAACGGTGGAATCTGTTAAGGTTAATGTGGCAGAAGCCAACAAACACTCGGATAAAGCATTGGCGGTTGCAGATACATTAGTAAAGGAAAATATGCATCTGCTAATTCTTCTGGAAACCTCTGAAAATTTGTTAAGAGTCTGAAATATTAGACTCTTGGAACTGCCTGAGGGGTTAGAAAGGGACGATCCCCTGGGCTTCATGGAATCTTGGCTACAGAGGGAACTACACCTCCCGGACCAGCCCCGGTTGAAACGAGCTTACCAGATCAAGCTGAGGAGAACCACAACTAGGACGGAGCACCCCGGGACAATGCTGATTTCCTTCCTTTTGGTTCGGGACAAGGACTGAGTCTTTCTGGCCACAAATAAGACTTCCATTACCATGGTGGGGCAGAAAATACTTTTCTTCCAGGATTGGTCCTACTCTACGCAGCAACGGCGTAAATCCTTTGATGGAGTTATAAGGGAACTGCACCAGCGAAAAATTCCATTTGCCTTGCTGCCTACTGCCTGGCTCTATCTTACTATTCAGAACAAACCCTACTCATTTTCTGACCCCAAGGAAGTCATAAAACTATTGGAATGCTTGGACAATACACCATTGGGAACTGGGGAAAGGGAGCGAGAGAGGGGTGCGACGGAAGTGTGGAAACATGAGTTGTCCTTGGAGGAAGCGTTCACTCAAAAGAACATATGAACAATAGATTATTATTATTACCATTTTCATGTTTCAATGTTGTTCCCTAACCCACTAGTCTATCCTACGACTGGGATTGTATTGTTATATTGTGGTTTAAAAGTTAAAACTGTATATTAAAGTTTACAAAACTGTGTATTAAATTTTACGCACTGATACATACATCTCCGCTTCCAATGGTGAGTAATACAGCTCTTTTTTCCTTTTCCTTTTAAGCTGTAATAAAGATATCTGGGTTTTAGTGAAAATGGCACTGCTGTGAGTGGGGCTTTCATGCTCTTTGCTCTGTGTAATATCGAGCCTGTCGCCTTCCACTACAGCATGGTAGCAATGTCCAGAGGTGTCTCCATTCAGGAAATTTGTAAAGCAGTTATCTGGAAGACATTACACACTTTTACAAAGCACTATTGCCTGGACTTTCAGTCCAGAAAGGATGTCAGCTTTGGCACTGCTGTCTTGTAGAACCTTTTCCATAAATAGGTTCTGTAGACAGCCTCCCAAAGTACTGTTATGGAATCGGATATCTAAAGTTGATGAGCATAAGTGAGGGATTCCTGAGGTTTGAAGAAAAAGAATTACTCACTGTAGTAACGTTGTTTCTTCCAAAGAGATCCCTCACTATGTTTTACAATCCCATCCCTACTTCCCCTTCCAGAACATGGAAAAGGTACATAGAAACATAGAAGTTGATGGCAGATAAGGACCTCAAGGCCCATCCAGTCTGCCCATTTTTTCTACCTTATGAATGTGCCATAGGCCTTTACTCTGTCAATGGCCTATCTATTCATACTCATCTGTATTGCTCTCTTATGCCTATCCCATGCCTGTCTGAAACCCTGCACTGTATTCATATCCACCACTTTCTGAGGTAGGCCGTTCCGTGCATCCATCATCCTTTCTGTGAAAAAGAACTTCCTCACATTACCCCTTAATCGGCCTCCCTCTAATCACATGCTGTGTCCTCTTGTCCTGCTATTTTTCTTATATTGAAACATGTTAGACTCGTAGACTTTGTTAATGCCCTTAAGATGTTTGAATGTTTCAATCATATCACCTCTCTCCCTCCTTTGCTCTAGGGTATACATATTGAGCTCCATTAATCTGTCCTCATATGTTTTCTGATGTAGTCCCTGCATCGTTTTGGTTGCCCTTCTCTGGACTGCCTCCATTTTGTTAATGTCCTTGTGCAGGTGTGGCCTCCAGTACTGCATGCAGTACTCCAGATGGGGCCTAACTAGTGTCTTGTAAAGAGGGGTTATTACCTCCCTCTTACGACTTGCGTTACCCCTACTAATACACCCTAACATCCCCCTAGCCTTATCTACTGCTTTAGTGGTCTGCTTGGATGATTTCAGGTCATCTGTGATGATGATGCCGAAGTCTCTTTCTTCCCTTGTGATTGCCAGCAATCTCACAAGGGTTCTTGCAAGCAACAGTTCTTTTTTATTGCTTGAGCATTACTTGTTAAATTTCCTTACAACTGATACTCAGTGATTCAAAATATTTTTAATCTGTTTTTTCTGCCATAGTGTAAAGTTTTTCCAAGTTTTTTTTCAGTAGTCATTTTGCTAGTTTACTGGTCACTGCTCACCACAGCTTTAGAAATAAACCTGCCGTTAGAGTGCAGAGGTGAGCATGACTATGCAGCAGAGTTTCAAATTTAATTCTAAGATTCCATAATTAGCATAAAATTCTACACTCCACGGCAGCTCATTCCAGGAAAATGATTACAGTTGTTAAGCATACTGAGTGGTCCCTTTGGAAGAAATAAC
The DNA here is from genome assembly GCA_016271365.2 of Neoceratodus forsteri. Classification (NCBI taxonomy): domain Eukaryota; kingdom Metazoa; phylum Chordata; order Ceratodontiformes; family Ceratodontidae; genus Neoceratodus; species Neoceratodus forsteri. The sequence goes on along the minus strand of CM028130.1, from coordinate 532,457,260 downwards.
ATTACTACAGTGAGTAATTTTGTTTCTGTTCAGTCAAACCATTGCATGCTCAGTTTATACATTAATTTACCAGTTCTAGCTTTTAAATCTGCTGTTGGTTTGAGATTTAATTTAGTCTTTAATTTCAGCTGATAACACCTGTGCTGTACAGTGCTATTGTGATCTCATCAGCATTGTGAAAGTTGCTGTCTGATTAGTACTTCATTTTGATGATACAAACCATCAAGATAGCAACTGTGAAACACAAGTAATAAGATATCACAGTATCTGGAGGTTAGCTAGACCTAACATAGACAGGATGGAGGCAGTTCAGAGGAGGGCAACTAAAATGGTACAGGGTCTGCAAAAGAAGCAATACGAGGAGAGACTAAAGGAGCTTAATATGTATACCCTTGAGGAAAGGAGGGATGGGGGGACATGATAGAAATGTTTAAGTACCTCAGTGGAATCAACAAAGTCCAAGAGGGTAGCATCTTTCAGAAAAAGAGATGTGCAAGAACAAGTGGACACAATTTGAAGATGGGGGGGCAGTTAAGGGGCAATGTGAGGAAGTATTTTTTCACAGAGAGGGTGATGGACGCATGGAACAGCCTTCCTGAGGAGGTTGTGGGGTCTAAAACTGTGGGAGAATTCAAGAATGCAAGGGACAGACATAAGGCAATTTTTGTGGGGGGTAGGAAAAATAGGCTGTTGGTTAAATAGGATCTGCAGCTTATCCTGTAGGTAGGGAAATGGACAGACTAGGTGGGCCAAGAGGTCCTTATCTGCTGTCAAAGTCTATGTTTCTATGTTAGCTACAAAGATGTTACTTGTTATCTTGCAGTTTTTATCTCCCCTGATTGTGTATAACATTAAATATAAATCCTACAGTGAATCTTTGGCTTTGGTGAGATTAAAACCTGGGTCTCTTGGCCCCCAAGTCTATAAACACTAGAGCATACTGCCTCTACAGAAAGCCTGTAAAGTTATATAAAAAGAACAAGGAAGTTATAGATAACTAGATAGATAGACAGACATTTTTGACTTTTTTGGTAAAAATGGTGTGAGAGACTGATGATTCTCCATTCTCTTCAATATCTTCTGCAGACCCCTACAACTGTAAACCTTGTGCACCTGAGCAGTGGTCACCCAAGGGGAGTTCGACTTGTTTCAACAGAACTGTGGAATACTTGTTTTGGACCAGTAGCATCTCCATAGCGATTCTAGCATCAGTATCATTGGGCATTCTGCTGTCGATCGCGATGGCTGGGCTTTTTTTTGTCAAACTGGACACACCAGTGGTCAAAGCTGCTGGTGGGAAAATGTGCTTCTTCATGCTGGCAGCCCTGGCAACATCCTTCTCTAGTGTGGTTAGCTTTGTGGGCAGACCGACCCACTTTTCGTGCTTCTTGAGGTACTGCATGTTTGAAATCAGTTTCACTGCCTTCACCTCTTGGCTCCTGGTCCGATCCGTTCAGGTGGTCTGCATTTTTAAGATGGCAGGCAGGCTGCCCAAGGCTCTGGATTACTGGGTGAAGGACAATGGTCAGTACCTGTTTGTAGCCATAAGCACAGCCTTCCAGGTCATACTTAACCTTGGATTACTGGGCATCAGCATCATGCAACCAAACTTGGATAACAGTTTAGAAGGAGTGACAGTCCTGAATTGCGGTAATCTATCTTTATTGCTTTCTCTGACCCAGTGGCTCTGGGGGCTTTTGCTAAGCACCCTATGCTTCATCTTCTCCTACATGGGTAAGGATCTACCCAAAGACTACAATGAGGCAAAGTGCATCACCTTCAGCATGCTTGTCTATTTCACCGCCGTCGTTTGCAGCTGGACGATGGATCTAGCCCAGGGACTCCGGGATTCCCCCAGCAGGTGTGCCCTGGCCTCCCTGGTCATCACTTATGGAAATCTCGGGGGTTACTTCATCCCCAAGTGTTATGTTATTCTCCTGAAACCCGAGCACAATACCACTGCCTACTTCCAGAGCTCCATTCAGAACTATACCAAGAGGCAAAGCTCGGTTGTAGGCTGAAGAGGAATGCCAGACAGGCGGTGACAAATGACTGAGCAGACACCTGATTTATATAGCATGCAGAATAAGTACACCACTTTCTAAAACCCAACCTTAGCAGTTTGGGCTCAATCCCCACCCCCACCCCCATCTCACAGTTTAGCACCAGAACTAGATCCAAAGTTCTATCACCATTAGAAACATCCTGAGCTCAAATGTCACCAATGGCACCAGTCACATCATCCAGTAGGTTGTACTGGATCACAACACTGACTGAACATTCCATCAGCACCATTTTTCTGACTGGTTCCGACTCGACTGAAGTGCCTTTTATGGTCGGATATGTACCAGAATCCCTGCTAGGATCCATCCCATAAAGAGAGGGCTCTTATCATACCTCTCAACTTTATTGTCTCAAATGTTTCCATTGCCACTCCTGAAAATGACATTTTTGTCCCTGAAAGTAAAGATCTGAAGTGTAAAAGAATTCCAGACTTTCATAATGCAGGTTACTATAGTTCTCTATCAGGAAGTGATATTTATATTAGGTCACACACTGTCAGAAGCTTCTATAGCAGATATTTCAGTTAAGATTTTCCCTGATTTTGGTAATTTGTCCCGAATTTATGTTTTCATATAGCCTTTTGGCCTTGAGACTGCCACCTCTCAACTACTCCAGGTAATTCAGGTTCCCCAACCACAAATGCCACTCCCTTCTGTCAAGCTAGCAGGGCTCCACATATGGAAGGGTCCGATGGTACCAGTTCCCCATCAGTGTCAGCTGGGGATCATAGGATATTTTTTTGCTTGTGTCCTCTCCTTTGTCTGTCTACCTTCCTGACATCAGGCCATGCCCCTAAAGGCCTCACACGCACATAGTGTGCCCCTGCAAACCTTGCATGCACATAGTGTGCCCCTGTGGCGTACACTCATAGTGTGTCCCTGCAGGCCTCACACAAACACAGTGTCCCCCTGCAGGCCTTGTACACACATAGTGTGCCCCTGCAGACCTTGCATACACATAGTGTGCTCCTAAGGCACACTCATAGTGCACCCCTGCAGGCCTTGCATGCACATAGTGTGCCCCTGCAGGCCTTGTGCACTCATAGTGTGCCCTTGTAGGCCTTGTATATGCATAGTGTGCCCCTGCAGGCCTTGTACACTCATAGTGTGCCCCTGCAGGCCTTGTACACTCATACTGTGCCCTGCAGGCCTTATACACCCATAGTGTGCCCCTAAAGGCCTTGTACACTCAAAGTGTACCCCTGCAGGCCTTTTACACTCCTAGTGTGCCCCTGCAGGCCTTATACACATATACTGTACCTCTGAAGGCCTTGTACACTCATAGTGTGCCCCTGCAGGCCTTGTATATGCATAGTGTGCCCCTGCAGGCCTCATACACGCAAAGTATGCCCCTGCAGACCTTGCACACACATAGTGTGCCCTTAAGGCTTTGTACACTCATAGTGCATCCCTTCAGGCCTTGCATGCACATAGTGTGGCCCTGCAGGCCTTGTATACTCATAGTGTGCCCCTGTAGCCCTTGTATATGCATAGTGTGCCCCTACAGGCCTTGTACACTCATAGTGTGCCACTGCAGGCCTTGTACACTCATTAGTATGCCTCGCATGGCCCTTATACACACACATACTGTACCCTGAAGGCCTTGTACACTCATGGTGTGCCTCGGGTACCCATGCACTCATAGTGTGCCTCGCGGGCGCGGCACATGGTATGCCCTGCAGGCCTTGTACACTCAAAGTGTACCCCTGCAGGCCTTGTACACTCATAGTGTGACCCTGCAGGCCTTATACACACATAGCGTGCCCCTGCAGACCTTGTACACCCATAGTGTGACCCTGCCAGCCTTGTACACTCAAAGTGTGCCCCGGTAGGCCTTTTATGCTCATAGTGTGCCCATGCAGTGTGCCTCTGCAGGCCTTGTACACTCATAGTGTGCTCCTGCAGCCTCGTACACACATAGTGTGCCCCTTCAAGCCTTGTACACTTATAGTGTGCCCCTGCAGGCCTCTACATAGTATGCTCCTGCTGGCCTTATACACTCATAGTGTGCCCCTGCAGGCCTCGCACACACATAGTGTGCCCCTGCAGGCCTCACATGAACATAGTGTGCCCCTGCAGGTCTTCTACACTCATAATGTGCCCCTGCAGGCTTCGTTCACACATAATGTGCCTCTGCAGCCTCATACGCATAAAGTGTGACCCCGGTAAGCCTCTTACACACATAGTGTGCCTCTGAAGACCTCTACATACATTTCTATAGGACTTATACACTCATAGTGTGCCCCTGTAGGCCTTGCATGCACATAGTGTGCCCCTGCAGGCCTCACATGAACATAGTGTGCCCCTTCAGGCCTGGTACACTCATACTGTGCCCCTGTAGGCCTCGTACACACATAGTGTGCCCCTGCAAACTTTGTAAACACATAGTGTGCCCCTGCAGCCTCAGACACACATAGTGTGCCTCTTCAGGCCTTATACACTCATAGTGTGCCCCTGCAGACCTTGTATACTCATAGTGTGCTTCTGTAGCCTCGTACACACAAAGTGTGCCCCTTCAGGCCTGGTACACACGTAGTGTGCCCCTACAGGCCTCGTACACACATAGTGTGCCCCTGCAGGATTCATACACACATAGTGTGCCCCTGCAGTCTTGTACACACCTAGTGTGCCCCTGCAGGCCTTGAGCGCACATATGTTCCCCCGCCAGGCCTTGTACACTCATAGTCTGCCCCTTCAGGCCTCGTACACCCATAGTATGCCCCTGCAGGCCTCGCACACACATAATGTGCCCCTGTAGGCCTCGTACACACATCATGTGCCTCTTCAGGCCTTCTACACTTATAGTGTGTCCTTGCAGGCCTCATACACACATATCAAAAGCAGGCAGATGTGTGCTCAGAAACTGAGAGCAGGTACTTACTACAGGCTTTGTACACACATATTGTGCCCCATGCTGGCCTCATACACATGTAATGTGCTTCTGCAGGCCTTGTACACACATACAGCCTGATTTTCAAACAGGCTAGAATGACACAAGGGCCTTGCGTTAAACGAGTTTGATGCAAGTGGTGACTTGCGTTACTACTTGTGTCAAACGCAATTTTCTAAAGCAACCTGCATCTGATCCATACACTCCTGCACTAAAGCCCCCTTGCTCCAGGGTTGTGTCAAAAAACCACATGCGCCAGGTTGCAAGGGGGCTACAACATCCTGTTTTTTGGGGATTTTGCAAGCCTCATCATGGATGCAGCAAGGGGCACCCTTAAAACCAGCCAGGAGCTGGTCTAAGTGGGTTGCACCAGTGCAGTAGTACAGGGGCAGTAGGGGTGCACTAGGGGCATGGCAGGTGGCAGGTGGGGTGTTGGGGCAAAGCTGGGCATCAGCCGCAGTGCTGTGGCAGCCATTGAGGTGCCATCACAGTGTGAAAATATTAATTAAGTTTGAAATGAGCCGCCTGTACTGTACAATCATCCCTGGTAGTCTAGTACCCTCCCCTCGTGATCCCCCGTGTTTACACATCCATGGTGGTGTAGTGCCCCCCCCCAATGATCCCTGATCTCTCCCAAGTATACAAAACTAAGTGCCCAAGTCCAATAGCGCCCACCCCAATCCCCAATCCCACCCAATAACAAATGCTTAATAGTCCCTGGTAGTCTAGCAGACACCCCCACCTTCTGCACCCCATCAGGCATTGCCTAACCACCCCGCTCCCCCTCCCCATTCCTGGTACAATCCTGCAACTGGCACAGTCCTCCGCACAGCACCACAGCCACCTGCAGACTGCTTTCACAATGACCGTGTACTGTATACAGTATGCAGTCATTGTTAATGCATTCTGCAGCCGCCCGTGATCATGTGAGGAGGCTGTGCCAGCTGCAGGATCGTACCAGGGATTGGGGGGAGCAGGGTGGTTGGGCAATGCCTGATGGGATGGGGTGGGTGGTGTTCCACTAGACCACCAGGGACTATTATGCATTTGTTATCAGGTGGGATTGGGGTTCAGGAATGGGCACTATTGGACCAGGGCACTTGGTTTTGTATACTTGAGGAGATTGGGTATCAGTGGGGGGAGTCCACTACACCACCACCAGGGATATGTAAATGGCGGGATAGTTAAGGGGGGCACTAGACTACCAGGGACGACTGTACATGTAAGTCCCCCTTCCAGTGTCTAGGGGTATGCCAGATTTTACTATGGGAGAGGGGCAGCCAGAAATAAAGTCTCAGAAAATTAAACTCGTTACCTGGGTTTTGATGAGATGTCTTCAAGGGGGTTCTGGCACTACTACAGCAGCAAGGGGGTAACAGAAGCTGTGAGGGACAAGCTTAGTTAATGCAGTCACAGAGTGCCATAATTAAGTCCATTGTCCACTTAGGAGTAGAGGAAGAAAAGAATTAATTGAATTGTGTAAATTTGATTAAGTTACTCCATGGTGCATGGGGTGCAAATCACATGGTAGGTAATCTTCTGGGTACAGAGCCCGATACAGTTTGCAGCAACTTTTGTTTCCCAAAAGCTTTTTACTACAGTGCTCCCTCAGAGACAAAAAAGCTCTGCGAATCCTGGCAGCAGCAACATGAAATTATTGGGCTGGCAGTATAGCCTAGAGGTTAGAGTAACAAACTTGGTACATTCAGCAGACCAGACCTGGGTTTGAGTCTCACAACCTCCACTTGCATACTGTGTGACTCTGAGCAAGTCACTTAACTGCCCAGTGCTCCCAGGTCACCCCTGAAAACAGGCACTTGTGCCTAGTGGGCCTAACCCGGTTACCAAAGACTAAAAAAAAAAAAAAAAATAGGCTGTAAACACAGGATAATTTCTCCCAACTTCTCTCCTGCACAAAACTTGCATTTTTACCTCTTTACACACCAAAACCTACTGCCCAATGACCATGTTAGCAGGTACAAGATTTAGAGTAGCTGAAATTGAATAGCAGTACCTCCCAACACTGGTGGTTCGTATCTGGAACACTCCAAAATGGATGGTCCGTACAAACAGCAAAGAAAGTCCCGAACAAGAAATGCCAAGTCCCCTCTATCAAAAGCCAGTGCAGCTCTGAGCATCCCAGGACAACATAGACTCTGCAGAGCCCTGGTGATCCTGGAGACCCATACACTTTCCGTTCTTTGGCTGTATAGGCTACCTGACTCATCCTGGCCAGGCTGAAGTGCCACTGGAAAGGGAGACAGGCTGCCACCACTGACATCCCTGCAGTACAGACTGCCACTGCCATACTGCCCCAATGGCCTAGCACCAGGCTTCACTCAGTCTCGCCCACGGACAAGAATTTCAGGACCCACCTGCACTGCCCCACCCTGGTACCAGAGGCCACGAGGTAGAACACTACCCTTCTTACCGGGCACTGGCTCCCCAAAATGGCAGAGGTGATCCCACCAAGGTGCTCCAGGTCCCACATGGACTCCCAATCGCTACATTTTCCACTGGTCTTCGAGGGTGGAGGGCCAGAGTGGAAAGTGCTCCACCTTGGCCCTGAGTCTCGGCCCTCATAGCCGAGCACTTCACAACCACCTCCTCTCACTCTCTCTCTCTCCAGGGAACTCTTCAGGGATCTCCCTTTTCACACCCTTTTATACCCACTGGGCAGAGGTCCCCCCTGCTGGTAGGCAGGGCTCCAGCTCCGGACTCTGCAGCTGCAATATTAACTAGTAAGCTCCCAAAGGGGGCTTACATGCAGTACAGGTGGCTCATTTCAAACATGATAACTAATATTTTCAGATACTGCGATGGCACCCCACCAGGTACCGCAGCACTGCAGCTGATGCCCAGCTTTTCCCCAACATCCTACTTGCCACTTTCCATGCTTATTCCTTATGCCTGTGGTCCCCTCCTGGCATGGTGTTTCTTCACCCCCACACTATCCCGGCCCCTCAGGTGTTGCGCTAGGTGGAGGTGTCAGATCCCTGTGGCAAAGCCTGCTAATGCACCACCTGTTTGGTGCAGTTGGTCACTTGCGATAAACCTGGCAGGTTTGGCGCAGGGACCCTGCTTTTTGTAAAATCAGGTGCAGAGTCCCTGGTGCACCTGGAGTTTGCTGCAACCCTGAGAGTGATGAAACTTGCGTCACTCTAAGGGCTGTTTAAAAACCAGGCCCATAGAGTGCCCATGCAGGCCTCGTACACACATAGTGTGCCCCCGCAGACCTCGTTCACACATAGTGCACCCCCGCAGGCCTCGTACATACATAGTGTGCCCCCGCAGGCCTCGTACACACATAGTGTGCCCCCGCAGACCTCGTTCACACATAGTGCACCCCCGCAGGCCTCGTACATACATAGTGTGCCCCCGCAGGCCTCGTACACACATAGTGTGCCCCCGCAGGCCTCGTACACACATAGTGTGCTCCTGCAGGCCTTGTACATCGTGTGCCCCTGCAAACCCCGTACACACATAGTGTGCTCCTGCAGGCCTCATACACACACATAGTGTGCTCCTGCAGGCCTCATGTACATATAGTGTGCCCCTGCAGGCCTTGAACACATATAGTGTACCCCTGCAGATCTTGTACACACATAGTGTGCTCTTGCTGGCTTTGCATGCACATAGTGTGCCCCTGCAGGCCTCGTGTACACATACTGTAGAACCCTATTTGTAAACTGGTTAGAATGTCACAAGGAACCTGCGTAAAAAGTTTGACACAAGTGGTGACTTACATCATAACTTGCGACAAACACAGTTTTCTAAAGCAGCCTGCATCTGATCTAGACACTCCTGCACTGAAGCCCCCTTGCACCAAGGTTGTGTCAAACTACCCAGTATGCCAGGTCGCAAGGGGGCTTGCACCATGGCAGGGCCACAACATCCCTTTTTGGGGGATTTTGCAAGCCCCACCATGGACACAGCAACAGGCACCACTTAGACTAGCCAGGAGGTGGTCTAAGTGGGTTGTGCCAGTGAGGTGCAGTAGTACAGGGGGCAGTAGGAATGCACTGGGGGCACAGGAGATGGCAGGTGGGGTGTTGGGGCAAAGCTGGGCATCAGCTGCAGTGCTGTGGTACCCAGCGGGGTGCCATTGCAGTGTGTGAAAACATTAATTATCATGTTTGAAATGAGCCACCCATGCTGTACAGTCATCTCTGGTAGTCTAGTGCCCCCCCATTATCCCCTCTGTTTACATATCCCTGGTGGTGTAGTGGACCCCCAACCCCACTGATTCCAGATCTTCCCCGAGTATACAAAACCAAGTGCCCAAGTCCAGTAGTGCCCCACCCTGATCCCTGATCCTACCTGATAACAAATGCATAATAGTCCCTGGTGGTCTAGTGGACCCCCACCACCCTCCCCAGCCCATCAGGCATTGCCCACCCTTCCCGCTCCCCCCTTTGCCAGTCCTGGTATGATCCTGTGACTGGCACAGTCCTCCGCACACCACCACGGCCAGCTGCACACTGCATTCACAATGACTACGTATTGTGTACAGTATATAGTATGCAGTAATTGTCAATGCATTCTGCGGCTGCCCATGGTTGTGTGCAGAGGGCTGTTTCAGTCACAGGATTATACCAGGGATGGGGGGGAGTGGGGTGGTTGGGCAATGCCTGATGGGGTGGGGAGGGTGATGGTCCCCTAGACTACCAGGGACTATAATGCATTTGTTATGGGGTGGGATCAGGTGGGCGCTATTGGACAGGGCATTTGGTAATGTATAATTGGGGGAGATTGGGGATCAGTTGGGGGGGTCCACTACACCACCAGGGATATATAAACGGGGGGATCATGGGGAGAGGGGCTCTGGACTACCAGGGATGATTGTACAGTACGGTCGGCTCATTTCGAACATGATAATATTTCCACACACTGAGATGACACCCTGCCAGGTGCCACAGCACTGTGGCTGATGCTCAGCTTTGTTCCAACACCCACCTGCCAACTCCCATGTCCCTTATGCCCCTGGTCCCCTCCAGGTATGGTGTTTCCTCCACCCCCCACACTATCCCGGCCCCTCAGGTGTTGCGCTGGGCAAGGGGAGTCAGATCCCTGCAGCAAAGTCTGCTAATGTGCCACCTGTTTGGTGCAGCTGGTCACTTGCAGCAAACCCAGTTAGCTTGGTGCAGGGACCCTGCTTTTTGTAAAATTGGGCAGAGGGTCCCTGGGACACCCAGTGTTTGCTGCAGTCCTTACAGTGACACAATCTGCATCGCTCTAAGGGCTCTTTGAAAATCGGGCCCATAGTGTGCTCCTGTAGGCCATATTCACACTTTGTGTGCCCCTTCAGGCCTTGTACACACATAGTATGCCCCTGTAGGCCTTGCACACACATTGTATGATCCTACAGGCCTTGCAAATCTATAATGGACCCCTGCAGGCCTTGTACACACACAGTGTTCCCCTGCAAGTCTTGTACACAAACAGTGTGCCCTTGCAGGTCTCACACACTTATGTTGTGCCGATGCAGGCCTTGCATGCACAGTGTTCCCCTGCAGGCCTTGTACGCTTATAGTGTTCCCCCTGTAGGCCTCATACATACGTAGTGTGCTCTTGAAGGCCTTGTACACACAGTGTGCCTTTGCAGGCCTCACACACACATCGTGTGCTCCTGCAGGTCTTGCACACACATAGTGTGCCCCTCCAGGCCTTGTCCACACACAGTGTGCCCCTGCAGGCCTTGCACACACATGGTGTGCCCCTGCAGGCCTTGCATGCACATAGTGTGCCCCTGCAGGCCTTTTTCACTCATACTGTTCCCCTACAGGCCTTCCACACACAGTGTGCCCCTGCAAGCCATGTACACACATACTGTGCTCCTGTAGGCTTGTACACACTTTGTGTGCCCCTGCAGGCCTCATAAACACATGGTGTGCTCCTGCAGGCCTCATACACACACATATAGTGTGCTCCTGTAGGCCTTGTGCACACAGTGTGCCCCCTGCAGGCTTCGTACACACATATTGTGCTCCTGTAGGCCTTGTACACACTTCATGTGCCCCTTCAGGCCCTGTACACACGTAGTGTGCCTCTGCAGGCCTTGCACACACATAGTGTGCCTCTGCAGGCCTTTTACACACAAAGCATGCCCCTGCAGGCCTCACAAGCACATAGTGTGCCCCTGCAGGCCTTGTACACACATCCTGTGCTGCTGCAGTCCTTGTACATACATAGTGTGCCCCTGCATGCTTTGTACACACATACAGTCCAAGGGAGTCTGCACTCCAGTATGCGTATTTTAAAAGCCAAAAAAGCACTCTCACAAACATAGATGTTTCAAAGCTTTAATTTAGCTCTTTGCAGTAAGAGTGAACACAAAGACCCACTGCCACAATGCCCCAATGCTTCGGGTTCAAACAACTCTTCATCAAGGGTTGTTTGAACCCAATGCGAGCGGCAGTATGTGCAGTGGTCTGTGTGTCACTCACTGCAAAGAGCAAATAAAGCTTTAATATGCTTTTTGGGAGAGTCACTTTACTTTGAAAAACACATCCTGGAGTGCAGACTCCCTTGGACTGTTGCTGTTTTGTTGAGCTTGCTGCCCTCATCTGCACCCCTCCCAAATCGGGCTGTTCGTGGTGAGATCACTTTGGACTACCCTTGTACACACATAGTTTGCTCCTGCAGGCCTTGTACACACATAGTGTCCCTATGAGGCCTCACATGCTCACAGTGTGCCCCTGTAGGCCTTGTACACATGTTGTATGCCCCTTGTGACAGGGTTGAATAAGGCCCTGTCCCATTTGTTATTCAGAAAGAGTTGAAAGCAAGGGTCTGTTCTGTCAACTCCTTTTTAGTCTCTTGTCTGTCTGGTTGTGCAACCAAATGTTCTCATGAGACCTAGGAACTGATCACTCTGACGGCCTCGCGATTCTCAACTTCTCGCTGTCTCTCTGCCTCTACTTGCTGTTTCTGTCTTTTCTTCCCCCTTGCGTATCTGCAGTTATAAAAATATATGTGAATCTTTGTGTGAAACTGTAAGTGATACTGAGATCCCGTTGTTTGAAACTGTCTATAGTTATCCTGTTGAAATGATTGGAAAAAGCTATTTGGAATTTAGGGGTTAACCTGAGATGCAGTTTGAGCTCCTCTCAGGCTTGTTTGCAAACTCTTTGCAGAGCTGTCAACAAGTGGCCAGTTCTGGGTTACCATGTTGTATTTGTTGCAGCTACAAAGAAACTGACAAGTATATTTTATAAGAAACAGGATATCTGTTAATGAGCTGAGGTTGAAGAAGTTAATTACCAGGAAAAGACTTATTATAAAAGAGCAGCAATCTTTGCTGGGGAGAGACTGAAATTTGGAAATAGAGATACCCTCAGACAAAGGACTTTGTTTTCTCTGTTTGTACTGCCTTTGTAAATAGTTATACTGAACGATTTTTATTTTTTAAGTTCATTGATATGAGAGTTGCTATAGAGGGGTGTGGGGGGGGATGCGTCCACTGGAGAGCTCTGTTCAAGGGGCAGGTCTGCAGCAGGCAAATCAGTAGGCAGGCTGCCGATGACTCACTTTCTGGTTTGGGGGCGGAGTTGGCAAACTTTTCAAAGGACAGAGCCAAACCAATAGTGGCTTGGCTCAGTCCTTTGATGGAAAACAGCCCTGCAAGGAATTACAGTTACTTCCTTGTTGTGTGTTCACACTGCCATCACACTTACAGTGACAACGGCAGTTGCTGTCAGGAACAAGCTTGCTTAGTAAGAGCTTGCTCGGGCTGACATGTGAATGCACTGTGCCTGTCTTCACACACAAATCCATCCCTCCCACTCCCACCATTCCCGTTCGAGCCCCCCACCAGCAAATCACTCTCGCAGCATCGTTCCTGATAAAAAAAGAAACCCGTCCCCAATGTCTATCTTTTTCTGCAAAAAAGAAAATGGTCCCTCGTTGTCTCCCCCATACCAGCAAATCACTCCCTCCCACTGCTATTGTCTTCCCGTACCCTCCATATCCTGTCCCCCCAGACACTGGGGAGCCCACTCCCAGTGTCCAGAAATGTGCACAACATCGTTCCTGGTAAAAAAAAGAAAACTGTCCCCAATGTCTTTCTTGTTTTAAACCTGCAAAAAAGAAAATGGTCCACCGCTGTCTCTCCCGCCCCTCCCCCATACTGACCATCCCACTGCGCACCCACCTCGCTGCAACCCCCCTTACCCATACTTACCTCCAGAGATTGGGAGCAGTGATCTTCTGTGGACCGGGACACATCTGTACACTTCAAAGCTGACCAGCAAAGTGAAGATTTCAAGATAAGCCGAATAATAGGAATCGGGGGGGGGGGTTCAACTTAGGTTGATATCTCAGCCATTTTTAGGAATTTTGCCCTAGTTTTCAACATGGGGTTTTGGGACCCCGCCTCCTGAACACTGTCACTGTCATTTCATTACTCGGTCCGAAAGGTGATTCCGCCGTCGCTGTGCAGAATCACTTTTCTGGACTGATTAATGAAACGACAGTGCCACTGTTCATGAGTTGAAGTGCCAACAAGCCATGTTGCAAATTCAGTGAAAAATTTCAAAAACATGACTGTGTTACAAGCAAGTGCTGCGCAGTTTCTATGCACGCTCGTAACGTCACCAGTTTTTAATATTTTCACTCCAGATTTTTAACATTGTCATTAATTCACACCTCCTTATGAACAGTATAGCTGTCATTTTTATGTTGGCGCACTTGCACAGCCAACATCTTGGGGTAGTGCAGATTTGGAGGCGCAGTCACTGTTAGGCAAATGCAGGGCACGCACCAGTAGGTGCGTCCCTCATTCCCCAATCAGCCTGCATGCCGGCACCACACCACCCAGGCAAGCACATCTAAGGAAAGGTTCACTGCAATGCGAGCAAAGCTCGTTACACTCAGTGGACCCTTCCTACATGCTCACCAGCTGGAAACAAGGCAACACAGTGGCCGCTAAACTGCCGACCTCGGGGGTGCACAATCCCCAGTCGGCTACCTGACCAAGTATAATGATGGGGAGTTCACTCCCATCGGCAGAATGTGTCCCCCGCTTTCATTGTTTGCCAGTGGGGTGCCCAATCCCCGTCGGTATCTGTCCTCCCCTTTCCCGGTTTAATGTGCCAACAGGGGAGCCCACTCCCCATTGGCTTGATGTCCCTCCCCCTTCTTCTGTGCTGATGGGGGTGCCCAATCCCCTGTTGGCTACTGTACCCCCCCAAAAAAAAACACCTGTAAAAAAGAAAACCATCCGCGATGTGTTTTTTTAGCACCTGTAAGCAGAAAACGGTCCCTCGTAGTCTCCCTACCCACCACCAGCACCCACCCACTGTGCACCTTGCCTCCCCACACCCCCTCGCCCCCTACTTACCACCGGAGCTTGGCGCGATGATCTTCTATGGACTAGGAACATGTCTTCACTCTTCAAAGCCGACCACGAACTGAGGAAATGTCAGTAAGCTGTATAATGGAATAAATAGGGTTTTTTCAACTTCGATGCATATCTCGGACATTTTTTGGAATTTTTTGCACCAAATTTTCAACATGGGGTTTTTGGGACCCCTCCTCATGAAGTCTGTCACAGTTATGACATTAATCAGTCCCAAAAGGTGAATTCACAGTCACTGTGCAGAATCACCTTTCAGGACTGATTAAAGCAAGGACAGTGGCAGTGTTCATGAGGTGGGCTCTCAAAAAGCCTATGTTGCAAATTTGGTGGAAAAAATCCAAAAAATGGCTGTTTTATGAGCATGCGTTGTGCAGTTGCTACACACGCTCGTAACTTCACAAATTCACAACATTTTCATGCCAGATTTTCAGCATTGTCATTTTTCTACACCTCCTTGTGAACAGCACAGCTGTCATTTTCCACATCCTGTCCAAAATGTGTTTCTGCACTTCCAGCACACAATACCGCGATCGCTGTAGGAAATCAGTGTTCGGGGCAGATTACAAAAATGACAGTGACACTGTTCATGAGCAGAGGTCCTAAAATGCCTATGTTGAAAATTTGGTGACGATACTCCACAAAATGACAAAGACGAGCGCATGCTACGCAGTTTGCACGCACACCGTAGCGCATTTGTAATATTTTCACTCTGGATTTTCACCATTGACATTTTTCCACACCTCTTGATGAACAGCACAGCTGTCATTTTACATATCCTGCCCGAAATTTGTTTTCGCATGTCCGGCGCAGAATAGCGCGGTCACTGTGCGAAATCACTTTTTGGGACAGTTTGAGGAAATGACAGTGACACTGTACATAAGCCGAGGTGCTAAAATGCCTATTTCAAAAATTTGATGCTGGAACTCCATAAAATGACTGTGTTACAAGTGTGCGTTGTGCATTTCCCACGCACCCTTGTAACTTCGCAAATTTGCAATACTTACATGCCACATTTTCACCACTGCCATTTTTTTACCCCTCCTTATGAACAGTACAGCTGTCATTTTTCACATCCTGCCAAAAATGTGTTTTGCACTGCACCACCAAAGCCAATGCCAGCACGACAACATTCTGCATTGGCAAATGCTTGTTCATGTTCTGCCTGAAACATGTTTTTGCACCTGTGGCACAGCATGGCGCAGTTGTTGTGCGAAATCACCTTTTGGGACAAGTGAACAAAATGACAGTGGCACTGTTCATGAGGTGGGGTCATAGGAATACTACATTGAAAATTTGGTGTGAAAATATCAACAAACAAAGTTACAAACATGCATTTAAATTAGCGAACGCGGGCTCGTATTTGATGCTTTTCAATATTTTGACCCCAAATTTTCATCATAGCCCTTCTTCACTGCACCTCATGAATGTGACAGTTGCCATTTCCAGATCCTGGGCAAAATATTTTTTTGCATCCCGAAAGGTGATTTTGCAGCCACTGCGTGAAATTATTTTTCAGACAGGAGCTGAAATTGTACTCTTCCTTTCTTCATGAGGTGACGTGATAAGACGGCTATGTTGAAAATGTGATGTAAAAATATTAAAAAACAATAAAGTTATGAACCCGTGTTGAAATTTGCCAACACCGGCTTGTAACCCCCCAAAAAAAATGGCACCAGTGCGCACAACAAACTTTCAGCATTGACAAATGCTTGTTATTTTAATGTTATTGATAATAAAAAAATGCTACTTGCAAATCTTATAACTACCCCTGGTTTTCCTATACTTCCTGACTTGTGCTTCAACGACACCCCTGAAGGTCTTGTTCACACATAGTGTGCCCCTGCAGGCCTCACATGCACATAGTGTGCCCCTGCATGCCTTTTACATGTATAGAATGCCCCTGCAGGCCTCGCACACACCTAGTGTGTCTCTGCAGGCCTTGAATGCACATAGTATGCCCTTGCAGGCCTTGAATGCACATAGTGTGTCCCTGCAGGCCTTGAATCCACATAGTATGCCCCTGCAGGCCTCACATGCACATAGTGTGCCCCTGCAGGCCTTAAATGTGACCCTGCAGGCCTTGAACACACATGGTGTGCTCCTGCAGGCCTTGAATGCACATAGTATGCCCCTGCGGGCCTTGAATGCACATAGTATGCCCCTGCAGGCCTCACACACACATTTATTGATTTATTTGCTTTTGGTAACCGGGTAAATGCCCTAGACAAGATTGCCTATTTTCAAGCACGACCTGGGAGATTACAGTTCAAACAAGTTACAAAAAATAGTACAGGGAGGAGCTGCTACAATGCAGTACATAAAGAGATCAACAACCTTATGTGGCAGTAAAATTACTTAGCATGAAAGTGATGGCATACATAGCATAAGCATTACGGTACAAAAGAGATAAAAGCAGCTTGCAGAGTTAAGTAACATAAGTGCATAACAGCAGTGCTGGTGGCATAGGACGAGGGTATGGGACAGGGAAGGGGATAGTAGTGCACCAGCAAGTAAAGAGGTATGTTCCGTGAACTAGAGCAAGTAAAGAGGTGTAATACATGAACTAAAGACATTTACATGCGTCTAGGGGGGTGAGGTAAAGAGTGCATGCTTGAAGGCAGGGTGAGAACTGGAGCCTCTAAGGGAAAACGGAAAGGAGTTCCAGAATTTGGGAGCATGGATGGAGAAGGCAAGTTCACCCATTTGGGTGGAGCAATTAGTGACAGTGACCAGAGCTGAAGTTGAGGACCGGAGGAGTTGGGGCAGTCAACTGGGGTGAACATGGCTGCAAGGGAGGAGGGGAGAGAAGAACAAATTATGTTGTCGGTCAGGCAGCTTACGGAATATAAACGCCGGGAGAGGTGAATAACCAGCAGAGGTCAGAGTAAAGTGTGCAGCAGTGTTTAAGCCAATGGGCAGACATGGCAAATCTGCAAACACTGTTATAGGCAACATCCCATGCTTGAAGGACGTTTGCCTGCACTTGAGCAAAGACCAGCAGTGCTTAGCAAAGACCAGGGAGCAGAAGTCCTTGAGAGACGGAGATCCTAGCAGCACACATAGTGTGCCCCTGCAGGCCTCACACACTCATACTGTAGTATACCCCTGCAGGCCTCGTACACACATAGTATGCCCCTGCAGACCTTGAACACAAATAGTGTGCCCCTGCAGGCCTTATACACACATAGGGCACAATGCTCGAAGCGGGCAAGGGTACGGGTAAAGTCACATACCCCGTCCGTGTAGCTGCACACCCGTGGATAGATGCGCCCATACCAGCATTCACCAACACCGGCCACCAGTATGCTGCTCCTCCTCCTCCCCCTGCAGGATTCTGTAGAGTGGCTGGGGGCAGAGTTGCGGACCTAGGCAGCATCCAGTCAGATGCTCATCCTGGGTCCAGGAGTCAATCCCTTGTGCCCGTAGGCACGGGTCCAGGTCATGCATAACACCTGTGGGCACCCAGACCCATGCAACCACACACCTCTGACAGTCTGGCCCGGGAGACTGCCCCCCCCCCGGACAGTGCTGCCTTCTCCCGGGAGTCTGTCGGCGGCCCCCTCCCCCATGGCACCAACACCCCTGGACACCAGACATGCTGCTGGTGCCGCATCTTAGCTGCCCCAGCTCTCCTGATCAGCCTTGTGGGCTGGGGTGGCACTGCGGGACATTTCCTGGTCCTCTCATGACTGGCAGGTGGCATCTGTGGGGGTGCGTACCGGGTTATGTCTGGTCCCGGCTGGCATACCCAGCGCCACCCTCTGCTGCACCCCTGCAGCCAGCACTATGCAGTTTCGTGAATACCACATAGTGCTGGCATGCCCCTGGCATGCCCTTTGTGCAGTGTGATCTGCAGCCATGGGGATCAGGTGCATTGGGTCCACGTGTTCCCCGTTAGTGCATCCCACTCAGGGGGGGCACAATGGATGCAGAGTGGCTACACGCCCAAGATACATGGCGCATAGCCACACTGCACCTTCAGGCATAGGGACCATTGTGTGCCCCTGCAGGCCTTGTACACACATAGTGTGAACCTGCAGGCCTTGCATGCACATTGTGTGACCCTGCAGGCCTTGTACACAGATAACGTGCTCCTGCAGGCCTCACACACACACACATAGTGTGCCCTGAAAGCCTTGAATGCATATA
This sequence comes from Neoceratodus forsteri, assembly GCA_016271365.2. Classification (NCBI taxonomy): domain Eukaryota; kingdom Metazoa; phylum Chordata; order Ceratodontiformes; family Ceratodontidae; genus Neoceratodus; species Neoceratodus forsteri. The sequence goes on along the minus strand of CM028130.1, from coordinate 532,438,800 downwards.
GTGTGCCTCTGAAGGCCTCAAATGCATGTAGTGTGTCCCTGTGGCGAAGGCTAGCTCCCTGGCCCACTGCTGAGATTGCTAGTACAGCGAAGCCTAGCATCCATTTCCTCCACAGCAGAGAGGGCTGCTGCCTAGCAGCACCTCCCTTAACCCCCATTGGGCTACCCTGCAAGTACCGATGTCCATTCCTGAATCTGGTTCACCCACCTGGTAATGTATTACTCCATGCCAGCAATCCGGGTACAGAAGTGGACTTGGGTTGCCAGTGGCATTGGCCAGGGAGGAAGAGAACTGAGCATCCAGCGGACTGCTCTTCTGTCCAAGGGAGGGAGGGTTTCAGTTCCCTACACTTGCCCAGCAGTTAGTATTGTCTGAGGGTGAGACAAGCTGGGACTGCATGCACTGGGGAGTGAGTGGTGGCTGCTGACACTGCTTGCATGAAAGCACACGTGGAGGCATCCAGACAGTATTGCATGCCACCCCTCGAGGGAGAAACTCTAGAAAAAATCCATGGCTGAATGAACTGGCACTGACACCAACCGCCCAGAACCCTGCCCGCCGTCGAGCACCTAAGCCATGCTGCCTCATGAATGAAGGTAAGACCTGGAGGAAAGTGGGGGAGTGGAGCTGAGGCAGTCAGTGTCCAGAAGGTGGCTTGGATGCCATGAGTCTTTTGTGCATTGTAAGCCACCTCAGTGTTTGATTTGCACGCTTGTTTTCCATAAAGGACTTTCTACTATAGATAATGGTGCCCTGGTCATTCATATATTGGTGTGGGTGCTGCTCAAATTTTCATGGACTGAGGGTAAACATGGCTACCTGCAAAAAAACAAAAAGAATTAATACAAGTAAATATAAAGCAGAATATGGAGAATGCTGCATGGGCAACCATAGGCTGTGTTACCATCAAGGGTTCTAATGACATTATGGAGACTGTGAGAGCAAAGTCCACATGTTGTTTTGTATAGTATATTATTAGCACTGTACAATATATAGCTTGAAACATAAAATAAAACCTGTCAGTTTTTTTCCTCCCCAAGAAACTTTAGTTTAATTTTTCTTAACAAAAAAAAAGGAAAGTCAGCCTAACCCAGCTGCTGAAACTTATCCCACTTTTTCCTCCTGACCATTGGTCTTGCACCTGTCTAGCTGCACTCTCCCCCACCAGCTCCATCATTGATCTTCTCAGGGACTTACTGATTATCCACACTTGCCCAGGACCAAAGTATAATGGTGGCCAGAGCACTATCTCTCATGTATCTGACCAGGGTAATTGTGTACAAAGTTTGTGGTTTTCTTTCTCAACTGCATCACCTATTTAATTCACATTTTGTTCCTTGACAAAGCCATTGGTGGCTCCTTGTATGAAAATGTACTGTTACATTTACTTGTATTTAACTGCTTGTTCTTGTCTAAATTGCGCAATGTCCTCGATGTGGAAGCTTTGTAAAAGAGCCCAGTTGCTCAAAGGTGTTATCCGAAATTTTAATAAATAAATAAAAAAATTTAAAAAGTGATGCACAAACACAGGCACACGTGTGCCAGCATCTGTCAGTGACCTTGCCTCCATGTGGCATCTCTGCTGTGATGCCACTGAGTCTCCGCTGCGTGGCAGGCAGGCAGGCAGCAGGATGGTGAATCCCCTCTCCTGAGGGAGAAGAGCAGTCCACAAGATGCTCAATTCTCTCCCTCCTCCCTGGCTATCCCCATCTCCTTTTTCTCTCCCCCACTACCCACAAATTGCAGTTGGTGGCTCTTGGTACGATGTAATTGTTTCATGTCTTAAGTTCTCCTTTAAGCAGATGCTGACAAAGGAATAGGTTCCATGAGCCTCTAAACAACAGCTGGGGCCAGAGTTTTCAAGGGCCAAAGACAGTCCAGGGATTAAGTCCCATGCTGCAACCTGCTGGTGTGGGGAAAAAAATCGCCACACTACTGGACATTCCAATTCTAAGCCTGTGGTGTGCACGAGCAGCAGGTGCAGATGCAGAGGATGTTACACCTGGTCCTACCAGTTGTGCTCGGAAAATGGCAGCAAGCTGTCATGAGTCATAGAGTCAGTCACAAACCGGCTCCTTTTGGAAAATATGGAGTATGCGGCAAAACCTGCAGGAAGCCAACCCTTGCACACAGGTTTTGCTGCCTGTGCGTGATTTTTATCCAGTTTGGAAATTCAGCCCCAGGTGTTTTTAGAGCATTACTTTATTGGTAACAGGATAGGCTATTTTCATAATCTTTGATTAATGTTTTTTTCTGGTTTTTCAAGATGTTTATGACAGAAAGTTTGCCTTGTTTTCTTAATAAAATAAGCTAATTTAATGAAATGTCTACCTTACAGCTCCAGGTTGTTAAAAATATATGACTTCAGAGTTAGTTTTAGGATAGTTAGCATGGCCAAGTTTAAGTACTTATAGTTCTCTTTTTACTTCTGTCATATGTATGTCTGTTCCTGGTTAAATGATTTTCTATACTTCCTCCACTCTCATATTGTCATTTAATGCACTTTGTTTGTAATGTAATGTTTTAAACTCAATAAAATATTTAAACAAAAAAATAATTTTGCCTTCCTCAGCCACTCCTGATGACTTGTGCTCATTCCTGAATGTGGGTAGTTGGCGTTGCGAGTGGGAGCGTGGGAGCCGTACAGCTGTGCCAATGGACTGGTGTGGTTTCTGGGTTTTGAAACATTAAAACAACAAAAGAGTTTGTGTTAGGGGAGGGTCTGGGGATGAAAATAAAATGGCAGGTGGCATGAGTTTCCATTCTAATTAGAAAAGCTATCGCACCACAGAAGAGTACAACATCATTCTATGACAGTTGAGCTGTTGTACACTAGCTTTTTAGCTAGGATGGAAATCAATGCACAGAAGGGAGTATCCATATACTAGAATAGTATACAATATTATAATGAACATGGCAAAGATGCAACAGTATTCAAGAGGGTACATTCTGTTCAAATAGTGAATATATAGGGGGACGTGGCAAAACCTGCTTAATTCTGCTTGTTTAAGATCATAAAAGTACACCCTACACTCAGATTATCAGTAACCCACCCTCCTGCACTGCCAAATGTGCCTCATTATTATTTCATTTTTAAAATATTATGTGTGTATAATAGCTGGTGACCACCTATAATGACTGGATAGCCACTCCTGATAAAATGCCGTAATAACCTGCTGAATTCCACAATAACATAACGGGTTATTACAGAGTTTCCTTCCTTACGCTTTCACGTCATTGAAACACTAAAGAAAGCATACTGTATTTCTGTGACTATTGCAGCTGCTCAGAAACACACTCACTCACTCACTCACACAAATATAGCTTATGGTTTTTGTCTCTGTCAAACCTCGCACCAGGTATTGTAAAAAATAATGCCTGTGCAAGGTTTGTCTTATCAGGATTTTTCACACACCCTTGATGTGTGATAATCTCATAAATCCTTCGGAATTCGCTCTCGGTGTGTATGGATTATCACACACCTCAGGTGTGAGAAAGATCCTCATAATACACATGTGCACAGGCATTATTTTCTATTTACCAGCTAATGCTGAGTAAGGACTCCTCACTCTGTCAGTGCTTTCAGTCACATGAGTGTTGCTGTAGTGCACAATGGCACTGCTCAGTCACACAGAAACCCTAATAGAGTGAGGAATCACTGCTCTCAGCTGGATGGTAAAAACAGTAAATATTAAAAAGAAATGATAAAGAGACTTATTTGGTGTCACAGGAGGCTTGAGTTATTGTCCAGCTGGGTATGGAGTAGATTTTTGAAACTTTAAAAAAGAGAACGCAATTGGCCAGATTCGGGGAGTGGTAGTGTGGCAAACTGAAAACTTGTGTTACCATAGAGGTGATGGCCCCCATATTCAAAAGACTTGCACAGCACAAAATGGAAATGCGCGGCACATCCTGGAAAATGTGCGGTGGAATGATATTCAAAAGGGTAAAATGCATGAGTCATGCCATGAGGGTATTGACCAAAGTCACAGCTGCGCTGTGCCTGCTCACCATGGGCACCTTCCAGATACCAGTGGGTGACACCACTGGCATCACCCACTCAGCCATGTCTCACATCCACACCCAGTTTTCAGCCACACTGCTGCCCCATGCTGTTGAGTTCACTCAATTCCCTATCACATCAGCAGAATGGACAGCAACAATGCAGCACTTTTGCAGGGTTGCATGCCTACCAGCAGTGCTAGGAAACAGTGACTGCACCTATGTGGCCATCAGAGCACCACCTGGTGGTGACAAGGTTATACATGCCAACCTGAAGGGGTACCACTCTGTCAACTGCCAATTGGTGTGCAATGTCACAGGGCACATCACAAATGTCCTGGCCCATTACCCTGGGAGTGCACATGATTCATTCATCTGGCACCAGTCGTCCCTGTGCTGTCGCTTTGAGTCCAGGGACATATCCAGTGGACATCTTGTGGGTCAGTGCAAACACAGCCACAAACATGGTGTACACATGGTAACACAGTGCAGTGATGGTGGATGTATAGGAGTCACCACAGAAGGAAGGGGTGTTAGAATGCTAGACATCCATGGGACTCACGGGAGTGAAGGAGAGATTGATTGCCTGTGAAAAGGACAGTCACTGAACAGATATGTACAGTTGGCATAGGAGGGATGTCATGTGATGGGGAGCAGTAGGCACATGATCCAGTGGTGGTACTAGGTAGCAGGAGGCTGTAGCATTGTGGGATGGTCAGTGCAACACACCACATAGGATGGTGTGACTGCTGTGTGGACAAACAGATAGATTAACTTCACAGATGAAGTTCTCAGGGCAATGGACAAAGGGATACCCACTGGTGCAGTCTTTATAGACTTATCCAAGGCGTTCGACCTCGTCGACCACAACTTGCTGCTACAGAAGCTGAAAAATATAGTCCTAGACAATCATGCCCTGAACTGGTTTGGGAGCTACTTATCAGGCAGGGCACAGAGGGTTGCATGGAAAGGGACCATGTCTGACCCACTACCCCTAAACCAGGGTGTACCTCAGGGCTCAATTCTAGGCCCCCTCCTGTTTTCCTTGTTTACCAATGACCTGCGTACCCACTCCGGGGAGAGCTCGGTTGTGCAGTACGCTGCTGATACTGTCATCTTCCGACCCCTGCGTGACATGTTTGCCCTAGGCCCTCTACTCCAAAAGGATCTCACTTCACTAGAGACTTGGCTATGTAAGAACAGAATGGTACTAAATGCCGACAAGACCAAGGCAATGCTATTCGGGCCAAGATCCCTGGGATTTGACAGGTCCTCATCCCTCTCCTTAACCTCACTCTCTGGTAAAGCCATTAACGTAGTTCCCTCCCTTAAATACTTAGGCCTCACATTGGGTCAGAATATCACATACAAGGAACATGTGGACCAGGTCACCAGGACCCTACATCGGAAACTTGGCACCCTGTACCGACTCAGGGACCAACTCATCCCTGAAGCCAGGCTCTCCATAGCTACCAGCATCCTTCTACCCAACCTGACCTTTGCGGCCCCTATTATACAGGGCATGGCTAAACAAGAGATTACCAGGATGCAAACCCTATATAATAAAATAGCTCGTTTCGCAACCTTAGACCACCCGAGACGTCACCACTGTGACACTTTGGCCAATCTTCGTTGGCCCACATTGGTCGCCTGCCTCCAACACCCCTTGCTTGTCCAGGCCTACAAGCTTCTCAAACCCCACGCTCCACCAAGCATTGCCGGGACCATAACCCTCAAACACAACCCAAGGAACCTAAGGACCTCAGATAGAACGCTATTAGAAGTCCCTAGGGTAAGGACAAACGCTGGCGGAAGATCCTTTTCCTCCCAAGCAGCCTGTCAATGGAACAAGCTCCCTCCCCAGGTCCAGGCCTCCTCCTCACTCATGAACTTCCGCATCAGGCTTAAGTCCCATCTGCTGACCTCAAGTGCATGCCACTGTCTTGGCACTTAAAGCTCCTAAGGTACTCCCCTCCTCTCCAACTCCCGTCTCCTAGCTTAACCTTCCTACTACCTACCTTATACAGACTGCTCACCAGAGGCCACGTGTAACCCCTGAATAAACTATATGCAAAGTACTACCAATTGCTTACATGTCATGATGATAACCATGCCTGAATCCACTGCTTTTCTTTTACCATGCCTGTAAGCCATGTCTGTATCCACTGCTTTTCTTTTACCATGCCTGTAACCATGCCTGTATCCACTATTTTTCTTTACTGTAACCACCTCATGATGTAACTCACAATGCCTCAAATGTTCCTTATGTCCTTGTTCATTCTTATAACTAGTATTGTTATCCCGGGTCGCCCCTGAAAAAGGGACTTTCGGGGCTCAGTGGGCCTACCCAGTCACCAAAATTTAATAAATACAGTAAATAAATAAGATAGTCCAAGTTACAATGACATGGAAATGGACGTAGGCACATTTCACAGAACAATGAAATCCACATACACACAAAAATGACACAACACCTGCCTTCAAGGCTGCAGTACCTCTTGGTCACCTCTGAGGAGTGGTGGTGCTGCCATGCTTTTCCAGTAATGTGCATGCACATGGGCAAATACATTCCAGTAATATGATGCAAATGTGCTGTTTGGGCACAGATTGTACAGTGAAGCTATCTGCACATCCTGGCTGAGTATTGCAAAGTTGCATGCCTCACAATTGGTTCTCCAATTGGTTGTGCATTTCTGTCTGCTCTGCATAACACCATGGCACGCAGTCACAGACGGTCATGGCTGCGGTGTGCCACCAATCTCCCAATGCACAATTGTGTATACTGGGGATATTCAGTTGTCTTTGCACAATCTGGTGCACTTTCTGAATATCCTGTTGGTTTGTGCTGGTGCATTTAAATGTGCAACACAATCACTTGCGTGGCGCACCCAGCCACCTCTGAATATGGGGCCTGATGTCCCTACTTTGATACAACTTTTTGTTGCTTAGGTACAGTAACTTTTTGGTGTCATTGCTTTGGTACAAAACTTTTGATATCACTTATTTGGTACAACTGTTTAACATTACTACTGTGGTACAACAACTATTTGACGTCACTGCTTGGTACAACTTTTTTGTTTTTTAACCAGGAGTAGCACACTAAGCTGAAAGCTTTTTTTACAGGTGCAACCTGGGAGTACAGAGAAGTTAAGTGACTTGCTCAGGGTCACACAGAATGTAAATGAAAGCTGTGGGATTCAAACCCAGGTCTGGTCTGCTAGATGTCACCAGATTTGCAGCTCAGAGCCTTAAACCACTGCTCTATACTGCCTCCCACTTTGCATCATTACTTTGGTATAACAATCTTTGATGTCGCTACTGTGGTGCAACAACTTTCTGATGGCACTATTTTGGTGCAACAACTTTTCAACATCACTGTGATATATTGTGGGTCAGTACAGAAGAGACTCATAGAGGGTATGTCAATTAGTGGCCATCTTTTATTCTACTCCCAGATAGTGGTCTTACATCACTGGACATACACAAAGAAAGGCTTACTGTGCATGACAGGAACTTACATATATAATGGACTACAATACTCACATGTATAAACTACAACTATAGTTAACTTCCTGCCATATACACCCATGTATATACTACCATACACATACTACACTCCTCCCCCTTAGACAGAAACTTGTCTAAATACTTCAACAGTAACATTTCTAACTTCCAGGCTGAAGTAGACTGTTTGGTACCCAGAAACAAGTTCAGCAGATTATTCTGCCCCTTGGGTAGAACTTGTCACTAACTAAGTAACTGTGCAAGTAAGAGTTCGGTTACACAGGGGTACAAGTTCATTACATGACTTAAAGGTAAAGTCTTTGTAGTGGTCTTCAGTGCCTCAGGGGATATCTGTGGGCTGGAATAACCATTGCTGATGGAACAGGAGATTCATTACTATTTGGTACTGGCTGTGGTGGAACTTCATGGGTAGGAGCAAAGTCCTCTGTGTCACTGTCCTCAGAAGAAGTGACGTCTTCTGCTGCATTTGCTGAAACCTTGGAATGCAGCAGGTGATCCACATGTACGTGAACAAGTCTCTGTCCTACATAAACTGCATAAGTCAAAGATCCACGTGTTTCATTCACCACCCCAGGAATCCAAGAACCCTTGGGATGTCTACAGTCTTGAACCCTCTCCCCCGGATGAAAATTCTGTACTGGCTTAGCAAACTTGTCATGACCTATTTGCTGTTGTAGTTGATGCTTTGTAACGTTGTCGGCCAAGTCTGGCTTGAGCAATGACAAACGGATACAAGGTTGATGTTTTAGGAACAGCTCAGCAAGTGTTCGCTCTGTGACTGTGTGAGGAGTATTTCTGTAAGCAAACAGAAAATGAGATAGCCTTTGAGCTGCAGGTACTTGCCGTGAATCTGGTTTATTCCAAGCTTTTTTGAATGTCTGTACAGCTCTTTCGGCTGCGCCATTTGATGCTGGATGGTAAAGAGGAGTCAAAATATGTCTAACACCATTCTGCTTTAAGAACAGTTTAAAGACATGGGAAGAACATTTGGGGACCATTGTCTACCACTAACTCCCATGGTAGTACATAAGAGGTGAAAAGTTGTCTCAAAAGGTCTATAGTCTTTTCAGTAGTTGTGACTTGTGTGGGTAATACTTCCAGCCATTTGGAGTGGACATCAATTACTATAAAGAAGTGTTATTTGTCCACCTCAGCATAGTCGATATGGATGCGGTCCCACGATGTGGTAGCCCAGGACCAAGGATGCAGGGGTGCGGTAGCACTGTTGGTTGCAGACAGCCGCACATGGTACACATTGGTTGACAAGATGTTGGATATCTTGATCAAAGTCCTGGCCCCCCAGAGTTATCCTTTGACCAATGCCTTCAATCGAGAGATTCAAGGATGACTGTTGCGTAAGTCAGAAAGTAACCTCTTGTGGAACTTTTGAGGTATTACAACTTGAGTTCCCCACAGAACACAGCCTTGCTCTGTGGACAACTGGTCCTTCTTGTCTAAGAAAGGTTGGAGGGTTGGGTGTCTCATGAAGTTAGGCCAACCATTTAGGGTGAAATCTAGGACTTTAGAGAAGACAAGATCTCACCATGTCTCTGCTGCGACATCCTGTGAAGCAATTGGTAAGTCCTCGAGATGTGAAAGATGGAATACTGTTGCATCATCTTCCTTCGTGGTAGCATCCTTGCATGGCAATCTCAACAATGCATCTACATTTGCATGATCTTGAGAACGTCAGTATTCGATGTCATAGTCATATGCCAATAAAATCACGGCCCATCGCTTCATCTGGAGTGCTGCAAGAGTTGGTATTGCGGCCTTTGGCCCCAGAATTGCTGGTAGAGGCTTATGATCTGTTAGCAGAGTGAATTTCCATCCGTAAAAGTACTTCTGGAACTTCTTGATGCCAAAAATTATGCTCAATGCGTCTTTCTCAATCTGAGCATAGTTCCTTTCACTTTGGGGACAATGCCCAGGAAGCAAAAGTGATTAGGTGTTCTTCTCCAGAAGGTAACACATGTGAGATAACAGTCCCCACTCCATATGGTTAAGCATCACATGCTAGCCTCAGAGGTTTGGCTGGGTCATAGTGCGCTAACCATTTGCTGCCTAGAAGTCATTTCTTGCAAGCCTGGAATTCTTCCTCACGCTCTGGGGACCAATTCCATTGAACTTCTTTCTGTTGCAAGTCATGGAGCTGTTGCAACAATGTGGACAGATGAGCTACGAACTGTCCATAGTAGTTCAAGAGGCCTAAGAATGATCTTAATTCTGTCACATTTGTTGGTGCAGGTGCCTTGACTATAGCATCCACCTTGCTGTCTGTTGGGCATATGCCTTGGGCATTGATCCAGTGACCTAGACACTCAACAGAATTTTGCAGAAATTGGCATTTTGCTAGCTTTACTCTCAGTCCATACCATTGCAGTCTGGTCAGAGTGTGGTCCAGGATTGTCAGATGTTCTTCCACTGTGGGTGCAGTTACCAAGATATCATCCATGAAGCATTACATGGTCCAGTCCATTCAGTATCTGGTCCACTTTGTTCTGGAAAATTGCTGGCACTGTGGAAACTCCATATGCCAAGCGATGATACCTGTAAAGTCCCTTGTGGGTGTTAGATATGGTTCTGAGTCTGGTTCTAGTTCTAATTGCTGGTATGCAAAAGATAAGTCCAACTTGCTAAAGAACTTGCCCCCTGAGCATGTAGCAAACAAGTCCTCTGCATTGGGTAATAGTAATGGATCTTGCTGTATACAATGGGTCACTGTAACCTTGTAGTCACCACACAACCTCACTGCTTTGTCTCATTTCGGTACCACAACGATAGGGGCAGCCAAGTCACTCCTCTCTACTCATGAGATGATACCATGGCTTTCAAGACAGTCCAGTTCCTTCTCTACTGCTTCCTGTAAAGCATACAGTACTGGCCAAGGTTTGTGGAAAATTGGAATGGCTCCCAATTGCACTCGGATCTTTGCCTTGAAATCCCGGATCGTGCCGTAATGGTCCTGGAAAATAAGAACATGTTTGTCCAATATTTTCTTTAGTGCATCTTGCAGTGCTTAGATCACTGTATTCAAACTGAAGATCTCTTCCCAGTTCAATTTTATTTATTTATTGAAATGTTTCACCAGGAGGGCACACTGAACTACAAGTTGCTCATCTCATGGTATGACCTGGGGGAGGGGTTACATATGGTTGTGTAGGATGATTAGTTACAACAGTTTGTGGGTAGTACAAACAATACAACACTATAAGATTGTGCAACAGTTGGAACACAAGGTATTGTACAATAAACAGTAGTGGAATATTGGGTAAATTACAATACGTGTACAAAATCATACAAAAGAACATATGAACGTACAAAACAGTAATAATGCTATAGAACCATTTATAGTGCATAAGTGTTCCAGGAGCAAGCTCGAGGTAGTACACAAGTGCTGTTGGAGTAACAAGGATGGGGTTAGGTTGTGCACACTGGTGACCCAGAAGGGCAGGTGGAGAACAGAGGGGGGAGATGCAAGAACTGAATATGAGGAGAAGGGGTAGCCATTTCCTGATTTCCCCCTTCAGGATGTTGAGAACCCTGCTGGGGGGGTTCATGGTAGGAAGGCAGAAACTGGGGACAGGTATTAAGGTGGGTTAAAGCAGGTCTGCCAGTCTCTGCCTAGTCAATCAATCAATCAATCAAAATCTTTATTTATTCAGGCGAACATCATTGAGCATGGCTCATTTACAAGATGGACCTGAGGGGTCATACAAATAAGGGTACAAGTTTTTTTACAAAGACATGAGAATAGCATAACATTAGTACAATCAAATAAATAAGAGATATATACAAAATTTACAGATATACAAGGCACAGTAAAATAACTTAACCTGTAAAAATGAAGAGGATAATGGATATAGCAGGATAATAATCAAATAATAGGGCTTTTCTAGGCTTTTATATGAAATGTGATAACTGACTGGGTAGAAGAAGGAAACTAAACATAGTGGATTACAGAAGGGAGGGTGTAGGTTGGATGGGAGACTAGGCCTTATGGAAGCAGTTGCACAACTCTGGAAATAGGGGCGGTGTATAATCTTTGAAGGATGATAAGAGTAAGAGGGTATTCAGATTCATAGATTTTGGAGTGAGTTCCAGACAAATGCTAGGGAATAGCTGATAGCAGCCCTCCCAAACCGGGTGCAGGTATTGGGAATCTTTAGCATAATGAGCTTATTGATCCTTAAGGTGTATGGCCTAGATGTGATTCGGGTGAAACAATCTGAGATATAGGAGGGGAGTTTGCCTGATAAAGCTTTAAAGATCCAGATTGCAGCATTCCTTTTTCTTCTGTGCTGTAGGGATGTCCAATTGACTGACATGTAAAGAGAGCAATGATGGGTGCTGGAGGAAAGGTCTGTAATAAATCTGATGGCTCTATGATACAGGGTGGGATAGGAATGATGCCTGGATTAATCTTTGTTTGGAGTCTCTGGTAAGGTAGTGTTTTATTCTGTAAAATAGGCCAAGCCTTTGTCTCAACTTTTTTAATAGCTCTTCAATGTGGACAGAGTAGTCAAGCTTATTGTCAATCCAGACTCCAAGATATTTGAATTTATCCACAAATTCCAGCTTTTCTCCAAATAAGGTGGATAATTGTGGGGAGATGAATGATGGGGTAGTGGCAGAACAATTCCTTGTTGCAAAGAACATAGCTTTTGTTTTTTTGGCATTTAGAAGTAATTTGTTTTCCAATAGGTTGTGTTATAGGATGGAGAATTCTGACTGTAACAGTTCACAGGCTTTTGATGGTGAGGGATTGCTGACATATAATACAGTATCATTAGCAAACAGATGAATGTTAGATTGAGAGAGGTTGGCATCAATGTTATTAATATAAATGGCAAAGAGGATGGGGCCTAGGATAGAGCCTTGCGGAACACCTCTTAGCAGTGGTTTAGAGGTAGATAGGTAATTTTCATTTTTCACCAATTGTAACCTTCCAGAGAGATAGCACCTAAACCAATTGAGTGAGAGTGAATCAAGGCCTACAGAGCTAAGAGAGGAGATTAATGATTCATGATCCACTGTATCAAATGCTTTACTCAAATCCAGGAACACAGCACAGGTACTATTCTTTTATCCAAGGCAGTCTGCCAATCGTTAGTGACTTTGGCTAGGGCAGAGATGGATGATATGCATTGATCTAAATCCAGATTGTGCTGGATTTAGGAGGTTGTTGGTGTCCAGATAGGCCCTTAACTGTGAATTTACTAATTTTTCAAGCATCTTGGATAGTACCGGTAGGATGGAAATGGGCCTGTAATTGTTAAGGTCCATGGGATCACCTGATTTAAGTAGTGGAACTACTTGAGCTGTTTTCCATATGGAGGGGATGGAACCAGTAGCTAGGGAAAGATTGAAGAGGTGAGTGAGAGGGGCAGATAAGGTGTGCAATGCTACTTTAAGAAAGTAGGGGTCCAGGGAGTCTGCACCTGCACTTTTAGAAGTATCTAAATTGGATAGGAGGTCTTCTACTTCTTTTAAGGATATTGGTTCGAAGGAGAATGTTGAAGCAGCCTTTTGACCCACAGTGGATTGAAGGTTTAATGATGATCTCAAGAGATTTGCAGGTGAAGAGTCAAATGCTAGGCCAGCTGTGGTGAAATGGTCATTGAAGGTATTTAAGATTTCTTGCTTGTCAGTGATTTCTATGTCACTTAGTAGCAGTTTGGAGGGTAAGGCAGGGGTAGAATTTTGGCCTAGAATTCCCTTTATAGTACCCCAGAATCTGGATGGGTTAGTATAGGATGCATCCAATTCAGCTCTATAGTAGGCAGCTTTGGCATTTCTTATTTGTTTTGTGCATGAGTTTCTTGCTTTTCTGAATTGAAGCCAGTCTCTAGTATCCTTTGTTTTTCTTGCCTTTTTCCAGAGTTTGTCTCTGGCTAACAAAACTGATTTAAGGTCAGCAGTGAACCAACGACAAGATTTTACTTTAGTTCTGACACTGGTGATTGGTGCATGTATATTGAGGGCATTAGTGATAATGTCCTTTAAGATATGAAGAGCTGTCTCAACTGAGGTTGTAAGGTAAAAATCTTGCCAATATGTTATATTGCACAAATCATGGAGATATCCTGAGATGTTGAAATTCTTTTTTGACCTTTTATGGAGAAATTTTGCAGGATTGGATGGCTTGAGTGTAGATCTTATACCAGCTATAGGACAATGATCACTTACATCACTGGGTAGTACTCCAGCATGAGAATATAAGTGAGGCTTGTTTACCATCATAATATCCAGGAGTGAGCTGTTGGTAGTATTTTTTAGGTTAATCCTTGTTGGATCTTTGATTAATTGAGTGAATCCATAGATGTCACAGAAGGTTACTAGGGGTGCAGATGCATTCGATAACCAATTTAAATTCAAATCACCAAGGATGATGGTATCTTCAGGGCCTAGACTGAGTATTGATCCTAGGTGGGATAGGAGTTTGAGGCCTGCAGAGGGGGGCCTATAGCAGCCAATCAATTTAAAGGAAGACATGTTAGGAAGGGATATTTTAATTGACAAGCATTCAAATTCCTTTGGTTCGGATGTATTGATGAGGCAGGATGCAGAGATGGTTTCCTTGACGTAGATGGCCACCCCACCACCCCTGGAAGGGCGATCTGATCTGAAGAGCTGGTAATTGGGAAGGTTTATATCACTGTCTTTTGTTGTAGATCTGAGCCAAGTTTCAGAGATAACCAGGAAGTCAGGTAGGGTATGTGCAACCCATGCCTGTATTAAGGAGAACTTTTTTTAAAATGTAGTAATGCAGGTCTTTCTCCTCGTACCACCACCAGAGGAAAGGTCCACTTTCCTCCCTCATAGGTGATTGGCATTTGGATTTTCCATAGCACAAGGATTTGCTCTCCCATGTAAGTCAGGAGCTGAATAGATGATGGCTGAAATGGGCACTGCTGAAGTTTCTCTCTGTAAATGTTCTCTGGCACAAGAGATACTGAGGCTCCAGTGTCTAGCTGCATGCTCACTGGGTTGCTTGCTAGCTCAAGTTGGAGGTAAATTTCCTTTCCGGTTGCCTGTGGTGCATAAACCATGAACAGGAAAAAATGCTTCATCTTCTATTTCAGTGGATGCAGTGACATACTGTGCAGTAGCAGTCTATGATGTACTTTTGCACACCCTTTGTATGTGACCCACTTTTGCACAGCTGTGGTATTTCTTTTGTCAAAAGCAGCATGTGCTTTGATGGTGGTTACCTCCACATCGGTAACACGGTTTTGACTTTGCGGGAGTGCCCTGTGGTGCTGGCTTCCTAAATGTTTGGGGTTGCTGATGAGCATGTGATGGACCACTGTGTGATGTGTCAGTTCCCTTTGGTTCTAGGGTATGGGTAACCTTATGAACTTCACTTCTTTGGGGTTCAGAATATCCCGCCAGTGCTTGGGAGCCTTTTTTTGTGAGCTCCATAGCGATTGCAATGTCACAAGCTGCCTTAAAGTCTAGTTTCTTTTCTTGCAAAAGCCTTTTTCTGAAACTTCCACTCTCAGACTGCAGACAAAACGATCCCGGAGGACATCATCCAGGGACTGGCCAAACTCACAAGTGCATGCTAGATGCTTTAATGCAATGATGTAGTCAGCAATAGGTTTCCCTTGGTTGCGCTGGTAGGAGTTGTACCATTCAGCAATGAGAAGGGGCTGGGGTTTGAAATGCTTGACAAGTGCCTCAGTGACCTGCTCATATGTCAGGGTCAGAATGTCAGCTGGGGCTGTTAAATTCCACAGAAGGGCATAAATCTGTGGTTGTAAGACTGCTAAGAAGACATCTACTTGTTTATCTTCTGCTATTTTGTTTGCCTTAAGCCAGCGTTGGAAACGCTCTAGATATAAATCAAATGGTTCCTTACATTCATCACATTCAGGTACTCTACCAATTGTAGTCCTGATGTCTGTGGCTATAGGTAGGTGCTCAGGAGCTGTAGTGTCCACACATAAAAGCAAAAAGTGTCTTTTTCTGGCTTTTTTTTTTTCTTTTTGCAGTGTGTGATGCAGTTTCTCTGGTGTACCTCAAGAGGCTTCTGCTTTGCTACTGTAATCAGTGTCTTAGGACATACATCAATGGAGATGAAGGAAAGGAATGTTAGGTTTCAGTTTGAAGCCATCATTTGTGTGCCTCATGGTGCCCTGCTATTATCTGTTTTGTGTCTTTTTCAATACATCAAAGAAGCAAACAGTGCAAAGTTGCTCTTTTGCTTGTTTTATCTTTCTTTAGATAAATCTGTAGCCAGAGCATACAAGTGAGCAATTTATGGAGTTTTCTGCAAGTAGCCAGAGAGAGACAGTTTAGCAGCCCAACGAACAGAGTTTAGATGCAAGAAGCAAGAAAGATTTACTATGCAATCTAAATAAAAAAAACATGCATTAGTTTACATGACTCTTCAGGTGCACTCGTAGAAGTTCTGGTATTGATCTACATCGCCAATGTGACCATAAGCTGGTACTGAACACAAAAACCAAAGGCCTGCTTCTTGGCTCGGTCCAAAAGCTTAAGGCTTGATCTACAGACCTGCAGATAAGTGCTTCGGGAGGATCACCAATAGAATGTGTAACATCCTTCAATTACTTGGGGGTCCTTCTTGACCAATCCCTTGACTTTAACTTACACATTCAATCTGCCTGCAAATCTGTAAATTCGAAACTGGGTGTTGCATACAAGAGTAGCTTTATGCTAACACCTTCTGCGAAGTTTGCAATTGCCAGGGGTATCTTGCTCCCTGCCCTTACTTATGGTACCCCTATCTTTGTTGCAGCACAAAAGACTTCCCTCCATAAACAGGATGTTACGTACAACAATATATGTAGGTATGCCTATTCATCGCCTCACCTCACCACCGCTGCCAACTCTACAAGGACTTAAAATGGCTCTCTCCCTCGGCTCACAGGGAATATGCTTTGGGCTCACTCCTTGATACTGTTCTTCGACAGTAAACCCCATCCTCACTTGCTACACTGCTTGTCCCCCAAAACTCCTACCATGGTCTGCGGTCGACTGATAAATCTTTACTTCACGTGTCCAGGTGTTGTACGTTCAAAGGTGCTGCCGCTTTCCAACATACTGCCCCTCAACTCTGGAATTCACTTTCCCTGGACCTATGGCTGACAAAGTCTCATTTCTGCTTCAAAAGTGAGCTGAAGCGATACTTATCTCTGATTGACACCTGCACTGGTTTTGACAACACCTGTGTAAGGCCCCGGACCCCTGCCTTTTTGCAAAATGATAGGTGGTATGCTGTTAAAGCTGACAGCAGTACCTGGTGGGGACTGGGTTTAGGGAGGACTAGGTTACTCGGCACAGGGGGCCTAGGTTTGGCTACTCTGCACAGGGGCACCCAAGTAAATCCGAACACAGGAAGCAATAACTGTAATGTCCAAAACCAGGAATGGGATTCTAAAGTGTGGCTTTTATTCACATCTAAACTGAACAAACAAAGCTTAGACGGACCCCCACGGGGCTACATTCCTGGTAACACAGATCAGAGATAACAGAACACTTCTTCAACATTTCAGCCCTCAGGCTCTGAACCCACCAGTCACCCAGCCTGGACTTGCACGCAGCTTTGGGTACACAGCCCGACTTGTACACTACTTGGGTTTTTCCCATGGCCCGGCTCCCCCACTGGCCACTTGATCGTGGTCCATATGGCAGTGAACCAGTTCTCTTGTTGGTGGCTCCCCAAACCACCTTAGAGCCTTCGACTCCTTATGGGAAATTTTCCTTCCAATCCCACGTCTGGGTACTTCTCTCATCACTGGCCAAGTGCTTGAGGCAAAGTAGAAATCCACAGAGCAAATCCATAGAGGTGGACCTGGTTACTAAAGATGGGGGGGGATCTCCCACCTCCAGCTCCCACAATCCATACCCGGCCATTTCTCTGGACACTAAACAACTCTTTTTTGAAAGCTTGGCAATGTAGATTACATGGTAGACGTATATCACATCTCTACATGTCTTGACTTTCCCCTTGTGCTGAACTAGAACATACTTTTACTTTTTGGCTAAGCCTATTACTCTAGGCCTCCCACTACTTCAGCAGTCCAATCCCCACTTTAACACAGTTCAGGATGAAACACGGGCCCTTTAGAAAGAGCAGAACTCACCCTTCGGTTGCAGGTGCCCCACAGGTGAATCTTGAAATCTTCTTGTACCCCACACACATGGAAAAAATAAAGCAGCTTCTTCTCTAGCAGTAGCCAGGGGGGATTGCCCATGGAATAGCCGGCAAACCTTCCATCCCATCCCCTGAGGGATGGGGCACAGAGACCCGTATCAGCGGTCTCCACCACTTTAAAGAACAGCTTACTGTGTCCCTCTTTAGGCGGAAACACACACCTTTCCCTAAAAGTAGCTCCATTTCAGAGCTGAGGCTCCAAGATCCTGTGCACAGAACTGCTGTGTTCCTCACACCACAATCTCCAACTACAGACTGAACACTGACTATTCAAATCTCCCAACATTCTAATCTAACTCCCTTCTGCAGATTCCAATGTGGCTCATACAGCTGCGATAGTTCTATGGTGATATCCCTCAGTCTCAGCTGAGACTGAGAACAGAGTGAGACAGTGTGAAATCAATTTAACTGGAGTTTCACAAGCTGCCTTCCCTGCCTACCACTAGGTCTTACTGGGATTCTAGTAACCCCTGGTAACAGGGGGGTTACACTCGCCCTTGACCAGGAAAATGACTGCCCGCAGTCATTGTTTACCCGGCTTAGGCCATCCCACCCAATGTGCTACCTGCGGAGGGGGGGTGATCAGGTCCTCTCCTACCATGTGCAAGCACAAGCAGAGAGGCCTTTAGCTGACATAACAGCCTCTACTCTATTCTACCCACTTACTATGGATGCCTAGTGGCACTGGTAGAACTGTCCAGAGCATAGCCCTAATAGCTCAGCACTGCAGTCCCTAGTGCCCTTCAGGACCACAGCCTATCTATCCCCCCTAGCCCTCTAGGGAAAATCTGTCTGCCTCTAACTTAACACCCAAAAACAAAAACAACCTGGGGGCCTCCCCGACCTTGGGCACCCTGCAACCACACACCAAGAAACTAATACCATACCATTACATTACATTACTGTCTCCCTACTCCCACAACCACACCTGTGGAAGGAAAGGGTTAATACAGTAACAACAATAATAACAACAACAGTATTTTAAATACTACACACTAAAGTACTAGTGAGGAACTCCACTGAGTCCCTCCTCCTCTTCTTGTCTTCTCTTCTATCTTCTTCAGGAACACCTGCAAGAGAAAGAAAGACAACACACACTCCTAATCTGCATACACAGTCTACCTAAACCCCTACCATCAAAACACTGGAGAATCCCAGAAATAATTTTTTTAGAAAAGGTAAAAAAACAGTATATACACTAGAAAACAGTAGAAAAAACAATGACATTATTTACAATACACATTTGGGGGATGGAGTGCCCTAAAAGTTTCATATAGTGACCACAGTGCCCAAAGGCTAGTCCATTAAAGAGTCTCTCCTGGGCCGGAGCCCGGTGAATCACAGTTCTAGCTGGCCAAAGTCCCGAAGGGGAGAGTCTTTGAGGACAGTTCACACATTCTGGAGTCTGCTAGTGTAGGGCGTGTACTGCAATGTCATAAGGATAGAAAAGTTCGGACTTACCTGCCCCTTGTAGAAGGATTAAGATACACCGACCTGCTCCTCAGCCGAATACTCTCCCTGGCAGCATTTCTTCCGATACAGCTGGGCGTACATCTTCCGGGAACTACAGGAGGGCACATCTGGGAACTGCTGGGTTGATGTCATCTCTGGAGATGGAACCTTAGAACAGGAACAAAAAGGAAAACAGCTGGTCTGATGTCATCCGATTACCAGGCGATGAAGCAGGATACAGCTGGGCTGGTGTCCTCTCTGGATCTGAAGTCATCTGGTGGGCCAGTTGATGGATTCTGGAAAGGCTAGTACACTGTAGAACTGACGAATGTGGGGCACCTGAGTCCTGGATGTCCATAGATACATAGATAGTGTCGTCAGATAAGGGCCTATGGCCCACCCAGTCTGCCCATTTGAGCTTGTAAGTTCAGTTTATGTTTTCCTAGAAGTCTGTTACCCCTTACCCCTGACCTCCAGAATTCCTTTATGTCTATCCCATGCATTCTTAAATCCTGTGATTGTTTCAGCCCCCACCACTTCCTCTGGCAGGGTGTTCCACTTGTCCACCACCTGTTCTGTGAAGAAATTCTTCCTCACGTTTACTCTGAATCATCCTCCCTCCAACTCCATCCCATGCCCTCTAGTCCTGGAACATCTTTTTTGCTTAAAAATAGTGTATTCCCACACCCTGTTCCTCCCTGTAAGATACTTGTATGTCTCTATCATATCCCCTCTCTCCCTCCTCTCCTCTAGGGAGTACATGTTCAGTTCCTTCAACCTGTCCTCATAGGACTTGTGATGCAATCCATGCATCATCTTTGTTGCCCTCCTCTGGACCTTCTCTACCCTGTCTATGTCCTCACGTAGGTAAGGTCTCCAGAACTGTACACTGTACTCCAGGTGGGGCCTCACTAGTGTACTGTATAGTGGAATTATGACCTCCCTTTTCCTGCTGGTGATGCCCCTGCCTATGCAGCCCAGCATCCTATTTGCTTTACCTGCTGCCTTGTCACACTGTTTCCCTACCTTGCAGTCATCAGAGATGATAACCCCAAAATCTCTTTCCTGCCTGGTGCATGCTATATCCTCACCCCCCAACTGATATATTGTGCCAGGGTTTTTGTGCCCCATATGCATTATCTTGCACTTCTTTGCATTGAATTTCAACTGTCAAACCCCTGACCATTCCTCAGGTTTCTGCAGGTCCCTTCTCATTCTGTCTACACCCTCTGGTGTGTCTACTCTGTTACAGAGCTTTGTGTCATCAGCGAACAGTGAAATTCTGCCTTCTAGGTCCTGCTCAATGTCACAGATGAAGATGTTGAATAGGACCAGTCCCAGCACTGATCCCTGTGGTACCCCACTGGTCACTCTTCCCTATGTGGAGTGACAGCCATTTACCACCACCCTCTGTGTCCTGCCACCCAGTCAGTTACCTACCCACCACACTACTGTCCTGCCCACACCCATATTCCCCAGTTTGTGTAATAGTCTTCTATGCGGCACAGTGTCAAAGGCCTTGCTGAAGTCCAGATAGGCCATGTCCACTGCCCTCCCTGATCCACCTCCCTAGTCACCCAGTCAAAAATTCAACGAGGTTGGTCTGACATGACCTCCCTGGTTAAACCATGCTGCCTTGGGTCCTGTAGTCCATTGACAACCAGATGTTCCAATCTCTCCTTCAGTAGTGCTTCCATGATCTTCCCACTACTGAGGTGAGGCTGACTGGTCTGTAGTTCCCCTTCCTCTTTGTTCCCACTTTTGTATAAGGGGACTACTTCTGCTATCCTCCAGTCTTTGGGTACCTCCCCTGATTCCAGTGATCGGCTAAACAGGATAGCCAGAGGTTCAGCCACCACCTCTCTTAGTTCCTAAAGGACCCTGGGGTGCACCCCATCTGGCCCCATTGCTTTATCAACTCTTATTACTTCCAGTTCCTTCAGGACCCTTTCTCATGTAAAGGGACTTGTGTCCATTTCTGCACCATTCTCACCCCTTGTACTCCCTTCAGACCCATTACCCTCCTTTTCCTCAGTAAAGACTGAGCAGAAATACCTGTTCAGTATGTCAGCTTTACTGTTGTCATCCTCCACGTGGCCCCATCCTCCCCCTTCAGTCTCACTATCCCTCCCTTTGCCTTTCTTTTTTAACTTATGTACCTGTAAAAGGTTTTGTCCCCTCTACCCACTGATTTTGCAATGTGTTCTTCTGTCTGAGCTTTGGCTTCCCTTACTGACCTCCCTGCCTCCCTTTGCTTCTCCTGGTACTTCTCCCTATCCCCTTCTGCCTGTGTCTTTTTGTATTGCCTAAATGCAATCTTTTTGGCTTTCAGTTTCTTTGCTACCTCTTTGGAAAACCATAATGGTCTCCTCTTCCTTTTCCTCTTGCTAGCCTGCTTAATGCATAATTCTGTTGTTCTTGTGATCCCCATTTTAAATACTGCCCACTGTTCCTCAACCCTTGATTCCTGCCCTATTCCCCTTAATGCCTCTTTCAAGTATCTCCCCATTTTCCCAAAGTCTGCCCCCCTAAAATCCAGGATACGTGTTTTTGTGTGGTTTGGTTCTGCTCTTTCTGTGATTTCAAACCACAGTGACTGGTGGTCACTGTTCCCCAGGTGCTCCCCCACTGTTACCCCCATCACACTGTCCCTGTTTGTGAGCACAAGGTCCAGTATTGCCTTCTGCCGAGTTGGTTCCATGCCCAGTTGCTTGAGGAAGGCACCCTGAAGGGAGTCCAGGATAAATCTGCTCCTAGTTGATGCTGCTGCTGGGATGCTCCAGTCCACGTCTGGAATATTGAAGTCTCCAACCAATACTACCTCACCCTTGTCTGCCATCCTTTGGATGGCTAGCATCAGCTCCCTATCTGTTTCTTCCTCCTGGGCTGGTGGTCTATAGACCACACCTGTGTGGATGGCTGGCCCCATTTTCCTTTCCAGCTTAACCCACAGTATTTCTCCCACATTTTGTTCCTCCTGGATCTCTGTGGCCCTTATGTCATTTTTCACATACAGTGCCACTCCTCCTCCCTTCCTGTCTGCCCTGTCTCTTCTGAATATGTTGTAGCCAGGTATGGCCATCTCCCAGTCGTGATTATCATTACACCAGGTTTCAGTGATGGCCACAATGTCCAGGTCTGACTGCACCATGACAGCCTCCAGATCTTCCATCTAGTTGCTAAGGCTTCTGGCATTTGCACACATGGCTTTCCATGATTTGACCTCCCTAGACTGTTTTGCTGTTCTACTCCAGCCCCTTCCTTGGTTGTTCTTTATCCCTGGTTCTCCTTGCTGTCTGCCCTTCTGCTGAATTTTGCCCCTTTTCTGACTACCCACCTCTTGGGCACTAATCTCCATCTTTTGCACACTGCTTTGTAGAGATAGCCACTCCTCTGGTTCACTGGTTCCACTGCTAGCTGTGGGGGGTGAGAAAGTAGGTACCCTCCTTGCTGGCCTGCGCCCCCTTTGCTAGTTTAAATGCTTGTCAATGTAGCATTTAAACTTATCATTGAGTGCTTGGATTCCCCTCCAGGATGGATGCAGGCCATCAGGCTTGAACAAACCTCCATCCCTCCAGGTGGGTCCCCAGTCACCAATGAATCCAAACCCTTCCTCACAGCACCAGTTCTTCAACCATGAGTTAAAGTTCCTGGTGCATACACCCCTATGCTCTCCCTTGCCTCTCACAGGTAGTACTTCTGAGAAAGTGACAGAAGTAGCTACTTGCTTGAGACCCCTCCCCAATTTCCTAAACTCTTCCTGAACTTCCTTTGGCTCCCCATTTGCCAGGTCATTAGTACCTAGGTGGATAATGACATCCAGCTCACCCTCCCATCTTGCCTTCCCAGTGATCCCCAGGATCTTCCTTCCATCCCTCCATGCCGTGGCACCTGGTAGGCACCTCACCTCCCTGTCTTCCCCCTCCTGTGTTCCTAGCTGGATCCCTCTTATGATGGAGTCCCCCACCAGGATTCGCTTCCTCTTCCTCTGGGGTCCACTGCTTTCCCCGCTGAGGTCACCTCCTTGGCTAACCTCCACATCTTTTCCTTCCACTTCTCTAGGTACCTCTATTTGGTTGTCCCGTTTGCCAGTGTGGCATATGAGTTCTTGAGTGGAATAGGATCTGGGATGTGCTTCTGCCTGACCGCTCTAACCCTCCCTGAGCCCACTGTCATCCAAGTGCTCCTCGTTCTCGGCATCCTTTGAGGCAGTTGCATTGGACTGGGTGGTCTCTGGATAGGGGTGATGGTACTCCTGACCCAGTTTACTTCCGCTCTGGTCTGGCTACCTCATCCGCAGTCCAGAGAATGCATGCAGATAAGGCGGCACCTCAGTGTCCAGAAGGTCTGCCTGAATATGGCTGCCCCACAGCCACTGCATTGCACCCCTCCCACATTATACTGCAATTATACTGCTATTCCACTACTTGTCTGCTACTGAAGCTCTCCTAGTTCCTTTTTATTAATTTACTGTCCTAAAAATCCTGCCACTGATCCTCAGATACTTTTCTTTTTAAAAAAAGAAAATAAACCAAGAAATAAATAAATGAATCAAAACACTGTCGTGCTGAGGGTGGGCTTCTTCACCCTTATGCCCCTCCTACTCCACACCCTTCCTATACCCTGTGTTTAGCTCCTGTCAGTCAGATTTAACAGGGCATATAATTAAGAGTTGGGAAGGGAGGGAGGTGAAATTTGCAGCAATTAAAGACAGCAAAGAAATACACCACCACTACGTTTTAAATTTTCAACAGTCCAAAAACAATTCTAAGTAAAGACAACAAAGAAAGTACAGTGTCACTAAAAGCCCACAATCTAAGTTTAAAAGAAAAATAGCAATTACCAGTTACTGTAAAGCACTGAATTGAATATGCTTCCTTCCCCTTCTGGCTTCTTCTGAGAAAATAAAACTCACTTGCTACCTCAACTCTGACTAAGCCCCACCTCCAGTTATCACGTAGCTGAGGTCAGAGGCCAAACAATTAACACCCCTCACCCAAACTACAGGGCAAATCAGACAAGTCAAGACTAAATTTGCAGCAATTAAAGACAGCAAAGAAATACACCACCACTATGTTTTAAATTTTCAACAGCCCAAAAACAATTCTAAGTAAAGACAACAAAGAAAGTACAGTGTCACTAAAAGCCCACAATCTAAGTTTAAAAGAAAAATAGCAATTACCAGTTACTGTAAAGCACTGAACTGAATATGCTTCCTTCCCCTTCTGGTTTCCCATACTGGCGGATCAGCAAAGGCACTGCAAAGGCTGGTGTGGCAGTATTGGCTACCACTGCTCGGTTTCCCATCTGGCAAGCATGGGCACATTTGCAGGGGGGTCTTTGCATTGAGGCCAATAGTACCGGAGGTCAGGAGCTTGAATTATTACCCCATCTGGGCGCACATAATTCACACTGTGGAAGGTTTCACGTCCCTCTCCATCCACTATTCGCACAGTGTCCATAAACAGTGTCCTGCCTCTCTTCCACTGGGTATATTTCTCATGAAACAGTCTGTTCTTGACATGCTTGTTTGCACCAGGATGTACACATTTCATTGCTTCAGCCCAGATCCAGGATTTCCTGCTGTTCTCAATCTCCTCCCAGACTTTCCGAGGAAAGGTAGGAAAGGACATTCCATAGATTTCATTCGCCTTCCTACTAACCATTTTCTCCTCTTTACTAGCTTTGGTCAACCTGAGACCGCTGGCCTGGCTTGGGGATGGCCAGTCCTGGTTCTGCCAGCTACGCATCCTCAATGAGATGAAAAACGGATCCCTGACTTCTTCTTCTTGCACAGCCAGGGCAGTGGCATCACCACTCTCTTCCATGCATTCTTCCGAGGCAAGAGCTTGAGGCTGTGTACCCATTCCTTTTTCACAAGGCCGCATAGGTTCCCCCTCATCTTCTTCCTTACTGAGAATCTGAGCCCAGGAGTGAGCAGTCATCCTCACTCTTGAGACTATCCACTTATCACTAGACGCGGAGGTTGACACCTCCCATTCAAAGGCCTCCCTCATCTCATCTTCTCCTATGAGACTTGGGCTAGGCCACCCTCCTCCAGGGGTCTACTGATGTTTTGTCTGAATTTTCCTTCTGAGATCCAGCATCCAAAACATCAACATCTGGTTCTGTCTCTAAACCTGCACCCTCTAGCTTTGTGCCACACTCCCCCGAGGGGCCTTCTTCAACAGGCTCTGCCTGGTGCTGTGTGCTGCCAACTACAGATTCCTGAACCTTTGTCCATGTGGGAGCCAAACGAATCTGGGGCACTTTATACAAGCCATATTTTTCTAGGCACCCAGAACAGTGAGGTATCGTGAAGACGTCCCTTCCAGCATTTAAGCATATTTGACACACTTGCACTGGATATCCAGGAATCGCCACATGAGAAGGCAGTTGTCTTCCATAATAACACCTTTCAATGTCCCTTAATCTATTTACTGCTGCTGTTACTGCAGCCCAGGCATGATCTGGGTAGTGAGCTGGTCCTGAGGCCATAACTGCAGGGAAAACAAACAAATGCTCACTGTTACTGAAAGTCCCACTTCACTGAACACTTTCTTTACTTTTAAAATGGCTCCTCTGCTGCTGTGTTTACTTTATTACCCCACCTGTAATGGCGACGGCAGCACTCCTGCGCATCAACATTCAGAAATTGGGTCAAGCCACTGCGCATCCGATTTACACACACTACTGATAACTTTTGCTCAAACCGCCCAAACTTGCACTGTTCTTTTTCTAACACATTTACATGATTTGCCACAGACTTTTCACTTGATGAAAACATTTCTTTAGTTCACAGTCCCTTAAAGCCTCAGGATTTCAAGTACAGGATTGCCTGTAAACTAGTGCTGTACATTTGGCTACAACTCACAGTCTCTCTCTGGCTTTAAAGCTTTAAACTGATGCTGAATCCATAACTATGTTCACAGTCAATGGCTTAACAAACTTGCACTTGCTGGTAAAACTTGACACAGTCGTTATTTACAAAGCGACTACAGTGCTGCATACATATTCAGCTGGCTTTTGGCAGAAAATTACTGTTTGAGCAACTTTTACTGTTGGTACTCACTGTTATCAGTAGCTGTTTGCTGCAATGGAAAAACGGCCTGCAGCCAGTCTTGGAGGCCTCAGAATGAAAACGGGTGGGCAGTCCTGCCGATCGTCTCCCTTATCACCACACTCGCAATTCAGTCGATCGAGATGCGGGTTGAGCCTGATTTTAAACAGCAAAGTCTATTTTTAGAAGTTTTACAGCGCTTTTTAATCACTGCGATGCTCCTCCACCAAGCCAGTACACGCAGTCCACTCACACTCCCTCTCGAATGCTGGGCAGTCACTGTAGAGCTGGCTGAGGGGTGGAACTGATTGCAGCCTCACCAATCACATGACACCATGCAAATGAGCCTCTTCTTCCTCGCGAGTGCTCTTCTCTTCATGGCGACCGTCGAGCAGGCAAATTTAAACTGCAGAAACCACTTTTTTTTTTTCAACTGACTCCATGGTGGGAGTCCATTTCAGCAATTTAGCATGGCCATTCACTCAGCAAGTCTCTCAGTTTACTCAAAAGCATTTCCAACGTCCAGGGCACAATTTTCCTTTATCACACACAGTTCTTTTAAAAAAGCATTTCCAACGTCCAGAGTACAATTTTCCTGTTGCTGCCCCTAATTTTCCACACTTTTCTTTATCACCACAGTTCTTTTAAAAAGCATTTCCAACGTCCAGGGTACAATTTTCCTGTTGCTACTCATAGTCTTCCATACTTTTCTTTATCACCACAGTTCTTTTTAAAAGGCTGGTAAAAATGCTGTAAACATTTGATGCAGGACAAGGGCACACTCTTTTAGCTTTACTGCTCCTTGGTAAACAGTTGGCATTTTAACAGCAGCATAAGAACCGAAGCACACAGCGACACACTACTTAACTTGCTTCAGCTCTTTGGGCTACCCACTGCCAGACAGCCAAAACGCTAGCCCCTGTCCGAGCACCTTTCCTCCCTAAATTTAAAATCCAAAGCAGTGCCTCCATTTTGTAAGGCCCCGGATCCCTGCCTTTTTGCAAAACGATAGGTGGTATGCTGTTGAAGCTGACAGCAGTACCTGGTGGGGACTGGGTTCAGGGAGGACTAGGTTACTTGGCACAGGGTGCCTAGGTTTGGCTACTCTGCACAGGGGCACCCAAGTAAATCCGAACACAAGAAGCAATAACTGTAATGTCCAAAACCAGGAATGGGATTCTAAAGTGTGGCTTTTATTCACATCTAAACTGAACAAACAAAGCTTAGACAGACCCCCACGGGGCTACATTCCTGGTAACGCAGATTAGAGATAACAGAACACTTCTTCAGCATTTCAGCCCTCAGGCTCTGAACCCACCAGGCACCCAGCCCGGACTTGCACGCAGCTTTGGGTACACAGCCCGACAGCAGTACACTACTTGGGTTTTCCATGGCCCGGCTCCCCGCCGGCCGCTGGCGTGGTCCATATGGCAGTGAACCAGTTCTCTTGTTGGTGGCTCCCAAACCAACTTAGAGCCTTCGACTCCTTAAAGAAATTTTCCTTCCAATCCCACATCTGGGTGCTTCCTCATCACTGGCCAAGTGCATGAGGCAAAGTAAAATCCACAGAACAAATCCGTGAGGTGGACCTGGTTACTAAAGATGGAGGTCTCCATCTCCAGCTCCCACAATCCATACCCAGCCATTTCTCTAGACACTAAACAACTCTTTTTGAAAGCTTGGCAATGTAGATTACAGGGTAGATGTATATCACATCTCCTCTACATGTCTTGACTTTCCCTTGTGCTGAACTAGAACATACTTTTACTTTTGGCTAAACCTGTTACTCTAGACCTCCACTACTTCAGTCAGTTGATCCCACTTTAACACACAGTTCAGGATGAAACATGGGCCCTTTAGAAGAGCAGAACTCACCCTTGGTTGCAGGTGCCCCACAGGCGAATCTTGAAATCTTCTTGTACCCCACACATGGAAAAATAAGGCAGCTTCTTCTCTAGCAGTAGCCAGTGGGATTGCCCCTGGAATAGCCAGCAAACCTTCCACCCCATCCCTGAGGGATGGGGCGAGGAGACCTCGATCAGCGGTCTCCACCACTTAAAGAACAGCTTACTGTGTCCTCTTTAGGTGGAAACACACACCTTCCCTAAAAGTAGCTCCATTTCAGAGCTGAGGCTCCAAGAGCCTGTGCACAGAACTGCTGTGCTCCTCACACCACAATCTCCAACTACAGACTGAACACTGACTATTCAAATCTCCCAACATTCTAATCTAACTCCCTTCTGCAGATTCCAATGTGGCTCATGCAGCTGCGATACTTCTATGGTGATGTCATCCCTCAGTCTCAGCTGAGACTGAGGACAGAGTGAGACAGTGTGAAATCCATTTAACTGGAGTTTCACAAGCTGCCTTCCCTGCCTACCACTAGGTCTTACTGGGATTCTAGTAACCCCGGGTAACAGGGGGCTTACACCTGATTACCCTGATCCCTGTCTTTCTCTATTTTCCTATATCCTGCTTCGTGTCTGTATACTCCCTACCTAACGTTTTTTTCCTTTCCCCTTAACCTACCCTATCCTTCTACCTTCTGTCCTGACCTAGTTTTCTCAAGTCATGCCTAACTCTGACCCTCTGTTTCTACTCTGCTTCCACTAGCCTTCTTTATTTCTCTCTTCACCCTCACTTCTTCACTTCATGATTTACTCTTTACTCCTTCAATGTCACTGCTGACATGAATATTTGTAATCAATACAACTTCCCCTCTCTAACCCTGTTTTTTTTTTTCACTTTCCTGACCTTTGTTACATTGTTTTGTCTAATTCTGTTTCTGGTCATTTATGTAATTATTGTTTACCTCTCATGTAATGTTATTTCTTTGTAATATTTGTTGATATTGAATGTAACCCTCCTCTGTATGTACCTGAAATTGCTCCCAAGAATTGTTAACTGTCTGTATATACTTGTTGTACTCTCTCGGGTCATGCCTGAAAATACTCAGTTTTGGCTAGCACACTAACCTGGTAAGCAAAAAATTAATAAATATTGTGGGTCAGTACAGAAGACACCCATACACGGTATGTCAGTTAGTGGCCATCTTTATTCTACCCCCAGACAGTGGTCTTACATCACTGGACATACTCAAAGAAAGGCTTAATGTGCATGACTTGATAGAGACTTGATAGAGACTTGGCTATGTAAGACCAGAATGGTACTAAATGCCGACAAGACCAAGGCAATGCTATTCGGGCCAAGATCCCTGGGATTTGACAGGTCCTCATCCCTCTCCTTAACCTCACTCTCTGGTAAAGCCATTAACGTAGTCCCCTCCCTTAAATACTTAGGCCTCACATTGGATCAGAATATCACATACAAGGAACACGTGGACCAGGTCACCAGGACCCTACATCGGAAACTTGGCACCCTGTGCCGACTAAGGGACCAACTCATCCCTGAAGCCAGGCTCTCCATAGCTACCAGCATCCTTCTACCCAACCTGACCTTTGCGGTCCCTGTTATACAGGGCATGGCTAAATGAGAGATTACCAGGATGTAAACCCTATATAATAAAATAGCTTGTTTCGCAACCTTAGACCACCCGAGATGTCACCGCTGTGACACTTTGGCCAATCTTCGTTGGCCCACATTGGTCGCCCGCCTCCAACACCCCTTGCTTGTCCAGGCCTACAAGCTTCTCAAACCCCATGCTCCACCAAGCATTGCCGGGGCCATAACCCTCAAACACAACCCAAGGAACCTAAGGACCTCAGATAGAACGCTATTAGAAGTCCCTAGGGGAAGGACAAACACTGGCGGAAGATCCTTTTCCTCCCAAGTAGCCTACCAATGGAACAAGCTCCCTCCCCAGGTCCAGGCCTCCTCCTCACTCATGATCTTCCGCACCAGGCTTAAGTCCCATCTGCTGACCTCAAGCGCATGCCACTGTCATGGCACTTCAAGCTCCTAAGGTACTCCCCTCCTCTCCAACTCTCGTCTCCTAGCTTAACCTTCCTACTACCTGCCTTATACAGACTGCTCACCAGAGGCCACATGTAACCCCTGAATAAACTATATGCAAAGTACTACCAATTGCTTACATGTCATGATGATAACCATGCCTGTACCCATGCCTGCATCCACTGCTTTTCTTTTACTGTGCATGTAAGCCATGCCTGTATCCACTGTTTTTATTTTACCATGCCTGTAACCATGCCTGTATCCACTAATTTTCTTTACTGTAACCACCTCATGATGTAACTCACAATGCCTCAAATGTTCCTTATGTCCTTGTTCATTCTTATAACTTGTATTGTTATCCCAGGTCATCCCTGAAAAAGGGACCTTCGGGGCTCAGTGGGCCTACCCGGTCACCAAAATTTAATAAATAAACAAATAAATAATGACAGGAACTTACATATATAATGGATTACAATACCCACGTGTATAAACTACAACTATAATCAACTTCCTGCCAAATATACCGATTTATATACTACCATACATATCCATGCATATACTACACTCCTTCCCCATAGATGGAAACTTGTCTAAATACTGCAACAGTAACATTTCTAACTTCCGGGCCAAAGTAGACTGTTCGGTACCCAGAAGCAAGTTCAGGGGATTATTCTGCTACTTGGGTAGAACTTGTCACTAACTAAGTAACAGTACAAGTAAGAGTTCAGTTACACAGAAGTACAAGTTCATTACATGACTTTAAAGGTCAAGTCTTTGTAGTGGTCTTCGGTGTCTCAGGGGATATCTGTGGACTGGAACAACCACTGCTGATGGATCAGGAGATTCAGTATTATTTGGCTATGGCTCTGGTGGAACTTCATGGGTAGGAGCAAAGTCCTCTGTGTCACTGTCCTCAGATGGAGAGACGTCTTCTGCTGCATTTGCTGAAACCTTGGAATGTAACAGGTGATCCACATGCACGTGAACAAGTCTCTGTCCCACATAAACTGCATAAGTCAAAGGTCCATGTGTTTCATCCACCACCCCAGGAATGCAAGAACCCATGAGATGTCTACAGTCTCAAACCATCACCCTCTCCCCCTCTCCCCGGATGAAAAGTCTGTACTGGCTTGGCAGACTTGTCATGACCCTTTTGCTGTTGTAGTTGATGCTTTGCAACATTGTCAGCCAAGTCTGGCTTGAGCAATGACAAACGGGTATGAAGTTGACGTTTTAGGAAGAGTTCAGCAGGTGATCACTCTGTGACTGTGTGAGGAGTGTTTCTCTGAAAAAAAGAAAATGAGCCAGCCTTTGAGCTGTAGGCACTTGCCATGAATCTGGTTTATTCCAAGATTTTTTGAATGTCTGTACACCTCTTTTGGCTGTGCCATTTGATGCTGGATAGTAAGGAGGAGTCAAAATATGCCTAACACCATTCTGCTTTAAGAACAGTTTAAAGACATGAGAAGAAAATTGGGGACCATTGTCCGACACTAACTTCTGTGGTAGTCCGCAAGATAGCGACAAGTTGTCTCAAAAGGGCTATAGTCTTTTCATTAGTTGTGACTTGTGTGGGTAATACTTCCAGCCATTTGGAGTGGACATCAATTGCTACCAAAATTATTGTTTGTCCACCTCAGCATAGTTGACGTGGATGCGGTCCCACGGTATGGTAGCCCAGGACCAAGGATGCAGGGATGCAGTAGCAGGTTGGTTGCAGACAGCTGCACCTGGTGCACATTGGTCGACAAGATGTTGGATATCTTGACCAAGTTCTGGCCACCAAAGGTATCCTCTGGCCAATGCCTTCATTCAAGAGATTCCAGGATGACTGTCAGGTAAGTTAGAAAGTAACCTCTTGCAGAACGTTTGAGGTATTACAACTCGAGCTCCCCACAGAACACAGCCTTGCTCTGTGGACAACTGGTCCTACTTGTCTAAGAAAGGTCAGAGGGTTGGGTTTCTCATGAAGTTAGGCCAACCATTTAGGGTGAAATCTAGGACTTTAGAGAGGATAGGATCTCACCATGTCTCTGCTACGACATCCTGTGAAGCAATTGGTAAGTCCTCGAGATGTGAAAGATGGAATACTGTTGCATCATCTTCCTTCATGGCAGCATCCTTGCATGGCAGTCTCAACAATACATCTGCAATTGCATGATCTTGAGAACATCGGTATCCGATGTCATGGTCATATGCCAGCAAAATCAGGGCCCATCGCTGCATCCGGAGTGCTGCAAGAGTTGGTATTGCGACCTTTGGCCCCAGAATTGCCAGTAGAGGCTTGTGATCTGTTAGCAGAGTGAATTTCCATCTGTACAAGTACTTATGGAACTTCTTGACATCAAAAATTATGTTCAGTGCTTCTTTCTTGATCTGAGCATAGTTCCTTTCGCTTGGGGACAATGTCTGGGAGACAAAAGCAACTGGGTGTTCTTCTCCAGAAGGTAACACATGTGAGATGACAGCCCCCACTCCATATGGTGATCATCGCATGCCAGCCTCAGAGATTTGGCTGGGTCATAGTGCGCTAACCATTTGCTGCCTAGAAGACATTTATTGCAACCCTGGAATGCTTCCTCACACTGTGGGGACCAATTCCATTGAACTTCTTTCTATAGCAAGTCATGGAGTGGTTGCAACAAGGTGGACAGATGAGCTACAAACTGTTCATAGTAGTTTAAGAGTCCTAAGAATGATCTTAACTCTGTCACATTTGTTGGTGCAGGTGCCTTGTCTATAGCATCCACCTTGCTGTCTGTTGCGCATAGGCCTTGGGTGTCAATCCAGTGACCTAGGTACTCAACAGAATTTTGCAGAAACTGGTGTTTTGCTAGCTTTACTCTCAGTCCATCTCAGTACATACCATTGCAGTCTGGTCAGAACGTGGTCCAGGATTGTCAGATGCTCTTCTACTGTGGGCACGGTTACCAAGCTATCATCCATAAAGCATTATATGGTCCAGTCCATGCAGTATCTGGTCCATTGTGTTCTGGAAAATTGTTGGCACTGTGGAAACTCCATATGCCATGCAATGATACCTGTAAAGTCCCTTGTGGGTGTTAATGGTTAGATACGGTTCTGACTGGTTCTAGTTCCAAGTGCTGGTATGCAAAGGATAAGTCCAACTTGCTAAAGAACTTTCCCCCCTGAGAGTGTAGCAAACAAGTCCTCTGCATGGGGTAATAGTAATGGATCTTGCTGTATACAACGGTTCACTGTAACCTTGTAGTCACCATACAACCTCACTGCTTTGTCTCGTTTCGGTACCACAACGATAGGGGCAGCCAAGTCACTCCTCTCTACTCGTGAGATGATACCATGGCTTTCAAGATGGTCCAGTTCCTTCTCTACTGCTTCCTGTAAAGCATACAGTACTGGTCAAGGCTTGTGGAAAATTAGAATGGCTCCTGGTTGCACTCGGATCGTTGCCTTGAAATCCCAGATAGTGCCGTAACCATCCTGGAAAATTGGACTATGTTTGTCCAATACTTTCTTTAGCACATTTTGCAGTGCTTTGGTCACTGTATTCAAGCTGAAACTCTTTTGCCAGTTCAATTTGATCTGCATGAGCCAGTCTCTGCCTAGTAATGCAGGTCTTTCTCCTTGTACCACCACCAGAGGCAAGGTCCACTTTCCTCCCTCATAGGTGACTGGCACTTAGATTTCCCCTAGCACGGGGATTTACTCTCCCATGTAAGCTTGAGAGCTGAATAGATGGTGATTGCAATGGGCACTGCTAAAGTTTCTCTCTGTAGATGTTCTCTGGCATAAGAGATACTGAGGCTCTGGTGTCTAGTTGCATGCTCACCGGGTTGCTTGCTAGCTCAAGCTGGAGGCAAATTTCCTTTCCGGTTGCCCATGTTGCATAAACCATGAACAGGAAAAAATGCTTCATCTTCTATTTCAGTGGATGCAGTGCCATCTGTGACATACTGTGCAGTAGCAGTCCATGATGTACTTTTGAACACCCTTTGTATGTGACCCACTTTTCAACAGTGGCAGCATTTCTCATGTCGAAAGCGGCATGTGCTTTGATGGTGGTTACCTTCACATCTGTAACACAGTTTTGACTTTGCGGAAGTGCCCTGTGGTGCTGGCTTCCTAAATGTTTGGGGTTGCTGACGAGCATGTGAAGGACCACTGTATGGTGTGGCATGTCCCTTTTGTTCTAGGGTACAGGTAACCTTATGAACTTCACTTCTTTGGGGTTCAGAATGTCCTGCCAGTGCTTGGGAGCCTTTTTGTGCAAGCTCCATAGCGGTTGCAGTGTCACAAGCTGTCTTGAAGTCTAGTTTCTTTTCTTGCAAAAGCCTTTTTCTGTAAGCTTCCACTCTCAAACTGCAGACAAGTTAATCCTGGAGGGCATCATCCAGGGACTGGCCAAACTCACAAGTGCATGCTAGATGCTTTAATGCGATGATGTAGTCAGCAATAGGTTCCCCTTGGTTGCGCTGGTAGAAGGTGTAGCATTCAGCAATGAGAAGGGGCTGGGGTTTGAAATGCTTTGCAAGTGCCTCAGTGACTTGCGCATATGTCAGGGTCAGGATGTCAGCTGGGGCTGTTAAATTCCATAGATGGGCATAAATCTGTGGTTGTAAGACTGCTAGGAAGACATCTTCTTGTTTATCTTCTGCTATTTTGTTTGCCTTAAGCCAGCGTTGGAAATGCTCTAGATATAAATCAAATGTTTCCGTACATTCATCACATTCAGGTATTCTGCCAATTGTAGTCATGATGTCTGTGGCTACAGGTAGGTGCTCAGGAGCTGTAGTGTCCACACATAAAAGCAAAAAGTGTCTTTTTCTGGCTTTTTGTTTCTCAGTGTGTGATGCAGTTTCTCTGGTGTGCCTCAAGAAGCTTCTGCTTTGCTACAGTAGTCAGTGTCTGAGGAGATGCAGCAGCCGAGATGACGGAAAGGAATGTTAGGTTTCAGTTTAAAGCCATAATTCGTGTGCCTGGTGGTGCCCTGCTATTATCTGTTTTGTGTCTTTTTCAATACATCAAAGTAGCAAACAGTGCAAAGTTGCTCTTTTGCTTGTTTTATCTTTCTTTAGATAAATCTGTAGCCAGAGCATACAAGTGAGCAATTTATGGAGTTTTCTGCAAGTAGCCAGAGAGAGACAGTTTAGCAGCCCGATGAACAGAATTTAGATGCAAGGAGCTGGAAAGATTTACTATGCAATTTAAATAAAAAAAAAAAGCATTAGTTTACTTGACCCTTTAGGTGCATTCGTAGAAGTTCTGGTGTTGATCCTCGTCGCCAATGTGATATATTGTGGGTCAGTACAGAAGAGACTCATACATGGTGTGTCAGTTAGTGGCCATCTTTCATTCTACTCCCAGATAGTGGTCTTACATCACTGGACATATACAAAGAAAGGCTTACTGTGCATGACAGGAACTTACATATATAATCTACTACAATACCCACATGTATAAACTACAACTATAATCAACATCCTGCCATATATACCCATGTATATAGTACCATACATATCCATGCATATACTACAATCACTACTTTGGTACAACATCTTTTGCCATCACCACTTTGGAAGAACAACTTTTTGACATCACTGCTATAGTACAACAACTTATGATGTCATTACTGTGGTACGACAACTTTTTGATGTCACTACTGTGGTACACCAACTTTTTTAAATCACTACTTTGCTACAATAACTTTTAAATGTCACTACTTTGGTACAACAACTTCTGACATCACTACTATGGTGCAACAACTTTTTTATATCACTACTTTAGTGCAACTTCTGATGTCACTACTATGGTACAACAACTTTTTGACATCACTACTTTGGTATGACTTTTTGATGTCACTACTTTGGTACAAGAACTTTTGATGTCACTACTATGGTGCAACAACTTTTTGACATCACTACTTTGGCACAACAACTTTTTGATGTCACTACTTGGTACAACATTTTTCCGAAGTTACTACTTTGGTACAACTTTTTGATGCCACTACTTTGGTACAATATCTTTTTGATGTCATTACTTAGGTACAACTTATGACATACTTACTTTGGCACAACAACTTTCTGATGTCACTACTTTGGCACAACAAAGTCAACTTTTCCAACAAATATATATATTTTGTTATTTTAGTCTTTGGTAACCGGGTAAGGCCCTCTAGGCACAAGTGTCTGTTTTCAAGGGTGACCTGGGAGCACTGGGCAGTTAAGTGACTTGCTCAGAGTCACACAGTATGCAAGTGTAGGTTGTGAGAATCAAACTCAGGTGTGGTCTGCTGGATGTACCAAGCTCATTCACACCTCGTTCTTCCAACCTCTTGGCTATACTGTTGGAAATGTTGGATGTTACTTATAATAGGTTAGCTAGGTTTGTACTAAGGTGTCTTTGTGATACCCATCACTGTACAATCTTAACAGAGTTATATTGTGAGATATTACAAACAAGAAGAGATAAACTAGATGCTATAACATCATATAAAATGCTTTATATACTGCTAGCCCATATAAAATGTGCTCTATCAGCTGGCAAGATAAACTATAAGTTAGAATAACATGCTGCAAATGAGCTTGGTACAGCCAGCAGACCTGGTTTTGATTCCTACAACTTCCACTTGTGTAATGTGTGACTCTGAGCAAGTCACTTAACCTCCCCAGTGCTCCCAGGTCACCCTTGAAAACAGGCCCTTTTGCCTACTGGGCCTTATCCAATTAGCAAAGAATGACTGAAAAAAAGGAATTTTCCCTGGATGTAAAGAAATCTTTACACTGCCCCCATTGCACAGATATTCAATGAGAGATGTTAAGAATACAGGATTAAATATCCCAAAGATAAAAACAAAGTTTAGCAAAATGTCACTGGAGTACTGGGTACCAAAAATATGGAATAAGTTAACTCCAGAAATTAGAAAATGCAAAGGTTTTTATGATTTCAAACATGGACTGAATATGTATTTTGTGGCTACTTGAAACTGTAACTGAATAATCAGTTAGGGACTTAAACACCTAATAGGAATTTAGGCAACTTTGAATTTGCAATTTAAAAACTGATTGGGAAATATATCTCAGCAAAATATATAGGGCCCAATATTCAGAAATGCGCAAAGTGTTGCACAAATATTTGCACTGCATTTTGCTACTGTCCAGGTGTCCCAGGATGCTATATTCAGTCGGGCACTACCCAAGTGAGTACAGGGCCATGTTGGCACAGTGCTAAGTTAGGTACCGCTACTCTGACATGGCTCTCAGAGTTGGCCCCAAGAGTTGATAGCTCTGGAGGCCTGGAGCACTATTAACATTTTTCAAAGGAACCCATACAAATCAGCCCATTGGGCATGCAAGGTGCTAAGGGGCCATTTGCATGGGTAGTGGAGGCCAATGGAACAGTGCTGACCCCCAGCCAGGATAGTGGTAGCTGTCCCTGGTGCTAGTGGTGCCCTCCCTCCCTCCCTTCCTCCGATGCCAGCCCCATTATAATATTTATATTACTGGTGTCAGTGGTTCCCTCCCTCCAATCCCAGCCCTGTTATAATATTTTATATTCCTGGTGCTATTGGTCTCCTCTCTCTGTCCGATCCCAGCCCTGTTATAATATTTTATACCCCTGGTGCTAGAGGTCCCCTCCTCCAATCCCAGCCCTGTTATATTGTTTTATATCCCCAGTGGTAGTGCTTCCTCCCTCCCTCTAATCCATGCCCTGTAAAACTACATACAATCCCTGGTGCTAATGGTGCCCTCTCTCCCTTTGATCCCAGCTATAGTAGAATAAATAAAATCCCTGGTGCTTGTGGTCCCCCTACTCACTGATCCCCAGCCCCAACTACTTTTGATGTCACTACTTTGATGAAACAACATTTTGACATCACTACCCTGGTACAACAACTTTTTGATGTCTCCACTTTAGTACAACAACTTTTTTTTTTTTATTTACTATGTTTCTCTCCTTCACTTGCTGGCTATCTCAGGAGGGCGTCCCCAGCCCCATCCCCCGGCGTCTGGCAGCCAGCAGTGACCTGACCCCAGGGCTTACCCTCCCTGGTGGGGTCGGCGTGGGTTCCCCAACTCCCCTTCCAAAGTCCAGATTTAGATGGCCAGCGCCGTGGCTAGCCGGGGGTGGAGCCTGCGAGGCACCCTCTGCCATACTTCACGGCAGTGTCTTTTTCTCCTCCTTGCTTTCTCCCACAGGAGTCGGGACCGTGCAATGTCGCCAACCGAGGGGAGCGCACACGCTTCCGCATGCACTTCCTCCAGATGTCTGGCCCGACTCCTCCCAGCCTGTAGTATGGCACCCCCTGTCCTCCAGCTTCTGCCGGGGGGGTGAACGACTGCCGACCACCAGGAACCCCTCTCCCCAGAGAAGGAGAGCAGTCCATCAGATGCTCAATCCTTCTCCTCCCCTGCTGACCCCCGACGGTCTGTGCTCGCTCCCGAATACGGGTCGCCAGCATAGCCCGAGGTATGGTGCCAGTGCCTCAGCCCTCAGCGTCACTGGGCTGGCCAAGTGCAACAACTTTTGAGTAACTACTTTGATACAACAACTTGCAATGTCACTGTCTTGGTACATCTTTGATGTCACTACTTTGGTACAACAACTTCTGAGTAACTACTTTGGTACAATTGATGTCACTACCTTGGTACAAATTTGATGTCCCTATTTTGGTACAACAATGTTTTGATGTCACTACTATGGTACAACAACTTTTGACATCACTACTTTGGTATAACAACTTTTGATGTTACTACTTCGTTACATAGACTTTTTGACATCACTGCTTTGGTACAAAAACTTTTTGACATCACTGCTTTGTTACAAAAACTTTTTGATGTCACTATTATTGTACAACAACTTTTTTGACATCACAGCATGATGTCATAATGGTGTGGGCAAAACTGTGCATATCAACAATGCCACACGCTAAACAGCACACAGCAAAATAATGTCGGAACAACACGCCGACTGATAACGAACAGCAGACACCATTAGTACAACTAACGGTATCTTTGTTTTTGTGTGGGGTTCTGCTCCCAACACCCCACAGAATTAAAATAGCTAACTCTGAGGGGATGCAGACTTTGGGAATGGGATGCAAGTTGGGTGCAGGGAAACCCTGTTTTTTTTTGTTTTTTTTAAAGTCTTAGCAAAAAGGGACCTGGGGAGAATTGAACCGCAGCCCCAGGTCCCCGATGTCAATGTGTGCTGGTGCTCTAGCCACTCCACCACAGGTGCAGCTTGGCCAAGCACCACACTGGCAGCATACTTGAAACTCCACCATGTAACACTACAGTGACAGGGTTAACTGTTATTACCTCATACTAAGAAACCCTGTTGCTGAAGTTCCTTTTGTACTTTGTTCTGCATAATAATTCATGCGCTGTTTTGGCAGTGCTATATTGACCCGGTACCGAACGTCACTACTGTAGTACAATAACTTTTTGTTGTCACTACTTTGTACAACAACTTTTGACGTCACTACTATGGTACAACTTTTTTTGAATGAATATACTTAATTAAATTTTTCCATGAACAATGCACAGACAACACAACCAGTAGTCAGAAACAAAAACAAAACAGGCAAATTCCCCTCTCTTCCCCTCCCCAGAGAATCACATCATAATCCAGTACATGGTTCATCAACAGGAATGCAGAAACGCAAACTTTTTAACCCTGTTGAAAACAATTGTATGATTTGGGCATTAAGTTTACAATGCTGTATCCAGCAAAATTATTGCAGTTTGTGGAGAAAGGAAAATTGATGGCTTTTGAGGATGCTGAAGAGGCTCAACAAGCCTTTGATATGGCTTATGATAATCAAAACAGCCAAAAATGCATCAACAGTGCCTAAACAAACAACACATCCATACCAGAATATGCAGCAGCATTTTCCAACAACCTTTAAACCACAAATGCAAAATTGTGAAACTTAAATTGATACATGAATAAAAGAAGAAGCTTCTCACAACAGCATGGGGGGAGCACATATATCCTAAAAGGAAAAGTAGAAGAATCAGCATTTATATAGTGCTTTTCATACATCCAAAGCGCTTTACAAGCAATGCTAGACTGGTAGTGAAGTGACTGAATGTGTGGTGGTGGCGGCCATATCGCACATCATCACCCAAGCACAGCCTGGATAATTGCATGAACCAGTTTATGGGAAGGGGAATGTTGGCCAGGACACTGGGAATGTTCCCTACTCTTTGTGAAGAGTGCCCTGGGTTCTTTTACTTCCACCTGGACACCCACGAGGACAACACCAGAATGGGTAGAAGGGACCTCGGTGTAACGTCTCATCCAAAGGACAGCACACCCCAGCAGTACAGCACCCCCCCAATACTGCACTTGGATGCCAGCAATTTTTAGGTGCAAGTCCTCTTCAGAGGAGCTGACTTTGATAAGATGGCCAACAGAGTTAAGCTAGCCCTGGAAAAAAGAAACACAGGTGAGGGGGTACAGGCAAAGTGGGCAAGCATTAAGGATGCAATACTTGAAGCAACATCCCATTGTGTTAGACAGAAAAGGAAGTGCAAAAGAAGAAGGAAACCACTTTGGTTCTCAAATACAGTAGCAGAAAAGGTCCGAGCCAAAAGGCTGGCCTTCAGGAAATATAAGGGAACACAGCGGGATGAAGATAGGGAGGCATACCAAACTGCCCTAAGGGAAGCAGGTAAGGCAGTAAGGCAGGCAAAGTCCCAAACTGAGAAAACACTAGCACGACCAGTAAAGAAGGTGATAAGACTTTCTATAGATACATTAGTGAAAGGAGAAAGTCCAGAGGGTATTGCTAAGCTTAATGGAGAAAATGGAGCATGTGAGGAGGAGGACCTGTAAAGGCATCTATCCTAAATAGATACTTTGCTCAGTATTTACTGAAGAGAAGGTAGGGCAGGGCCCACAGCTCAACATCATGGACACAGGGGAGGGAGGTGAGCACTACTCCCTTCACAAAAAAGGGTCCTACAAGAGCTTGCTAAGCTCAGGGGTGGATAAGGCAATGGGACCTGATGGCATACATCCCAGGGTACTAAGGAGCTAAAGGAGGAACTAGCAGAGCCATTAGCAGAATTGTTTAGTGAGTCTCTGAGCACAGGAGAGGTCCCAGAAGACTGGAGAGGGCTCATGTGATCCCGCTCCACAAGAGTGGTAGCAGGGAGGAGGCGAGGGAACTACAGACGGTCAGTCTTACCTCAGTAGTGGGCAAGATTATGGAGGCACTCCTTAAGGAAAGGATAGTGCAACACCTGGAATCCATAGGGGCACAGGATCCAAGACAGCATGGGTTTACAAAGGAAGGTCCTGTCAAACTAATCTCATAGATTTCTTTGACTGGGTAACCAGAGTGGTGGACCAAGGGGGAGCAGTTGATGTCGCCTACCTTGACTTCAGCAAAGCTTTCGACACTGTTCCACATAGAAGATTGATAAATAAGCTGGGTAGGCTCGGGGTGGGTCAGAAGTTGGTCAACTGGGTGGCAAACTGGTTGACGGGCAGAAAACAGAGAGTGGTGGTAAATGGTATACAGTCAGAAGAGATTCAAGTCACAAGTGGGGTACCTCAGGGATCAGTCCTGGGGCCAGTCCTCTTCAACATCTTCATTAGTGACCTTGCAGATGGACTGGAGGGTAAGGCTTGTCTGTTTGAAGATGACACCAAGATCTGCAACAGAGTAGATGATCCAGATGGGGTGGGCAGAATGAGAAGAGATCTGGATAAACTAGCAGAATGGTCAGAAGAGTGACAACTGGGATTTAATGCAAAGAAGTGCAAAATCATGCACATAGGGAAGAGAAACCCTGAAGCCACCTATAGGCTGGGAGGGGAGTTGCTAGCAGTCACAAAGGAAGAAAGAGACTTGGGCATCATCATCACTGATGACCTAAAATCATCCAAGCAGACCTCTAAAGCAGTAGGTAAGGCTAGGGGGGTGTTAGGGTGTATTAGTAGGGGTATCACAAGTCGTAAGAGGGAGGTAATAATCCCTCTGTACAAGACACTGGTTAGGCCCCATCTGGAGTACTGCGTGCAGTATTGGAGGCCACACCTTCACAAGGACATTAACTAAATTGAGGCAGTCCAGAGAAGGGCAACCAAAATGGTGCAGGGACTGCATCAGAAGACATATGAGGACAGATTAACGGAGCTCAATATGTATACCCTTGAGCAAGGAGGGAGAGAGGTGATATGATCGAGGGCATTCAAACACCTTAAAGGCATAAACAAGGTGAAAGAGTCTAACATGTTTAAATATAAGAAAAATAGCAGGACAAGAGGACACAGCATGAGATTAGAGGGAGGCCGATTAAGGGGAATGTGAGGAAATTCTTTTTCACAGAAGGGTGGTGGATGCATGGAATGGCTTACCACAAGAAGTGGTGGCTATGAATACAGTGCAGGGCTTCAAACAGGCATGGGATAGGCATAAGGGAGCAATACAAATGACTGTGAATAGATAGGCCACTGACAGAGCAAAGGCTGATGGCACATTTATAAGGTAGAAAAAGAAATGGGCAGACTGGATGGGCCTTGCGGTCCTTATCTGCCGTCAACTTCTAAGTCCAATCCCGGTGTGGAACGAGAACCCACGTCCTTCTGGTCTAGAGGCAGATGTGCTACCAACTGAACCACGCTGACCCTAGGAGGAGCATGAAGAGAAACTGAAACCAAGTTAAAAATCTTGATGCATATAAGGACAGATTTTCTAACAATATGCTGAAAGGCTAGCAGGTTTTTCTACACACAGGGAAAGGGAAAAAAATAAAAAAGGGGAAGAGGGCTTTTTCTGGGGGAAAGAAAACCTGGGTAATAACCCAGTCTACTAACAGGCTAAAATAAAAGACCTGTGCTGTGAGTCTAAGGCATGCAAGGTGACACTATGAGGTCATTTCAGCTACTGTGGGGGAGGGACAGGGGAAACACATTTTCTCCAGTATGGGTAGTGGGATTTTTAAGGGGGAGAGGGTACAATAGAGGGATAAAATGTTTGAACCAATTAAAAGAATCAATAAAAAAAATAAGGGTCCAAAATTCCAGCACAAAAATGAAAAAAAAAAAAACATTAAAAGAGATTGTTAGCACTAACACAAACAGGAGTACATCTTATTATTTGAATGGAAGATACAATTAAAATAACAACATGGAATATAAAGGGGCTATGAAATAGAACCAAAATAAATAAAGTAATAAATTACTTAGAGAAAAAACATATTAATTGTATTATGATGCAGGAGACACACTTCACGGAAAAAGACTTCTAATGGTTTCAGAAGTGGTGGGGACCAGAGGCCTGTTCTTCTTTCAATCAGACTTCGAGAGGAGTTGCCAGTTTTTTCACAAAGATAAACTAAAATCTATGACATCAAACATTAAAATAGATTTATGTGACAAATACATTATTATGGAAGTAACCATTGGAACAAATAGCTTCACATTGGCTACAATATATGGTTCCAACATCAATAATCTGCAGTTTTATTCACTTTTTTTACAGTTGACATTGAGTAAAGCACCCTTTATAACTGGTGGGGACTTTAACCTTACCTTAAATAAAAAAGATAGGACATTGGGCTCTACTAATCTCTTCAAATCATCAGCCAGGGTTATCAATAATTT
This sequence comes from Neoceratodus forsteri, assembly GCA_016271365.2. Lineage (NCBI taxonomy): Eukaryota > Metazoa > Chordata > Ceratodontiformes > Ceratodontidae > Neoceratodus > Neoceratodus forsteri. The sequence goes on along the minus strand of CM028130.1, from coordinate 532,395,064 downwards.
TAAATCACATTTAAAACCAATTAATCCTTGGGTGGAGTGGAACATGGCTGTTAATAAACACTCTTTTTTTCTGTAATGCACCAATCGTATTCAAGCATCAATTTTTTTAAACTTCAGAATCAATGTATTATAGAATTAAGCATATAGATTACCCAGGGATAATTGTTTCTGAACATACTCCTTGTATGTTGAATCTGTAGTTGGAAGGAAATATGAACTCAAGTCACATATGGCAAAGGGATATTATATTATATTATTATAACATCAAGATATTAATATGACATTTAGATAAGAAATGGAAGGGTTTTTCTAAACAAATTTAGAAGAAGACTAATATATTTGTAATATGGGGCACTTTCAAAGCTTGGGCAAGGGGCAAACTATAATCTTTAAAATCTTTCAGAAAAAAATGGACACAACAGCAAAAGCAATTAGAAACAGAAATACAATCATTAGAATTAATGCATAACTCCACATTTGAAAAGAAAATATGCAACAAATTAATCACAAAAAAAGAAAATTATAATAAACTCTTGATAGAAGTAGCAGAGAAACAAAATTTACAGGCAAGAACATATTATTATATCACATCTGACAAACCATTAAAACTAATGGCTTGGCAGCTAAAGAAAGGCCAAGAATATAATACTATCTCAATGATTAAGGACCAAAGTGAAAATATTCATAAACACCCAAAAGAAATATGTAACATCTTTGATGAATATTGTAAAAATGTATATTGTACACAAAATACAGTAGACAATAAATCAGCTGCAGAATTTTTAAGCAAACTAAGAACAAACCAACTAATACAAGAATTAAAAAACACATTAGATAAACCAGTAACACAAGAAGAAGTAGAATCAGCTATAGATAAGCTAACAGTGGGGAAAAGCACCTAGTCCAGATGGTTTTCAAATAGAAAACATTGGTTGGACAACAGGACACAGAAGGTAATTGTAAATGGAGTCCACTCTGAAGAAAGAGGGGTTACTAGTGGGGTACCGCAGTGTTCAGTACTGGGTCCAGTCCTTTTTTATGTCTTTATAAGTGACATTGTAGAGGGACTGGAAGGAAAAGTATGCCTCTTTGCAGATGACAAAAAGATCTGCAAGGGTTGATACACAAGGAGGCGTGGAAAGGATGAGAAGGGACTTGGCAAGGTTGGAGGAATGGTCAGAAGTATGGCAGCTAGGATTCAATGCAAAGAAGTGCAAAATAATGCACCTGGGAAACAAGAACCCAGGAGAAGAATACACAATGGGGGGGAGGTAGTAACAACAACAAAAAGGAAAGGGACCTGTGGGTAATCATATCAGATGACCTTAAGGTTAGCAAGCAATGTGAGAAGGCAGTAGGGAGGGCTGGGGGTATACTGGGATGCATAGGGAGAGGCATCACCAGCAGAAAGCAGGAAGTTGTTATCCCACTGTACAGGCAGTTGGTGAGACCCCATCTGGAGTACTGCATCCAGTTCTGGAGACCCCATCTCTGCAAGGACATAGACAGGATAGAAGCAGTCCAGAGGAGGGCAACTAAAATGGTGCAGGGTCTGCAAGAGAAGTCGTATGAGGAGAGACTTAAGGAGCTTAATATGTATACCCTTGAGGAAAGAAGGGAGAGGGGGGACATGATTGAAACTTTTAAGTACCTCAGTGGAGTCAACAAAGTCCAAGAGGGTAGCATCTTTCAGAAAAAGAGACGTGCAAGAACAAGGGGACACAATTTAAAGATAGAGGGGGGCGGTTCAGGGGCAATGTGAGGAAATATTTTTTCACAGAGATTGTAGTGGATGCATGGAACAGCCTTCCTGAGGAGGTTGTGGGGTCTAAAACTGTGGGAGAATTCAATAATGCATGGGACAGACATAAGGCAATTCTTGTGGGGGGTAGGAAGAAATAGGCTGTTGGTTAACTAGGATCTGCAGCCTATCCTGTAGATAGGGAAATGGGCAGACTATATGGGCCAAGCAGTCCTTATCTGCTGTCAAGTTTATGTTTCTATGTCTATTCAAGGAAGCAACTATATCATTGTTTCATAAGCAACAAATACCCAAATTTATGCTCATCCTACAGACCGATATCTCTGCTTAATGCAGACTATAACATTTTTACAAAAGTCTTGGCTACACGATTAGAGGGGGTACTCCCTGCCTTGGTTAATCAGGACCAGAATAAATTTATTAAAGGTTGAAAAATAAATGAAAATTTAAGATGTACAATAAACATAATTTCAAATCATAATTCAAAAGAAGCGATACTCTTAACAATAGACACCGAAAAGGAATTTGATAGTACTGAATGGAATTTCATAATACACATTTTACAAAAAATTAATTTTGGCAAACAGTTCATAAACTGGATCAAAAATATATATCAAGAACCCATGGAAAAAAATAAAATCAATCACAATCTCTCAGAATCATTTGTGTTGTCCAGGGGCACAAGGCAGGGATGCCCCCTCTCTCCATTCATCTTTGCATTGGTTATGAAACCATTGGCTATAGAAGTAAGAAATAATATCCATATAGCAGGGAAAATATCAATCATAAACAACAAAAAATAAGCCTATACACGGACAACGCATTGTTATATATTTCAGATACATTAAACTCTATAAAAGAATGTATTAACTTATCAAGGCGATATGACAAAGCTTCAGGTTACAAGATAAACTGGGAAAAATCTTTGATCCTTAAATTAAACTCAGAACATACATTGCAATTACCAGATAATTGCCCATGCTAACAGGTAGACACAATCCGTTATTTAGGTATTTCATTAACAAATCACCCAGACAATCTATTCCAAGTCAAGTTTGACAATTTATTAGGGGAAATAAGATTTAAATAAATGGCAACACCTCCCATTGACATTGATAGGGAGAATCAATGTAATAAAAATTCTGCCTAAATTGCTGTATTTGTTTTAGGCATCACCTATCATGCCTCCAAAATCATTATTTAATAACTTTAAAAAAATGGTTACAAACTGTATTTGGAAAAGTAAGAAACCTTGCATTGTGTATGATAAATTAATTTTATCAAAAGAAAAGGATGGATTGGCATTTCCAGATTTCCATAAATATTATCTTGTGACTCAAGTGGCTGTAATTTTGCAATGGCTAAGGGAAGTAGATCAGCCATTAGAAACTACTGAGATGGAACAAAATATGTATGATTATATGCATTTAAGATATCTATTTTCTAGTTATTACACAAATAAAGAAAACTTAAAAAAGGTAACATTTATAGCAATTTATTGCTGGCAAGAACTACATAAACTATAAAATATTGCTAAAAAAATACAATTTTTACCGTTGTTAACATTATTTGCACAAATAGAGCATAACACACAGCTAGATCATCACCAAAAAATCTTTTTGACAATAGCTATGAGTTTGGCAAAGAAATATATTCTTTTAAAATGGAAGAACATACCACCACCTGCTTATGAAACCTGGATGAACTTTATGGTAGATATTATGAAGTTAGAAAGACTATATTATCTTAAGACTGAAGATGATTTGTTATTTGAAAAAATGTGGGGACCCTTTCACCAGCAAATTCAGAAGCGGGTATGTTAGGAATAAAAATTCCCTAAAATGCATGATAAATATAGTATAGAGTAGGAGGAATCTTCGACCTGTAGATAGGTAGGGGTAATGATGATAGGAAAAAAGGCTCTATATGACTGAATCATAAAACTCAGTTGATGAATAAGCCTATATTTTTAATCTGAACCTAAAACAACAATATAATAAAAAAAAGATCTGTACCATCTGAAGTATTCTACCCCTTGGGCTACATGAAAATAAACCAAAAAAATCTAGCAAGGACCCCTTCCCCTTAACCTTATCAGCTGACACTTTCATGTAAGCTGTGCATGGCCTTTTTCACCTGCCATAGAAAAGTAGAAAGCATGGCATGTAACCATAATGAGGCAAGGTCACAGTCAACATATTAAGCAGATAATGTATGGGCTACGGTATCACATGAAGATGGTGAGGAAAGAATGGCGAACGTCAAAAGGGCAAATGTTTATTGCGGAAAGGGAAATTCGGTGATGCCTCTGTACCCCTTCCCCAAGTTCCGCTCCCCCCAGAGTTAGTATATTTAGAAAGGGGGGTGTGGAGAGTGTGAAAACAGCATTAAAAACAGACATCGCCGAATTTCCCATTCGGCATTATCTATATGCCCTTTTGGCAGTCGTAGTTCTGACATGGAACCATGGGCTACTATCAACAACAAGGATGTGCAGCCTCTGAGAGGTAGCCATGGCAGCTGTTTAAACCTCAAGAGTGAAGCTCGAGAGATTTTGGTCACCATGGCTACCTCAAGATGGCTACACATGTGTGTTGTTGATAGTGGACCACACATTGTCTTTTATATTGTATGGTCCACACTTGACATTTAAATGAGTCTTTTTATGTTTAAATGGAGCTGTAAAGTCCTTACTTTTGCATTTATTTATTCACCACTGCTCTCTTCTGGGTCCAGCTCTCACTGCCGCTGCCATTCAGTTGAAAGCCGAGTTACCTATGCATGCATGCACGAATGCATTCCAAGTTGTTGTGCTGCACTAGGTATACAGTTGATGTAGCTAATGCAGCACAACAATGTTGTTCGAGGGATTGATTTCTATACTCAACAACATCCCATCATACACTATATATTCATCTTTACCATGGCTATGCAGCCCATATGTGAAAGTGGCAGCCCCCTTCATCAATGTAAATCGTATTTAATCACAGGAAGCAGGTTATGTAGATTGCCCTTGACCCAGGGTATTAAATAGCTAGTATAGCATAGCAAAACGCTACACAAATCAGAAGGCACTGATAACCATTTTCTGAATTGCATAGCACTAGATTGCTAAACAGTTTTTGACATTTGTAGTCAGGTTTACCCAGTCAAGACACAATAGAACAAGCATTTGTCAATGCCGAATGTTTGCTTGCTGGCATTAGCATTGGAAATGCAGGAGTTAGACAGATGCAGAGTAGGAATGGCAGTGAAGTATTGAACTTCACGCCAACCCCACCTCCACCCTACAGAGATGGACAGGCATTGGGGTATGCGTTTGTGTTGTCGCCCATAACGTTCATGCCATTTCACTTCACCCTATCCTGCAGAGACTAACAAGTTTTGAGGTGTGCCTTGGGGTGTTCGACTTTACAGTTAACCCACTCCATAGGGACATATGCTGAAATGGGTGCAATATAGAATGGGGTGAACTGTGGTGCCAAAGAGTCAAAGGTACAGCTCAATGCCTGTCAGTGGCTAGTAGTGGGGGGATAGGGTTGGAATTCCATGAGCATTACAGTCAACAATTCAAAGGCACACCCCGATGTCTGTCAGTCTGTAAAGGGTGGGACATTATGGTTAGAAATCATAACGCCCCAGGCATTTGTTGGTATTTGCAGTACAAATGTTCAACATGGCCATTTTGTGGCTCCCACCTCATGAAAGCATTTGGGACCTCTTCTCATGAACAGTGGCACTGTGATTTTGTCAATGTGTCCCGAAATTTGAGTTTCCACAGCGACCGTGCCATTGTGCACCAGATGCACGAAAACACAGATCTGGCAAGATGTGAAGAATGACAGCTGTACCATTCATAGGGAGGTGTGAAGAGATGGCAATGTTGAAAATCTGTAGTGAAAATATTAAAAATGCTCAAACTTCCGAGTGTACATGGAAACTGCACAATGCATGCATGTAACACAGTCATTTAGTGGAATTATTTCACCAAATTTTAAACATAGGCATTTTGTGACCTCTGCTCATGAACACTGTCACTATGATTTTCTTAATCTGTCATGAGCATTGATTTCCCACAGCAACCATGGTATTCTGCACCCGATGTGTAAACGCATGTTTCTGGCAGGATGTGAAAAATGACAGCTATAAAGGAGGTGTGGAAAAATGCCAATGTTGAAAATCTGGAGTGGAAATACTACAAATTTGTGAAGTTACGAGGGTGCATGGAAACTGCACAATGCACGCTTGTAACACAGTCATTTTATGGACATTTGTCACCAAATTTTCAACATAGGCATTTTAGGACCTCTGCTCATGAACAGCATCAGTGTGATTTTACACACAAACATACAAATCTGCCATCAGAACTCACCAATCGGTCTATGTAAGTCTGCCCAAGTGTGCAGCTAGCACCCTAGAATGCAGCTGCCCCAGCCTTCTCCCCCTCAGTTCCTCCCCTGCTTTTCCCAGCCCCTGCCCCTGACTCTTTCTCTTGCTTTATCCCACTCCTTAAAGCTATTGACTGTCCTATATGTTACCACCCCCTCTGGCAGCACATTCAAACTAGACACCACCCTCTCAGAGAAGTAGTGCCTCCTCATTTCCCTCTTGAAATGTCCCCCTTCCAACCTTAGTACATGCCCCCTCGTCTCTCTTCCACTCCTCAGTTTTAACACCCCCTCAGTGCTAGGTTTATTTACCCCCTCAGGTAGGTAAACACTTCAGTCATATCCCCCAGTCCCAGCTCTCCTCCAGTGTGTACACGTTCAGCTCCATCAGCCTAACTTCATATTCCTTTCCTTTCATTCCCTTTAACATTTTTGTTGCCCTCCTTTGCACCCCCTCCAGTAACTTTATATATCTCCTCAGGTATAGCCCCCAGTATTGCATTCAGTACTCAAGGTGTGGTGTGACCAATGATCTGTAGAGAGGTAGGATTACATCCCTGTGTCTGGATGAGAACCACCTTGTGATGCATCCCAGCATCCTGTTTGCCTTCATTGCTGCTTTCCTGCACTGGGCCGAGTTGTTCATGCTCCCGGTTACCGACACCCCTAGGTCCTTCTCCTCCTCTGTGATCCCCAACCAGTAGTACCTCTTCTGGTTCTTAGCCCTGAAGTGCATCACTTTACACTTCTTTGCACTGAATTCTAGCTGCCACTCCGTCGACCATGTCTGTAGTTTGGTTAGGTCCCCTTGCAGTTTTTCCCATCCATCCTCCCTCTTCATCCACCACTGCCCCCAATTTGGTATAATGTGTGAACAGACTAACCCTGCTCCCCAGTCCGTATGCTATATCCGGGCCCAGCACTAACCCCTTTGGAACCCTGCTTGTCACTGCTCTTGGTGCCGAGAGCTACCCCACCACCACCACCCTCTGAACTCTCCACTGTAACCAGTTCTCTATCCATTTAGTCAGATCACCTTCCACCCATACCCCTCCTTCTCCTCACTCTTCTCCTCCTTGGCCTGTGTCCCTCCTCCCGATAGTCCGTACCCTTTGTCCTCCTTATTCTTATCGGGTGGTGGTGCCTTCTCTATTACATTCAGACCACTCTGCCCGCCCCCTCCCAGAGTTACTACGCCTCTGCCTTTACCTATATGTAGGGGGGGGAGCTCATTAGGCTCCACTGTCTGGACCTTTCTACCGACCTCAGTCTTTTGGCCACCCCCCCACCACTAGTTTAAATCCACCTTAGTAGAGATATACCCCTCTAATCCTGCCTTCAATACTCCCTCCCCTTCCTGCTCAAGTGTACCCTGTCCCCTGTGTACAAGTCACTATTCCCCCCAGGCCCTACTGCAGTTAGTCACTAACCCATAATTTTTGGTGTGGCACCAATCCTTCAACCACTCTTTGAACTCCTCAAGCCTACCCTTCCTCCCCATACTTGCACATGGTACTGGCAGTACCTCAGAGAATGCCACCGACTCCCCCACCCCTTCACACTGCCTGCCCAACTACTCGAACCTTCCCTTCACTACTTCCACAGTCCGCCCGCCAAGTTGTTTGTACCCACATGCAACACCAAATGAGGTTTCTTTCTCCCCCTCACTGCACACCTGAGCAGTGCCTGCCCTGCCCCTACTGCAGTCAACCTGGGAAGAGCTTCAACCCAAATATGGCTGTGCCTTCCCCCCCACCACCTCATCTCAGCCCTTTCAGTATAGAATCCTCCAGGATGAGTACCCCCCATCCCTTACCCCCTTTCCCTTCTAATGCCCCTTCCACCACCCCAGTATTCATTCTTCCCTGCCCCTTACCCCCACCAGCTGCTCCCTCTGTGACTTCTGTATCCTACCCCCTACTTCCGCCTCAACCCTTTCTCTGCCTTGTTCCTCCCATCCCCTTGAACCCCTTCCCAGCCTGACTACTTCCTACTGGGCTTCCCATGTCAACCTCCCTCCTCCTCTGCTGATTTCCAACCCCTCTCCAATCCCCGCTGTTGTTGATTTAGAACCCCATTCCCTTCTACCCAGATAGTGATGCCCCTCCCATCCTTCCCCTTCCTGTAGCCTTCTCTCTGCCAGTCACCACCCCTCCTTCCTTACTAACCCCCTTCTACCCTTTCGTCCTCACTATCTCTTCCCCTACCTGTTGCCATCCCTTTCATACCCCACTTGTCCTTCCCCATTCAGTATGTTCCTGCTCCACTCTCTCTCCCATAGCAGAGGTTCGAATCTATTCCTAGTTGATACCCCTCCTACATCTCTTCCCCCTATCAGTTCCCCCCTTCTACTTGTTCCCCTCCGTGCCACCCCTGGTCTCTCCCTACCCACAGCCATCTGCTCACTCCCCTGGTACTCCTCGTGGTCTCTTCCTCCCGGGAGCATGACAATACGCTCCCTGATATCTCGCTCCCGACAATACATCCCCGCGTCAGTTCGCTCCTTTAATTACCCGCTCCCGACAATACGCTCCCTGTGTCAAAAAACGATCTCTGCATTTCAGTAGCATTTCAGCAGTGAACAAATTCTGCAGCACAAACAAAAGAATTATTATTAATAATTCCGCAGCTTTAAACAAAATTAAACAATCTCTGCATTTCAGTAGCATTTCAGAAGTGAACAAATTCTGCAGCACAGCTCGGTTTAAACAAAATTAATTTCAGCATTTCTTAAAACAGAAAAAACAGCAGCATTTTACGAAAGCAGCATATGAAATTATTTGCTAGTAGTGGCAGTGAACAAATTCTGCAGCAGTTAAATGATTTCTGAATTTCTAGCTTAATATGAAATTATTTGCAAGTAATGAAAATATGATGAAGTGGTGACTTACCTTTTTAGCAAAGGTGGATTGGGAATGCTTCAAAATCTTTATTTATTTAGTTGTTTAACCAGGAGTAGCACACTAAGCTGAAAGCTTTTTTACAGGAGCAACCTGGGAGCACAGGGAAGTTAAGTGACTTTCTCAGGGTCACACAGTATGCAAGTGGAAGCTGTGGGATTCAACCCAAGGTCTGGTCTGCTGGATGTCACCAGATTTGCAGCTCAGAGCCTTAAACCACTGCGCTATACTCAAAATCTTTATTCAGTCCAATATTAAAATCTGTCTGTTTATTAAAATATCGAATTGAATGCACTCCAAAGTAATCCATAAAAGCGTAAAACTTTATTAAAAACGACATTAATAATCAAAGCAGTGTGCGGCACTGCGGAGGAATTCCTCCATAGTACGATCCTCGCATTTTTCCAGAATAAAATTTAGTCTATTGACACTGTCCTTGTATACTCGGTGAGATCCTATAAGTGGGTTAACAGCAATAAGCTGTTCTATCTCTGAATTCCTTTTTTTTTGTATTCCCCGAATCCCATTGACAAACTTCCACGATGTAGGGTGAGCCATAGAGAGTATGCTCTGCATACCTCTATGAACTGCTTCTACAACATTGATTGTCTTTGCACGTTTGTCCCTTACACTAGCAGAGTGGTTCCACAGCTCAATACTGTATATCGGTAGTCGACGGCCAGTGCCCCTTCGATTTCTTCTTCCCACCCAAGTGTCTTCGAAGTAATCTATAATGGGCTCGAGCTCTGGTAGAAAAATATTAAGGTCTTCATCAATTACTTCATCAAATTTCGGCACCACTTGTTCAGGGGGGTAGAAAGACAAAGCAGGCAAGTACTTGCACTTTAGTGCAAATTCAGCGTCTTGTGCATATTTGTTAGCCAAACCCTCTGACTGTATTTTGCAGTACACACATTGTGTAAAGTGGAAGAAGCAACTGATTTGATTAGCATTGAGGAACACATTTTGGAATGCTGCAATTGATGCCCTCTCAAAATCTGTCATTACAAACTCAGGATTTAGGTTCAGATTTATGTCCTTTAATACCTTCAGCATGCGCTCATACGTTTCCCTTCTCTTTCCCGGGAGCAGTGCATAAATAACTGGCTGCATATTTCCAAACCTTTCACCAAGGATAACATACATTTGATGGAACAGTGGTGGCGCAACATTAAAAGTTCCATCAGGATACCAGTTTTGGGCTTTCTCTAGAAACCTTAAATTACTTTCAGTTCGGAATACTAATATGCGGTCAGGTGACGGGCCGCTGTCATAGAGCAGGAAATTTACAGTAGCATCACCAGAGTCTGGCTTGTAAGTCTTGTAGTTTTCAGGTATTACCTGCTCTATAAGGTCCTTAGGATTGGGTGGTGTTCCATGTACGCGTACCCTCTGTATTGTCCGTTTCAAATTCCTGTCCACCAATTTACCTTGAGCTGCCAACAACACATTTTGTTTTGCATGTATTAGGACTTGGGCAGTGCTGTCCTGTGTTTGTGCAGCTCGCTGTTTGGCTAGGTTAATTGCCTCACCCTTTTCAACTAATGCAGGGTCCAGTGCATGTGTTTGCTGACTGACACGATACACAATTGTGGGCTCTTCGTAGCTAGCTATATGTACTCTTGCGTTACATGCTTTTGGTTTTTGCACAGCCTTCTCACACTGCCAGATTGCTTTGCCTTGAAATCCGTGCTTATGATGAGTGCAAATAAAATGACACTCATCTACAAGCTTCTTCTTCTGTCGTTCGGACGTTAGAAAATGGCAAGCCATACTGTCAGGAGAAACACACGAAGAAACCAGCATGCGGTTGCTTGCAGGGTTACATTAATTCAATACTAATTAAATAAATGAGTACAGCTTATACAGTGATTAGTTAATTGATTGCACTGTAGCTTACTGTATTAATCAATTATAGTGCTTTGGTCTGCAAGGCATGGTCAGAGGATTTTCACAGCGGGAGCGAGTTTGAGTAGGAGCGAGTTACAAAAGGGGCGAGTTTGACAGGAGCGAGTTGTCAGGAGCGATTATGTAGGGAGCATATTGATGGGAGTGAATTTTCATGTACCCCTTCCTCCCCCATCAGGAGGCCCCCCCACCTCGTGCACCCCCTCCCTTCTCCTCTCTTTTCTGTTAGTGCCACTGATACTGGGGTCAGGTTCACTTCCTAGTTGTTCTTCCTCTGTCCCTCTTTGCCATCCCCTATTCCCCCCCCAGCCAGGCTGCCTACCATACTCATCTGCCCTGCCACTTAGACTCCTCCCTAATCTCCACAGTTCCTCCCTCAAACTAGCCAGTCATCCACAGACCATACACTCCCCCATCCTTCAAGCCCAGTCCAGGATCATGGCGGACCCACATCCTGTACACCCCATCACCCTTCCAAAGATACCCACCCTATTGACATGTGGCACCTGCCCCATTTTGGCTCCCATCTTATGTTACAGGCTCTTACTCCCAGGGTCTGTACCCTACTACAACTGTTAGGCCCTATTTACTCAAATTCCTGTCCCCACCCCCCACACACACTAGTTCCCCTACTGCTCCCTTGCCTACTGGGTTAATTTAGTCTCAAATCTCATCCATTAGACACTGTATTACTGTAGCAATCCTAAAGCCTCCTTGTCCATTTTTCACCCCTCAGCTACCATACTGTTTGTTCTCCGCTCTCATATAGTTTCACTTAGCCCAGTTAGAAATCTTATTGCACTCCAATTATTACTCAGCTCAGTTAAAGAAATAAACAGAACAAATAAAAATATATTATTACAGCAATCATAACAAGATAGCTTGATATTTAGCTCAGTTAGAGAAATAATCAGAACAACTAAATCTGTATTATTACAGCAATCCTAAAAGTATCCAATCATTGCTTTGTTTCCACTCCAGAGACCCTGCTGTAATATAGGACCACAGATGACCTTGCAGGAGGGTGGGCAACTCTTAAGTCCAGGCAGAGCTCCATTGAGCGTGCTCACTCCCCTCTCACTTGCTCATTCTATTTCTCCCGGCGCTGTAGGCTGCCCTTTTGTACTTGGCTCCTGCTTGCATTGGCACCTTTTTCTGCCCACAAAGAAGTTCACAGCTGTCCTGACATAGCTCCAATGAGGTCGCTCACTCCTCCTCTCTCACTCGCTCATTCTGTTTCTTCTGGCACTGCAGGTTGCCCTTTTGTACTGGGCTCCTGCCTGCATTGGCACCTTTTTCTGCCTGCAAAGAAATCTGTAGCAGTTCTGACAGAGCTCCGTTGAGCTCGCTCACTCCCCCTCTATCACTCACTCATTCTGTTTCTCCCAGCGCTGCAGGCTGCCCTTTTGTACTGGGCTTCTGCCTGCACTGGTGCCTTTTCCTACCCACAAAGAAATCTGCAGCAGTCCCAACAGAGCTCTGCTGAGCTCATTCACTCCCCCTCTCTCACTCGCTCATTCTGTTTCTCCTGGCGCTGCAGCCTGCCCTTTTGTACTGGGCTCCTACCTGTGTTGGCACATTTTCTGCCCACAAAGAAATCCACAGCAGTCCTGATAGAGCTCTGTTGAGCTCGGTCACTCCCCCCTTTCTCACTCGCTCATTCTGTTTCTCCTGGCACTGCAGGCTGCCCTTTGCTCTGGGCCCCTGCCTGCACTGACACCTTTTTCTGCCCACAAAGAAATCTGCAGCAGTCCCGACAGAGCTCCGTTGAGCTCGCTCATTCCCCCTCTCTCACTCGCTCATTCCATTTCTCCTGGTGCTGCAGGCTGCCCTTTTGTACTGGGCTCCTGCCTGCATTGGTGCCTTTTTCTGCCCACAAAGAAATCAGCAGCAGTCCTGACAGAGCTTTGTTGAGCTCACTCACTCTCCCTCCCTTCGCTCGTTCTGTTTCTCCTGGCGATGAAGGCTGCCCTTTTGTACTGGGCTCCTGCCTGTGTTGGCACCTATTTCTGCCCACAAAGAAATCCGCAGCAGCCTCAACAGAGCTCAGTTGAACTTGGTCACTCCCCCCTCTCACACGCTCGATCTTAATCTGTCCCAAACATTGATTTCCCAAAGCGACTGTGCTATTCTGCTCTGGAAGCTCAAAAACACATTTTGGCCAGGATGTGAAAAATGACAGCTGTACTGTTCATAAGGAGATATGAAAAAATGCCAGTGCTGAAAATCTGGTGTGAAAATATTACTAATTTGCAAAGTTACAATTGTGCGTGGAAACTGCACGACACACGCTTGTAACACAGTCATTTTATGGACTTTCATCACAAAATTTTCAACATAGGCATTTTAGGACCTCTGCTCATGAACAGTGTCACTGTGATTGTCTTAATGTGTTCCAAACACTGATTTCCCACAGCGACTGCACTATTCTGCTCTGGAAGTGCGGAAACACATTTTGGTCAGGATGTGGAAAATGACAGCTGTACTGTTCATAAGGAGGTGTGGAAAAATACCGATGTTGAAAATCTGGAGTGAAAATATTGCAAATTCACGATGTTATGAGCATGCATAGCAAATGCGCACTGCACGCTCGTAGCACAGTCATCTTTTGGATTTTTTCCACCAGATTTGTAACATAGGCTTTTTTATAGCCCAACTCATGAACACTGGCACTGTCATTTCATTAATCAGTCCTGAAAGGTGATTCCGTGCAGTGACCACGAAATCACCTTTTGGGACCGAATAACACCATGACAGTGACTGAATTCATGAGGAGGGGTCCCAATAACCCCATGTTGAAAATTTGGTGCCAAAATTCCCAAAAATACCCAAGATATGCACCAAATTTGAAATAATCCTATTTATGCCATTATACAGCTTATGCACATTTCTTCAGTTCGCGGTCGGCTTTGAAGAGTGTAGACATGTTCCTGGTCCATCGAACACTGTCAGGCCAGCCTCCAGAGGTAAGTATGGGGTGAGGGAGGGTGTGGGAAGGTGGGGTATGCAGTGGGTGGGCGCAAGTTGGAGAGGGGGGCTCAGACAGCGAGGGACCGTTTTCTTCTTTACAGGGTTTTTAAGAACACAAAGGATATCGTGGGGCAGTTTTCCCTTTTACAGGTATATTTGGTATGCTGGGGTGGGCTTCCAGCATGCCACCTGAGTGTTTTGGGGGATTGGGCACCCCCATCGGTACACAACAAATTGGAAGGGGGGTATTATGCCAACGGGGAGTGGGCTCCCCCGTCAGCAAATTTAATGGGGGGATTGAAGCTGATGGGAATTGGGCCCCTGTCGGCAAAGAAAAGACTGTTGGTGGCATATAGGCGAGAGGATTGGGCACCCCTCAACAAACAACAAATGGGGAGAGGTTAAGTCCGCCAATGGGGAGTGGGCCTCTATTGGCTACTACTGCTGGGAGGGCAAGGTACACCCTGCAATGACAGGTCGCTCCCTCATTGCAGCAGAACGGCTGATGCTCCAATAACGAGGCGGACCCTGATTGCGGCGGCGAAAACCTTTCAAGGTGGTGGCATGCTGGCTGAACTAGTGTCAGCAGCAGTGTGCCACCGCATTGGGGAAACTGGGCCAAGCCTCAAAAGGCACCAGGGGCATTGGCAACAACAAGGCCGCACCTCCACAACCTGCTTCTGCAGCAAGCTGCTGCAACATGTTTCCTGCACATGCGCGCAAGCAAACATAAAAATAAGCATTTTTTTATTTTACTAATCAAGTTATGCTAAGTGCTATGCATTTTCACAGTTAATCAGCATTTTATCGAACAAAACTGCTAATCAATTTTTGTAGCTTATTTAATACCCTGTGACCTTTTGTAATAATGACAGAGACCTTAATGCCCAGATACACATTATTTTTGCTAGATCATTTCAGTCCTAGATGATCAAGGTCCTGCCACCTGTATTCGTAGATGAGGAGCAATGAGTAGTTTTTCCAACTTTCAGGTTCTAGAAAGAAAAAGCCCCAAAATTCTCCCTTTCCTTTAATGCAGCTGGAAGGGAGGACTGAGGGTTTCGTACATGCAACTAGATCTCATTTGCATAGAGGGACAGTTTATACTGGTGACCTCCAAATTGAATTTCCTGGATTTCAGAATTCCTATTAATTCTCATGGCCAGAGACTCTAAATATAGATTAAAGGGAAAGGGAGATAATGATGTGTACCATTCTTCAACTGGAAAGCAGGCGACAGAACCTTATTACAATGAACCTGGGCTGAGTGGTTTAAGTATAACAGGCACTACTCTTGCCAGACTGGACACTCTCTTCCACTCTTTTTTATTTAGTTGTTTAACCAGGTATAGCACACTAAGCTGAAAGCTTTTTTACAGGAGCGACCTGGGAGCACAAGGAGGTTAAGTGACTTGTTCAGGGTCACACAGTATGCAAGTGGAAGCTGTGGGATTCAAACCCAGGTCTGGTCTGCTGGATGTCACCAGATTTGCAGCTCAGACCTTAGACCACTGTGTTATACTGCCTCCTCTTTCTGTCACTGTGCTCTTAACTGTCCTCGCACTCATCACTTCTCTATGTATCAGTCTCTCTTCCTTCCTTCTCTTGAGGACAGGCACCGGGCCCACTGCACCAACTTCGTGAGCAAATTCTGGTTCAGCTCTCTCTCCTCCTACCTCTCTGCCTCTCTGCCTCTCTCTACCATCTCCCCCCCACTCCCATACCCTCAGAAGCTCAGTTGATTGTACCCTAATAGTCCCTCTAGTCTCCACAACCATCGGCCAAGCAGCATTCAGCCACCATTTCCCTAAAATCTGGAACTCCTTCCCTCATGTCATTCAACATGTCCCTTCCACGTGGGCCCTTTCAAACCACCTCAGGGTATCCCATGATATGAGTGACTCTGTTTGCAGGCCCAAAGGAGTAGCGAATGGGTTTGGAAAGTGAGGGGAGGGAATAGTGAATGCAGAGTGACAGAATAGCGAGGGCACATGACGGGAGCAATGGAATAATGCTGTGGGTTAAAGGTAGGAGTGCAGCCTGCTGCTGCCGAGCTGGCTGCCTGGTGTGGTGGATATGGTCAGTGAGTGGAGTGCTGATGGTCCTGGGTTTGGGGCTGCCTGCAGGTAAATGCTTTCTGAACTTGTAATGGCTGTTAGAGTTTGGTTTTTTTTGGACTCCTGTTGTTTCCCTGACTGTGTTGCCCCTGCCGCGGTATCCCCCATGCATACTGTAGCCCACCTCCCTCGTATTCCCTTTTCCCCAGTGTTCACCCCTCGAGTTTATTATATTAATATGTAGAGTGCAGGTGGCTTTCCCCCACAGGGTGGTGTGGGTGGCTATGCCCCCCACATTAAACGTTTAGTAATATTGTCCCCCTATTGCACTGTATAGTGCCATTGCTTTGTTGCCATTCGGTGTGGTGGCCACAGAGCTGACACTGTGTTCTGTGAAATGTACTCGCTGTGATGCAAGTCACCGTTGAAAAGTCACTGTTATGACATAGAACCCCACCTTAGAAGCCTCACTTCCCCCTCCTGCAATTGCTCCTAAATTCCTCACTCTTGCCCAGCCCACACCTGCCCTCGCCCACTCCAGTTTCCTCGCCTGACTCTCTTTTTCCAAGTGGTAAACCACTGTTTAAAGGCACTTATGATCTGACTGCTCAATATTTTAATGACCACTGTAACAGTTTTCCTTGTACTCTACTTATTCATGACTTATACTGTACCTATCATCAATGTATACTGAACTGGAATGCTGTTTTCTGATCTGTAAAGGACAGCCAACTGTTTTGCCTTCTACTCCAGTTCTCATGGCTTGCACTGTACCTATTCTCAATGTATACTGCTCCTGAATGCTATTTCTGTGCTGTGAATGGTCTACCAACATGTAACTGTCATGTAGCTATCAAGCCTCACTTTGTACCACTCCTCCTTCCCCCCAGGACTCATCTGGAAATGAGATCCCAGCTCAGTATGCCTTTCCTGGCGAAACGTTTCAATAAATAAATAAAAAATAAAATTTGATAACTTCCCCGGGTATTTGGTTATCTCGCCAGCACCTTAAACAGATTTAGCTAATGAACATGGGTTTTAGGGGCAAAAGAATTTCACTGTCTCTCTGTGGTCTATAATGATGCATGGCAGTTCATCCTCATGGCACCATTTCGTACACGCCACTGCAATCTATATTCACATTTGGGTAGGTTACCTCCAATTTGTATGAAATATTTTTTTTGCTGTACTAGTCATAGGGTTATTTTTCCCAAGAAAACTTTTTTTTTAATTCTTTGGTAACCGGATAAAACCCATTAAGCACAAGTGCCTGTTTTTAGGGGTGACACAGGAGCACTGAAGAGGTTAAATGACTTGCTTGGGGTCACACAGTATATGCAAGTGGAGGTGCTGGAATCAAACCTGGGTCTGCTGGATGTACCAAGTTCATTCATATCTTGTTAGTCTAATCTCCAGGCTATACTACCAGTTCAGTCCTCCTCTGCCCCCCAGCCTGCCTACAAGTCAGAATCATTCCTGACCCCGGGTTTCCAGCATTGCAGGCGACTGCTCTGCCAGTGTGCTGTTGGGCTGGCCACAGCACCTTTTTCTTGCTTCATCTCTTTATGCTCCTCCCTGCCCACTTGCACCCCACTTTTTGGGGGCCTCCTACACCCCCACAAAATGCCAAACTCACCCCTCGCTGTCAGCCATTAGAGTCTTATCCAAACTTTTCGGCTTTAGACAATCTTGTTACTGTGAGACATCTAAATGACAATTTGCATTCAGCAAAAAGTGTGTGTCTGGATGCCAAACTGTGTGTAACTAAAGTGGATTCTAGAGCATTTTCTATAGCTGCACCACTTTTCTCAAATCATTTACCTGATACCATTCATAAAACGGGCTCCAGCTCCAGTTTTAAATATCATTCTTGGTAATTATTTGTTGGATGTCTCTAAGTGTTCTTTTGTTTAAGTCTTGTATGTTTTGTATTTGTGTTTAGTTCTGTTTTTTACATTGTATGTATAGTGCCTAATGACCCAGGTCAGGCCTAAAAAGGACCTTGGCTCAGTGCTTCTAGCGGGCGAACAGATTCAAACTAAATAAAAATAAAATACATGGCCACAGAGTTCTGTTCAACCATAATACCTCCATTTCCTTTCTCCAAACCACTGTTCTGTCAACCTCCCCCCCCCCGGCATGGTGCCCCGATGTGCAGCTCCTCAGCAGATTAAATCCCTCCTTATTTGGCCAGCAACTGTGGAGCCTGATGAATGCAGGAAGGGCCTGAGAAATGGAAGAGTGGAAAGCATGGTAACCATCGGGGTCAACATGGTTTTATCTTGCAACCAGCTGTGACATCTTTTTTCCCTCTTGTTAATGCCCTCTGCTGGGTGTGCACACTCATGACACCACTGGGTGCTGGCATGTTTGATGCATTGGTGTCTACATGTGCTTCAGTATCAAGTGTGCCTGGGCTTCCAGCTGTTTGGACCATCACATGTGCTCTCCCAAGTGGCAGTACAGTATCCATCCCCAGAGATGGATGGCATCTCCTAGGGGTGCTCGGTCCTCCCTCCCAGCCCAGGTTTCTGGCATTGCAAGTGACTGTGCTGCCAGTGCACTGCTGGGCTGGCCCCAGCATCCTTTTTTTGTCTTCTCTTTATGCTCCTCGCTGCTGCATTCCAATTTTTTGGGGCCATCTATGCCCCTACTAAATGTCAGATTCACCCCTCACTGTCAGCCATTGGAGTCCTATCCAGATCACATACAAGCATCCTTGGGGCTGGCTCGTCTGTGCTGGGGGCTCCCTTCAGTTATCTAGGGAAACACCTCTGGACTCCACCTTGTCCTGTGTTCCTTTTTTCCAGCTTATTCCTGCCAGGCACCACTCCATGACCTGAAAGAGTGGGATCCTCTTATAATGCAGGGTGAGAGACTCTGAGACAGGTGCACTGGGGAGTCCGAAGGTGAGTGGAGGACTGGAAAGGCTGTCATCTGGTGTACCAATTGCTTGGTTTACATGTATCCACCAATCGATGATTGCAGATCGGTGACTGCAGACCTGACTCCAGCACTATTCTGTTTACATACCAAGCTGGGTCAGATTCACGAGATGCGCTTCAGTTTACACGCAAATCCCCCACTGAAAAAATAGTGCAAGTCGGAGTAGTGTGCACATGCGCGCTTTCCTTATTTGTTGCCAGGAAGCAGGTGTGACTACACACATGCACATTAGAATAAATAGCTAATGTGTATGCATTCAGCATTGATCCATTCCACCTCTGAGTTTACATGAAGCTCGTGAATGCATTTGTAAGCATCAATTGTTTTCAATCACATGTTCATAACCCAAATGAAAAAATAACCAGGTCACTAGACCAATTGAGTTTACATTGTTTATTTCTTTGATGATCACAGCATCGATTCCCGTGAGTTGGGATCTGCAACCGGCTTAGAGAGCTCATGTAAATGAGACAATTGAGGCATTTTTGCTTCTTCTCCCCATCCTAACACTCACTTGTATACTCAGCAGCTGGTCTGGGGGTGCTTAGCAGTGCGTGGTAATCCACGCTGTCAAAGGCACCTCCACCTCATCCCCACCAGAAGTCACTATGGAGAGGTGCAATGAGCTCTCAACCCCCCACCCCTCCGAAGGGATGCTCTTCAGTCTTCCCTTCCAGCCTCTGCTCCTGATGTCATGGACTTGGAGCGCAAAACCAGTTCATTAGCATGCCAGAACGACCCCCCATTGCTCGGCATCACAGATTCAGCCATACTCGTTTTTTTAAAATGAAACACCAGGGAACATTTTTTACAGCTGCAGTAAGGAAATAAATAAGCAATAAGAAACAACAGGGTGTGTGTGTTAGACACTTTAACACATGGCTAGGAGGCTTAGTGAGGCACGAGGCCACCGGCTGAGTGCGTCCAGCCTCCTAGCCGTGTGTTAAAGTGTCTGACACACACCCTGGAGTGGCTTATTGCACTTAAGAAATGGCTATCTGTAGTGCAACTGCATTTGGTAAGTAAAATTCACAGTTTTAAGTAGGAAAAAATATGTATGTTTGTGTCAGTTTTTAATAAAATAGTTCCTCCGCCTAAGTGTCCTGTGTTTTGTTTGTTTTTTGACTGAAATAATTTTGTCCTACAAAGGCTTCTGTAGTTTAGGTCTGGTTATCATGGCACTAGTAACCCCCAAGTTTGTAGCGTGAAAATGCATTGTTTATCGAGTGACACGCTGAAAACAACACAGTAAATAAATTAGTTTTACAGAAATCAGAAAATAAACGCTGTGCAAGGGAAGTTGCGACCGGTTGGCAAGTTAGTAATTGATTGGAACAGGCACTGAGCAGACAGGCAGGAGAGAAAGAGAGAGAGAGAGAGAGAGAGAGAGAGAGAGAGAGATTGTGGCAGTAGTTTTTTTTTTATGTGATGACTCTAGGAAGTGAAGAAGGTTATCTTTTGTGGCACAAAATGCTTTATTGTTAAAGTGAGAGGCTAAGGAAAGGAAGTTTCGAGCGGCTGGGTAGTTGGCTGTTGATTAGGATGGAGAGCGAACAGGCTGGCTGGGAGAGAGATAGCAGCAGTTCGTTTTGGTTTTTTTTGTTTACTACATGCTGCATCCACAAGGAGACAGGCAGGTGGATTTAAATGAGAAACCTTCAAAGACTGAAGCCAAGGTGTCAGACATAGTGGACAGGCATTTCTCACTTCTGACTATTTTAACTATTCCTTCTGAGTGGTGGCATAAAACAAGATGGCTGAGTTTTATTTTCTGAATGTTTTATGTGGGCACTTCATGGATGGCATAGCCTGATCTTGCTTGTGTGTGTTAAAAACTTTAACACACTGTTGGCATCCAATGAGATGGCTTGAAATTGACATGCCATTTCATAAGGAGCACTTAAAATTAGCTCGCTAATCAGTCACCACTCATTTCAGAAGCTTCTTGAAAATTACTGCTCAACCCTTTGTATGAGTTGGCTCCTTTTCACCTTACATAGAATTCCTCTGTAATATATAGGGAATAATGCCTGTGCAGGTGTGTGTTATAAGGATTTTTCACATACTCAAGGTGTGTGATGATCCATAAACTGCTCTTGGAGTTTATGAGATTATCACACACTGAGAGTGTGTGAAAAACTCACACAACACAAACCTTGCACAGACATTATTTTTTATAATTACTGGTGTGACGGAGTGAATGTTAAGGGTACTGTTTGCAGATGAAATGAAGATCGGCAACAGGGTTGCTGCACAAGGAGAGGTGGAAAGGATGAGAATGGACTTGGTAAGGTTGGAGAAATTGTCAAAAGTATGTCATCTTAGATTCAGTGCAAAGAAGTGCTAAGTAATGTACCGGGGAAACAAAAATCCAAGGGAAGAGTACACAATGGGAAGGGGGGGTATTAATGACAATAAAAATGGAAAGAGACCTAGGAGTAGTCATATCAGATGACCTAGAGGTAGGCAAGCAATGTGAAAAGGCAGCAAGGAGGGCTGGGGAGATATTGGGATGTATAGGGAGAGGCATCACCAGCAGAAAACAGGAAGTTGTCATCCCTCTGTACAGACAGTTGGTGAGACCCCATCTGGAGTACTGCATCCAGTTCTGGAGACCCCATCTCTGCAAGGACATAGACAGGATGGAGGCAGTCCAGAGGAGGGCAACTAAAATGGTGCAGAGTCTGCAAGAGAAGCCATATGAGGAGACTAAAGGAGCTTAATATGTATACCCTTGAGGAAAGGAGGGAGAGGGGACATGATAGAAACTTTTAGTACCTCAGTGGAATCAACAAAGTCCATGAAGGTAGCATCTTTCAGAAAAAGAGATGTGCATGAACAAGGGGACACAATTTGAAGATGGGGGGGGGGATGGCTCAGGGGCAATGTGAGGAAGTATTTTTTCACAGAGAGGGTGGTGGATGCATGGAACAGCCTTCCTGAGGAGGTTGTGGCGTCTAAAACTGTGGGAGAATTCAAGAATGAGTGGGACAGACATAAGGCAATTCTTGTGGGGGGGTAGGAAGAAATAGGCTGTTGGTTAAATACAATCTGCAGCTTATCCTGTAGGTAGGGACGTGGGCAGACTAGGTGAGCCAAGCGGTCCTTATCTGCCGTCAAAGTCTATGTTTCTATGAGTACTGCATGCAGTTCTGGAGACCCCATGTCCACAAGGACATATACAGGATGGAGGCAGTCCAGAGGAGGGCAACTAAAATGGTGCAGGGTCTGCACCATAAGTCATATGAAGAGAGACTAAAGGAGCTTAATATGTATAGCCTCGAGGAAAGAAGGAGAGGGGGGACATGATAGAAATTTTCACGTACCTCAAGGGAATCAACATCCAAGAGGGTAGCATCTTTCATAAAAAGAGATGTGCAAGAACAAGGGGGCACAATTTGAAGATAGAGGGGGGATGATTCAGGGACAACTTGAAGTATTTTTTCATGGAGAGGTTGGTGGATGATTGGAACAGCCTTCCTGAGGAGGTTGTGGGGTCAAAAACAGTGGGGGAATTTAAGAATGCATGGGAAGGCATAAGGCAATTCTAGTGGGGGGTAGAAGGAAGTAGACTGTTGGTTAACTAGGATCTGCAGCTTATCCAGTAGAAAGGGAAATAGGCAGACTGGGTGGGCCAAGCGGTCCTTATCTGCCGTCAAATTCTATGCTTCTGTGTACTGCAGTAGTTCTGTCACTGTCATTCACACACACACACAGACACACAAACACACACACACACACACACACACACACACACACACACACACACACTGTTTCCTCCTTACCAATACAGGCATTCTTTATTTTCTTTATTTTTTTTTCTACATTACAGTACGAACCACAAGTCAGCCAGATTAAGTACACTATGCAGCCGCTGTCTCTTCATTCATAGGACATAGGCATACATTGTACAATGCCTTAGTACATTTATCTGTTGTCTATGCCACCCCACTGTATTTTGTGTATGCTGTGCTTGAGTATATTTATATATGTTTAGTATTGTTATTTTTATCACCCCCACTACTGTGATTTCCTTAACAGTTATAATGACGTGGAACCTCTCAACGAGCAACGCTCACATGTGTCTTCCAAGATCTTTAATAAATAAATTAAAAAACAATAAAATAAAATAAAGCTGTCTGCAAAGCCCCACACAAAAAGATATGAATGTCAGAATCAACCTGACAGAATTTTACATTTGTAAAGGCAGGATCAACTAGATAATTATTGAAAAACATTACCTGCCATTACAGTGACAGGCGAAAGATCAATGTGGGTCATCCGTAATGGAAAACAGAAGCCGCTATGTTTGCTTAGGTCTTCCACCCACCCACACAAACAGTAAGAGCCTATGAGGTGGCGCACTACCAATGAATGATGCAAGACACCGTAACAACTGGTTCTACAGTTTATTACAGCTTTTGAAACATGGCTCTAGTCCGTGTATTAAAGGGGTCACCAGTAATTTCATGTAAAATATTTCACTTTCGGTTATTAACCTGATTTTTCTTTTGTTGTTTTGTCTTAAGTCTCATGGTTACATGTATGCTGCAGCTGCCTGATTCTGATTCTGTGTACATTTGTGTTGCTCTGCTCTTAAAGAGCCCCAGACACCTTTGTAAAAACTTTTAAAATATAGAAGATTTAGACCAAATCCAGGTATTATTTCATACATTTCCTGTAATTCTATTCGGTTTCCTTTACTGCTAAGAAAAATTGCATGAAAACAAGATCACTGTGCCCTAGACTTTAGCTGTTCTGATTGCTTACCTACGCCTGACATCATTATCTCTTGTTTATGACATCATAATCATCTCCACAGCAACAGAATGTGATGTCATAAACAGAACTGTGATGTCAGGTGTAGGCATGCAGCTAGAGCAGATAGGGCATACATCTTGTTTTTATGCAAAGGCTACTAGTAATAAACAAATAAAGGTGAGAATTACAGGAAAAAGATGTGCAAAATAGGTGATTTGATACCTTTTATTGGACCAACAGAGATTTACAGAAAATCCTTAAGCTTTCAAACCTACATAGTTCTTTTTCAGAAGGTAAAAGATTAAAACTAAGGTGAATTGTGTCTAAATATTAAATTGTTTCAAAGTTGTACCTGCAGTGTCAGGAGCTCTGTAAGTTCTTACGTTTGTATCAATTTGCCTGTCCTAACCAGGACCTCCATGTAAATGAGCTTTGCTCAATGGAGTCCTTTCCTGTTAAAACAAATAAACACTATACAAATACTCCAAGGTGTGCATAACTGGCTTACCTGGTGCCTCAATTCCCGAGGCATGCCACTTCCCCACAATACCACCATTTTGTTAAAGCAAACAGCACAAACCTCTCAGGAAAGAAAGTCAGATGCTAATAATCAAAAGTTAAAGCCATGCCTAGAGTCCACCTAGCTCCAGCGCTTCAACCAGCCTTTGTCTTCATCAAGGAGCTGTTTATTTTTGTCATTTGGGGTTAGCTGCCTCTTACCAGCACTACCCAACTCCCTGTGATGCACCTCTTGTTGTTGCTCATCACTTTAACAAGCATTATTGCTTAAGTAAATACCAGTGAGCATTTTTAATGCTGGAATAACTGGTTTGTAAAAATGCATTACAACCATCTGGTTGTAATTATGCATTACAACTGCTTGGTTGTAATTTCTCCCTGTCAGTCAAGCTTGCACTGTGAGCAGCACCAGCACCAGTCCCACAGCTGCAAACAACATCACAGTCCCCCTCAAAACAAATTCAAACGGATCATTGTACTGTGTTTATGATTGTGTGATAGTTCAAATAGCAAAAACATGTTTTTATTCAATCCAAGCAAATTACCAAAACCCCACATTAATTTACAATGCTCACCAAAAATTATGAAAAACGAGACATGTGGGTGTGTGTAAACCAGAATTTTACACACACCCTCAATGTGTGATGCTTTTATAAACAACACGAGCGTCACTCTTGGAGTTTAGCTAGCATCCCACGCCTCAGGTGCATAAAATTCTGGTCGCACACACCCACTCATATTATTCTCTATGGAATGTTGGCCTGTATTCAGGAACACTGCCTCCAGCATTAACACAGCTTCAGTGTGTCCCTGCAGCTCTGGTTCAGCAGGGTACCACTGAACATCATGGGGATTGCTGAACTGGATTAGTAAGGTAACAAGTGGTATCAATGCGGATGGAGGTAATGAGCCTAATTTTCAGATGGGGGCGAGAATGCCACAAGCCGCAGGTGTGCCAAAGATATGGCACTCCAGGCTTCTAGCATTCTCCTGGCCAGCAATTGGGATTTTCTATCCCATGCACCAATTGGCACACATTAGACCAACTTTTTATGGCTAGCTTGTGGCAGTCCCAGAAGCCTTTTTTATGGAGCTTGAGCAAGATATTTGGTGCAAGCTCCTGAAAAACATGGACACTGCCACAACTGTGCCTGAGACTGCAAAATCGGGTACAGGTGCAGCAAAGGGGTTTGGTGCACCACCAAAACCTATGTTTCAGGGCTCGACAGAAGCCCTGTACCATGCTTTGAAAATCCAATCCAATGTTCCTGAACCAACAAGGGTTCAGGAAGGACCATAGCACCCCTGCTGCCTTGACATGCTTCACTGACCACATTACCAAGGGCATGAATGATGGTAAATTCATCTGCCATTTTCGTGTGTTTTACAAAGGCCTTTGATCTAGTAGACCACAACATTTTACTGGACAAACTACATCTCACTGGGCTGTCTGCTACAACCATGTTGTGGTTCTCCAGTTACCTCAAAGGGAGAACCCAGGTAGTTTGTACAGGCAGGGCCACATCCAACAAACCGAGTATCAAAAGAGGGGTCCCACAAGGATAATTATTTGGGCCGGTTCTGTTGTCCCTATTTGTCAACTCCCTGCCAAAGGAAAGCAAGGGTTGCCACTTGTTCCTCTGTGTAGGTGACTTGATTCTTTTTCATAGTGTCAAGACCCCAGCAGAAATATCATTGACCTGCCTTCCAATCTTTACCATAAGAATTCTCTTTCCAACAATTCTACCTCCCTTTGCTTCCACGGGATGTCTAGGATCTCCTCACAACATATGCTATGTTATCCTACCTGTTTTCTAGCTCTGCACCTATACTGGTCACAAAAATACAATATTAGCCTGTTTCCTGCACTAAACTCTGTACTTTGCTCACACTGTTCATATATAATACCCTATCTTGTATATTACTCTTTTCAGGTATTGTTTTAACCCCATGTATAATACCCTGTGATACAAAATACCCTATTTTGTTTATTACTTTGTTCATGTTGTTTTATCTCATTGCTACTTTGTTCATGTTGTTTTTATCTCATGTATAATTCCCTGTCAGAATATTACTGTTTTCTCACCTTCTGTATGTGTTTCCTGTAATTGCTCTGTAACCTCCTGGGTCATGCCTAAAAATAGTCATCTCTATGGCTAATGCACCTACCTGGTAAACAAAAACTAAATAAAAAATAGACAAAATAAAATAAGTAACATACATTCACACTATCACATACATATTTTACAAAATAGACATACAATAAAGCTATAAAACCCATTTAAAATAGCTGCAAACATGTATCATTGCTTTACAGATTAGTCATTTAAAACATGATAAAGAAATTATTGATATCAATTTCAACTTTTTTTGCATGAAGTTCCAAGTCGTAGGAACAGCAACAGCCAATCTGTAGTTACCGTATCTATTTCTATGTCTAGGCAGAATGTACTAGGGTAGGTCAGCAGATCTTAAAGGGTATCTGTTTGGCTCTTTACTAATGACTAGTCCAAGCAGATATGAAGGCAGTTTGTCCAAGACAAATTTGTAAACATAAGTTGACCAGTGAATTTGTCTCCAGACTGACAATGATTGCCAATCCATCTCGTAATAAAGACTATAATGATGGGTTCTCCATGGTAGCCCAGTGGCAAACCTCTGCACTATAATAAAGGGGGTCCGGCAATTTCAAGACAGTATCTGTTGTTCTCATATAGATACAGTCTCCATAATCAATTTGTGACATAAACAGAGAGTTTACCAACTGTTTAGGGATATTAAGACTGAAACACATTTTATTTCTGTAAAAAAATGATAATTTCTTAAGTTTGTTAGACAGCATTTGTATGTGTGAATCAAATTTCATGGAGTTATCTAATATGTTACCTAGGTATTTATACCCAAACGTTCTAGCCAAATCAGTCCCACCCAATGCTTTAATACTTTTAGCTGTTTCACTTTAAGTATCTCTTTTAGGTCTGCCAGAAAATAGGACCCATTGGGCAGGATTCACAAAGCAGATGCACTGGGTGCAAATGAGATGCACCGGCGCAACTCAGAAATGTGCCATGTAGCCATACACAGACAGCATAGATGCCCAGGTGCAACCCAGATGCGCTGCACTGAACAGGATGCACTGGAGACCAAAAGTAATGATATGCGTTGCATCTTGAGGGGTCATCTAACTGCATATACAGCACAGAGATATTCTCAGAGCAAAATGAATGTGCAAATAAGGAGCATCGACAGCACAAGTACCAAATGCCCCATGTGGAGATAAGTATAAAAGAAGTAGGCTTAAGTGCAAGCCCCCAGCAGGCTGACCACAGGATAGCAGCAGCAAGCAGGAGTAGAGCAGCAGCACAATAATGGATGGAGCACAATTCCTGATGGTGGGAATGTTAATGGGGATGAGGAGATGGGCAAACCAGCAATGTGGCAGCAGAAGGCACCGTAGGCAGCCAGCTTCACAGTGATATCATGCTAGACTGATGTTTGAACAGCTGACAGACACCAAAACAGTCAGCCTATACCACCTGAACAGGGCTATTCTGAGGCAGCTCTGTGAGCTGTGCCATGACAAAATGCAGGCACCCACTGGAAAAGGTCATGCCATATCAGTGAAGGCAAGGTGACAATAGCAATGTGCCTGTTCATCACGGGAACCTTCCAGAGACCAGCTGGGGACACCACTGGCATATTCCAGCCATCCACATCCCATCTCCTCACATAATTCCTCACCACACTGCTCCCACATGCTTCAGAATTCATCCAATTCCTAAACACAAAGGCAGAGTGGACAGAAGCCATGCAGCAGTTCCACAGGGTGGCATGCATGCCAGGTATCATACGGGCCATTGTCTGTACCCATGTGGCAATCCGCCCACCATCTGGCGAGGATGCCATGACATACGTCAACCACAAGGGCTACCACTCAGTCAACTACCAGGTGGTGTGCAATGCCTCTGGATGTATCAGCAATGTCTGCACCACACATCCTGAGAGTACACACGATGCCTTCATATGGCACCAGTCCACCCTTTGGCACCGGTTTGAGACTGGGAACGTAGCCAGCAGCCAATTTGTAGGTGGGTAGGGCAAGCAGAACTTCCCATGAACAGGCCACCATGATGCAACACATAAAGGGAGAGCAGGACAATAGGGGGGACATCAATGGAACCACCCACATAGGGGGACAGTGCAGCAGAACAGCAAAGCATGGGAGGTGGGGTGCAGTGCAATAGCTGGCACGAGTGGCAGGGCAGAACACACAACATGCAGCCATGCATGGTCGACTGCTGGGCAGTCATGGGCAGACAAAGGGGATGAGAACATGAGAGGGAGCCATGGCTGCGAGCACAGGCAGGTATGGGCAGACATGTGCAGCCTGGCCAGGCTGTTGCAGTCATGAGGAGGATGTAGGCAGCCAGGAACAGTCAACACAGGGACCAGGGTGTACAGTTGGTAGTCACACCAGTGTGTCATGGTGCGAGAGGGAGGGCACTATGCACAGGTATGCAGTGGAGTAATGGCCTGCACTTGCTCCCCACAGGTGATGTGGTGTACCCAATCCTACCCTGGTTACACCCTTCCTCTGACCTGGAATGGTGGAGGAGGAGGAACGGTTCAACGAGGCACACATCACTATGTGTGCCATCATTGAGCGTGTCTTTGTCATGTTGAAGATGTGCTTCCAGTGTCTGGATAGGTCGGGTGGTGCCCTACAGTATAGCCCAGAGAAAGCATGTGGCATATTCCTGGCTTGTTGTATACTGCACAACATGGCCATTGACCATGGAACAGCTGTCCAGACCAAGGAGGGTGACATTTCTGGGGAGGATGATGATGAGGGGGATGAGGTGCAGCGATCCGGGGGGGGGAGTGATGGAGCACCACTTCCATGTCGAGACCCACAGCCGGTCACCAGGGCCCAGCAACAGAGGGACACCATCGTGGAGGAGCCCTTCGGGGACCACATGTGAGTAGCACAGGTGGGTAATACACAGCAGGCACCCCACCCCACCCCACACACACACCCAAACACCCAGATACACACCATAGGGCACTCTACCACAACAGTGCCACAGTGTAACACATCCGTGAGGGCAACAATGATGCTCACACACACATGCACAGCAGTATCCACATGTCCAGGGAGCACAGTGTATGTGCTGCGGATAGCATGGATCAGTGTACTGTTGCCGGCACACATGCACAGCAGACATATGATCACACTCATCACATCCATGCCACACAGCACAACAATGGTGCATCCAACATGCATGTAGCACCGCACAGGTGACCCACACAGGCAATGCACTGGGGCAGGTGCATGCCACCCATGCCACCCCAGGTACAGGTAGCCAGGTGAGTGGGCCGCAAAGGGTGCAGGCGATGGGGTCATGTGAACTGGCATCCTGGTGTCAGTGGGAGGACCACAGCTGCCACAGACATGTGGGCGGCCATTCCCACGACTGGTGGTCATTGATGCAGTGCCACTGGCCACAGAGAGGTAGACAACACCCCTGGAGAGGTACCGCATTGAGACCATGAACGTGTTCTCACTGGTGTGTTGGCCCCATGATCCATGTTGGATATGGGGATGATGGGGATGGAGAGGCATGATGATGGCATCAGCAGCAATGGGTCCACCTGATGCTGCTGCCTGGGCATGCATGAGGCACTCCTGGGGGTTCGGCTGGTGGCCCGGCTGCCACGTGGCACACTGATTGCACACGCCACCTTGGCAGCATGTGCAATCAGCTCCAGAACTGCGGTCATGCCCACTCACAGTAGACATGCCTCTGCCAACATCTGGGCATGCCATACAGCTGATGACTGTTGTTCAGTGGCCAGCAGCTTCTGAAGACCCCTGAGCTTTGCCTGTAGGGATGCCTGCCCCTCCACGGTGGCCTGCAGGAGGTTGCATAGCCCTCAATGTCATCAGCAGGTGAAGGCTCACAGGGACGGTGCCAATGGGCAGGTGGTGTGCCAGCCTGTTGCTGTGCATCCACTGTGGGTGGACGCACCATAGCAGGCCAGAGTATGGGTGGGGATTGGGCTCGTACAACTGCTGTGTGTCCAGGGATGACAGCATCATGGGCCACCTGTGGTGGTACCACAGAACCCTTCTGACCAGTGATGGTGGTCCCCGCCACCACAGCAGTGCTAGCACAGAGCCCCCAGCAACCACCACCATGGGTGGCTGTGCAGGCAATGCGGGTGTGCTAGGAGCTGCAGGACCACCAACGCCTGCTGGTGCCATCTGTGCATGCACCTGTGCATTGTGCACTCCACTGTTGGCCATGTCCCCCCAAAGTTGTGTGGCATCAGGATCATCATCAACATCACTGTACGCCCCCTGTGTACCAGATGCCAGCACCAGCAGGGCATCGGTGATGTCCACCGGGTCCCCTGGGTCACCGTCAGCCAAGCCCAGGAATCCCTCCAGCCAAGTGGCATCACGCTCGCCAGCCATGGCACCACTTGCCGAGGTGTTGGAAGGCTCTGCCACTATTGGTGATGCATCTGGGGCAGCTGTGGTCTGTGACAGGCCTGGGACAGCACCATCCCCAGATCTGGCTGCTGCCCAGTGAAACGGACAGGCATCATCCTCAGCAGTGGCATTCTGCGGTGCACCT
Organism: Neoceratodus forsteri; assembly: GCA_016271365.2. NCBI lineage: Eukaryota > Metazoa > Chordata > Ceratodontiformes > Ceratodontidae > Neoceratodus > Neoceratodus forsteri. The sequence continues at coordinate 532,364,212 of CM028130.1, read as the reverse complement.
GACATGGCAGCACCCATGAGGTGTGATGAAGCTGCAACAGAAATAAGGGAAACATGGTTCCAAACATGGGCGACAGTAGTGTTCAGACAAGCATGTACAGGTGGACATATACTTGTGCCAGTGGTGTGCCTGACGTGCCCTGCGGATGACAGTCAACACCCGTTCGGCTGATGCAGCCATGCACTGGCTATAGGTGGACAGGCCTAGTGCCTGTACATGCCCCCTTGTTAATGTGTGGGTCCGTGACAACATCCTGGCCACCACCCGCTGGGATGGCTACAATGGTGTGCAGTGGAACACAACACCAAGGGTCGCCTCCCCCACCACATGCCTGGCCTGTCATGCGACTGCGCATCACGGTCCATGGATGGGCGTACAGAACCATGGTTGGTGCACACAGCCACATGGTCAGATAGCCACACACAGTGGGGCTGTCAGGGCACACATGGCACACACACGCACATGGCCAGGCCCATGTCCTAGGCATGTATACTCACAGTGCTGCGATGGACTGCCGCCCATCTGGATGCCCCCTCCAAGAACACCTTGCACAGCCGCACAGCCCATTCTGGCCACCAGAAGCTCCTCCTTGGGTATAAGGCACACACCTGTCTGCAGCCCACCCCCTGTCCTACTCAGGGCATGGGGTCATTATGTCGTAAGACATATTGCCGCATAGCACAATGTAGCTGCGTGATTTGTGCCATGAGGCATGTGCCTTTGTTCTGTGGGACTCCACCCCCACCCCCATTATGCGGGGCTGTGCCCCCCTGGACCCCACCACTAAGATTCTGAACTCCGGGGGGGGGTCTAACTCGGGGAGCACAATGGTCCGGGTTCGCCATAATGCCGTACGCTATTAAGTGTGCGACATTATGACCCAGTGCGCCTACTCAGGGAGGCCTCTATGTGTGCCACCTTCTCCTTGGCTCTGCTCTTCTCATCATTCAAGTGCAATCTGCACTCCTGGGGCATCCTGTTAAACTTCCTGATGGCGTTGACATGCCATGACACAGCCTCCCAGCCCTCATCCCACAGTTGTTGGCTGCCACCCCTGCCAGACAGGATGTCCTTGCAAAGCAGGTATGCCTTGATTAGTGCCCTATCCTCATCACTAGTGAAACTGAGATGTCTGCATCCATCAGCTGTATCCTTTACTGACATGTTGGTTTCTGTGGGCGAGAATAAGCAGCCATTAGCACATGACAGGTGGCTCTTTATATGTGTAGGCACGGTATCTGTCTGCTGCAGGGTCATAGCAACCTGTCTGCAGACCACACACCCACCTGCCGTGCATTACTGGAACAGGATCTGGGACTGTCAGGGACTGCTGGGCATTGGAAGGATCAGTTCTGTAGCAGTGGTACATGTTGCTACAATGTCTCACACATGTGACTGGCATTGCTTGACATGTACCACTGGATGTTGGTCAGGACTGCAACACATATGTCATGATTCTGTAGTCCCATCCTACACCACACACCAGCAACATCCCCCCCCCCCCACACACACAAGCTGAATCTAGTATGGACAGTGGGACACTGTGGGGCACTCACCTGGGTGTGTCTGTTGACCAGGAACAGCTGTGGACCATGGCTATATGTCCTAAGCATCACACTGTCCTTTTGTGCTGCCACACTGCCTTTGGAATAACAAACCTACCTTCAAAGGATACAATTCCTCTCAGTCACCTGAGCTCTGTGGAGGCACATTCAGGAGCATTTATGGCTCAGGGCATGCAAATGAGGTTGGGAGCATCTGTAATGAGGTGCTAAACAGGTGAGATGCCCCTGAATATGGCAATGAGCTGATTTAGGAGCAAAGTCTGTGAATTGCATAATTGCCCCCAGCTCATCCCAATCGGTGTAGCGCATCTGCTGCGTTGAGTGCATCTCCATACGGTGCATTTCCAGCACATGCGCGTGGGACATAGGGCATATCCTGAATACGGTGCATCTGTCAAGGTGCATTGCTGTGCATGCGTGATGCCGGGTTAGTGGCTTGACATGTGTAGCACTAACAGTCTGGTATTACTGACCTCGCGATCACATCTGGCTGCACATACACATCAACATGCGCGATGACCATGGTGCCGCCTGGCACGTTGTGTGCATTCATCACGAAACGGGGTGTCATTGCACACCTGTGGATTACAGCGCAACACCGGCAATGTGTGCTGTGACACTGTACTGTGCATGGCATTGCTTGCCAGTCACAAGATGGCAGCTCCGGCGGAGTACGCATGCGCGACCCCGTCATGTCCCTTGACCCTGTGTTCCTACTCATGCAGAGTGCTGTGCACTACTGGCAGCAATTCTGCATTGCCACACCATGCATGGTGCGTTGCACGATGGCTATTCGCACATGTGGCATGACTGTGCCATTGCACAACAGCACCATTGTCTGTGCACACCTGACCTGCTGACACTGAAGGTGATCATGCCATGTGCTCAGAGGATAGGCCCAAGGGCCATGGACTGGGGTGAGGTGGAGCTCCTCAACCTTGTGGCACTGGTGCTGCAGGTTGAGGTACAGCTATTTGGGTCAGATGACCTCACAGAGCCACACTCCATGGTGTGGGCCAGGATTGCTGTGCAGCTGGTGCGCAGGCCAGGGTTTGTCTGCAATGAGAAGCAATGCAGGCACCGTTACGGTGATCTGCAGTGCAGGGACCTGGACAGGCTGCAGAGCCTACAGGACCATGCACACAGGGGTGCACTGCCATGCCCAGGTAAGGCATGGTACTATGCGTGCACAGGGGCAGCATGGGGTTTGGGGGGCTGACTCTCTGCACACCACTACACGCACACACACACACACACACACACATGTGCACCATGGGTCACACACAGCGTGGGCAGTGTCAGCGTGATCACAAGGAGTGAGCGTGTGTGACATGAGCATGGGAGGGCAGGGCCACTGTGGTGTGCGTGGTATGCCATGGCCATTGGCATTGCATGCGTCCATATGCACACATGGTGGGCACAGGCAGGGGTGCTGTGTGTGGATGCACGCAGCCAGGGGTGCCGTCACTGGCGCACTGTGGTGGTGTTGCCTTCACCGTATGCTGGTACTGGTGTTGTTGCTGAGAGGGGTGGTGGGTATGTCACACCTCCTGTCTCTTCATGGTATTCTCTGCTATTGTTTCTCTCACAGAGCTGGCAGGCAAGTGGCAGGCCATGGCCATGGTGGAATCCAGGCACAATAGGGCCAGTGTCGGTGCCCGTGGACAGGGACATGCCGGTGCAGGTGAGTGTCTGTCTTGTACATTCTCTGTGTGTTTAGGGGGGTGGGCAATGCCCTCAGCTGGCCATTGAAGATCCACTGTGCATATCTGTGTGCTGCTGGTTGAGCACACACATGGGGTGGGGACATGGTAGCGTGTGCCTGGGCCACAGTGCACCTGGCCCCTGTGTGTACATCCACCATGTGTGCATATCATGTGCACTGTAGGCACCCTGCAGTGCTCCAGTGGTGTCTGGACAGGGCCTGCATGCTTGTGCTGCCTGCTGACATGTGCACATGCTGTGTGGGGCATGGCAACATGCCCCTCTGTGCATACCCCTGCATGCACATGTGGGCCATGTGCTTCCTGAGTAACATTGCACAGTCACAGTGTGGCACTGTGTGCCAGCCTGTTGCAGGCATGCCGTGTGACTGGCAGGCTCTTGGCCATTTGCATGGTTGATGCCTCCAGAACACTCATGTCGTGGGCAGGGGGAGCCTGTGTGGAACATGGCACTTAGTATCTGTTGTCTGTGTCCCCCACTGTAGGTCCAAGGGGTGTACAGCCACATGTCCCCATTTGTCGGAGGCCTCACGGACTTCTGCAGCTAGCAGGACTCCAGATCCAGAGGTCTGTACATAGGATGCTGCAGCCACTCTACAGGCATCAGGGACAGCTGCTGCAGGCAGTGACCAGGTTGGTCAGGTTGCTGTGTACCAGGGGTCTTAGGCGTGGCCGCCATGCTTCGGCACATCCCGTTCATTAGAGACATGGACATTTCTGTTTCACCCCTTTTTGTTGTGCCTCCAATGCCTTTCCTGTCCACATTGTTTGTTGTTGTACCCTGTTCCACACACACACACACACACACACACACACACACACACACACACACCTTCACCCTCCTGCATACCTGTTTTTGCACTTGTACAGTCCCCCACCCTCACCTTCTCTATTCCTATTGGCTGTTGTTCCTGTAAATAGTTTATTGTGTATCATTGCTGTTTCTAATACATTTGCTATTGCAACCAGCGTATGTGGTCATTCACTGTACATTGCGCATGTGTTCTGTATTTGTCTGCTGCTGTCCGCTGTCCCTTTGATGCCTTATACACGTGTGCACCTGTGTTACTGCACACACACATCCTGCCCCCCTGACTTGGCGGCCTCACTGTGTGCCCTCCTTGTTGCCTGTGGCATGTGGGTGGGCGTTGTGTCATGCCGCCACTCTCAGTGCCCCTGTTATGAGTGTGGTGCATGTGGCATGCATCTGTGGCACTGCTGCCCTGTAGTTGTGAGGCTCTGCGTGTGGTCCACATTAGTTGTGGGCTTCCTACACTTATGTGGTGCATGGCACTCGACCTGTCTGCCATTGTGCCTGTCCACTGGTGTGCCCCTGTGTGGCATCCCCTTTCTCCACACCACTGGGTTCCTGTGCAGGGGGCCATACCTTGGGGATACCTCCATGCTGCATGGTGCACTCCAGCAGCTGTGGTACACCTTGACAGGCACCCCTGGGGTTGTCATTTGTGCCAGTTAGGCTCCTGTGTGGGGTGTGTCAAGTACTTCTGGGTGTTTTTCTGTGTGCTCTGTCTGTTCACCTCTTCTGCTGTGTTCACTGTCGGGCCCTTTGGCACTCTGGCCGGTCCATGCAGGTGTGTTTCCCCTGCATCCTTTGTGTCACTGCAGGCTCCCCTATTGCTCCTTCATCCCTTGCTGACTTGCTCCATATTCACTGTTATGCTGCCCTTGGTGCTTTGGAGCATCCCTGTTGCGCTGGGGCATCTCACGTTGCGTCATTCCGCATCTGTGCGATTCATAGTGGGGATGCACACAGGGCATCTTGCTGCACATCCTTCTGAGAACCGCATTGTCTGGGGTCAGCACATCCAGGTTGCGCCAGGGCATCTCATTTGCACTCAGCACATCTGCTTTGTGAATCCTGCCCATTGAGTTTTATTTACATTTAATAATAGACGAGAATTAATCAGGGTATGCTGACTATTGTCAAAATCTTTCTGCAAAGTATTAATAGCTTCTAAAGGATCCTTGCTCTGACAACACAAAATAGTGTCATCAGCATACAAAAGAATGTTAGTGCCTGCTGATACTCTATCAGGTAAGTCATTTATATATACAAGGAACAAAAGGGGTCCAAGTACTGACCTCTGGGGCACCCCTTTGTCTATCATAGCTAGGTCAGAGCAATATTCTCCTACTTTAACACATTGTAAGCATTGCTTATTAGTTTAATATTGTTGCAGCCCGGCCCAGTGGTGCTGAGGGTTGAGGCGCTTGACACCACACCTCGCGCCACGCCGGTGCCCCGGGTTCAGGATCAAGCTTGGCCAGGGGTTGTGGGGAGAGGATTGAGCATCCATGGGACTGCTCTCCTCTCTTGGGGAGGATTCAGGGTAGCCGGTGCAGCAGCAGCTGCCCTGGGTGAGACGAGGCGGCACTGCTCGCACAGGGGCTCACAGTAGGGGTGGCGTCAGGCAGTCGCCTTTCTGACATGGGTGGAGCACCTACATCCGGGCGGCGGCATTGCACATCCCACATCGATGGGGGGGATAATCAAGAACACAGGAAAAACCCGGCTCCAAGGATCAGGCAATGGCACCAATCCTCCATGCCCTATGCCCTATGCCAGGGTTTCCTGGGCTTGCCTTCAATTTCCCCAGGCCCACTCCTCGTCTGGTGCCAGAGTCTGCCTTGAAGAAGAGCGCCCCAAGCTGGAGAGGGGTGACCCACCCTGGATAGGGTTAGCCAGGGTACTGGCATCGGCGAGGAGGAAGGGATAGGCGGCATAGCGTGGGATCCTCAGGCGGGCAGGACAAGGATGGGATGCCTGAGAGAGGACCTTGGAGCCACGACGGGAGTGAAACAAAGTTGACAACAAAAAATAAAATATTGTTGCAGCCAGGGCTGCTTCCACCTGGGACCATGTCATGCTAGTAAAGCAATCCCAACCCCCTACCCAGTCCCCTATGGCTGTATGATATGCACAATGACACCTCTACCAGGTGCTTCCTCCGCTCCCTCAACTTGCTACTGTGCCCCCTCCTGCTCTATGGCACCCTCAGGGCCCCAACAGCCCCCGTTCCCCTCCTTCCTGGTCCCAAAGCTCACCTGCCACCCTGCCAAGCAATGGCACAGGGCCCTTAGACCACCTCCTAGCTGGTCTAACGTGTGCCTCCTGTTGTGGCCAGAATCCCAAATAGGGGGACTTTGCAACCTGTGCATGGGGGCTTTTGCCGCAAGGGTGGCACAGGGGACCTTTGCCACACAGCATCCTGATTTCACCACAGCCAGCATTTGAAAATCGATATTGCCGCAAACTGTGATGCAAGGTGCCACTTGCATCATCCCCGTTTTGTGCAGGCACCTTGCGTCATAGTTTTCCCTTTGAAAATCGAGCCCACTGTCTCCAGATGGAACCCCCCCCCCGGAACAGGTAACAACATTCAAATACCTAGGGATCACACCTGACCCCTCCTTGACCTTTTCAGACCACATTGGCATTACAGTCAGGTGAGTGAATCAAATGTTGGGTGTCAATCAATCAATCTTTATTTTACCAGGTGGAACACCATTGAGGCGAGCTCATTTACAAGGTGGTCCAGGGCGGGGTTCACATAAACAATTACAGAAGTATGTATACAATGACAAGATGGGACTTCATAACAACACATGTAATACAAAGCATTAAGAGAAAAATAATCCATCAGTACAGCACTCTGTATATATACAATTGATACCTATGTACAATATACACAAGATAAACCTCATGGGATGAAAAATTAAGCAGCAAGGGAGCAGTACAGCAAAGTTAAGATGAGAGCAGAGGAGCAGGTAGAGGAGAAAGAAAGAAAAAAGAAAACAGTCATTAGGCTAACAGTAGTTCAGAGAGTTATAAAAAAAAGACCAAGGTAGAATTAGACACGGCACATGACTCGAGGGCCATCAGAGGAAACAATTTCAGGTCTCCTTGAATACACATAAAAGCAGAGTTTTAATCAAGGTCAACTTCACAGGAATTGCAACCTTCAGTGTTTTTTGTTTGCTATTCCAAAATACAGGAAGGGCGTGACTTATAGCAGATCTGCAGTAGCGCGTTTTGACTCTAGGGATGAAAAGTGAAATATAGGAGAGATTTCTCAAGGGGTAGTTTCCAGCAATACTGACAGGCAGGCAATCTGATATATATTGGGGGAGTTGGTTGATAATGACTCTTTAAGTCCAGAATACTGTGTTTTTTTGTCGCCTGAAGCTAAGCGAATTCCAGCCTACTTTAGCATAAAGTGAGCAGTGGTGGGTGGAGTACGGAGCTCCAGTGATGAATCTAAGCACTCGATGATAAAGGGTGTCAAGTTTGGACAATGTAGTACTCAGGCCACGCCCATACAGGAAATTAGCATAGTACAAAAAGGGGTGTGAAGGTACTGTAGTTTGGACCAACCTAGTTTTTGCTTCCTGAGTAAGTGCTTTATTCGAAAAAAAGAGTCCAAGCCTCTGTTTTAATTTCTTCGATAGTTCTTCGATATGATCAATGAAAGATAGTTTATGGTCTATCCAGAACCCCAAATACTTAAATTTCCCCCTGAACTCCAGGTGCTCTCCCAATAGTGTGGTTACTTGAGAAACCATACCAAAACTTAGTTTAGAAGCATTGGCTGAAAGGGTGAAAAACATAGCCTTAGTTTTTTTGGCATTTAGCAGGAGCTTTAGTTGCAAGAGATTTTTCTGTAAAAGGTTAAATTTGTGTTGGAGATCCTTACAGGCACGTTCTGGTGTAGGCCTATCTATGTAAGGAACAGTATCAACAGCGAACAGGTAGATGTTTGCTTATTTGTGTCCTGTGTTGATATTATTGATGTAGATAGCAAATAGTAAAGGGCCTAGAATGGAGCCTTGAGGTGCACCTCTTAGCAGAGTTTTCAGCAGGAAGAGGTCCCCATCTGCCTTGACCTGTTGGTGCCAATCCATAAGTTAATTGGTGAACCATTTCAAGGCCGATTGGTCCAGCTCAATGTTTCTTAGAATGACCATCAGCAGATCGTGATCCACCATGTCAGAAGTTTTGTTCAGGTCAAGAAACAAAGCACACACATAATTTTTAGCACCCAGTGCATTTTGCCAGTCATTTGAAACCTTGGCAAGTGCAGTTATTGCACGATGACACGGTCAAAAGCCTGACTTTACAGGGTTAAGCATATTGGTGGTCTCCAGATACTGCCTAAGTTGCAAATTGACTACCTTTTCAAACATTTTGGACAGGATAGAAGCAGGGATATTAGTCGGTAATTATTTAGATCACTCAGGCTTCCAGATTTGAACAGGGGGATAACATGGGCAGTTTTCCAGATTGAAGGAAGAATGCCCTGCGCAAGAGACTTATTGAAAAGATGAGTGATTGGTGCAGCCAATATCTAATAGCCTAATTTTAAAAAGTAGGGCTCAATAAGGTTGGCACCCGCACTCTTTCTGGTATCCAGTTGCAATAATAAGTCCTCAACTTGTTTCAAATTCACCGAGCAGACGGAGAAAACAGCTCCTTGTACTGGGTTGGCCAGTGTAAGGCATGCATGGTCCTGGGTACACAGCTGAACCTGAAGATTAATGGCTGCTGTGGCAAAGCGGTTATTGAGGAGGTCAAGGATCATAAGCTTGTCTGTGGTGGAAGAACCACCAAAGGAGATTTTAGGTGGGAGCGAACTAGCCAGGCTGTGACCTTCTAAGTCTTTTAATATTTTCCAAACTTTTGCTGAATAATTGGCAGAGGACTCAAGTTTAATATGGAAATATTTAGCTTTTTCCACTCTAGTTAGTTTAGTACAATGGTTTCTAGCTGCTCTAATTGCTGCCCAGTCGGCTGGCTGCTTGGTTTTTCTCGCCCTCTTCCAAAGGGCATCCCTATGTAGAAGCACAGCTTTTAGACTGGGCATAAACCATGAACAAGATTTCTTCTTAGTATGAATTTTGACTCATAGGTTTTAAGCACCATAGGGGTCAGGTAAAAATTTTGCCAATTAGAGTATTGGAGCTCAGAAAGGAAAGCGTTAGGGTCAAAATTCTGTCACTTCTCTTAAAAATGTACCTTGAGGTGGAGACTGGTTTAGGGATGGACCTCACACAGGCTATGGCACAATGATCACTAAGATCTTTGAAGAAGACACCTGAATGGGTAAAGAGGTGTGGTTTGTTTACTAAAATTAAATCAAGTAATGTGCTATGTGCTGGGTTTTTAATATTAGGACGGGTAGCTTCCTTAATAAACTGAGTAAGCCCAAAAGTATCACATATGTTCTTTAGAAGTATGGAGGAAGCAGAAAATCAGTCCATGTTGAGGTCGCCCATAATAACCACAGGTGACAGTGTTTCTAACGCATCGCACAGATGGTTGAGCACCTTAAGTCCAGCAGAGGGAGGTCTGTAGCATCCAATAATGCAAAGGGGGACCAACTGGGAAAGTTGAACCTTTAAAGTAATGCTTTCAAATTCCTTGGGTGTCATAATAGAATCAACTAAGGAGGCAGTAAATTTGTCATGAATGTAAATTGCTATCCTCCCCTCTTGTATGTCTATCGGCTCTAAAGACATTGTAGGAGGGGGTGTTAATTTCATGGTCCTGGGCAGAGATTCTCGGCCACGTTTCAGTAATCACCAGAACATCTGGTTTAGAGTGGCAAAACCAGGTCAGTATTGCATCAAATTTGCTTAACAGACTATAGGCATTTATATGTAGCAAGCTCATCCCCTTAAATTGGGGCAGTTCAGAAGGGGCAGAAAGAGGGAGAAGAGAATCAAGATTTAATTCAATGTTGCCGGCACATATAAGTCAGCAACAGAAGAAGTTTTTTGAAAGTGTTCAGTAAGAGCCTAAGGAGAAGGGTCCCTTCCCTTTTATAGGGACCAGGGGTAACAAAAGAAGACTGCATTAAGCGAGGACCGGAGGGACCCAAAGATGCATATACAAACACCCTACCAGTAAAGGTATGAGGATACATGAGGGAGCGAGTGGGCCTGGATTGATGAGTGTTGCTGATATAATGCGTAATTCGTGTACCACATTGCATGTAGGGTTGGATAAAAGTCTTCAAGTGGAATATTGGTACAGGCTTGGAGGTTACTGGGCAGTGTGAGTACAAACTAGAATTATTGGGTGGGACCATATATGAGAGTACAGAGTACGTGTCGAGGGTGCAGTTGAACGTGCATACTAAACACCCTAGGGTTAATCAATCAATCAAAGTCTTTATTTAACCAGGCAATCACTGTTGAGCAAGCTCATTTTCGAGGTGGACCTGGGTTTGTTAACAAGGAACAAGGGACAATATACATGGGATGCAACACACAAGAAAATAGAAATAATACAAATAAAGTGAGATACAATAATACAGTATATACAAAGTATCAGCAGGTAGCATTGACAGTAGTATATGTTTGGAACAGAAGATATAGCTAGTTTTGGGTAGGACACAATTTTTCATAAAAGTAAAGAAATATACATATCAGGTGCACCGAACACAAATGAAACCTAATATAAAAAGATATATAGTGATACGGTATGGAGAATTTAGAGCTGGAACCAGGGTCAAAGGAATGTGGAAGGGACAGATACGGGGGGGTAGAAAGATGGGAGAGGGAAGAGTCGATTATAGATGTGATCAGTCTTTTAACCGTAGTAATTAGAGTGTGCTTGGACTTATAGTTCACTATTTAGGGTAGACAGGCACAGGACTCCTTATTATGATGTAGATATAGAGATTTAAAAGCTGCTAGGCTGATGGGGTGAGTTAATTTCAGTTTTTTGCAGCTTGTTCCACAGTTGAGGGAGCACAAAGCTGATGGCTGCTCTGCCAATGCGAGATTTTGCTTTGTAAACATAAAAGTAGATATATGAGGTGCTTCTCAGGGCATACTTCCCCAGAGTGCACAAAGGTAAACAGACAGAGATATACTGGGGCAGTTTATTTGAGATAGCTTTGCATATGCAAACCGCAGCATTTTTTTGCTGTCTGTAAACAAGGGATGACCATCCCACTGCCATGCATAATGCACAGTGGTGGGTTGAGTATGGAAGACCCATGATAAATCTTATGGCTCTGCGATAAAGCGTATTAAGTTTTGCTAGGGTACCTGCAGGTCCCTGACTATGTAGAAAGTCTGCATAATTCAATAGGGAAAGAAAAGTAGTTTGAACCAGTTTCAGTTTAACATCTCTTGTGAGGAGATTATTAATCCTAAAGAACATACCAAGTCTTTGTCTAAGTTTCTTTGCCAGTTCTTCTAAGTGATCTGTGAAAGTAAGTCTATGGTCTAACCAGACCCCCAGGTACTTGAACTTTGGCACATAGTCCAACTGCTCACCTAGAATGGTAGTGATCTGTGGGAGTGTCCCAGCAATTGCAGGATTTATTGCATTTTGAAGGGGCAAGAGGAACATTGCTTTGGGGTTTTTTTGCATTTAAAAGCAGTTTCTGGTTTATAAGCTGATGTTGCAGCAGATTAAATTCATTTTGAAGGGCTTTACAGGCCACTTCAGGTGTGGGGCTACTAGCATAGAGTACCGTTTCATCTGCGAATAGGTGTATTTGTTCTTCTTAGATGGGGGCATCTACGTTGTTAATATAAATGGTGAAGAGCAAGGGACCAAGAATGGAACCTTACGGTACTCCCCTCAAAAGGGTTTTGGTGGAGAAACTTCCCCTTCTGCCTTTACTTGTTGAAGTCGTCCTGAGAGGTAGTTGGAGAACCATTTAAGGGATAGGGAATCCAAACCAATGTTCTGGAGGGACAACAGAAGCAGTCTATGATCAACAGTATCGAACGCCTTGCTTAGGTCCAAGAAAACTGCGCAGACAACGTTTTTTTTGTCTAATTGAAGCTGCCAGTCGTTTGTCACCTTGGCTAGAGCAGAGATTATACTGTGCTGTGCTCTAAAACCGGATTATAATGGGTTGAGCAATTTTTCTGATTCCAGGTACTTCCAAAGTTGGGAGTTCACTATTTTCTCCAGCATCTTTGACAGGATTAGAAGTAGGGAGATTGGCCTGTAGTTTTTGAGGTCACTAGGATCTCCTGACTTAAACAAAGGGACCACAAGTGCATTTTTCCAAATGGGCAGTAGGCCACCCTGGGACAAGGATAAGTTGAAGAGATGAGTAACTGGGACTGGCGAGGACACGGTAGCCAACCTTTAAGAAGTATGGGTCAATGAGGTCGGCCCCAGCACTTTTCCTAGTGTCCAGCTGAAGGAGATGTTCGACTTCTTTCAGGGAGGTAGGCTGCAGAGAGAAGGATGGACTGGGGATGGGTTTTTCTTGTGCATCCAATCTAAGTTGTTGGCAGAGGATATTCGTGGGAGAAGAGTCAAAGGCTAGCCCTGCAGTGGCAAAATGATTATTGAGAGCATCAAGGATAGACGGTCTGTCGGAGATGACAGTATTCTCGATCAATAATTTAGTAGGTAGGGAATTTACAGTGGTGTGACCTTCAATGTCTTTGATAGTCTTCCAGAATTTGGAGGCATTTCTTGAGGAGCTCTCCAGCTGAGAGCGGTAGAAATTAGCTTTGGCTTCTCTGACCATTTTGGTGCAGAGGTTCCTCGCTCTCCAGAAAGAATTCCAGTCGTTTATTAAATTAGTTTTCCTAGCAGTTCTCCAGAGTACATCCCTACTCCGCAAAGCATCTTTTAGGTCTTCTGTAAACCACAGACAGGATTTGTTTCTGGCACAAACTTTTACTATGGGAGCATACTTGTTGAGAGCCCCTAGCACAATTTCTGAGAAAATATCATAAGCCGTAGTAAGGGACTTGGCTAGATAGAAGTCCTGCCATCGCTTGAAGTCTCTTAGGTCTGATATATACACCCATGGAGCTCAAAGTTGCGTATGCACCTTTTAAAGGAGAATTTTGGTACAGTTGTGGATTTAAGAGTGGATCTTACACACGCGATGAAGCAATGGTCACTAATATCAGAGAAAAAGATGCCAGCATGGGAGAATAAATGGGGTTTGTTAACTAAAATGATATCCACGAGAGTACTGTTATTAGGGTTGAGCTTGTTAGGATGAGTAGATTCGTTTACTAGCTGTGACAACCCAAGGGAATCACAGAACATTTTAAGTGGGGTGGATGCACTGGAGAGCCAGTCTAAGTTGAAGTTCCCTAGTATGACACTCTGAAGATGCCGAACCCAGGATGTTTTTGAGATGTTTTAACAACTGTAGTCCAGCTGATGGGGGTCTGTAGCATCCTATTATACATAATGAGACACCGGTGGCAATTTCAATCTTTAATGACAAGCTTTCAAATTCTTTTGGGACAGAGGTTGAGTCAATTATGGAGGCAGGGAATTTATCCTTGATGTAAATAACTACCCCACCACCTCTGGTTTGCCTGTCAGTTCTGAACAAAGAGTAGGAGGGGATGTTAACTTCATTGTTACTGGTCACTGGTTGGAGCCAGGACTCCGTAATCACCAGAACATCTGGAGCAGTATGACATACCCAGGACTGAACAGAAGTGATTTTTTTTAATAGGCTACATACATTAACATGCAAGAATGTAAGCTCCTTGAGGCTTTCTAGCTGTGCTGGGGATTCCATGGGTGCCAGAGGGCCTGGATTAAGCTCAACATTTCCTGAGCATAGTAAAAGTAGGAACAAGAGTTTCCTGCAGAGTCCTAGGAGAAGTGTGGGTGGCTGGGTCTTCTTTCGGTTACGTGATTTGTCTGCGGCAGTATAGGGAGTTCTGAGGCTAGTTCCCAGTTTTCCTGATGCTGCATACACTAATACCCTGACAGAGAGAGTCAATGGGAGTAGGGGGAGCATGCAGAAGGTGGTGTAGCCCTGTGGGCAGGCTCTAGGAGAGTTCCTGTATGCCGGTGCAGGTGAGGGACCAGCAGTGGGCTAGGGGAAGTTAGAGCACATACAAGTTCTTCTACTTGATAGGAAAAGTCCCAGTCAGAAAATGTAAAAAGAGAGCCATTCTCCACTTTAGGAGTTATTTTTTGATTCGCGTTCAGGTCCAATATATGTAAGATGGGCAGAGACAAGCATAGAAGCAGGTGATATACCCTCATTATGAGACTATCACCCAATGGGCACTACAAGTGTGGGCAAGAGAAGGGATTCTCAATTGAGGAGAATTTCTTAATCCCTGCAGGATACTACTATAGGCAGTGGAGCCTGAAGCAGTAATCCTTAAGTACAGCTCCTAGTCAGGCTAATAAGAAAAGAGTTCACCTGACTATGAGTAGTACTAGGGGCAGAGAGGCTTTGAAGCAAATTTCTTAGCTACTACTCTGGAGCAGACTAAGTACTAGAGAGATCACCTGACCTAAATCAACTGCCTTAGCAAGACAGGATATGCTAGTCAGCAATAAGCAAACCTAAAGTACCAAAATGGTATGCCTCTGCAAGACAGAATGAAATAAAGCTGCTAGAAGGCTTAGTTGCAAAAAGGGGATGGGAGGAATTGAAGTTGTTGACAGTAAGTAACCAATAAATTGAAACATCAGATAGGAGTGGTCGGAGACTGTGTGCATTTAAAGGAGACCTGGGAGGGGGAGGGGGTGGGACGAAAAATCAAGGGGAAGTTTGCAGAGCTAGCACTGAATCAGTGCACATACAGTTGGAGAGAAACTGCAGCGGGGGGGAATGGTAAGTTACTTTACACAGGCCGAGCAGAACAGGCTAAATTAAAATATATAAATTAGAAGCCGGTACAGGGATGCAGGCTTACATTAATCACACGTCCTCGGTGCTCCTGTCTCAGGTGAGTGAGACCAGCCAATCAGGAGCTCTACACAGGCATGGAGCCAATAGCACTACCCTGAGAAGGTGCTGAAATTGAAAACAGCAAATTGCAAGTGATGATCCGGTTCAGCGTTCATACAGCCCAGAGAAATTGTGGCAATTTTTCAAGCATCGTACCTTATCTATCTCTTTGGGGGGTGGGCGGATCAGGCTCCTTGCACCATAGAGGTGCTATGGCTGGATTGTGACTGCTGCCCGTGGGGGCAAGTAGCACCTTATCTGTCTCTTTGGGGGTGGGCGGATCAGGCTCCTTGCTCTGTAGAGGTGCTATGACTGGATCATGACTGCTGCCCATGGGGGCAAGTGGCTGGCTAAAAGTAAGGACTGCATTTTGGTAACCTGAGGCAGTAAGGGAAACTTAAATATCTATAGTGAAGCTTTCCCCACAAACAAATGCCTATAATCCAGCAGGCCCAGCAACAGCGGGCAGAAGAAAAATAGGTACTTGCCTCTTTAAGGAGAAGAAAAAGAGAATGACACTGGACAATTAATACCAATGAGGGAGCGGCATAGTAGGGAAGGGGAATTAAGTGTATTTTAAAGAGCGCTGGGGGTGGGGGAGTGTGGGCGGGAGAAAATTCAAGATAGAAACCCCAATTCCCAGCAAAAAAGGGCAAGCAAGTCCTAGATAGCCTGAAAATTAGAAGGAGAAGATGGTCCAATGAGGAGAAGAGCTGCAGCAGTCAATAGCATGCTGTGACTGTGGGGCTTCCACCTATCAGAGCTCCACAGTTCAGTCCCAGGCACAGCAAAGAGTCTCACCTAGAAAAAGGCTTCGGCTGCTGATCTGGACTGGAGGCACGGCTGGGCTGGCCTTCAGCCGCTAATGCAAGTTTTGGCGGCTAGCCCAGTTGGGAGCTACGTAAAAGGAAAGCAGAGAGAGAGAGGGGAATTAAAATAGGGCAGACAGCATTAGTGTAGGAGCAGGGCTAAATTAGGGGGCAGGGAGGTACACGGAACAAAAGAGGTTTTAATGGGAGGGTGGGGGATGGCAGCTAGCAACTAAATGATGGGTCATTTAGCTAGTGCCAACGGCTCAACACCCAAGCAATGCTGAAAGCAGCAGTAAATAGACAAAAGAAAAGAGATTAACAAAGTCTACTAGGGAGAGGGCTAGGGCAAGATGCCCATGAGCAAATACAGAAGCAGAGGGCACAGTTTAAACAAGCAGAAACATAACAATCAGGATATAGCATAATAGTTGCAAATCCACAGTGTTAAACCATTTCCCACATTGAACAATTCCCACATTAAAATACAGTCTAACAAAATTCAAGCTAGATAGAAACCCCAGTCCCCAGTAAAAAAGCTCAAGCAAGTCCAAGATAGCCTGAAAATTAGAAGGAGAAGAAGGTCCAATGAGGAGGAGAGCCGCAGCAGCAGCAGCCAATAGAATGCTGTGACTGTGGGGCTTCCACCAATCAGAGCTCCACGGTCCAGTCCCGGGTCCAGCAAAGCATCTCACCTGGGAAAAGGTTTTGGCTGCTGGTCTGGAAGAGAGGCAAGGCCAGGCTGGCTTTCAGCCACTACCTCAAGTTTCGGCCTGGTGGCGCTGAGGGCTGAGGCGCTGGATGCCTTACCTCGCTCTACACCAGTGACCCAGGTCCGGGAATGACCTTGGCTCATCGGGAAGCCAGCATGGGGGGAGCAGGATTGAACAGCTGCTAGGCAGCTCTCCCCTCCTGGGGTGGTTGGCCACCCCCCTGTAGTTCCTCTCCCAATGGGTGGAGGTCTGGTGGGAAGCATAGGTGGGAGGAGGCAGCAGCAATAGCCAGGGGTGGGGTGGAAGGGGCCGAGTCGGCATCCACACACGCGCACATACCTACTGGGGTCCAGGAAGAAAACGGGGACAAAAAACAAAACCAAAAATTGCTAATAAAAAGAAAAAGTTGGGTGTCTGCTTCCGACTAAAAGATCATATGACCACCAAAGTGCAGTTGGCCGTAACGCAGGGTCCACTTCTCTCCCTTCTGGACTAGTGCCCTCCTGTCTATACCCAAACCTCATCATATAGCCTGTCCAGGCTCAGTAATAAGTACAACAGCATCTGTAGCTTTGCCTTATTGGTTCCTTATTCAATGCATCATACTGTAGCTCCCTTTACCAGGCCATTAGTTGGGTCTCCCCACAAGCCTGCTGTATCTACTAGGCAGCCTTGTTGACAAATCCCTCTGGAAGAAAAATTCCTCACCACTGTCACTTCTCAAACCCAAGCTTGGACCCTGGAGCCTCCAGTCCTCCTCACATCTTCTACTAGAATATCCCCAAACTGCCACTTGCAGGGGTCCAAGGGCCTTCTCTATTGCTGCCGCTAAGCACTGAAACAGCTTGCCTACTTCCTTCCACTCCATCGGCTGAAACTCCCTCCTTAAGTCACAATTTAGGACTGCCCTCGCAGCTACCTCTGCCTGCAAGTGCCCCCGATATGGATATCAGTGAATATCATAATTGGATATTCTAGGAGTGAGGATACAGTTCACTATGCACATTCAGGCAGTTCAACTGGAATATCTTTAAGCGAAGTTCCTCCCACCACCCTGGTGGTGTATCCCCCAACTCTGCCTCATGATGTCAGATCTTTCTTCCCTCTAGAAAAACAGGTCCCTTTCTTAGCAGCTTTTGTTGTGGTTTATTGTGCTTTGGCGATCAAAGTTTTTCAAGTATTTTCTGTTTACTTTCTCGGTTACCTCGATTCTCCTCCACAGATTATGGAGTCGTGCAAACCTGGATTCAAATTCTGCATTTGGTGCTGCAAGAAGATGTTAGACACCAACCCACACGACACATGTCTGTACTGTCTGGGTGGGCAGCATGACATGGACAGGTGCAGCTTGTGTCTATCGATGCTTCCAGAATCCCTTGAGGACTGGAAGTACTGGCTTACCCTCATCTGGCCTTTCGAGCAGGAACCGAAGAACTGGTCCAAAGGCCACAAGCAGACCTCAGTGGCTGCAGGGTTGGCTGCTCAGCTCACAGCCTTAGAGTAGGAAGCAGCGACCACTGTGGTGTGCATCTCCTTGACCTCAACACTTCTCCTGGCTGAGTCCAGTGTCAGAGGTTCATCCATGAAATGTGCCTAGCACTCCAGACCTTGTGGGAAAGCCCAGCTAATCACAGCAAGAAACACAAGTACCATCGGTGCTGGTTGTGGGACCAGGAGAGACCGAGGTCCCATCATTCCCTTGAGTCCCCAGTCACTCAACTTTGGTCAAGGCTCCCCTCAGTTGAGGGTGGGTTCAAAAGCTCCTTGATACCCCCATTAGGTGTATCAACCTTAACTCCGGTTGAGCAGGCCACCAAGATCTTCCTTGAGACTGTCGTCCAGCTGTTGGACGAGATCGATGACTCAATCTCTCTGACCCCTGTTGTCCCAGTCCTCTCTCAGGAGGACATGGCCCAGTTGATATCCCTGGCCAGGTCACCTCTGTAGAAGCCTCTACCAGTGGTTGAGCCTCCGAGGCCTCTTTTTGCTCAATGTAGCCAGGCATTTGGTCTACCATGATCGGTTGGAGGATTCTCCTCAATGTCAACAGTCAGGCTGACTGTCCAGGTCCAGGTCAATGTCACGATCGAGATGTTCCCACCCTTGATCCTACTCAACTGGGAGGCATTGCCATTGATGCTCCTTGACATCCTCATTCTCAGGTGAGAAGAGACACTGGTGGAAGATGCATTAGTTCTATGAGGAGCTCCTCTGGCACCAGTGGTCCATCACGGGTTGGGGTACAGCTTTACTCCAGGATTCGTCAATCCCCTGGCAGGTGCTAGTGATACTTTCACTGGTCCATGCTTCACAGGTGCTCCCCACTACTGCTTCTCCACCCCCCTTTTTTTGAAGTTAGTACTTTTTATCCCCTGAGCACCGAGTGGCCCACTTCGTGCTGGCCGTCCCAGCTCTGTCCTCCGACATTTCCAGGATTTACCCTGCCTGTGTGTTCCTCCAGGGCTTACCCCACCTGGTGGGGGTTGGTGGAGTTCCCCAACCCCTGCTGCCAAATGGATCTGGTGTCACTGCAGTGTCTGGTTATCAGGTGCAGAGCCTGCAGGTGGATGGAAGTCATCCTGCTGACAGGGGAATTTCCCTGGTTTCTTTTCCAATGGAGCATGTGTGGACTGGCATCAATAATGGCAACATGCACACTTCTGTACTTGGTGCATCAGACACCTGTCACTCCACCACTGCTCTCTTGTGGTTTCCGTGCCCTACCCACCAGGTACTGCTAGGGGGCCAGGCTAATGCTGGGCTCCACATCACCCCCTCTCCAGAGGAGGAAAGCAGTCCACCAGACATGCAGTCATCCTCCCCTGGCTGATGCTCCGACAGCCCAAGTTCACTCCCGAGCCTGGATCATCAGTGCCACAAGCATCAATGTTACCACTGCACCAGTGGGCCACCCCTGTTTCTCTGCTCCTGAGAGTGGAACCATCACCACAGCCAAAGGTAGGGGGCCTGACTAAGGAGGTCTGATCAGCCACTGGTTTGCCAGGCTGATTGTTGCTAGAGATCACCCAATCCAAGGATTCTTGGGTGTTCCATGGTGAGAATCAGTTGACGGACATTTTTGAGAGGTCCTCAAATTACTCTGATCGGTCGCTCATGGTGTCCTCCAGGACTCACATCTTTGAACGGGTATTAGTCAAAGAGCTGACCACTGATAATGGGCCAATGTTATTTGAAGCTGTTCTCCAGCTCATGTCAGAGTCCATGAATGTCTCTCTCAAGCCTGCACATAAAAGTGCTAAGTACTATTTTAAAGGCATTTTAGATAGGTGTGAATCCCCAGGGGTTGCCTTTCCCATGGCTGAGACCATATTGAGACCGGCCCTGGAGCTTTGGCAGCATCCATCATCCTTCCTGATGCCTTCCACCCAAATGATCCACAAGTATGCAGTCCCTATTGAGTCCCTTTCAGGATTCTCAGACCACCCTCCAACCAAAGGCCTGATCTTTGACTCAGACTTCTGTAAATCTGGGGGCCAAGGGGATATGGACAAGCCTCCAGGCAAGGAGTCCAAGAAGACTGACCACTCCACTAAAAAGGTGCATGCTGTGGTGTCCTTGGGTCTCCGTCAGGTGAGTTACTCCATCATGATGGCCAACTTTGGGCACTCCCTGTTGGGAGTCTATGATGAGATCCCTCCCTTATGTCCCTGCTGACCAGCACTTGCTGGTGAAGTTTGTCTGGGACCAAGGTCAATCGCTGGGCAGGCACCAGCTCCAGACAGCTTTGGTCATGGACAACTTCTGTGTCTGTGCCATGGTGGTGGCCGTCTCCATGTATCACAGGGCCTGGCTGTGTCTGTCCACTTTATGGCTGACACCAAGCATAAGCTGGCTGATGTCCTTTTTTGGGCACCAACCTCTTTGGCCCTGGGGTGGAAGGACATCTCATGTGTATAGAGGAGTCCAGTGCCACCATGACTCTGTGTCATCATCCCAGAAGAGCCAGAAATGGAAGCCAAAGAAAAAGGCTTTCCAGTACTGTTCCTTTCAGCCACAGCCTCCTCAGCAGCAGCCCCAGCAGGGGCAATATCAGGCCTGGTGCCCAAAACCCAAGTTTGGAGGCCAGGGATCCAAGTGAGGTGGGGGCAATGGTGGTGGTGCCCTTCCAGCCCCAGTAACCAATGCCCCCACCAAGGCTGTACAGTGACAGGCTGCGGGGTGTCATCCCTCCACCCATTCTGTCTCTGTCTGCGCTCCCAGTTGGGGGTCAGCTGCACCACTTCTTGTCACATTGGTCCACTATCACAATGAACAACTGGATGCTAGAGGTGGTAGGTAGAGAGCTGCCTCTGAATGAAAAGGCTACAAATCTTTGTGCCAGACAAGTCAGCAAAGGCAAGAGAAGGAGAAGACCACTTTGATTCACCCAGGGGTGGCGGAAAGAGTGAGGACAAATAAAGCAGCGAAAAAACACAAAAGAAGGAGACTAGGAGAACTTACCTGGAGAGGCAAAGTGCATGGGGAGGGAAGTAAGGAGGGCAAAAGCAGTAACAGAGGAAAGGATGGCTGAGTTGGTGAAGAGGGGGGCTAAAACATTTTTCAGATACATTGGGGAAAGGAGTGTGACAGGGAGAACCTGCCACTCTTGTGTACCGACCTCTTCGTAAATCTGTTGCAACAGTTCTTCTATTTCTTAGCCTAATCTATCCTTTACAATTTCTAGTCCATAAGGTTGGCCACCTATGGGTGCCCCGTCCCCTTTTTAGTGTCCTCTTTAATTTTCCTTTTCCCTCTCAGGTCCTCATACAGGGAGGTTATTGTGGTGACCTCCAAGCTGATGTAAAACAACAGGCTGTGCTCCTCGTTGTTGGATTTAGAATGCAATAGCACTATGTCATAAAATGCCTTGATGTATATACCTTATGTGTATGAAATCTGTAAATGATGAAAATACCACAGCACTAGGTGTTTTTGATAAAGGTAAAACATTACTAGGGGACTGTACTATAAAAATTAAGTTACCGGGGTAGAGATATCAGAAACCCCCCCATTCATTGTGTTATTTAAGATGCATGTAAATTACAGATCGCTTGAGAGGCCCTTTGGCACCATGCATTCCTGCTTTAAGCTGAACCAGCCTAAAATTTCATGGTGATTTGCATATACACCCCATTGTGCTTTCCATTATGGGGGTATGTGTGATGTGTTTCTTTGAAACTTGGCTTTATTGCCAATGCCGTTTGGGGTAACCCTTGCTTCAGTGCCTTTGCACTGAGGTTCTTTGTCTTTAGCTTGTTTTGAGTTTTTCTTTTTTAAGCTCCCCATCACCCAAACACGCAAGACCAACACAGGGAATGAAATAATTTTCACTAAAGAGATACAGTAGATCAGTAGATGAGTAGGTGCTGACTAAGTGCAGAGGAAGGACATGCATAGCCTGTTGCTTCAAACTGATGTATTGAAGAAGGGATATGCCATTGCTTAAGGTTGTCCCCTGTGTTTGAAATAAACATCACACAGAGATTGTATGTGGAACCTGAAGTTCTGTGTCTGGTCCATCTGTTATCCCACAACCCCTCCACAGACTTGGTGTCAGCAGTGGGATAACTTGCTGGAAACGTCTGGACTGGGCTAGGGAGACGTTTTCCGGTGGATATCACCCAGATATCCCCAGTGGACTGATACACTAGGAGTTGCCAGAGGAGAACCCGGAGAAGAAAGTCCATGGAGTTCTGACCAGAACCATGGCTGACAGACTGGGAGAGAAACTGCTGCCTGGACTGGACCTGGGAGCTCGGTGGAAGGCCAAGCCTGAACACGATGAAGAGATGCAAGAGGACAAGGAAGAATTGAGGGAACTGCCTTCTCTTGAAGATGCTCCACCTGAAGACATAGGGGAGTTGTTGAAATGGCTCTGCATAAAACAGGTGCAGATAGAAAGAGATAGAGACATTGAGCGGAGAGATAGAGACATTGAGCAGAGAGATAGAGACATTGAATAGAGAAGTCAAGATGCCAAATGGATGGATACCATGAGGGTCTTGAATGCCATCAATGTAGGGCAAACAGAAAGAGCTAGTAGCCCAAAAGACATTAAACTGTCAAAACTTTCAGACAGGGATGACATTGAAGCCTACCTCACAATGTTTGAGAGGATCGCTTGAACATGCGCATTGCCAAGGGAACAGTGGGTTGTTCGACTGGCACTGCACCTGACAGGCAATGCCCAGTTGGCTTATAGCCACACAGACTCCCAAGAGGCAGAGGACTATGACCATGTGAAGCAGGAGATCCTCAGGCACTATGATATAAACACTGAAACCTATAGCCAGAGGTTTAGGTTTCTTAAAATGCAGTCACTGGATACCCCCCCGAGAGACTTATGCCGGTCTCAAGGAGCTCTGCTACAAATGGTAGCAACCAGATAACAAGAACGAGGAACAACTTCTGGAGGTGGTAATTATTGAACAGTTTATTAAAGTTTTACCCCATGATGTACAACTTTGGGTTCGGGAGCATAAGCCTAATTCCATGTATAAAACCATCATGTTGGCCGAGGACATCCTGGCAGCCCTACCATCCAGACCCAGAGGGTTCCAAGGGACATCAGCAGCTGCAACCACCAGTAAACCGGTAAGGAACCCTTTTACTTATAAACTGTCAAATTCAGCCCCAGTGAAACAAGGCTGGAGAGCAGAAAGAGGGGGGTGAATTCCAGTAGCAGAGCTTGTATGTTATGAGTGCCAAAAGAAGGGACATTATGTAAGAAACTGTCCTAATATAAAGAAAGAGACAGCTCACCTAGCCTTAGAGAATTGGGGTCACTTTATGGCTACTGTGCAGATTGGATCACAGCAGATGATGGGACTGATTGATTCAGGGAGCCGTCAGACTCTTGTGTGAGCAGATCTGTTGACTGGGAATAATAAAGCGCTGGATACAGCAGTCATCTGTGTGCATGGTGATACCCATTGCTACCCTACAGACACCATGCACATGACTGTTCAAGAAAAGACACATGAGGTAAAAGCAGGGTTGGTACCTTGCCTACCCATGCCAGTTGTTATCAGGCATGACCACCCAGACTTTGCTTCATTTATACATTGTCATGCCACCCAGGACTCTGCTGTAGTTGCCGTAAATCACCAGAGCTCAAGTGAAGCAAGGACATTTACCATCTGTGTTCCCATTTGATTATGATGTTTTTGAGGTTCCTAGCAAGGACCGTAAAACTAAGGTGGAGAAGAGGAAGCTAAAGAAGGACTGGATTGATACTCATGCTGGTGTACAGCCAGACTTGGGACACACTTTTAAATGTGATATGCAGCATGAGTAAAAAGCAGACTCTTCACTTAACCTTTTTTTTTACAGGTGGGGAAGGGAGTGGAAAAAGGCAGTCCTCAGTTTGTTGTAAACAGGGAATACTGTACAGAGAATACACTAATCCCAGTACTGGAGAGAGAGTAGACCAACTAATAGTTTCAGAAAAATTCCACTCCCAAATCATGTATCTGGCACATGACATCCCATTAGCAGGCCAGGCAGGCAGAGATAGCACCCTGAATAGGATATTACTCAAGTTTTATTGGCCCTTATCCACATGTAACCCCAACCCGGGTATGCCGTTTCTATCTGACAGCTCTACCTGGTGGGCTGGGTTCAGGGGGGAATATGTCACTCAGCACATTGGCTAGGTTTGTCTACTCTGCAACAGGGGCACCCAAGTAACTCCGGACAAGGAAGCAATAACTGTAATGTCCAATACCAAAAGTGGGATTCTAAAGTGTGGCTTTTATTCACATCCAACAGAATAAACAAAGCATAGATGGACCCCCATGGGGCTGCACTCCTGGTAATGCAGATTTAAGAAGACCAGAACATATCCTCATCACTTTAGCCCTCAGGCTCTGAAACACACTGGGCACACAGCCCGAACTTGTACGCTGCTCTGGGTTTTCCCTGGCTCGGTTCCCTTGCCAGCCACTTGGACACTTTCCATATAGCATGGAAACATTTATTGGTGGCTCCCTATACCACCTATGAGCACTTCTGCTCCATTAGGGAATCTTTCTCATCAATCCCACATCTGGGTACTTTCCTCAGGCACTGGCCAAGTACCTGAGAGAAAGCAACAGGTGTCCCAGAGCAAATCCGTAGAGGTGAATTTGGTTACTACTGATGGGGGGGGTCTCCCACTTCTCGCTCCCATAATTCATACTCGGCCATTTCTCTGGACTGTAACACCTCATCCTTTAACACACTTTGCTGTGTAGATTCTTTTTAAATGTATTTCACATTCAATCTACTGTCTTTACATCCCATTTGTGCTGGACTTGAACATACTTAAAAAGTGGCTTTGTCCATTACTCTAGACCCCTCCACAGAGATAAGCAGTCCACTCCCCACATCTTCCAATCTGTACTTGGCTGTCTTTTCCTGACCCTACAGTAACAGTCCCTTTAGTTTCATCTTGAAGCAGGTGAAAACACATGGCCCTTTAGCAGAGCGAACTCGCCCTTCGGTTGCAGGTGCCCCACAGACATTTCCTCCTCAAGGAACTCTCTTCCAGAGCTTCTGGTGCCTCAGCACAAACTTAAACAAGGCAGCTTCTTTTCCCTAGCCAGACCAAGGGGGTTTGCCCCTTGAAGCAGGCTGATTCCTTCCCCCCATCCCCGCAGGGATGGGGCCCTGAACCATTGAGAGCGGTCTCCACCACTTCAATATGCTCTTCTTGTGTTCTTCTTCAGGTGAGAACACACACCTATACCAAAATAATAGCTCTGTGTCAGAGCTTAGAGCTCTGAGGGCCTGCTTAGAGCAGAGCACCTCTTTCAGACTGCACACACTCTACAGAACTCTACAGACTCACTTCAAATTCCCCAACGTTCTACTCTAACCACCAACTGCAACATTCCAGTGTGGCTTATGCAGCTGCGACAGTTCTAAATTACGTCATCCCTCAGTCTCAGCTGAGACTGAGAACAGAGTGAGACAGTGTGAAATCCATTTAACTAGAGTTTCACAAGCTGCCTTCCCTGCCTACCACTAGGTCTTACTGGATTCCAGTAACCCCGTGTAACAGGGGGGTTACACACGAGAACATAGCCGAGTATTGTAAAGCATGTACTGAGTGTCAGAAGGTAGCTCAGGCAGGAAAAAGGGATAGAGTACCACTACAACCCATCCCCATTGTGACTAACCCCTTTGACAGGAATGCCATGGACATAGTGGGCCCACTGGAAAAGAACTCCACTAACAGATTTGTACTGGTCATATGTGATTACGCTACCCGCTACCCAGAAGCTATCCCCATGAGAACTGTCACTGCCCCAAGGATAGCAAAGGAACTAGCAAAGGTATTTAGCCGCACGGAAATCCCCCAGGAAATACTTTCTGATTAAGGGAGTAATTTTAATGCACACCTGCTAGAAGAATTGCACCATCTGCTGGGCGTGGTAGCAGTGCGTACTTCCCCATACCACCCACAGACTGAAGGCCTCATAGAGAGTTTTAATCAGACATTAAAGAGAATGTTGAGGAAGCATGCAAAAGAAGAGGGTAGAGCTTGAGATAGGTGCCTCCCCTATTTACTCTTCGCTTACAGGGAAATCTCTCAAGCATCCACTGGTTTCTCTCCTTTTTCATTATTGTATGGGAGGAACCCAAGGGTGCCACTGGATGTGGTTAAAGAATCCAACACTGGAAATTAGGGCACTCACCACCACATATGATACTAACACCGTCCATAAGGTACAAAAGGAGGAAATGCATTGCATAAAATAACAAAATGCCCGCCTGACATGTTTCAGGTCCTGCCTGGACCCTTTCTCAAAGGCTAGGGCATACAAAGTGCTGGTGCATTATATCATTATATACAAGTGCAAATAGGTGTGTCATAATGACATCATTAATTGTTACTTCAGTTTCATTTGTTCTTATAATAATAATGTTTATATATATATATATATATATATATATATATACACACACACACATATATATATATATATATATATATATATATATATCCAAAGGCAGAGAAATGGGGGATAACCAATACTAGAGGACATAAAACAGAGATCTCAGCAATAGTACTTTTTTGAGAACAATCCAGGTAATGCTTAAAGGAAAAAAATTACGGGGGGAACTAAACAATAAATCTGGATTCACAGACACCTCTCTACTTCATTTTCAGTCTAATAAAGATGGTTTAATTTCAAAACCTACATCTAAACCCGGAAATCTGGTTGCCTTTTTTTTTGTTTTGTTTTACTTTCTGTTTGTCCTCGCCTCTACTGCCCTCAATTCTCCACTCAATCGGACCCCTACATTGCACCACACACACGTCTACACTCATTACTCAAGATCTGCCCTAGAGTGCACAGCTCAACTCCTTGAGGTCCTTGATGGCCTGGATTACCCCCCAGGCGGGGTGATGAGAGGTCTCCCCTTACCTTCCCTCCGTGTGTTTCCAGGGAAAAGGCTTGCACAGCGGAGTCTGCCCTGTTTGTCGGTGGGTGGCATACATGCTGCTGGAGAAGTCGTCACCTAGGAGACGTGAAGGTTGTTTTTCCGTGTTCTGCTCCTGACGCCGGCATGCAATGGGGAGCAAGGGGTTAGGCGCATGCTGAGACATGCATCCGCCCCAGTCCCCTGCTGACATCAACCCTGTGTTGCTGCATCCCCTGACCACACCAACATCCCTCGAGTTCCCCAGGAGGTGGTGGTATAGTGGTGGGGAAAGCTTCCCATCCCACCCCAGAGAAGGAGAGCGAGCTGTTGGGCGCTCAATCCTTCTCCCCCCCCGGCCGACCCACTGGAGACCCAAGTCCATTCCCGAACCTGGGTCACCAGCGTGGAGCGAGGTGTGGCGTCCAGTGCCTCAACCCTCAGTGCCACCAGGCCAGCCTAAATCTGGTTGCTTTTAAATTAATAATCCAAAAGGTTTTACGTTTTAACACCAGATTGTTGTAATTCCCCCCGCTTGGGTTACAGTTGACTTTGTCAATTGCCATGTAGGAAACTGTGTGTGTGTCTGTCCATCTTTTTGTTCATTACATGCTGAGCTGTGGCATACGTAATGTTACTTCTTTCTATGGCCCTTTGATGTTCCTTCACTCAAACCTTGAAAGGTCTAGTGGTTTTCCCTACATATAAGGCATGACAAATGCAGACTGCCAAATAAATCACTCCTGCAGTGCTACACGTAGTGAGCTGACGAATTGTATAGTTCTTGCCAGAATTAACTGTACTGAAATCATTACCTGCTGTTACAAACTTGCAATATACACAGCTATTACACCTATAGCATCCTGCAGGTCTGGCTAGCCATGTAGTGTTATTAGTTCTCTCCTGAAAGTGACTCTGTGTCAGAATATCTTTTAAACTACTAGCTGTCCTATAGGATAACCTAGGTTTCTCTGCTGCGATGTCTCTGAGACTAGGTTCTGCTGTAAAAACCATCCAGTGTTTTCTAACAATTTCTGCAGATTTATTTGCCTGCGCTGAATAAGTGGTAATCACATTAAATTGTGACTCTCTTTTCCGTTCTCTGTTACTAGTATGTAGTAGTACATTCCTATCTATATTGTCAGTAAATCTTCTTACCTGTGTGACTTTCTGTCTACTATAGCCTCTGGCAACAAATCCGTCTTGTAGTTCGTCAGCTCTATTTTTATAGTTCTGGTCAGTACTGCAGTTCCTTCTCATTCTCAAAAATTTACCCTTAGGGATATTATGCATAACATGAGCTACGTGACAACATGTGGTTAAAGAACACTGGGAAGAAGGGAAGGAGGTGGGACATCTCAATGTCGTAGAGTACATGACTCAGTTACGCAAATGTCTGGTGAGGTATATCAACTTGGCACACCAGAGCTTAGAAGAGAAGCAAAACTTGCAGAAAGAAAGATACGACCAGGGTTTGAAGACTAAAACATTTCAGTCAGGGGACAAAGTGTTGTTGCTTCTTCCCTCCACAGAGAACAAACTACTCATGAAATGGCAGGGCCCCTTCACCATTTTGAGGTATACAGGAGCAGTGAATTATGAGCTTAGTATGCCAGGAAAGAGACCCCCCCCCCAGAAAATTTACCATGCGAACCTCCTTTGGAAATCGCATGAGAAGCCTAACCCCTCTCTTTATATACATCCTGAAGTTAGGGAGTTAGAGCTGGAGGTTGCCTATAAAAGGCTAGAGCAGTCAGGACAGCTGGGGAAGATCCAGATAGACCCTGAATTGGAGCCTCAGCAACAGAAAGATTTGCAGGGGGTATTACAAGAATTTGAGCCCATATTCACAAACATCCTGGGGAGGGCCAAAGGAATTATGCACACCATAACTGCCACACAAGATAAGCCCATACACCAAAAGCCCTACAGACTGCCCATGACGGTGAGGGATGAGGTGATTCAGGAAGTCAAAAAAAATGGAGCAGTTAAGCATAATTGTGCCCTTAAAGAGTGCATGGTCTTCACCCATAGTCATAGTGGTCAAGAAAGAGGGTGAGATACGTCTATGCCTAGATTTTAGACAGCTTAACAATGTGTCACTATTCGATGGCTAGCCAATGCCCTGAATAGATGACATCATTGACAGGCTAGGCAATGCACAGTATATCTCCACCCTTGACCTTTCAAAGGGACATTGGCAAATCCCCTTGTCTCCTGATTCACAAGATAAAACTGCATTTAGCACCTCAATTGGTTTATACCAGTTTGTCACAATGCCATTCGGACTACATGGGGCCCCAGCCACTTTTCAGCATTTTATGAACCACATGCTAAGACCACACACTGAGTACTGTGCAGCTTATTTGGATGATGTGGTCATATTCAGCCCTGACTGGGAGTCCCATGTTAGACATTTGTCCCAGGTATTGCAAGCAATAAAGGAGTGAGGCGTGACCATTAACCCTGCTAAGCGTGCCCTAGAAAAATCCGAGACAAGATACCTAGGGTTCATTTTGGACAATGGACAAATGAAGCCTGAGGTAGAGAAGGTTACAGCAGTAGCAAACAGCCCAATACCTACCACAAAAAAGCATGTGAGATCTTTTCTAGACCTGGCTGGTTATTACGGATTTATTCTAAATTTCTCGGCCATCATCAGTCCTTTGACTGATCTCGCTTAAAAGATGTGCCCGAATAAGGTTCAGTGGACCCCTATTTGTGATGAGACTTTTAGGAATATCAAGGCCATTCTATGTACAGCTCCTGTATTGAAAAGCCTTGACTTCAACCAAGTGTTTGAGGTGTAAACCAGTGCATCGGAGAATGGTTTTGGGGCAGTCTTATATGAGAAAATAGATGGGGAAGAACATCCGATCATGTCTATCAGCAGGAAGCTACATGAAAGGGAGAGAAGATATGCTACAATAGAGAAAGAGTGGGCTATTGAGGCTCTGAAATATTACTTGTGGGGGGCTGAATTTAAGGTTGTAACTGATCATAACCCTCTTTGCTGGTTGCACCAAATGAGAGAAAAAAAATCCCTGTATAATGTGGTGGTACTTAGCTCTTCAGCCCTATTGATTTACTGTGTCCCACAGGGCAGGGACAAAACATGTAAATGCTGATTTCATGTCTAGATATGGTGCAGGAATTGATGTCAATGAAATATGATGGACTTTCCCTAAAAAGAGATAGTTCAGGGAAGGTACCATTAGTCTCTGTTGAGAAATGCGTTAACGCCTCAGGATAAAGAATTATAATATCCACTATGTTTATGTTGGAATGTTTATTGTTAATAGTGACCTTGAGATGGAGCTTCTGAAGATGGATGGGTGGAAGCGCTATCCCTTCCTGGGACAGGAAGGTGATAAGCAGTCTGAAATAACTGATTCCCTCTTAAGGTGGGGATATGTGACAGGAAGAACCTGCCACTCTTGAGGACCTACCTTTTCTTAAATCTGTTGCAACAGTTCTTCTATTTCTTAGCCTAATCTATCCTTTACAATTTCTGGTCCATAAAGTTGACCACCTATGGGCACCCCCTCCCCTTTCTTGACTATGCTATAGTGTCCTCTTTAATTTTTATTTTCTCTCTCAGTTCCTCATACAAGAAGGTTATTGTGGTGGCCTCTGAGCTGATGTAAAACAACAGGCTGTGCTCCTCATTGTTGGATTTAGTATGCAATAGCACTATGTCATAAAATACCTTGATGTATATGCCTCATGTGTATGAAACCTGTAAATGTTGAAAATACCATGGCACTAAGTGTTTTTTAATAAAGGTAAAACATTACTAGGGGACTGTACTATAAAAATTAAGTTACCAGGGTAGAGATATCAGAACCCCACGTTGTGTTATTTAAAATGCATGTAAATCACAAATTGTTTGAGAGGCCCTTTGGCACAGTGCATTCCTGCTTTAAGCTGAACCAGCATAAGATTTCATGGTGATTTGCATATACATTCCATGATACTTTGCATTATGGGGGTATGTGTGATGTGTTTCTTTGAAACTTGGCTTTATTGCCAATGCCCTTTGGGGTAACCCTTGTTTCAGTGCTTTTGTACTGAGGTTCCTTGTCTTTAGCTTGTTTTTGAGTTTTTCTTTTTTAAGCTCCACAGCTCCCAAACACACAAGACCAGCACAGGGAATGAAATAGTTTTCACTGAAGAGATAGATCAGTAGGTGTTGACTAAGTGCAGAGGAAGGATAAGCATATTCTGTTGCTGTAAACTAATGTATTGAAGAAGGGATATGCCATTGTTTAAGGTTATTCCTGTGTTTGAAATAAACATCACACAGAGATTGTGTGTTGAACCTGAACATAGAAACATAGAAGTTGACGGCAGATAAGGACTGCAAGGCCCATCCAGTCTGCCCATTTCTTTTTCTACCTTATAAATGTGCCATCGGCCTTTGCTCTATCAGTGGCCTATCTATTCATACTCATCTGTATTGCTCCCTTATGCCTATCCCATGCCTGTTTGAAGCCCTGCACTGTATTCATAGCCACCACTTCCTGAGGTAGGCAGTTCCAAGCATCCACCACCCTTTCTGTGAAAAAGAATTTCCTTACATTCCCCCTTAATCGGCCTCTCTCTAATCTCATGCTGTGTCCTCTTGTCCTGCTATTTTTCTTATATTTAAACATGTTAGACTCTTTCACCTTGTTAATGCCCTTAAGGTGTTTGAATGTCTCGATCATATCACCTCTCTCCCTCCTTTGTTCAAGGGTATACATATTGAGCTCCTTTAGTCTGTCCTTATATGTCTTCTGATGCAGTCTCTGCACTATTTTGGTAGCCCTTCTCTGGACTGCCTCAGTTTTGTTAATGTCCTTGTGAAGGTGCGGCCTCCAGTACTGCATGCAGTACTCCAGATGGGGCCTAACCAGTGTCTTGTAAAGAGGGATTATTACCTCCCTCTTATGGCTTGTGATACCCCTACTAATACACCCTAACATCCCCCTAGCCTCACCTACTGCTTTAGAGGTCTGCTTGGATGATTTCAGGTCATCAGTGATTATGATGCCCAAGTCTCTTTCTTTCTTTGTGACTGTCAGCAACTCCCCTCCCAGCCTATAGGTGGCTTCAGGGTTTCTCTTCCCTATATGGATGATCTTGCACTTCTTTGCATTAAATCCCAGTTGCCACTCTTCTGACCATTTTGCTAGTTTATCCAGATCTCTTCTCATTCTGCCCACCCCATCTGGATCATCTACTCTGTTGCAGATCTTGGTGTCATCTGCAAACAGACAAGCCTTACCTCTAGTCCATCTGCAATGTCACTAATGAAGATATTGAAGAGGACTGGCCCCAGGACTGATCCCTGAGGTACCTCACTTGTGACTTGCATCTCTTCTGATTGTATACCATTTACCATCACCTCTGTTTTCTGCCGTCAACCAGTTTGCCACCCAGTTGACCAACTTCTGACCCACCCTCAACCTACCCAGCTTATTTATCAATCTTCTATATGAATAGTGTCGAAAGCTTGCTGAAGTCAAGGTAAGTTTACATCAACTGCTCCCCCTTGGTCCACCACTCTGGTTACCCAGTCAAAGAAATCTATGAGATTAGTTTGACAGGACCTTCCTTTTGTAAACCCATGCTGTCTTGGATCCTGTGCCCCTATGGATTCCAGGTGTTGCACTATCCTTTCCTTAAGGAGTGCCTCTATAATCTTGCCCACTACTGAGGTAAGACTGACTGGTCTGTAGTTCCGTGCCTCCTCTCTGTTACCACTCTTGTGGAGCGGGATCACATGAGCCCTTCTCCAGTCTTCTGGGACCTCTCCTGTGCTCAGAGACTCACTAAACAGTTCTGCTAATGGGTCTGCTAGTTCCACCCTTAGCTCCTTAAGTACCCCGGGATGTATGCCATCAGGTCCCATTGCCTTGTCCACCCTGAGCTTAGCGAGCTCTTGTAGGACCCTTTCGTTTGTGAAGGAAGTAGTGCTCACCTCCCTCCCCCTTGTGTCCATGGTGCTGAGCTGTGGGCCCTGCCATACCTTCTCTTCAGTAAATACTGAGCAAAAGTATCTATTTAGGATAGATGCTTTTACAGGGTCCTCCTCCTCACATGCCCCCTTTTCTCCTTTGAGCTTTGCAATACCCCCTCTGGACTTTCTCCTTTCACTAATGTATCTATAGAAAGTCTTGTCACCTTCTTTTACTGTTCGTGCTAGTGTTTCCTCAGTTTGGGACTTTGCTTGCCTTACTGCCTTCCCTGCTTCCCTTACGGCAGTTTGGTATGCCTCCCTGTCTTCATCCCGCTGTGTTCCCTTATATTTCCTGAAGGCCAGCCTTTTGGCTCTGACCTTTTCTGCTACTGTATTTGAGAACCAAAGTGGTTTCCTTCTTCTTTTGCACTTTCTTTTCTGTCTAACACAATGGGATGTTACTTCAATTATTGCATCCTTAATGCTTGCCCACTTTGCCTGTACCCTCTCACCTGTGTTTCTTTTTGCCAGGAGTAGCTTAACTCTGTTGGCCATTTTATCAAAGTCAGCTCCTCTGAAGTCCCATATTTTTGCCTTGGAATGGGCTGATTTAGATGTAGTGGCCAAATTGAACCATACCATGTGATGGTCACTGGCCACCAGGTGACCTTCTACCTGGAGATCTGTGATCCCTTCCCTGTTAATCAGAAGTTCTGTGTCCAGTCCATCTGTTTTCTCACAACCCCTCCACAAGGAGGAAGGCCAAGGGATGGATTCTCAGGCAACTGGGGGAAGGAGGGGCCTCCGTGGAGGAGGATGGCCAAAGGCCAACATATTGAACAAGTACTTCCTTTCTGTCTTCATGGAGGAGGAAGTAGGAAATGGGCCTGAAATACACAACAAGGGCATGGAGGGTATGGAAATAGACACTAGCCCCTTCACTGTAGACAGGGTCCTAAGGGAATTGTCCAAGTTAAGAGTAGTCAAGGTCATGGGCCCTGATGCAGTGCAACCCAGGCTGCTGAGGGAGCTCAGAGGGGTATTATCTAGGCCCCTGGCCACCCTGTTCAACCAATCTCTGGAAACTGGAGAAGTGCCAAGGGACTGGAGGAGAGCTGATGTCATCCTGCTCCACAAAGGGGGTGGTAAGGAGGAGCCAGGAAATTACAGGCCAGTCAGCCTGATGTCAGTAGATGGCAAGGTAATGGAATCGCTCCTAAAGGAAAGAACTGAAGATTACCTCGAGATCAGTGAGCTGTGGGTCCAGAGACAGCATGGGTTCATGGGGGGAGGTACTGTCAGACCAACCTGATAGAGTTGTTCAACAGGGTAACCAAGGCAGAGGACCAGGGCGGAGCAGTGGACGTGGCCTATCTAGATTTCAGCAATCAATCAGTCAATTTTATTTTATACTGGAGAGTATGTGAGCAAAAATGCCCGTTTTCACAAATGCCCAGTTGTACATGAAATTACAGAGATACAAGAGAAACAATTTACAGTATACAGTTACAGACCTACATAAAGGCAGATGTAATATCTTGTACACAGAGACTTATTTACAGGCATGAGAGAACAAAGTGCAAGGTAAAATAATAATTTACAAAAGAGTTTTGAATCATTTACATACATAGGATAACCAAAAGAAATAAAGAGGGAGGGAAGTGGGAAGGGGAGGGGGTGCTGGGAAAGGGGGGGGTGGAGGATGGAGGATAAGGGAAAAACAGCAGGGGAGGAAAAAGGAGTGGAAATTGGAAGGGGGGATGTTACACAGCAGAGTTAGATTTGGTCGGTATAAAGAGAACAAGTGCATGTGAGTTTTACTTGGAGGTGGCTCGAGAGGGACCTTTGAAAGGTATGTATAATGCTGCAGGCAGGGCAATGGAGGGGGGGGACAGCAAGTTGTACTGTTTTGTGCCCTTGTAAGCAATGGAATTTTGTGCAAGTGAGGTGTGGAAGAATGGGATGCTGAAAACATTGCTGGAGGCTTCTCTGGTTTGGCGGGCAGGAGCAGATTTGGTGACCAGTGATGTCACGCTCAGTGGCAGTTTGTTCAGGTGAACTTTATTTATTTATTTGTTTGTTTATTTATTTGAATGTTGTTAATCAGGTAGGCGCACTGAGACAATGCAGTCCCTTTTTCAGAGCGACCCGAGTCAATGGTAAAGAGCATTAACACGGTAAAACATTAAAACATGTGCCAATAATTATACAAAGCAGGTGAGAAAAATATAAACAGCAAATATACACTTTAGTATAAAGCAGGTGTGGAAAAGTATACATACAACATATATACATTAGGACATTGTGATCTTTATGAAGGAAAGAAAGCGCCTTGAAGGAGAAACACCCCTCGAGAGGGAGTCAATCAATAGCTTAGTATAGGTTACAGTGGTGAGTTTTCCAGGGTAGTCCAGTGACAAAGCGGATGATATTACTGTAGCTAGATCTAAGTTTAAGGAAGAGTTGAGAGGTGGCAGAGGGGGGGCATAAACGATGGGTCCATAGTCCAGAAGTGGTATGAGAATGGAGCTTGCTAAACAGAGTCTAGATTTAGGTACTAAAAAATTATGGATCCTGTAAAGTAGCCTCAGCCTCATGTGAACCTTATTTATGGGTGTGGGCAGGACAGTAGTGTGTTGGGTAGGTAACTGGCTGGGTGGCAGGACACAGAGGGTGGTGGTAAATGGCTGTCACTCTACAGAGGGAAGAGTGACCAGTGGGGTACCACAGGGATCAGTGCTGGGACCGGTCCTATTCAACATCTTCATCAGTGACATTGTGCAGGACCTAGAAGGCAGAATTTCACTGTTCGCTGATGACACAAAGCTCTGTAACAGAGTAGACACACCAGAGGGTGTAGACAGAATGAGAAGCGACCTGCAGAAACTTGAAGAATGGTCAGGGGTTTGGCAGTTGAAATTCAATGCAAAGAAGTGCAAGATAATGCATATGGGGCACAAAAACCCTGGCACAATATATCAGTTGGGGGGTGAGGATATAGCATGCACCAAGCAGGAAAGGGATCTTGGGGTTGTCATCTCTGATGACCTCAAGGTAGGGAAACAGTGTGACAAGGCAGCAGGTAAAGCAAATAGGATGCTGGGATGTATAGGCAGGGACATCACCAGCAGGAAAAGGAGGTCATAATTCCACTATACAAGACACTAGTGAGGCCCCACCTAGAGTACAGTGTACAGTTCTGGAGACCATACCTCACGTAAGGACATAGACAGGGTAGAGAAGGTTCAGAGGAGGGCAACAAAGACGGTGCATGGATTGCATCACAAGTCCTATGAAGACAGGTTGAAGGAACTGAACATGTACTCCCTGGAGGAGAGGAGGAGAGAGGATATGATAGAGACATACAAGTATCTTACAGGAGGAACAGGGTGCAGGAAAACACTATTTTAAGTGAAAAGATGTTCCAGGACTAGAGGGCAAGGATGAAGTTGGAGGCAGGACGATTCAGAGGAAACATGAGAAAGAATTTTCGAGAACGGGTGGTGGACAAGTGGAACACCCTGCCAGAGGAAGTGGTGGGGGCTGAAACAATCACGGGATTTAAGAATGCATGGGATAGACATAAAGGAATTCTGGAGGTCAGGGGTAAGGGGCAGCAGACTTCTAGGAAAACAAACTGAACTTACAAGCTCAAATGGGCAGACTGGGTGGGCCATAGGCCCTTATCTGCTGACACTGTCTATGTATCTATGTATCTATGAATCTATGACATTAGAGACGTGAAGGTTGAAAGACAGGTGGGGATCAAGCAGAAGAGCAAGGTAATTAAACTCTGAGACTTGCTTTATGCAATTACCATGGTTATCGGAGAGGGTTTGTTTTAGGTTGTAGGTTTTCCTGGGACCAGAGAAAACCATGTATTTTGTTTTCTCAGAGTTAAGGACCATGCCTTTTTTGGTGGACCATGAATGCAGGTTCTGGTAATCAGATTGTAGGCTGGTGAGCATCTTGTCTGGGTTTCTGTTGCTGCAGAACAGCGCAGCATCATCGGCATAGAGGACCATTTTGGTGTTGCTACAGACTTCGGAGAGCTTATTGATGAAAAGGGTGAACAGGAGGGGGCCCAGGATAGAGTCCTGGGGAACTCCGTATTTAATGGGGCATTCAGAGGAGAGCAGCCCATCGATAGAGGTCATCTGCGTTCTGTGGGAGAGATAGTTTCCAACCACTTTAACCATGTTATTGGAGAAATAGAGGTCAGATAGGGTGTTCAGGAGCATATCGTGGTCGACAAGATCGAAAGCTTTAGTCAGGTCTACAAAAACCAAGCCCATGTTAAGGCCGTTGTCTATGGCTCCATAGATGTCCCTGGTGAACATTACTAATGCAGTCTCAGTGCTGTGGGCAGCTCTGAAACCATGATGGGCATCTGAAAGGATGTTGTAGCTATTAAGAAAGGAGGTGACCTGTGAATGTACTACTTTTTCCAGTATCTTGAAGAGGGAGGCAAGAAGAGAGATTGGCCTGTAGTTTCCTACCTCATTCTTTGAGCCTGACTTAAACAGAGGTTTGACTATGGCCATTTTCCAGATGCATGGAAAGGAGCCAGTGCAGAGAGAGAATGATTTATAGTGTTAGTACGGGGGACCGCTAGTGGGGCAATGGCAAGCGTAAGGATTTTTAAATCGATCCCGTCTGTCCCCTTACTGGGTCTGGGGTTATTTGAATGGATGAGCTTAATGATGTCAGAAGGTGTCAATGCCCAGAAGTAGAAGCTAGGAATGGAACCAGGGTGTGGCATGGTCTTCAACACGATCCCATATAAAAAGTTGGTAATGAAACTGGGCAGCCTGGGGGTGGGGCCTAAAATCATAAAATGGGCAGAAAACTGACTTAGGGATAGAAGCCAAAGAGTGGCGGTAAACAAGGTGCACTCCAGGGAGGGAAGGGTGACTAGCGTGGGTACCACAGAGGTCAGTGTTGGGCCCTGTACTCTTCAGTATCTATGTTAGTGACATAGCAGTGGGACTGGGAGGGAGGGTATGCCTGTTTGCAGATGACACAAAGATCTGTAACAGGGTGGACACACAAGGGGGCATGGAAAGGATGAGGGAGGACCTAGAAAAGATTGAAGAGTGGTCAAGAAGGGGCTGCTAAGATTTAGTGTAAAGAAGTGCAGGGTTGTGCACTTGGGACACAGGAACCCGTGGGTGGAGTACACACTTTGGGGGGAGAGGTACTAGAGGTCACAAGGCAAGAGAGAGAGAGAGAGACCTGGGAATCATCATTACCTGAAGGTGGCGAAGCAGTGTGGGAAGGTAGTGGGAAAGGCTAACCAAATTCTTGGATGCACAGGGAGGGGCATCACCAGCAGGAAGAGGGAGGTAATACTTCCCCTGTACACTTCATTGGTGAGGCCTCACCTCGAGTACTCTGTGAAGTTCTGGATGCCCCATCTTTGAAAGGACAGGGACAGGTTGCAGAAGGAGCAGAGGAGAGCAACTACAATGGTGCAGGGCCTGGATTGGAAGACCTATGAAGAGAGGCTTAAGGAATTAAACTTGTACTCCCTAGAGGACAGGAGGAGGTGTGGGGATATGATTGAGACATTCAAATGTCTCAAGAGAATAAACAAGGTGCAGGAGGAGAGTATCTTCCTCAGAGAAAAAGATGCTCTAGGTCTAGGGCTCATGCTATGAAGCTGGGGGGGGTAGGTTCAGGGGTAACATGAGGAGGTTCTTCTTCACAGAAAGGGTGGTGGACAACTGGAATAGCCTCCCGGCAGAGATGGTGGGGGTAAGTACAGTCACAGGTTTTAAGTGTGCATGGGATAAACACATGGGCATCTTGGATAACGGAGGGGGGGTGGATGACGGCCCCCCTAGTAGTGACTTGCGTAGCACTATTAGTGGGGATTTTACAGGCAGACTAGGTGGGCCAGGAGGTCCTTATCTACTAACAGAATCTATGATTTGTGATTTCAAGTCTCTCCCGGCTTATCGAATCCATGTTCCTCTGGAGTCCAGGGTGTCACAGGATATGCTGTCTGCCCTTTGGGAGAACACTGCTCAGCTCCTGGTGAATGGATTCATAGTCCATGCACCAGATGCCCTGGCCAGTCAGGGTTACGTGTTCAGGTACTTCCTGGTTCCAAAATGGTTTGGGGGGTGTGCCCCATAATGGATCTGCATGATCTGAACCAGTTCATGTTGAAGCGCAAGTTCTGGATGATCGCTCTGAATCAGACCATTCCTTCTCTGGACCTGGGCATGTGGTTCTGTTCCCTAGACCTCCAGGATGCATTCTTCCACATCCCAGTCTGTCCATCCCACCATCAGTACCTCTGCTTCCATGCGGAAGGGGTACTGACTGTACCAGTTCCAGGTCATGCCCTTCAGTCTCTTGTCCACATCCAGGGTCTTCACCAAATGCCTGGCTATGGTGCAGACTTCCAGCGGTGCAAGGGCATCAAAGTGTATCCCTACGTGGGCCACTGGCTGATAGCAAGGCCATCCAAAGAGACTGTTGAGAGATCCAGAGTCTGGCCCTCCAGACCTGTTACGACTTGGGCCTGTTGGTCAACCCAGACAAGTCCAAACAGGTCCCCTTGCAGGTGATCAAGTTCATTGGGGCAGAACTAGAGACCCTTTGGGCCAAGGTCCGCCTCCCTGCAGACTGGATGCTGGTTCTTCCTTCCTTTGCCTGATCATTTTAGGTTGGGCTCTCATGCCCTGACCAGGATTTCCTGCGGTTGCTGGGGTACATGGCATCCTGCACCAGTGTGG
This sequence comes from Neoceratodus forsteri, assembly GCA_016271365.2. NCBI lineage: Eukaryota > Metazoa > Chordata > Ceratodontiformes > Ceratodontidae > Neoceratodus > Neoceratodus forsteri. The sequence goes on along the minus strand of CM028130.1, from coordinate 532,324,581 downwards.
TCCCTGCAGTGGGAGTTGGGCCATCAATGGTCTCAGCCCCTTAGCCACTTGGACCAGAATGTCACAGCGATCCCAGCCAATGTGGAACACCATCCAGTGGTGGCTAGTCCTGAAACACCTGGAGGAAGGAATTCTGTGTACCTGTTCATCATGGTTATGATGGGTGCATCTGTGGTGGGGTGGGCAGCACACCTGGGAGACCACATGGTCCATGGGTTATGGTTGGCCCAGGAGTCCCATCACCACATCAACCTGCTGCAGCGCTGTGCAGTGCATCTTGCTCTGATGGAATTTTCTTTTCTGGTCAAGGGTCAGGTCATGCAGCTCCAGACAAACAACACCACGACCATTTTCTGCCTGAACAGGCAGGGCTGACCACATTCCCGTCACCTGTATTGGGAGGCCCTCCACACCTAGACCCTTGTGCACAGCCTGGGTGAAGACCTCCTGGCAATCCATGTCGCAGGTAGGGTTGCCACTTCCCAAGTACAAAAAAACCTGGAAATCCAACCAATACAGAAGCTCTTGGGGGTTTAGATGCTCTGTGGTGAGTTTTGGGGCTTTTCTTGAAGAAAAAACACACTTTTGGTAAGTCTTTCCTATCCATGATTCCAGGGGGAAAAACAAATCTCCCCTGAAGTCACGGGTGTGGGATAATCTGACTGGCCAAATGGAGGGTCAATAGCAAGGTCAAGTGTCTGGGCTGACCAACAATGTCATGACGAACCAACCCACTCATTGTCAGGTAAAGGCTAGGGGTCTGGGGGTCTATTTCCTTGCCTAAAAGAAAAAGAGGTTCCTGCAGCCTGCTCCTCATAGCTCCTAGAAGCTTAAACTTAGGGCAAGTTTCAGCTTCACTTAAATTTAAGCTTCTAGGAGCAAGCAAATGCAAGCTGCGACACTCTGACATGCTTGTAGTACCGACAACCGTACCATACCTGGTGCTGGCTGGCAAGTTGTGAGGAGGCTCATCTGAGAATTACCTGTAGTAGAGACACAGCAAGATATTAGTATTATTCCCCCTGCCACCTCATACTTTTTTGCTCCAGCTGGGGCCTGCTGTCTAAGTGCATTTGAATGAAAGCCCAGGCCCATCAATGTGCATTTTCCCTCACCCTAGCTAACAGAACAAGCATTTGTCAATGCCAAATGTTTGCTTGCTGGCACTGGCATTGGTAGTGTAGGAGTTACAGAGCTGCATAATAGGAATGGCAGTGAAGTATTGAACTGAAGCCAACCCCACCACCACCCTGCAGAGACTGACAGGCATAGAGGTGTGCCTTTGGATCGTCAGGCATAACAGCCCACCATTTCACCACACGCTACCCTGCAGACACCGACAAGTGTTACGGTGTGCCTTGGGGTCTTTGGCTCTTATGCTCACCCCATTCCATCAGGAAATACGGTGAGATGGCTGCTGTATAGGAGAATGGGGTGAACTTTGGGGCCGAAGAGTCCAAGGCACACCTTGATGCCTCTCACTGGCTGCAGGGTGTGGAATGGTATGAGCATTACAGGCGAGAATCCTAAGTCACACCCCTAATGCCTGTCAATCTCTACAGGGTGGGGTGATATGGTCAGAAACCCAAACTCCTCAGGTGTTCATTGGCATTTTCACTCCAAATTTTCAACATGGGTTTTTTGTGACCCCCACCTTATGAACAGTGGCAATACCAGTCTGTTAGCCAAAAGCTGATTTTGCACAGCGACTACCCCATTTGGCACCACAGGTGCGAAAACACATTTCGAACAGGATGTGAAAAATGACAGCTGTACTATTCATGGGGAGGTGCAAAAAATGGCAATGTTGAAAATCTGCAGTGAAAATATTAAAAAAACTGGTGAAGTCACAAGTGTGCGTAGAAACTGTGCAACGCACACCCACAATGCAATTAGTCTGGGGATTTTTTACAGCAGATTGTCAACACAGGCATTTTAAAACCTTTGCTCATGAACAGTGTCACTGTGATTTTCTTAATCTGTCCCGAACAGTGATTTCCCACAGCGACCACGCATTTCTGCGCTGGAAGTGCGAAAACGCATTTCGGCCATGGTGTGAAAAATTACAGCTGTACTGTTCACAAGGAAGTGTGGAAAAATGCCAGTGGTGAAAATCTGGACTGAAAATATTAGAAATCCATGAACTTAAGAGAGTGCGTGGAAACTGCGCAATGGTCACTCATAACACAGTCATTTTATGGACTTTTTTCACCAAATTTTTAACATAGCCATTTTAACACCTCTGCTCATGAACAGTGTCACTGTTATTTTCTTAATGTGTCCCGAACATGATTTCAATAATAATCGATCATGCGCCATTGTGCGCTACATGCATGGAAATACATTTTGGGTGAGATGTGAAAAATGATAGCTGTACTGCTCATAAGGAGCTGTGGTAAAATGGCAATGTTGAAAATCTGGAGTAAAAATATTGAAAATTCGCGAACTTACACACATGCGTAGGAACAGCACAACACATGCTCGTAAAACAGTCATTTTTGGGAATGTTTTCACCAAATTTTTAACATAGCCATGTTAACACCTCTGCTCATGAACAGTGTCACTGTGATTTTCTTAATGTGTCCTGAACATTGATTTTGCACACCGACTGCGCCATTGTGCGTTACATGTGCGGAAACACATCTTGGGTGAGATGTGAAAAATGACAGCTATACTGCTCATAAGGAGGTGTTATAAAATGGCAATGTTGAAAATCTGGAGTGAAAATATTGAAAATTAAGTGAACTTATGAGCATGCGTAGGAACAGCGTAACGCGATGGTCAGAAAAACAGTCATTTTAGATGCCACCAACGCGGTTTTAGTCTGCCTCATGAACTGTGACACTGTCGCCTCAGAATCAGTCCTGAAAGGTGGTTCTGCACAGTGACTTGAAATCCTTTCGGGCCGATTAACAAAATGATAGTGACAGAATTCATGAGGTGGGGTCCCAAAAACCCCATGTTGAAAATTTGGTGCAAAAATTCCCAAAAATGCCTGAGATATGCATCAAAGTTGAAAAAACCCTATTTATTCCATTATATAGCTTACCTCCGCTTTCCTCAGTTCGCAGTCGGCTTTGAAGAGTGCAGACGTGTTCCCGGTCCACCAAAGATCATTGCGCTGGACTCCGGAGGTAAGTATGGGGTAAGGTGAGGGTGTGGAGAGGCAGTGTGTGCAGAGGGTGGGCACGGTGGGGAGGGGGGTCAGGACAGTCAGCGAGTGAAGGTTTTTTCTTGCAGATTTTTTTTCTTAGACGATGCAGGACTTGTGCCACACTGGGGTGGGCTCCCAGCATGGCAGCTGAAAGGCTGTTTGGGGGGCAGTGGAGCCGACGGGGGATTGGGCACCCCCAGCGGCCATACGGACTGTTGCCACGCTGGGGTGGGCTCCCAGCGTGGCACCCGGTAGTCTGTTGGAGGGGGAAACAGTGGAGCTGATGGGGGATTGGGCACCCCCGTCAGCCATATGGACTGTTGCCATGTTGGAGTGAGCTCCCAGCATGGCACCTGCAACTCTGTTGGGGGAGAAACGCAGCAGAGCCGACAGGATTGGGCACCCCGTCGGCCATACAGTGTGTGCTGATGAGGGGGCCCACTGACACACAATATCTTGACGTGTGTGTGGGGGGCGCGGAGCATGCACTACCTTTTCACTGCTCACTGAAGCAGAGCTCTCCCTTTCAACTGTAGGGCACTGCATTTTCAACTGCTGTCATAGACAGCTGCAGCATTTATTGGTGAACCGTGGCCGTGCCTGCAAACACACTGACTGAATTGGAAGACAGGGTGCCACACCTACAAAAACTCGGATGATGACACTATGTTTCTTGCACATGTGTGCAAGCAAACATAAAAATGGCAAGTAATCCTATAGCTGGCAACCTGGGGAACACAGATAAAGGGATGTAAAGGTGTATTTCACTATTCAATTCAATTCAAAGTTTATTTTACCAAAAGTTTAACATCAGTTATAGGGACGATACTGGAAAGAGTCATACAACAACGAATTACAGACCACTTGAAAATGAACAAATAACAGATACCTCACAACATGGGTTTATAACAGGAAACTCATGTCTCACCAATTTAATATCCTTTTTTGAACCTGTGAGTGCAGCTTTGGAAAAAGGGATACCAGTGGATGTAATATATCTGGACTTTGTCAAAGCATTAGACAAAGTATCACATAAAACACTAATTGAACAGCTCTGTCAAATCAAGTTACAACCAAATATTGTGGACTGGATAACATCATGGTTAGAAAACAAAAAGCAAAAAGTAGCAATAAAGGGTTATCAGTCTGACTGGGGTAATATAACAAGTGGGGTGCTCCAGGGCTCTGTACTTTGGCCTACAATATTCAATATATTAGTAACCACTCTCCAAACATCTGAAAATGCATGGCTGAGTAAGCACGCAGACGACTGCAAATTAGGGGGTCTGGTACAGAATCAGGATGATGGACATAAACTCCGGCCAAATTTGGACAATTTATCTGTATGGGCAAAAAATAATAAAATGATTTTTAACACAACCAAGTGTAAGGTGATGCACTTTGGACCTAAGAACCCTAACATCACATACAAACTAGACAATCAGGTGTTAGAAACTACTACAGAAGAAAGAGACCTGGGAATAATAATTACAAACTTTCCACGGATGTGCATACAAAAATGACTAAAAAAATGCCATAAAATTCTAGGTTGTATTCTATGCAACATTAAAAGTAGAGAACAAAAATTAATTCTCCCACTGTACACCAGTTTAGTTCGTCCACATCTGGAACACTGTTCGCAGTTTTCTGCAGGGAACACTGTCAAAAGTGAAAAACTAGAAGAAGGTGTGCAAAGAAAAATAACAACAAAAATTAAGGGCTTACGACATTATAACGACAACGATAGACTCAAACGACTCAGACTATACTCCACCGAGTATAGACAGTTAAGAGGAGACCTTTATCTAGTCTTCAGGGCAATCAAAGATCCCAGCTTGATGGAAAGTATTGGAGTACAATAATTTCAGGAACAAAATAAAACAAGCATTTGTCAATGCCAAATGTTTGCTTGCTGGCATTGGCAGTGGTAGTGTAGAAGTTAGCTGCGTAATAGGAATGGCAGCGAAGTATTAAAATGAAGCCAACCCCGCCACTACCCTGCAGAGTGTGATAGGCATTGGGGTGTGCCTTTGGGTCATCAGGCATAACGACCACGCCATTTCACCACACCCTACCCTGCAGACACTGACAAGTGTCACTGTGCCTTGGGGTTTTTGGCCCTTATGCGCACCCCATTCCATCAGGAAATATGGTGAGATGGATGCGGTATAGGAGAATGGGGTGAAGTTTGGGCCTGAAGAGTCCGAGGCACACCTTGATGCCTCTCACTGGCTGCAGGGTGTGGGTGTGGGTGGAATGGTATGAGCATTACAGGCAAGAATCGCAAGTCATACCCCTGATGCCTGTTATTCTCTACAGGGTGGGGCGTTATGGTCAGAAACCCTAACGCCTCAGGCATTCGTTGGTATTTTCACTCCAAATTTTCAACATGGTTTTTTTGTGACCCCCACATCATGAACAGCGGCAATATCGGTTTGTTAGCCGAAAACTGCTTTTGCACAGCGACTTCGGCATTTGGCACCACAGGTGCAAAAACACATTCCGAACAGGATGTGAAAAATGACAGCGGTACTGTTCATGGGGAGGTGTAAAAAATGGCAGTGTTGAAAATCTGCTGAGAAAATCTTAAAAAACTGGTGAAGTCACGAGCGTGCGTAGAAACTGTGCAACGCACACCCGTAATGTAACTAGTTTGGGGATTTTTTTTACAGCAGATTGTCAACACAGGCATTTTGGGACCTCCAATCATGAACAGTGTCAGTGTGATTTTCTTTATCTGTCTCGAACAATGATTTCCCACAGCGACCACGCATTTCTGCGCTGAAAGTGTGTCCTAGCCCTTAGTTTCGTCATTGGGGCATGTTTGATAATAACCTCCATTACAAGGTTGAGGAAGTGGGTATATGCCTCATTGACTGTTGGAGCCAGGTAAAAATCTTGCCATCTGATCCCATTCAGATCAGACAGGAACTCAGAGATATTAAATTTGGGGAAATTCCCTTTGTAGGTAAAATTAGGTGGACTGGTTGTTTTGGGGGAGTGCCTCATGCAAGCAATGGCGCTGTGGTCACTAATGTCCTTATGAAATACCCCTGTGTAAGCAATTTTATGGGGCCTGTTGGTAAAGATTAGGTTCAGGAGAGTACTATGCCCAGGATTTTTAGTATTAGGGCGGGTGGCATCACAGATTAGTTGTGTAAGTCCATGTCCATCACAGAAATGAGAATTCCAATCCAAGTTGAAGTCCCCCATACAAATACATTCAGAGTCAATGGTTCCTAGTATCCTGTGGAGGTGGGAAATTATCCCCAGTCCACCATAAGGGGGTCTGTGGCAGCCTGAAATGTAGACTGACTCGTTAGCCGATAGAGACATTTTTAAGGTGAGACTTTCAAATTCCTTGGGCAGGGTTGTTATTTCATTCCAGTTTTGCATGATTTTTACTCCCTTCTCAGAGTTTGATATTAAAAGGTACATGTACATTTCAGGGAGGGGCACAGTTTAAACTGCCATGGGCCAGACAGTGCAACTTACCCTTCCTTAATCCTTGGCTGGGCTGCTATCTGCTGCTGAGGGAGTGCCGAGGCTGGCCTGTCTGGCCGCTGGCTGCGTGACTCTGCCGCGAGCATTCTGAATGTCTGCAGGCTGCAAAGTTATTTTATTCTCAGCCAGGGTGGGCCATGGGCTTCAGTCCTTGGTCAAAGAAGACAGGCAGTTCGGGCTCTCCAGGCTAAGCTGTTTTGAGCGAGCGGAGGACGGAGACATCTCTCTGGCGGCACAGTGGGGCACACAGTCACAGAAGTGGTCTCTGGCATGGCAGAAAGAAATTCAGTCCAGGAGGCTCAGGGACCCGGGTGCTGCATTGATGACTTGACTCCTTCCCTCTTCAACATGCGCTGGCCGTGGGCTTGCAGATATACTTCGAGGAGGAGGAGGAGCGGAGCCTGGGGAGGAGGAGTCTCTGTGGAGTCTGAAGCCTAAGGAGCCTGTAGGAGTGTGGGAGGAGGGAGAGAGGAGGAGGAGGAGGAGGGGTCGGGGTCTGGGAGGTCCAATTAGAGTGTCATCATCATGGATGTCAATCACACACTCTGGTCGCCAGCCAGCCAGGTCACCTCATGATTGAAGCATAGCCCCCCACCCCTTTTGCCTAGAGACAAAATACAACAGTCAGTGAGTGACTGCCAGTGCTTCTAAATGCTTCGGGACAGCAATGACTACATTTTGGGCATGAACTGCCATTAAAAAAAGAAAATCAGTAGAAAAGTCATTGTTTACACAAAATTATATGAAACATTGACTTTTTTACTGGTAAACTAGGACTTTTGCAGTGCTCACATCTGAGTCACATCTAAAACTGGGACATTGAGTGTCCCGGTCAGATTTTCAAATTTCCAGTGACAGGGCTTTCAAAGAAGGGGACAATCCCGGCAAAACCGGGACAGGTGGTAACCCATGATTCACAGGAATGAACAATCAGCTGGCAGACACTCGCAGCTGAATAGGAGAGATGATCACACAAGTGGTACCTGGATCAGAAGGTGGTTAACCACCTGTTCTCCCTGTGGGGCACCCCCAGGTGGATTTGTTTGCCTTCTGGGAGAATGCCAAACTGAAGCTGTCTTGTTCCTGCCACCCACAGTCAGGGACACTGTTGGGGGATGCCTTCATGAGACTCTGGACCTTGATCCTTGTGTATGCCTTCCCTCCCTTTCCCGAGATCCACATGGTGGTGATCAAGGCCCAGAAGGACAAGGCATGGATGATCATGATTCTTGTTAGTTCCAGACTGGCCAAGATAGTTCTGGTACCTGGATCTCCTCAGCCTCAGCAGCAGGACTCCATGGCTCTTATCTCTTCTACCTGATCTGCTGACCAGACAACAAGAGACATGCCCAAACCTGACATCCCTGCAACTCTCGGCCTGGTTCCTGAGTGGCTAGAGATCCAGGCCTTGGCTCTCTTGGAAGATGTGCACCACGTGGTGGCGGCTTCCTGAAAGAAGTTGACTCGCAAATGTTATGCATATAAATGGAAGCAGTTCTCTATCTGGTGCCAGGGCAAGGAGCTTGATCCCCTTACCTGCCCTGTAGTGAGCATCCTTGAGTACCTCTGGTCCCTCTCGTAGTTGGGCCCGCAAGCGACAACCCTTAAGGTGACCTGGCAGCCATCTCTGCCTACTGGGAGTGGGCTGATAAGCCAATGGTGGCCCAGGAGAAAGTGGTTGAGTGCTGTTTCAAAGGCCTGTCCACCTGTCCGCTCCAGTGCATGAACCACCACCACCTGAGGACCTACTGTTGGCGCTGACTATGCTCATAAGCAAGTCATTTGAGCCTATGCACAGGTGTGAGATGTCTCATCTGTCATTGAAGATGGCCTTCTTGGTGGCCATTGTGTCAGCCAGAAGAATTAGTGAGCTCCAGCGGCTCTCAATGAAGTCTCCTTATGAGGTCTTCCACAAGAACAAGGTCATCCTTCTTCCCCACCCGAAGTTCCTCCTGAAAGTAGTACCAAAGTTTCACCTTAGCCAGGTAATAAACCTCTGGTATACTTCACCAACCCATCTTTGGAGGTTGACTGTAGGCTCCATACTTTGGACGTATGGAGAGCACTTTCTTACTATAAGGAGAACATGACTGGAGTTCAGAGTGAGGCTCACTAGCTGTTTGTAACATATGCTGAAGCCACACCTGGCAGACCACCAGCAAAGCAGACAGCTGGCAGGTGGATCACATCCTGCATCGTCTTCTGCTATTGGTTGGCTGTTAGGAAGCCTCCCGTAAGGCTTACAGCTCATTCTACCAAACATACTGCTGCCATGGTGGCTGCCTCCAGGGACATTCCCATCCAGGAAATCTGCAGGGCTGCTACCTGAAGGACAGCACACACCTTCATTTCTCACTACAGCATAGACCAAGTCTTGTCATGATGCTGCTTTTGGGACCTCAGTTCTTCAATCTCTGTTTGCCAACTAGGGGTGCGTACCTTACCCCCTCCTCTCACAGAACTTCTAGGATTCTGCCAGAGTGTGGATAGTGAACTGTATCCATGCCCCTAGAAAGATAGGTTACTCACCTGTAACTGTTGTTCTAGGATTAGTGTACAGTTCACATCCACACAACCCACCCAGCCTCCCCTGGCAAATGGCACATGGATCCCTGCTTCCAGCATGCAAAGATGTGATGTCATAGGGTGGAGTCCAGGGATATGCCATCTGGGTGGTGGGAGGAGCTTAGCTTAAAGACATCTGATAAAAAGCCTGTTTCAACAGAACTGCCAGAGTGTGGATGTGAACTGTATACCATGCCTAGAACAATGGTTACAGGTGAGTAACCCATCTTTTTCAACTGTCCTGCAGGTCTATTTTACACTTGGTGTCAAGTGGCATTGAGTTGCTGTTGTTTATGCTGTAACATTATGTGCATTGTCCGTTACTTATTGGCAGGATCACTCTAATGTCCTTGGTAAGAAATTTGCACATCTGCATTTGTATTTCTGTATTCATTGATTGTTGCCTTGAACCCTGTCAGGGTTTATTAATGATATAATTCCATTCTTAAACTCTTGCAATGTATGTGCTCTCATTGTCCGCTATTTTGTCCTCACTTCTGTTCACTATTTTGTGCCAACTTTATGGCCCAGGTCATGCCTAAAAATGGTCCCTGGGACCAGTGCATCAACCTGGATAACAAACAAACAAATAAATAAATAGATTAAGGCTACTCTAAGCACCAGATTCTTTTTTCTGTTGTTGGAGCTGTCACCCACTAGATAGCAGTCTGGCCTGTCCTGCAAAAAATCCTTTGAAATTGGAAGCAAGGACTATTTAGCCATGTAAATTTTGCATGCGTTTCATCTGATGCTGTGGAATTTATCAGTCCCCCACGGAAACATATTTTCTCCAGCTTAGCAGCAGAAATTGCTGCAAAAAGTGCTTTCTGAGTGGCTATGAGTTTCTGAGGAGGGGCAGCACAATCACAATATGAAATACCTAATGATGCTTGTCACCAGATAGACCTATATCCTTTATTTAGGTTCCTATTGTATGTGCTGTAATGTACTTTAGAGTTAAGACACTGTCTCTTTAAAAGGCTTTTAAGAGTAAATACAAAATAGCCAGAATTTCTGTAACAGGTAGGGTGGGTCTGGTATGTCTCCAGATCAGGGACTGACAGGTTTATGACTCAAAAAGTCCTAAACTATTAAATAAAACTGGGCATGTAGTTTACAATGACAGGAAAATGGTAACGGAATGGCCTAGGGATCAGGGGTCAAGCAAAATACATGGACCAGATGTTACAGGAGATTGACATGGAACCTGACATGGAACCACAGTGACACCTGCAGGAAAAGGTAAACTGTTGCACCCCAGTCTCTGTATTGCCAGAAGATATCCCCCCCATCACAAAGTTGTGGGTGGGGCTTGAAAATGACCAGACTTTATCTAATAGACCCATGTTGAACATCAGGGCAGCTGAGCAGTTTTAACTTGGAGTCAGGAGCCTGAGTGAGCACTTGGAGAATCTCAGAGCTAACCAAGCTGGCATATACTTTTAAACCAGACAGTATATGTGTAGGCCTGGAAAAAACTCTCAAACCAGACATGAGTGTGTGGAAATTAGACTTTTCACATACTGAACAGAAAATTCAGATTTTAAGTCAGAACTTTGGAAACCAAGACTTTTCACCAAGGAAGCACATGAAGTCTTTTTAAAAGGACCTTCAGAGAACTGACTGACTACAAACTTGCTACAAACTCTGTTGCTTAATGAACTTTCACCTACAAGGAGAAAGCTTCTATCTCCACAAGGACATTTTAATCTTTCTGGATTCTAACATCAGAATAAGGTATTGTTTAGAACAACAGTATCTAGTGTTTTCTGTAAACCATCCAATGTTATTTTTGGTATTGTCCACAGTTCAAAGATCTTCCAAAATTGTAGAACTTACTGTCTTGTTTTTTTTATTTAAGTAAACTTTTATGATTTTCTTATCAACTCTGCCTAGGGTCTGATTTTGTTCTAACATTTAACAGAAAGGTTTTGCAAAGAGTGTGTGCCTTGATAATGAAGACAGTGACTTCTTGGCTATCCTACAAAATTACTTAGGCAAGAGGCTGCCAGTGGCAGTGGTGGGATTCAAACCCTGAATATAGTGCAGAGTTAAGGGAACTCGAAACTACAGTTTCCACCCTCCCACTGGGAAAAGGAAGGGTGGTAATTCTTCCTGAACCTTACAATGAGTTCTGTAAAAAGGGGGATCTTCTCTGCAAGCAGGAGGTCCTGCCACGCCCCCCCCCCCAAGGTTAGGCTTGTGACAATGCTCAACCAAGAAGCAAATCTCAGAATAATTTCAAAGGACTGTTTTTGGTCCCAGGGATTCAAATGGACTCAACTGAGACTCTGCACCATGTCAAAACAACTCCAGCAGACCAGCTTAGACTGTATGTGATTGCTGGTGCAGTGTTTGCTCCAGTAGTAACAGTTCATGTCCATTGGAATTGTTTCTATTGCAGGATTTGTCATTTGGAAAAGAAAATGTTCACAGCTAGCTTGGGCTAAGTGGGACCTAGGTTCAATACCCAGTTAGGTTCAGTTAGAACATTAGATCAAATGTTTTCATTCTCATTACAGTCTGGTTTAAGAACAAAAAGAAAAAAACACACATAATGTGAAGTTAGAAAAGGAGAAGAGCTGCAGAAGTGGAACATGTGAGGAAACTTGAAGTCCTCTGTAGGTGGGAGACTGTGGGTGCATTGCCAAGGCAGCTGGAGACCAAGGGGGTGGGTTGCCAGCACAGCAAGAGACTGTGGGTGAGTTCCCAGCAAGGTTGGAGACCATAGGTGTGTCATTCCCCAGCACAGCGCGAGACCATGGATATCACAGCTGCAGTAGCACAGAAGCTCCCCATGAGAATGGGGGCACAATCAGGAGGATATCTGCGGGGGGGGGTGCTCATGAAGCAATAAACACTGTTCTGGCTGATCTTGTGTATGTTAATACTGCTGCAGAGATCACTTCTGCAGTTGTAAGAGTGGTCCGACATGCACTCTTGGGGTGTGAGAAGCATAAACCAGAGGTGAGTGGTTCTAATACCCAAGAATGTAAGCTGGGGCACAGTCAAATGCTTTTTATAAAGACTTTGAGCAGGATTTTTGAATTATCCCAGAGTTATAAGATATATTTTCTGTACAGTAGTGCAAATCACGCATAAAAGACCATTTAAAGCAGCGGTATTTGTTAGTAGCCACGTCGTTTTTTTCAGCAATAATGTTTTCCTGGCAAAAGAATCAAGATACTCATTTTCCTTTTGGTTTTCTTTCATTCCTGAACCCAAATATGAGATTTTTACATTTTTAAAAGTTCCCACTCCCGTGCCATGCCCACCATGAAAAAATTCAATATCTTAGTACACTCCTGTGCTACTTACCATCAAAAATATGTGACAGTACCATCCTAATACATCCACAATATGAACCTAGTATGTACATTCAACAGGTAACTTCGGCGGAAGAGATTTTTACAAATGGCGAGTGAGTCGTAGCCATCTTCAGTGACATGAGTTAATTACAAAAGCTATTTTAACAGCATCTGAGAAAACTAAAAATACACTAAGCATGAATCTAAGGATGTCAGAAATACAGTTTTGCTAAAAAAAAAACTATATAATGAAATTTTTTGCCGACTAACAAATACTGCTGCTTTAAAAGGCGTTTACCTCAGCTGGCCCAGTGGCATAGAGGGCTGAGGCATCACTGCCTTACCTCCTACCATGCCACGACCCATGTTCGCAGGTCGTTGGGGGTCAGCCGGGGAGGGAGGGAGAAGATTGAGCGTCCAGGGAACAGCTCTCCTCTCCCAGGGAGGGTGGGGAACATGGACTGGCATTTGCCTGACCCCTAGTGGTGGCTGGGGGTAGGCATGCCATGTCCCACAAACGTGCGGGTGGAGGCGGAGCAGCCGCCCGATGAGCAGCATGCGGATGTGCGTGCTGCACATCATTGGTGGCATTGCACGCTCCCTTCCACAAGGAGAAAAGTGGAAATGGTCCCCTGCCATGGAAGAATAGCAATTGTCCCCCACAGCACCGCCCAAAAAGGGCACCTCCCAAGCTGGATCCGATGTGGTGGGTCGAGGAGCTCCCCACCCTCTGCCACGAAGGGTAAGTTGTGGGGGTGATAGGTGAGGAGGCCTGATTCTCGAGGGACAGCGTGGGGTGACATCAGAAGTAGCTGGCAGATGACCAAGGGAAAAAAAATCACACACACACAAAAAAGTGTTTAACTCTGGATTGCAGTTACCGCTGGTTGTAGAATTTTGGGTCCCACCTGCATCCACAAAGTGGTACACACATAACTTTTTTGGCACAAGTTTGCTGTGGAGCAGTAAAATGTTTTGGGGCATTTCAAACAATGCAGTCAGAGGCAGAACCTGCAATGTCCACTTTGAAAGTCCAGCCCTATGTGTTCTAAACCCAGGGAAGGAAAACTGCAAATTAGAAATATTATTCTCCAGTTAACTATAATAATAGCTGAAGACTGGGACATGCTGAAGTATGAAGAGGAGGCAGTGTGCTGCGGTAGTTAGAGAGCAATACCTCTCAACCTTTCTTCACTGAAATGTGTGACAAGATGTGTGATAAATGAACAAAATGTGTGATATATCATCAAACGTGGCACTGCAAGCTCAGAACACTATGGCTATCTGTGCACTAACGTTCATAATGTTAATAACTGAACATAATAGGTTATTATGAATTTTTGCTTGAAAGCGTCAGTGAGAAATGTGGAATATCACCTTCCTTATGTGGGACAAAGGACTTCTGAGAGGATAAATGAGTGATGTACCTTGTAATGTGTGACAGTTGAGAGGTATGGTAAGAGCACTGCTTTGGAAACTGGGAGATCGCAGTTCAAACCCTGTTAAAAAGTAAAGCTTTATTTCTGACCTTAGCAAGTCAGTTACCCTCTGAGGCTTTTTTCTCATTTCCTCTCCTGTCCCTGTCTGCCTCCCTAATGCCAGCCTGTGCCCCTGCAGGCCCTGAATGCACATAGTGTGCCCCTGTGGAGAAGGCTAGGTCCCTGATCCACTGCTGGGGTCACTAGTGCAGTGAAGCCTGTTGCCCATTCGCTCCCTGGCAAAGAGTGCTGCCACATGACAGCACCTCTTCACCCTCTTCCGGGGCCACCTGTCCAGCTCCCCTGTCCGCACCTGAACCAGGCTCACCGGCATGAGAACACATTACTCGAGCCATCGTTAGTCGAGCGCTGCTTTGAGTTGACCCCAGCGACCCTCTAAAATATAAAAAAAAATATCATTGAAACCCTGCTCCCATTGAAATCAACAGAGCACACCCCAACACTCTGTGAACTAATACCTCACAAAATATCAGAGTACAGGGGTGGCGTGGAGGCAGCGAGGTCGAGAATAGGAACCAGGAAGGGGAAAGGATCGGGCGGGGGGGGGGAGCAGAATTTAAGATTCCTTGCTTTAAAAAAATTAAGAAATGAAACATTCAGCAAAGTGGACTGTTTAAGTCCTCCATAGGTAAGCTGCCATTTTGGTATGATTAAAGCACCTACACTGGTGCTCTTTAAAATTGCAGAGAAAGAGGGCCTTTAAACCAGAGTAGAGAAAGATTTATTTCAAAACTTCACATTTGAATTCTCAGAAAAAAAAGAAAACTTCATGCCCTTTAGGCACAGACTGCAGGAGCCTGGTATAAATGCATATTATGATATGGGTAGAAAGAATCCTGGCTCCTGATTGACCAAGAGCAGCTTTCAGCTGGGCCATTATCGCAGCACAACAGCCCAGCTAAAAGTAAAATGTTTAAAAAAGGCATAAAATTACTAAAAATTACCCATTTCATAATCGCAATAAGGCACTCAAGGGGGTGTGTTATGGTGGGCTAACGGCCCTTCTCGGGTGGTGGAAGCCCTCGGCTATCCCTCGTGCTTCAACCCACCCCGAGGTGGGCTGTTATCCCACCATAACACACCCCCTGTCATGCCTTATTGCTTAATTATGTTACCCTGCATCTCCACTTATCTTCAAAAATGGAACATCACATGCATTCCAAGTAATTCAAGAAGTCACTAAAGTTAATTATGAAAATTATCCCACAGACAGCCCCCCCAAAAAACATTATTTTGACAATAAAAAAACAATTTGACCTCAACTAGTGGCGGAGGTTCTGATCCTTTGAGGAAAGGATCTGCTCACTCACAGTCAGTTCAAGAAATGGATACTCATGAACTGAAGCCATCCTCACCCTCATGGGGTCAGTTTATTAGGAAAGGTAGAGGAAAACCAGTTTGCAGGGGCAGAACCCATCCACCGGACAAACTACTACAAGTGCTAAGGCAGAATCATAGCAGTAGCAGGAGTGAAAATAGAGGAGACAATGGGCGGTTGCATGATACTGCCTCACTAGATAGGGACTGCACCCGAATGATCAGAATACTCCAGTAAAAAAGATATTGTTTCATAGGATCTCAACAATTCTTTTAATTTAAAAAAGGAGGTGAATTCAGCCTGAAATTGCCTTGCTGTAGGACAGCTCTCATCTTACAACACTAAAGTTCTATTTTGCTGCTTAGCAATATCTGAGGCAAATTAGTTTATTCTTCGGGTTTAGAATGTCTTTCTTTTCATTTTCATTTTCATTTTTCTCGACTACTGTACATTTGAGACCAATTTGAGGCGATGGACAGATATCTAGATCTAGGTCTAAAGTGACGCCTTTGATCCAGCCTCAGTATGCTTTCACACCGTCAGTATGAAACGCAGGACTCATTCTATTATAAATAACCTGATGCCTTAAAGTGAAACAGTTAGCACCAAGGGCCCCATACTCATGTGTGGGTCTTGTCCCAATGTGCAAGTCTGTATGCAAAAACATTTTGGTTTACATGCTGTTTACTGTAGTATAGTAGATTGTATCAGACTATTTTTGTTTACTTCTATGCTGAAATCTTCTGTTCCTACAAATCCCAGAATCCGCTGCAACTGACAGAGCAGCAGGCAGCAGAGGGAGAGTCAATAGCCCGCAGTGCATGTTAGAGATTATATAAGCTCTGATCTTTTGTTTGCTGGTCCCGCTGTCCTCCCTAGGCTGTGTACAATCACAGAGACCTGTACTTAGCCCCTGGAGAAAAACAGAACCAGAAAACATCTCCTTGGAATTTATAAACACTCTAAAATGCACTGCAGGCCATTGGATCTCCCACTACTGCCTACTGCTCTGATGTCAGCCACAGGGGATTCTGGGATTTATAGGAACAGAGGATGTCACCCAACAAGTAAACAAAATTAGTCCGATACAATGTACTATACTGCAATAAACAGTAAGTAAACAAGAATGTGGTTGCACACAAAGTGCACACTGTAACCAGTCCCACACCTGAGTGTGGGGCCTTTTATGATGACTGTTCTCCTTAATACGAACTCCTGTTCACTTGCAAAGCCTAGTGTAACTTCTTGAGTGTATCCTCAAAGTATTCAAGGGGACGTAAACAATACCACTCTTATTAGTAATTTAGAATTATTACTGGGGGGCTGGCTTCATGGCACTGAGCGATGGGGGATGGCATGCTGGAAACCTGGGTTCATGCCCTGCACCTGGGATGTCAGAAGCGGAGGTCAGCAGGAAGCATGACGAGTGTCCAGTGGACATTCTGTTCCTGTGGGGGGAGGGACGGTTGCAGTATCAGGTTTCAGCAACTCCCGATGGTGAGTGGTGGAGGTGCCAGTGATGGCGTGGGTGACCATGTGCCGTCAAGCATCCCCCAGGCCAGCTGTCCTGCGTGGATCCAATGGGAAGGAAGGTGGGCAGGTCAAGAACACAGAAAATGCCACACTAGTATGCCAGATGATGGCCTCTCTGCCCCTTCCCATGCCTGGACCCTCCTACGATACACTCGAGGTCACGCCCCCTCTAGGCACCATACAAGATTCCTCCACTAGCTATAGCATGGTCCCTGGTGAGAATAAGCCAGCAAAATGGAGAAGGAAGGTTAAGGAGCTCTCAGGTGATGTTCCATGATGACCTGCCGGGGGGAAGGGATAAACTGGCCCCTAGATGGTAAAAGGTCTGGATGGGATGCATGCCCCAGTGGAGTGTCATCAGAAGTGGAAAGTTTGGCAAGTATAAGAGGTAGCACTATGAGGCCCAAAGAAGAAGGGTTCCAGTGGGCATGAAGGGCACAAAAAAGAAAAAAATATATTAATGGCTTAGCGTGTCTATTTATAGAGCTCTGGTTTTGAATTGGAGGGTTTATCTTTGATTTGGAGCTCAAGCACAGCTTCACATATCACGTGGGACGTGCAGGAGGTTAAAACTCAGGAACACCTATTTAAAGCAACAGGACTAACTATAACATGTGTAACCCCTAAGTGGCGCTATCCCACGGGCTACTACCCCTACCTGCTTGACTAGTAGCAGGTTAAGTGGCCTGGGTAATGAAACGGGTGCCTCCACCCAGAGGTCAGGGTTGTTAGTGGTCAAGCTAAAACTGGGCACAGCCCTCCGGGACACTGTAACCCCCCCCTTTCCCTTCTAGTAGCCTGAACAATATACAATAATTACTTTCACAATGACCCTTATTCACCAGGCAATTACCCATACTGTTTGCACTTACCACCAGGGCTCATTCCTCTAGCTTGACCCTGGGGACCCCCTGTAAAACAAGGTTAAGCACAGCAAATAGCAACAGTACTATACTTTTGGCACAAACTGGAACCACAGTCAGGTTAAATGCAAACAAAGTTAAATCTGATTTATTCAGGGGACTTGAACAAGGGAGGGGAGTAATCAGATTGTTTTGCTTAAAAAGTTATATTAATCAGACAGTTATGCATGCGGTTCAGAGTCCCTACACAGTCACACACTCTGGGTACCCAGGTAGGAAAACGGTGGGCTAGTCAGGAATGTTGCAGCTGGTTGGGGCCCTGTGATGAAAGAAAGCAACATGCACAACACACACTATTTGTAATCTGGAGCAGGAGGGCTCAGTTCGTGAAAGAAAACGCAACAAGACAATCAGATGACAACACTTTTAGATTTAGCTGTTGTTGCAAGGAGCTACTCTGATATTACTCACGATCCCCAATACTGGACACAGACAGGACAAAATCATTACTGCAGGCTGTTGAGCTGGTGTGCCTGGAGAAGCAGGGCCCACACGAATCACCAAGGCGTTGTTCCTGTTCAAGGCGTTGAGCAGGGGCTGATCCCCAGGCCGGTCTCTCGTCGATGACTTTCTCTGCGTAGCAGGTATTCTGGCTGGGCCAGTGTAGCAGGGCCCAGACAAACAGAAATGGATACGGATTCAGTCCGTGGAGCTGGATACAGCCTCCAGCAAGCAAAACACAGTTCAGACACATAGTGGGGAATCAAATCATGACCCACTATAAGTACACAGCACATTCACATGTAAGGAAATTCCACTGTACCAGGCAAATGGCTCTACGGTCACAATTACAGAGTCTCTGCACAATCCCGGAGCTCAGAGGTAGCTGGAAGTCCTGACAGGCCAATCGCATTCAGCAAATCTTCGGTCTTCTTCAGGTTAAAGCCTGGTCACAATTCAGTGGCTTAATTCGCTCTCCAAACTCAGATTCAGTCCAAAAAAAGCACAAGTTCCCTCTCAGGAATAGCACGCAGGCATGCAGGCCAAACTCAGGCCTTTCCACAGTTCTCCCATGCAAATCCACTATGGATTGCTGCTCGAACTATCTCGAGCTGTTACTTCTTCACTTCCCAACTCAGATCTAACTGAAACTGTAAGCAGTGTGGGACTTTCCCAAGATGCAAAAGGTTCGGTGGGCTGATCTGTCTGTCAGTCACAACAAGGGTTCCCCCTCCAGGTTATTTTAGGAGCCAAAAGCCCCAAACTATAATTCCTACAAGTTTTGGCCCCACCAAGCCCCTGTAGGCAGGCTCCATTTTAGAGTCCCAAATGTACTGATTGGCCCATTCTGCAGTCCAGGACCAAGATGATGGAAACAAGCAGAACTGTCCATGCTGCAAAGAAGGCAGGTTAGAACAAACTGCAATATTATTACTACTCTAACAAATGATCAGCAAACAAGTACATCTTCTAACAGAGCTCCCTCTCAGATTAATTATGACTGCAATCCAGGCAGCTCTTAAAGAGACAGTATACAGAGGCTATACAGGCACTCTCTGGAAATACATTTAAACTGCTAAAACGCAAGACACCAGCCTGGCAGTGAGCATTTTAGCAAGCTCAAGGAAGACTTTTCAGGAACCCCCATTTGTAGGGGGATTACACCCTTACCTACCTGGAGAAAACTTGTCATTCCTGTCAAGTCTGTACCATCATACTAACATACTAACATACTATTTGCCAGCAGATTAGGCCCATTGAGTCTGCTCGAACCTCAGATCCCTAGTTGGGTGCCGAGGCCCCCCCCCTTGTGTTCCAGAAACCCCTATCATCCATTCCCACCCACCTGGGCCAGGCCATCATCTGATACATCCACTTTCTGTGTCTGTCCCACCCTCTCTTGAAGCCCTCCACTGTGGATCTCTGGACCAGCTCGCCAGGCAGTGCATTCCAAGGGTCCACCACCCTCTCAGTTAAAAACCTCCTCCTCTTTTCCCCCCTCACCCTTCCACCTTCCAACTTCAAACCATGCCCTCTGGTGATACCACACTGCTTTAGTCTAAAGATCCCCTCCATGTTTACCCTATTTATTCCCTTGAGGTACTTGAAGACCTCAATCATGTCCCCCCTGTCTCTCCTCTCCTCCAATGAAAACAGGCAGAGCTCCTCAAGTCTGTCCTCATACGTCAAATCCCCTAGCCCTCGTATCATTTTAGTTGCCCTCCTCTGTACTCTCTCCAGGAGCTGTATGTCCCTCTTCAAGTGTGGTCTCCAGTACTGTACACAGTACTCAAGGTGTGGTCTAACCAGTCCATTGTACAGCGGCAGAATCACTTCCTTGCTCCTAGAGGTGATCCCCTTACGATGCATCCCAACATCCTGTTTGCCTTGCTAGCTGCTCTCCTGCACTGCTCAGAGTTATTCATACATGCATCCACCATGATCCCTAGGTCTTTTTCCCCTATTGAGGCCTCCCAGCCTCCCTCCCAGGGTGTATCTGTGTTTAGGTTTCCCACCCAAGATGCAACACCTTGCACTTGGTGATATTGAAATTTAATTTCCATGTGTGAGCCCAGCTTCCAGGGTGTCCAGGTCCTTGCAGGCCAACCTCCCCTCTTCTCCCTTAACTACTGCTCCCATCTTGGAGTCATCAGCGAAGAGACTCATTTCACACCCTATACCCTCCCTGATGTCAGATATGTATGCATTAAACAGGAATGAACCCAGGACCGAGCCCTGCGGTACCCCACTACCAACCTCTCTAGGGTTTGAGAGCTCCCCACAGACCACTACTCTCTGGGTGCGTCCAGCTAGCCAGTTTTCAATCCATCTGACCATCAAAGGCCTACTCTAACCCCATCTGTTTCTCCACCAGACCATTGTGGGGGACAGAGTCAAACGCCTTGCTGAAGTCCAAGAATAATACATCCACAGGCTTTCCCCTGTCCAGTTCTGATGTTACCCATTCGTAGAACTCCATAAGATTGGTTTGACATGATCTACCTGGCACAAACCTATGTTGCCGACTATCCAGACCTCCCACCACCTCCAAGTACACCCCCAATCGTTCCTTTAGTATACCCTCCATTAATTTTCCCACCACCAAGGTCAAACTGATGGGTCTATAGTTACCTGGTACTTCCTCGACCCCCTTTATGGATTGGCACCACATGTGCCTCTCGCCAATCTCTCAGGTACCCTCCTATCTCATGTGACCTGTTGAAGAGCTCTGCCAGGGGTGCAGCCAGTATGTCCGCCATTCCCCTAGTACTCGGATGAATGCCATCCGGCCCAGGAGATTTGTCTTTCTTTAGGGCCTTGAGGGCTAACCACACCCTTTTGGCAGAGATAGCATCATCCATCCCCTCCACCTTACTGGCCTTTTTATCCTTATCCAGATGTGACACCCCTGGGGTACCTCTCCCTCCCTCTTGCTCCATTTCTGTTGCTCCCCTGATCCCACTCACTGCCGCTTCTATCCCCATCGTGCCTTGCTTTGTAGTTATCCCATCCCCCTCCCTAGTGAACACAGAGGCAAAGTACTTGTTAAATACCTCTGCCTGGTCCCTCGCCTCTTCCACCCACCCTCCTTCTAATCTCAATCTGCTGAGATGGCCCTTAGTTTTTCTCCGCTCCCCAATGTACCGGAAGAACCCATTTTCCCTCCATGTATCCCCTGTGCCAGTTGTTGCTCTTTACTGGACTTTGCTCCCCTCACCATCTAGATGCAAGATGGCACATTTCCTTATCCCTATCCCCTCTTGTTGTTTTATATTTTTTGTAGGCTGCCTTCTTTTCTCTGACCATTACCTGTACCTCACTGGACCACCAGCATGGTTTATGTGACCTTGCTCCCTTTCGTTTCAACTTAGCACAGATCCTGACTGCCTCATGAAGTCCCCGTTTTATGACCTCCCATCTCCTTTCCACACTTGTCATTGATGTAATCCCCTTCAAGTGATCCTTGAGAATATTTCCTATGCCCACAAAGTCTGCCCCCCTGAATTCCACTGCCAGTGTCCTAGATCTCCCCTCCCCATGCTTATTTGAAACCAGACAGTATTGTGGTCGCTCCCAGTCAGGGTCCTCACAACCAGGTCCCTTACCAGATCCCCATCTGCCAGAACCACGTCCAGGACATGCTCCTCCCTTGGGCTCCATCACATGCTGTGTTAAGAACACATCCTGAAGCCGCCCAGGAGCCTCTGCTCTTGGCCACCTTAGAGGACACATGGTTCCCCAGTTTGTACCTGGTATATTAAGGTCCCCATCAACACCACTCCTTCCCTTTTGGTCCACACTGGGCAATGATGTTGTCCAGCAAACCATCCTCTAGAACATCACTCATCCGGGGACCTATATACTACACCCAGCTTGACCTTATCTCCTGCTGGGGATCGTAAGGTGACCCATAAGGCCTCCACGTTTCCCTCTGCCTCTTCTACCCTAGCAATTTCTATGTCATCTCTAATGAACATAGCCACTCCACCCCCTCTGCCCTCCTTTCTATCCTTCCTAAGCATAGTGTACCCCTGCACATTTAGGTCCCAGTCATGGTTTTTGTTGGCCCACGTCTCCGTGACCGCCACATCCACCCCTCCCTCGAACAGCATGGCCTGGAACTCTGGCAACTTGTTTCCCAAGCTCCTGGCATTTACTAACACCAACCACCACCCCTTATCCCTGATCCCTTTGTCGAACCCCACCCAGGTTCCTTATACTTCCATCCTCCCTCTGCTCCTCCTGAAACCTCCACCCCCAGTCTGTTTCCCTTGGGTTTGAAGGCTACTCCCTCTTCTGGAGGAGAGGGCTTCTGGGCAGCCCTCCCTTATCCCTTCCCCCCTCACAAGTTTAAACCCCACCTTTCTTGAATGTAGTCAGCCATCCCCTGTTTAAGGACTTCCTTCCCTAATGGGGCAAGATGAAGCCTGTCCTTGGCATACAGTCCCTTATCCTCCCAAACTCCTTTCCAGTTCCCTAACACCCCAACCCACTCTCTTCACCCCACTTCCTGAGCCAGTCATTAACCTCTGTGATCTTATTTTTTTCTCCACTGAGGCCTTTGGTACTGGCAATATCTCCGAAAAGGAAATGTTGCATCCATTATCCCGACAGACTCTGGCAAGTTCTTGGAACCTTGCTTGGATTTCCAAAACGCTATTTCCCTCTAGATCTTTAGTTCCCAAATGCACCAGGAAATCCAGTTTCCCTCCACAATCCCTAACCAGTTCATACACCATGAACTTTGCTCTGTGCACTGTCAGCCCAGAGATACTCACTACCTTCACCTGGCTATGGCATCCACCCCCCTGTCCCTCCTACTGGATACCCCTAATCATCGAGTCTCCCAATAACAGAACCTTAACACCGACATCATCCTTATGGTTACCTCCACTATGTCCTCTCAGCCCCCATCCCCCCTTATTCGTGATCTCAATTCCATGGGAGTCTTCCTGCCTTATTAGAGACCCCCTTGTCACCCTCCCCTTTCTGCCTCCCTCGTTATTTTGCCCACTTATCTCAGACCCCCTCTGAATAGGTGTCCCCTTTAACCCTCTCTTATCCGAACCATTTATCCTGGCCCTGATGGTTTCCCTTCCCCACACTGCCATCCTCCCCTCTTGTAATAGTACTCCTGCCTCCAGAGGCTCTCTGTGGGTCCCCTTTAGCTAGGGCCCCATCCTTGGTACTGACCCCCTACTGAAGGAGGGCTCCTCTCCCACCTCCTTGTCTCCCAGTTTCTCTCCAGTCATGCTCTCCTCCCTCATGTTTGCAGTATGTTGCATCTCCCCATCTGCTTAACATTTATGTTTCCTCTTCTCCCTCTGGGACTACTTCTATCCTTTCCATTGCCGGTCTGTGATGCCCTATGAGTATCTGACTCCTTCCCCCCGGCCTCTGTATCAGTTTCCTCATTTCCACCAACCCCTTCCTCCCCCTCTAGGTTGCTTAGTAGCTCAAATTTATTGTGACACTGTATGTCAGCCTCCATCAAGTAACCCGAGTTTCCCCTGACTGCACCTCTAAACTGCCCCTCTTCTTCCCCTCTTGCTCTGTTCTCCTTAGGAGCTCCCTTCCCACAGTCTGCTGTTTTAGGCTTCCCCACAACAGCCCCTCCCTTCTCAATGTCTGCTCTACTAGGCATCCCCACAACAGCCCCTCCTGACTCTTCCCCCTCCACTCTCTTTGTATTCAGAATGTTCACCCTGTACACTTTCCCCTTAACGTCAACATCCCTATCTAAGGGTCCTCTGTCCCTAATATCCCCCTTTCTGCTTGCTGTAACATAACATCCTGTAATTTCAGAGCATTGCCCCAGCCTCCCCTCAGCCCCACCCTTCTGCTGCCCATATCCACACCCCTTCTCCTTGGACAGCCCCCCTCAGCTTACTCCTTAACCAATATACCTCACTTCTGATATAAGATAGCTGTCTACAGAGTGGGCAGCCTCCCTCTCTCCAGGCCCAATTGAGAATTATTGCCATCTCACAGCCTGTGCAGCCTACAACCCTTCCCAAGATGCCTGCTATGTGGGAATATGACCACCCTGTTTGTCCCCTCTGTTTATAATGGCACACCCCCTTTTCTCAGTCCCTTCCTCCTGGAATACAGTTTCTCTCTATACTGACTGCAGTTATTTACAAACCCAATTTCAACCCCACCAATAAAGTTCCCAAGTCCCACAAACACATACAGACCAGTGTGTGTCCAGTCCTACTAATGGTGTGTGTATGCAGACATCAGGTACTGTATGATGTCACAGGCCCACCAGTTCCTGTTGCTTAGAATTTCAGTCACAAACAGAAATACACAGCCCTTCAATCCCAACCCCCAGTGGCTTTTCAGTATTTAAGAAAGCCTACAAAACAGGGTCGGTGGGAGGGCTCTTACCAACACCAAACATCACATTTAAATTTCACTCTAATCATCACTGCCAAACAAGTGTTCCCAAGCCTCAAAAGTTACAATATCACAGCCCAAGTAACAGTTCTAACTCAAAGTTGTAATTTTTTACACACAGAACTAATTTCATGTACAAAACTATTCAAATATTTCAGTTAAAACAGAATATAACCCCAGACCTCTGTCCTTACCAGCCTCCTGCTTATGTTCCCAAGTGAACAATGAAAGACAAGGTGATTTCTGTTCATTTCCCCTCCCCCTAACACCAGGCAAACATCACATTTAAATTTCACTCTAATTATCACTGCCAAACAAGTGTTCCCAAGCCTCAAAAGTTACAATATCACAGCCCAAGTAACAGTTCTAACTCAAAGTAGTAATTTTTAACACACAGAACTAATTTCATGTACCAAACTATTCAAATATTTCAGTTAAAACAGAATGTAACCCCAGACCTCTGTCCTTACCATCCTCCTGTTTATGTTCCCAAGTGAACAATGAAAGACAAGGTGATTTCTGTTCATTTCCCCTCCCCCTAACACCAGGCAAACATCACATTTAAATTTCACTCTAATTATCACTGCCAAACAAGTGTTCCCAAGACTCAAAAGTTACAATATCATAGCCAAGTAACAGTTCTAACTCAAAGTAGTAATTTTTAACACACAGAACTACTTTCATGTACAAAACTATTCAAATATTTCAGTTAAAACAGAATATAACCCCAGACCTCTGTCCTTACTAGCCTCTGCTTATGTTCCCAAGTGAACAATGAAAGACAAGTGATTTCTGTTCATTTCCTCTCCCCCTAACATCAGGCAAACATCACATTTAAATTTCACTCTAATTATCACTGCCAAACAAGTGTTCCCAAGCCTCAAAAGTTACAATATCACAGCCCAAGTAACAGTTCTAACTCAAAGTAGTAATTTTAACACACAGAACTAATTTCATGTACAAAACTATTCAAATATTTCAGTTAAAACAGAATATAACCCCAGACCTCTGTCCTTACCAGCCTCCTGCTTATGTTCCCAAGTGAACAATGAAAGACAAGGTGATTTCTGTTCATTTCCCCTCCCCCTAACACCAGGCAAACATCACATTTAAATTTCACTCTAATTATCACTGCCAAACAAGTGTTCCCAAGCCTCAAAAGTTACAATATCACAGCCCAAGTAACAGTTTTAACTCAAAGTAGTAATTTTTAACACACAGAACTAATTTCATGTACAAAACTATTCAAATATTTCAGTTAAAACAGAATATAACCCCAGACCTCTGTCCTTACCAGCCTCCTGCTTATGTTCCCAAGTGAACAATGAAAGACAAGGTGATTTCTGTTCATTTCCACTCCCCCTAACACCAGGCAAACATCACATTTAAATTTCACTCTAATTATCACTGCCAAACAAGTGTTCCCAAGCCTCAAAAGTTGCAATATCACAGCCCAAGTAACAGTTCTAACTCAAATGAGTAATTTTTAACACGCAGAACTAATTTCTTGTACAAAACTATTCAAATATTTCAGTTAAAACAGAATATAACCCCAGACCTTTGTCCTTACCAGCCTCCTGCTTATGTTCCCAAGTGAACAATGAAAGACAAGGTGATTTCTGTTCATTTCCCCTCCCCCTAACATCAGGCAAACATCACATTTAAATTTCACTCTAATTATCACTGCCAAACAAGTGTTCCCAAGCCTCAAAAGTTACAATATCACAGCCCAAGTAACAGTTCTAACTCAAAGTAGTAATTTTTAACACACAGAACTAATTTCTTGTACAAAACTATTCAAATATTTCAGTTAAAACAGAATATAACCCCAGACCTCTGTCCTTACCAGCCTCCTGCGTATGTTCCCAAGTGAACAATGAAAGACAATGTGATTTCTGTTCATTTCCCTTCCCCCAACACCAGGCAAACATCACATTTAAATTTCACTCTAATTATCACTGCCAAACAAGTGTTCCCAAACCTCGAAAGTTACAATATCACAGCCCAAGTAACAATTCTAACTCAAAGTAGTAATTTTTAACACACAGAACTAATTTCATGTACCAAACTATTCAAATATTTCAGTTAAAACAGAATATAACCCCAGACCTCTGTCCTTACCAGCCTCCTGCTTATGTTCCCAAGTGAACAATGAAAGACAAGGTGATTTCTGTTAATTTCCCCTCCCCTAACACCAGGCAAACATCACATTTAAATTTCACTGTAATTATCACTGCCAAACAAGTGTTCCCAAGCCTAAAAAGTTACAATATCACAGCCCAAGTAACAGTTCTAACTCAAAGTAGTAATTTTTAACACACAGAACTAATTTCTTGTACAAAACTATTCAAATATTTCAGTTAAAACAGAATATAACCCCAGACCTCTGTCCTTA
Source organism: Neoceratodus forsteri (assembly GCA_016271365.2). Classification (NCBI taxonomy): domain Eukaryota; kingdom Metazoa; phylum Chordata; order Ceratodontiformes; family Ceratodontidae; genus Neoceratodus; species Neoceratodus forsteri. The sequence continues at coordinate 532,297,542 of CM028130.1, read as the reverse complement.
CCAGCCTCCTGCTTATGTTCCCAAGTGAACAATGAAAGACAAGGTGATTTCTGTTCATTTCCTCCCCCTAACACCAGGCAAACATCACATTTAAATTTCACTCTAATTATCACTGCCAAACAAGTGTTCCCAAGCCTCAAAAGTTACAATATCACAGCCCAAGTAACAGTTCTAACTCAAAGTAGTAATTTTTAACACACAGAACTAATTTCATGTACCAAACTATTCAAATATTTCAGTTAAAACAGAATGTAACCCCAGACCTCTGTCCTTACCAGCCTCCTGCTTATGTTCCCAAGTGAAGAATGAAAGACAAGGTGATTTCTGTTCATTTCCCTTCCCCCTAACACCAGGCAAACATCACATTTAAATTTCACTCTAATTATCACTGCCAAACAAGTGTTCCCAAGCCTCAAAAGTTACAATATCACAGCCCAAGTAACAGTTCTAACTCAAAGTAGTAATTTTTAACACACAGAACTAATTTCATGTACAAAACTATTCAAATATTTCAGTTAAAACAGAATATAACCCCAGACCTCTGTCCTTACCAGCCTCCTGCTTATGTTCCCAAGTGAACAATGAAAGACAAGGTGATTTCTGTTCATTTTCCTTCCCCCTAACATCAGGCAAACATCACATTTAAATTTCACTGTAATTATCACTGCCAAACAAGTGTTCCCAAGTCTCAAAACTTACAATATCATAGCCAAAGTAACAGTTCTAACTCAAAGTAGTAATTTTTAACACACAGAACTAATTTAATGTACAAAACTATTCAAATATTTCAGTTAAAACAGAATATAACCCCAGACCTCTGTCCTTACCAGCCTCCTGCTTATGTTCCCAAGTGAACAATGAAAGACAATGTGATTTCTGTTCATTTCCTCCCCAACACCAGGCAAACATCACATTTAAATTTCACTCTAATTATCACTGCCAAACAAGTGTTCCCAAACCTCAAAAGTTACAATATCACAGCCCAAGTAACAATTCTAACTCAAAGTAGTAATTTTTAACACACAGAACTAATTTCATGTACAAAACTATTCAAATATTTCAGTTAAAACAGAATATAACCCCAGACCTCTGTCCTTACCAGCCTCCTGCTTATGTTCCCAAGTGAACAATGAAAGACAAGGTGATTTCTGTTAATTTCTCCCAACACCAGGCAAACATCACATTTAAATTTCACTGTAATTATCACTGCCAAACAAGTGTTCCCAAGCCTAAAAAGTTACAATATCACAGCCCAAGTAACAGTTCTAACTCAAAGTAGTAATTTTTAACACACAGAACTAATTTCTTGTACAAAACTATTCAAATATTTCAGTTAAAACAGAATATAACCCCAGACCTCTGTCATTACCAGCCTCCTGCTTATGTTCCCAAGTGAACAATGAAAGACAAGGTGATTTCTGTTCATTTCCCCTCCCCCTAACATCAGGCAAACATCACATTTAAATTTCACTCTAATTATCACTGCCAAACAAGTGTTCCCAAGCCTCAAAAGTTACAATATCACAGCCCAAGTAACAGTTCTAACTCAAAGTAGTAATTTTTAACACACAGAACTAATTTCTTGTACAAAACTATTCAAATATTTCAGTTAAAACAGAATATAACCCCAGACCTCTGTCCTTACCAGCCTCCTGCTTATGTTCCCAAGTGAACAATGAAAGACAAGGTGATTTCTGTTCATTTCCCCTCCCCCTACACCAGGCAAACATCACATTTAAATTTCACTCTAATTATCACTGCCAAACAAGTGTTCCCAAGCCTCAAAAGTTACAATATCACAGCCCAAGTAACAGTTCTAACTCAAAGTAGTAATTTTTAACACACAGAGCTAATTTCATGAACAATGAAAGACAAGGTGATTTCTGTTCATTTCCCTTCCCCCTAACACCAGGCAAACATCACATTTAAATTTCACTCTAATTATCACTGCCAAACAAGTGTTCCCAAGCCTCAAAAGTTACAATATCACAGCCCAAGTAACAGTTCTAACTCAAAGTAGTAATTTTTAACACACAGAACTAATTTCATGTACAAAACTATACAAATATTTCAGTTAAAACAGAATATAACCCCAGACCTCTGTCCTTACCAGCCTCCTGCTTATGTTCCCAAGTGAGGTACCCTATGACTAATTGTGAGGATGAAGCTGGGTCTTCTGGACTGCCTAACTCTCCAGCTTCAGTGCATCAGTTAACATAAACTTATTACTTTACTATACATATTCACTACACTTCACAATACTATATCCATAATGACAATGCGTATGCATGTTTCATACATGTGATACTGATTCCACTATGATTAACATTCTTGTAACATCACAATTCAGATTCATGTTATAACTTCCTGTACATTAAACAATGTAGGAGGGGTCCTTCCCTATCAGTTAACTTGGGGCTGGATGGGGAAGGGGCACCATACTGAGAAGGAAGAGCAATCAACCTGAAATTGGTCATTAAGCTCAGTTTGGGTAGTGAGCTCTGAGAGATATAAACACCTTTGTGAACCACATTGAGAGACAAATCCACAGGCCTCCCAGGAGAATCATAACTGAAGTGCAATACTTGCTTGACAGCTCGGCCAGTCTTTCTGGGTGGAACAGCCACAGTCTCTGTACTTTCAGCACTAACTTTGGAGCTTTCGTCAGTTGTGAGGAGTGCCTCTGCATGGATGGGAATGTCCAAACTGGGAGCACTGTCAGCTCCTTGCTCTGTAGGCTCTGTCTCCACAACACTTGGCTCATTTAGAGAAGGTTCTGGCATGATTAGGCTATGTGGCACTTAAGGAGGGCTGTCAGCACTCTCATATTGCTGTTCAAGTTCTGGTGTGTCACCAGGGAGACTCAGATCATCAGCCCCTTCTTTGGGCAATTCACACAGTTCCACAAAACACAGGGAGTCCGCAACCTCAGATGTGATGCTTTGCACCTCACTTTCAGGGAGCATTGGCTCCAAGGATGAAGCTGGAGAGTTAGGCAGTCCAGAAGACCCAGCTTCATCCTCACAATTAGTCATAGGGTTACCTCAAAACAGCTGACTCAATTTATAGGAGAGGTAATAGGCACTGTCACTCTCACTATCGTCAGAGGTGGACTGACAGTCATTATCATTCTGGGCCTGCTGCGGGGGAAACCTTAACTCTGTAACTACTGGGTTAGGTTGACTCTGTCTCTTTTTTGCAACAGCACGAGTCACCAGCCCAGGGGAGGCAATGTCTGCTGGCTCAGCTTCAATAATAACTTGGCCGATAGACAGCAAGTGGTTACGGTGCATGGTCTTGACAGCTTTGGAGTTATTCTCTGGGTGTACCTTGTATACTGGTAGATCATCCAACTTTCCAACTACTACATGAGGAAGATGGTGCCACCTATCAGCAATTTTGTGCTTGTCATGTCGTCCCAAATTGCATAATAACACACGGTCTCTGGGCCGTAGCTCTTGAGCCTTTGCTTTCTTATCGTGCCACTCTTTGTCGGCGAGATTTCTGTTAGCTGCCATTGTCTGGGCCAGTTGATATGCATGGTTCAATTGAGCTTTCAGTTTCTGTACATACTGCAGGTAGTTTTCAGCTTGGACCACATCTGGAGAGACCCCAAAACAGACATCAACTGGAAGGTGGGCCTCCCTCCCAAACATGAGGCAGCAGGAGGAGAACCCAGTAGCATCATTTTTGGTGCAATTGCATGCATGTACCAAGGTGCTAATCTGCTGGCTCCACTTATGCTTGTCTTTTGGGTAGAGGGGTGCCCAGCATGTCTAGAAGGGTGAGGTTAAAACTTTCTGGTTGAGGGTCCCCCTGCGGGTGATAGGGGGTGGTTCTTGACTTCAGCAACCCCCCACAGAGAGAGCATTTCTTTGATTAGCCGGCTTTCAAAGTCTCTGCCTTGGTCAGAGTGGATCCACTGGGGGGCACCATAATGGACAAAGAAATTTTCCACTAGCATCTTGGCCACGGTAGAGGCCTTTTGATCTTTAGTCGGAAAAGCTTGTGCATACCGTGTGAAATGATCCGTAATCACTAACACATTGCCAATATTCTGCTGACCAGGTTCTAAACACAAAAAGTCTATGCAGACCAATTCCATGGGTGTGCTGGTAGTAATATTGACAATGGGGGCAGTCCTCTGAGGCAGAGCTTTCCTTTGCAGGCAAAGACTGCAATTCTTTACATGGTGCTCAACATTGGCCCCCCATCTTGGGCCAGTAGAATTGAGATTGTACCAGGTTGAGAGTTCTGTCAATACCAAGGTGCCCCATGTGATTGTGGAGGGACCTCAGTACCAAATCTTTAAAGTCCATGGGCAGAACCAATTGCTGCTTGTCTACTCAACCACTGCAATCCACTGTCTCTCTGTATAACAACTGATTGTGTAACTTCAACCTGGGACCTTTTTTAAACAATAGGGCAGTTCGCAAGTCAGGGGAACACAACTGGGACACATCCTTCCCCGCACACAGGGCATCAAGTGCTGACTGAATCATAGGATCTTGGGATTGAGCCCACTGGATGCTGTCATTGTTAAATTGAGGTAGTACACTAATATCTAGAGCAGAGAAATGGCAATAGGCAGCCGATATGCAGGTATCAGAAGGGCCCAAGCAATCTATTAAACAGTCTACTGTGTCCATAGACATCTGTTCATCTCTATCAAACTTTTGGCACAATGCTCAGATGTCAGGTTCAGACAACCTGACCCAATCATTCTTGGAGACTGTACCTTCGTGACAGAGCATCATCATCAATATGGTTCAGTCCTGACCTGTATTCGACAGCATAATCATAGGTTGATAAAGCAGAGAGCCACCGGTGCCCAATGGCGTCCAACTTAGCTGAAGTCTGTACATAGGTTAAGGGGTTATTGTCGGTATTCACCAATATCTTTGGCCCATAGAGGTACTCATGAAACTGGTCAACAATGGCCCATTTTAGGGCAAGGATCTCCAGTTTGTGCATGGGATAGTTTTGTTCTGATGGGGTCAGGCTGCTGCTGGCAAAAGACACTGGTCTCAAACCATCCTCATGGTCTTGATACAGCACAGCTCCTAGGCCCTGCAGACTAGCATCCATATGCAGCACATAGGGCTTGGTAGGGTCAGCATAGGCAAGGATGGGGGCATGGGTGAGCTGGTATATGACTTCATAGAAGGCTGATTCACATTCAGGAGTCCAACAGGGCCCAAAAGGTTCATCTGTTCAGAAGTGTACTTTCTCGGGTTCTTTGACATCCCCTTTCTTGTATTTACGGTTGGTAGGGGGTAACCCTGGGTGAGATTCAGGAGCGGGAAAATCACCTTGGAATAGTCTTTTGTGAACCTGTGGTAGTAGCCACAGAACCCCTAGAAATGTTGTAGTTCTTTCAAGTTATGGGGCTGGGGCCAAGTAGTCAGTGACTCAACCTTACTGGGATCGGTCTCTATCCCTTCTGCAAATACTTTGTGCCCCACATACTTCACAGAGGTTTAACAAAACTGGCACTTGTCAATGGACAGCTTGAGGCCGAAGTCTTCCAATCGGTCTAGGACTTTAAACAGTCAGGTCTCATGCTCCTCTAACGTGCGTCTGAACACAATGACATCATCTAGGTACACTAGGCATTCCAGTAAGTTCATATCTCCCACCGCACATTCCATCAGTCGTTGAAAGGTGGCTGGGGCACCCAAAATCCCCTGTGGCAGTCTCAGGAATTTGTAGAACCCCAAAGTACAGATAAAGGCGGTTTTCTCACAGTCCTCTGTGGCCATTGGAATCTGGTAATATCTGCTGTGAAGATCCAATACTGAGAGCCATTTGCTCCCATTCAAGCAATCCAGGGCATATTGTATACAGGGCATGGTGTATTGATCTGGGACGGTCCACCGGTTCAGGGTTTGATAATCAACACACATCCTCACCGACCCATTCTTCTTACGCATAACCACAATGGGAGAGGCATATGGGCTCCTTGATTCCTGTATCATGCCAGCAGTGAGCATTTCCTGCAGGTGTCTCCTCACATCATCTATGTCCGATGGGGTGAGGCATCGGGATCTTTCTCGAAATGGCCAGTCATCATGCAGGCATATGTGATGCTCTGCACCCTGGACACACCCCACGTCCCATTCTTTTAATGAAAACACTTGGTCTCTCTGGGTGAGTTTCTTGCTAATTCTAGCCTTCCATTCAGCTGGCAGTGGGGAATCACCAAAGACAAATAAGTCCAGGGCCACTCTCTCCTTTTGGCCAGAGTACTTGTTATTGGGTAATACTGCAGTGTCTGCACAGTGTACTGTAGCTAGAGTGCACCCTCTGTTCACCCGGACCTCCTGATCTGACACATTTTGAACCTGGACCATCACTCGTCATGCATAGTCATGGGCATGGGCAGGCAAGATGCTGGGTTTAACCAATAATCCTTCTGGCAACTTTCCATCACCTGGTGCATCCAACATTAATATTTTGTTCTTTACGTTTCTCTTTAGGCGGACCTCTCCATGGATTGTACACTGGGCGTTTGGGGCCAATACCAAGGAATCATGTTCCTTTTTCCACACTATCCCCACTGGCTCATCTGGGTCCTCTTCATTGGGTTTCTGTTGTAAGTCAAATGCCCTTTTTACTAAAGCTGGAATTCTTGGGGCCCGTCTGGTCAGTTGCCCTTGTTTCTCATGGCAGAGTTGTGCTAGTCTCCCAAACATGTGGGCGTTCATTCCAATTAACAGGGGAACACCATCATACAGTCTAGTGGGGGGACACACTAAGCCCAGTGTCTCTACTTGCTCCTCTACACTAGTTACAGTTGCAGGAAAAGACAACCAGAGGTGGACATATCCTAGGTAGGGATAAGACTTGTCGCTCAGCCCCCACACATGTAGGCCTTCCAGGGATTGTAATGGCACATCAGATAAGTGTTTGTCATACCAGTCCTGAAATACAATGGTCACTTGCGACCCACTGTCAAGCACAGCCTGAGTAGGAATACCATTCACAGCCACAGTAGTCTTCATTGAAGGGCCCACTATTTGGGACCAGTCTGGAGGGACAACATCAGGGGCCTGGACAGATGATTTAGCCACAGAGGGGTTTGAGTTAGGATGGCTGAAGCTTTCACTGCGGTCATTTCGTGCACCCCTTGACCACTGACTCATTTTCCGAAGCTCTCCTTGAAGCTGGTTCACCACTTTCTCTAAGTCCTTCTGAGACCGGCATTCCCTCTTCATATGGCCATCCTTGCCGCAATTGTGACAAATGACAGGCTCTCAAGGCATCTTTGGGAAAAACATAGCAGGGGATGCTGAAGCATCGATGGGAGATTGTGATCTGACTTCTGCTGGTAGTGTACCATGTCTCAAAAGTTCCTTTTGGGTGGCAGTAAATTCCTTGAGCTCAACCAAGAAGCCACCCTCAGTAGAGGATGCCTGAGGGTGCACCCCAACCCCCATAACAGTCACGTCCTGACAGGGGCCAGGGTCTCTGTCAGCAGGGGGTACCTCAGCGAACACACCTGGTTGTACTTTTCTGATTTCCTTCAGCAACTCCTCCCCCCACAGTTTAGCCTATGACGGGAAACTCATAGTGGTCTCCATTTCAGAAGGGCCTTCCAGTGCCATGAGCACTTGAGCTGCACGCACCCCATAATTACAATCTCACTCTTCACCTTCTACCTCCTGGAGTTCTTTTATCAAGTCACAGTAGTCAGGTGGGTTACTTCTCCTATCCTGGAGCCTCAACTGGATGATCTGCAGTTTAGAATGCTTGCATGTTGCAGTATGTGCCCCAATCTCACAAGGTTCAAATCACTGGCGGCTACCCCACCTTTCCGGTAAGCTTTCTACAGAGCTCTTTCTAGGTGAGTAACATACACTGACAAACTTTCCCCTTCCATTGTTTGGTTCCTTGGAATTTCCACATCAAAGTCTCCCCTGACTCAATGCTCCCAAAATTGCCTTCGAGTACAGATAGGTACTTCTGAGCAGATGCATCAGGGTTCGTGGACCTCAAAAACTTAATGGCTTCAAGGGCAGGGCCCCTCAAACTTTCTATGATTCTTTTCCGCTTCTCAGCCTCCGCACACTACCATTCGGGTATCAAGGGGGCAACATAGTCGATCCAGGTATCCCAGTCATCCTCCCTCTGGGGGGTGGGGAGGGTGCACGAGAAGATTCTCAGCCTTCGGTAGGAGTCATGATTAGTGGCGGGTACAGATATAGGGGCCAGCATTGGCATGGGCACAGAAGGCTGGGCAGTAACAGGTGCTGGAGTGGGAGGGGGTGTTGGGGAAGGAACACCCCCAGGTGGCAGGAATAGTTTCTTAAAGTCCTCTATGGTTTTCCGTTCCTCCAGTAACAACTTAGCAAATTTCTCCTCAAAAGTCTCAGATAATGGTGGGAGCTCATCTTCCCCAGGGTCTTTATGGTCTTTTGTTATCACTTTCCAGGTGGTTAGGACCCCTCCTGAGGCAATAGTCTGTGGCATTTTAGAGCTGTGCACAAGGTCACTGCACTCTACCAAGGCTATGAAAGTTTGGGCGATCAAATCAACCTGTCAACCCACCACCACAGGGTTTTTTAAACATTCAGCTTTGGAGAGTGCTCCCTCTACAGTGTCCTTACTGGTACCCAGGGGAATATCCAGTATAAGCAGAGCATTTTGGGGGTCAATCTCCTGCCCAGTACACCACCCCACCAACTGGGGTACAGCCATTTCTACTGGGGTAGCCATTAATCTTTAACAATAATAAGTAATTTTTGGCCACTAGAAGGCACAAAATCCCAGCAGTGAGCCTCCAAGATGTAACCCCTAGGTGGCGCTATCTCATGGGCTACTACCCCTGCCTGCTTGGCTAGTAGCAGGTTAAGGGACCTGGGTAATGAAATGGGTGCCTCCACCCGGTGGTCAGGGTTGTTAGTGGTCAAGCTTACCTGGGCACAGCCCTCCGGGATGCTGTAACCCCCCTCTTTCCCTTCTAGTGGCCTGAACAATATACAATAATTACTTTCACGATGATCCTTTTTCACCAGGCAATTACCCACACTGTTTGCACTTACCACCAGGGCTGGTTCCTCTAGCTTGACCCAGGGAACCCCCTGTAAAACAAGGTTAAACACAGCAAATAGTAACAGTACAATACTTTTGGCACAAATTGGAACCACAGTCAGGTTAAATGCAAACAAAGTTAAAACTGATTTATTCAGGGGACTTGAACAAGGGAGGGGTGTAATCAGGTTGATTTGCTTAAAAACTATATTAATCAGACAGTTATGCATGCAGTTCAGAGTCCCTACACAGTCATACACTCTGGGTATCCAGGTAGGAAAACGGTGGGCTAGCCAGGAACGTTGCAGCTGGTTGGGGCCCTGTGATGGAAGAAAGCAACATGCACAGTGGGGCACAATAGGGGCAGTATAGCCTAGAGGTTAGAGGAATGAGGTGTTAATGAGCTTGGTACATCCAGCAGACTAGACCTGAGTTTGATTCTCACCACCTCCACTTGCATACTGTGTGACTCTGAGCAAGTCACTTAACCGCCCAGTGCTCCCAGGTCGCCCCTGAAAACAGGCATTTGTGCCTAGTGGGCCTTACCCAGTTACCAAAAGACTAAAATAAAAATAAACAACACACACTATTTGTAATCCAGAGCCGGAGGGCTCAGTTCGTGAAAGAAAAGGCAACGAGACAATCAAATGACAACACTTTTAGATTTAGCTGTTGTTGCAGGGAACTACCCTGATGTTTACTCAGGATACCCAATACTGGACACAGGCAAGACAAAATTGAGACTGCAGGCTGTTGAGCTGGAGTGCCCGGAGAAGCAGGGCCCACACGAATCATCAAGGCATTGTTCCTGTTCAAGGCATTGAGCAGGGGGCTGATCTCAGGCCGGTCTCTCGTCGATGACTTTCTCTGCGTAGCAGGTATTCTGGCTGGGCCAGTGTAGCATGGCCCAGGCAAATGAAAATGGATACAGATTCGGTCTGTGGAGCTGGATACAGCCTCCAGCAAGCAAAACACAGTTCAGACACACAGTGGAGAATCAAATCATGATCCACTATAAGCACACAGCACATTTACATGTAAGGAAATTCCACTGTACCAGGCAAATGGCTCTCTAGTCACAGTTACAGAGTCTCTGCACAATCCAGGAGTTCAGAGGAAGCTGGAAGTCCTGACAGGCCGATCGCATCCAGCAAATCTTTGGTCTTCTTCAGGTTAAAGCCTGGTCACAATTCAGTGGCTTAATTCTCTCTCCAAATTCAGATTCAGTCCGAAAAAAGCACAAGTTCCCTCTCAGGAACAGCAGGCAGGCATGCAGGCCAAACTCAGGCCTTTCCACAGTTCTCCCGCGCGAATCCACTATGGATTGCTGCTCAAACTATCTCGAGCTGTTACTTCCCAACTCAGATCTAACTGAAACTGCAAGCAGCATGGGACTTTCCCCAAGATGCAAACGGTTCAGTTGGCTGATCTGTCTGGCAGTCACAAGGGCTCCCCTTCCAAGTTATTTTAGGCACCAAAAGCCCCAAACTACAATTCCTACAAGTTTTGGCCCCACCAAGTCCCTGTAGGCAGGCAGGCTCCATTTTAGAGTCCCAAATGTACTGACTGGCCCATTCTGCAGTCCAGAACCAAGATGATGGAGACAAACAGAACTGTCCATGCTGCAAAGAAGGCAGGTTAGAACAAACTGCAATATTATTACTACTCTAACAAATGATCAGCAAACAAGTACACCTTCTAACAGAGCTCCCTCTCAGATTAATTATGACTACAATCCAAGCAGCTCTTAAAGAGAGAGTACACAGAGGCTATACAGGCACTCTCTGGCAATACATTTAAACTGCTAAAACGCAGGACACCAGCCTGGCAGTGAGCATTTAAGCAAGCTCAAGGAAGACTTTTTGGGAACCCCCATTTGTAGGCGGGCTACACATGCAACCATAACTTTCTCCCTGCAGTGCAACTGCACCAGCTGCAGCCTAACCCCTTCCACATATCTGATTTATGCTAATGTCCCAAAACTGCCCAATTAAAGGTAGAGCACCAAATTACAACACTACTACACTGCTAAAGAATTAACATTACTGAACATTTCATAAGTGGAGTGAGGTAATTCCATTGAGGGAGATTATGCTTGTCAGTGTGCCATGTGGAGTATTGTGTGCAGTTTTGGGCACCTTATAAAAGAGGGAACATTGGTTCGATGGAGAGGGTGCAGAGGAGGGCTACTAAAAGGATCAAGGGGACTGAGGGGCAGAGCTTCGAGCAGCGGCTGCAGTTTTTGGATCTGTACTTACTGGAATACTATAGAATGAGAGGGGACATGTGTCTGATTTATAGGGCCCTGACAGACACTAGTCTGTGGGATCTCTTGGGATTGACACATAGGGACCAATCATACAAAGTCAGAGCCCATCACTACCAACTGATAGAAGAAAGACATAGAACAAATAAAAGGAAATTTTGGTTAAACAGTAGAGTGACTGAGACTTGGAATTCACTGCCTTGTGAGGTGGTTGAGTGTAAAACAATGATAGAATTTAAAACAAAGCTTGATAAATTTCTCATTAGTAGGGACATCAAAGGGTATACATAACTAATGACTGGTGAGTTCATGGACTTATGTTCTTTAATGCTCCGAAAATCTATGAAACCCATGAAGTGTATCTCCTGGTGGTTGAAGTCCTTCACGCATCAGACTCGGGACTCCAACCCACCAACCAGTACATTAACATAGATATTCCCCCTCTGCAATGCCTTATTACTTACTTATTGTTGGAACTCAGCATTAATTCCTGCAGTATAAGACATTATATTTGGGACACAGCTAAGAAAAAATGTGCCTTTTACTGGAACTCTAAGGAACTATAGCGGTCAGAGAGGCGCACGCAACACAGAATACTTAACTTGCACAGCGGAAATGCAACTTCAGTTATTTTTGATATCATTCTGTAAGTCCAGCTTCCCTTATGAGAATCCTGTCAATGCAGGGTGGCTTGTGAGGATAACTCATTTTGACTTACTGTTTATGCTTTGTGAGTTCCATACGGGCATGGCAAAGAAAGGCAGAGCTCACATGTTTGGACGCGTTGTACTTTAAGATATGATTACCAATTCCTAAACAATTTGTTACCGCGTTATGTTAATTCCTATCCTTTGTTTATAACAACTGTTACAGTTGGCCATTCTTGTCCAAACTCTGTACTCTTGATTGGAATGCAGCCCTAGACTGGAATGTTAAGGCCTGACTCCTAAATGATTTCACCTTGTCTGTATGTATTGTATGAAATGCCTGAAATTGTTAATTATACACGTAAGAAAAGAGCATGACCAGATCTAGGCCTCTGCAAATAAATCTATGGTACTGTATAGCACAAATACATGTCCTCCTAAACAGGAAGTTTAAGTTTATTACTGTAGTATATGGCTGTGTCTTTTCAATTTTACAAGCTTAAGGATATCTTGTGCTCATAGAATTTAATATGAAGTTTTGTATTTTTACCCTATAAGGAACACAGGCAGCAGTTTTATGTCTAACATTCATGCTATATTGCTGTTATTTACTGTCTTTATCTGTATCCCTTGGGGTGCATATTCTGATTTTGTTAGTTGAAGTTGGCTCCCTTTTTGTGCTTTCTTTTACATTTTTAGTATTTGCAAATGAAACAGTTTTTTGTTAAATGGGTTTTAGGTATAGCTTGCTTAGCTTGTACTGATTTACTAAATACTAGAGTTCTCTGTACTAAAATGATTCAGAATGTGCTCAATTCCAGGGTACTGTATAATTACTCAAAGACAACAGGTTTCTTTGAGCGGTAACTCAGGGCAATTCTCTTTTGTTGAAGTCACCAAACAGCTTAATCTGCTTCAAGGTCAGCTGGTATTCATCTGTATCCCCCCCCCCCCAAGTCATGCCTGAAAATAAGCAGAATTTGTCTAGCACACTTACCTGGTCAACAAATACTAAATAAATAAATAAAACAGGGACCGGTCCACCGGCACAGCAGTAGGGCTCCTTCTTGTGACGCCGATGACCTGAGCTTGAGAGTCAATGTAGGAGGAGGATTGAGCATCCAAAAGACTGCTCTCCTCCTCTGGGGAGGGAGTCATGTGGAGCTCGTTGCTCAACCAGCCACTAATGGCAGCCACGACCACAAAGCTCTGGAGAGAGGTGGAGTGGCAGATGTCAACATCCTGTGCTCGTCAGCCTGCACAGGAGCATCTTGTGTGGGATGCACACCTGCTCTACTTAGGGAGAAATTCAGGGGGAACAAAACCACCTGACAGTGCAGAAATAAGGGATCAAGCCTTCCAAGGCCTTTCACCAGTGGCAGGGCTCTCTGTGGCACGCTGCATACCTGTGTCGACGGCATGGAGGAGTCTGCATACCCTCATTGGGGGGGGTAACATGGATGATGAGCCAGACGGAGCTAAGTCCCTGAACAGCCAGATGACAGGGCTGGAGGGTTGGACCCAGAGTGACAGGCCTGTAACAGAGGGAAGTAAAAGCAAAGTCATCATATGACAATAGTTAATATTACAACATGGAACCTGAGTGGCTAGGATCACCCATTAAAGGAGAGCTGCGCTGAACCTGTAAGTAGTTTTTCCAGTACCACTACTACAACCAGACACGCACTTCCCCAGCACACTGTTGGCCAAGCCCGGAATCCCAAACCACAAAATCCCGACAGTGGGATTTTGCCCCCCCACCGAAGTTTGCTATATTAATTCCAGAGGTGCAGGGGGCAAATCACCATGAAACATGGGAAACAAACAAAATCCCACTTTCAGGATTTTGCATTTGGGATTCGGAGCTTGGGCAACAGTGTGTCGATGAAGCACATGTCAGGTTCTAGTAGTAAATCTATTTTTCCAAATTGAAGTTGTTTTTTAAATTCTGGTTCCATCTCTGTTATTGTTCCACCTATTTGGGCCTATTAATAACCTTAGTGGATGTTTCTAATTTACACTGTAGTGTTAAATACCATTTTAGAATTGTGTCATATAGTTCCTGTCCCTCTCAACCCCAGAGATCTATTGTGGAACATAGATATATTGTGCCACCAATGGAAGAGCTCAGCAAGGGACATAAACTACATCACAGAGTTCTAAAATGGTGCTTACTGCTGGTGAGTAAATCAGAAACGCCCACTAGGATAACTAAACATTCTGTAGAGATGGAACTGCAACAGAACTGGAACCAGTATTTAAACATCAGTTTTTACAGAGGAAAATTACTTACAAGTTCAGTGCAGTTCTCCTTTAAGAGATCTGGGTCCCCATATTCAAATGCTTACAGCAGCACTAATGGGAATAGCATGTGCTAAATGGATACAGCACAGCCGACATACTGTTAGCATGGCCGCTGCTATATTTAAAGGTACATTTAATGTGTCACTAAGTAGCTAGAGCATTTACACTAAACACACCTCTACGCCCATGCAAATGAGGTGAACTTCTTGCATACAGGGAACAATGATATAGTAAAAGGGTTTTCGAAGCATTAAAATGCTGTACTGGCAGCTCTAGGTAATGCTTCCAAAACATTACATTTACCAAAACGTCCAGTGAGGTGCACCCCCCCCATCCCCACAGCACTGGTGCCTGTTTAAAACAAAGACAAACCATTCCATTTCCATCATGTTTCTGGCAATTTAAACAGTTCCATGGTGTTCAATTGCATACCCAATCCCCAGTAGAATTACAAATTAATAACCTGGAGACCAGTGGCACCCCCGATCTGATCCCTGGTAGTATTACAGATTAGTAATCTGGAGTCCGTTGGCACATTCCCAATCCCTGATAGTATTACAAATTAATAACCTAGAGTCCAGTGGCACCCCCTGACCTGATCCCTGATAGTATTACAAATTAATAACCTGGAGTCTAGTGGCACCTCCCCACCCAGTCCCTGATAGTATTACAGATTAGCAACGTGGAGTCCAGTGGCACCCGCTCACCCGATCCCCAATAGTATTACAAATTAGAAACCTTGTGTCCAGGGTCACCCCCCTGCCTGATCCCCAATAGAATTACAAATTAATAACCTGGAGTCCAGTGGCACCCCCCACCCAGTCCCCGACAGTATTACAGATTAGTAACATGGAATCCAGTGGCACCCCTTCACCCAATCCTTAATAGTATTACAGATTAGAAACCTGGTGTCCAGGGGCACCCCCCACTCCTGATCCTCAACAGTATTACAAATTAATAACCTGGAGTCCGGTGGCACCACCTCACCTGATCCTCGATAGTATTACAAATTAGTAACCTGGAGTCCACCAGCACTCCCCACCTCCACCTGATTCCTGATAGTATTACAAATTAATAACCTAGAGTTCGGTGGCACCCCCCCCCCACACCCGATCCCTGATTGTATTGCAAATTAGTAACCTGGAGTCCAGTGGCACCCCCACCCGATCCCCAATAGTATAACAAATAAGTAACTTGGAGTCCAGTGGCACCCCCACCCAATCCCCAATAGAATTACAAATTAATAACCTAGAGTCCAGTGGCACCCCCACCCAATCCCCAATAGAATTACAAATTAATAACCTGGAGCCCAATGGTACCCCCACCCTCACCCAGTTCCCGATTGTATTACAAATTAATAACCTGGAGTCCAGTGCCCCCCCCCCTTCACCCAATCCCTCACTGAATGAAAACAAAATTCTCTGGTGTCTAGTGGTTCTCCCCACCCGGTATCCTCCCCAGTGGCAAGCCCTTCCCTGGCTGACAGCCATCTGCCCTACATCATCATACGGGAAGCCCCATTGGTTGCAGTCCTTAAACAAAAACTGAAAACCTTTGTGCAGGCCTTCGGGGCTTGAGGTGGACCATACTGGATAATTTGTACAGGTGCAGTTGTTTTTAATCTGTGTTCTGAGATGTTTCTTTTTTTATATAAATGTTGTCATTACTGTCCCTGTCTTGTTCTGTACCTATGTATCAATGTATCTGCAGTGTTGAAGTAAGGGTGCCCTGAGCCTTTGGGGACGGGTGCCCTAAACAAATAAAATCTACTACTACTAATGCAGGACATGGAGTCTGATAATGAACTAAGTCTGTATAGAGTGCTGTTGAATAGGCATGTAGACTTAGTTCATTTTCAGCTCATTTGTTCATTTACCACTAATGTGGGGAAATTACAAACTTTTTTTACCAAACTTTGGTGAAAGCTATCGGACCTCCCTCAACCACATTAGTGATGATTTGTACTACACACCCAAAAAGGGTGTTCGACAAGTATGTGCCAAAACATCCGTTTTGGGTGAGCGTTACAGTACAAGTCATCACTTGTGTACTCATGAGATTGGGTGATCCAAAAGCTTTCACCAAACCTTGCTGCAAAAACCTTTTAATTTACCCTCAGTTAGAGGTACATAAAAAACAATTAGTTGAAAATATATAATTTTTTTTTTATTTAGCTTTTGTTTACCGGGTAAGCACACTAGACAGTCAAGTGCCTATTTTCAAGTGCAACCGGAGAATTACAAAGGCAAATAAATCAGAGACAAAGTAACATTAATCAATAAGGTACAGTCAGGTGCTGGCAGAGAGCCCAGGCAAAAGCAAATTAAGAGACAAGGTAGCAGCAGTTAACAAGGTATAGACAGGAATAGGCAGCAAACTGCGGTCAGGTGCAAGCAGAGAACATATACAAGGCAAGTGCAGTGATTAGGGCATGGCGACCACAGGAGGTGGACAGGGGGGCCAAACAAATCTCAGCAGGGCCTTATCGAAGAGTGCGATACATACAACTGCACACGTGCTGTCGAAGGGGGCACAGGTGCACCATGGGGGGTAGGTCAGTTAAGAGCAGAGGAAATAAACTATATTAGCACGCAAGTGTGGCAGTGCTTTAAGTGGACTTAGCTTATTTTCAGACCACAGATCCCTTGTCAATATACCACTTAACTCACTCAGCCCCGTTGTGCATATGTGCGTCATCAGGAAAATTCCTTTAGTCCCCATAGCGCATATGTGCATCAGGTATTCGCTTCATCTCATCCCCTGAGCGCATATGTGCGTCCTGCACTTCTTATGCACTTTCTGGATCAACCAGTCAGGGATAAGGCTATTGGAAAGTGCAGGTAGGTAGGAAACATTCCTACCTACCAGAATACCGACTTTATATTGGACACATTTGCTACCTTTCAGATTTTTGCTTAGGTTTTAATTTGGGTTGAAAAGTGAAGAAAATGCTATTTTTCTCCATCGCAGGTACCGTTAAAAAAAAATTGTAGATGCTAGAAACATTTGATCCCTGATTTGAAAGCTCTTTTCATTGTGAAAAATTAGTATGCTGGTGCCTGGGAGCTAGGAGGTGTACTTTTTTTAGTTTTTATGGGATACAAAAAGTGTAAAAATGTGATTTTCCTCCATTTCAGGTACTGTAAAAAAAAAACTGTAAATGCTAGGAATGTTTGTGACCCATCATTTGAAAGATCTCTTTGATGTCTGGACAATTATCATGTTGGTGTCTGGGGTCTAGGAGGTGTACTTTTTATGATGTAGGTTTTTATTTGGGAACAAAATGTAAAAAAGTTTTCTTTTTTTATCATTTCAGGAACTGTAAAAAAATATCTGCAAATGCCACTAACATGAGTGACCCATCATTTTAAAGCTCTTGTTATTGTGAACATTTTCTGTGCAGGTGTCTAGGGGCTAAGAGGCATACTTTTTTAGTTATTGTGGTTTGTGCGTCATGTGGGCAGTTGTGCAGAGCATTTTTCCGAATTCAAGTCGGTTTACTGGCATTATGTGTTGGTACATTGCCTTGCTTTATGGTCTGTTTTATTATGTAAAACAGCTCAGAAATACTCTAAACTATGGCAGAGTAATGCACAGATGTTGGTGTGATTAAAAACTATCATACAACAGACATTTGCCACTTCTAAGGTGGGTTTTATTAGTTTAAAAAAATGTAAATTTTCATTGTTACATGCTCTGTAAAAAAAAAAAGGTTAATGCTACTAACATGTGTGACCCCTCATTTTAAAGATTTTTTTATTGTGAGCAAACTTCGTGCTGTAAGGTTTGAGACAGGAGTTATACTTTTTTAGTTATTTATACTCCCAAGTTGGAGTGTTACCATTTTAGTTCCGAACAATCTAACTGCTCAGGAAAACAGTCAGTTTTACACAGGAATGCAGCACTCACTCAAGATTCCATTCTAGAGCTGAGTGAGTTAAATAGAGAATAAAGTATGGGTCTGGGTGTGTAACGAGAATTTACACACACCCGAGGGGTTTGATGCTACATAAACCCCGAGAGCAAAGCTCGAGGGGTTGTCGTAGCATCAAACCCCAAGTGTGTGTAGGTCGGTCACACACCAGACCCATATTTTATTTTATATAATTGTTGGGTTTCTTTTTTTCCCCTCAGCAATTATATAAAATAAAAAAGGCTGCTGTGCCTCCGCAGTCCGATCACGTCATGGCGCAAGCAGTCAGCTTTCACTTTTATTTTTAACATTTGTCCGACTATTGTGAGGGAGGTCGAGCCTGTAAGAACGAGGAACATCAAAAGTTTAGTTGAAATTTTACTTACTACCGAGAGTCCGTGGCAGTTTTCTTTACATGTTGGGTCTGCGGTTGGGAAGTAGACGACGATCGAGAATTGAGGAGCGAGAGGTGTCGCATGCGCAGAGTGGGGGAAACTGTGCGCGTGTTTGCCGTTATAAACGCTCCTTTATAACGGCAAATTACGCCACAGTTTCCCTATGGGAAAAAGAGGAAGCCATTAATTATTATGTCCATAAAGGACTAGTGTGGGGCAAATATCAGTCAGCCATGGAGAAGAGTGGAGGGTACATGCTGGCCACTGTCAGGGGTAGGGAGACTACCGGAAGGAGGGGAAGAAACACTGGACACCATGGTATTTTTGATTCATTCCAACGGGGATCGGATGAGGGTGTGGGGAGCCACTGACCACCAGACTATTCATTATTATGTATTTATTTATTTTTGTTTATTTGAAAATTGGTAACCGGGAGACGCACACTGAGCAGAGACTCATTTCCAGGTGCGACCTGAATTCATGACAAACAGGTGAGGGTGAAGGTACAACAGGACACTATGGAATTTTTTAACTGCCAATAGGGATCATGTGAGGGAAAGGGTGTGCCACTGGACACCATGGAATTCTTAAATTATAAATAGGGATCGGGCAAGGGAGAGGGTACCACTGGACACCATGGAATTCTTAAATTATAATAGGGATCGGGCAAGGGAGAGGGTACCACTGGACACCATGGAATTCTTAAATTGTAAATAGGGATCAGGTAAGGGAGGGGGTACCACTGGACACCATGGAATTTTTACATTGCCAATAGGGATCGTGTGATTCATGGGGGTGCCACTGGACACCGGCAAATTTTAAAATTTCCAGTAGCGATCAGGTGTGGAAGGGGGAGCTGAGGTAGGGGGTTTTGAAGTTGTTCTTAACTGTCTTTGTTCTCTGGCCATGTCCAGTCGACTATGAATAAATTAAGCATCTTGGTGTGGTGTGGTGCTGTGCTGTTAACTATCAAAAATATGTGCAAGCACCCTCCTAACACATCCACAGTATGAATCCAGCATGTAAAGTCATGCAGTAACCTTTTGGGAAGGGATTTATAAAAACTGATGGTGATGGCCATCTTTAATGACTTGAGTCATTATTTATAAAATTAGTAATATAAATCTCTTATAAATTATCCTACAGAAATAAAACTATACTGATGAGGAATCTAATTGTATCAGCAATGTATTAATGCTAAAAAGCAATATAATGACTGTAGCATACACAGGTACTTACACTTCAGGAAGCATTCTGGGTGCCATATTGGCTGTAGTCCATGACTGCAGCACTGTATTCCTATGGTAGTTCCTGTCATGCCCAGTGGGCACCTTGTCAGTTGATCAGTTGTCCTACTCATGGAATAAAGATGGCTACTGCTAAATGCTTCTGCGTCTGAATCTGTCTGTTCCCAACCCCCAGCTTCTTACAGAGGTGACAAGGCATAAGCGATCCCACAGGTGCCAGAGGGGGTGGGTTAGCATGCTACAGTATATATATATATATATATATATATTTATTTTTTCCCCCCTTGGGGGGGATAAATTATATTTATTGTGATTTGCAAGGAACTCTTACAAACACTGTCCACATGCAGACAACACATACACATTTAGCAGGTAAGACTGCCTTACAAAGGATACTCTTAGGACACTACCCTTACAGTTATGAAATGGGGGATGCACCAGCATAATTAGTACACACACAAATTTCCAAACTGCATGCAGCCCAGGAAATCTACAGCGATTGGGTATAAGGGTATGTTAAAAGATATTCCAGTTTTTACCATTTTGACCTGTTGGTCTACATAATCTCCAACAGCATTACGCTGCCATGTTCGTTACTCGAATATTCTCCCCAAACCCCCGGACAGTATTAATATTGTCTTATGTATAGCCGCAGTATGATAGATAGACTTAAAATCGCAGAGCAACATGCCTCACTGCCCTTAACATAGGAAAAAACATAAGTAATGACTTCCAAAATGTAAACAATCAAAACATTCACTTAGAAACGGTTCTGGCATTGAATGGCCACAGTTCAGTGCAATTCAGTACTTCAGAGTCGTGGATCTTGTTACGTAAAGTCAAACTTGATGTGCATGTTGTTTCAGATTTCAAAACAGTGTGCATGCAAGGTCCCGTGTGCAGAAACTTAAAGACCAAATGGGGAGGCATGAAGAAGGGGGAAGGGTAGGAAATCCGTTATCTTTCATGTGTATGGTCTCACTCCATTGAGACTCCCACTATGGTACAATATGTAAACAAATGCACCCCTTTGATTTAAGTAAAGAACACCACATGCACATTATAATGTAAAATAAACCTGCAGTTGCATGAAGTCCTGACTTACTCATGAGTCCGAAAAGACTTCAGTTCCCATCAGACACATCTCCATCGCCCCTGATCAATTCTGCTGACCAGCTTCTCTGCATCCTAGGCTTGTTAAAAAGGAAGGGCTGCCCATTCCAGGCAAGGCATAATTTCACCGGCAACAGTAATTGGTGGTGTATTTTGAGCTGCCTTCTCACCCCATTAAATATTTTGTTCATGCTGATAGGTGCTGTAGGAAAGGTCAGGATACAAGATGTCTGCCTCACTATAGCACAGCTTACAGCTACTGTTTGCTGCTGTGAGCACAAGATCCCCATCCCCTACTCCCATGCAGATCATTAGAAATGTCCTCAGAACAGTTGGTGTGCTGTTGCTGCCTGTTATGGTTTTATTCGGTACGATTTTTATAGTGACGGGGTGACTGGTGTATCACTTCCGAAAAGCCTAGAAGCATGGGTAGCAGAGACCAGCTATTCTCCAAACTGGCCTCGCCTTTCCCCACCTCAGGTAAGCTGATCACCCTGATGTTTCTTTCGTAAGACTGATTCTCTATGGTTTCGAGACTTTGGTGTAGGATAGAGTTCTCTTTTATAAGTTTGTGCCTGAAAATAGTCATTGCTATGGCTAGGGCACCTTACCTGGTCAACAAAAACTAAATAAAGAAATAAACAGTAGCAACTAAATTTATAGTAGCGGAGGTCTCTGCTCATATTACAGCCTGGTCAAAAACACCTATTTTCATTCCTAGAGTCAACAGCTGCGAGTGAAGGGAGCCAAATTTGTGATTGAGGTCCTGGACAGTTTTAATGAACTGCCCCAGTCAGTCCTAACTCTCACCCATTCTCCCATACCTCAGCTCCTTTACACATGTGATGGGGTGGGAGTTAGGCCCAATGACCCCAATGCACACCCCGATGCTGGTTGGGGGGTGGGCTGGAGGGGTCAAGGGTGGGCTTTTACCCCTAACAGTGTTCACATTTGCCAGTGTCACCTCTCTTGCTGCTGGATCACACGAGCTCCCTGCTTTGGTGTGCTGTGCAGGCCTTCCCTCAGGCTGTCATCCTTTGGGTTAGAAAAAGTTGGCAGAGGCTGCCACATCTCTTTTTGGTTTGACCATCCTCAGTCCAGTACTGTCCACCAATATAGTAAAAGAAGTTTGAAGTGGAAAATTTATATTTATCAAACTTCTCCCAGGAGTGCAAAGCTCAAAAGCTGCACCTCCTGCTCAGTATTTTAAAAGTTTGAATGTCAGCCAGCCATCAGAAGCCATGGTATAAGTGAGGACCCCCCTCCACTTCATTCTTTGCAACCACACGTGACCTCTCTCCCTCTAATTCCAGCCCATCTGCTGCAACCCTCTAATCTGATGGCCGCAGTACATACCGGTCATCAGCATCGAGAATGGAAAGGGAAATCTTTACAGCAGACAGAGCTGCAGCTAGAGTGGTCGCGCTAATAGGAAAAATTTGTAAAAAGATCTGTGGCCTGCTTGCCACTCTTAGTGATCCTGATCAGCATCTAGCCAGACCCCCGCAACACAATACAGGAGTGTAAGTGGAGGATTAAGGACCCCACTAGTTGTTCTGTGTACTGCTACACAACCAATCCCATAGTACTCATAGAACTAGAAGAGTGTCTATTACTTCTATGGTAGTACTATGAGGCCACTTAGTAGATGCACACACTGCGCTACACTGTGCTGCTATGTTAACATTAGGGATCACAGAAGAGAAAACTGACACACTACTCAATTTAAAAACAAAACAAAAAAACAAATCAGGGGTTGTGGGGCAGAGCCCCCCCCCCCATTTCTAACAAAACCAACTGACAATTAGGTTTTTTGTTTTGTTATATGGTGACTCCACCCCACCCCCATAAATGGGCAGCCAAAGGGATGGATTGTGATATGCTGATACTGTAGTATGGTATTCACATAATGCCTACAGTGGGGTCCTTACTTAGTTCTCCACTTGCACACAATACAGGCACAGTCAAGCCTGGGGGGTCATAAAATATGTAGCAAATACTGGATGGGCAACTATCTCTGCACAACCAGCCTGTGCAGCACCCCGCAGTGGTAGCTAAGGCTGGTTGTGCATTAAATTGCCCATCCAGCATTTATGTAGTGTATAGTGCTAAAATAATTAAGAAATAATCTGCCATCACCATATTCCAGAACCACCACTCATATCGCAACAGTTCACTTTCATTTTCAACTGTTTGCTGTGCGCACAGTGGAATGGAAAGCCGGGTGCCTCATGGATTTCTGAATCCACTGGAATGCTATGTACCACAGAAGGGTACAACCATTTTCCATGACCTGTGGACTATGGTACAACAACGTTTCAGCTGGCATAGAAGTCTATACAGAACAAGCCCTCATTATACATTATATAAAACTATATATATATACACACATATACATATTATGGTAGAGTAGCACTTTTAAGGTTAAAGGGTTAAATTTTGCACCTTGATAACTTTGCCACCGTTCAACAGATTTGCGCAGTTGGGCATGGTAAATCTTGGGATCTGCCAAGTTTCGTACCGGTCGGATATACGGCTGAGGAGTTATTAAGCGACAACCAATTGCGCAGTTACGCTTTTTTGCGATTTCTTTGCTCTCACCTACAGGTCACACGGTTTGTGCGACTGGTCTGAAAACTTCAGGAAACATGTGGCCAGGGTCCCCGATGTGACTTTTGAAGATTTCATGAAAAAATATTGAACGGTTCAAAAGTTATTCAAAAAACAAGTTCCCATTATCAGTCAATGGGAAACGTTAAAATATTCAACACTTTCGCAAATGCACTTTTTAGTGTCGCAAATGGCCCTAGTAGTGTCACAAATCCACTATTTTTTTTCAGTTGGTGATCAGAAAAATGCTTGGCATTTAAATTTGGGACCCTCTAGGGACATAATTATTTTTGTGTTCATCTACTCGGACCCTGAGGATGCTAGCCATGTCTTTATTTTGGGTTAAAACACCCCAGAAATATGTTTTCAAATTTCTGGAACCAGTAGTGTCACAAAGTAGTGTCGCAGGCACGACACTTTTGCAAAATTTTATGAAAATTTCCGCAAATTGTGACACTACTTTTTCAGACTTGGCCAAAATGACAGGAATTATTTGCCACCCTGCTGCAAAAGAACGGTCTGGTCTTTTGAGCTGAAATTTGGAGGGAAGGCAGCCGACATCTCACAGATGTACCTTTTGGTGGTTTGGTGAAAAATATTGCATGGCTGCAAAGTTACGGTACTCCGAAGTTGACATTTTTTCCCATAGACTAACATGGTGGCATCCACCACGCCTTTGGGGGCTCGTATCTTGAAAACGGTGTGAGATACAGAATTTTTGTTGTAAATTGCATAGCCCTATGGGCTATGTAGCAGAAAAAAACCTAGCCAGGAAAATCAAGATTTTTGTGAAATTTAAATTTTTTTTCTATGTCATGTGTTTGCTGAGATATTAGCAATTAAGTACTTCCAATGCTCGTTTTTAAGCTTCGATGCCCATTACAATGCATACATTCTTTGTACACACTGTGTTTCTGTATGCACCTGTTTGGCAAAAACAGGTGATGTGCATCCATTACTGTTACAGTTACTGTTTCCACTTGTGTTTATGTCCCCTTCTGCATTACCGTTCCCGTGTACACCACTGTGTGCATTACCCTTTGCGTTGTCATTCACACTTGCATTTTCGTTGCTGTTACCAGTTGTGTTTCCACTACTGTTTCTGTTTGCATTTCTGTTTGCACCACCATGCACATTGCCATTTGCATTTAAGGCAGCCCTTTCATTTGCATTTCCATTTCTCTTTCGTTTTGCATCTTCCTTGCTGTTACTGTTACCATTTGCGTTTGCAATTGCGTTACTGTGCCTGTGCGAATTACGGTTTGCGTTTCCATATGTGCTTGTATTTCCTTTTCTGCTTCTGTTTCCTTTGCTGTTATTGTTGCTGTTACCGTTACCATTTGCGTTTACAATTGCGTTACTGTGCCCGTGCACGTTTTGGTTTGCGTGTCCATAGGCGCTTCTGTTCCCGTTTCTGTTTCTCTTTCCTTTGGCATTATTCTTCATGTTACCTTTATCATGTGCATTTACAATTGCGGTACCATGCCTGTGCACGTTACGGTTTGCGTTTACGTGTGCGCTTGCATTCGCATTTCCGTTTCTGTTCCCTTTCACGTTCTTTTTGCTGTGACACTTAACATTTCCATTTTAAATACCACTGCCATCACTATTCGTGTTACCAGTTGCATTTTTGTATGCGCTTCAATGTCTGTTTGTGTCACTGTTCACTTCGCTTCACTTTGCGCTTGCGTTTCTATTAACGTTTCCTTTATCATGTACATTTTTGTTACTATGTGCGCCACTGTTCATGCTACTGTTTGCGTTACTGTTCCTGTTACCATGTTACAAGGCATCACGTGGCAGAAGCGTGGGGGCCAAAGGGCCCCGCGCTCCCGCCACCGCATTACATTCACTATTTCTCATCATCATTCTCAAAAAGAAGGAAAATTAGAGGCAAAAAAAATCCATTTAATGCATTAGTTAGGGTTGTTCCACAGCAACTAAAGTGAGGAAATTCGGTGTTAGGGTTGAAAACTGTAACTCTGCATTCACCCCCCACCCCCCAGCACCACACACACAGACACACACACATGCAAGTAGGGGGGGAGGACCAAGGCAACATGACCAATCACAGACAGTCAGCAGCAGGCATGCAGTCATGCTCTGATATATGCACGGTCATCTGTGGCTGTCCACTCAGGATGCAGTACCTGGTCAGGGGAGGGGCCTTGCCTGTGTGAGGCCATGCAAATCATAACTGTGCTAAGCTGAGTGTCCCTGCAATCAGTGAGGTGTACCATTGATGTCAATACCCTCTGTTTTGCTGTGGGTCTCCACTCAGGATGCAGTACCTGGTCTCGGGGTTTGGGGGGCATTGCCTGGCTGAGGCCATGCAACTCATTGCTGTGCTAACTGGAGTGTACCTGTAATCAGGGAGGTGTACCAGTTATGTGAATTGCCTTTGTTTTCCTGTGGCTGTCCACTCAGGATGCAGTAACTGCTCTGTGGGGTGCATTGCCTGCCTGAGATAGTGCAACTCCTAAGTATGCTAACTTCTGTACAGCTGCAATCAGCAAGCTGCACTGTTGATGTCCATGGGCATATTTTTGCTGTGGCTCTCCAGTCAGTATGCAGTACCTGGTCTGGGGGGGTGGGGCATTGCCTAGCGGAGGTCCTCCAATTCCTAAGTGTGTTAACTTGTGTGTACCTGCAGTCTGGGAGATATTCCATAGATGTCCATGGCCTTAGTGTTGTTGTGGCTCTCCACTCAGGGTGCAGTATGTCGTGTGCTGGGGCAGGGGCATTGCTAGCTAAGGCCATGCAACTCCAAAGTGTGGTAACTTGTGTGCACCTGCAGTCAGGGATATGTACCGTTGGTGTACATGACCCCAGTTTTCCTGTGGATCTCCAGTGAGCATACAGTACTGGTCTGGGGTGATTGGGATGTACTGTAGTATATTTAGACAGTTCTATTTTATTTCTATCACCTGCTGCTGGTTGTCTGTGTTTGGTCATGTTTCCTTGGTCCTGCCCCCTACTTTCATGTGTGTGTGTGTGTGTGTGGTGCTGGGGGGGTGGGGGTGAATGCAGAGTTAGGGTTTTCAACCCTAACACTGAATTTTCTCACTTTTGTCGCTGTGGAACAACCCTAACTAATGCATTAAAAAAGTTTTTGCCTTATATGTGTGTATATATACATATATATATATATATATATATATATATATATATAATGGTAGCATGGTAGTGTTACTATAGCTAGGGTTGAGGAGCCCTTTTAAGGTTAAAGGGTCAACCTTTGCACCTTAATAACTTTACCACCATTCAAAAGATTTGCCTGAAATTTGGAATGCATGATCAAGAACCACGCATCTTTGGATTTGCCAACTTTTGTACCGGTCAGATACATAGCTGCGGAGTTATTAAGTGTGATCTGCACCCGCGTTTACGCTTTCTGATGAATTCTTTGCTCGCGCCTACAGGTTGCAATGGGTTTGTGTGACTGGTTCAAAACTTCAGGGAACATGCGGCCAGGTCTCCAATGTGCCTTTCAAGATTTCATGAAAAAATATTAAACGGATCAAAAGTTATTCAAAAACAAGTTCCCATTATAAGTCAACAGGAAAAGTTAGAAAAAGTTTTAAAGAGTCGCAAATGCAGTTTTTACTTTCTCAAATGGCCCTTTTACTTTCGCAAATCTGCCATTTTGTTTTCAGTTGGTGATCAGAAAAATGCTTGCCATTTAAATTTGGGACCCTCTAGCAACACAATTATTTTTGTGTTTACCTAGTCGCACACTGAGGATGCTAGGCATGTCTTTATTTTGAGGTTAAACACCCTAGAAGAGAAGACTTCTGGTTCCTCCACGGACTTCTAGGCAGCTCATCTCGAACGTTCTCCACCTCGCTTGTTGAAAAAGAGTTCAAAACTCCACTTGGATGGCATTAAACAAAAGAAAAACTTTCAAATATGTCGAAAGACCCTTGTAAAAGAGACAAACATGGCTCTTCAAAGGCTGGATTAATGAAGAGGCCAGTAGAAGTAGAGCCCAGTGCAGCGGGACATAGGCCACATAGCAGGAGCTGCTCGCCAAACAGCACACGAGGGTCAGACTATGACACTGACGGGGAGCAAGTTAGACTGACTCGGTCACACTACGAAACAATTCTAAGGGAAATAAGGACCTCTAGACTGGAAACAAAGAAAGATATTCGGGGGTTATCTACACAACTATAGAAGTTAGATCAGAGAATTGAGGAAGCAGAAACCAGAACAGCGGGGTAGGAGATGTAAATACCTGTCCGGGCCAGGCGTTCAGTGCCTTATTACAGCAATCAATGGCATTATAGACCAAGTCTATAGATCTAGAAAGCAGATCCCGAAGAAACAACCTGAGGCTTTATGGCTTAGCAGAGGGTGCTGAGACAACCCCGGTAGCAGCCTTTATGGAAAATTTACTTCGGGACATCTTAGAGCTTCCACCGAATTATGATCTAAAGATTGAGAGCACTTACAGAGCATTGGGTGCAAGGCCACAGGATCCGAAAGCACACCCACGCTCTATTATATTTTTAGTGGCGAGTTACCAAACCAAATAAGATATCCTTCACAGAGCATGGGCAAAGAAAGAACTTACATACCTCTCGTCGAAAATAATGCTGGATCATGACTACCCCGTGGAGATATAGCAGGCCAGACAACAATATACCCCAATGCTGCATGTGTTGAGAGAAAAGGGGATACGTTTCCAGACCCCCTTCCGGACTAAGTTAAGGATCTTCTGGCAGGAAGGCATGCAAACATATGGGTCTCCTTACAAAGCCTTGGAAGCCATGAAGCAGAGAGGAATTAAGCTGGCGGCTGAAGATGCGGATCGAATAGGCAAAAGGCAATTATTCTTTTCGGACTGGTTCCAACCAGGGTTACAGCAAAGGGGAGCCTCATCAAAACTACTTCAGGAATCTCTTGCGAAGATAAGGGCCATGGTGAAGAAAGGTGCATTGCGAGGTAGCCCTGAACTGTTAGAGAATGGCAGATGAACATCACTGGGCTGGTGAATGGATGTCTTGTTGTCAGCTACTCCAAAAAGAAACTGTATTTGGAATACCAAATGAGGCCGAGAAATGTCATGTTACATAAATGATCTCACCTTGGATAAGACTGGATTAAAACACATATTCCCTGGTTTGTCTCCCCCTCCCCCCTTGTCCCCCCGCTGTTTCAGCCCGTTCTCCTGTGTTGTGTCTGTGTTCGCACCCATTCTCCTTTATTCTTGTGTGTCCTGTTTTTACCCTCTGGAGTATGTCTAAAATATGGGATTCTGAGTGCCTCCCATTTATGCAGCTGTCAGATTGGGGTTTGCAGAAGGGAGTTGTTTGGCTCTTGTTCTTCCCTTTCCCGCTGTGACAGGAGGGGAGCGGAGGGATGAATTGACGGATGGGAGGGGTGTGGTGATGTGGGGGTTGACTTCGTTGGGAGGTTTGAGTTCGGGGGAGAGGAGTGAGTGAGCTGGGGGCCTTGAGGGGGTTGGGGAGTTTGGGGGAGGGTAATAGTGATATAGAAATTGGGAGAGTGCTACAATGGGAATAACGATGGCTGTGGTGGAGGCTGGTTTTAACTTGAGCAAAGGGAAAAGAAATCCGAACATAGATCCTTCACAGCCTGCCATGAGAGGAAAATCAAGGTGAATAAGGGAGAAAATGTAAGAGGATCCAAGATGGGGTGGGTTCATATAGTAATCTAAAAAAGGTGAGATGTGGGGTGGAGTAAGGGCATAACTCTGTTTCTGTGCACTAAATAAATCGGGGCTGCATACTGGTACGTGGACGGATTACATATTGAAGAAGCCACTGCTATCAGAGGCCTTCTTGCGAGGGGAATCTCGAAATAAAAGAGACAACTATCCCTCGTTGCTGCCCAAATCTCAAGCTTGCAAAATACAGAACAAGGACACCACTGTGTTGGGAGCCCCTACCTTGGAAGCAACAAAGTTGTTAAAAGAGTTAAAACAAAAAGTTAGTTACTTTATTAAATTCAGTAGTGGTTATAGTGTTAGATTGATAATGTTCAGAGGGGTTTCTGGGTTAAGATGTACCCCAGTTAATATTGTTATCTGTTTGAGTTTTTTATGTTTGCTTGCACGCATGTGCAAGAAACATAGTGCCATCATCTGAGTTTTTCAGAGGTGTGTCAGCATCTTCCAATTCAGTCAGTGTGTTTGCAGGCGTTGTCACAGTTCTCCAATCACTGCTGAAGCTGTCTATGACAGCAGTTGAAAATGCAGTGGCATACAGTTGAAAGAGGGAGCTACGCTTCAGTGAGCAGCTCCTCCCCACACACTCCACACACACACACAGATCAACTGTGTCGGTTGCCTGATAGGATGGTGTAGTCTTATCTAGCTTAGAGAGACAAGCCACACATCATTACTTTAATAAACTGTTCCCTGCCAAAGCAGGACCACCAAAATGTGTGGGTGCCTAACAGTCCTTACACACGCCAGCTCTCCAAAGCACACCTTCATGGACTCCATGGGTTCTAATCCTCCAGAAAAAAATACCTCAGCATTTGATGAAAACTCTGATTTCGTATGTATAATTCAAGCAAGCTCTTACTAGACTCTGTCAATGTGAACTCCCGCTACAAAACCTATGCAAACGAACTTGAGCGCATTGTACTACCTGCAGCTGAAGCAAAGAACAGCCAGAATGCACAAAGGAGAACATACTGCTATGCATTTCAGCAGCAGCCAGTGGGGGAGGTTTTCATGACTGAAGCACTTTAATGTGCCTTTTAGTGCTGTCATATACACACCCCTGTGTGGTAATTCACTAAACTGCACACTTAGTCTGGTAATGCAGCTTCAAAATATTTTTTTTTCTCTGAATTGCCGTGAGCTGGCATTTAAATAGAATCACACAGCTCTTTCTCAAATCAGATGCTCAATGAAGTCACATCACCTTGTGACCCTAAACATCTTAGGGTTGGACATGTGCCCTAACAAAATAGCGAGAACTAGGTATAGAAAAGGAAAACACAAATTCAACCGTAGCTCACAATCGAATCCACCCTTTTCTCCGGTGAATCTGAAGCCGCTTAACAGCCCACCCCTGGGTGCTCATGCACTCCCTCCACCCGCACAACATATGGCCGACGGGGGTGGTGTTGCATTTTATTTCATAATTTCCTGATCCCATTGCTGCCACCATACTGATACAGTAATACTTTTTATGGCTCAAAAACTGCTTGACATTAGCTGAATTATAAATGGCATCCCTGTTTGACGCTGTAGTGCGGAATATGGTGGTGCTCAAATTTTAAGCCAAGTATTACATGCAGATATGTTGTTATTGACTCATGTCACTTACCATTTTATACATCTATTGATTTTTTCAATTCACTTTTGCTGAC
This sequence comes from Neoceratodus forsteri, assembly GCA_016271365.2. NCBI lineage: Eukaryota > Metazoa > Chordata > Ceratodontiformes > Ceratodontidae > Neoceratodus > Neoceratodus forsteri. The sequence goes on along the minus strand of CM028130.1, from coordinate 532,266,664 downwards.
AAATGTTGATCGCAGGGATTCTGGTGTCACAATTCAGTTCAGCGATGTGTAACATCTTAGTGCAGATGCTAAGTAACTTTTAAAATGCTGAAAAGTTAACAGTCATGAAAATGCATGAACTTCTTTCTTCAGTGTCTGGAGCTGTAGTGGTGTTATTGGAGTGCATGTCCCTTTGCTCCAGATCTATCAGTGAGATGTCTATTCTGTGCAATGGACAGTGGCTGAATGTTATCAGCTGACAGTTTTCATTTCATTATCAACAGATAAATATTCAGGGCTTTGCAAATGCAACTTTGCTGGTAGCACAGTTTCATGCCCCCAAGTGTCTCATCAGTTAGTGGTTATATCTTAACCGATGATCACAAAAAGTATGAAAAAGATTTGCCGCTGAGTAATGTAAATGCCAATCCACCTAAGCACCTTTAGGCTGCAAACATAATTTGAACGTATAGGGATTCTGGACCGGTGTATCACTCCGTGGCACAGCAATGGTTAATAAGTTTAAGCACATTCTCAGGACATTGTTTCACTTGCCCCCTCTCCCCACTATGATCCTGGTCACCTGAAATAAACCTGACATTTTAGTATCTGTTTTACATCTTGGCTCAGTTAGGCAATCAACGCTGTAAGAACATAAACGGACATATAAATGAGGACTATAAGAACATGGTCACCTGAAATAAAACTGACATTTTAGTATCTGTTTTTCATCTTGGCTCAGTTAGGCAATCAGCGCTGTAAGAACATAAATGGACATATAAATGGGGACTATAAGAACATGCCGTGGGTGCTTGTGCCTTAGTCCAGCTGTGCAACATCAGCCTGAAGCTCAGATAGGGCTTACTGTCTACCACTTTGTTCACCCCCCATGTACCTGTACCATTTCACAACCTCCCTTGTCTTAGTCCAGCTGTGCTACATCAGCCTGAAGCTCTGGTAGGGCTTACTGTCTACCACTTTGTTCACCCCCCATGTATCACTGTGCTACATCAGCCTGAAGCTCTGGTAGGGCTTACTGTCTACCACTTTGTTCACCCCCCATGTACCTGCACCATTTCACATCCTCCCTTGATCTACAGTGAGTGGATCCCTCATTCATACGTCACATATGCACGCAACAAAAAAAAAAAAAATGGTCTTCAAAACTAAGATACATTTATTATGTTTGTTATGTTTGCTTGCACGCATGTGCAAGAAACATAGTGCCATCATCCGAGATTTCGGAGGTGTGTCACCCGCTCTTCCAATTCAATCAGTGTGTTGGCAGGCGTGGCCCCTGTAAGCCAATGCATGGTGGAGCTGTCTGTGACAAGCTCCAAAATGCAGTGGCATACAGTTCAAAGGGGGAGCTATGCTTCAGTGAGCAGCGATAAGATATCGCTTGTTCCTGCGCATTCTCCACACACACACGACATGCAGGCGGTGCAATTTCCCCACACGCACGCACACACTGTATAGCTGACGTGGAGTGCCTAATCCCCTGCTGGCTGTGCTGCACTCCCGCCCCCAAAGCCTTCCAAATGCCATGCTGGGTGCCCACCCCAGTGTGGCAACTCATGATATAGCCGGGGGGGTGCCCAATCCCCCGTTGGCTCCACTGTCCTAACCCCTCCCCGAGTACTGGGTGCCACGCTGGGAGCCCACCCTAGCGTGACAATCGATGCTTTGGGCGACGGGGGTGCCCAATCCCCCATCGGCTGAATGCCCTCTAACCGTCCTTGTGCCATGCTGGGAGCCCACCCCAGTGTGGCAAACGTCCCGCGTCGTCATTGGAAACAAAAAGAACACCTGTAAAGAAAAAACGGTCCCACGTAGTCTCCCTGGCCCCCCTACCACAACCCGCACCTACCCACTGCGCACCCTGCCTCCCCACACCCCCCTCACCCCATACTTACCTCCGTACCTCGGCGCGACGATCTTCGGTGGACCGGGAACACGTCTGTACTCTTCAAAACCGACCGCAAACTGAGGAAATGCCGGGAAGCTGTTTAATGGGCTAGATAGGGGGGTTTCAACTTTGTTGCATATCTCAGGCAATTTTTGGAATTTTTGCACCAAATTTTCAACATGGGGTTTTTGGGACCCCTCCTCATGAATGATGTCACTGTCATGGCGTTATTCAGGCTCGAAGGTGATTCGCGGTCACTGCGGAAATCACCTTTAACACGGGCCGATTAATGAAATGACACTGCCAGTGTTCATAAGGTGGGCTCTCAAAGCCTATTTTGAAAATTTAGTGGAAAATTTCCAAAACGATTGTTTTACTATAGCCATGCTATGTAGTTCCACGCGACGCCGTAAGTTTGCACATTTTCAATATTTTCACTCCAGATTTTCAACATTGCCATTTTACCACACTTTCTGATAAGTAGTACAGCTGTCATTTTTCACATCTCACCCAAAACGTGTTTCCACCCATGTAGCGCACAATGGCGCAGTCGGTGTGTGAAATCAATGTACGGGACAAATTAAGAAAATCACAGTGACACTGTTCATGAGCAGAGGTCTTAAAATGGCTATGTTGAAAATTTGGTGAAAAAATTCCAAAAAATGACTGTTTACGAGCGTGTGTTGTGCAGTTCCTACGTACGCTCGTAAGTTTGCGAATTTTCAATATTTACACTCCAGATTTTCAACATTGCCATTTTACCACACCTCCTTATGAGCAGTACAGCTGTCATTTTTCACATCTTGCCCAAAATGTGTTTCCACCCATGTAGCGCACAATGGCGCAGTCGATGTGCGAAATCAATGTATGGGACACATTAAGAAAATCACAGTGACACTGTTCATGAGCAGAGGTCTTAAAATGGCTATGTTGAAAATTTGGTGAAAAATTCCTAAAAATGACTGTTTTACTGAGCGTATGCTATAGTTCCTATGCATGCTCATAAGTTTGTAAATGTAATATTTTCACTCAGATTTTCAACATTGCCATTTTATTACACTTCCTTATGAACAGTACAGCTGCCATTTTCATATACCGCCCAAAATGTGTTTTCGCATGTGGCGCACAATGATTGCTGTTGGTGTGTGAAAGCAATGTTTGGGACAGATTGAAAATCACAGTTACACTGTTCATGAACAGAGGTCTTAAAATGGCTATGTTGAAAATTTGGTGACAAAAGTCCATAAAATGACTGTTACGAGTGAGCATTGCGCAGTTTCCACGCACTCGTAAGTTCATGACTTTGTAATATTTTAAGTCCAGATTTTCACCAGTGGCATTTTTCCACACTGCCTTTATTTACAGTACAGCTGTCATTTTTTCACAATGGCCGTTGTGTTTTTACACTTTCAGCGCAGAGATGCGTGGTCGCTGTGGAAATTATTGTTCGACAGATAAAGAAAAATCACAGTGACACTGTTCATGATCGGAGGCACCAAAATGCCTGAGTTGACAATCTGCTGTAAAAATCCCCAACCTAATTATATTACGGGTGTGCATTGCACAGTTTCTATGAACGCTCATGACTTCACCATTTTTAAATATTTTTACTGCAGATTTAAACATTGCCATTTTTACACACCTCCCATGAACAGTACAGCTGTCATTTTTACATCCTGTTCAGAATGTTTTTAACTTGTGGTGCTAAATGCTGTAGTCGCTAGCATAAGCAGTCGGCTAAGAAACTGATATTACCCCTGTTCATGAGGTGGGGTCACAAAAAAAACATGTTGAACATTTGGAGTGAAAATACCAATGAATGCCTGAGGTATTAGGGTTTCCAACCATAATGCCCAACCCTGAAGAGAATGACAGGCATCAGGGGTGTGACTTGGGATTCTTGCCTGTAATGCTCATACCATTCCACACCCTGCAGCCAGTGAGAAGCATTGAGGTATGCCTTGGACTCTTCGGCCCCAAAGTTCACCCCATTCTCCTATATTGCACCCATCCCACTGTATTTCCTAATGGAATGGGGTGGGCATAAGGACCAAAGACCCCAAGGAACACCGTGACACTTGCCAGTGTCTGCAGGGTGGGGTGCACCGCCTAATACAAATTTTCAAACCTACAGAACTATTTTGCTCAAATTGCAGGAATGGGCGGAGGGGCAAATTATTTTGGGGGGGATTTAAATATAACACTGGGACCAAGTGTGGACAGCACGACTCGGAGTTGGGCAAAGGGAGAGAGGGGTCGCAAAGAAATTAGTTCAATTCCTAGGGGAAATAGGGTATGTGGATGCCTGCAGAGCAGGACATCCTAAACAAAGGAACTATACCTTTTTCTCACCACCACACAAGAGTTACTCGAGGTTAGACTACTTTCTCCTGCCAAAGGAATCGATGGCCAAAGTAAAGGATAGTTGGATGGGGAGTACGGTGGTCTCAGACCATGCCCCCGATATTCCTTCAGGTAGATCTGGGGGAGTTTCAGAAAAAACGTTCTGGAGACTAAATGTCTCCCTGTTACTGGACAAAGGGATTAAGCAGCAGGTGAATGACGCCATCAAACAAGCCACAGAAGAAAATACGTCCCCAGATATAACCTTGGCGCTCCTATGGGACGCGATAAAAGCCATAGTGAGGGGAAAATTAATATCCATTACAGCGTATAAAAAGAAACAGAGGGAGAGAAAGGTGGAATCCCCTGGGGAAAGAAATAGACGCTTGGGAAACAAAATTAAAATAGAAATATAATAAAAAGGTGTTCCAAAGATTAAATAAACTAAAGAAAGAATTAAATGGGGAACTGGAGTATTATATCGAACAGAAACTGCTATATATTAACAAAAATATTATGAAGGTGGCCCCAGGGCAACCAGAATCCTAGCAGCTAGGCTACATATCCAAAAAGTAAGGGCTCACATAGCCAAAGTAGAACACCCACAAAGTAAGAATATTAAACAAACTACACCGGATATAGCAGAACCCTTTAGATCCTACTATAGAGAACTCTACAAGGCCCCCAACCCCCAGAGGAGCTGAATATGGACCAATATTTAAAGAAGATCTCCCTGCCTATAGTCTCAGAATCGGCACAAAGTCAACTCACAAAACCTGTGACCAGTGAAGAATTAAGACAGGAGATAGTTAGACTTAAAGCAGTGGTGGAATTCAAGCATGCATGGAACAGTCATAAGGCAATTCTAGGGGTTGGGGGTAGGAAGAAGTAGGCTGCTGGTTAACTAGGATCTGCAGCTTATCCATCAGGTAGGGAAATGGGCAGACTGGGTGGGCCAAGCGGTCCTTATCTACCATCAAATTCTATGTTTCTAAAGCAAATAAATGTCCTGGGACAGACGGATACCCCGCTGAGATGTATAAACTTTTTCAGAAACAGTTGGCCCCACTATTGTTAAAGGTATTTAATGAAACCCTTACGTCAGAAGCTTGCACCCCAGAATCTTGGTCACAGGCAGTCATCTCGGTAATACCTAAGGAGGGTAAGGACCCTAAATTATGCCCCTCTTATCGACCCATCTCTCTTCTTAATACAGATTACAAGCTATTTATGGCAATAATATCCCGTAGAATACAACAAATTTTACCAATGTTAATACAAACAGATCAAACAGGGTTCATCCCAGGTAGGCAAGCCCACGATAATCTAAGGCAGACTGCACATGTTCTGGATCTTCTTAACTGCACTAGGCAGCTTGCTATCCTTCTCAGCTTAGACGCGGAGAAGGCTTTTGATAAAGTCTCAAGGATCTTTCTCCGGGCGGTGCTTGGGCGGTTTGGCTTTCCGGCACAGTTTGTGGCCTTGATTAGAAAGATATATGCTACCCCTAAGGCATATGTAAGAGTGAATGGACACCATTCCTATGTATTCATACTAGAAAGAGGAACGAGACAGGGATGCCCCCTTTTCCCACTTTTCTTTGCCCTATACTTGGAACCCTTGGCCTAGGGGCTTCAGGAAAATCGGGATATACGGGGTGTACAAATAGGGGGGACCCAGCAAAAGTTAGCTTTGTATGCAGACGATATCCTGCTCTATCTAACCCAACCAGAAACATCTTTACCAAGCTTATTCCAATATTTAAGGATGTTCTCAACCTTTTCTGGATACACTCTCAATGAAACTAAAACAGAGGTATTGAAACTTTATTTGCAACCAACCCCTGAGCTTAAAGCCCATTACCCTATGAAATGGGAGCTGCCACATATGAAATACTTGGGTATAAGATTAGCAATGACAACTACTCAACTAGTTCAACTAAATTATCTGCCATTGGTGAAACAGATACAGGAGGATATACGAAGGTGGAGACTTCTCCCTGTCTCCATTACGACAAGGGTACAAGCAATAAAAATAAATGTCCTGCCACGTTTTCTATTTTTATTTCAGTGTGTACCTGCCCCAATATCACTTAAACAGATAGGAGAGTGGCAAAAAATTATTGGGAATTTCATCTGGTTAGCTAAAAAACACAGAATTAAAAAGCAAACCCTATATTTACCCAAAGATGCAGGAGGGCTAGCTGTCCCCCTTCTGGCGGGATACTGGATAGCAACTCAGACAAGCATAGTTTTGTTATTACAACATTCGAGCTATATAGCCAGATGGAAGGAGTTGGACCTAGCTGTAAACCTGTCTCCCTCCTTATTGGCACAGTGCACAACATTAAATCCGGGGGGTAATTGGGTGAAAACGCCTTATCAGGGGACGGAAATGGCTATACAAGGTTATAGGCAGGACTTATGAGAGGACTATCCAGGGTCTACCTGTGGAAATGCACCTGGTGGTCCATAAATACGGAGAGGAATTGGGCAGCCACAAACCCGTGGTACAAAAAACAGGAGAGACAGGGCTGTGGAGCCCCGTGGCTGCTCCTTAGAGGGGATCAGGTTATATCGTTTGAGGAAGCACAGGCTAAATTTGGTTGGAAGGGGGGAGAGTTACTTTACTATTATCAGATGAGAGATTATATAGCAACAGAAATGAATATCTCAGCTAAAAGAGGGTTTGGTTCACCAGTATCAAACACATTTGAATTAATTTGGAACTCGAGTAGGGGAGAAAAAGCTATTTCCATTTTGTACCAAAACTATATAAAAGATCTCAAATACACAACAGAATATATTAAAGTAAAATGGGAATGAGAATTAGGGATTACACTAAGTAATAAAGACTGGATAAGAATGTGGCAAAATACATGGAGTACAACATCATCTCCGGGGTGGAGGGAATTTTTATGGAAATTAAGGGTACGATTTTTTAGGGCCCCTTCTCAGACAGCTGAGTGGCATAAATCTAATTCCACTAGTTGTTGGAGAAATTGCAGTTCGGGGGTGGCCAATCTGACGCATATTTTTTGGCAATGCCCTGAGTTAAAGGGATTCTGGACGAAAATACAAAAGCACATGGGGGAAATGTTTGGTATAGAGTCTCCACTGGGACCTGAACATATGATTTTAGGGTTGTACCCCGAAAGTCTTAAGGGAAAGGAAGGTATCTCTGGAACATATTGATTGCCGCAGCGGGAAAGGCGATCTCCAGAAGATGGCTTGTCCCAAATACTCCTACGTTGGAGGAGTGGAAAGAGTTGGTCGATGGAGTAAAAACACTTGAAAGGGCTACCTACTCACTCAGACAAAATCGACCACAGTTCAAAAATAGGTGGAATAGATGGGAGATGACCTTGAGTGACAGAGAAGAGAGAAAGTAAAATAGAGAAGGAAATATACAATCAAAACAGGGTTAGGGGTATAGTTATTGAATGAGAGTTGGAGGGAGTGGTAAAGGGATAAAATGGATCTTTTTGGTGACATTTCACCCATTCAAACCCCCTTGTGAATCAAAAGTGAAGAATTAAGGTAAATAAATAAGCAAGAGGACTTTGAAAACCGAACAGAGATGTTTGAAACATGAATAAACAAATAAGGTATGGCTTTGTCCTTTTTGCTTACTGTAAAATTATAAAAAGGTAATGGAGAAGGGGGGAGGAAAGGGGGGGAAGGAGTTAAGTAGTATAAGGAGAGAAGATAGGAGATGGGTCCACAGCTGAAATGAATAAGAAGCTCTGGGTAGTTCTTGTCCATATAGGATACCTGTAAGAAAGAAGGAAAAGAAGTTATAGGTCTTCTGAAACTGGCTATCATACTAATGAAATATAACATACTGTAGTGAAAATGGGAAACACCTAGTCTCTGAGTTATCTAACCCTAATTATGATTGGTGATATCAAGTAAACGGAAATTAGGCTGAAGTTTTGTTTTTTTTATTTGAATGGAGTAGATCTATTGTTCATAGTAATATGCTGGTATATTGAATGTATGTATTGAAAAATGGAATTGCATATTGTGATGTAGAAAATATTGGTTTGTATTGTGATGACAAGAGAAAATAAAATTGAAGTATAGAAAAAAAAACACCCTAGAAATATGTTTTTCAAATTTCTGGAAAAAGTAGTGTTGCAAAGTAGTGTTGCACTCACGAAAGTGTCGCAAATTTTTGCAAAAGCTTTCGCAGATCACTACACTACTTTCCAGGCTATGGCAAAATAACAGCAATTCTTTGCCACCCTGTTGCAGAAGAACAGTTTGGTCTTTTGGGCTGACATTTGAAGGGAACGCAGCCAACATCCCACAGATGTGTATTTCAGTGTCTTGGTGAAAAAATATTGCAGGGTGGCAAAGTTACGGCACTCCAAAGTTGACACTTTTTCCCCATTGGATAACATTACGGCGTCTGCATTACAGGAATCATTTACCGCCCTGCTGCGAAATAACAGTTTGGTCTTTTGGGCTGAAATTTGGAGGGAAGAAAACCAACATTCCTCTGATGTGCCTTTTGGTGGTTTGTTGAAAAAATATTACAAGCCGGCACAGTGACAGCACTCCAAAGTTGACGCTTTTTACCATTGGATAACATTACGGCGACCATCGCATCTTTTAGGGTCCATATCTCGGAAACGGTGCGAGATACGGACATTTCATTGCAAAAAATGCTTAGCCCCCAACACAGGAGCTAAGTACTTAACTAGCCAGGAAAGTCATAATTCATATGAAATTTACATTTTTTTTCTACGTCGTACGGTTCCTGAAATATAAGCAATTTAACATTCCAAGTCCTCATTTTCTGCGCCAAGGCCCATTGTTATGTATACATTCTTTGTTTTCACTGTGTTTTCCAATACATTTTTTGGGGAAAAGAAGGGTGTGCCCTTTCATTACTGTGCCAGTTAGCATTTCCAGTTGCGTTTCCATTACTGTTTGCAGCACCGTTACCGTCTATGTCACCGTGTGCGTTATGGTTTGCGTTTCCGCTTGCAATAGCTTTTCTGTGTCGTTTGGGGTAATTGTTGCTGTTACCATTACCAGTTTCATTTGCAATTGTGGTACTGTGCACATGCTTTATGGTTTGCGTTTCCGTAAGTGCTTGCATTTCTGTTTCGTTTCTGTTTCCTTAGGCGTTATTTTTGCTGTTACTGTTACCATTTGCGTCTACAATTGCAGTACCATGACCGTACGCATAACGGTTTGTGTTTCTTTACTCACTTGCATTTGCATTTCTCTTTCCCTTGGCATTATTGTTGCTGTTACCATTATCATTTGCGTTAACAATTGCGGTTCCGTGACCATGCACGTTACGGTTTGCATTTCCATATGCGCCTCCGTTCTCGTTTCCATTTCTGTTTCCTTTGCCATTATTCTTCAAGTTAACTTTACCATTTGCATTTACTATTGCAGTACCATGCCTATGCGCATTACAGTTTGTATTTCCATGTGCACTTGCGTTCGCATTTCCGTTTCTGTTCCCTTTCGCGTTCTTTTTGCTGTGACACTTAACATTTCCATTTTAAATACCACTGCCATCACTGTCTGCATTACCATTTGTGTTTTCATATGCGCTTCAGTGTCCATTTGTGTCACTGTTTGCTTTGGCGTCACTTTGCGCTTGCATTTCTATTAACGTTTCCTTTACCATTTACATTTCCTTTACCATGTGCGCCACTGTTGGCACGTCTGTTTGCGTCGCTGTTCCTGTTACTATGTCACAAGACATCACGTGGCGGGAGCACATGGCCCAAAGGGCTCCGTGCTCCTGCCGCTGCATTACTTTCATTATTTGTCATCATTATTCTCAAAAAGAAAGGAAATTAGAGGCAAGAACTCCATTTAATGCATCAGTTAGGGTTGTTCCACAGTGACAAAAGTGAGGAAATTCGGTGTTAGGGTTGAAAGCCCCCAGATCTCATCCACCCCTCAACGGCAGGGTGTATCGCTGGGGTCGCTAGTCCCAACTCTCACCCCATTCTCCTATTCCTCAGCTTCTTTACATGTGATGGGGTGAGAGTTAGGGTTGACGACCCCAACACGCACCGATGCCGGTTGGGAGGTGGGCTGGAGGGGTCCAAGGGGCTTTCCAACCCTAACACCGAATTCCTCACTTTGTCTCTGTGGAACAACCTAACTGATGCATTAAATAGAGTTTTTGCCTCTAATTATATATATATATATATATATATATATATATATATATATATAAAAGAAGAGAACTGAACTTGCTGAAAGTTAATCAAGAGACACAGCAACCTGTCTAGCAATACCAAGAAGACATCAAACAAGGAAGCAGGCACTGCCTTCCTTCAGCCTACACTTTAACCAGCCCGGTGGCATTGAGAGTTGAGGCACTGGACACCACACCTTGCGCCATGCTGGCGACCCAGCTTCAGGAGCGAACTTGGGAGCCAGGGGTCAGTCTGGGAGGGGGAGGATTGAGAGTCCATTTGACTGCACTCCTATCAAGGGAGGGAGGGGGATATCTGTACCGTGGTGCTAGTGGCTCCTAGTGGAGACTAGAAGCACAGCAGCTGGGGGACTATGCAACAGGGGTGACATCAAGCAGCCATCATGCGGTGTGGGCAGGCTCACTCACATCTTGCATGAATGGCATTACACATCCTACATTGGGGAGGGGAGAACAATGGAAAATCCCTGGCTCTGGGTAGGTAAAGGAAGAGCCCTGTGGTTGTGCCCACATGCCACTGGCGGCCTGAACCCAATAGGACTCTCTGTGGTCCTCTGCCTCTCTCATGGGCCAGGGGAGAGGGGGGGGACCCAGCATACCTGATTTCCCAGTCGGGCAAGGGTTCAGGCGGGCAGTAGAGGCATGAGACCCCATGGATCTACTGGAGAGATGCCTTGGAACCCAGTGTCAGGAGGGAAATAGAGTTACACAAGAAAAAAAAGCCTGCACTTTAACAGCAAAGACAGACTACAGCAGTGCCCTCTGTACAAGATGGCTGTACTGCAGGCAGAAAGAGGCAAAAGAAGCACAGTATCAGCATCTAGTGACAGGAGTGAAGAATTGCAGCCCAGTAAGTGCATGAAGCACAGAACATGAAAAATAATTTTTTCTGGACAGTAAAGCAGCATGACCACTGGTGCGACATGGAAGGTCGCTCTTCTACAAGCCTCAGGGACTATGTATCCAGCACTGCATCAGGAATGTACTGGCAACATGGCATTAATCTGACAAATGCCAGAATTTAACAAATCAATACAGGACTTTGATTCACATTTGGAATGCTTTGAACGCTGGCTGGAAGCAAATAAAGTCGCCAATGACAAAAGGTGTATGCCTTTGTGGTAATTTTAGGGACCTACAGTCTATGAGCTCCTCTAGAGTCTGACCGCACCTGTCAAGCTGATTGACCTGCAGTATGATTAACTCACAAGACACTTTCATGGCATTTCAAGCCCAAGCCAATTCTCATTGCAGAACACCTCTGTTTTCATCGGCACAAGCAAGAGGAGGGGAAACTCTTAGGACTACATCACTGCTTTGAATTTTCTGGCAAGCACCTGTGAGTTCGGCCAGTTTCTGGATGGTGCCCTATGGGATCAATTTGTCTGCTGTCTGTGAGAAGAAGTCTATCACAAATGGTTGTTGTCAGAAAAGAAAAGGACTTAACTGTTAAGTCAGCATGTAATATTGTGTTTGCTTTGAAGCTTGCCTGGAAGGATATCGGGGAGCTAGTGGGCCATTCCAAACCACCAAGGAGTGAGGTTCACAGAGTCGCCTGTACACCAGCGGTCAAGGGACATTCCAGGCCGTAAAGTGGACCTCCATTGTTTTATCAGCAACCAAAAAGTTATAAGAAGCTGGCACCACTGGCCTGTTCCACAAAGTTGAAGCAACTTTCTTCCCATTCTGGGGGTAACCACTGGCAAAGCAAATGCAGATTTCTACAATAAAAATGCAACAGCTATGGAAAAGTAGGTCGTCTTTGAGAATGTGCAAAAGTGCATCACAGTCTACTCATGCACAGTATGTCACAGACTCCATACCAAAGATCGAACCAGAAGGAGAGTCATTAGAGCTGTTCACTGTCTATTCAACACAAGGAAAAGGAGAGGGAACCTGCCTCTAGATCAAGTTGGCGGGGAAACTGGTTAACATGCAGCTTAACAGCGGGGCATCAGTATCTCTTGTGCTGGAGCACATATACAAGGAGAACCTGAAAAAGTGCCTGTTGTAACCATCACATATTCAACTCATGTCTTATACTGGAGACCGAGTCCCTGTTCTGAGGGAGATTCAGGTACCAGTCACCTGTGAGGGAAGAGTGTGGACCTTGCCCCCAGTGGTAATGCAAGTAGAAAGACCTGCATTACTGGGAATAATCCGGCTCAAGGAGATCAAGATGAACTGAGAAAAGATCTTTACCTTACAAACTGGAACAAAAGCACCTGACAGGCCTGGTGATGCTGAGGGTTGAGGAGCTGGACAACACACCTCACGCCAAACCGGCGACCTGAGTTCAGTGACAGACTCAAGTAGCCGGGGGTCAGCAGGGGAGGGAGAGGATGGAGCATCCGTAGGACAGCGCTGCTCTCCCTGGGGAGGGATCCAGGGCTGCTCGGTGTTCTGATGACCCCCAATGGAGATCGAGGGTATTGCAGGTACATCAGCCAATGTAAAAAGGGGCAGAGTGTGGCAGACGCTAGCAGGGCAGCCGTGCGCAGGCGTCATTGCATGTTGCACTCCGAGGGGGAACCAAAACACAGGAAAAATCCCTGGAGGACTGAGGAGGTGACAAGGGCCTCAGGGACCAGGCCGCACATCCCCAATGCTGGACTGCCGCTCCAGTGATCCCCAAGCACCACCTGCAAGGATTTATTTTATTTATTAGAAAGAATTGTCTTACATTCACCTTTGAGCTAAGAGTTAATTTACAAAGGTTCCTCATCAGTACAGTAAATTACAGAGATACAGAGACAAAAAAATAATACATATTGGCAGTAGTAATATACAAGGATGATACAACATAAGATCTTAGCTAGTTACAGGCTACAGGAGTAAAAAATGCAGACATGTTTAGACAGTTCTTGTCATAAGTGCTGTGGGTGGGGAAGACAGAAGTTTTATTTTTATTGGATGCTGGCCTATAACCAGTGCCTGTTGAGAAGGACAGGACCTGTAAAGAGAAGAATAGGAGGTGGGGGGATGTGATTGAGGGCGATGGGAGTGACCAACAGAGAAAAACATGGGTTGAGGGGAGTAGAGGGGGTATGTGTGGATTTACATAGAGGTGGGCCTTTCCTGCATGGTATCTGGCTGGGCAAAATCGAGGGGAAGGGGGAGGGAACCATGGGGAGAGGAGGACCAATGGGGGAATGAAGGTGTAGAAAAACTAGGGGGGTTGTAGGGAACAACATGGGAAGTGGGCTTTGGAAAGATAGATGGGGCATATATTATGTTCATTGGTCACAGATTACTGGTAGTTGTAATATATCAAACAGTACTACAAATACTGGTTGAGGAATTATATGTTATGCACAATAGCTGCAGTCAATGGTTGATGTAAGCAGGGCATGAAGCTTGGTTTTGAATAGACCTAGTTTGGTTGCAGTCAGGATTTCATTGGTCAATGTATTTAATCAATAGGCCGCCCGATATTCATAGGATCATTGGCCTTGGGAGGTCCATTTGAAGGGGATTAAGAAGGATCAGCTGTTTATACCTCTAGTATACCTACTGTTGTTAGACTTGCTAAGTAGTTTCTGAACACCCGGGGGAGTTAAGCCCATTGTGGATTTCATGGCCAATAGGCAAACCTGGTACTTTATCTTGCTATCTAGGTTTAGCCAGCTGGATTGTGCATAAAGCTGACAGGTGTAGGAGAGACAATGAGCTCCTACACAACTCTGCGAGCCTTATTGAGCATCATTTTTATACGCTTAAGGGCTGAGTCAGTTGCAGCACCGTACACCACCAGTCCATAATCTATTACACACAGAACTGAACTAGTCACTGCTAGATTTAGCACTTCATTGGTGAGGCACTGTATGTTCCTGTGGAGAACTCCTAGTTTGGCATTAGCTGCTTTGGTAATGAGATCGATATGCTTGGTAAAAGTGAGACAGCAGTCTAGGGTAACCCCTAGGTACTTGGAGGTTTGCACCATTTCAAGAGATTTGTTATTGCAGTTCATTACATTCAGGAGATGGGTCCTATTTCTGCTATAAAAGGAGACAAAAAGCATGGTTTTGCTTATTTTATAGTTAAGCATCAATTTTGATTTTATAAACCACACTTCGATTGCGGAGAAACTGGACTGCATTCAATTTTCTAATGCTACTGGATTGATGAGGTTTGAGTATAGTACTGCATCATCTACAGACAGTAAAATTTTGTCACTAACTGAAAATGGCTGTTGATTCAGAGACAGACTGAAGTGCAGAGGACCCAGAATGGAGCCTTGGGGGACCCCAGTTATTACACTGCGGCTCTCTGAGAAAACGACTATGATTTTCGTTGTTTGAACTCTGTCTGAGAGGTAGCTCTTAAATCAAGTTATGGACTCAGTGGATAGGCCAATGTGCAAAAGCTGGTTTAATAGTATGTCATGGTTAAGTGTGTTGAAGGCTTTGGTGAGGTCAATGTAGGTTGCCCAACCAAGACTGCCGATCTAGTGCATCATGTATGTACTCTGTAAATTCAGCTAGGGCAGTAGTGGTACTGTGCTGCTTTCTAAACCTATGTTGTTCAGGGCATTGCAGCTGGTATTTGTCAAGGTACTCGATAACTTGGTCATACACAATGTGTTCTAATGCTTTGGACAATGGGGGGAGGATTGAGACAGGTCTATAATTAGTGGGGCTAGTTCTAGCTCCACTTTTGAATACTGGAGTTACCATGGTGGCCTTCCATAGTTGAGGGAATTTACCAGATATAAGTGATATATTTAGGATGCTTGTTAGAGGTGGGAGTAACACATCTAAGGTGAGTGCGACAAGTTTAAGGTCAAGTTAGTCACACATTGCTCTCACTGCATTGGAAAACATGGAAGGGTGTATTTTTTGGCCTCAGCTAGAGAGACAATTTTGAGGTAGGAGGGAGGGCTTGTCAAGGGGTAATCCTTCTTCTCCAAGTTATTGGTGCTAGGGGGTTTGAAGAAGTCACGTGGCAGCAAATTGCTGAGGTTGGTGAAAGCCTTATTGAATGTGTTGGCGATGATACTGGGGTCTTGTGTTGGGGCACCATCAACATTTAGCACAGTGGGGGGAGATTTATTTGGTTTGCCATTAAGGGTCTTATTGTTTTCCCAGAATTACCGACTATCACTCCAGGTGTTAGCCAGTTCATTTTTGAAATGCTGACATTTGGCCATTCTTATGGCCCAGGTACACTTGTTATGGGCTGTTTTATAGGCCTGTAATTCTACCTGTGATTGTGTGCTTTTTGCTATGTTCCAGAGATTGTCTCTGACCCCCATCTGCTTGAGAAGTTGTGGTGAGATCCATGATTTAGATGCGCCTTTGACTTTGCGTTTTGAGTAAGGGCCAAATATATCACCGGACTCATTGCATTTTTTTAATAAAGCTCTCAAGAGCTATGTCCACATCCTTATCAGTGTGGATAGCATCCCAGTCTTGGCATTCTAGGTGAGCTTTTAGTGCACCCAGTTTCACTCTTTAATACCCTTGTTGTGACTATCTTGGCAGGAATCTTGGGGGATTTGTTGGACCAGGTACAGAGTATGGGAGAGTGGTCACTGATGGAATATGAGAGGACCTCAATGCAGGACATTCTCTCCAGCCAGTTGGTGATTAGCCAGTCAATTAATGTAACTAGTCCCTGTTCGATAATTTTGGTGAGTGGGGTAGTCAACTAGCTGGGTCACGTTAATGGAGGATAGAGCATCTCTGTACTGTGCCGCATCCGGGGAGTTCTAGTTAAGGTTGAAATCTCACACTATGAGAAGCTTGGTATTGTGGTGGAGATCAGGAAGGTAGTCAAGGACCACCTTGAATCCACAAGATTGATCCTTAGAAGGGATATATACTGACAGTACTGTTAGGCGTTTCTCTTGTGTGCCTAGGAGAATTTTTATTGACAGTATTTGGGTGTTGCTGCTGGTTTTGATTGGAGGACTTATTACCCCCTGGATGTGGTCTTTTATGTAAATTACACATCCACCTCCACGTTTTCCTACCCTGTCAAGTCTGAAGGATGTGTACCCTTGTGTCTGGCTGACTGTGTCAGCTATCCTTGGCGTGACCCACGTCTCGACTACTGAGAGAACGTCAGGTTGATGCTGGGTTACCCACACTTGCAGTGAGTCGAACTTTGCCAGGAGGCTGCATATCTTCATGGAGGCAATTGTTAAACCCATATGGTTTTTACGTTGAGCTGGAGTATGCTGCACTGGACCAGGGTTTGGGTGGATATTATCTGAGAGCAGCAATAGTAGCCAAGACAATCTTATGGCCTGCCACTTCAGATACCTTATTGCTTGTGTTTGGCTATAGATTTTGTATTGTTTATTCTTGCTATTTGTTCCATAGGATATGAAGCAGAGTTTAGGTGGTGGGGGGGGTAGGTGCCTGGTGGGATTACAGGTGCCAGGCCATATAATGTTAGCACACTCCTGCTGGATGGACAAGCAGGTTCAGATGTGGCTTTTGGGCTATGCCAATAGAATAGGGATTCACAATGAGTTGTGTTCAAATATGTGTGGAGGTTATTCTGTGAGGTGGGGTGGTCAAAGCAGTGGAGTAACTAACCTTAAAAAAAGTGTAGCACCTAAAATCTAAACTATATGCTTTTTGGTGCATTCTGGTGAATTTTGGGGGTGTTTTGAGGTGCATCCTGGTGCATTTTAGGGAAGTCAAATGAAACAGAATTTTCTATCCTGTTACCCCCTCCCCATACCCAGTAAGTTGCACTCTAGTCCCTTCCTCCGAGTCTCCACCACAATCCGGTATGTTGCCCAGACCACCCACCCCATAGATAGCCCAGCCACCTGCTCTTGTGCATGATCCTTAGTCCTCCCCAAGCCAAGCAAATTTCACCCTAGCTTCCATCCCTAGAACCCATAAGCCTTCCTCAGCACAGCAAGTTGCATCCCATCCTCCTATCTAGACAGTCTCCATCCCTCCCTGCAGTCCAACATGTAGCCCTTTCTCCCTAGGGGCCAGCTTGTAGGACTGGGAGAAGGGCAACATGTTGGGTTGCAGGGAGGGATGCAGAAGCACAACTCCCCAGATTCCCTGATTCACCCCCCATGTTTCCTTTCCTCTGCCCACCCAGCAAGTTGTACCCAGCACAGCCCAGCAGATTGCATCACAGCCCCCTCAACCAGACCCCACACAAAGTGCAATGAACTAAACAGGTACTGAACTCTGAACTGAATACCTACCCTCAGAAAATGAAACATACTTTTAATGCAATTTAAGTCACTCTAGTCCATTGCTCCTTTCTGCCTCTTTACGACTACTCCTCATCACCCCTCCAATGCCCCTCCCTGCACACCCCCTGCAATAGGTACTTCAGATGCACTGTGGGGGGGGGGATCTCCAGGGAATATAGTACTGTCCAAGGTTGGAAATGGAGACATTTATTGAACCACCAAGGATGCAGACTGAATGTCCATGATTGTATGACTGTAATACCATGACTGCAGGCTGTCATTCCCAGCCTAGTCCAACACAGGGGATTTATTTGTGCATCGTGACATGCACTACTATAATTATACACCTTTGTTATCATAATGTATATGTCATTAGTGTGCAGACCAGAATTTGGCAGTGCTAAACAGGTTGTTCAGTGCCACAAAACATAGCTGACACCAAGATAAATGAGGCAGTAATATTCATTACCTGTCTTAGCTAAGTATTTTTTCTGGTATGAGGAGTCCCTATTTGTGCTTGTGAACAAATGGAGCTCAGATTTAGTAGCTGTACAGCTGGAATCAGTTATCAGCTATACTAACAGGGACAGCCCTGGGATTCCACTATACAGAGTTATTTCAAGTTCAAGGTGTTCTGAAAGCCAGCCATTTGCAAATGTTATACACATTTTGTCAGGGTACTCAACATTGTACATCCTAACATGGCTGGTTCATGATCAAGCAAGCAAAAGTATTTTTTTAGACATTTTTCACAGGCACTCCCAAATGCAAATAAATTTACCAGCAAAACAAAGCCCAAGAAGATTACTGCCACATAACCACACTGACCCTCAGGGTCACACCATACCTTTAAGCTGCAAGTCTACTCCAGCCATTAAACTGACCCACAAATAACCTGATTGAGTCTACTGTCCATCAGCTCTGATAACTACATTTACAGTGTATGTGCACAAACTGGGGCAAATATAGTTGCAGTCCAGTCCATTCCACGCTGTACATTCTCCAAGTAAGCAAGCAATATATTATACATACACAACAGGCTTCTGGGCAGCACTCTCCCAAATTCTCTGAGCAGATTAAACTAGACATTGGACATCACACCCTGACCCAACACCCATCTTTCTAAAGACTGCTGGCAATCTACTGCAGTGCAGCACCACCCCAAGTCAAAGATCCAACCACAGCCCTAGTGTATCCCAGGTGGAAACAACAACAAAAAAAATGGGCCAAGAAAGAACTGCAAGTCGAAGTCCACTGCAGCTTGTGCCATCCATCCACACCCATCTAAGCTGACTTGTCAGGCTAGTGGCAATCATGATGAATCATGCTTGAACCCCGGCATAGTGGACCCACCATGCAACAAAGAAAAAGGGCCAAAAAGAAAGCAAGCCAGCCAGACTAAATTCAAAGTGCACTAGCAGCAGCAGAGTCATCATATTTGCCCAGCCAGGCAGTGCCAGTAGCCGACGTCTCACAGGTCACAATCCAAATTAATTTCCTACCTTCAAGTTGTAGTATTTACTAATTCCAGCACCATCTCTGAGCAAACCAGGAGTTTGTTTTGTTGGGAGTTCACCAGGACGGAGTCACCGCAAAGTATGGCAGCAGTATGCGGGCCAGCAGCAGCAGAAGCAAGTTAATCAATTTGCTCTCTCATGTGGCACTAGTTTACGCGCAAAGCCTATGAGAAGTGCATCTTTTTAGCTACATCCGTTCTGCTGAGCCAATGGCGGATCCATCCCATTACTGCTCCCAGAGTGCCCCCAGCAGTGACTTCCAATTAAAAGTGCCCAGCACGTACCAATACAAAAAAAGAAAAATCTGCCAAAGAGCAGAAACGGGTCAATAATGAGTGATGTGCTGAACCAGCATCAAGGTTTCCACAGCAACCATATACTGTCACCCAACCAAGGCTAAGGTGGAACCAGCCTCCACTCCAGAGACTTAGGGAGGGTTTAAAGGACCATCTAGACATTTTTTGTGTGTGTGTGTGTCAGGCTGAAAACTGTATGCCCAAGTGTACGGTAAGTATGCATGGTTATGCCACTGGGTCAAAGTAAGGGGTAAGGCTTATTACCGCCATTATGAATGTGTTAAATGTGACTAACCAACACATTATGTAGGTATATTAATGGTAATTTAGAAATTAGGCACCTGCTTGGCACTAGTCAGGGAGAAATGGAGGAGAGAGAACATAGCTAGAGGGAGGAGGAATCCTAGCTAGGAGAATACGCTTGTCAGAAAACAGAGGAGCTGGACACTTTGAGTTTGGGCGGCAGACAGGCAGTAAGAAAGGGGTGGACTGATCTAGTTGGGGGAGCAGTACGAGATGGGAATGCACTTAGAGAAACAGAGAGGCAGAGAAAGAGTGTGGAGAGATGAGAGCGCTAGAAGGAGGAGCTACACTAGCTAGAGAACGTGCTTGGCAGGAAACAGTGTTGCTGTCACTTTAAGCTTGAGCAGCTGGCTGGCAGTAGCCTGTAGGAGTGAACTAGTAAGCTGGGGCGGGGTTTAAGTGTATTTAAACACTGCCAGGGGTGGGTGGCTGGTCCAAAAAAACCAAGCCATTAGGGCTCCCTTCCTGGAGATAGCTCCCTTCCTGAAGGTAGTCAGTCCCAGAGGGAGAGTCTATACCTGGACTTCTGTGAGGGCCTGGTGGCTTCAGATCTGGACCATGGATGGCAGTCTGGTGGGTCAGGTTCATCAGAGAACCATGGCTGTGGCACTCGGACTACCTGGGCTTCTGTGAGGAACTGGTGGCTACAGACCTAGACCACAGATGGCAGTCTCGCGGGTCGGGTTCATCAGAGGACCATGGCTGTGGCACTGGAACCACCTGGGATGGACCCTCTAAATCCAGAAAGATGTTGCCAAGGTAGGAGTGGCGGGCCCTCTTCTGGGGGCTGATCTGGGGGCTGGGAAGTCCCTGTAGGAGGGATCACTGGGAAGAATATCGGCAGGGAGTAGCAGGGCTGAGTCGAGAAGCCACCTCCAAGAGATGCCTAAGATCGAAGGAACATAAACATAATTGGGAAAAAAAAGCACCTGACAATGCAGTGAGAATAGCACTGGACAAGCATGATCCTATTTTCCAAGATGTCTACTGCACAATCTAAGATTTCAAGGCAAATATCCAAGTGTGAATGAGGGTCATTCCAGTCTTCCACATGTCTCAACTAGCACCTTACAACTTAAAAGAAGTGGTAGAGAAAGATGTGGATAATCTGGAGTAGCGTGATAATGGGTCATGAGTAGCAAGTAGTGACTGGGCCTCCCCTATCGTTTTGGTACCAAAGCGAGACAAAGCAGTGAGGTTGTGTGGTGACTACAAGGTTACAGTAAACTGTTGTATTGAACCAGAAACATATCCACTACCAAATGCCGAGGATGTGTTTGCCACACTGGCAGTTGGAAGGTACTTTAGCAACTTGGACTTAACCTTTGAATACCAGCAGTTAAAGTTGGAATCAGAGTCAGAGCTGTATCTCATGAAATACACCCACAAGGGACTTTACTAATATCATTAATTGGCCTGTGGAGCTCCAACAGTGCCAGCAATTTTCCAACACTCAATGGATCAGATACTGCATTGGTTGGACCATGTAGTCTGCTTTATGGATGCTATCTTGGTAACAGTGCCCACAGTGGAAAAGTATCTGACAATCCTAGGTCAGGCCATGTGCAGACTGCAGCAGTATGGAGTGAGTGTGAAGCTAGCCAGGTGTCAGTTTCTAGAAGATTCTGTTGTGTACCTTAGCTATCATATCTACACCCAGGGCCCGTATATCCCCCCCCGACAGCGACACCAGCACAGCGAATGACACTACAGCGACTGCAGCACCACCTCACTGTAGTGTCCATGCTGGAACCTGGCACTGTCTGTCAGGGGTCTTGCACCCCCCAAATCAGCTCCAACTCGGAGTTGATAATCCTTAGTGGGGGGGTTCGGGGTGGGGCAAAGCCCCCATAGAAAACACTTTATTTTCTTTGGAACCGGTAGCTGACTGCGAAAAGTGGCCTGCCTGCCGGTTTCCCTGTCTGGTTGTTTGACAAAAAATTTGTCGACGACCAGTCGTGGATCCCCCAGGGCCTACACCCAGCAGAGACCAAAGTGGAAACAACTGTCAATGCACCAACGCCAACAAATGTGATTGATTATGATTGGGCAAATTGAACTACAGTGGACATTTCTAGGCAAACTTGTACACATTGTTGCAACCACAGCATTGCTTGCTACAAAAAGAAGTGAAATGGAATTGGTCACAGCAGTGTAAAGCAGCATTCCAGTCATGTAAGCAACAACTTGTGAACAGCAAGTGGCTAGAGCACTACGACCCAACAAAATCTCAGATTGGCATGGAATGCATCCCCATATGAGGTGGGTGCAGTAAGCTCTCATGTGTTACCTTCAGGACAGGGACACCCAATTGCTTTTGCTTTAAGGACCCTGTCTTCATTTAAAAGGAACTATGCTCAGATAGAGAAGGAAGCCTTGAGCATAATCTTTGGGGTCCAGACCTTCCATAAGAATCTGTGTGGATGGAAATTCAGTCTGCTAACAAATCACAAGTCTCTACTGGCCATTCTGGAGCTGAAGGCAACAATACCAACTCTGGCAGCACTGAGAATGCACATGGGCCAGGTCTTGATTCTGTTGACCTACGACTATGACATGGAATACAGACATTCTCAGAATCACGCAAATGCAAATGCACTGCTGAGATTACCATGCAAAGATGTGACAGAGAAGGAAGATGATGGGGCAGTGTTCCAACTTTCACACATCGAGGAGCTACCTAATGCTTCACAGGATGTAGCAGAGGAAACAAGATGGGATCCAGTCCTAAGTTTCTGGATTTCATTCAAAATATTTGGCCCAACTTCACAAGAGACTCAACACTTCAATAGCGTGGTGTGCCCAAGCTGTGATACCTCCAAAGTTCTGAAGGAGTTTACTTTCCAACTGACATGAGAATCATCCCAGCATCTCTCAGATGAAGGCATTGGCCCAGAGATACCTCTGGTGGCCGGGACTTAATCAATATATCGAGCATCTTGTCAGCCAATGTGCACCTTGTGCGGCTGTCCACAACCAACCTGCAACTGCACCTCTGCATCTTTGATCCTGGGCTACCACACCTTAGGAGCGCATCCATGTTAACTATGCTGAAGTGGAAAACAGCATTTCTTAGTGGTAATCAATGTCCACTCCAAATGGATTGAAGTGCTTCCCATGCAACTGAAAACTACAGAAAACACAGTAAGTGTTCTAAGACAGCTCTTTGCATTACATGGACCGTCACAAGAGCTAGTGTCATACCACAGTCCCCAGTTTTCTTCACAAGAATTCAAACTGTTCTTAAAGTGGAATGGGGTCTGAAATATTATTGTCTCCACCCTACCATCCAGCATCAAATGGTGTAGTTGAATTGCTTGTATAGTCATTCAAGAAAGCCTGGACCTCTCATTCAATATCTGCAAGCTAAAGTTGGATAATTTCTTGTTTGCTTACAGAACCACTCCTCACACCATCACTGAGTGAACACCTGCTCAGCTGTTCCTCAAACATTAACCCCATACCCATTTGGCATTGGTTAAGTTGGAATTGTCCAATATAGTAGCAAAACATCAACTTCAACAGTAGAGGGGTCATGACAAGTTGACCAAGCCAGTTTGGATCTTGCATCCTTGGGAGAGGGTGATGGTTTGAGACTTCAGACATCCCATGCGTCTCTGTATTCCTGAGGTGTGATTGAAAAACATGAACCTTTGACCTATGGAGTCCGTGTGGGACATTGTCTTGTTCACGTACATGTGGATTACCTGTTACTGTCAAGGGTGCCAGCTCATTCAGAAGAAGATGTCACTCCAGAAGTGGAGAGTGATACTGAGTTCTTTGCTTCTGCCCGTGAAAGCCCACCAGGGATTTTGTGCTGAATAATGCTGCAATTCATGCTTCACCAGCAGCAGTTGCTCCAGCCCGGAGATACCTGATGGGGCAACAAGCAGCACCACAAAGACTTGAACTTTAAGATATGAACTGAACCTGTGTCTCTGTGTAACTGGACTTGTTACCTGTTGTGTTACTTAGTTAGTAATAAGTTCTACCAGCAGAGCAGACTAATCCATAAATTTGTTCCTAGGTACCAAATAGTGTACTTCAGCCCGGAACTGAGAAATTTTAATGTTGGGTATTTTTAGACTATGTTTTGTCTAAGGGGGAGGAGAGTACTATATATATATATATATATATATATATATATATATATGTACTTAACCTTCAGGGAGTACTCCGGGTGCCATGTTGGCTGTAGTCCATGACTGCAGCATTGTAGTCCTATGGTAGTTCCTGTCATGCCCAGTGGGTACCTTGTCAGTAGGTCAGTTGTCCTACTCATGGAATAAAGATGGCAACTGCTAAATGCTCCTGTATCTGAATCTGTCTGTCCCCACCTCCAAGACTCTAACAATGACATGTTTTTCCAACTAACAAATATTGCTGCTTTGAAAAAAGTAGATTTTGCCTTTCTTCAAGAAACCTATTTTAAAAAAGAAGCTGAAAAACTGAAGCATTCATTGGTTAATCAGGTATTTTGCAACTGTTTCTCACTCAGAAATAAGAGGTGGCTGTTCGGGTAAGACATAGTATAGATTTCAATGTTACTTTACAATACATGGACTCTGAAGGTTTCTGGATAATTGTTAGAGGCACACTTGAAAATAACACATTGCTGCTTTGTAACATTTATGTTCCAAAAGGAGGTTCCCTAGATTTTGAGGGAAATACTGCTTTTGAGCTAAGGTCTGCAGATAAAACAGAAATTATTTAGGAGATATGAATTGTTCCACTTGATTTTTATGTTGTCTTGTGTGTGCGCAAGCAACATTTTGTGGCAGTAGGAGATGGAAGTAGGAGAAAAGCAGAGGTGTGTCGGTTTTGGCAAATGCAGGGCACGCTTTAGAAGGCATGACCTTCATTCCCCAATTAGTGAGCATGCTAGCGGTGACACAAGTTTTATGCAAAGTGCCACCAACTTGAAACAAATTTGCTGCTGCAATCAGAGACAGGCTCATCATGCAGCAGCACAGATGACACGCCTCTGCTATGTGGCTTTCTTGATGAAACATTTCAGTAAACATGGTGGTGGTGATGGCGGTAGGAGAGCAAACTTTGTAACTTCTCCACCTCTCCATCCCATCGGTCCCTGACTGAACGGTGGGAGGAGGTGTTTTCTCACCTGCCTCCTTCATTTCCCACTGTCTTCAGGCTGGAAAGTTTCTCCGAGCTGTGTGGAGCAGGCCACAGCCTAAGCGCCGTATGGGCTGGGAGTAGTCAGTGCCTGAAGGCACCTTTACTGTAAGTGTGATCCAATTGCACCGGTGGACCCCCTCCCCTGCCTGCTGATATCGGGTGGGTAATTCCCCCCCCAATCCTTTAATGTGGTTCATTGGGAGCCCACCTCAGTGGGCCAAACCATGCTGTGGTGTTTCTGACACTGGGATGCTCACTCCTGGTGTCAGATGTGCCCCCCCACATATCCTCTGACCTCGGGTGCCCAATCCCCGGGTTGGAATTTATCCCCATAGTACTGTGGCACACTGGGAACCCACCCAGTGTGCTGACATCCATGGTTTCCCTGTTAAAAAAAATGGACCCACAAAGTCTTTTTTCTTACCTGAAAAACAAGAAAACGGTCCCTCGTCATTGCCGCTGGGCTCTCCCCCAACCCACACCCTCCTTTCTGCATACCCCACCTCCCCACACACACCCTTCACCCCATACTTACCTGCGGAGGTCAGGAGCAACGATCTTCAGTGGACCAAGAACACATCTGCTCTCTTCAAACGCCGACCACAAACTAAAGAAATGATGGTAAGTCCTATAATGGCAATCAATTTATGTGGATATCTCTGTCACAAACGTACTCAGCAGGTCAGGTCCTCTGCTCCCACAGTGCCAACCTCTGAGTGCAATAGTGTGAACAGGTAACAGACAGGGTAACCCTCATGTCTGCTTTTGGGTCTGAATCAACCTTAGTCTCAAGTTCTGGGAGATTCAAACTGTGAACCTTACACTAGCATACCCAATGTACAGGCTCAGATACGTACCCTCTTCAGGATTTGCGGTACAATCTTTTGCCAGGGGCACCAAGCCAGGCTTCCAAAATGAACCCTTAAAACTCTATAAAAGACCTTAGGTATATTCTTACCTTTTCCTAGTTTAGTAACACCATAAAGCTTTCCAGAACAGCTGTCAGACCTAACTACGTATACATCACATGCAAAAAGAACTTGGAGACACCCAGGCAGTCTTTCAAATAAAATATATTTTACTAAAAGATGATAAAAATATGAAAAATGTAAACACAGAACAATATATCAAAGAGCACACAATCACATAAAAGAACAAGGGAAGATTACAAAACAAAACTCCTACCATAATAAGTTAGACTTTTTCTATCTAATGTATTGCCTCTTTAAGTGCAGTTAGAGAAATGTGTCTCTTTCTAGTGTCCCAAGATGGAATATATCTCTAAACAGTTCAGACACAGTATAGTTTAAACTGTATCTCTCCACATCCCTTCTTCAAGTCATCTAGCTCCTCCTTTTAGACTATAAAAAAATACAAACAGGATGTCCTATCAGGAGGTATACTAAATAAGGTGACATCAGCAAAAATTCATTTCCCAGATTATGAGTCTTTTGATCCATCAGTTGCCTTGAAGTTTTAAAACCCTGCAATCCCTCACCTAAGTATGAGATAGCTGGCAGGAATCAGCTTAATGATGTCCTGTTTCTGAAGCCATACAATGTATATTTTAGTTTCCCAGCTTCAGAGCAGCAACAGGTCATAAACCGGCCATAAAATGCAATTTCTCGAGGAAGTTAATTACATTACAGAGATCTCCTGTCAGTGTAATATATGTAGCTTCACTGAAACCATGGGGGCACCCATGGAGCACAGGCTGTCTTATGTGAGACAATCACATACTATATGTTATATTACAAATAGCTCTTAATAGTCTACCACTATTTTTTTCAATTTTTGTCTGCCAAACCAGGGGGTTGTGGTCAGTTTGTACCTCAAAGTGCTGCCCATAAAAGTATGCCTCTAACTTCTTTAGGGCCCACACTGTGGCAAGACGCTCTTTTTCCACAGTAGAGTAAGCCTGCTCCCTGGGAAGTAACTTTTTACTCAGGTACACTACAGGGTGATCTTTCACTTGGTTGGATGTCTGACTCAGTACTGCCCCGATACCCACATCTGAGGCATCAGTCTAGACTATAAAGGGTCTGCTATAGTCAGGGCTTGTCAATACAGGAGCACTGCACAATGCCTCCTTCAGCCTGGTAAAGGCTTTTTCACAGGCTTGTTCCCAGGTAATTTTCTTAGGCATCTTTTTCTTTACCAGGTCAGATAGGGGAACAGCCAGAGCACTGTAATTGGGTACACATTTCCTATAGTACCCTGCTGTCCCTAGAAAACTCCTGACCTGCTTCTGCATTTCTGGTCTGGGCCATGCCTTGAACACTTCTATTTTTACTTGGTTAGGATGGAGCTGTCCCAGGCCTACAACATGCCCGAGGTATGCCACTCCATTCATGGCCACCTGGCACTTCTCAGCTTTGACAGTGAGCATGGCCCCCTGTATCCTGCCCAGCACTTCCCTAAGGTGGGACAGGTGTTCCTCCCAGCTGGCACTAAGAATGGCAATGTCATCCAAGTACGCCACGGCGTACTCCTCAGCACCATTTAACACCTGGTTCACCAACCTTTGGAAAGTGGCGGGGGCGTTCTTCATTCCGAAAGGCATTACATTATATTCAAATAAGCCTATCGGAGTGATGAAGGCTGACCTCTCCCTAGCTCTGTCAGTTAACTCTACCTGCCCAATACCCCTTTGTCAGGTCAATAGCCATAAGGTATGTCACCCCTCCCAACTTGTCCAGGAGTTCATCCTTCTGGGGCATCAGTTGGGTGTCTGACTTTGTGACTGCTTTCAGTCCATGTTAGTCCACACAGAAATGAGTAGAGCCATCTGGTTTGGGCACAAGGACTATGGATGAGGCCCAGGGGCTGTGGGATCTCTGGGTTACCCCTAAATCCAGCATTTCCTCCACCTCCCTCCTAATGACTTTTTGGACAGCCTCTTACACCCGATATGCTGTCTGCCATATGGGCATTTGTGTCCCTGCCTCCACATCGTGTGTTGCTAAGGGGGTTAGTCCAGGCTTGGTGCTAAACAGTGGGGCAAAGTCTGCTAAAACCTCCCTTACTTCCTGGATCTTGTCTGGGGTTAGCTAGGGAGATAATTTAACTGCCTCTACAGAGGACTCCTACTTGTTTTCTTCCAGCAAGTCCAGAAGGGGGTCTCCTTCATCCGTCCCCTCCCCAGGACTACATACTGCAAACACCATGTCAGCCCTATTAGCATATGGCTTCATCATGTTGACATGATACATTCTTTCTGTATGTCTTCTGTCAGGTAACTGTATGATATAGTTCATGTCATTTACCTTTCTAACAACTTTGTATGGTCCTGCCCACTCAGTCTGCAGCTTATCTTTCCGGACTGGGATAACGCCCATGACTTCCTGACCCACCGTGTATGAGCGAGCTCTGGCTCTGCAGTCGTACCACACTTTTTGTTTCTGTTGGGCAGCTGCCAGGTTGCTCTGGGCTGTCTCCATAAGCTCTTTCAGCTTTCCCTAAACCTAAGGACGTAATCCACTATGGGAGTGCCCTGGGTGGTGTGCTTGCCTTCCCAGTCCTTCTGGATCAAGTCTAGGGGCCCATGTACCTGGTGTCCATATAAGAGCTCAAAGGGGGAAAATACTGTCTACTCTTGGGGCACCTCCCTGTATGCAAACAACAGGTGGGGAAGGTATTTTTTCCAGTCCCTCCCATGCTGTTTAGCAAATGCTTGGAGCATTGACTTCAGGGCACCGTTAAATCTTTCCACAAGCCCATTGGCTTGTGGGTGATAAGGTGTCATGCACCTCTGCACCACCCCACACTTCTCCCACAAACATTTCATCAGGTCTAACATGAAGGAACCCCCTCAATTGGTGATAACCTCCTGCGGAAACCCAACATGGGAAAAAATCCCAAGTAAGGCATCTGCCACTTTGTCTGTCCTCAGTGAGGATAGGGTGACTGCTGCTGGGTACCAGGTGGCATAATCCACCACAGTCAGGATGAACCTCTTCCCAGAGGAGCTGGGGGTATTTAAAACTCCACAATATCCATTCCCATCCTCTGAAATGGTTCCTCCACTATGGGCAATGGAATTAGGGCAGCTTGGGTTTTCTTACCTGCCTTCCCTATTTCTTGGCACTGGTGACAAGACCCGCAAAACTCCTTCACCTTCTGGGTGAAGTTGGGCCAATAGAAATTCTGGACCAACCACTGCATAGTGCGCATGATTCCCATATGACCAGATAAGGGAATATCATGTGCAATCTTGAGCAACTGCTCACAATACCCCTGGGGAACAACAAGTTGCCTGCCTATCACCCCTCCCTCTGTCTTCACATCCTGAGTATACATCAGTCCATTTTCCCAATAAACTTACCATCACCTCCCTGTGCTCCATCAGATTTGGCCCAAGCCCTCAGCTTCTCTAGACTAGGGTCACTTTTCTAATCAGCTGCAAACTCCTTACACTTTCCCAAGGCATGGGACAGGTTCCCTTCAGTCTCTAAACTAGGGTCCCTAGCACTAGTGTCAGGGCACTCAGGATCACTGTCATCCCTAACCCTCTGACAATGGGTCACCCCTCCTTCTTCAGAGTAACCCTCTGTACCTGTTTGGTTAACTGCTACTGGGGAAATTTCTAACCCCTTTTCATTAGTCTCCCTATCAGGAGACACAGGCTGGGTAACCAGCCTCCCAGTGGTTTCCACAATGGCTTCTGTGTGGTCCAGGGAACTACAATTTTCCCTTGCCACTTGGCTACAGGTAACTTCACACACCATCCCCTGTTTGAGATTGCTGCCAAGGATGATGTCAACTGTTAAGGTTTTGGCTACAGCCACCTGTTGCACAGTTCTCCCTGTTTCACCCCAGTCTAGAAGAACACTAGTGAGTGGCAATGTGGTCTCCTCACCAGTGAACCCTTGCACAGTTACAAATTCATTGGGTATAAGCTGACCAGGCTCTACCAGATCCCCTTTTACCAGCATCAGGGATGCCTCTGTGTCCCTTAACCCATGTGTCTGTATACCATTCACCCGTGACTGGGCGCATGTGTTCCCTCATGTTCACAGGCATGCTTCCAGGGACATATAAACAACCCACTTCTTTCTTAGCCCCATTCTTCCTATTGCTCATCCTTTTGGGACACTGTCTGGCAATATGTCCAGTTTCTTTACAAACCCATTTGTTTCTTTCCTCAGAAAAATCTTTTCTTTGAAACCTGGGGCTAACTGGTTTTGGTGGAGGCAGTGAGGGTTTTAGCTGCCCTGTAGGCATGCGTTTCACTTTCTGCGCTGCCATACGCACCCCAGTTGCTCTCAGAGCAGGTCTGCTCTTGGCATAGTGGTCCGAGAGTTCAGCAGCCTCTTGCACTGTTTTGGGATCTCGGTCCTCCAGCCAGGTTTTCAGCTCTGCTGGGCATGCCCCAAAAAAACTGTTCTAACAATATAGCATTTTCAATTTTATCTACAGAGTTTGCTTCAATTCCTTCCCACCAACATTTTGAAAACTGATATTGTTTCATGGCTAGCTCCTCGTAGCTCATATCAGGGCTTCTCCTGCACTTACGGAACTTAGCTCTGTATGCTTCTGCTGTTAAATCAAACTTTTTTAACAGTGCAGCTTTAAGTTTGCTGTAATCAATACTGTCCTCATTGTCCATTTGACCCAATGCATCCCGAGCTTTCCTGGTAAGTAGCGGGGATAGCTAGAAACTCCAGGACCCTCTAGGCATTTTTGCCTGAATACAAACTTTTTCAAGGAATTTAAAAAGGCATCCATATCCTCCCCCCTCTTTAAATTCAGCTATCAATTTGGAATTCAATTTGTAACCCAGTCCTGTAGTTCCAGTTAAACCCAAGCCACTTACCTGCTCTGATGCTGGTGGTTGGAGTCGTAACTTCTCCAGTTCATGTCACCTCTGGCACTCACGCTCTTCACGGTTCACCTCTTGCTGTTCACGTTCAGCTTCTCACTGTTCTCGCTCCCTCTTCTCCTCTGCATCTCGCTGCTCTTGCTTATCTTCTCTCTCTCTGGAACTCTAGCTCCAATCTGCGCAACTCAGTCTGCAGCTTGATTGCTCCTGGCTCCAGAATGCTGGTGACCTTCCCCTGCTGCTGTGGCCCTTCATTTGCACTGGGCCTGCTGCCCTCCTCACCAAATCTGGACACTGCACTTCCTGCTGGCCCCTCCAAGGCCAAAGTTTGGTCCTTTACAGTCACAGTCTGTGACTCAATGCTCTGGGCATCTGCTGCCATCAGGGCATCCATGAGGTTCTGCTAGGTGGCTGTCACCTTGTGCAGGACTCCTCTGTCCTGGCACAACTGCCTCAAGTAGTCTGCAGTGTACCCACTGTAGTTGGAAGTCATCTTGTTCCCTAACTATGGCTACTCTAACTTGCACTTTAGAAAAAAAATAAAACAGGTAGGAACTTGACTGTAAGCAAAATGATATAATTCTGTTTCCTTTTTAAAAATAAATCACTGCCTTATTTTGCAAGCAAGTGAGCTATGCAGTATTAAGCTGACACACTGAACAGTTAAAGCTTGTTACCAATTTTTTACCACTGCTGTCAACCAAATCTGTCACAAACGCACTCAGTAGGTCAGGCCCTCTGCTCCCACAGTGCCAACCTCCGAGCGCAATTGTGTGAACAGGTAACAGACAGGGTAACCCTCCTGTCTGCTTTTGGGTCTGAATCACCTTTAGTCTCAAGTTCTGGAGGGATTCAAACTGTGAACCTTATGCTAGCGTACCCAATGTACAGGCTCAGATAGGTACCTTCTTTGGGATTTGTGGTACAATCTTTCGCCAGGGGCACCAAGCCAGGCTTCCAAAATGAACCCTTAAAACTCTATAAAAGACCTTAGGTATATTCTTACCTTTTCCCAGTTTAGTAACACCATCAAGCTTTCCAGAACAGCTGTCAGACTTAACCACATATACATCACATGCAAAAAGAACTCGGAAACACCCAGACAGTCTTTCAAATTAAAGATATTTACTAAAAGTTGATAAAAATATGAAACATGTAAACACAGAACAATATATCAAAGAGCACACAATCGCATAAAAGGACAAGGGAAGATTGCAAAACAAAACTGCTACCACAATACAGTTAGACTTTTTCTATCTAATGTATTACCTCCTTAAGTGCAGTTAGAGAACTGTGTCTCTTTCTAGAGTTCCAAGATGGAATATATCTCTAAACAGTTCAGACACAGTATAGTTTAAACTGTATCTCTCCACATCCCTTCTGCAAGTCATCTAGCTCCTCCTTTTAGAATATAAAAAATACAAACGGGATGTCCTATCAGGAGGTATATTAAATACAGTGACATCAGCAAAAACTCATTTCCAAAATTATGAGTCTTTTGATCCACCAGTTCCCTTGAAGTTTTACAACCCTGCATGCCCTCACCTAAGTGTGAGGCAGCTGTCAGGAATCAGCTTAACGATGTCCTGTTTCTGAAGTCATAAAATGTATATTTTAGTTTCCCAGCTTCAGAGCAGCAACAGGTCATAAAACGGCCATAAAATGCAATTTTTCAAGGAAGTTAATTATATTACAGAGATCTCCTGTCAGTGTAATATATGTAGCTTCACTGAAACCATGGGGGCACCCATGGAGCACAGGCTGTCTTATGTGAGACAATCACATACTATATTTTTATATTACAAATATCATACAATGATCATAACCAGCTGGCCAAGCATCACAATCTCAGCCATTTATGGGAGTTTTGGTCCCAAATTTTCAACATGGGGTTCTTGGGACCCCACCTCATGAACACAGTCACTGTCATTTTGTTATTCAGTCCCGAAAGGTCATTTCGCAGTCACTGCGCAGAATCACCTTTTGGGACCTATTAATGGAACAACAGTGCAACTGTTCATGCGGCGATCTCCCAAAGAGCCTATATTGCAAATTTGGTGAAAACATTCCAAAAAATTACTGTGTTATGAGCGTGCATTGCGCAGTTTCCACGCACGCTCATAGGTTTGCCAATTTTTAATATTTTCATTCCAAATTTTCAACATTGCCATTTTTTCACATCTCCTTATACAGCTGTCATTTTTCACATCCTGCCCGAAATGTGTTTTTGCACGTGTGGCACACAATGGCGTGGTCGCTGTGGGAAATCAACGTTCGGGACAGAGTAACAAACTCATAGTGACACTGTTCATGAGTAGAGGTCCCAAAATGCCTATGTTGAAAATTTGATTAAAACAATCCCCAAAATAATTGCCTTATGGGCATGTGTTGCGCAGTTTCTACACACGCTCATAACCACCAATTTTTCATATTTTCACTCCAGATTTTCAACATTGCCATTTTGTTACACCTCCTTATGAACAGTACAGCTGTCATTTTTCACATCCTGCCCAAAATGTGTTTTCGCACATGTGGTGCACAATGGGGCGGTCACTGTGGGAAATTAATGTTCGGGACACATTAACAAAATCACAGTGACACTGTTCATGAGTGGAGGTTCCAAAATGCCTATGTTGAAAATCTGGTTAAAGAAATCCCCAAAATAATTGCATTATGGGCATGCATTGTGCAGTTTCTACGCATGCTCGTGACTTCACCAATTTTTCATATTTTCACTCCAGATTTTTTAACATTGACATTTTTTTTTACACCTCCCTACGAACAGTACAGTTGTCATTTTTCACATTCTGGCCAAAATGTGCTTTCTCACCTGTGGCACCAAATGCCGCAGTCACTGTGCAAAATCACCTTTTGGCTAAAGAACTGATAGTGCCGCTGTTTATGAGGTGGGGTCACAAAAAGCCCATGTTGAAAATTTGGCATGCAAATACCAACAAATGCCTGAGGCATTAGGGTTTCCAACTGTAACGCCCCACCCTGTAGAGACTGACAGGCGTCAGGAGTGTGACTTGGGATTGTTGGCTGTAATACTCATGCCATTCCACCCCAACCCCCATCCTGCAGCCAATGACAAGTATCAAGGTGTGCCTTGGGCTCTTCAGCCCCAAAGTTCACCCCATTCTCCTATACTGCACCCATTTCAGTGTATTTCCTTATGGAATGGGGTGAGCATAAGGGCAGAAGACCCCAAGGCACACCATGACACTTGTCGGTGTCTGCAGGGTAGGGTAAGGTGAAATGGCATGAGTGTTATGGCCAATGACCCAAAGGCATACCTTAATGTAACAATAATAATAATTTTTATTTATAAGGCTCCTTTCGAATGTCAAGGCACCGTACATAATAACAATTAAAACAGCTAACATAATTAAAAATACAGCCAGACCAAACATTTAAAGCAATCAATATTCTGAAAATTCAGTTTTCCACAGAAAGGTCTTCAGACCCCTCTTAAAACCCTCCACAGAAGTGCACTCCCTCAACCGATGGGGTAGAGAGTTCCAAAGGTTGGGGGCAACATATGAGAAAGTCCGAGCATCAGAAGATTTCAAATTCACCCTTGGAAGCTCTAGTAACCCCTCATCAGCCGAGCAGAGAGATCAATCAGGGCAATAGGGAACTAGAAGTTCTTTCAGATAGACTGGGCCCGGATCATGTAGGGCTTTAAAAGTCAGCAAGCTGTCTTTAAAGGTGATCCACCACCGAAATGGCAGCCAGTGCAGTTCGCGCAGCACCGGAGTAATATGACAGGATCTTCTAGAACCCGTCAAAAGCCGGGCTGCAGCATTCTGCACTAGCTGCAGGTGACGGATTTCAACCCCAGAAAGCCCTAGATAAAGGGAGTTGCAATAATCCAGGCGTGAGGACATGAAGGCATGGACTAAAGTAGGCAGGTCGGCAGATGGAACAAGGTGCCGAACCCTGGCGATATTCCTAAGATGATAAACTTGACAACTGCAGACACCTGTGAATGCAGTGTCAGCCTGTCATCAAGAACTACCACCAGGTTCCGCACCCGTTCAGAGGTCGGGAGAGAAACGCCACCAAGAATAATTCCGAAAGACGCAACACCGCATGACCCGCATCTGTCGGTCCACAACCAATACTTCAGTCTTATCAGAGTTCAACCTCAGCCAGCTGGAATTCATCCACTCCTGGATTTCTCTTAGACAGCTATTAAAGACTGAGAGAGCACCCTCCTGATCGGGGCCAAAAGAAAGATAGAACTGGATTTCATCTGCATAAAAGTGAAACCTCAGCCCATACTTCCTTACAATGTCTCTGATGGGTAGCATGTACACCACAAATAACATGGGTGACAATACTGAACCCTGAGGCACCCCACACAACAAAGCCATTGAATCTGAGGAAAAATCCCCGGACACAACCCTTTGTGATCTCCCAGTGAGGAATGAAGTGAACCATCTTAAGATGGTTCCAGATATTCCACAATCAGAGTTGTTTTTCAATGCCTGTCAGTCTCTGCAGGGTGGGGGTGGGGTTGGCGTCAGTTCCATACTTCACTGCCATTCTTGTTATGCATCTCTGTAACTCCTGCACTACCAATGCCAATGCCAGCAAGACAACATTCAGCATTGACAAATGTTTTTTAAATCCACGATATCGGATATGGGTCTTTCAGATTTCTAGAGAATATCAAATCCTTCTGGCAGAGAATATACCCTTTTTCTATTCCCCGTATTTCATTTAGTAGAATCGACTGTTTTTGTCTGATGCTTTCTATGTCATGAAAGTATGTCCTCAAAAATAGAAACTAGTATGATCTTTGACCATTCCACTGTTTCTCTTGTCATGGAGGTTAATAAGGTAAAGTCTGTCTTATTCAGATGGTCTCTTAATACAAACCTTTTCCAAAAACTCCCTCCCCCCCCTTACCATGGCAAGGATATATGTCTGTATCTGCCCTTGTGGAGGTACTCCCAAGTCACCCACGTCTGGCATCTCCCAGACCTGAATGCTCAGGTTATTGGGCTGTGACTCCCCCTCCCCCCCATGGCAAGGATCCCCCTGGGTGGCTAACGGTGACTGACAAGAGACCAGATTCCCTGGCTGGTCATTCTGGGCATCATTCAGCTCTTAATGATGGAGGTCTCAGGTGTCATAGTGCACGCACAAATGAGATTTTCTCTTTTTAGGTTGCCATCCCTTGGTGAAGTGGGTGTGCTATGACATCTTTGCACACTAGATACACTCAAGTGCCTGACGTGCTAACATTCACCACTCCAATCCTCACATTTGTTCGGTCCTTGGCACACCTACCATCAGTCACTGCTAGGGGTCAGAATGTAGCCAGGTTCTGAGTCCCTCCCTGGAGAAGGAAAGGAGTCCATCAGATGCTCATTCTCCTTCCCCCATGGAACCCTCTGATGTAATATAAGTCTTATTAATGAGAAAAGCATTCCTAAATGTTTTTAGGATGAAGTTAATTTTTTCTTTGAGGTCAATGATACTCCAGATGTATCCAGAACTTCACTCTGAGAACAGTGGGCTGGATTCAGAAAGGTCCACCGCAAGCTGCGGCAATGGTAGCTTGTGGCAACCATCCCTGTGACCTGGCCATTTACCCGAGTCAGTATCGGAGTGGGTCCAGGGGTCTGCGTCCTGCGACTTGTGGTAGCTGCACAAGAAAAGGCGCAGCACCTGGGAATGCCACAGGTCACAGGACAGGGTAGGTGGCAGATGCACCGGTTGAGGGCCACCATGGCACCCCCATGCCCACCTCTGAGGCCTCATATGGTGTGGGCTCCAGCCCCAAGCCCCCTTGCCATGGACCCCCCCAGATCAAACACCCTTACCTGCCCTGGTGGCCCAGTGGTACCCCACCCCTCCAACACACACACCCAGCAGGTGAGCTGGTGACTGGCCCTGGTGGTGAGGGAGGGCTGTGCCAGTCACCGGCGGGGTATTGGGGGTGTGTGGGGAGCTTGCAATGTGGGGGGGCCACTAGACTACCAAGTACGAGTAGTGCGGAGGGGGATCGTGCCCCAGGGCATCTGGCGGGGCCTCAACATGTGTGTGTGTGTGGGGGGGGGGTCTGGGCACTGGGATTGTTCCACACACCCATCCTGGCACAGTGCATGCCATGCCTAGGGCCTGGAGCCCAAGGGGACCTGTAACCCACAGGGGATGTGGAACTGGGGCACAGTGGCAACCACCAGTGAACAGCAAAGACGACTTAGACCACCTTTTTGTTGGCATAACTGGTCTTTGACAGATGTTCACTAGTGGTTGTCTCTGAATCCCATTTGTGGACATAGCAGCCACCCTACCTGAATAGGGTGCATATGCTGCCATATACCCCCTTATGCCATGTCACAAGGGGGTTTATGGCGCAAAGGTGCAGTTGGGCACAGCAGCCTGCAGCATGTCACAGGCTGCCTATGTGAATCCCACCGGGATGCAACTCAGGACGCAAGTGCTACTTGTACCATTTTTTCCGACACAAGTTGCCTTGTGTCCTGATCCTGATTTGCCTTTTGTGAATCTGGCCCAGTGTGTTTAAGAGGGTATCTTAGTAGTTAATACTCACATCTAAAAAATGACCCATAATTTAGAACTTCAGGCTAAAAACACAGAATTAGACTCTTTGACTAAGCTACATTTGAAAAACAACTCTGATTCAGAATTACTACATAGAATTGCTTTATTAAAATATGAAATAAATAAAATCCTGGGTAGCAGAACAGCATATGCTCTATTCAGATCAAGTAAACATTTTAGAAAACAGGTAACAACAGGGGAAACTTCTTGCATACAGAATGAAGAAGAAAACCAATAGCAATGGGCCCGATTTTCAAAGCTTGCATCGAGCCCTACATCAAACCCTTTTTTGGTACAGCTGCACCAAACACCTTTACCACAACTGCACCTGAGTTTGGTAGGTCAGGTGTAGTTACGATACTTTACCCAATTTACGGCAGCTTGTGCCAAATATTTGGCACAAGCCCCGGAAAAAGGGTAACCTGGATTGCCGTGAGTGAGACCAGAAAAAGTTGATCTAACTTGTGGCAATTGGTGCACAGGATAGAAAATCCCAATAGCTGGACAGGAGATTGCCACAAGCCCCGTGCACGATATGTTCAGTGCATGGGGGGGCTTGCGGCATTCGGGGTCATTGAAAATCCAGCCCAGTGTTTTAGAAGCATCAAAAAGCTGCCTGGAAACTTTTGGATTTATGTGATAAGGGTGAAAGCCCAATTGCAATCAGTGGCAGAGCAAGTGTACATCGCCGAAAATCTATTTCGGCAATGTACATCCACGGCGCACAAGCAAACAGCGCCGGGGACTTAGACTTTAATTGCTCATGCGGGGGGCTTCGCCCTCCACACCTCCCTACTAAAGGATTCTTAACTCCAGGGGGATTCATGTTGGGGGGGTGCAAATTTGTGCAAAATAAAAATTTGGGGCTGGGCGCACAAAAATGTAGGCATGCCCAAACCCAGAACCCTCACAGCATTAGGCTGCCACCCACCCACCACACTACAGGGCCAGCTCGGCAGCCCCATGCCAACCACGCCAGGCCAACCCTCCCTCCCTTCCATCCATCATGCTCACTCCCCCCCCACGCGCGTATACATATAGCGACGTCCTGTCACTATATATGTGCCCACCTCCCCCATCCGGTCACCCTTCCTCAGCGGTAGCCCCATCAACATGTGTCAGGATTGAGTCGCCGTTATTGCAAGCGCTCAATCACCGATGCCCATGTCATGGGCTACCAAACTCTCATCAGCAATATTAGATATCACACAAAGTTTATATGACATATATAAATCACTTCATAACAGAAAATCCAATAATGACACTACCAAACTGTTTTTTGTTAAATTCATCTACCCAAATTGGCATCTCAGTTAAAAGACCAAATTGATAAACCTATTTCTAAAGAAGATATTTCTAGAGTCCTTTAATCTTTGCTGGTAGGGAACCCCCCAGGATCAGATGGGATGCCTTCTAAATGTTATAAAAAACATGAATTGTTATATTAAACATTATTTTTACTATAACAGATTACCTGTGAAATATTTTTAATGAATTGTATGCAACAAGGACTTCCTTAATTTAAGGAAGGAAGCATTAATAATAGTGTCACTTAAAGACACAACGCAGTGTACCAACTATAGATCAATTTCATTATGAAATACAGACTACAAGATTTTTGACTTATATATTTTGGCCATCTGGAAATGAGAATGCAATCACAGCATTAATAAATAGAGAACAAGTAGGATTGAAGGGACAACAGGGTGCAGATAATATTAGACATCTCATCTCAGTCATATGGAAAGCTGTATTTATATCTAAACCAGTTGCATCCCTCTCCCATGATATCAAAAAAAGTTTTTGATACTATAGATGGGACCTTAATACTACTATTACCTGTTCTTGGTTATACTTAAATCTAGTTTCAACCCTTCCTTTCAACAATGGGTGAGTACTATTAATTCACATTCAGCAGCATATATTAGTATAAATGACGTGATATTTCCTCTTATTCAGTTAAGCAGAGGTAGAAGAAAGGGATGCCCCTTCCCCCTTATCTTTTCTTACTAACTATGGAGTTTTAACTATATCTGCTAAATATGTCTAGTAATACTGAAGGAGCAAAAATGAGTCATATAACTCTATAGTTATTTGTTTATATGAATGACATTCTCTTAACTATTACTAACCTCATGTATCCACATTACACAGTATATATTCTATATTTGATGACTTCTCTGAAATGTCTGACCTCACTATAAACAAGTCCAAGATTGAAATTCCTCCCTTTAAATGGGCTTTGCTCAGAATGTTTATTACTAAAATAACTTCTCGAATTAAATAGTCTCTATCTGGAATCAGATATCTAGGCATCTCAATTTATGTTAATATTTCAGAAATGGTCAGTTTGTGCCTATATTCTATTTTAAATGTCTTTTCAGTGGAATTTACTAAATGGGACAAACTACCTTTGTCGACGTTGGGGGACAAAAATTATTTAAAACTTATACTGGGGGGGGGTGCTGATGAGCAGCTAGTGGCATAGATGTGCCACCACGCTGCTCTGTGCTAACGGGCGATTAAAAGTTAAATTTTGTGCGATAAAGCTGACCTCTAATAATAAAACCGGCAAAATCTTCTCGGAAAAGCGTCATGGAGGAGTATCTCATGCCCAATACTGGAAAAAGCCAATGGATAGCCGGTAAATCGGGAAAGAAGTCGGTGGTTCCCATGGCCTCCACGACGGGTGAAAACACGGGCATAATTTAATTTTCGGCAGACAAGATCGGAGCATTAGGCCGCGAAGTAACCTGTCAAGTGATTGCAGCGCTGGAGCCCAGATTGCTAAAACTGGAAGGTAAAATTGACCTTAAGTTGCAAGAAGTACTGGAATAGCAGACTACGCATATCAACAGAATTGCTGAGACTGAGAAGCGTATCTCATGCTTGGAAGATGAGACCGTCGAGATACCAGGGCAAGTTGTACGACTGCAAAAAGAACTGGAGGATTTAAAAGACGCAATGGATTACAAAGAGAATTATTATAGATGCCTTAATTTGTGCCTTAGGGGCTTGCCAGAAGGTGTGGAGAAAGGGGACATAATGGGCTTTTGTGCTAAGGCCCTTCCGAAGCTCTTGGGAATACAGCCAAAAAAACAGGTGTTTTAAATTAGAAAGGGCTCATCGAGCCGTGATGCCTCGACCTCCGGGAGACCAACCTCCATGGCAGATAATTATCCGATTTCACTCCTTTCAAGATTGGTAGGCGACTCTCAGAGCTTATGGGGAAAAGGGGTGCTGGAATATGAAGGGGCACGTTTATTCATCTCGCAGGATTACTCCCTACGGCTCCTTCAAAAGAGGAAGGTATTTAACCCGCTTATGGCCCAGCTAAGAAATCTTAAGGTTGAGAATTTTATGCTCTAACCAGCAATACTGAAGATCCAACATGAAGGGGCAACATAGTCCTTTTGGGAGCTCAATAAAGCGTAGCAATTCGTGGCTGATTTACAAAAGAAGCTGACTGAGTGAAACAGATGGGACAGCTCACTAATCTGCTGAAATGAGCATTGTTTGCCATTGCAATGTTAAGGTTTTAAATGTCTCCCTGTTCCTCTTTTCTTGTCCTGCTCTGCTGAAGATTGCAGAGGTCCATCATCCATGTGTGACTAAAGACTCTGTGGAGTGGCCTGGAACTTGCCTATGTGGTAGACTGAATATGCTAACAGTCCTGAGGATACGAAGTAGTGAGGATGAGGACCTGTACAATACCGCTCAGCCCCCTTATGCTCTCCCTGAAGAGGGCTGCATCTACAGAGTCAGAGCATACCTTGGAAAATATGGATAACTTGATGTCTTTGACTAATTATTGCAAGAACTTTGTGCAGTTTATAAGAAGGTGAGGACACTTCATATGGGATGACACGGGGGGAGGGGCCTAGCGTGTGTGTTTATGGAGCAGCCTGCTCCCTTCCTACTGACTTAATGCCTGCTGCACATAGATCGGTTTAGAGACGTGATATAAGGCAGCTGGGTGATATGGAGAGTGGGGGTAGGGGATCAAATGGCTAGGAGACAGTTCTCTGGGTGAGGAATCAGACCAGTCTGCAACCTAATGGAACATTTGGGGGGCACAGAGTGACTCGAAGCTCAATAG
Source organism: Neoceratodus forsteri (assembly GCA_016271365.2). Taxonomy (NCBI): domain Eukaryota; kingdom Metazoa; phylum Chordata; order Ceratodontiformes; family Ceratodontidae; genus Neoceratodus; species Neoceratodus forsteri. The sequence goes on along the minus strand of CM028130.1, from coordinate 532,225,313 downwards.
GTGAGCGTTTCCACCACATATTTTTGGATTTTAGTGGTGGGATGAGGTTACGAAGGGAGATATCAAAGTTTCGATTGAGGTTGGTGTTTGTATTTTCTCTATAGCTTAACTTGTTGTTCATAAGAAAAATTGGTATCAGCTGAGGCAGGAGCAGCAGGGCATAAATATCGTCAGTGGGATATTAGACACTCATGCTGAAATTGCATTTTGTGTCACTGAGGGGTGGGGGGCTTGGTATAGTTAAAACTCAAACTGATACATGCTATATTGGGGTAAGCCTCAATGGGGGGAGGGAAGCAGGGTGAGGGATAGTATGGTCTAAGGGATGCCACCAGTTATGATTCAGTTGGGGAAGGGGGGACATATTGCTCGTTATCTTGTTGTTTAACTGTTATTTCTACTATATGTCGTTAGATGCATTTCATATTTCTCGAAGATTGTTACTGACTTCGGATTGGGGTAGTGGAGTAGCATACTATAAGGTATGGGTGGACTTGATGGCAAATTTTTATGTTCAGGGAAAGGAGGTAATCGACTATGGTTAGTAGGCAAGAATTGACAGTGATCTCCTGGAATGTGCGAGGGGTTACAAATCCGATCAAGCACACAATGCTCTTAACAGTGCTTAAAAAGTGGGGAACGCAAGTAGCATTATTACAAGTGACCCTCCTGTCGGACATGGAGCATGCCAAACTTGCTCGAGGGTGGGTGGGTAAGTGTTTTGCTGCCTCCTACTCTTCTCGTAAATGAGGGGTAGCTATCCTTCTGAATAAAAATTTGCCATTTGAGGTTAAAAGAATTGTGAAAGATCATAGGGAGGGTAGATATATTTTTGTGGTAGGGCAGCTGTATGGAGAGCCAATTACATTTGGTAACATCTATGCCCCAGCCACATACGAGTCGCAGTTTTTCCCGGAGCTTTTGGACCTACTTACTAAGGAACAGTTCCCCGGCCTTATCCTGGGGGGAGACCTGAATAGTATACTGGACCCAATATTGGACCACTCAGAAGGTAAAGGGAGAAGGTCTGAAGCATTAAATCAGTGGTGGGTGGGTATGCTAGATCTGGACTTGGCGGATAGCTGGAGGATGATGAACCCAGGGGCCAGGGAGTACACATTTATTTCGAACCCCCATGGGACATGGACAAGAATTGACTATATCCTGGTCCCACGAGAATGGAATGACAGGTTAGTAGATATATCACATAGCCCTATTCATATTTCGGATCATGTTATGGTGATAGGGAGGATTAGGATGCAAGGGGAAAGGGACACACCACCACAGTGGAAATTCCCCTCATATATGCTCCCCAACAAGGAGTTTAGGGAATACTTGTCAAACCAATTGCATCTATATAAAGAAACTAATGTGAAGTCAGGGGTGTCCCGAGCTATATTCTGGGATGCTGGGAAGGCCTTCCTGAGAGGTTCCATAATAGCATATATGGCCAAGGTTAAAAAAGAGAAGCTGGAAAAAAGGCAGGGACTGGAAAAGTAGCTTAAAGAACTGGAGAGGCGAGTGGCCCAGGGAGAGAGGGGAGATGTGGAACGGCTCTTAATGGTTACAAGGGAGGCTTTGAATTCCTTGGTGCGAGGGGAAGCCAGAACATCATGGTTGTATCGTAAATGCCAGATGTTTGAGTGATCTAATAAACCAGGCCGCTCTTGGTTAGACTTATGAAAGGGGGTAAATGCCCCACTAGAATAAAGGGGATTAAGGATAAGGAGGGCAGGGTGCATAGGGAGGCAGGGGAATTGAGGGCCTGTTTTCAAGAGTTTTGTACCCGCTTATACAAAGCAGAGTGTAAAGGTGGGGGGCAGCGGATAGAGGAATTTTTAGATAAGATAGACCTACCCAGTCTCACGGTGAACCAAAGGGACTGGTTAAACCAACCTATAACAAAGGGAGAGGTTTTAAAGGCCAGAGGAAAGTTACAGAAAGGTAAGGCGAGCAGTCCAGATAGATTCCCCTTGGAATTCTATAAAGTTTTAGCGGGTCAGATGGCAGAAACATTGAGTGAGGTGTTCCGGGGGGAAAGGGGGGAGGAGCACCTGCAGGTACCTGACACTTGTTATGATGCTAAGATATGTTTAGTCCCTAAACCGGGTAGGGATTTATCGGAATGTGCCTCATACAGACCAATCTCTCTGTTAAATTGTGATCTTAAAATCTTGGCCAAGGTTCTGGCTATGAGGCTTGAGGATTATCTGCCTGCGTTGGTTCACCCGGACCAGACCGGATTTATAAAAGGGAGATTATCCTATCATAATATGCATAGGTCCTGAGGTGCTGGTCCGGTTTGGTCTGGGTGACTTATACGTTCGGTGGATTAGAGTTACGTACCAGGCCACCAGAGCCCGGGTTTTGGTTAATGGGATACCTACTGAACCCTTTGTCCTGGAGAGAGGAACTAGACAGGGGTGCACGCTATCACCACTGCTGTTTGCCTTGGCATTGGAACCTTTGGCTGCGGCACTGAGGCAATGTTAGGGGATTTGAGGTATTAAAGGAGAGGGGGAGGTTGTGCATAAGGTCACTCTATATGCGGATGATATGCTCTTATTTATCATGGAGCCCCAGAGGTCTATGCCACTAGTATTAGAACTGATAAAGAATTTTGCTACTTTCTCTGGTTATAAAATCAATCTAAGTAAGTCTGAAATGTTATGTTTTCCTAAATCAGAGGAAGCAGACGGGCAATAGGGAATCCAAAGTCGGATGACATACATCACCTACTTGGGTATTAAGGGGAGTAGGACAATTGGGTCACTTTATAGGCTGAATTACACAACACTTGTTAAAACAATAGAGGCGGATTTGAGGAGATGGCTGCAATTACCCATATCCTGGTTGGGGCGTATTAATCTGTTGAAAATGAATATCCTACCTAGGATTTGTATCCCATGCAGATGATCCCTCTGCTCCTTGTAAGGGGGGACATAGCTAAGATAGAGAAGCTATTTACCCAATTCATTTGGAGGGGACAACGGCCGAGAATCCACCTACAGAGACTTAAAGCTGAAACAGTCAGAGGGGGTCTTAATTTTCCAGACTTAACAAACTACTATTTGTCCATCCAACAGTGATATACTGCAGACTGGGTGTACCACCCTGCAGTGGCAAGTTGGATTGCACTGGAACAATGGGGATGCCCAGGACGCTTATCTGCTTACTCGCATAGCAAAGGCTTACATGCCTATACTGCCCGGGGTGTAATCCTTTAGCTAAAGTAGTGTTAGAGGCATGGGACCTTCTCAAGACATCCAGGGGGATTACCAAAGGTGAAACATTATTATTGCCAGTAGAGGGGACCCCTTTTTTTCTACCAGGCTTAGAGGATGGAGGATTTAGGGAATGGGAGAGAAGGATTGTGAAGTGTGTGGGTAATCTGGTCTGTAATAATACACTGAGCACATTGGGGGACATTATTGAAGGATTGGGTTTACAAGGACAACAAACGTTTCGATACCTGGAACTTCAGGCGTTCTTAATGAAAATGGAAAGGGGAGGGAGGGAATTACATGGGTGGGGCCCAGTAAAGACATTGATACATAGGAGGCAGTGAGATTCTAAGGGATTTATTGGGAAGACGGCAACGTTGGGAAAGGAAGGTTATCCGGACCATACACAGAAGGTAAAGCAGCTGTGGGAAAAGGATCTGGGAAATCAAATTTCAGAGGACAATTGGTGACAACTGTTGGTAGGTCATATGGGCCTCTTAATATGCAATAAGTTCAAGGAGGCCTTTTATAAATTTCTGCACAGGTTATATTACCCACCAGTTGCAGTACATAGGGCACACCCCTCTGTCTCCCCTCTCTGTGGTCGATGCGGAAGGGAAAGGGGGACATACATGCATTGTTTTTGGGACTGCAGTGTTTTGAGGGCCTTCTGGTGCAAAATATTTGGAGAAGTAACACAGATGGCAGGGTATTCCATTCAGACAGATCCTATCATAGGTTTGTTTGGTATGTACCTGGGAGAGACAGGGGAGTGGGAACCAATGCCACGATGGATTAGGATATTAATGATAATGGCCAGACATTGTATCCAGAATACTTGGGTTAGTCATGTGGCCCCCACTATCCAGCAATGGCGTCAATTGGTGACACAGAATTTGGCACTGGAAAGATTATCACTGATGCTCAGCAATAGGGCTGACGTCTTTTATAGGGAATGGGTCCCCTTCCTAGCATCACTTAGTAATGAGGAAGAGATTACTTTGCGCTGTTGCCTAGGGTGAAGAGGGCTACAGAGAAGGTTATAGATTCCCCCATACCTTATCACTCTACCAAAAGGAATTGATGGTTAACGGAAATGTATGTACAATCGCAGTAATAGGAATAAACTGAGAAGGGAGAAATAATGTTAATTGATATCTGAATGTAGTAATAATTATGAAATGCATTTGTCTGTCTGTTTTTGTGAGATGTCTATGTTGTATTTGTTGTTGTACTTTTAAACTCAATAAAAAGATTATACAAAAAAAAAACCTTATACTAGCTCCCAAGATTTTGTATGCTCTAAATAATTTACCTCTCAAAATAAGCGGAAATTCGTTCTTTGAACTTAAAGCAGTAGTGCAGCAAAATGTTTTTCTAAAAAGCTAGTTTCAGCTGCAGTTAATATAAATTTCATATACCTGTCAAATTGACTTTTCAAGGTACCTCTTATGCTGTGCAAGTTATTTATTTTTAAAATTTTCACAATGCTAACCTTAGCCAAGTCTACAGTGCTAATTCTAAGTCAAATGTGGTGGCCATCTTTTTTCTTGATAAAAAGGCTAAATTAAAACACTTATAAAATACTCACTAAATTAAAACACTTATGAAATACTCAAATGTTGATGCAACTGAAAATGTTACCACCAAATAAAACTGGAAGATACCCGGAATCTTTTATAATGCAAAAAAAAAAAGTAGGGTCAAATTTTTTGACCAAATTTCTTGCACTGCAGCTTTAACAGAACAATTAACAGTTTTATTATGGAATAACAAACCACCCACAATAAGCTTCAGTAAAATGACATTACAGTGGAAACTGGGAGGACTAGATCTTCCAGATTTAGAAAAATGTCATTTGGCATTTATGGCAAAGCAGTTGGATTTTTGGATTCAAGAACATTCATATAATTCCTCATTATGGGTACAAAATGAAGAAGAATCGGCCTGGCCTTCTAAATTTTTAGTTTTTTTTTCTTTAATTGGAAATGCACAGAAGTTAAATTCCATCCATGTCTCAATGGTACAATTTCAGTTGCTAGGAAAACAGATGTTACATGGAACCTTTGTAAAAGAGCTTGCACTCAAATGTCTTTTCCGAATCACTAAATAAAGAAATAAAATATTGGAGGGTTTTGATGTAAAACGTGCTCCTGTATAGAACAACCCCGGATGAGGTATGATAATAAGCAACTTACTAAGAAAGAATGGGCTACAAAAGGTATCAGGAATGTAGGAGACATTATAAATATTGAAACACATAAGGCCCCATATTTAGTGCTGAACGTTTGTGCTATGCACCAATTAGCGCTGCCCATGAGATAGAGCATGGCCAACCAGGGGGCAATGTTCAGACAGCTAGCTGCACCCTCCAGTGCAGCACACTAACTGCTGAATACGAGGCTGTCTCAGTGCAGTGCATTGTGAGTATGTGTGTGGTGTTTAGACAGCCCCCTGCATCTTCTCCTTCCTCCATTAAGACTCTTCTTTACTACTTTTGTTACCCTACCTGCAACTGTCTATGACCCTCTTCTCTTCTCATTCCCTCTCTAGATCTCTCTACATACATACATACATATATATATATATATATATATATATATATATATATATATGGTAGCACAGTAGTGCTACCATAGTTAGGGTTGAGTAACATGTTTAAGGTTAAAGGGTCAAACTTTGCACCTTAATAACTTTACCACCGTTCAATGGATTTGTCTGAAATTTGGCAGGCATTGGGCATAACCATAGATCTTGGGAACTGTCAACTTTTGTGCCAGTCTGATATACGACTGCAGAGTTATTAAATGACATCAGTGTGCATATTTACGCTTTCTGGTGAATTTTTTGCTCGCGCCTACAGGCTGCACAGTTTTGCAACCAGTCCGAAAACTTCAGGGAACATGTGGCCAGGGTATCCAATGTGCATTTTGAAGATTTCATGAAAAAATATTAAACAGTTCAAAAGTTATTCAAACAACAATTTCCCATTATAAGTCAATGGGAAAAGTTAACAAAAAGTTCGACACTTTCGCAAATGCACTTTTTAGTGCCTCAAATGGCCCTAGTAGTGTCGCAAATCTGACATTTTGTTTTCAGTTAGTGATCAGAAAAATGCTTGGCATTTAAAATTGGGGCCCTCTAGGAACACAATTATTTTTCTGTTCACCTAGTCAGACCCTGAGGATGCTAGCCATGTCTTTATTTTGGGGTTAAACACCCCAGAAATATGTTTTTCAAGTTTCTGGAAAAAGTAGTGCCACAAAAGTAGTGTCGCACTCAGAACACTTTCGCAAAATTTGTGAAAGGTGTCGCAAATTGCCACACTACTTTTTCAGACTATGGCCAAAATGACAGCAGTTCTTTGCCACCCTGCTGCAAAAGAATGGTTTGGTCTTTTGAGCTGAAATTTGGAGGAAACGCAGCCAACATCTCACAGATGTGCCTTTTGGTGGTTTGGTGAAAAAATATTGCATGGCTGCAAAGTTACGGTACTCCGAAGTTGGCATTTTTTTCCCATAGACTAACATGGTGGCGTACGCTGCGCATTTCGAGGCTCGTATCTCGAAAACGATGCGAGATACAGATTTTTTGTTGCACTATGCAATAACAAAAACCAAGCCAGGAAAATTATGATTTTTGTGAAATTTAAATTTTTTTTCTACGTCGAGCGGTTGCTGAGATATTAGCAATTAAGTACTTCCAATGCTCGTTTTCAGCCTTGTTGCCCATTATAATGCATACATTCTTTGTACACACTGTGTTTCTCTATGCACCTGTTCAGCAAAAACAGGGTGTGCGCTTCCGTTACTGTTACAATTACGGTTTTGACTTGCGTTTATGTCCCCGTTTGTGTTATCGCTCCCATGTAAGCCACCGTGTGTGTTACCCTTTGCGTTGTCATTTGCGCTTGCGTTTTCATTACTGTTACCATTTGCTTTTCCACTACTGTTTCTGTTTGCATTTTTTTATTTATTTATTTATTTATTTAGCTTTTGTTGACCGGGTAAGTGCACTAGACAAATCCTGCCTATTTTCAGGCACGACCCGGGGGAGGGGGATACAGATGAATGCCAACTGACCTTGAACCAGATTAAGCTGTTGGTGGTATTTTTAGTGAATGAGGGAATTATTTGACGGACACCGGAAATTCCCTACTCTTTCTGATAAGTGCCATGGGATCTTTAACATCCACCTGAACTACCACCAATCCAGGCAGATGGGACCTCAGTTTAACGTCTCATCCGAAACGGCACCTCAAAGTGCAGCACCCCTCATGCTGCACTACAGTGTCAGTACTGGGATATTAACCCAAGTGCCAGATATGAGAACTGAACCCACAGCCCTCTGATCTCCCGGCCTCAGAGGCGGTGTGCTACCTACTGAGCCACTGACACTGCTATTTTGTTTGCGTCACGTGCGCATTGCCATTGTGTTCCAGCAGCCCTTTCATTTGCATTTCTGTTTCTCTTTCATTTTGCATCTTTCTTGCTGTTACTGTTACCATTTGCGTTTGCAATTGCGTTACTGGGCCCGTGAGCATTACAGTTTGCATTTTCATATGCACTTGCATTTCCTTTTGCATTTCTGTTTCCTTTGCTGTTATTGTTGCTGTAACCATTACCATTTGCGTTTACAATTGTGGTACTGTGCCCGTGCATGTTTCAGTTTGCATTGCCATACACGCTTCTGTTCCGGTTTCCGTTTCTCTTTCCTTTGGCATTATTCTTCATGTTAACTTTACCATTTGCATTTACAATTGCGGTACCATGCCTGTGTGCATTATGGTTTGCATTTACGTGTGCTCTTACGTTCGTGTTTCTGGTTCTGTTCCCTTTCGCGTTCTTTTTGCTGTCACACTTAACATTTCCATTTAAAATACGGCTGCCATCACTGTTCATGTTACCAGTTGCATTTGCGTACACACTTCGATGTCCGTTTGCATCATTGTTCGCTTCGGTGTGACTTTGCTCTTGCGTTTCTATTAACGTTTCCTTTACCATTTACGTTTGCTTTACCATGTGCACCACTGTTCACGCTTCTGTTTGTGTTGCTGTTCCTATTACTATGTCACAAGATATCACTTGGCGGGAGCACGGGGCCAAAAGGGCCATGCGCTCCTGCTGCATTACATTCACTATTTCTCATCATCATTCTCAAAAAGAAGGGAAATTAAAGGCAAAAAACTCCATTTAATGCATCAGTTAAGGTTATTTCACACCGAAAAAAGTGAGGAAATTCAGTGTTAGGGTTGAAAGCCCCCCTTGGACCCCTCCACCCCACCCCCCAACCGGCACCGGGGTGCACGTTAGGGTTAGTCGGTGCTAACTCTCACCCCATTCTCCTATTCCTCAGTTTCTTTACACATGTGATGAGGTGAGAGTTAGGGCCCACGACCCAATCGCACCCCAATGCCAGTTGGAGGGTGAGATGGAGGGGTCCAAGGGGAGCTTTCAGCCCTAACACCGAATTTCCTCACTTTTGTCGGTGTGGAACAACCCTAACTGATGCATTAATGGATTTTTTGGCCTTTTATATATATATATACTGTATGAGTGTTTTATTTTCTACTTGCATTCGGACCTGCTCCTCCCCGGACCGGAGGACCCGCCGTACCCAAGGAAACCTCTGGGGTCACCGCTTGCCCAGCGGTCCCCGCCGAAGAAAAGCCGCGCTCCTCCAGGAAGCCTGTTGACAGGGGCTGCCCAACCGCATGCTCGCCCAGGAAAGGAACCAGGAGCTCAGCCGCTCACTGGTACCTCATGCCGCTAAAGGCGTTAAAGTCGTAAAGTACGTTCTCACCGATTTTTTCCAACCGGCTCTCTCCAGTAGGGGTTGGTAGCTCTAGCTGGTTCCACCCTTCACTGAAAGCGGCTGTTTTCACCTTGTAATCTGGACTTTTGGACTGCCTAAATGAGCTCCAGGACTGTGAATGCCATTTTCCTCGGCGAGCAGCCCACTCTCCCCGCTAGCGGCGAGCCGTTTATGGCTAGTGTTACAGCTCCTCCAGTGAACATTTTTGACCTATTTGCCTGGTGTGCTTTATTGTGAATCAGTGACTACTTGTCTCATTTAAGTGTAAAGTCTTAATCCAGCTACCCTAACTCTGTAAATTGGCCTAAATCTCTCTCTGCTGCAAACTGCTCTCTTCCCGCCTTTCCTCTATTTTGAAATTTGTAATCTGTTGTTAGCACTGCTGGTAACCTAAAACCCTAAGAATAAGCTGCCTAAAAACTGTAACTGCTCTCCTCTAGCTAATCTCCACCTTTTTCTCACCTCCCGCCCTTTTCTTTTGTCCTGCTTTACCTTGCTTGCCTACTTAACTGCCTCTCCCTGCTACTCTCCTTAGGACCTCTCCAAGCCCGCCGGGGCTTTGGACCTGCTCCTCCCTGGACCTGAGGACCCACCGCTGCACCCAAGGAAGCCTCTGGGGTCACCACTTGCCCAGCGGTCCCCGCCGAAGAAAAGCCGTGCTCCTTCAGGAAGCCTGTTGACAGGGCCGCCCAACCGCACGCTCACCCAGGAAGGGAACCAGGAGCTCGGCCGCTCACTGGTACCTCATGCCGCTAAAGGCGTTAAAGCCGTAAAGTACGTTCTCACCGATTTTTTCCCACCGTCTCTCTCCAGTAGGGGTTGGTGGCTCTAGCTGGTTCCACCCTTCACTGAAAGCGGCTGTTTTCACCTTGTAATCTGGACTTTTGGACTGCCTAAACGAGCTCCGGGACTGTGAACGCCATTTTCCGCGGTGAGCAGCTCACTCTCCCCGCTAGCGGCGAGCCGTTTATGGCTAGTGTTACAGCTCCTCTGGTGAACACTCGTCCTGCTGGCGCTTTGCGCCGGCTCCCAACCCGCCCCCTACCTCACCCACCCTGGTCGACCCTTTAGCTATATAGGCTTCTGTTGGTCATATGACCAAGTGTCCACTTTCCCATTGGCTCCTTATACTCTCTAACCACTGGGGGTGTTAGTCCAACACACTGACAGACAGCTTTTGCCTGCAGTTCTGTTGTACCTATCCAGTCTGGTCTCGGCCCCTTCCCTCTAAATTTCTATCCCACCCCACTCTCTCCACCATACTTGGGCTCCTGTCCCTTGCTGAGTCTTTGCTCTCTCAAAACCTACCATACTACGATGTGAACTTCCCTTAAAACCCCTTCGTATATTCCTTGCCTCACCCTCTAACCTCCTCCCTTATTCTCTGCTGTACTTTCTAACCCTGCTCCCTCTCCAATAAAGCGCTATCATGTTCCTCCTCCACGAGGGTCTACCACCACCGTGTGGTAGACTAAAGGTACTAACCCCCATGCTCTGCCTTCTTTTCCTGCTCAGTCTAAACAAAATCTCTCTGTCTCTACCTCAGGTCATACACCATGATACCCCATCACTCAGTGACTTTAGTTTTTCAAACCTACTTCTCACCAAATATTTCCCTAAACCTGCCTTGCACTACCTTCTTCTTAAAAAAGGATGCACATACCTGGTTCTCACTAACTACCATCTGCAAAGGAAGAAACCAAATCCTCCTATACTTTAAACAGGTTTCAGCTTAAATTCTTAGCCCCTCTATTGCTACTGCTGGCAGGCGATGTGGAACTTAATCCTGGCCCTCCCTACAACAGCACCCCAATCAACCCTCATGGCAAGTCTAAAAAAGGTCTTCTAATTGCTCACATGAATATTAGAAGTCTTCTGGGCCATCTGGCTGAACTTGAGGCTTGGATCAAAGTGGTTGGTCCTGACATTCTGTGCCTCATGGAAACATGGCTTAAACTCCGTATCCTGGATGCCCAGTGTACCCTACCTGGATACTCTATTATCCGACAGGACAGGACAGGGTCTAAATGGGGCGGGGGTGTTGCCATTTACCATAAAACCCTTCTCACCTTAAAAACGGCTCCTGTCCATAACCCCCATCGGCTCTGTGAGTCCTTACACGTAACTTTGTCCCTAGGTGTGAAAAATCTGCACATAATATGTCTCTACAATCTGCCACCGGAGGGGTGGAAAGTTTCCAGGAACTACTCCAACTAACATCACAATCAATTAACATGAACGAGGCCATCATACTTGGTGATGTAAATCTAAACTGGCTGGGCCCATCTCATAGCACTCTTGCAGCACTAGTCCAAGGGCACAACTTCCACCAGCTTATAACTGAAAACACCAGAATGATTAACTCCCAATCAGGTACGCTGTTAGACTGGATCCTCACAAACAGACCTGATCATATGACAAAGGCATACGTCCTGGCCGATGCTATAACTGACCACTCGCCCACTATCTGCCACTGGCGCTCTGGTCCATCACCCTCTCCTCAGTCCCACCTGGTCACATTTACCAACTTTGCACATATGGATCTAAATGCCTTTCTCCTAGATGTAGCCAACATCGACTGGTCCGAAATCTACCAAGCAACTAAAGTTGAAGATGCCCTAGATGTGTTCCTGACCAGGTTCAGAGATGTACAGAATAGGCATACACCGAAAGTGCAGAGAAGGGTTAGGGGTCAACAAACGAGATGGCTCCACAAAGATCTTCTCCAACAACTCAGAACCAGGGATAATCTATGGAAGCACTTCAAAACCACTGGTCTACCCAGGGATCACTTAATCTACAAGCAGCACAGAAGTTTCTGCAAAAAGCAGATTAGGCTTGCAAAAAGCAAATACTGCCAGAACCTGCTAGCCAGCTCTGCACATGATCCCCACAAATTCTGGGGTCACATCAAGACCTTCCTTGGTACCCCACAATCTGTAACCCCCTCGGAAATTATTCTAGATGGTATCCACTGTAACGACTCCCTCACCATAGCAAATGCTTTCAATAAACTGTTCTCTGATCTGTCTCCCTACACATCTACACTACCAACTGCACCTGCAGCACCTCAGCCCTCTTCTACTAATGAACCAGCCTGCCCCCCAACCAATAAACCTGTGCCTCAAGCAACCAAGTCTTTCTACTTCAAAGCTGTGTCTGGAACAAAAGTCTTTAAACTACTAAACACCATATCTGACAATACCAGCCCTGGATCTGACTCTCTGGAACCACGCCTTCTAAAGGCAGCTGCTCATCTCATCTCCTATCCACTAGCCAAGGTGTTCACACTGTCCCTCTCCAACAGCACTGTTCCAGATATCTGGAAGTCTGCAAGAATTACCCCCATCTTCAAAAAGGGAAATAAGAATGAAATCTCAAATTATAGACTAATAGCGATTCTCTCAGTCCTCAGCAAAATCTTAGAAAAACTTGTAGCCACCCAGACCATTGAGTTCCTTGAAACCTCAAAATTACTATGTGAAGCACAACATGGTTTCAGGAAAAATCACAGCACCACAACTGCGTTAGCCAAATTCACCTCAGACACTCTCACAAACATGGACGAAGGTCAGCTCACTGGGGCTGTCTTCATCGACCTCACCAAGGCTTTCGACCTCGTGGATCACCCCTTACTCCTGTCCACCCTCAAAGAACTTGGCTTCTCATCTTCTGTAATGAGCTGGTTCAGAAGCTACTTAACTGATAGGACCCAAGCTGTCAAACTCAACTCTGCAATCTCTTGCAGCACCACTATCAACATTGGAGTGCCACAAGGCTCAATACTGGGCCCTCTCCTGTTCTCATTGTTCATCAACAAGCTTCCTAGCTGCATAGTATCCTGTGCCTCTCTTCTCTATGCAGATGACCTGGTCATCTATGCTCGCTCGGATAATACTGACCACCTAAGCGTGACACTTACCTCTGCCTTCCACTCTGCTCAACACTGGCTAAACTCCCATCGCCTTATCCTGAACTCCAGCAAAACCAAAGCAATGCTACTGGGCACTGCCCATAAGCTAAGATCCTGCTCTTCTCCCTTAAAAATCCTGGACCTGGATGGGACCCCTCTTGAGATTGTCAGCACATTCCGCTATCTTGGCATAGTACTTGACCAATCCCTGGACCTGTACCTGCATATTCAAGAAACCTGTAAAACTGTGAACTGCAAACTGGGGGCTGCCTACAGAACCAGCTATATGCTTACACCTGCTGCCAAGCTGGACATTGCCAGAGGAATCCTCCTACCCACTCTAACCTACTGTGCACCTATCCTGACTATGGCGCATAAAACTACCCTGAAAAAATGGGATGTCACCTACAACAATGTTTGCCGGTATGCTTCAAAGGCCCCCCGGCTCAAGCATCACTGCCAACTGTACAGAGACCTAGGCTGGCTCTCTCTCTCCGCCACCAGACTTTACTATCTAGGCTGCCTCTCCAACTCCATCATCAGAATGGACAGACCAGCATCACTAGCTGAGCTGCTTCAGCCCGTTACCTCTTCGCGTGAACTGAGATCATCAGATAAATCTCTCCTGAAAGTTCCCCTCTGCCGCACCTTAAAGGGTTCTGGTGCGTTTGGGCATACTGCCCCACAAATGTGGAATATGCTGCCACTTGACCTAAGACATGCATCCTCACACTGCCTCTTCAAGCGTGGGCTACGCAACCACCTAGCTACAACGGACAAATGTGCCTGCTATGACCCTACCTGAGTCTGTCCTTCCACGCCCCCTTTCCCCTACCTCTTTCTCCCCCATATGTTGGTTCCCCTCTCTCCAAACACTTGCTCTCCCTACTATCTCTTCCTTGTCCTATCTATCTGCTGGTTGCCTATACTTCCCTTATCTGCCTTCTATGTTAGGTAGCCTATTGCACTTTTTAATGATTATGTTATAAGAAATTAGACCTTACTGTTATGCCTCTACTATGCTTAGTGTCTGACCTTGCCTTTCGCCCTCACACTGTTTGCCTGTTGTTTCAACTTGTACTTATTTAGTAAGCTGAAGGTTTTTGTGTATTGGGTACTGGTACAACTCAGGTCTCAGTCTCCCTACCCTTTGACCACTGCAACCCCCTCCCCTACCCCGACTGAGCTCGACCCTCTCGGTAACTGATCCGTGAGCCCGGGCACTTTCCGCACTCTCGGCCATTAAAGCCACTAATTTGCTGTATTTCACCTCCGACCCCCGCCTCTTGCACACACTCTCGCCGGAGAGCGGTTCCATGAGCCCGGTCTCAGATCCCAGCTTTCTGCTGCAAAAGACGTAAAGTCCCATCGCACCCCCGACTGAATTTTTCAGCTCCTATGCCCGGAAATAGAATCAGTGGCCCAGACACTGTACTTACTTTTGGCTCAGCCCCCCTAACCTTGGGGTTCTCCTCCTGGTTTGCCTGGCACAACCAGCCTGGCTCCCTTCCCTCTTGTCTCCCTCTACAACTTCCCTCCTATACCTGACTATCGCCCGCTCCTATGCCCCTCTGGACCCATTACAGAAATGACTAGTAAACACATAGCAGCTGGACCACCATATGCCTACCGACTTAGCACCGATCCCACGCCCGGAACAGAACCGTGAGCCCAGGCACTTTTTGCACATATGGCCGCTAAAGCCAGTAATTGCCGTATTTCACCCCCGCCTCTTGAATACTCTCAAGCCGGCGAGCAGTTCCACGAGCCCAGTTTCAGACCCCAGCCTGCTACCGCAAAAGCCATAAAGTCCCTTCGCACCCCGACTGAAGCTCAGCTCCTATGCCCGGTTATAGAACCAGCGGCCCAGACATTTTTCTTACTATCAGCCGCCGATGCTGCAAGGTTTACAGTATTTTGCCTCCGACCCCCTGCCTTCATTGATACTTCTAGCGGGAAAACGAACCTACAAGTCCGGTTTCAAGCCCCTGCTACCTGCCGTGGAACCCGTCAGAGCGCAGTCCTAACCTACTATCATGTATCCTTAGCTCCCTCCTTCACCATGTCCCCCCCCCTTTTCTTCCTTCCTCCTACCATGTCTGCCAATATAATCTCTGAGGTCTGTCCCGGCACCAGTACCCACTTTTTCTCCTGTTTATCTGTAAAACAATTTGTGATATTTCAGTGTACCTTGACCTGTAACCCTGCCTCATTGTCTTTGTAATTGTACTATGTACTGTTCCTGTACCTCCCGGGTCGTGCCTGAAAATAGTCACCTGCTGGCTAGTGCACTTACTCGGTAAACAAAAACTAAATAAATAAAAATTTGCATCTATATTTATAATTATGCCTCATGTAGTTCTTATTTATTAAATCTGACTTCTTATTTTTAGCAGTTTATTGTTTAGCTATCTCCTTCTCCCATCTCCCTAGGACGCATCTGGAAATGAGCTGTTTTCAGCTCAGTATGTCTTTCCTGGTTAAACCTTTTAAATTAAGAAATAATAAATCAATACAGGAATATGGCCTACAGGAGGGAATGGAGATAGCACATCCGCTCCCAAACAGGATAACGCCCTTACTCCTGTGTTCCATTTTCCGACGGGGTATGCTAATAAGCCCATAGGGCATGCAAGGCACTAAGGGACCATTTGTATGCCCATAATTGAGCTGGCAGTACAGGCTAGAGGTTAGAGTAATGAGCTGTGGATGAGCTTGGTAGAACCAGCAGACCTGGGTTTGACTCCCACAACCTCTACTTGCACATACTGTGTGACCCTGAGCAGTCACTAAACCTCCCCAGTGCTTCCTTGTTGCCCCTGAAAACAGACATTGGGCCTAGTGAGCCTTACCTGGTTACCAGAGAATAAAAAAAATAAAACAAAATAATGGTCTTAGTAGCATGCCACCACCCCCAAGAAAAGATAAAGACAGGCTGGAGACAGTGCAAGGTGGTAGGGTGACAAAAATTATTCAGCACCAGCAGGGTAGATCTTATGAGGACTGGCTCACGGTACCGAACGTGTATTCACTGGAGGCCAGTCGAGAGAGAGGGGAGATATGATAGAGACCTTCAAGTACCTGAAAGGAATGAACAAGGTAAACTGTGAGGAACTAGTTAGCATAAATAGTGGATCAAGAACAACGGGGCATGAGTGGAAACTGACTGGGGAAAATTCAAGAGGGAAGTGAGAAAGTTTTATTTTACAGAAAGGGTGGTGGAGCTGTGGAACAATCTGCCAGTTGATATGGTGGGTGACAAAACTGTCAATGGTTTCAAATACAGCTGGGACACAGTAAAGGGCTTAGTGGTTGCTTAGGGTGATAGTGGTAGGACAGGGAGTATGGAGTGAATAGTGAGGGTTAGAACTCTATATGGACAATAGGTCCTGGGTTTGTTAAGGTTTTTGGTCAGACTGGATGGACCAGTGGTCTTTTTCTGCCATCATGGTCTATGTTTCTGTGTTTATAATTGCTGTACTGCTGTTCCTATATATGTATTTAACCCAATCCCTGGCTCTAGTGATCCCCAATCTCCAGTCTAATGTTCCTATTGTTTTAAAATATGTACTCCCTGGCTCAAATGGCCCTGCCCCCCTCCTCTGCTTGCTAATCTGTTGCTCCTGTTGATGTACATTATCTAATCCCTGTCTCTAGTGGCCCCCCCTACCCTCTAATCACTGATCCAGTGCTTCTGTTGAGGTATATCATTTAATCCCTGGTTCTAGAGGTCCCCACACCCCGATCTCTGATCCCACACCCCATTCACTAATCAGCAGACTGAATAAATATCAAGCATATGTAGATGTTTTATAACTTTAGTACCTATCCAGCAAAAAGGGTCAGGTATAAGTGTAAAAACCCTACATTAATTGCATTATGCCTCTAAAGAATTATTGAACAAATAATAACTATCATTAACATTATTGGGTGACTATTACAAGTGTCTAGAGTATTACAACAAAATATCAGTAAAAAATACACCCAGGCTGGCCCGGTGGCACAGAGGGTTGAGGCGCTGGTGCCTTACCTCTCGTCACGCTGGCGACCCAGGTTCGGAAACAGACTCGGGCACTGGTGGGTCGGCAGGGGTAGGAGGTGGATCGAGCATCCGGAGGATGGCTCTCCCCTCCTGGGGTTGGTTGGGGAATGGCGTCACTCTGTAGCAGCCCCTGGTGGAGACCAGGGGAAGCACAGAGATAACGCAAGCTGGGGAAAGCAGGAGGAAAATCACAGAAAAATGGCGCCTTCAAACTGCCGGAAGACAGACACTCGGACCAGTGTCTCCTCAGAACTCCGAGAAAACTGAACCGACCTCAGCAGCACCCAGGGCCAATGCCCAGGCCTCCAAGCCATTCCTCCTCGGAAGTGGGGGACCCATCCGATGAAGGGTCATGTCGGGTTACCCTGAAGTGGCTGCAATGTGGGGTCAGGGAGTCAAGGGGGAAGAGCAAGCGTCCTTGGCAATGGTCTGAAGGAGTGGCAGTTGGAGACGAAGGGGAAATAAAACACATAATACAAACAAAAAAAAATACACCCAGAAAGCACAGGCTTATGAATGTCACTATGTATAATAAATCGACTATTGTATAATAAATCAATTCTCTAGAAAAAATGAGAGAGCAATTTCTTTAAGGCAGTCTAGAAACTGATATGAGACTGTGAAGAACACCTAAGATAAGTATGAAAATGCTGCTCGAGGATTCCTTTTTTTTTTTACATATAGCTTTTTGGCCCTTGATTACCTCCTCTGCCTGCTTCAGACTTATTGTCGGCACCCCCAGTCACAACCACAACTCTCCCTACCATCTTTCCAGCACGGGTCCACATGGGTGTCCCCCTCTCTCAAAAGCCCTTGAAAAAATCATTGCCAACCAACTCACCGAATCTCTGCTTGCCCACAATTTATTATGTAGTGAGCAACATGGCTTCAGATCGAGCCATAGTACAACCACTGCCCTCATTGAATTCTCCAAATTCATTCACTCTGCCCTTGACCGTAAACATCTTGCCAGAGCCATTTTCGTGGACCTCTCTAAGGCCTTTGATACGGTCTCCCAGCCCCCCCTCCTGGATACACTCCACCTCACTGGTCTATCATGCAGACCCCTCTCCTGCTTCAATAGCTACCTTACTGCTAGATCCCAATGTGTCAAGATAAATGACACCCAATCTTCCACCCTGCCTGTCCACTCAGGGGTCCCCCAGGGTTCCATATTGGGCCCCCTACTCTTCAGTATCTACTTAAATGCGCTACCCAAATCCTGCTCTGGTAACTTACCGCTATACGCTGATAATGCGGTTCTCTATGCCGTGCACCCCTGCCCTGCCAACCTATAGTCCTCCCCCCAAGACTCATTCAATCAGATTGAAAGCGGTTCACCAACCGCAGACTTGTGGTCAACATCAAAAAAACAAAAGCCATGCTTTTTGCCCACTGGCAAAGCAAGGCCAAGGACGCTGAACTAAAATTCCTCTCCCACGCTCACCTCCTTCTGGAACAAGTACATACCTATAAATATCTCAGCCTTACATTTGACACCTCCCTGTCCTTCCATGCCCACATTAACATCCTATCCTCAGCCATTAATTTCTGCATCAGCCTCCTAGGACAAGGACCGCCTGACACCAGAGGCTCTCAATCTGGCTGTCACCTCTTCTGTCCTCTCTCTCATTGACTATGGGCTCCCCATCTACTCAGCCACAGACAACACCACCCTAAACAAAAACATAGCTATTAATAAAGTGTGCCGACTCCTCCTAGGAGCAGACAAATGCTCCCATATTTGCACCCTCTACGCTCTTACCAACATTCTCACACTGGAGAAAAGACTTCAATACCAAACCTATCTCCTCACCAAAAAAATCCACCTAGGGTTAACTCCACTGGGGGTCTCTGTCTCCCTACTCTCATGCTCCCGCATTGCAGCTGCTCATTCTGCCAACAAGCACCTGTGGATTGTGCCCAGGGTCAGAACCTCCCTAGCTCAGCGATCATTCTCCTATAGAGCCCCTGTTTGGTACAATGAACTTCCCCCAGCCATAACCTCCATTCCCAAACTAGGGCACTTCAAGACCACCTTAAAAAACTGCATTTTTTCTTTGCGCCAATGTCAATGCAATTGCTAATCCTCCTAATTGGTCTGCACAGAGCTGCTCTAGGCTGGTCCTTTTTGACATTGCAAGCAACTATATAGGACAAACTGTATAGGACATCTTCGTTACTGATCACTGTTTCTGCTATATGATAATGCCCCAGAGGCTGCACTTACTCTATAACTGTACCACTTGTACTTATAACAATACCCTAGCTACTACATGTATAGGTCAACAGCCACCCTGGTTATTATATGTAAATACCTTTTTGTTTAAGTTGTGATGTCTCACTACTGTACTGGCTCACTGTATGTATGATTATGTTTGACTCGGAGCCTTTGTAAATGAGTCTATGACTCAAAGGGTTGTAATTCCTATGATATGTTAAATAAATAAATAACAGTCAACAGTGCAAATAGGGTTTTTTTCTGTTTTTTTCTGCCTGTTTCCTCTCCTCCCCCCTTCCTTGGTGCCCTGGCGCAGTCTGTGCATCCCCACGCATGTCCCTCAGCCACAGGTAGCCATGTCCTATGGGGGAGACCAGCTACCTCGACCCACTTCAGGGGTCACTATGGTGCCAGAACCTGGGTGCCTCCTTCCCCTGGCTGGTAGCACTGCCATGCAGCAGTGCTTCCCAGCCCACTTGCCGTGCAACACAGCTTCCCGGGTCTGCTCCTGAACCAAGGTCATTGGCACGGAACCACCACTGGCCATTGGGTGGCACTTTGGGGTTTGTTGATTATCAAATAGCTTATTCCATTGCTTGCCGCCAATGTACCCACATCAGTTATCCAATAGTCAAAGTATAGTGCTTCTGGGTTGACCATGATACATATTTATCATTGATTTATACCTGTTCTCTACTCATGCTATTATAATTATGATGTAGTGTTTCATTTTAATTTAGTTTTTTTAATTCAATAAAATAATATCAAGCAAAAAAGAATTTGGCTCCATTTACGTTGACAGTTTTTTATGGGAATGTCTTGAAAAATAACAACAGGAGAACAGTTCATTGGAGAATGGGAAACCCAAGTGTCAACCTCCACCCTACTTTAAAAAAACAGTCCCACTAGCTTTTGTTATATTGTAAAAATGTGCATGCCTCTTCTGCTGGCAATTTGTTTCTCCTAATATGCATTACGGTGGTAGGGGCAAAGTAACAAAGGTCTTGTTATGGCCGGGGGTAGAAGGATGGAGTGTCCCAGTGGTCACTCTCCTCCTCTGGGGAGGGGGATCTCGCTGTTCTGCAGCTCTACCACCACCTAGGTGACCACAGGTGGCGTTGCAGGGGAAAAGCATCAGTGAGGGAGCCTGGAGCAAGCGTCAAGGCATTTGGGTGGGTCAGTGAGCCGGCACTCAATGATGAGACACACTCCTGAAAGGAGGGTGGGATTACATTGGACAAAAAGCTTGGGACTGGCTAAAGGCAGATGCAGCCCTTCCCACCACCCACCATGCTCAATACTGGACCCACACCACCACCACCAATCAGGGGGATCCTCCAGGACTTGACCTCTGCTGTAGGTTGCTAGATAGACAGTAGGGCAGTGACGTGAAGTGGGTGAAGGCAGACCTGGCCCTGGAGGGGCAAGCCGGTGGGGGGGCAGTACAACAATGTGTCACGAGTGGGCCTCAGAGGCCTTACCAGGAGAGCAAGCGGTTGGGTCTCGGTGAGTGGGATCAGGATTGGGAGGGGTGGAAAGAGGACCCTACCAGTACCCTGGGGGAAAAAAATGTTAAAAAAAAAGGTCTTGTTGATGTAGAGACTGGCTGTCAATCAACGTGCAAGGCATTGCTCTGCTGTTGCCCTTGACCTCCCCCCCCCCGTAACCACAGATGCCCTATGGCACACCAGCTCCCTATAGATGCATCCCAGGCAAGATTGCTGAAACACTTGGTAAAAATGGGGGGGGGGATGGGGTGAAAGTAATGGGAAAAATGCAGGAATACCACCCAACCATCAAACAGCAGGCATTTATTTTTTAATTGAAAGCTCTATTCCTTTACTTGATAGTCATCAGCTTGTTACTTGTTAGTGGCCAACATGCCATATCACAATGCTCTGTACCCTCATCAGGGGAGAGGGCCTGTTAATTTAACAACAAATTAAACTGATACAAGCTTTAGCAAATCTATGTACATTCATCGAAAGACTGTGAGCAATCACATAGCTGTCTCCCAGTTAATTCTTAGTCAACTATCACTTGATTTACTTAGTACGAGATCCTACTGCATGCAAACTCAGAACAGGGGGCCTACAAAGAGAATACTGCGTGAGTCTGATTGTGTGACATGTGCTTCTCCTCAAAAAAAGCCTCATTCTTTGTGAAATTGTTAAAAGGGCATAATACAAAACAAAACACGGAAAAACCTCCATACAATTCATACAACATACTACTGGAACAGGTGCACAGTTACAGATATCTTGAATTTTGGATTGATGATAGAATTAAGTGGGATATATATATTAATTGTCTGACCAAATAGGTGAGAATGTGTCTGGGAGCACTATATCGAGTGAGGCACTGTACGCCCATGGAAGTTAGGAGTCATGTTGTAAATTCGCTTATTTTCCTTTATTAGACTATGGAGACCTATTGTTTGCAGGGGCCTCAGCAATGGAACTTTCAAAACTAGATACAATTTATAATGGATTAGCTAGGTTTGTGGTAGATGTACCCAGAAGAACACATAGATGTGCATTATATAAAATTCTTAATTGGCATAATCTCAATGATAGAAGATTTCTTCACATACTAGCTTATATTGTATATTATATTATATATTGCTTTGTATGTTCTGTCATTGTATTTCACCTGTAATGTTCTCCATTGTTGTACTCCACAATTGTTGTCTACCCTCCTTGCGACGAGGTGCCTTTGTAAATGAGTCTCTGACTCAAAGGTTGTAAATCTGATTTGTGCAATAAATAAATAAATAAAATAAATATACCTCACATACCTATCATCATACTACCTCTCATCAAATCCCTTCTCACTCTCCCTCCCTCTCTCTTTCCCCCCTCTCCCCCCTCTCTCTCTCTCTCTCCCTCACTCCTCCCTATCTTACTCTCTCCCTCTCAGCTACTTTTATACCCACCAGCTGCTAACAGTCAGCCATAGGTGTTCAACATATTCAATTATCAGTTCCACTCACTATACTGCCTTACCTATGTTGTATGCTGTATTACCAGTGCTTGTTGGAATCAGAATATTTCTACTTTTGCTGTTTAATAACGTTTTGTTATTGCCAATTTTTGTTGCTTGTATATCACTTATTTTAGCTTCCCTTCATCTGTTTGTTACCCTAATCCCACCGACATGGAACCTTTGTAAATGAGCTATGTTTAGCTCAAAGGTATTTGTAATCTGAGATGAAATAAATAAATATATGTTTAAATGTTATAAAGCTAGGGTACCTGAGTATAAATTAGATAAAATTCAAGTTAGAAGTATAAAAAATGGTCTTAGATCTGTGGAAGGGTTGGAATTTACATAAGTGTAAATTAAAAACAGGAAGAACACATTTTTTTTCATATGGGTCCCCAGATATGGAATTCAGACCCCAGGAAATCTTACTGTATTCTGACAAATGCAGTATGGTCCCACTGTAGTGCTGCCCCAGAGCTGAAATGGTTAATAGAACCAATGCAAATGGTGGAATGCTAGGCTCGAGCTCGGTTTTTAAACCACTGTCCCTGGTTGCACTTCCTGCAACCATCAAATTCTTTACTCCACTTGCCTCAGCAAGATGTCTCCGGAGAGCTCTCCTTCACTTTACCTGAAAAGTTTTATTTTGTCTCGGTTTCTCAAAGTCTGTTTATTCATTTCGATTTTTGAAGCACTGTCCTTGGTTCACAGGTAGACTTAGTCTAGATTATAGTGAATTTTTGGTGAGTTTCTGGGTTCCTTATCAGTTCTTTCACCCAAGAAGGAACCAATACTATTTATTTTAAAATCTTTACTCAGTGGCCCAGATATTCAAAAGGGTTGCGCCATGCACAATAGGGTTGCACCTGCGCAAGTCCCAACTTGCTCCATTCTGCGATATTCAGCAGGAGGCAGTTGCGCCACTGAAAACAGGCTGAGCAACAGTGCAATGCAAATGAATGCATGCTGAACTGGAGGGGGAGGAACCATGCATAAACTGCACAGCCCGATATTCAGCCGGGCTGTGCAGAGTTGTGCATGCGCAACCCTCAACCTGCGCCTGCACAACTTTGAGCCAAAAAAAAGGCTTAAGTCGAGGGCCACCCACAGGTGAGCTGCTGCATTGCAGGGCGCAACACAGCAGTTGCCACCTGTGGCTGGCCCCCCCACTCCTGTGCCCTGCCTGCAGCCCGATCGCGGGCAAAACAGTGTAGAATCCCACCACCACCCTCCACTGGCCCGATCGCGGGCATAGTTTAATTCCCCCCCCACCAGCCCGATCGCGGGCAGCAATGTGGGTCCCCCTCCGAGCGCATCCCTGGTGGTCAGTGGACTGTAAATCGATGCGGGATGGTGTCAGTAAACACCCCGAACACATCCCTGGTGGCTGGTCCCCACCCACCCACCCATGAAGCCCCACCACCCGCTCCCCGGCGGCGGTGGGCGGCAGCATCCACCAGCCTGCCGCCCGCCGACTGAGCTGCCGAGTAAAGGCTGCACCCAGTGGTGCAGGCAAGAGCCAATGGTATGCAGCCATACCGTCTAAGACAGTCATTCAAAAACTGGACTGTCTTGTACGGTATGGGCTGCACGCCCATTGTCTCTGTTCTGCACCAATGGGCATGCAGCCCTACCGAGCAGTCGGCGGGTGGCGGGCGGCAGGCGGGTGGATGCTGCCACCCGCCGGCTGCCGGGGGCAGTGGGGTGGTGGGGCTTCGTGGGTGGGTGGGTAGGGACTCTAGCCACCAGGGATGTGTCTGGGGGTTTACTGACTACCATCCCAGACAGATTTACGTCCACTGACCACCAGGGATATGTTTGGGGGTTTACTTAATACCATCCCACAACGGGATGTACGGGTCCACTGACCACCAGGGGTACTTCGGGGCCACATTGCTGCCCGCGATCGGGCTGGTGGGGGAATTAAACCACGACCGCCGATTGGGCCAGTGGGGGTGGTGGGGATTTACACTGTTTTGCCCACAATCGGGCTGCAGGGGGCATCGGTCACCAAAGGCTGATGCCTGGCAGGGCGCCAGGCGCAAGTCCTCGGGGATCGGCGCACCTGCATGCTAATGGCATGCAAATGGGGTCATAATCAGATGCAAATGGCCCCCCCGTGCCTTGCAGGAATTATGGCCCCATTTGCATGTCACCTTTGAATATCGGATTTTGCGCATGGCGCAATGGTACTTGCACCACCGCAAGTTGAATGCTCCACTCTGACAACTTGCTGTGGCGCAAGTTCCACTGCGCCATGCACAGTGGCTGTGGCTGGGGGGTGATATTCAAAGGAGTTGCTCAAGAGCGCAACTCCTTTGAATATCGCTCTGGACACACCCCTGCACAACTATTTTGTGCAGCGCAAGGGCTTGCGCCACAAAATAGTGCAATTTGAATATCCGGCCCTGTATTTCTACCTTCCGGTAAGGCGGTATACATTTCATTAATAAAATTTAATTAAGTTACTGAGTTAATTCTCGGTTCATCGGTTTAATAGACCAATAAATGTCACATACCAAGAAATGAATGGGCCCCACAGGTTTCCAACATTGTACAGAGTGTGGGGAACCGTTTGCTAAAGCAGATCCTCATCTAATTTGTATATTTTGTTTGGGGTTTAACCACCTCAAGGAGGACTGCGAAATTTGTAAGAACTTCTCTCAGTCAACGCTTGAGAGGCGATTTAAATGACTGCAGGAGAAGATGTCTGAAAAGGCTGCTTACCAGCTAAAGACAAACCGGCTACCAGCCAAAATGGACTGAAGGAACAGCCCTTTGACCAGGGTGACGGTTCCTCCTCTAAAAAATGCCCTGCAGATACTGCCACTAACCCGGCAACCGCAGGGAAGAGAAAAAAGAAGGAAAAGCATACAGCAGTCGAACCGCAACCGAAGAAGTCATTGGTTCTGACCGCTGAAGAGATAGCAAATGCTATCAGAATTATCCAGGCACTCCAACTGAGTACTCCAGTTCTGGTTGAGAAGCGGCCGCATCTATCTACCTTTGGCTGTACTTTGGTTCCTTGTTCCTTGGAACATGAAGAGGGTCCTTTTGGTGAGGACGAAGATGAGGATGCTGATGATGATGAGGATGAGGACTACTGGGAACCGATTGAACCAGATATTTCCCCAGATCTTCATCGTACTGACTCCCCTGACAAAGGGAATGAAGGCTATACCTTTAATTTTGCCTTCATTAAAACAGGTAGCACATCCCCTGGACCTTCCTACCCAGGAGTCAACCAACAAGGAGGAGGAATAGGACTACATGGAAATGATGTATGTGTCAGTCTCTAAAAGACTGTTACTACTCATCCATAAATCCCTGAAAAAGCAGGTTAACAAGGTCCTGCAGACCCCCACTTCTGTACCACCGGTTGACAGAAAGGTGGATAAGAAGTATTGGGTGGCTAATGGTGGAGCAGAGCTCCTGTTTGGGCACCCTGACCATGAAGGAGTGGTGCAGGCTGCTGCATGTGATAAGGCAGGCAACCCCCTAACATTTCACCCTCCAGACAAGGATTCAAGGAAGATGGATTCCATTGCAAAGAAAGTGTATTTGGGATCCTCTCTGATAATCAGGCAGGCTTCATAGTGGCCTATGTTGCCAAATATCAGAGAACATTGTGGAACACTGTGATGGAAATCACAAAATCTGTCCCAGCCCCTATGGCAGCTGATCTGGAGGATGCTGCAAAGAGGGGCATAGAAGCTTCAGAAGCCCAGTTTAGGATGGCTGTGGACAACAATGACACTGCAGCTAGGCAAATGGCTTCTTCTGTGTCACTCAGGAGGTTGGCTTGGCTCAGGACTACTAACCTGACCCAAGACACACAGTCCAAAGCTTTGGACTTCCCAGGTGAGCTTACCTCTCTGTTTGGGGAACAGATGGAGGCTTACATGAAAGAGATGGATGAGTATAAAACAGCTTATAAAAGTGTTGCTGCTAAAGAGATGGCATCTACTCCCCAAAAGCAACAAGCCAGGGGAGGTAGAGGTAGGGGTCAATATAGGCCATTCTTCCAGCCTCAGGCTTATCCCCAATATCAGCAGCAGTGAGGTTATTTCAGGGACAGGGGCAGAAGAGATGGTGACGGGATTAGCCCCAGCACTCAGACAGCATCCCAACCCAAGCAGGCTCCCTGTGGTGTCTGCTCAGGTCACCTCCCCAACCCCAGTAGGGGGCAGGCTGGCCCACTACCTACAGGAATGGCAAACCATCACCACAGACAGGTGAGTCCTGGAAGCAGTGGGCCAAAGCCTGGCTCTCAGCTTCAAGCTCAGACCACAGCTGACAGCAAGGGTCTTCAGACCCTCCTCCCCATCAGAAACAATGTTGTTGGAAGGGGAAGTTTTAAACCTCCTATCCTTAGGGGCAATAGAAACAGTTCTTTTGGCACAGAGAGGGAAAGGACTATATTCACGGTACTTCCTCACAATAAAGAAAACAGGGGAGTGGCGACCCATACCAAATCTCAGGCACCTAAGCAGGCATCTGGTAAAGCCAAAGTTAGAGATGGTGACCCTGACAACAAACCTATCCGACCCTAAGACAAGTGGATTGGTTGGTAACTCTAGACTTAAAGGATGCATATTTCCACATTCCCATAAGGCAGTCCCACAGAAAATTCCTCAGATCCAGACTGCCATCAGGCCATTACCAGTTCAAGGCAATGCCTTTCAGACTTACTTCTGCTCCAAGGGTGTTCGCAAAATGTTTGGCTGTGGTTGTGGCACACCTCAGGAGACAAGGAGTGATAGTCTTCCCTTACCTGGATGACTGGCTAGTCACAGGGCAGTCCTCTCAACAGGTAAGGCAGTTTCTGGCACTCACACAGAAACTACTATGGTCAATGGGGTTCCTGGTCAACCTGAAAAAGTCAGTGCTGCAGCCAGTACAGCTCCTGGAATTCATAGGAGCCGAGCTGGATTCAGTGAGAGGAAGGGCTTTTCTTCCCCAGACAAGGGCAGACAGTGTGGTACAGCTAGCAAGCACCTTCAAGCTTTAAAGCCTAAGGCCAGCCAGGCATTTCCTGCAGTTGTTAGTCCATATGGCAGCTTCAGCAGCTACAGTGTCAGGGGCAAGGTTTTAGATGAGAGATGTTCAGTATCATCTCAGGCTCTACTGGCACCAGAAAAGAGATTCACTATCAAAGCTGGTTCCAGTCACACAAACGCTCCTGCAAGCACTTCAGTGGTGGTTGGACATGGACAACCTCAGGCAGGGAGTGCCATTCCTATAAGAACAACCCTCCTTAGTGCTAACCACAGATGCATCCCTACTGGGGTGGGGGGCACACTTGGAGGAGCACGCTGCTCATGGCACATGACTCAAACAAGAGTCATTACTTCACATCAACCTGCTGTAACTCGGAGCAGTCTTCCTAGCACTTTAGGCATTCGCCAGCATGTTGCAGGGAAAGGTGGTGCAGGTCAGGACAGACAACACAACCACAATGTACTACATCAACAATCAGGGAGGCACAAGGTCAACACCCCTGTGCACAGAGGCCATGAAAATATGGAGTTTAGCATATTCTCTGGGAATTGTCTTGTCAGCAGTCCACCTACCAGGAAAAAACAATGTGCTGGCAGATGCACAGAGCAGGATAAATCAGAACCACCAGGAGTGGTCTCTGAACAGGCAGGTGTTGCAGGTAGTGTTCAAAAGGTGGGGGCACTCCAGAGATAGACCTCTTCGCAGCCCCAGACAACTACCAGCTTCCCCAGTTTTGCTGCAGGTCCCCAGTGAGGGGCTCAGTCCCACTGGATGCACTGATCCTGGATTGGATAGGGAAGTTCCTGTATGCCTTACTTCCATTTCCTTTGCTACTGAGGATCCTGAACAAGCTCAGATCCCAGCTGGCTGCAATGATCCTAATTGCTCCAGACTGGGTCAGGCAGCCATGGTACTCCCTGGTTTTAGCACTATCAGTTGCCGAACTAATCAGCCTCCCCAGGAAGCACAACTTGCTGACTTCCTCCCAGGGCAGGATCCTGTACCCTAACCTTCGGTGTCTCTCAGGCTCATGGCCTGGATCTTGAGGACCTAGAGTATGCCAGCCTGCACGTCTCAGAAGGGGTCATGGAGGTCCTTATTGTTTCTAGAAAGCCCTCCACTAGGAAGACCTACATGTCCAAGTGGAAACGATTTTCTATTTGGTGCCAGAACAAGAGTCTGGACCATACTCAGGCAGGTTTGCCATTTGTCCTGGATTATTTGATCCACCTTCATTCCCTTGGTCTGAGACCATACACATTGAAAGTGCATTTGGCAGCTGTTTCAGCTTACCTGTCAGCAGGCAAGGCAGTATATATGGCCTCTAATCCAGTGTTGAGGAAATTCTTTAAAGGGTTACTACACTTGCACCCCCCACATAGAACTCCCACCCCAGTGTGGGATCTGAACATATGTATTGCACTGCTCATGCAGCCACCTTTTGAACTCATGGCTTCAGCTGATCTCAAGTACGTAACTTGGAAGACTGTGTTCCTAGCTGCTATTACTTCAGCCAGGAGGATCAGCAAGTTACAGGCCTTGTCCATGGAGAATGACTACATTGCATTCCGCAGGGATAAGGTGGTCCTTAGGACCAATAACAAGTTTCTCTCTAAAGTGGTTTCAGACTTCCACATCAATCAGTCCATTACGCTAACAGTCTTTTTCACTGGCCATTCCTCCTCAGGGGAATGTAGACTGCATAGCCTGGATGTAAAAAGCTATCAGCTACTATTTGGAGCATACAAAGGGCAACAGAGGGGATAGATCCCAACTCTTCTTGACCTACGGGGGAAGTAGGAAAAGGTAAACCAGACACAAAAAGATCCATAATCAGGTGGATTGTGGCATGTATCCAATTATGTTATGCCATGGTGTGCAAGCAGACCCCACAGGAACTTAGGGCCCACTCTACCAAAGGAATAGCTGCATCAATAGCAGCTTCAAGGGATATTCCCTTGCTGGAAATCTGTAAAGCAGCTACCTGGAAAACAGTCCGCACATTTACCAAACATTATAGGAGCGATGCCAGGTTTGGCACAGTAGTCATGCAGAGCCTGTTTCCTAAATAGGTCCTCTGACTGCCTCCAAAGGCACTGCTTGGTTAGTCTGCATTTGTCAGAATACAGTAAGATTTCCTGGGGTTTGAAGAAAACATTACTTACCATAGTAATCTTGTTTCTTCCAAGGGAATCTTACTGTATTCTGAGCTCCCACCTTCCTCCCCTGCTAGGACCTACAGGGCACTGCATACTGTCTGTACAAATTATGTTGGAAACATGTGGGTACCTACTACTTTCTTGGGCATCTGTTGACTTGAGTCTTGGGAGCTGCCCTCTGTTATTTAAGAGGTGTTTGCCCCTTAAAGGTGGGGATTGATTTGTTTTCTTGTTTACATTAGATTAGTTAGCTAGTTTGTTAGCTTCTGCGTGCTTCGTAAGAATTTAACAGTTGCAGGAAGTGCAACCAGGAACAGTGGTTTGAAAAGCGAACTCGAGCCTAGCATTCCACCATTTGCATAGGTTCTATTAACCATTTCGGCTCCAGGGCAGTTCTATGGTGAGACCATACTGCATTTGTCAGAATACAATAAGATTCCCTTGGAAGAAACAAGATTACTATGGTAAGTAATGTTTTCTTCTATGCCTCTCACACTTAGACCTTTACACTTTAATTTTCATTTTGGAGCCATAAAAAATGGTACATATCACAGGCACATCAAAAATTAAGCTGTTGCCCTGAATTGCATTGTACATAAGAGACATCTCTTGCTTAGAACTGCACTATTTTATAGGTTATCCACAACTGTAGTAATTCATTTTTACTCTGTAAATAAGTTAGGATGTTTAGTAAGGGTTGTTAATTATTTTATCTGTTTTGTGGCATAGTACTTTGTGATTGTAAGTTATTAATGTTAATGAAATTTGTTTATGTAGATTGATATTATGCACTAAGGACCTCACTGGAAATTAGCTTGTCTCAGATGAGTATCCTATTCATTTCCTGAAAATGAATAAAACTTTTTACTACTTCTACTTACATTCAATTCATGTAAATAAAACTTATCCAATATAAATAATGCTCTGTACAGGATTCCCCCCCTCCCCTTAGTGCCTGTCAGGAATCTCAAAGCCATGTACTGGAAACCCCCATTCTCCCAAATTAAAAATCCTCAGGAAGCAGCTGACAAGGCCTGTAGATAAGATAATGCTCATCTTGTTGAGTCTTGGATACATGACCTGAGATCAAAGGTCGATCCACTTCTACACAGTTACTTTACACACGGGAGCGATGTGTTTTTTTTTTTCATCATTTATTTATGCCCCTTTGTCACATGGGCTCCACTTCAGCCCCCAGTCCACCAAGCCTTGTCACCCACCATATCTGGGACCTACCCAGTGCAATCAAGTACCCGGTTGGTGGTGGTGGTGCGGAGCCTGGGCTGGGTTTATTTATTGATTTATTTACTGTAAAATCAGAATTACAACCTTTGAGCTAAAAGCTCTTTTGCAAGTGATCCTGTTTGAACAAAGGGTGGAGGAACATCAAGTACATGGACAGTGGAGAAAAACAGAAGCAGCTAGTATGCATTGTCAGTTACACATCATTAAAAAGGCTATACAGCATTACAAATAGAAGGATGGGGAGAGACAGAAAACATTGCAAAAGCTATCACTTAATTACACAATACAGAGGGAAATAGTCCCATAGCAGATTAGGCAAATAAAGTGCAGATTCCAACTACATACAAAGTATGAGGATTCCCAGAATGCAGCTATACAGCTAGATAGGGTCCCAGAGGGAACAATTAATGTGACCACCAACAAGTGCAGCCATTAAGGAAAAGTAGGCTGCAGGTTAGGCGGGTGAGGAGAGGCACAGCTGGGTGATAGCAGGTCAGGGCTAAGCAGGTGTGGAGGTGGGGGTATGGAGGGTCAGGGAGGGCTAAGTGGATGAGGGGTGGGGAGAATGGGGACCAAGGGGTGGGTAGGTGGGGATTAGCGGGAGATTCATAGGAGCCACGAGTCGCCGCAGCCAAGCCATATTGTGTCAGGGGGCACAAGGAGGGCTAGAAATGGCTGGAGTGTTCTTTACAACAACATTGTACTGGAGGGGAGATGGTCTTCCAAATTTCAGATTTGAACTGACCAAGGCGAGTAAGGCTAGTAGTGGCCTGAGGGAGCTCATTTAGGCAGGTGGGGGGCCCTTACTGCAAAGGCTCACCTCCCCAAGGCAGTTCATCTGCAAAGCCCTGCTAGGGCGTGTCTTGCAACACTTCTCGTGGAGTGCTCAGCCAGGACCAGATGGAATAAGGCTTGTGTGGGGGTGGTGCAAGACCTAGAAGAGCCTTCTTTCCTAGAAGACAGGAGTGGAGCTTGATTCAGTCCATGAGAGGAAGCCATCATGTCCCAATGTAAAGGTTGCATGTGTGCGTAAGGCAATCTGCGCCTAAAACAAAACAGCATGCTTTGTTGAGGGTAGTATGGACCTTGTGCAGGCTGGTTTCAGAGGCTGTACCATAGTAGGGCATGCAATGAAACTGGAGGAGGGAAAGTATACCACATGTCACCCTGGCATGTGGGTTTTCCACCTTGTTTTTACCCCATTCCCTGAGATCAGCACATGTGCCGTGGCGCAGACATGTGGCATGAAGAAGCCTCACGCAATCAGTGTATGCTGCTGTACCACCTAGCCTCTGCCAAGCAGCTGTACATGCTGTCCTCCTTCCCCCCCGAAGGAGGCAAGTTGTCTGTTGACACTCAATACTCCTTCCCCATGCCAGATCTTTCATCTTTTCTCAATCCCAGGTCACTGGTGTGGAAACCCATGCCTCATCTACCACGCCATTGGGCCAGGATGGGAGTGGTGTGTCATGACTGCCTACTGCACA
This sequence comes from Neoceratodus forsteri, assembly GCA_016271365.2. NCBI lineage: Eukaryota > Metazoa > Chordata > Ceratodontiformes > Ceratodontidae > Neoceratodus > Neoceratodus forsteri. Next base: position 532,193,222 of record CM028130.1, on the reverse strand, counting down.
AATTCTGATCAGGTACCCTCCCTTACAACCCTAGACAACAGACAGGAGAGGAGTCTATTTCAAATGAGGAGGTGCACATGGACAAGGGGGCATGCAATGAAACTGGAGGAAGGAAAGTTTAAGGGAGATGTGAGGAAGTACTACTTCAGTGAAAGGGTGGCAGATGCCTGCAACAGACTGCTATTGGAAGTGGTGCAGAAGAAAAAGTAATGGGCTTGAAGCATGCATGAGGATTGGCATAGGTGAATACTGGTAAATAGGCAGGGAGGGGAAAGGGTTGTCAGAGACCAGGTAGGGTCTGCAGAGACAGAATAGGCAGGGAACATCTGCACAGACTGGATGGGCCAAGGGGTCCTTTTCTGCTGACAAATTCTATGTTTCTATGTTTTTATGTTTCTTGGGCCATTTTTGAATGTTCATTTCAGTATTAACACCACCATGCCTTGCCCTTATTTACATGATTCAGCAATGTGCTGGTGAAGAACCTGTAGATTCCTGAATCTGGTTAGAAAAGGAGGGAACAAGTCTGTGTTAACACTAGATATGTTTCTGGATAAAGGCTTTTGTGTTGTCTGGTTAATCCGTCAACTGCTGGTGCAGGGTCAGCCTGTTACTGCAACAACCAGGGATCTGCTTTTTGAACTAATAACCTCGGTTTGTGCCCCAAGCCAGAACTGTTGCTGTTGGCCAGCAGAGGAAGAATAAGCATTCCTAAAGATAATGTTCTCCTCTGAGCTGGCAAGGGACATTGCACTCTCCCTTCTACCCCACCTTCCCTGGCGATGGACACAGTGAAACACAAGCTGATGAGGTTGAGACAGCAGCCACAGAAGGTGTTGTGGGTAACATTGGAACATCCTCAGGTCTGCCTTGATGCCTGTGATAGTTTGAGGCATCTTCACATGTGCACCATGGCCCAGATATTCAAAAGGGTTGCGCATGGCGCAACAGTGTTGCACCATGCACAACCCACTGACGCGCCCCGGTGAGATATTTAAAAGGGAAAAGTGCACGCACAAATCCCGATGTGCGGGCGCATCAATGTACATGCGAGCACAGGTAGAGGCATGCCCGGCCATAAACTGCACGCCTGATATTCAGCCGGGCCGTGCAGAGTTATGTAGGCGCAACACCTACCTGCGCCTGCATAAAGTTACGCCCTAAAAAAGGAAAAGTCGAGGGCCACCCACAGGTGAGCTGCTGCATTGCAGGGCACAACACAGCAGCTGCCACCTGTGGGTGGCCATCACCTGTTCACCGCTGCACCTGGTGGCGCCCCCATGCCCCGATCGCGGGTATCAGTATTCCCCCCCAGGTCAATATCCCTGGTGGTCAGTGGACATGATTACTGTCCAGACGCAACTATCCCCAAGTAGCCAGTCGCGGGCACAACTGTATCCCGATTCGTCGATCGCGAGCATCAGTATCCCCAAAGTCCAATATCTCTGGTGGTCCAGTGAACGCATGGAGCCCGATTGCAGGCAGCATTCCTCACCCCCAAGTCAAATCCCTGGTGATCTGAGTGGACCCCCACCCCACCCGTCTGGAGCCCCTGCCCGCTCCCCCATCAGCGGGCGGCAGCACCCACCGCCTGCTGCCCTTCTACCGACTGACAGCTCGGTGTGCCTGCCGCCTTATGGTTCGAGCATGAGCCAATGGGCATGCAGCTCATACCGTACCTAGTCGGTCCAGATATGTGAATTAATTCATTCACATATCTGGACTGACTAATGCAGTAATAAACTACTGCGCCAGTGGCTCATACTCACAGACAATTGACATCGCAGCCATACCCGACTTCGTCGGTTGGCGGGCCCGGCGACGGCGGTGGCTACCCGGCAACGGCCAGCCGGGGTGGAGCAGAACTCGTGGCAGGTGGGTGGGGGGTCACGATCACCAGGGCCCCAACAAGTGAATACTGTCGCGCCCATAGTCACTAACCCACCGAGATATGGACTTGAGATCTGCATGATCGAGCTACTTGGAGGGGGATACAGTTATGCTACGATCAACTAATTGCAGTCCACTGGACCACCAGGATAGAGAGGCGCTCATTGTCCCTGCGGACGCCCTGCAATCGGGCTGCAGGGGGCATCGGTCCTGACGGCTGCTGCCTGGCAGGCGCCAGGCGCAAGTCGCTGGGGATCGGCATACCTGCATGCCAATGGCATGCAAATGGGCACAATCAGATGCAAATGGCCCCACCCGTGCACCTGCATAAATTATGGCTCACCTGTATGTCACCCTTTGAATATCGCAGGTGCTGTGCATGGCACAATGGAACTTAGCCACCGCATCTCAATGCTCCACTCTGACCACTTACATGGCGCGGTTCCACTGCGCCATGCACAGTGGAGGTGGCCAGGGGCCATATTCAAAGCAGTTGCGCCATAGCACAACCCGCTGAATATCACCCCTGGGTACTCCCTGCACAACTATTTTGAGCGGTGCACAGGTTGCACCATAAACCGACGAGTTTGAATATCTGGGCCCATGTGTTTATTTTATGTATTTATTATGTTTTTGTTGACCGGGAAAGGAGGAATAGACAATTCTACCTATTTTCAGCCTCGTCCTAGGGAGGAGGGATACAGATGGATGCCAACTGACATTGAACCAGATTAAGCGGTGGTGGTATTTTTAGTGAATGGGAAATTTGGCCAGGACACCAGGAAATTTCCCTACTCTTTCGATAAGTGCCATGGGATCTTTAATGTCCACTGGAACAACCACCAGAACAGGCAGACAGGATCTCGGTTTACCATCTCATCCACAAGGCGGCACCTCAGGAATGCAGCACCCCTCATGCTGCACTACAGTGTCAGTATTGGGATTTAACCCAAGTGCCTGGTGTGGGATAGAACCCACAGCCTTCTGATTTTCCAGCCTCAGAGTGAGTGTGCAACCTGCTGAGTTGTGTGTGTATGTTCATGTGTGCATTGTGTGTTTATGAGTATCTTTGGGTGTGTTCACATTTGCCTTTGTTTTTATGAGATTGTGTTTACTATTGTGTTGTACATGGTTACTTTTGTTTTGCATGTTCATGTGTGCATTTGTATTCATTAGTGTGTTTTGGGTACATGTGTATTGTTTGTTTAGTAATATGTGTTCATATTCATGTGTGCACTGTGTGTTTGTGAATATGGATCTATGCATATGTTCACATCTCAATACATGCTTATTAGTATGAATCTAATCGTGTTCACATGTTCATTGTCTGTTTATCAGTATGAGATTAGTAGTACTGTAGTAGTAATAAACTCTTTATTTTTAGTCAGGAAAGAATATCTTTTACACCATTAGGACAAAGTCCTATTTACAAGGTGCTCCTGAAAGTTTAAAATATATTTTTTAAATATACAAAACTTTGTCAAAGTACATCATATCACAGACTTACAATTCATTTCATGTTGCATTAGAACTAAATTACATAAAACATACAAAGTTTACAAATACACATTTAATAATCACTTGTACATGGATCAAGCAAAAGACTTAATCAAGACATCTACATCAGGCTGTCATTCTTGTTTCAGGGCAGTATTAAACTGACTTTTATTGTCACATAAATGTTTAGTTTGGATACTTAGTTCATTCCACACTTTTCTGGTTGAGTATAAAAATGCCATCAGACTATATGTGGTCACATGCCCATTATGGGTTTATGAGTATAGGTTTATTCATATCCATGAGTACATTGTGTTTTTATGAATATATGATCTATTCATGTGTTCATTGTGTGTTTATTAGTATAGGTATATTATTGTTTGTGCATCCATTAAGGGTTTGTGAGTACATGTCCCTTGTGTGTTTATTAGTTAGAATCTATTCATGTCCACAGTTCCATTGTATATTTGAGCATGAGTCTGTTTGTGTTCACATGTCCATTGTGTGTTCATGAGAATATGGTCTATTCCTGTGCCCATTGTGAGTTTATGAGTATGGTTTTGTTTGTGCTCATGTGTCTGTTGTGTTTGTATGAGCACTGATCTATGTGTGTGCATGTGTCCATTCTGTGTTTGTGAGTATGGATCAACATGTGTTCATGTGTCTTTTGTGCGTTAACAGTATATGTATGTGCTTGTTCACATGTGCAATGTATTTTTTCACATCACATGCAGACTAACACACAGTCTGAGAGACATGAATCATCTGGATAGATGCATTACCCTAGAGCAGTCTCTGAGCTGGCCTCCTTAACAGAGCCAGTTTTACTTGTCACATCACAGACACCATAAATCACCTGTCCACGTGAAAGAAACAATAGAACAGCTATGTCTTTTGTTCCCCAGCAACCAACTACAGAACTTGCTCTCTGTTCCCACACACCAGTTTCTGCTGCTGCTATGTCATTTCAGGAGTTGCTGGTGGGGAGGGGGTGGAGGAGCACTTGAAACTCCAATGGTTTTGATTGCAACAACTGTACTATGACTGGTCCTCTTCAGTGTCTTCATAAGTGACATTGCAGATGAACTGGAAGGAAAGTACTGTACGCCTTTTTGCAGATGATACCAAACTCTGTAATAGTGTGGTCAATCAGGAGGGAGTGGAAAAATGCATAAGGATCTTGGGAAACTTGAGGAGTGGTCAAGAATGTGGCAGTTGGGGTTCAGTGCCAAAAAGTGAATACTTATGCAACCAGGGTAGTGTTATGCAAAATTCTGGAATTTCACTCTGCAAAATATTTCAAGAAATTTGCGCATTTTGTGAAATATTTTGCAGGTGTGAAATGCAAAATTCTACTGGCGAAATGCAGAATTTCGCTGGCAAAATGCAAAATTTCACTCACAAAATGCAGAATTTCACTATTCGCAAGTGAAATTCTGCCACTCACAGGCAAAATTCCGCATTTCAACAGCAGAATCCTACATTTCGCACCCACAAAATATTTTGTGGAATGTGTAGAATTTCACGAAATATTCTGCACAGTGAAATTCGCAATTTCACCAGAATTTCACCAGCGAAATAAAATTTTGCTGCATCTCTAGGGCATAGGAACTCAGGAAATGAATAACGGATGGGGAGGGGTACTGTCAATAACTAAGCAAGAAAGAGACCTTGGGATTATCATATCTGTTGACCTCAAAGTGACAGGGCAGTGTAACAAAGCAGTGATTAGGCCAGTGTGATGGTGGGAGACAGCTTCTCCAGCAGCAGGAGGGAGGCGGTGTTGCCACTGTATCGCTAACTGGCGAGACCCCACCTGGAGTATGGTGTCCAGTTCTGCAGGCCACACCTCAGAAAGGACATAGACAGGGTGGAGGCTGTCCAGAGGAGGGCAACTAAATTGGTGCATTGGAGCATAAGAATCATGTCAGCAGATGGGGACCACATGATCCATCTAGTCTTCCCATATTTCTGCCCATCTCCTTATTTAGACTGCACCCGGATGTGTCCACAGTGGCTGTCCCATGTGAGTTTGAACTCGCGTACTGTCTTGGTTTCCACCACCTCCTGAGGTAAGCTGTTCCATGGGTCTATGACCCTTTCTGTAAAGAGGTACTTCCTGAGGTTGCTTTGAACCTGCCTCCCCAGACCTAGGTGTGCCCCTTGTATCTCTTGTTCCTGTTTTGCTGAAAGAGATTTCATGCTTGTGTTGTGTTGATTCCTTAACGTACTTAAAAGTTTGATCATGTCCCTCTGTTTCTTCTCGCTTAAGGGTGTACAGATTTAGTTCCCTGGGTCTTGCCTTGTATGGCTCATGATGCAGTCCATGCACCATCTTTGTAGTCATTCTCTGTACTGTCTCCAAACGGTCTATGTCTTTTTTGAGGTGGGGCCTCCAAAACTGACCTCAGTACTCTAAATGTGGCCTCACAAAGGACCTGTAGAGAGGAATGATAACTTTGCTCTTTCTACTTTTAATTCCCCTACCAATGCATCCAAGGATGCCACTCGTCCTCTGTGCTGCCTTTTCACACTGTTTTGCAACCTGTAAGTCATCTGTGAGGCCTACTCCGAGATCTCTTTCTGTCTTTGTCTCCTCTAACTGGTGCCCTCCCAGTGTATACTTTATCTCTAGGTTTCTTTCTCCTATGTATATAACCTTGCACTTCTTGACATTAAACTTCAACTGCCAATCAGGGTTGTAACAAAAAGCCCTATGAGAAAGAGACTGAGGATCTCAACATGTACACCCTGGAACAGAGAAGAGTGAGGGGTAATGATTAAGCCTTACAAATACATCATGGGGGTGAACAGGGTGCAGGAAGGGAGTTTCATTCAAAGAAGGAAGAGCACCAGGATCTGAGGGCATGTGATGAAGCTGGAGGGAGGGAGTTAAAGAGGGATGTGAGGAAGAACTACTTTACTGAAAGAGTGGTAGACACCACCTGGAATAGACAACCAGCGGAAGTGGTGGAGATGAAAACAGTAGGCGGGGGTTCAAGCATGCATGGGATCAACATAAGGGAATATTAGTAAAAAGGCAGGGAGGAGAGAGGGTCACCGGAGACCAGTTAGAGTCTGTGGAGGCAAACTATTCAGGGACCATCAGTGCAGACTGTATGAGCCAAGCGATCTTTTTCTGCCAACAAATTCCACATTTCTATGTAAGAAATACAGCTCTTTCAATCTCTAAAAACAGTTATCCCTCCAAGGATATGATAACATAAAATCTGGGATGTGGAAGAGATTTACTGCTACCATTTTGTGTAAGCTCGCACTGTTCAGTCTTTCAAAGTGGGACTATACCAATTTCTGAGGGAAAATAGCATTGACAGTTACACAGCATAAGTAGTGGTAACATAGGAATAGAAAGATTCCTGAGGGAGAATGGCACTGAGAGTTACACAGCATGAGTAGGGGTAACACAGGGCTAGACAGATTCTTGATGGAGAATGGCATCAAGAGTTACACAGCTTGAGTAGGGATAACACAGGACTAGACAAATTCCTGAGAGAGAGAATGGCATAGAGGGTTACACATCATGAGTTGGGGTAACACAGGTCTAGACAGGTTCCTGATGGAGAATGGCACTGAAGGCTACATAGCATGAGTAGGGGTAACACAGGGCGTGACAGATTCCTATAGGGATAATGGCATTAAAGGTTACACAGCATGAGTAGGGGTAACACAGATATAGACAGATTCCTGATGGAGAATGGCATTGAAGGTTACACAGCATAGTGGGGTAACACAGGACTATACAGATTCCTGATGGAGAATGGCGCTCCAGGGTTACACAGCAGGAGCAGGGTAACACAGGGCTAGACAGATTCCTGAAGGAGAATGGCATTAAAGATTACACAGAGCATGTACGGGTAACCGGGACTAGACAGATTCCTTTTTTAACTTTATTTATATTGTTTTACCAATGTTTATGCATTGAAAATTACATATGATGGACAGTCCACTTGTACAATACTAATAGGACAAAAGTCCTGATGCCTGGATATGTTTGTAGGTGGCGTCTGAAAGCATAGCCATTCAGGACAATAATCACTATAGACGTACACAGCTGGCTTTCACTGAGGCCTGGAAACATCTGAGGAAGTCGGCAGTTTTTACCTAAATATTAAAAACAAACTGAATTGCTTAGAATTGATTGCATAGCCCCATTAGAAAGGTCATTTTGTGCTGAACAACTTTGACTGTGATACTTTGTGTCTATCACATATACTTTAGGAGTTATTCACATTTGTTTATGATATGGTGTGCATGGCTGACATTTGCTTCTCAAGCCTCACCTAAGCACCTTGAATAAATCCAAAAAGAAATACAGTTTTTTTGGTGTTTCAGCTAGTATAAAATAAAAATCAAATTGATTACAACTGATTGTATAGCACCATTAGAAAGGTAATTTTGTGCTGAACATTTGATATGTGTGTCTATCACATATACTTTAGGAGTTATTCACATTTGTTTGTGGTATGCTGAGTATGGCTTGATTTTGCTTAGAAAGGCATATGATGCAGTGTTAGAGTATACAGGACACAAGTGGTGGAACTCAAAGAGCTCCTGTGGTGTGAATGAGTTAAAATTAGGATTTGTGCATTCGCTAAACTGAGATACCGCATGGGGGTAACCATATTGTAAATAAAATCACAATGAAAAACAGAAAGCTTGTGCTGTGTTTACTGAGTACAAGAGCAGCATAGCAGAATCTAAATTAATTGAATGTCCAGCATCAACCCTACAAAAAACAAGCCAGTCCCGAATGGGGACATATGGTGCCATGTATTATATCTAAAGTAAGATATCCCTTTGATGGATTTATTAAGCAGGTTACCCACAGTCAGTGTAAAACAGCCTTTTACAACTTACAAAACAATCTCTCCACCTTCCTCCGCCTCCCATCCAAAAGCAAAGCATAGTGTCTGCCATTATTCAAACATTTGAAACAGCTAGAATATGAAAATTAGTCATAAGGGCAACAGAACTAGGCAATCCGGAATCGCCTTGATGAGAAACAGTCAACAACTTTTCTTTAAACTTTTAAAGTCTCGCAGTCCATTAATGTAGGTCTACCAAATCGATGTAAACATTAGGCAGAAAATTATAGATCTTACTCAGGTGTCCCCTACATCTTCAATGAAATCCACCGCATCAGAGGAGCTTCTGGACGTTGCTGCAAATCGGGTTGCTCATTTACCGACCTCAATGGGATCCACAAAAGATACACTTTCCCATCAAAAATGATTCAGAGATGGGCCGGGTAGATCATGGTGTGTGAGATACTGGCATGCCGAAGCGCTCTTTCGACCCCATTGAACTTTTTATGGTGCTGCCATGTTGCATAGCTGATGTCCATGAAAGCATAAATCTGATGAGTGTCCACCATGATGAAGCCCGCACGGCATGCCAGTTGAAGAATCTGGTGCCTTTCTCTGACATCCGACATTACCACCGTGAGGGTCCGAGGCTCCTCTGAGGCTTGCTTTCAGCCACGGGAGGTTATTCTGTAAACGTTTTGTATTACTTTAATAGGATCCATTCCTGTTGGACTAGACAGATTAGACAGATTCGGAGGAAAATGGCACTGAGGATTACACAGCATGAGTAGTGATAACACAGGACTAGACAGATTCCAGAGGGAGAATGGCATTGAGAGTTGCTCAGCATGAGTAGGGTAACACAGGACTGGACAGATTCCTGAAGGAGAATGGCATTGAAGGTTACACAGCATCTGTAGGGGTAACACAGGACTAGACAGACTCCCGAGGGTGAATGGCACTGAGGTTATATAGCATGAGAAGGGGTAACACAGAACTAGACAGATTCCTGAGGGAGAATGGCACTGAGGGCTACACAGCACGAGTATGGGTAACACAGGGCTAGACAGATTCCTGAGGGAGAATGGCATTGTGGGTTACACAGCACGAGTAGGGGTAACACAGGGCTAGACAGATTCCTGAGGGAGAATGGCACTGCGGGCTACACAGCACGAGTAGGGGTAACACAGGACTAGACAGATTCCTGAAGGAGAATGGCATTGAAGGTTACACAGCATCTGTAGGGGTAACACAGGACTAGACAGACTCCCGAGGGTGAATAGCACTGAGGTTATACAGCATGAGAAGGGGTAACACAGAACTAGACAGATTCCAGAGGGAGAATGGCACTGAGGGTTACACAGCATGAGTAGGGTAACACAGGACTAGACAGATTCCTGAGGGAAAATGGAACTGAGGGTTACACAGCATGAGTAGGGTAGCACAGGGCTAGACAGATTCCTGAGGGAGAATGGCACTGAGGTTACACAGCATGAGTACAGTAACACAGGACTAGATAGATTCCCGAGGGAGAATGGCACTGAGGGTTACACAGCATGAGGAGGGTAACACAGGACTAGACAGATTCCTGAGGGAGAATGGCACTGAGGGTTACACAGCATGAGTACGGTAACACAGGATTAGACAGATTCCCGAGGGAGAATGGCATTAAGGGTTACATAGCATGAGTAGGGTAACACAGGACTAGACTTATTCCTGTGGGAGAATGGCACCGAGGGTTAAACAGCATGAGTAGGGTACATTCCGATTGAATATCCGCTGGCTAAATTGCCACGTAAAACTTGTTAGTCAGCAAACAGTTAATCATATTGTTTTTTTAGCATTAATACTTTTCTGACATAATTCAATTAATAATCAATATATTATTTCTCTCAAATGTTTTTAAAACAGCTTTTAATATTAATTGTACACTTACTGACTTAATTTATTAAAGATGGCTGCCCCTACCAATTTTTAGAAATCCCTTCCCTTGAGGTTGCTTTTTTGCTTTACATATAGTACTTGATTCTTACTGTGGATGTATTCACAAGGGGCCCTATTCACGAAAGCAGGTGGGGGCATGTGCGAATTGCACGTATCCCCACGTGCAGCTCCACACCCGCCGGAGATCCACGCAGGGACAGCATTCATGAACAGCATTCCCTGGCCTGGTCCCTAATGCTGCCCCCCCAGTGTGCAGGTTTGTGGGGGTGATCTGCTGTGGGGCTGCGAACCCGGCTACGCAGCCAATCGACTGCCTGGACCGGTTCCAGGTGGATCCTTTGCTACTGCAGGGCACCATGTTTGTTCCAGTGTGTAGCGTGCTGGGCAAGATGTTGGGGAGAAGTCATTGGCTGACCACCCCAGCCCACCTAGTGTGCCCCGAAGGCAGGGGCATCCGTGTTGGGGTTGCCGATGCCCCCCACCGTGACTGCCGTGGCTGGTGGCTCCATCCCCAGGGGGTGCGTAACCTGCCACCTGGGTTTACATCTGCCTTCCAGATGCATAGCTGCCAGACACCACCCGCAGCACTCCGCATTTTATTTTTGTGCATCGCACAGAGTGCTGCCTCGGCCCTCGCCCTGCTCCCCCACTCACCCCAGTGTGGAGCTGCATACGTGGCCGGTGATGGGCCAGGAAACAGGCATGTAGACGGGGGCCTGCTTCGTGCATTGCATGGAAGGGGTGCAGTGTGCGCAGCCAGGCTCGGGTGGGCTATGTGCCTGGCTTATGCTGTGCATAGCCTATCTGCACTTTTCATGCATAGGGCCCAAGGTGTGAGCACACATTTCTGATATAAACAGCACAGTACCACACCAAAATGTTTAATCTATTTATAGTGGGTGTGGCCAGAGAACAAGGACTTTAAAAAGCTTCAAAATCCCATAAGTCAGTTCAGGAGTGAAGTACAATGAAAATAAAAATAGACAGATTGATGTATCTGCCAGAAATATACTATTACTAAAAATATATGTGATGAGATTTTTTTTTCTGCTAATACACACTGCTGCTTTAAGAATCATTGTTAATGGCCACTGAAAATTGTGTAGTTGCCACTGACCATCTGACTACCAGATATTTTGTACTGCTTTCACCAACACTTAGGGTATATATCACCAGGGGCACATGATAGCAATTTGCTGAGCTGTCTGTAAGCCTGGAAGATAACCCACACTCCTCAGTATAGCAGGCATGCAAGTCCTTCAGGGTGATTGTCCTTTGACTCTTTCTTGGGATGTCAGTGCCATAACTGTTGCAAAAGGAATAATGCAGAGGAGAATGGTTGTTATGCACCATGGTTTCATAATGAGATCTAAAAGCTTGGGGGGGTAGAGCCTTTATTGTTCATTATTATAATAACAAGTAGTTTATGAGAAAGCCTACTAACTCGTAAACAATTTCCTGTTGTATGGAGATGTCAAATTGTTAGTTCAATGCCCTTTAATTATGGGTGAGTCACTAAGTCAGGTATTCAAACATTGCACTACTTGGCGTGAAGAAACACAGTTGTTTTCTATATTTTTTTTAAGGCAAGCATTCCTCTACAGTGGCTTATATAGATTGACAGTTCATGAAAGGCTCTTTCAAACAAGGTATTGGGCTCATCTGTAGCTGGAAGCACTCCAGAGATACAGATTACTGAGTCTTTTCAATACTAATACTACATTACAGCTATCTGTAGAACACGGCAATGTCACTGAGGAACAAGTTGTTACTCGATGACATCACCATATTCTGCAAATGGCTACAATGTAGTATTAATGTTGAACAGATTCAGTTGTCTCTATCTCTGGACTGCATCCAGCTACACATGAAGCCAATACTGAATCTCATTTGAAAGTGCTTTTCATGGCTTTAAACTCTGATGGCCACTAGGTACAGTATAAATGTGTCCCTTTAATTTCTTTTTATTCAAAATGTTTCATACACAAAAATATAAAACAAACAGGTCAACTGCTGCTGTAGTATCAGAAAATGGACCAGCAAATAAATTAAAGCCTTAACTTGATTCTATTTTTTTTTATTTGATTTTGTTGGGCTGCCTTGTTGCCCAAAGCAAGTGTCACTTTCTTATCCAGGCAGCCCAGGTTCAGGAATTGAGAAAGCTTGGATGATTCCAGCTGAGTGACTGGGCTGGAGAGGTGTTGTCCAGTCCAAGGAGGAAGACATGCCAATGCCTGATGCTATAGCAACGCCTCTTGGTGTGACAGGGAGGTGAGTCGCTCCACAAGGGGTAGCTGCAATGGTACCACTGTAACAGGTGAGGTCTAGTGTCTCTGCACATGGCATCTGGGAAGGAGGGTGGAAAGGATTATACAGGAGAGAGAATACCCAGCTAATACTGCCTGTGGTGGTACTCTAGTCTGGGACCTTATGCATGGAGACTCTGCAAACCAAATAAGGACTTTTAAGGAGTAGGACCCAAAGCGACTCTGTTATGGGGGTGGGGCAAGGCCTGGAGGAAACAGCCGAGAATTGTGGTGTCAGGATTGACAGGTAACCATCTTAAATATAGGAGGTGAAGGCATTGCTCAGAGACAGGGAAACACAGGATGAAACAAATTTGACTTTTTGCACACTCATATAGCCTTGTATACACAAAACACCTGTTCTTCAAGAAAGTCTTGGGGACTAAAACAGCAGCACAGTTTTTAAAAAGTAAGAACCCTAGCTTATGATAGCAGGGAGCCCTCTTTCATGGACCTGACTCTGGGAAATTATTAGCCAGGCTAAAGTATTCCAGCCAAAGTCAGCTACAAGAGAGGAACTTAGAGCAAATAAGGCATAGCTATGTGTAATATAAAGCTGACAGTTTAAATAATACCAGGGAATCCTTTTTCAAGGACCTAGGTCTGATTGGAATTCACCCAGGCTGAGCACTTGTAGGGACTACATAAAGATGGACCTGGGTTTCAGTGACAATTTACCTAAGCCAAGCATTTATAAGAATAAACTACAAAAGAAATTACAAGCAAGTTAAAAAAAATATACTGAACGATTAACTGCAAACTGCCTACAAGCATTTAGCTCAACTATATGAAATTAGCCTAATCACAAGCACCAATTTTTGTTTTCATTTCATTTTTGTTTTATACTGGAAAGGTTTGTGGCAAGATGCCCGTTTTCACAAGCGGCCAGTTATAACAAAAACCTTGGTGGATATTTACAAGATTACTGAGAAAATAAAAAATTACTCACTGTAGTAATCTTCTTCTTCCAAGGTGTCCTTTAGCATCAGTAACTATTTCAGTGAGCTAACTAGATAGCACTGCCCCAGAGGTGGAATGTATGGTAATGAGTTTATGAATTAGCCAATCAGATTGAAGCTTGAGGGTGTGCTGAGCAGGCAGAGTGAGGAAGGCTCCTGAATTTTTTCGAAGCTAAAATGGGCACAAGCCCACATATGTAATAGCCCAACAGGATTCAAATATATATAAGAACATACCCTCCAACTGCATCGATTTGGCCGGTACATTACCAGCCGTCAGATACTGGTACTGGATCCTGAGAAGACAGTGCATTGTACCAAATTTTGATGGCCACTAGAAATAATTAGGAAAATATTTTGTGTTGCCTGAATCTTCTCTGCAGAAGCAGGTGACACGTGGGTCCAAGCGGGGCCGGAGCATCTGTCCCCGTGATAACCACCACGGTCATGCACCAGCTTGCCCGCAACTCCTGGAAGCAGCTGATGCAGCCTGGAATTATTCCTGTGATATTACAGTGATGGGTATATGTCTTACTCAGTGCTGAGCTGAGCAGCAACCAATTCCACATCGTGTCAGTGTCAATGACAGTCTGGGACCACCGCATCGCATCTCAATCCATGGAAGCTGTGGGACATTCTTCATGCTGTGTGCATCAGCTATTTTAGCTGCAGGTAAGAAATCATAAGACAGCTCCTTCCTACACAGCCTGCAACATCAGTTAGGGTTCTACCTTGGGCTCAGATCACCCACGGTGCTTGCAGTGATCTTTCATAGGAGGTCGGTGACATTTCTGTGTAGTGGCTCCCACCAGCAGTCACCAGCTCGTCTGAACACTTTGCAGCACAATGCAAACAAGAGGCAGTCGGTTGGGGTGACTTCACAGAAGAGGCACAGTAAAGTGGAAAGTTTAAGCAGAGAGCAGCTTGAATGCAAAAAAAGTGTTAATATAAAAACCCAAATTGGTGGTGTTACTCTTGTGTTCAGATGTGTAGCAGGGAAGAAGGGTGGACAAGAGGAAGCAGTGAAAGTGGGCACCACTAATGTTTGTGCTCAGTGCACCAGGGTCTTCTGAGTAAGAGCTTGCATATGCAATCACGAATGCCACTTCCTGAGAAATTTAGACTGTCTGGATGGGAGGAAATCAAATGATTTTGGCAACTACCCAAGTGTAGTTATTTTCTACTAACTTTGGAGTATGTTACATTAAAATACAAAAACACACATGCCCACACAATGCAAAGCTTCATGGGCTACCAGGACTCATCAGTATGCCTCGTCTGTTTGACACCCCAGTGGAATGAACCAGCTACCCTAAGACGGTCTGTCTGGGTTATGTTGTGGTGAACCCATTAAAATAAAAAACTATTTAAAAGACAAAGAACCTCTGTGCGCAAACACTGAGGCAAGGGTTACCCCAAAAGGGCATTTGGCTGGGAAGCCAAGTTTCAAGAAAATACAAAATCACACATGCCCACACAATGCAAAGCATCATGGGCTGCAAATGCAAATCACCACAGAATGTTATGCTGGTTCAACTTTAAGCAGAATTGCATGGTGCCAAAAGGCCATCACTTAATTTTCTTATCAGCTGAGTTAAATTAGTACATTTATCAATCGAAAGGTGTACATTGTTTCATGCTACAATTTGGCTACCCCGACAGCAGCACTGTCCCACATGGAGTCCATTAACTTCTGTTATAAGTTTTGCCACACAGACCTAAGACTGGCAACAATAGTAGCAGGAGTTGCTGCAACAATTGCCCTAGTATCGGCACAGAGTGTGCTTCTTACATGGAGGGACTCTTCAACAGTGCACTTTTTAATTCTCACTGCCACAGCCTTAGGGACTCGGACTGCAGCGATTACATTTTAGATTTAGGCATTGCAAGGGACTCCCAATGATAGATTTCTTTTCAGTGGGTGATGAGCGGAGTATGACTATGTCTCAAGGAATTACCTCTCCCTGCCCTATTATGCATGGTTAAGAGTGTGCGGGTGCTGAAGTTCAAAAGGGCACAGGGGAAAAAGATAATTTCTGTCATCTAGGCACAGGTCAGGAAGCATAGGAAAAACCAGGAGCAGTTGTAGAATTCACAAAAAGTATTTTATTTGTACTAGCAGTAACAAAAAAATAAACTTGTTCTGTACAACCGTTTACAAAGGCAGAATAAAATAGTGAAGATCCATCAGAGTTTGCCTTCAATCTGTGTGTCCATCCTTCCAACTCCTCATTCTTAACACGCATCTTCCAAAGTGTTCTTGTATATTTCAGGCAGGTGCAGCTAGAATACAGTGTCCCAGAACAGAGGCCCCTTTTCCACAGCTCTTCTGCAAAAGGCTTAAAAATTGCACTACAGTAACCTCTTGATTTTCCAATAGCTTTTTGCAGTCATCTCAGACTATAATTATATACATTTCAAAAATTAACACTATATAATTTCTAAACAAAGGGATCCCAATATCAGTTACATTTCCACATAATGGTTTACATATATTTTTATATCAGCAGATATGTAAGGGAGAAAAAGACAAGTAGCAAGGGAAGACTGAGAGATAGTGAGAGGCAAATAATTCGGGACTTTCTGGATGATCAAATCCTAGATCTCACAGGAAAATTTGGTTGTGCAACCAGATGGACAAGAGATGGGAAAGGAAAGGACAGAACAGATCCCTGCATTCAAACTCTCTACAACAACTGGGACAATGTCCTTCCTATTCACCCCTGTCACATATACCCCCCTCCTTAAGAGGGAGTCTGTTTTATTAAACAGGTTTCCAAAACTTTCTATTAATTCTCTACTAATATTAGCTTCTAACTTTCAGAAATTAAGCACATGTGCATTATCCTTATTTTTCTATAACAGTACAGCAAACAGTAAAGTTTAAACTCATACATTTGTTTTTCAACCTTCAGAACCCTCAATTCTTGATCCATATCTTGAGAGAAAATCAGCATTGCTATTCTCTTTACCAGATTTCTGTATCACTGTGAATTTAAGTTGCTGTAGTGCCAGGTACCACCTTGTGATTCTGGAATTTTTATCTTTCATTTGGTTAAGCCAACAGAGAGGATTGTGATCTGCTATAAGTACAAAGTCAGTTCCTAGTAAATAAAACTTAAGGGACTCCATGGCCCACTTTGCTGCTAGACATTCCTTTTCGATAGTGTAGTATCTTTTCTCTCTGACATGCAGCTTCCTACTTATGTACAGAATAGGATGCTCTTTCCCATCTATATTTTGACTCAGGACTGCACCTAGGCCTGCCTTTGATGCATCTATTTGTAACAAGAATAGTTTCTCAAAGTCTGGGCTTCTTAAAACAGGGGCTGAACATAATGCAGCCTTAATGGCTTGAAAAGCTTCATCACACTCTGGGGTCCATTTCAGATTATTTGGGTACTGTTTTTTTGTGAGTTCAGTGAGGGAGTAGCTAATTCAGTAAAGCTGGGAACAAATCTCCGATCATAACCAGCCAGCCCTAAAAATGACCTGATGTGTTTCTTTGTTTTAGGGATAGGGTTGTTAGCTACAGCTTCTATTTTAGAAACCTCTGGCTTAACTTCTCCATTTCCCAACACATATCTGGTTTTCTGCATGCCCAATGCACATTTGGTAGGATTAATAGTCAGACCTGCATTTTTTTTTCAGACTTCTTTTTCTGGCACAGGCTCACGAAGCATCTCTCAGAGGGCCTGCGACACTCAGCCACTGCTACTCCCCACCTTGATGCTCCTCCACAGACTCCCCCCATCAGGAGATTTCCCAGTGCCCGGATCACCCCCAGAGGCAGGGTCCACCTCTCCTTCCTGCGGCGTCTGTCTGAGTTAGGGATCCATCTCCTTCTGGGGTTGGCCATGGATCGTCTGTGAGGGCATCCAGTGTTGGGGATGTGAGGATGTCACTGAGGCCCTCGTCACCTCCTCGTGCGCCAAGGTGTTTTCCTTGTTTTTATGCCCTCAATCATCCCACCCCCAAGGCTCAGGCGTGCAATGGTGTCAGGATGCCTGCCGCAGCTCTTGTCCCACTATGTGTTGCCCTGGCATGCACAGTACCTCTGGTCACCACTGGGGCCACTGCAGTGCGGCAAGCCAGATCTACCCAGAGAGAAGAGCTATCCTCTGGATGCTCAATCCTCTCTCTCCCTAGCCGACCCCGGTGGCCCAGGCTCGTTCCCAAACCTGGGTCACTGGCATGGTACAGTGTGGCATCCAGCACCTCAGCCCTCAGCACCACTGGGCCAGCCAGACCTGCATTTTGATGGCTTGGATAACTGCTCCTAGGTGTTCCAGGTGGCTTTTCCAGTCTGGACTGTACACCACAACATCAGCCAGGTATGCAGCACAATAACCAGTGTGAGGATAAAATTACATCCATGTACTGCTGGAATGTAGCTGGCACACCATGTAAACCAAATGGCATGGTGGTGAACTGATAGAATCCAACAGGAGTGGCAAATGCAGTTTTATCTCTGGATTCTTTAGCTAAAGGGATTTGCCAGTAACCCTTGGTGAGATTGAGGGTACTAATATTCTTTGCACTCCCCAGTTTGTCCACCAAATCATCTATTCTGGGCATAGGATAACTATCAAATTCTGACACTTGATTAAGTTTCCTAAAATCAAGGCAGATTCTAACACCCCCTTCTTTTTTGTTTACAATTATCATGGAGATGACCAAGCACTCCTCGACTCTTCTATGATACCCAATTCTTTCATTTCTGTATTTCCTTAACCCGTCAGCTCTTAACCACTCTGGTAACCTGTATGTCTTTTGCCTGATAGGACAATCATTCCTTGGCACTATCACGTGCTGACCCCTTTTGCTCGGCCTAGTACTGTGGTAAAAGTACTTTTAAATGTCTTTAGCACATTACGAATGTCTGTAGTTTGTTCTGAGATTAAGGAAACATTCACATTTACAGCATCAGCATTTACAGTTTGTTCCAGTCTATCATAAGCTACATCAGTATCTTCATTATCGATTTCTGGTAAAACTTGCAAAGCAGCTTTGGCATTTTGCAACCCATTTCTTGAGGAGGTAAGCATGGTATATCTTAATAGGATTTTTCCAGTTGGGGTCTCAATCTCGTAGTTAACGGTGCCAGTACATCTAAAAACCTTATAAGGCCTTTGCCACTTCATTAACAGTTTATTTTCTGTTGTGGGTAACAGTAGCAAAATCTTTTCACCTGGCTTGAAACACTTTTCTTTTACCCCATGGTCATAATATACCTTCTGCTAGTTTTGAGCCTCTTCCTGATTACTATGGGCAATTTCAATATATTTTGCCAGCTTCTTTCTTAGGGCACACATATAAGATGTTATAGATTGTTTCTGAGTGGGGTTATCTTCCCATGTTTCTTTTATCACATCCAGTGGCCCTCTTGGCTGCCTACCATACAGCATTTCAGATGGTGAAAACCCTGTTGACGCCTGGGGCACTTCTCCATAAGCAAAAAGCAGGTAAGGCAAGTATTGGTCCCAGTCTTTCACTTCCCCTTTTACATACATTTTTAACATGCATTTTAGGGTTTGGTTAAAACGCTCAATGAGACCGTCTGTCTGAGTGTGATAGGGTGAGGTTCTTATGGCAGTGATACCTAGTAGTCTGTACAGCTCCTTAAGTAATGCAGCACCAAAATTACCACCCTGATCAGTAATAATCTCTTTTGGTATGCCCATCCTGCTGAAACTTTTTGCAAGCTCTGCTGCAACTTTTGAAGCTGTGACAGTACGCATTGGAACTGCTTCTGGGTATTGAGTAGCATAGTTGCATACTACCAGGATAAATCAATTACCCTTTTTACTTTTGTCTAAAGGACCAACCACATCCATTACAATTCTCTCAAAAGGCACATCTATCAAGGGTAGGGGCACCAGGGCAACCTTGTCTTTTCTAGTGACTGGGGCTACTTTCTGACACTCAGCACAGGAATTGCAACAGGTAGCAACATCTTCATAAATTCCAACATTGTCATAAGTTGGAGGAGATTTTTCCCAAAAAGCGAGAGTTTATCGTCGATCCAGACACTGAAGTCACCCAGTATTAACCACCTGGGCAACTCCAATGTCACGTCGATGATGAAGTCCACAAACTCCTTCAGGAATTCTCCACCATCACCGGGTGGATGGTAAAGGAGGAGAATCCTGACCCTGCCCCTGCTCCCAGGATGCACTCAAAGAAATAAAAAAGATGGCTACTCCCCCGCCCCTATGATCCAACCTCGGGCAGTGTATCACTGAAAACCCAGCCAGCAGATACCAAAATAGGGCCTGCATTCTCATCTAGCCAGGTCTCTGTAATGTATGCCAGCTCAGATGTTGCAACAAGGTCCGCTATAATGGTGGTTTTGTTTATAATTGACCTGGCATTACACAACACTGCCCGGGTTGGATGGGTTTTTGAGGAGGAGCGCAGTACCTGCCCACAATTTGCGGAGCCCTTGGGTATGGGAATCAGGCAGGGAAAACCCCTCTCCTGAACCCATTTCACCCCAGGGCATCTCCTAGTCCCCACTACCTCTATCGGTCAACCCCTTTCCATTCTCCCACTCTGCCCAGTCCATCCACCCTCAGCCTTCACTATCCCTAATGTACAACATCTATTATAGACATCAACCGACAAAGGGGACAGTGAAAAGGCGGAGGTCCCGAAGCAGAGTGAGAGAATAGTGCCTGACCATCTTGGAGCCTCCCAGCACATCTCAATGAGCAATAAATAACCACACAGTTAAGACACCCAAATTTAATATCTCAATTACAACAATATCTAATACATACTGTAAATCAGCACAGCTGCACAAATCAATCTGTTAAAGCCTATTCATTACAGCAAATCAGCTTAAGTTGAAATAGACAGTTATTACCGCACTAAACAGTATATATATTCCAGCAAATCAGAAGAATAAACAATATTATTCAAAGTACCACTTTAGATGTCTTATTCTTATGGACTAAAGAGCCTCTCACTTCCCAGCCCATTAGATTTTAATTTAGATTCTACTCTCACAGAAATCTTAAGTCATCACTAACTCATGGTCAATTTAATATAATAGCCCTACCAGGCCTACAAAGATAAAAAATCAGTGTAACATTAGCCAGGAGAAAATAGTTACCATCTAGGGAACATCGACCCCCAGCCGAGATCAGGACTGCGGCCCCCAGAGATGAGACCACCTGCCAGCAGACCCCCCCCAGTAGGCCAAGGAGGCACTGATTGCTCTACGCCCGCCCTTGGGCAGGCCTGAAACCAGTGCCACCCATCTCAAGCCCAGCCGGAACAGCGAGTACCCAGCAGCTCTCTCTGCAATAAACCTTTGCAATTACCCAGAAACCATTAATCGTAATAACCATAAAGCATAATATAGTGATAGATCCAATCCAGACGATTTCTTAGCAACAGTCAGGGCTCCAGAGTCAACATAACCAAAAAACAACAGCTCTTCATTCTCTTCATAGACTAGATAAAATATCAAGCTGCAGCACAATTTGTGTGCTACTCACAAACCAACAGGTCCATTTCACCAGACAGTCGAATTTCAAGTCAGCAAAAAATGAAATGTGGACGCAGACTATAACAAATAGACTGCAGACTATGGGGTCAATACACACGCTGAAAAAGTCCATTGGAAGGTATGCCAAAACCCCAAAGTACATAGAAACAGCAGTCCCACAGTCGAAAATAGTCCATTCCACTCACCACACAATCCGTTCCTCTCCACAACAGCACCAAATCCACCTCTGGCAGAAAGTCAAGCTAGATGATCAAACAATAAAGCCACAGCGACTTCAACAGTCGGGCTGTTGAGATAGTCAACAAATATGTCGTACAAAAAGATGGCAAAATAAATAATGATAAATGCAACACTGAGATGCGCAGAGACGGTGCCAAACAATAGCGAGATGCTCAAATGGGTAAAACCAAAAAAACAAGTAAAACCATGAACTTAACAAACAGAGCAAAGGAGCTCACAGTGGCTGACCCAGCGTGGCCGCCATCTTCCTCCCTGAACCCTGTAAAGGCGGGTAGAGAACCTGCTTAGTTCCCAGATCTGCGGAAAACTATAGGAAAGTACTCTGCACACAATAAAAAATAAGGTTATAGCCATCAAGTTCAAGAAAACAACCTTTTCTTGGCCGAGAGAGAGCACCTCAGAGGCAGTGTTATGCAGTCAGGCGTAGAAAAAATTCTGGAACCTTCCTCACTCTGTCTGCTCAGCACACCCTCAAGCTTCAGTCTGACTGGCTAATTCATAAACTCATTACCATACATTCCACCTCCAGAACAATGCTATCTAGTTAGCTCACTGCAATAGTTACTGATGCTAACAGACCCTTGGGGTAAGAATATACATTTACAGAAATACATTCATAACATAGGTGGGTATGTACAGGATTACTGAAAAATACAATTTTAACAGATGTACACCAGTTACATTAATACAAGGCAGTAGCAAGTTAAACGTACAGAGAACATGTAAAACAAACATTAGGACATTGTATAACTATGGACAACATCGAGTCAGTAGGAATCTTGCTGCACATAAGCATAAAACACCAGAAACCTGATAAGAAGGGGAAGTGTTGAGGAAACGGGAGGGAATTGGGGAAAAAGGAGATATTACAGCAAGGGAGTGAGTTGAACAGAGGGGATGGGGTGACAGCCGGGGAGCAGAGAGATTAAAGTAAGGGAGGTGAGTTAACAGAGAGAGAGAGAGAGAGAGAGAGAGAGGGGAAGAGAGTGGTGGATTATGTATCCTGGGAAGGCGTGACTACAAACAGTTGCAAGGGGGTTAATTGAGTAAGTGCTTTTTCAGAGTAAGCGTAAAGAAATCGATGGAGGGGCAAATTGCAAAGTTGGGTGAAAGGATATTGAAAAGCACAGGGCCCTTGAAAGAGAGTGATCTCTGTCCCAGAGACATGTTGAAAAATGGGACCTTAAAGAGGGAGGAGGAAGTGCTCCTAGTAGGCTGGGCAGGGTCAGATCTTATAAAGAGGGATGAGACACTGGGAGGAAGGAGGTTGTTTAGAATTCTGTACATGAACGTATGTATCTTCCAGGCAAACCTGTCTTCTAGCGAGAACCATTTGATGGATTAATAGAGTGCAGCTGTGGGTGCAATGGGGGAGTCTCGTGATGAATCTGATTATATTATTATAGGCTGCTTTTAGCTTAGGGAAATTTATTGAGTTTGGGGAGGGTGCAAAAATAAGGGACCTGTAGTCAAGAAGAGGGAGGAATAAGCTGGAGGTAAGCCAGGTTTTAGTCTTGGGGATAAGAAATTAACTGATCCTGTCAAGGAGCCTAAGTGTTTGGTAAATTTTGCTAATCAACTGGGTTATGTGAGGTCCAAAGGAGAGGTGCTCATCAAGTGTCAGACTGAGGTATTTAAATTCACATACCAGCTCAATTGCAGTGTCATCATTGTCCAGGGGTGTGAAATCGAAGTTTGAGGGTTTCCGGGTGCCCAAGCAAATCATACATTTAGTGTTTTGGGAATTTAAGACCATTCCGCAGGAGATAAGCCAGGTGTGGAGACTGTAGAAATCCTTCTGGAGCTTGGAGAGGAGGCGGAAGGTTTACTGTCATTACAGTATAAGGCAGCGTCATCTGTGTAGAGGATGATTTTAGTATGTGAACATACGAGGGATATTGTTAATAAAAGAGAAAATAGGAGAGGCCCCAGGATTGACCCTGTGGGATCCCATATTTAAAGAAGCAGTTATGTGAGGATTGGTCTTTCTTTAACCATTTTGTGGTACCTAGGATGAAGGAAACTCCCAATCCAGTTTACTGTGTTTGTGGAGAAATTCATCTGGGAGAGGGTTGCTAGGAGCAGGTTGTGGTCCACCAAGTCAAAGGCCTTGGTTAGGTCCACGAAAACAGAGGCAGTGCATAGTCCATCATCCATGGCCATAAAAATCTAATTGATAAGTCTCACGATGGCGGTTTCGGTGTTGTGTTTTGCCCTGAAACCGTGTTGAGCCCCCGTGAGGATGTTATATTTATTTATGTGCTCAGTGATTTGTGCATGGACTATTTTCTCCATGATTTTGGAGAGGGGGGTTGGAGGGAGATGGGTCTGTAGTTATGGATATCCTGTTTGGAACCTCCTTTGTGCAGTGGCATGATGAGCAATTTTCCATGCTGCAGGAAGGTGCCAGTCAAGCGAAATTAAAGATATTAGTGAGGGATAGTAATATCCTATGACTAGTTTGAGGATGTGGTAGTCGAGGCTATCTGTGCCAATGCTGGATTTTGGGTTATTCTTCTTTATAAGTTTGACCATGTCAGTAGGGGAGAGTGCTTTGAAGTAGGAAGTGGGGGCAACTGTTAATGGTGGGGGGGGGGACTGGGCTGCATAGGCTGGGGGGAGAGGAGTCTTGTATTTATCAAGATCACCGAAAAAGGAGTTAAACACAGTAGCCATGCTTTTTGGGTCATTTGATGATTTCCCATCTGTAAGGAGGGTGATCTGCTCAGATTTCCTATGTTTGCCCAGTAAGGAGTTTAGAGCCCTCCCAGAGTTGCTTAGAGTTGGCTTTGTTATAAAGTTGACTGTTTTTGAGGTGGTTTACCTCTTTGATGGACAGTGGACTTGCATCTATTGCAGAGGGTTTTATACTCCTGGAGGAGCAGGGTGAGTTAGACTTCTTGTACTTGACCAGGCCTTGTCCATACAGTGCATAAGCCTAAGGAGATCAGGAGTGACCCATTTGTTAGGGTGCCCACAAACTCTAATCTTTTTATTGGGGATAAAGGAGTCACAAATGGATTTTATCATGTTTACTCATCTTATTAGAAGATAAAAAATAGTAGGTTACATCTCGCAAGTTTCTACTCCTCTCCCACCTGTAAGAGCCAAAAAATTATAGGTTACCTTTTGACCTCTTGCAAGTTCCTACCAACTTTTAGAAACCATGAAAACTGTTATAAATTTGCTACTTGCATCATAACCCATACCTACCAATTTTATATGAACTATACCCCCGACCATGTCTAGGGGCCTGATGTTATATGGAATGAAGGGAGCACAAGCAAAACAAGCCATCCAGACAACTATTTCAGCTGAAACATACCTTTTAAGCTGATGATCTGGGTTCACTGTAGGCTTGATAGCTGGTACTCACACACTGCAGGAAAAGGAAGACCAGAGACTTGAACCTGGAACCTGCAAGGGTAAGTTGTTAGCTGGCACCCCAAATTTAAGTGCACAGAGGCAGAAACACTCTCTGAATAAGAAAACAAATTAATTTAAAACTTAATACAGCTCTGGGGCTGGGAGCACATACGGAGAAGGCAGCAATCAGTGGCAAAGCCATGGCACATACACTTGAGGCTGAGAAGGCCTAGGAACTAAGCTCCAAAAGTGCCAGGGGGCTCACATAATAGGGCAGTGGAAATTTTATAATAGGCCCAGGACACACAACACAACTCTGCGGCCTAGCCCATCCCAATATGGCAGCTTGGACTACAAATAGCCACTCAGCTAAACACAGGAGCAGAGGGCACCACATGGCTGCATTCAGAATTCTCCCTACTACCTACAACACAGGGCTCTTGGTCTAAACCCCTGGCATCCTGGAGCAGGCTCAACACAGACCATGCCAGGGTACTCCAGACCTCCTCTCCTTTCCCACAGGCTGTAGATACATGAAGTGGAGTGCCACACCAGGTAATGGGATTAGAGGGCTGCCACCACCTCGATGCCCCCATGCCATGGGCTGCCACCACTGTGGCGTCCCCATTGCTTCACCACCTTCTCTTGAGGACCATGCCCCAGCCCAATCCGGTGCCACAGAGCACAAGGTGGGCCCCTACTCTCACATCTCCTCAAACAGGCCACGGCTCCCAACAATGGACCCAGTCCCACCGCTGCAGGGCCTACCATCACCCACCTGATCCTGAGCAGATAACTTTCCTGCGCTGGGTCGCCAAGGCCTAAATCCTGGGGCAGGGGTTCGAACCCCGGCCCCACTCTGATAGCTCCAATCTCCTGGATGGCCTCCTCACACAAATTCCAGCCTAATATACCCTAGAGGCCCAACCCACAAACTCCATCCAAGGGCAAGATTCACCTGCCAGGCCATAAAAAGAAAAAGGAGGAAATGGTCACTACAGTAAGCCCTTCCAAAGGGGGGCTAACAAACTATTACCAATAGATGGTTCAATAATCATGTGACCCCTATTACTTTTTCCTGCCAATTTTATTTGAGTCAGCACCATTTTTAGATGATCCAAGAGTATAAAACCCAAAACTTTTGACAATGGGGAGGATGGTAAGGTCAGCTCCAGGAACATTACTGCCAGACACCAGTCTCAGTGGGCAAAGACTGGGCATTGTGACTGTGCAGAGGGCAGTGGTAAGACAAGTATTTGTCAATGCCAAATGTTTGCTTGCTGGTATTGGCATTGGTACTGCATGAGTTAGAGAGATGCATAACAGGAATGGCAGTGAAATATTGAACTAACGCCAACCCTCACCCCACTCTGCAGAGACTGACAGGCATTGGGATGTGCCTTTGGGTCTTCAGCCATAATGCTCATGCCATTCCACCTCACCCCACCCTGCAGACACTGACAGGTGTCACGGTGTGCCTTGGGGTCTTCTGACCTTACACTCGCCCCATTCCATAAGGAAATAAGCTGAGATGGGTGCAGTATAGGAGAATGAGGTGAACGTTAGGGCCGAAGACCCCAAGGCACACCTCGATGCCTGTCAGTGGCTGCAGGGTTAGGGTGAGGGTGGGGGTGGAATGGCATGAGCATTACGGCTGGCGACCCCAAGCCACACCCCTGATGCCTGTCAGTCTGTACAGGGTGGGGCGTCACAGTTGGAAACCCAACACCTCAGGTGTTTGTTGGTATTTTCACTCCAAATTTTCAACATGGGCTTTTTGGGACCCCCACCTCATGAACAGCGGCACTATCATTTAATTACTCAATCCAGAAAGGTGATTTCACACAGCGAATGCGCTATTCAGCACAACAGGTGCAAAAATACATTTTGGGCAGGATGTGAAAAAATTACATCCGTACTGTTCATGAGGAGGTATGAAAAAATGGCAACGTTGGAAATCTGGATTGAAAATATGAAAAAGTGGTGAAGTTACAAGCATGAGTAGAAATTGCATAACCCATGCTTATTACGCAGTAATGCTTTGGAATTTTTTCACCAAATTTTCGACATGACCTTTTTGGGACAGCCCTCCTGAACAGTGGCACTGTGATTCATTACTCTGTCCCAAAGTTGATTTGCACAGCGATTGCTCCATTCTGTGCCACAGGAGCAAAACACATTTTGGGCAGGATGCAAAAATGACAGCTGTACTGTTCATAAAGAGGTGTGAAAAATGTCAATGTTGGAAATTTGGAGGAAAATATAAAAATTGAGAAGTTACAAGCATGAGTACAAACTGCTCAACGCATGCTCATAACACAGTCATTTTTTGGATTTTTTTCACCAAAATTGCAACATGAAAACAAACTAAGAGGGTGGCTGAAAAGCACCATGGTGGGGCCAAAAACCAAAATATTACTCATAAGACCAGGACCATGAAGTTCGACTCCTCGTCACTGCTCCAAAACCACAGATAAATCCACACTGCGTTCCTTCAAAAGGAACATAAAGAACCTTATTATATATGAATCCCAATGCGTCTGCCATCGCTAGCACTAAACTAAGTCACCTCCTTCCTTTCTCCCTACTACTGAACTTATGTTACTCCCTTTTTGCATGCACTTAGGGGCTCACCCCAACCCCACCCCTTTTCCTTAGCACTTAGTAATGCTCTAACATAGAAACATAGGTTGATGGCAGGTAAGAACCTAAGACCCATCCAGTCTGCCCATTTCTTTTCTACCTTATAAATGTGCCATCGGCCTTTGCTCTGTCAGTGGCCTATCTATTCATACTCATCTGTATTGCTCTCTTATGCCAATCCCATGCCTGTTTGAAGCCCTGCACTGTATTCATAGCCACCACTTCCTGAGGTAGGCCGTTCCATGCATCCACCACTCTTTCTGTGAAAAAGAATTTCCTCACATTCCCCCATAATCGGCCTCTCTCTAATCTCATGCTGTGTCCTCTTGTCCTGCTATTTTTCTTATATTTAAACATGTTAGACTCCTTCACCTTGTTAATGCCCTTAAGGTGTTTGAGTGTTTCGATCATATCACCTCTCTCCCTCCTTTGCTCAAGGGTATACCTATTGAGCTCCATTAATCTGTCCTCATATGTCTTCTGATGCAATCCCTGCACCATTTTGGTTGCCCTTCTCTGGACTGCCTCAATTTGGTTAATGTCCTTGTGAAGGTGTGGCCTCCAGTACTGCACGCAGTACTCCAGATGGGGCCTAACCTGTGTCTTGTAAAGAGAGATTATTACCTCCCTCTTACGACTTGTGATACCCCTACTAATACACCTTAACATCCCCCTAGCCTTACCTACTGCTTTAGAGGTCTTCCTGGATGATTTCGGTGATGATGATGCCCAAGTCTCTTTCTTCCTTTGTGACTGCCAGCAACTCCCCTCCCAGCCTATAGGTGGCTTCAGGGTTTCTCTTCCCTATGTGCATGATCTTGCACTTCTTTGCATTAAATCTCAGTTGCCACTCTTCTGACCATTTTGCTAGTTTATCCAGATCTCTTCTCATTCTGCCCACCCCATCTGGATCATCTACTCTGTTGCAGATCTTGGTGTCATCTGCAAACAGGCAAACCTACCCTCTAGTCCATCTGCAATGTCACTAATGAAGATATTGAAGAGGACTGGCCCCAGGACTGATCCCTGAGGTACCCACTTGTGACTTGAATCTCTTCTGACTGTATACCATTTACCATCACTCTTGTTTTCTGCCCGTCAACCAGTTTTCCACCCAGTTGACCAACTTCTGACCCACCCCGAGCCTACCCAGCTTATTTATCAATCTTCTATGTGGAACAGTGTCAAAAGCTTTGCTGAAGTCAAAGTAGGCAACATCAGCTGCTCCCCCTTGGTCCACCACTGTGATTACCCAGTCAAAGAAATCTATGAGATTAGTTTGACAGGACCTTCCTTTTGTAAACCGATGCTGTCTTGGATCCTGTGCCCCAATGGATTCCATCTGTTGCACTATCCTTTCCTTAAGGAATGCCTCCATAATCTTGCCCACTACTGAGGTAAGACTGATTGGTCTGTAGTTCCCTGCCTCCTCCTGCTATCACTCTTGTGAAGCAGGATCACATAAACCCTTCTTCAGTCTTCTGGGACCTCTCCTGTGCTCAGAGACTCACTAAACAGTTCTGCTAATGGCTCTGCTAGTTCCACCCTTAGCTCCTTAAGTACCCTGGAATGTATGCCATCAGGTCCCATTGCCTTGTCCACCCTGAGCTTAGTGAGCTCTTGTAGGACCCTTTCTTTTGTGAAGGGAGTAGTGCTCACCTCCCTCCCCCCTGTGTCCATGGTGCTGAGCTGTGGGCCCTGCCCTACCTTCTATTCAGTAAATACTGAGCAAAAATATCTATTTAGGATAGATGCTTTTACAGGGTCCTCCTCCTTACATGCCCCTTTTTCTCCTTTGAGCTTAGCAATATCCCCTCTGGGCTTTCTCCTTTCTAACACCCTCTTGTTCTGACAACTAACAGGTTCACCATTTGGCTCAATAATTTGCCTATTTCTGGTGTGTACCGGACTGTGTTTGTAACCTTATCCTGTTTGTACCCTGTATTTTTGCATCCTTTGTATAAATCCCATTGTACTGGAGTGTTTTCTTCTTATCCTGTTGTACCATGTTTCCTTGTACTCCCTTTTATACTATTATACCAGTTGTCTGAAATGTTTTCAACATGGAACCTATGTAAAGAGCTCTGAGCTCAAATGTTTTAATCCGAGAACTGAAATAAATAAAATAAATAAATAAAATCCACAGAGATATAGATTCGCAATGCCTTTAGAAAGTGCAGTATCATGTGAAAACGTTTGGCTGTTTTCTGGGAAGGGGCACTGCAAATCTATGTTGACTAGTTGCCTACATTTTGGAATAAATGGCTTTTATCCTAACTACATCGTGTGTGGATTTATCTGTGGTTTTGGAGCAGTGACGAGGAGCCAAACCTCATAGTCCTGGTCTTGTGAGTAAAACTGCAACATGGGCTTTTTGGGACCCCAGCTCATGAACAGTGGCATTGTCATTTTGTTAATCGGTCCTGAAAGGTGATTTCATGCAGCAACCGTAAAATCACCTTTTGGGACCAAGAAACAAAATGACAGTGCTGATTCCCTCTGACCTCAAGAGTGAGGCTCAAGCGGTCTGTGGGAATCAGAACCCCAAGGTGACAGAACACTCTGGTTATGTATAAAGTTGCTCATCCTGTATTTTTTATAGTGTATAGTATTATATGTATCAGGCGTCCTCTGGAGCCACTCATTGCTGTATCAGAGTGGTTTCCTGCATAACCGTCTTGAGCAGAACAGCAAAGCAAAGCTGAGGAATGAGTGGCGATGGACGACTTATTAATATATTATTGATGAGAGTGATCAATAATATGGTTTTAATTCCTGGAATGTACCCATTTTAGGGCATCTGTGCATGAGGCGCTCTTCACAGAATAAAAGAGTGTCCATGGCGCGGGAAGAAACTCCGATTGGTCGGGGAGGCGCTCGCGATCTATAATGTGAAATGTGTGCGTTGTGGTTTTTTTTCTCTTTTACAATGAAACTGATTTGTGAAGTCTCTAGAGGTTCTAGAATGCTGTTCTACCACAGAATTGGATAGAGGAAAGCAACTATGTGGCAGCATCCCAAGTTGTTCTGCTGCAGTAGTGTCATCAGTACTGCAGCAGAACCATATAATGATGTCACTACCTCAGCAGAACAAGTATATTCCAGGCATGGAATTCCATGCAGAACAACATTTCACTATATACTATATAGAGAATACTGGATGGGCAACTATGCCCAACCAGTGTGTTCTGCCACAGAGGGGTTTTGATTCCCTCTGACCTCGAGAACAAAGCTCAAGAGGTCCATGGGAATCAGAACCCCGAGGTGACAGAACACAGAGGTTGTGCATAAAGTTGCTCATCCTGTATTTTTTATAGTGTAAAGTAGTATTATGTGAAATGTGTGCATGTTTTTTCCTCTTTTTCATAATGAAACTGACTTGTGAAGTCTCTAGAGGTTCTAGAATACTGTCACCACAGAATTAAATAGAGGAAACAACAATGTGCCAGCATTTCAAGTGGTTCTGGTGCAGTAGTGACATCACTACTGCAGCAGAACAACATAATGACATCACTACTGCAGCAGAACAAGCATATTCCAGGCATGGAATGTCATGCATAACAGCATTCCACTACACACTACATTTCAGTAGTTAGGCCAGAAGCCATTAGAGACTACTTCTTTTAGGGAATATTTGCTTTAGTTAGGCTCAGGTAAAATAATTGCTTGATGATAGAAATATAAGATTACAATGTGCATGTTGTTTGCTAGGACAACATATGATGTGGATGAACAGATTTTTTTTTTTTAGTTGTTTAACCAGGAGTAGCACACTAAGCTGAAAGTTTTTTTACAGGAGCGACCTGGGAGCACAGGGAAGTTAAGTGACTTGCTCAAGGTCACACAGCATGCAAGTGGAAGCTGTGGGATTCAAACCCAGGTCTGGTCTGCTGAATATCACCAGATTTGCAGCTCAGAGCCTTAAACCGCTGTGCTATACTACCTCCCTAGATTCATGTATGGGAATTCTATATGTAAGTACTGTGAACATTC
This sequence comes from Neoceratodus forsteri, assembly GCA_016271365.2. Lineage (NCBI taxonomy): Eukaryota > Metazoa > Chordata > Ceratodontiformes > Ceratodontidae > Neoceratodus > Neoceratodus forsteri. The sequence goes on along the minus strand of CM028130.1, from coordinate 532,162,042 downwards.
ATATGCTTTGGTTAGGATAATTTGTTCTGTATCCCAGAATACAACTCTGTAACAGCCAGGCACACAAAATAATTATCTTTTGCTTGTAAGTTTTATGGATATGAAATAGTTATTCTGCTTATTGCTTCTAGTGGGTAAAATATAGGTTATCCTTTGTTATATGTATTTTTGCTATGAGATTCTGAACTTGATTTTATTTAGTTAGTAACAGAAAAATACTATAATAAAAACCATTTGAACCTTGCCAACATGCTTCAAATTTGGTTTGTAACTATAAAAACAGAGTAGTCATTTTGTCATTTGAACTCTGGCATCGACGTTGGTTCTGAAACCGGGTCTTGTTCTGATTCTGATTCTGGTTGTGGTACCGGTACTGGCTCTGGTGACACTGCAATCCTAAATATTACGTGCATAGTACTAAGTAATAAAGAAAATATATTGCAAACAAATCCGTAAGTATGTTGACTTAGATACGGTTTGAGAAGGCTGTAATACAGGATAGTTATACAGTAGGAGAGTAGGAAATACTCAGAACCAATCAAGAGTGTTAGCAGTGAAGATAAGGTTATTGGCAGGGGCACAGTCTGGATAGGTAGCAGAACATGGCCCATTTAAAGATGTGAAGTCCCCTTTCTCACTAATAAATATATTAAATAGGACTGGTCCCAAGACTGGACCCTTTTGCACTCTGCTTATGACCACTGTTCTCTGATTTGACCCAGTTTACTACCACCCTTTGTTTTCTTCCCCCAACCAGTTTTCCTATACATCTAAGTTCTTCCCCACTCCCAGATATCCCAGCTTTTCAGCAGACTCCTGTGTGATATCGAGTCAAAGGTATTGTTAAAAATAAAGTAGAGAAAGTCTATCTCCAGCCCTTGTGACCCAGTCCAAAAATAGTATTAGATTGGCTTCTTCCTGCCAAAGAGCTGTTCTGCTTGTTGTCCTGCAACCCATTAGCCTCTAGGTAGGCTGCAATGCTTTCCTTGACCAGGTTCTCCATTAGCTACCTATAATGGAGTACGACTGAATAGTCTGTAGTTTAAAATGTCTTCTCTCCCCCACACACACACACCTTTATAGACAAGAACCACATCCACAAATCTCCAGTTTCCTGGCACATCATGTGTCTCCAGTGAGTACTGGATTTACAAGACAAAGTAACTGGCAAAATGGATGGATGGATGGATGGATGGATGGATGGACGGATGGATGGGTGACAAACAGGGGGCCAGGCAGATTGACAGCTAGAAATAAATGGATGATCAAAGGGCAAAAGGTGAGAACTCTGACTCTGGATGTAGCAGATACTGTATGATCTGAAATGATTGCTGTTGTGAACAGTGGTATCACTAGGAAAATAAAATCTAAAGCCAAAACCCTTTGTTGCGTCTTTGCCACCCCCCACCATTGTACACATGCCCATATTTGTTACCCAGACCCCCTGTACATTCCATATGTCTTTGCTTTATTCATTTAGTATTATGTTTAATTCAAAACAGAGCACAACAATCATATTATAACACCTATAGGGGATCAGAAATGAGGAGTAACCAAAAATCAGTGGTCAGGTCCCAGAATGCCGCCCCATTCTCCAATCAACTTGAAAGCTGTGCCTTACATAGAGTATGCGTTTCTCTATACCCGTTGTAAAAATGTCAGTAAACACATGAAACTGAGTGGAACAAGTAGGAGCTCTTTATATGTGTGTTCTTCAATGTATTTTAGCTGTTCTTTGCTGCCTAACAGTACTCATCTGAGCTGGAGAATCACTTCAGAATATTTTATTTAGCGGAGTCCAAAAACTGATGTTTCTTTCTTTATTGTGCATCAGTCTTGTAATGAAGGTTCATAGACTGTGATATGAATTCCTCATAAAGATACTAGATTGCTCCACTGGGATGAAGGTAATTTCTTTCTTCGGATAGTAACTTGCTGAAATATTAACATTGGAAGCCAAGGGTACCAGGTCAATATGTCACTACCCGAACAGCGTGGCAAAAAATGAGCTGCAGATAGTGCTAAACCTTGCACAGCGACAGGGGTTTTACAGTGCTCAGAAATAATCGCTAACTGTGGTGCTGTATGTTCAGATGGGGGGAGTGCTTAAGTGGCTGCCGGTGTGGTGCCTGGTTGAGCCACTCCCATGGTGGCGTGGCTAAGGCACCAGTACACGGCAGCATTGGAATCCTGGGACTATGGTTCAGTTTTCTCCAGGTCTCATGGTGTTGCAATTTGTTTTTAGTTAAAAAAATAATTTCTCTCCTCCCAAGTTTCTCCCCATCCCCAAAGTCCACACCCCTTGGAGTTGGTTATTTTTAGTCCAGGGGTGTGGGGGGCAAAGCCTTCGACAAAAGATAAAAATCCCATTGTTTGCAATGAGGCTGCATTGTTTTCCTACAATCAGTGCTTTGCCCTGCCCTGTTTATGTGCATGGCATTATGCTTGCGATATTCATTGCCACGTTGTTTTTGTCAGCAGCGATATAACCCCGTGCCGAGCCAAGGAGGTCATTTCATTGATTTTCTCTGCATGAAAAAAAGTCTCAATGTATATACTTTATGGAATAAGCTGATAAGCAGGTGACATGAAATGAAACAAAGAATGAAAACTGCTTCATTCAGAGAGATCTCTCCATTTCTTCTGGATTTTTATAAAATGGGTAAAAAAAATCCTACTCTACCATCGATGCAAACACGTCACATGCATTAATCTCCAATGACCGCTAGCTACACATTTTCATGTGTTTTTCCTTACATAATAAGTTTTTGGCCTTTGTATCAGTGCAATAACACACTTCAGGCTGTGTGGAAGTGCTCTGATATGCACACTTCTCACAGGGGTGAAGACATGAGGCAAAGCCTTACAATTCACCTGAGTCATAGAGTGAGGGACAGATTGGCAACATACTCAACCTCCCTAGCTTTTCTGAAGTTCTCATTGTGAGGGACACGGAGGGATAAGCAGGATAGGATAAGAAGGGAGGTAATACTGGAGTTTAGTGGATGGCTTAAGGGATGGTGTAAAGATAAGGGGTACCACTTTTGGGAGGACTGGAGCAATTTCTGGGACAGGAGGCTCTTCAAAGGCGATGGACTTCACCTGATGAGAGAGAGGCCTGCATGCTGCAACAGAGTCTGACGTCTGTATTGGATGTTTAAACTGACTGTGGGGAGAGTGAGTCTAGGGAACCTCAATGGTAGGAGAGAGAGGGATCCTAGCTAGTAGTCTCTAACATTTGGGGCATGCAGCAGCATAGCAGATACATAGAAAGCTGTGACCCATATTGGACTAGATGAAGGGACTTTAGAGGGAACACAAAGGTGCAAGCACCAAGAAAAATAAGGAATGAAAAAACATGTGAAGTACAAGGGTAATAGCAAAGCAGGATCAGGGGTCAGATAGAAGGGATATGCCTTAATGCCAGAAACCTAGGTAATAAAATCAGTGAACTCCAGGCACTGATGGCAGACACTGAGTGGACATTGTGGCCATAAAGAAACATAGGCTTTGGAAAATAACAACTGAGAACTGACAGTCCCTGGGTAATCAAAATTCAGGAGGGATAGAGGAACAGGTAGTGGGGCAAGAGTAGCCCTTTATGTCAGGAGGGGTTTACCTATGCAGATCAACAACACTGTTGTCGATGTTTGCCTAGCGGATCTCAGATGTCAGCGGGCAAAATTTCACCTGTCAGACATTGGTGTGTTTTCTATCCTGAATCCCCATGCCCCTTCTAAGGATTCTTAACTCCTAGTCAGAGTTATCTCAAAGAGGGGGGTGAAAGTCGGTAAAAGAGCAAAATGTCACCTACGGGTCCCCCACAGCTACAATCTCGAAACCTGTCGAGATTGTCACTGTGGGGGATTTTGCCATGTGGGTTTCACCGTGCGGTCAGCATACCATCAAGGAGGGTATAGAGGTGGCAGAAGATGGGTGCATCAGGGGTGGCAATGGGGCGACTGAGTCACTGTGGGTTGCAATTCTGACAGCCTCAGGCAGAAATTGCGCTTGAGGGTGAGCTATTAACCACAAGGGCAAGGGAATGAAAGGATGGAGAGCACAGGAAGAACTGGAAGAGGGATAGCTAAAGGGAAATAATGGTGGTGGGTGATCTGAACCTGCAGGACATCGATTGCGATGTTCCAGTGGCCAGGGGCACCAGAAGCCTGGTCTTGCTGGATGTCTCCCAGGACTGTCTGCTGGTACAGTTAGTTAAGGAGTCCACCAGGCAGACCTCAATTCTTGATGTTTTGCTCACCCACTCAGAGGTAGTATGAGCTGTAGGAGTAGGGGAGCTGTTAGAGAATGGTGACCGTAACTTCATTTGGTTCAAACTGGCCCTCAAGTCTGGTTAAACACAATCGAGAGCTGAAGCCCTTGATTTTAGAAAGAAAGACTTCAATAGGCTGAAAGAACTGGTCAGGGATATGTTAGTAAGGGTGGACAACATAGATGGGGTGAAGAGATGGGGCAATTAGGGCCATTTCAGGGCATCTAAGGTATGCATGAGAATGTTAACCAAAAGAACAGGTTCAAGAGACCACTATGGTTCTCAACAAGGGTCAGGAAAGCAGTGAGGGTCAAGAAAAAGGCCTTGTACAAATTTAAAGAAAAGCAGAGGGAGGAAAAATTGGAAGAGTATTTACGAAAAATATGGAAGCAAAGAGGGCGGTTAGGGAGGCAAAAGCAGACACATAGCTGCCTATTACAGAGGGGGTCAAGAGTGGAGAAACAGTTCATTCTTCAGGTATATTACTGAAAAAAGGAAGATAGGAGGGAGAATTGTGAGGCTAACAGAGGAGGATGGGGTGATTGAGGTAGACAGGCAAAAGGCCACCATTCTTAATGATTATTTTACTCAGTTATCATTAGGGAAGATGGTGGACCTTTGACAGAGAGTGGCATCAAAGCAAGCTATAAGAAGGTCCTGGAGATGAGGCAGCCAGCATTTACTAATGAAAGGGTCCTGAAAGGGCTGGCAGCCCTAAAGATTGATAAGGCCCTAGAACCAGATGGATGCAGCCAAGGATACTCAGGAAATTGGCAGCAGAACTGGCTGATCTCCTGCTAGGTCTATGCAACAGATCTCTAAGGACAGGGGTGGTTCCAAAGGACTGGAGAGTGGCGGACGTAATTCTGCTCCATAGAGGGAGACAAAAAACAATCAGGGAACTACAGACCTGTCAGTCTATCCTGTATTGTAGGAAAACTGATTGAGTCAGTGGTCAAAGAAGATCTTGTGGACTACTTGGAAAGCAACAGCCTCCAGGATAGTAAGCAGCACAGATTCATGGCAGGGAGATCTGGCAAGACTAACCTGATAGTTTTCTTTGACTGCATGATGAGGGAACTGAATAGGGGCCATGCTGTGTTGCCCTACTTCAACTTCAGCAAAGCTTTTGACTTGGTACCCCACAGATGCTTGCTGAAGAAGATGGACGATCTGGGTGTGGCAATATTTGTAGTAAACAGCATAAATAACTGGCTAAAGGGGAGGCAGCAGAGGGTTGTGGCCAATGGGGTTAAATGAGAAGATGGGGGTCACAAGCAGGGTTACACAGGGATCTGTCCTGGGTTCGGTCCTCTTCAACATGCTCATCAGTGACACTGGTGAGGGGATTCAAGGCAGGCTGTGTCTCCTTGCAGATGACACTGAGATCTATGAGAGGACAGATAATGATGAGGGAATAAAAAGAAATGCAGAGAGACTTGCAAAAGCTGAAGGGGTGGTCAAGGGTTTAGCAGTTGAAATTCAATGCCAAAATGTGCATGATGATGTACCTAGGGAACAAGAACCCCAGGATGGAGTACTGGATGGTAGGGTGAGACTCAGTACCACGGCTGAGAGCGAGACCTTGGAGTTATCATCAGCATCTCCCTAAAGCAATGAGTCAGTGCAACAAGGCTTATGTCAATGCAAATAGGATGCTTGGATGTATCGGGAGGGATACTGATAGCAGAAAAAAGGACCTAATACTTCCCCGGTATGGATCCTTGGTGAGACCTCACCAGGAGTACTACACCCAGTTCTGGGGTCCTCACCTCAGGAAGGACAAACATAGACTCAACAGGATGCAATGCAGAGCATGCCCTATAAGGAGCACCCAAGGCACTGAACATGTGCTTGCTGGAGACCAGAAGGGAGAGGAGAGCTATGATAGAGACCTCCAAATTCCTAAAAGGAATTAACAGGGTAAGCTGCAATGAACTATTCTACTTGAATACCAGCTTGCGGTCAAGTGGTCATGACTGGAAGCTAACAGGAGGGAGGTTCAAGAGAGACATGAGAAATATTATTTTACAGAGCAGGTAGTGGAGTCATGGAACAGGCTGCCAGCTGAGGTGGTGGGTGCAAAACCATTCGTGGTTTTAAACATGGTAGGGACAGAATGAAGGGTATAGTAGTTGCTCAGGGCATCAGAATTGGGGAAGAGATTGGTTGGGGAGGGCTAGGACCCTGGGAACAGTAGGCCTTAGGCTAAATAGAGAACTCGAGCAGACTGGATGGGCCTTTGGTCTTTTCTGCCATCATTGTCTATGTTTCTATTTGCATATATCAAATATGACCACACACCCTGTTGGGTGTTATTGTTACATGTCTCCTCTACTTTGATAAATTTTACAATTTACAATTTGGGAGGAGTCCAGGAAAGACACTAAGCTGAGGCTTGTTTCCAAGTGCGTCGTAGGGGCACAGGAAAGTTAAATGACTTGCTCATGGTCACACAGTATGCAAATGGTGTCAGTGGAATTTGAACCCAGTTCTAGTCTGCTTTGAAATGTGGAGATACAACTTCTTACTACAAAAGAAAGAACTGATAGAGCATAACTCTTTACACTCTGAAATAAAACGACAAAAAAAAAAAGTTTCCCAAGTCTCCGGAGGAGTGACGCTACGAGAAGCAGGACCCAACAGGAACTGACAGCTGTAAAGCTTGAGCAGCTGATAAGCTTCACCTGTAGAATATCTACTCCATAAATGTTACTTTTTTTTATTATTCCTTTTTCTCTTTTGGCATCCCCAGTCCTGATGACAACACCCCCCCCCCCTTCCTGCCATCAACCCATCTCATGGACTTACAGATAAACCACTACTTACATAGAGTCATGTTAGGCGAGTGGCCAGCCACATAGTGTCATGTGGGGCCTGTGGGGAGATGATGAGTGAGCCAGGAAGTTTTCTTCCACATTCACACCAGGACTTGCATATGATGCAACCCATGGCATCTCAACACACTTCCTGCCCATATCTGCTGGTCCCACTGTGCTGCTGCCCAGCCTCCACTGGGTGGCAGGTAAGCAGCAAGACTCCATGTTTCCCCTCCCCAGAGGACAACAACTGTCCTTGGGACACTCGATCCTCCTTCCTCTGGCTGGCCTATGAGCGACCCGGGTCTGTTCCCAAACCTGGGTCGCCAGTATGGGTAGAAGTATGGCGTCCAGCGCCTCAGCTCTCCATATGACTGGGCTGGCCTTAAATGTAACTTTTTTTCAATAATGTCACAAGAAAAAAAAATACAGTTCAGCATATTTAAAGAAATGCAGTAGAGGCAGCATAGTGGTAGTGCGCCCCATACAGCCACAAGAGAGCAAACAGCGACTGCAAGTGAAATACTGTTTTGCTGTTGTAACCCCACTACAAATAGGAGTTCCTATAAATGTCTTCCTGGGCTGCCTAATGCCCACTGTCAGGATGGTGTCCTGTGTCTGCAGTAGTTCTAATTGCCTGCATGAAGTGCTCTACTAAGCCTCCGTGCCTGTCTCTGTAAAGAACTGTTATTCTGTGTGAGAAAATTAGTCTGGACTGGGTCCAAGTAATTAAGACTCATGACCAGCCAGACAGTCTGTATTTCTGCTCCATTCTGCAGTCGCTATTTGCGCAGAGGGAGCTCTGTTAGGAAAAGTGATTATTTGTTGTTTATTGCTGTAATAATAATAATAATTATAGAAGATAGTCTAACCTGCTTTCCATTGCAGCTTGAACTTTTGCATAAGAGCCACCATCTTGGTTCTGAACTGCCAGAGTTGGACCAATTGAACCTCAAGGACCTAAAATGGGGACTGTCCCCAGAGGTCTTGTCAGATTGAAATTCTGTAGGAATTGTAATTTTTAAGGTTTGGCACCCAAATGGACCTAGAGGGAGCCCTTCTATGATAACAGTTCCTTCAGCCAATCAAACTTTTTGGATTACTGGGAAAGCCCAGAACTGCCTGCACAATGAGTCCCTTGAGAGTTGGAGTTTGGAGAATAAACAGCTCAAGCCATCAAGGAGCTGCTCCTGCTAGGAGCACAGGAGAATTGTCAGGAAGGCTCTGCTCATCTGCCTGTCACAGTTTCCAGTGTGAAGTATTGCCTTGAGTGTGATAGTCAGATTTATCCGATTATTGGATCGAGACCTGAATCTGAAGAGAAAAGTGTGTTATTACTGCTTGCAAGTGGACCGAAGACTTGCTCCAGAAGGAATCGGCCTGCTAGGTACTGAAGTGAGCCTCAGATCAAAAGGTTTGCACAGAGAACCTATGATTTGCAAACAGACTTAATCCAAACTGTGGCAAAATATTCTAAGTGCTTATAGGTGTGTTGAATGTGTACCGTTGGTGTAATTTGGTTCCCCATGGCCAGTTCTGTTACTCCAGCTGGAGGCTGTTCCAGCACTTCATCATGGACTGCATCCAAACTGTCTACTCTGCCTGAGTCCTGCCACCTTGACCTAGGCCACTGCCCGTGATTCAGAGATATTCTCAGTGAAAGACCCGCTCAGGGATTAGGCCCCTTGCTCAACACCACTGGACAGGTAGCGACCACCACAGTGAGTCGTTTGGGTCCTGCTTCCCCTGGAAATCCAGTACAACATCCTGAGGCCTTCATTTCATCTGTCTTGCATCCTGATTTAGGTAGTGTGAGTACAAACAGGGTAGCTCCCTGCAACATAAGCAACAATCATTGGGTGACATCTGATTTGCTTGTTTGGGTTTTATTGTAATGGAGTGAGCCATCCAGCTCCAGATTATAAATATTTGGGTTGCGTGCATGTTAATTATTTTCTTCCTAAGGGCCCCAATCACAGCTGTAACACCGGCCCACCCAGGCAACACTTCAGGTTAGCCTATCTTCCATACTGGTTACACAGTGTTGTGAGGACTGTGCTAAAGAGATTCACTGTGCATGCTTGTTCAGCCTGAATTTAATCAGATCGGCCAATCACCTGCTAGATTCACGCCCCACTCTTGTTCACATCCCCCTGAATAAATCAGATTGTGGTTGTTCGCATTTAACGTGGCTAGTGTGTACCTTTTTGGTGGGGATATTGTACTGCTATTGTATTGTTGCATCACTGATCTTATTTTCCAGGGGGTCTCCAGGGCAATCGTAGAAGATCCAGCCCTGGTGGTAAGTGCAAGGAGTGTGAACATATCAGTACTGTCATATGGTATGTGTGAATGTGTGGTTGCTGAAGTGTTTAGGCCACTAGAAGGGTTGGTGGGCGGTTATAGCATCCCGGAGGGCTATACCAACAGCAGCTACACTACCCCAAAACTATTGCTCTGGATGGAGGCAAGCTCACTGAGCTCAGGTCCCTCAACCTGTACATAGTCAGACAGGCAGGGTAGTAGCCCATAGGATAGTGCCACCTAGGGGTTACACTGTATATAGTGTATATATTGCCTGTATCATTCTCAATATATACTGTATTTTATTTCTGCATCCCCCATGTCACACCTGGAAATGAGCCTTGGCTCAGTGTGCTTTCCGGTTACCAGTTTTCAATAAATAAACAAGTACCTTGATGATGAAAAATCTAAATTAGCAGCAGTTGGATCTTTTTATGTAGCACATTGAGCATTTTTTTTAAACATTGTTTATCCTCCTGCTTTGGGCCAGGTCAGGACACCATTCTGCCTGGTGCCAATGCCCATATACCATCCAGCGAGATCCTACATGAAACATATAGAAACATAGAAGTTGACGGCAGACAAGGACCATAGGAAGCCCATCCAGTCTGCCATTTCTTTTCTACCTTATAAATGTGCCATCGGCCCTTTGCTCTGTCAGTGACCTATCTATTCATAGTCATTTGTATTGCTCCCTTATGCCTATCCCATGCCTGTTTGAGTACATCACTGTATTCATAGCCACCACTTCTTGTGGTAAGCCATTCCATGCATCTCCACCACCCTTTCTGTGAAAAAGAATTTCTCACATTCCCCTTAATGGCCTCCCTCTAATCTCATGCTGTGTCCTCTTGTCCTGCTATTTTTCTTATATTTAAACATGTTAGACTCTTTCACCTTGTTTATGCCCTTAAGGTGTTTAAATGTCTCGATCATATCACCTCTCTCCCTCCTTTGCTCAAGGGTATACATATTGAGCTCCGTTAATCTGTCCTCATATGTCTTCTGATGCAGTCCCTGCACCATTTTAGTTGCCCTTCTCTGGACTGCCTCAATTTGAGTTAATGTCCTTGTGAAGGTGTGGCTCAATACTGCACGCGAGTACTCCGGATGGGGCCTAACCAATGTCTTGTACAGAGGGATTATTACCTCTCTCTTACGACTTGTGATACCCTACTAATACACCACACCCCCTAGCCTTACCTACTGCTTTAGAGGTCTGCTTGGATGATTTTAGGTCATCAGTGATGATGATGCCAAGTCTCTTTCTTCCTTTGTGACTGCTAGCAACTCCCCTCCCAGCCTATAAGTGGCTTCAGGGTTTCTCTTCCCTATGTGCATGATTTTGCACTTCTTTGCATTAAATCCCAGTTGCCACTCTTCTGACCATTCTGCTAGTTTATCCAGATCTCTTCTCATTCTGCCCACCCCATCTGGATCATCTACTCTGTTGCAGATCTTGGTGTCATCTGCAAACAGACAAGCCTTACCCTCTAGTCCATCTACAGGTCACTAATGAAGATGTTGAATAGGACTGGCCCCAGGACTGATCCCTGAGGTACCCCACTTGTGACTTGCATCTCTTCTGACTGTATACCATTTACCACCACTCTCTGTTTTCTGCCAGTCAACCAGTTTGCCACCCAGTTGACCAACTCTGACCCACCCGAGCCTACCTAGCTTATTTATCAATCTTCTATGTGGAACAGTGTCAAAAGCTTTGCTGAAGTCAAGGTAGGCGACATCAACTGCTCCCCTTGGTCCACCATCTGGTTACCCAGTCAAAGAAATCTATGAGATTAGTTTGACAGGACCTTCCTTTTGTAAACCCATGCTGTCTTGGATCCTGTGCCCCTATGGATTCCAGGTGTTGCACTATCCTTTCCTTAAGGAGTGCCTCCATAATCCTACCAGTTATCCACAAGGAAAACCAGCTCACCTGCAACACACTGGTGTGCCACCTCCCCAGCTTACCCCCACCAGGGCCAGGTATACCTTCATCTCCTTCGGCATTTCTACCTCGCAGACATCTGGCCACCCATGGTGGAGGTGAAGACTGGTGGTGTCCCTGCTGGATGGTGGCAAGGAACTGGTGGTGGATCTGGTGGGCCAGCAGAGACTTCATCTGCCCAAACCTACGCCTCCATGTTCCCTGTTCTCGTGTCCCGCCCCCCCTTACTGGGAGCATGCAGTGGGATAGGCTGCCAGCATGCCCAATGCAGTTGATCCAAGACCTCTTTCCCAAGGCCCCTCCCGGAAGCTGTGGATTTCCTGCACCACCACCTGGGGTCACCCAGGTGGTGGTAATGCAGCAGAATGCAGCACCCTCCCTCCCTGAAGGAGAAGAGCATCCTGTGAGATGCTCTACCTTCCCCCCCCCAGCCAGCCCAGGCTCATTCCTGAACCTGGGTCAGCAGCGTCGCGAGCAATGGCTCTACCACTGCATTGGCAGGCCAGCCTGCATATTGGGCATATTTAACAGGAGTATGGCTGTGCAGTTCTGTGGCTTAGTGAATGTCAGAGAGCAAGGAAGCAGGAAAACTGTGTCTGAATCCTCACATAAACCAAGCATATTTGTATCTTAGACAAGAGACCTAGATTCATATCCTGACAGGGACTATGATATCATTATTGGGGAACCTATGGGACAGTGTACCAACAGAGGCAGTAGACAGGAAGACAGTATAGGCCTTTAGCAGTAAGCCGGGATGAATTTCTGTTGACCAGGGAATTACCGGGTACCCTGAGTACTAGGGTTGGTGGGAAATGTACTAAAAGCTTCATTTTTCTACTAGGCCTTATTTGCAATGTTGTCCTGTGTCATTAGTCACAGATTTAAGCAGTGCAGAAATTACAGGGGGCTTACCAGGCCTCAGTGCCCCCCCCCAGCTCTGTAGAGAGCCCAGATAGCTCAAGCATCAATGTCATTGACTTATAATGTGAAGGGGTGCTCAATTTAAAGGTAAGACCCTTATAGGCCCCAACTCCCAAGTTCATGAAATGCCATTTCAGCACTGGATTTAAGCACATCATTTTATACATACAGAAAAAACATAGAAAATGTTTATATCATTACAAACTTTATTTGATGACATACAGAATATACTATCCAAGATAAAAATACAGAAATCACTTTAAATCAGAATCTGGTGGAACGTCAGTCTCTTCTGACCTCAAATTATACCAGCTATGAGGGTGTGTATAAATTTATTTGCCTCTTGTAAACAAGAGAATCATCCTTTGGAAAGACATTTAGTCCCCAGTGGTCCCCATCTCCATTGCTATAGCTGCTTGCATGCAATTTAGACTCTGATTGGACTTATGCCCTGAAGTAATTTCCAAAGTATGTAAATGCATCTGCATGAATTATAGGGCTGTTTTGTTTAGGAGCATAACTGTCTGGGATAAGTTACGAGCTACTGCAAACGCAGACATTTCTTCCATTTACTATCAGCTCACAATGGTTCTTTGCTCCATCCATCCACAGCTATTCACATCCAGATGTTGCGTCTCCCTTTGCATTCTTTTAATTGATACACTTGGCCGTTATATATGCTGTACATTTGGTTACTTTTTAAACTCAGTGAAATCCTATATTTCTCCTTGGTGATTGGAGTACTGTCTATTATAACAGACAATTGCACTTTTATACAAATTGTGGGTAAAAATATGAAGATTACCAAACTTACAAGCCTGCATTTGCAAAATTCAGCATAGTCTCATAACTTTTTTTTGTAAATATTTTTACACCAAATTTAGAACATAGCCTTCTTATGACCGCACCTTGTGAACAAGGGCAGAGAAAATGTTCAGTTCCTGTCTGAAAGGTGATTTCATGCAAGGACCACAAAATCACCTTTCAGGGTGTGAAACAAAACATTTTTGCCAGGAGCTAAAAAATGACAGTTGTCACATTCATGAGATGCTGTAAAGATGTGGCTATGTTATACATTTGAGGTAAAGATATTGAAAATTATTAAAGTTACAAGCCTGCATTCACAAAATTCAACATAGGCTTATAACTTTGTTGTTTTTTAAATATTTCTACACCACATTTCCAACATAGCCTTCTTATGACCTCACCTCATGAACAAGGGTAAAGAAAATTTTCAACTCCTGCTTGAAAGTGATTTCACACAGGGACTGCAAAAATCACCTCTTGGGACAGATTTGCCTAATATCAGTGTAATTGTTCATGAGGTGGGGTCCCAAAAAGGCATGTTGAAAATTTGGGCCAAAAATATAAAAAATGGCCAGGTTATGCCACTAAGTTCAAAACACTGTTGGAATACACTGAACTGCATACCTGTTTCTTCCGTTTGTGGTCGGCTTTGAAGTGTGAAGATGTGTCTACAGTCAGAGAGAATTACAGCTTTGGACCTCTGATGGGTAAGTAAGCTTGGAGAAGGGTGGGGGTGAGTGCTGAGTGGCGGGTCAGGTGGGCGGACAGTAATGGCAGCAAAGACATCGATAGATGTTTTTTTTACAGGGTTAAGAAAAAAAAGAAAAACAGACTAAGGATTCCTGATTGCAAACACTGGGACTGGCAGCCCCAGTGTCACTGTTATGTGTCTGGGGGTTGAGGGGGTGGGTACTGAGAGGGAGGGTCAGGTGGGATGGAGAAAATATATATATAAAAAACAAATAACTGAGCATGCACGGTAGTGAGCGGAGGGATCACTAAATAAAAATGAGGACTGGCGATCGTGACACTGGGGATTGGGCACCCCAGTGTCACTGTTATGTTTCTGGAGGGTGGGTGCTGAGAGGAGGGTCAGTGGGTGGGTGGGAGGAAAAATATATACAAATACTACAAAGAACTCCAGAGCAAATGCCCTGAGGCATGGGTTATCCTGGAGGATACTGGCCTTACAGTCAAATTTTTAAGAAAACACAATTGCACATACCCCAATAATGCAAAGCAAAGAAGGAATTGGAAGGGGACAGGATCAGCTGTGTTCCAGGACAGTAGCTGCTTCTTGTTGTTTTTACAGGATTTCTTAGAAGGTTATTTATTTTCTTTCTTACTTCTAAGGGGCTAGCAGGGTATTGTTTTGGGGACAAAGAACCTCTGTGCACAAACACTGAGGAAAGGGTTACCCCAAAGGGCATTTGGCTGGGAAGTCAAGTTTCAAGAAAATACAAAATCACACATGCCCCCACAATGCAAAGCATCATGGGCTGCATATGCAAATCACCACAGAATGTTATGCTGGTCCAACTGTAAGCAGAATTGCATGGTGCCAAAGGCCTCTCATTAAGTTTGGAAAAGGGTGCTAACAGAAGACATAGACACGTGTTTGGGCCCTACCAGGACTCATCAGTATGCCTTGTCTGTTTGACACCCCAGTGGAATGGACCAGCTACCCAAGGCAGTGTGCCTTGATATATTGTGGTGAACTCATTAAAATAAAAATATTTAAAGACAAAGAACCTCTGTGCTGAAACACTGAGGAAAGGGTTACCCAAAGGGCATTTGGCTGGGAAGCCAAGTTTCAAGAAAATACAAAATCACATGCACATTGTTTTGGGGATGTTGGAAGTTTGAAAACTGGTTTGGTGGCTGTAAGTGGGCTCATTTGTTGGATGTTTCACTGTGTAACAGGCTGCTGATAGGAGGCCTATTTCTTCTGATTTAAAACCTATTTGGTGGGATTTGCTTGGGGCTGGTTTTTTGAATTGGAGACCTACAGTATATCTGTTAATTTCAAGCCTATTTTGATGTGTTGTTAGTGAAGCTGATTACATTGGAGACCTGTTTCCTTTGGCAGCAAACATATTTTGGGGGTTTTGAGTTGAATTTTGATTCCTTTTTGCTGACTCCACTAGCTGCAAAGGTTAGTGCATAGCGGGGAAAGGGTGTTAATGGTCTGGCCAGGTCTCACTCAGCTAATTGACTGGAGGCAGAGATGAATCAGGTTTGTGGTGTTAGTTGCTTTGGCTTCTCAGAAGGAACTGGAAGGGGATAGGATCAGTTGTGTTCCAGGACAGTAGCTGCTTCTTGTTGTTTTTACAGGATTTCTTGTGGATTTTACTTGGCAGAAGGTTATTTATTTTCTTTCTTACTTCTAAGGGGCTAGCAGGGTATTGTTTTGGGGACTGTTGAAAGTTTGAAAACTGGTTTGGTGGCTGTAAGTGGGCTCATTTGTTGGATGTTTCACTGTGTAACAGGCTGCACTGGTGGAGGCCTATTTCTTCTGATTTTAAACCTATTTGGTGGGATTTGCTTGGGGCTGGTTCTCTGGCTGCCGGGCTTGGATGGGGCAGACACAGGGCTGATACACTCTCTCGAGAGCCGGGTGTAGGCCCAAGACCCACCTCCCCGCCCTCCCTCCCCAGAGCTCTGCTCATTTATAGGGGAACACCTACCCTGCAATTGGAGGAAAAGGCTGCAGGTACTGCTCATGTAGTTCTAGCCACTGGGGGTTGGATTTAAAGGCTGGGAGAGAGGAGCTTAGGGAGTTGTTCATTTCCCTTATAAGTTTACTGTGTTGTACTGCACCTAGTAACAGGGTTACCAGTTTACTGTGGGACTGTATCTAGGATTAGTGAGTGACCTGATTAGGCAGTAGGGGGTGTATCTTAGACTAGTGGAGAACCTGGTGGCTCACCCAATGAAACCTACTTGAAGGGGGATAGGACCACACGTCATTAGGGCTGGCATATTTGGGAGGGTGGTGGGGTGCACAGGGTGCGAAGCAGCCATGATACTGGACTGGGCTTGGAAGTTCAGTGGTTGCCCAGTGTGCTACCAGCTGGCACAGCTTAGGGAGGAGGTTGCGGGGATTAGGAGACAGCTGGGGAAGGGAGAGAGGTATGGTTGGGGAAGGGTGGGGATCTCCTAGGGGTTGCACCAAGCACTAGGGGTGAGGGCATAGAGTAAAGGAGGCAGGAGAATACCTGGGGGTCACATAGAGACCTTGGCAGAGGGGCCCCAAAGGAGGACATTACCAAGGAAGCAGGCAGGTAACTGGGGACCTACAAAAGGGGCCAGAGGACAATATCTCAGGAAGAGTGGTCAGATGGCCGGGCTGGACAGAAGGAAGCAAGGCAGGGAGGTGGATCAGACCTCACACTCAGTAACTGCTTCAATTATCTTCTTCTGCTTGAGGATGAGGGGGTGATGTAGCCACGACAGGGGTGGTTAGAGATGGAAAGGGAGTGGGGCAGGAGGCAGGGCCAGATAGCAGGAGGAACAGGGGGAACCTGTAATGCATGAAATTGGGGGGAGCAGTGAATCCGAGCAAGAGGGGCAGGGGGGGAAGAGGGAGGATAGCGCAAGGAGAAGGACCAGTTGGGAGGAAAGGGCAAGGAGAAGGACCAGAAGTACAAGGAGGATACAGTAAAGGGAGCTGAGGGTTTAGGCCAGGGGAACATGACAAGCAAGGAGGGACTAAACGTAGACAGGAAGGAAGGGAGGGAGGACGAGCCAGGCTAGTTTAGTGGATTGGGGAGAAGGACCAGTCGCGAGCAGTGAGGGGGGAGTTAGCGAGGTACAGAAGGATACTCTGGAGGAGAAGAGGCACAGGATTGGAGGGAAGGGGGTGGCCAGTATAAATAAGGAGGGGGCGGCGTGGCACCCAGATGAGGGAGAAACAAGGAGCCGGCTGGGTGGAGGCCGTAGAAAGGATAAGAGATGTGGAAGGGGAAATGGAGGGAAAGGAGCGGTCAGAGTGCTCCTGTTGGGGGATTCTATGATCAGGGGTATCAAATGGGATAGGGAGGGAGGGAGAAGCCTGGCCAGTTAGAACAAGATGCTTCCCTGGACTAACGGTGCACAGGGCCAAGCACGAGGTATATCATCTGGCAAAGGATTGTGGGGGTTCCCCGGACATACTGGTCCACCTGGGTACAAATGACATTGAGGGAAATAGTGAGCTAGAGATACAGGTAAGATTCAGAGAGCTTGCCAGGGTCTGTCAGGACATAGGATGAACAGTTTCCTTCTCAGAAATCCTGCCACTGCCAAGGGCTAGTGGGGAACACAAAAGAAATATTAGGGAGATAAACCAGTGGCTCAGGGAGTGGTGTGAGGCCAGAGGGTATGGGTTGATGAGGGATTGGGGAGACCTGGGAGGATAAGGAGCTGTATGCTAGAGATAGGCTCCATCTCAATTTGGAGGGAGGAACCCTAAGTTGAAAGTAGAGGTTCATTGGTGAAAAGTGGGGTTTAAAGTTGTGAAGCGGGAAGGGATGGGAGAAAAGGCTGTCGAGGGGTGCCGATAAAGGAGGGACTCTGTCTCCACACCCCTGGGGAGCTGGAGGAATGCGGGAAAAGGCTGACTGGTAAAGTGCAGGCCAGGGGAAAACAGAATCCCTATGGGAACATGAGCAGGGGAAATGGAAGTATAGGGAAAGGGTGGAAGGTAGTCCTGCTAAATGCCAGGAGTTTGGGCAATAAAATGCCTGAGCTCCAGGTGATGCTAACTGAGGGAACGGTGGATGTGGCAGCGGTCACTGAGACCTGGGTCACCATAGGACATGACTGGGACCTGAACCTGGAGGGTTACACTATGTTCAGGAAGGACAGGGAGGAGGAGGTAGCAATGATAGTCAAAACTGCATTGGCATAGGGGGAGTAGAGGAGGCGGAGGGAAAAGTAGAGGCGTTTGGGTCACCTTGATAACAAGAGGTGCAAGAGAGTAAAATAGGAGTGGTGTATAGACCCCTGCACTGGCAGAGGAGCTGGAGGACAGTCTGGTGGCCAATGTTGGGAGACACTGCAGACTGGGTAGGGGAAGGATGGTGGTGTTGGGGGACTTAAACATGCCAGGAACAGACTGGGAGACTATGACATCCTCGGTGGCCAGGGAACACAGGTTGTTGGATGTCTTTCAATATGCGTTCCTAACTCAGCAGGTGGGGGAACCAACCAGGGAGGCGTGGGTACTGGATGTGGTCCTGGCAGACAGTGACCAGATTGGGGACCTGGAGGTAAGGGACCCGTTGACGGGGAGTGACCATGCCACGGTCTGGTTCTGCCTGGACCTAGGCAGGGTAGAAGGCTGCACAAAGATGGAGGTAACTGACTTCAGGGGGGCAGATTTTAAGGAAATGGGAAGGATCCTTAAGGAGCATTTGGATGGGACTGGGTCAGACATGGACGC
This sequence comes from Neoceratodus forsteri, assembly GCA_016271365.2. Classification (NCBI taxonomy): domain Eukaryota; kingdom Metazoa; phylum Chordata; order Ceratodontiformes; family Ceratodontidae; genus Neoceratodus; species Neoceratodus forsteri. Next base: position 532,143,539 of record CM028130.1, on the reverse strand, counting down.
TGATATTAGGTGGGAAATTATCAGGAGAGGGGTGCAGGATGCTATCAGCACCTGGGCAAGAGTAAGACGAAAATGCAGTAGGAATAGAAAACCCTGCTGGTGGACTAGGGAGGTCCAGGAGGTGGTGCGGGGAAAGAAGGAAGCCTATAGGCAATTCAAGTGCTCAAGGAGTGAAAGGGATCGAGGGGAGTATGAACTGATGGCTAGAAGGGACTCTAGAGTGGTGAGGGTAAGAAAGGCACAGAACCTGGCAGGAATTAGGAGAGGGAACAGGGGTTCTTTAGATACATTGAGGAAAACAAGGGTGAAGGAGCAGATTAGCAGGATTAAAACAGGGAGAGATGGGCACAAGACCCAGGGAGCAGGCTGAGGTGACTAAATGAGTACTTCACCTCAGTTTTCACCAAGGAAAATGGGGTGCATCATACATGGGAGGAGACAGTGATACTAAGAAGGAGGGACCCTCACCGATCGGGCGGGTCTGGGAGAGGGGAGGCATCACTGGCAAGAGGGGGAAGGCAGCAGGGAGAAGAGGTAGCGGAAGTGGAAATCACAACAGAGAGAGTGAGGAAGCCTCAGGTCCCTTAAGATGGAGAAAGCACGGGGCCGGATAAATTACATCCCAGAGTGCTGAAGGAACTTGTGGATGTCCTAGCAAACCCCTGGTGGAGCTTTCACCATCTCTGAGGACAGGTGGGTGCCCCAGGACTGGAAGGTGGCACTTATAGTGCCTATCCACAAGGGGATCAGGGGAGGTGGCTGGACTGGCCTTTCAGCCTGACATCGGTGGTGGGCAAGCTGATGGAGGGCATTGTCAAGGAGAGGCTGGGGGGACCTGGAAAAGTCAGGTGCCTGGACAATGAGCAGCATGGATTCATCCCGGGGAAATCGTGTCAGACAAACCTTGTGGAGTTCTATGACTGGGTGACGAGTGCCTTGGACATGGGTAGACCAGTGGACATCCTCTTTCTAGACTTCAGCAAGGCATTTGACTCTGTTCCTCACGTAGGCCTGTTGGATAAGCTGAGAGAAATGGGGGTGGGGACCCAAATGATCAGATGGATAGGCAATTGGCCCCAGGACCAGACTCAGAGGGTCATAGTTGGTGGGATGGTCTCATCCCCAAGGAGGGTCATTAGTGGGGTCCCACAGGATCAGTCCTGGGCCCTCCTGTTCAATGCCTACGCCTCTGACATAAGGACAGGAATCAGGAGTGAGATGAGTCTCATGGATGACCCAAAACTGGGGGCGGTGGTGGATGGGGAGGAGGGGAGGGTGGCCCTACAGGGGGACCTGGAGGCTCTGGAAAGATGGTCTAGAAAGTGGAAGCTGAGGTTCAATGCAGGGAAATGCAAGGTACTGCACCTGGGGGTCAGAGACCCTGGCCAAGTGTACACCCTGGGGGGGGAATGCTACAAGTCTCGATGGCTGAGAGGGATCTGGGGGTGGTGCTGGATGTCAAGATGAACAACTCGGAGACTTGTAGAAGGGCAGCAGCCAAGGCCAACAGAATGCTGGGATGCATCATAGGGATCACCTCCAGAAGGAGGGAAGTGATACTCCCTCTGTATAACTGCTTGGTGAGGCCGCACCTCGAGTACTGCATGCAGTTTTGGAGGCCACACTTAAAGAGGGACATTAAACTCCTGGAGAGGGTCCAGAGGAGGGCAACCAAAATGATTTGGGGCTTGGGGCACAGGATCTATGAGGAGAGGCTCGAAGAGCTAAATATGTACACATTGGAAGAGAGAAGGCACTGGGGGGACATGACAGAGGTCTTCAGGTACATGAAGGGGTAAATAGGGAGGAACAGTGAGGGTGCTTTGAAGGAAGGAGGGGTCACTAGAGGCCATGGGTGGAAGCTGGAGGAGGGAAGATTCAGGGAGAAAGAGGGAGGTGTTACTTCACTGAGAGGGTGGTGGAGCATGGAATGCGGTGCCTAGGGGGCTGGTGGAGGCAGAGATGGTGGAGGGATTAAGGAGGGGGGTGGGACAGGTACAGGGGAAGGGTTCTGGAAGCAAAATCCAGTGCAGTGAGAATATCCGGAACTGGGAAGGGAGAAGCCAGAGAAGGCGAGGGGGGCAGCAAGGTCAGCTACCCGGTTGGGGGCTGACCAAACGAGCAGATGCGAAAGACCATTAGGCCTATTCTGCTGGCATTTTAGTATGTTAGTATGTCATGGGAACCGTATGCAAATCCCCATGAGAGAATTTGAACTGGCTCAACTTTAAGCAGAATTGCATGGTGCCAGGAAGCCTCACAGTACAATCAGCAAAGGCTAAGAACAGCAGACACATGCACATGTTTCATTCTGATTTGGACTCATTAGTGTGCCATATCTGTGTCTTAGCTGAGGGAGAGACAGCCAGCCACCCTTTAAGGGAAATGTTATTTGTTTGGGCTATGGGGACCCCAAAATATAGAAGGAAAAGAACTACAAAAGAACCCTAGAGCAAATGCCTTGAGGAATAGGTCATCCCGGAGGATATTGGTCTTACAGCCAAATGTTAAAGAAAACACAATTTCACATACTCCAATAATGCAACGCATCATAGGAAACATATGCAAATCCCCATGAGTGGATTTGAATTGGCTCAACTTTAAGCAGAATTGCATGGTGCCAGAAAGCCTCGCAGTACAATCAGCAAAGGCTAAGAACAGGAGACACATACACATGTTTCATTCTGATTTGGACTCATCAGTGTGTCATATCTGTGTCTTAACCTTTATTGAATATTGCGACTACTTGCACATAAGCAGTAGAGTTCAGCAGCCATTTTGGACACAACAAACTGTGCCATGTTTCACAGTGACTGCCGAATGCAGAAAAATAGTGCAGTGTGACTGTTAATGGAGAGAGCAGAGTGCTTCACAGATGTGGAGGTGACTGTGAGATAACTGCACACTGTTGTTCGGTCAGAAAAGTCTCCCTTTTTCGATCGCAGGAGGTCTGTGGGCTCCACCTACAACAGCCCTAAAAAGGCTCCTCACTGCATGTTCTGTCAAATGTCATGTATTTCTGACTCCTCTCCTCTGAGAAGACACTTGCAGGCTCCTGAAGCCGTGAAGATGGCAATTATGGCTGCTTGGGTAGGGGTGGTAGTCACTGTAATATACTAATTCTGACAGATTCCAAAACATCAGTATGGGGTTGTAAATATGTTTGTCTATCTGCCCAGGAGTGTTATAATGACAGAAACATAAGACAAAAGTTTCTGTCAACAAAGTCTGAAAAACTTTGTTTCCCTAGAAGCACTGAAGCCTTCGAGTTACTGTGCAGCCATGGTCAGATTCAGCACAGAAATGTGGGAGGAGGATGTCACATGTGGTGCAGTACAGTATATAGTAAATGCACAAATAACACATTTGCTTCTTTTACAGCTGGCAGTTCAGCTACTGCAGTCAGGGTGGGACCAAGTGAACAAGAGGACTAGACACCAGCGAATGTTTGGATTGGATTGGATTGAGGAAAGGAGGGGGTACCACAAGACAATACCATGTGTTTCAATTAGATGAAGGAGAGAGAAGAGGTAAAAAAAACACCAGCACATGCTTGGTTTGGGTCAGGGAGAGGAAGGGGTTACTGCTAAATGTCAGGAAGTGTTTGGATTGGGTTGGAGGTATCACTACTAGGCACCTGTAAGTGTTCTGATAGGTTCGGGTTTAGCTAGACCCCAGTGAGTGTTTGGATCAGGTCAGGAAGATGGGACATGCTGCTTAACACCAGGGTGTTTTGGATCAGGTCAGGGGAAGGAAAGAGGCACTGTAACACCAGTAAGTGTGGTTTGAGACAAGGAGAAGGAGGGTACAGCTACACACCATGGAGTATAATGATTGGATCAGAACAGGAGGCATACCAGTAGACACCAGGGTGTCTTTGGTTCAAGTCAGTGAGGTACAGGAGTACATTCAAACAACAAGAAGTATTTGATTCGAGTCAGGGAGACAGAGGAGTACATCCAGACATCAGGGAGTTTTTAGTTTGAGTCCGAGAGATAGAGGGAGTACATCCAGACAATAAGAAGTGTTTGATTTCAGTCAGGCAGATGAGAGAGATGTTCAGACACCAGGAGTGTTTGGTTTGAGTCAGGGAGACAGAGGGACTACATCCAAACACTAGGGTCTGTTTGTTTCCAGTCAAGGAGACAGAGGAGTAAATCCAGACACTGGGGATTGTTTGGTTTAAGTCAGAGAGATAGAGGAGTACTACATCCAGACAACAGGAGAAGGTTTGGTTCCAGTCAGGGGAGACAAAGGGACTACATCGAGACACCAGGAGTGTTTGGATCAAGTCGAAGATAGAGGGTACATCAAGCTACCAGGGATTGTTTGGTTTCAGTCAGGGAGATAGAGGGACTACATCTAGACAACAGGGAGTGTTTGCTTCAATTCAGGGAGATAGAGAGGCTACATCTAGACAACAGGGAGGGTCTAATTCCAATCAGGAAGACAGGAGGAGTACATCTAAAAACCAGGGAGTGTTTAGTTTGAAGCAGGGAAATGGAGGGAGTATATCCAGATACAAGGGAGTGTTTGGTTTGAGTCAGGGAGATAGAGGGAGTACATCTAGACGCCAGGGAGTGTTTAGTTCCAGTCAGGAAGACAGAAGGTGTACTACCAGACAGCAGGGTGTGTTTGGTTCGAGTCAGGGAAGTAGATGGAGTACATCTAGACACCAGGAGTGTTTGATTTGAGTCAGGGAGATGGGGGGTACATTTGCAGACCAGGGACTGTTTGGAACAAGTCACAGAAGCAGAGGAGTACATTCCGACATCAGGAGTGTTTGGTTCGAGACAGGGAGATATAGGAAGTACATCCAGACTAGGTCTGGGAGAACTCAGTGAGGTTCTGACCCATATTAAATAAGAACTGAAACACAGTGAAGTTTTGATTTGTTCTAATTAGTTCTGATTTATTGACAAATATTTGAAAAAATGTGAAAAACTGCACACAAGTGGCCAAAGTCGGTCACATTTGACACAGAGGCCCAAAGGAAATAATTTCATGCATTATTTATATAAAAATTATGTAAAACTGCTAAATAAAAAAGCAATCACTCATTACTAGCCCCTTCATGGCTGACCTGTAATGGGGCATATCCTGCTCGGGTCTGTGACATGAGTGTGCTGGGAGACAGAGAGAGAGATGGAGAGAGAGAGAGACACAGACAGACATATGCAAATATCTACATCATAGCACCACCAAGCACTGCAGGCACTGCCAGGCAGCTAAGATTTTTTTTTTATTAATGGTGATGTGTGGGTATTATTTTGATGGATGTTCCAGTCAGAGCCGAACAGGCCAAAGAAATGGATATGAATGATCAAATGAGCAGCACGAAGAGGGACCACCCACCTTACCCATGTGAATGATGCAACTGCTTTGCATGTCCCAGTGTACTGTGGTATATGGTACACTACCTGGTCCAAGAGGTGGTAATGTTTTCTAGTACTACAAATACTTCTACTTAAACTGATGAACATGCTGAATCCTTAAAGAAGAAAAACAAAAGACATAGTGATTACCACCACCTAGGCAGGCTGCCAGTCATGCATCATATCAGTCAAGTGCAGTGCAGTCATAAAAAAGTTTGCCACTGCAACCTGAAGACCTGATGACACACAACACAACTACATCCTTCCTAGTTCAAAAACTGCTGCCAGCCACTGCCAAGTAATTTAAGTATCAAAAATAAAATATAGTAATAATCTCAGCCCAGTTACTGTAAGTGAGATGTAGACAGGCTAGCATACCACACGTACGCGCAGACACACACACACACACATACACACTAAAGAAAATATATGAATTTAGTAGCATTTTTTTTCTGTGAAGTAATCCCGGCCAAATATGGGGAATGTGAGACATATACAAAGAGTATTCAGTTTCTGGGTTTCAGGCATCTACTAAGCCACGCACTGTATGAAAATTAAAACAATACAGTCAGGATCAGTTGCTGAGGGCAAAAAAAAGTGACAAGTGGTAGTAGTAAGGACTGGAGTAAGGACAAAGAGTGATAAATAGTAGGCGTGACTCATGAAGACAAAAAATGATAGTAGTAGTAGACAACAGTACCCTACCTTCCTGATCAGAGAGTGGTACCACGTACCACCAAGTAAGTTGTGACATGAAATGCAGTTGCTTGCTGTATCTGGATTCTGAACCCACTGATGTTATTGTTTTTTCTGTTCTGTGCTGCTCATGTGATCATTCAAGTAATAGTGGCCTGGCTAGTCTGTCCTGACCTGACTCGTTGCAATTAATTGCTACCTCATGTAATAGACCCTATTCACAAAGATTTTCACCATGAGCTCAAATTCTTGAAAGTGTTTTCTGGACAGGCCTGCTCAGAGCAGTCAGTTTATGTTTTATTCAGGTGTCATATTTGAAATTAAATTATACAATGGCAAGAAAATCCTGGACTCCGATTGGTCAGTCTTGGGCTGGACCGTGATGTTAATCAGTACAACATCAGGGTCTAGTCTCAACCTCACTGTGAACCTGCTGATGAGCAGCAGCAGCATGCTCATCATTTGCTTGATTGTTTCATCTGCTCTTAAAAAACAAAACATTTTTCCACACAAAACATCTTTAAAATAATTTTTTTTTTATGCTGTATAACAACGAGCCATTGTATAATAACATATGCCCCTCCGGGTGTGTGTCGTTTGGGATAACGTCATGCCTCAGTTGTTGGACGCACTCGGCCTGCGGCCTCATGCCCAACCACCTGAGGCGTGACGTTATCCCAGCACGACACACCCCCTGTCGGGCATTATTGCTTAAGTGAAGAATGCTGACTTTAAGAAATGTGAGGTGCTTGGCATTTTGTGGTGTCAAACAGGATCGTGTGTCAGTAATGACGTTACCAGCTGAACTAAACAATCATTCTGAACAGACATTAGTTGGAGGGCAATTCATGTACTTCATTGCAATGTTTACTAAAGCAGGTCACATATTTAGTTTGGATTTCAGTATTTCAAAGGATCAGTATTCCAGCTGATATTGGTCTCTGCCAGGTACATTTCAACAATGACATATGCTGAGGCTGTGATACAAGAGGCAGATGAAGAAGATGTTACAATTGCATCTTCTAAGTGACTCCAAAGACATGAAGCTGAACCAAGTGACTGTGGGATAATGCTATGTTTGGCTGGTGGTGAAGAAGATTCGGTTACAGTGGCTGAGGAGGAAGAGGGAGAAAATGCCACAACACTACAGGATGGGCCACCTGATCCTGTGCTGCTGTGTCGTGAAGAGGATTCTGAATATGTTGTTGCTGTTGTACTCTGTTCCATGACAGCACGCACCTTGTCAATTATTTCTTGGTCGTTTATCTCAAAACAAGTGTCATCATCACTCAATAGTTGCTTTGATTGGTATTGTGGGTCCAAGGTTGTTGCTTTAATGTAGTACTCAGAATGAAGCATTTTACATAGTTTATCATCTTCTTCAACTTTTTTGATCATACATTTCGTTAGATCTTGCAGTCTGGGGGGCAACCTGCATGTGTCAACAGAACCACTGGCAGCCTGTGTGATCATGGAACTGTCTTGCTTCTCCAACTTTCCCCGAATCAGATTCAATCTGAATTTAAACATTTTTATTAGGACATCACCTGGCTGAGAGTTGCTGTGTTTGCACTAACCTCCCTTTTAGCAGTGCTAACAAGAGCCTTAATCTCCTTCGTCATCAAGAAAACCGTGAACTATTAAACTTAAGCAATGCACAAAGCAGTGGATGTGAACAAAGCCCCCCTCCTCCAAGGCCTTCCTTATGTTGGACTCATTATCTGCAACTATAAAGCCAACTGACAGTCCCTGTGAAGTGAGCCATTGCTGTATTGGTTTTTGGAGCTCTTCACTGATGTTGTAGGAGGTATTTTCAGATGGAAAATAAAACATTCTTAGAACAGCAAACTGCAATGCTTCACTGTCCACAGTCCCACGTGAATTATCGAAACATGCCAAATGTGCCTTGACAGAAATGAAGAGTATAGGCTGACAGCTTATCCAGATATCTGTTGTGAGATGCACCACCCTCCCAACACCACTGCATTGCCATGATCTTTAATTTTTGCATACCCATCGTGAAGATCTGAATCCCTGTTGTTGAGAAGTATTTCCACGATGGTATACTATATCAAGGTTTGAGGTACTCAAGCAGCTGCCTGAATCCTATATGTTCAACCACGTTATATGGTAGCAAATCAAAAGCTATCATTTCTGAAATTCTTTTGGTTATTGTAACAACAGGGTGGGTTGAGGCATATTTGGCTTTAAGCTCATATGTTTCTGAGATGGTAAGCTGTCTCCTTGATGAAGAAAGTCTTTTGAACACATAGTCACTTTCAGTAACAGTAGGAGGAATCCTTCGAATGGGAGGAAGTGGTGGTGGAGATGTTTCAGTAGTGCTGTAGGGGTTGTCACTGCTTTCATCTATGGGAGTTATCCCCGTGTGTAGTGAGCTATCACTGTCACTTTCTCTTCGAGACTCACAACTGGAATTCTCAGTAATGTTATGACATCTGTCTAGGTGTCCTTTCAGTGCTGAAGTTCCCAGTGCTCCTTTCTTTTTACACCTGCTGATTGGCCATTTACAAATAGTGCATGTTGCCACCAAATCATTGGAAGCACTGATGGAGAAGTATGACCAAACAAAAGATGATAGACATTCTTCTCATTTTTTTTCCCCAGGAAGCCATGGCACCTCGGTCACCTTTTCATGGTCCCCCTCCAGATTTTTCTTGGGCCTGTTCCTCTTGTAGTTTATTCCCACTGCCTCCCCCAACCAAAACATTTCTGGTTCTTCCTCCTCTGCAATTTCCATCCCCTCCAGTAAACCTTGTGCTGCCTTGATCATTCTCTTCATCTTTATTATTATTATTATCCTCATTGGGTTCAACCCCAGAAGAATCAGATGAGGGACTGGCAGTAGCACAGTATGCAACTGTTCCATACCATTGGGTGCCTCTGCGGGTTGTACTCACCACGCCTTTGTTTTTGTTTTTAACTACGTAACTTTTTGTTTTTACTTGGGACTGATGATGATCAGAGACATTCACCTTTTTTGAATTCAAGCATTCACTCGGAAGATGAAACCTTAGATGTGAAAAAAATTACTTTTTGGGGTTTGATTTTGTTTTCCCTTTTCAGGCTGATTGCTGTCTTTTGTAGTGCCACTGCCTACCTGAGAAATAGAATGTGCCTCATCAACACTTTGATGAATTTTTTCTTAATATTCTAACCTGTAAAAACACTAAGATCCCTCTAACGTGATGTCCTTCTGATGACTCCCACCCACACCCACAGGCCAGGGAGAAATTTACTGTCATGACTCATGACTGTACACAGCACATTGACAGCACAGCAGTCCACCACCACTTCCTTCCAAGATTACCTGACTGACTCCTACAGTTATTGTTAAGTGACCAAATTCAGCAACTGTTAAGTGTGCCTCAGAATTTGAATTGGAGATGCAGACACATCTGATGCATAGCCACATGCAGCACAGTCCCACACTAGGGTTGGGTAATGCTTATACATAATGTAACGCAATATACTATAATAAAACTAATGATAAGGGGAAATAATGGGTAATGAGTGATGATGATGATGATGATGACGTGTGTGTACTTTACTTGTGTTGTACTGTAAACAGCCTGCTATGAGTCACAAAGTCAGATTATCCCCATGGCCACCCACAGCCAGCAGCACAGACGCATCAACTTGTATGTTGTTTGTCTGAACTGTATTTTCTTTTTATATGTGAAATCATGAATGAACATTAACAAGTGATTGTGACTGGATGGCACGAGTCAAAGATTTATTTTGCCAGCCTGCTCTTGCCCTGTACACACAGCCACACTGAAGCCAGGAAAAAAAAACTTTTATTTGGGATTTCTGGGACTGTTACATTTCTCATAGCCCCCTCCCCTCATAGTCTCTCTCTCTCTCTCTCTCTCTCACTTCTGGATCCGGATGGCACAAGTCAAAGATTTATTTTGCTAGTCTCACCTTGCCCTGTAAGCACAGCCACACTGAAGCCAGAAAAAAAACTTTTATTTGGGATTTATGGGACTGTTACATTTCTTGTGGCCCCCCTCCATAGTCTCTCTCTCTCTCCCCCACACACAGCCCCACTGAAGCCAGGAAAAAAACTTTTATCTGGGACTTTTGGGACTGTTACATTTCTTGTGCCCCCCATCCCATAGTCTCTCTCTCTCTCTCTCTCCTCTGGATCTTGATGGCACAAGTCAAAGATTTATTTTGCCAGCCTGCCCTTGCCCTGTATACATAGCCTCACTGAAGCTAGAAAAAAAACTTTTATTTGGGATTTCTGGGACTGTTAACTTTAGTGTGCCCACCCCCTCCCATAGCGTCTCTCTCCACTGGATCTGGATGGCACAAGTCAAATATTCATTTTGCCAGCTTGCCCTAGCCCTGTACACACAGTCACACTGAAGCCAGGAAAAAAATGTTATTTTTTGGTTTCTGGGACTGTTAAATTTCTCGTGCCCCCCATAGTCTCTCTCTCTCTCTCTCTCTCTCTCTCTCTCTCTCTCTCTCCCCTCTCTGCTCAGCTGCAGAGTCAAGCCATAAAAAAGTGAGGGTACTGGACTTCAGGAGGGCTGACTTTGGCAAGATGGGAGAGTGCCTTAGAAAAGCACTAGCAAACAGGCTTTTCAAGTCCAAGCTGCGCCTCTCACTGCTTGTATCCTGCGATTGCCCATCTTAACATTTCCACCATTCCAGCTGCACATGCCCCAGCACCCAGCACTTACAATCAGTCTTTGCACCCCTAACACCTTACCTGGCATATTCCCTCGACAAGGCCCCCTGGCTGCACTGTCTCCCACCCTCGCCCACCTCCCCCTGTATCTCCACTCCTGCCCCTGCCCCCACCCACCTCCCATACTCCCCCTTACCCCTGCACCTCCTACCCCCTCGATCTCCTACCCTCACTTCTCCCTCATCGACCCCCTCCTCCCTTGTCTTGCTCATAGCGCAAGTCTTTGTACTGGTTATTACATGTCTGTAAGTTAGTGACGCTATGTTTGTAACTAAAATTATGACTGTTGCACACGCTGACATGGAACCTTGTAAAAGAGCCTCGCTCAAAGGTATTGTAATCCTAGATTGAAATAAATAAATAAATAAGGAGGGTGGCGCAACAATGGGAAAATATCAAAACTGCCATCACAGAGGCAGCAAGCTTGTTGAAGCAAATAAATAAAAACAAAGAAAAAAAAAAACACTATGGTTCTCAAAAGAGGTGGTGGGAAGGTCAGGGAAAAAGATATAATTTAGGAAGTATAAGGAAACACAGAAGGAGCTGGACAGAGAACAGTACCAGTTAAGGCAGAAGCAGCAGGCAGTCAGAATAGCAAAGGTCCAAACTGAGGAAAAGATAGCCAACTCGGTTAAGAAGGGGGATAAAACATTTTATAGGTACATTAGGAAGTGTAGAAAGACAAAGGGAGGGCTAATGAGGCTGAATAGAATGGACGGTGGGTGGGCAGAAAGGGACAGAGAAAAAGCAGGGATACTGAATTAATACTTATGCTCAGTATTCACAAAAGAGGAGGAGGAGGGGAGGTACCTAATCCAATTAACAGAAGCACTCTGGATAGGGGGGTCAATCCCAGTCCTTTCACAGAAGAAAGGGTTTTGAAAGAACTCCTAAAACTGAAGGTGGACAAAGCAATGGGGCCTGACGGGATTAAGGGGAGAACTAGTGACGCCACTGACTACCCTTTTTAACAAATCATGGGAGGATGGTGTGGTACCTGAGGACTGGCAGAGGGTGGATGTGATTCCCCTTCACAAAAGTAGGAGCAAGACAGAAGCAGGAAACTACAGACCTGTCAGTTTGACCTCTGTGGTAGGGAAAGTGATGGAATCACTTATGAAGGAAACAACTGTTGAGTACCTAGAGGCTAGTGGTGCACAGGACCCAAGGCAGCATGGGTTCACAGTGGGAAGATCATGTCAGATGAATCTAATAGATTTCTTTGACTGGGTGACCAAAGTAGTAGACCAGGGAGGGGTTGTGGGTATGGCCTATCTAGACTTTTGCAAAGCATTTGACACAGTCTCACACAAAAAATTAATAAACAAATTAGCCAGCCTAGGAGTGGGTCCCAGGGTGGTAGCCTGGCTAAAACACTGGCTGGACAACAGGACACAGAAGATGATAGTAAACGGAGTCCACACTGAAGAAAGGGGGGGTTACTAGTGAGGTACCGCAGGGTTCAGTACTGGGTCCAGTCCTTTTTAATGTCTTTATAAGTGACACTGCAGAGGGATTGGAAGGAAAAGTATGCCTCTTTGCAGGTGACACAGAGATCTGCAGCAGGGTTGATACACAAAGAGGTGTGAAAAGGATGAGAAGGGACTTGGCAAGGTTGGAGGAATGGTTAGAAGTATGGCAGCTTGGATTCAATGCAAAGAAGTACAAAATAATGCACCTGGGAAACAAAAATCCAGGGGAAGAGTACACAATGGGGGGGGTAGTAACAACAGCAAAAATGGAAAGGGACCTAAGGATAATCATATCAGATGACTTTTAAGGTTGGCAAGCAATGTGAGAGGGCAATAGGGAGGGCTGGGGGATACTTGGATGTATAGGGAGAGGCAGAAAACAGAAAGTTGTTATCCCTCTGTACAGACAGTTGGTGAGACCCCATCTGGAGTACTGCGTCCAGTTCTGGAGACCCCATCTCTGCAAGGACATAGACAGGATGGGGGCAGTCCAGATGAGGGCAACTAAAATGGTGCAGGGTCTGCAAGAGAAGACATACAAGGAAAGACTAAAGGAGTTTAATATGTATACCCTAGAGGAAAGGGGGGGACATGACAGAAACTTTTAAGTACCTCAGTGGAATCAACAAAGTCCAAGAGGGTAGCATATTTCAGAAAAAGATGTGCAAGAACAAGGGGACACAATTTGAAGATAGAGGGAGGGACAGCTCAGGGGCAATGTGAGGAAGTATTTTTTCACAGAGAGGGTGGTGGACACATAGAACAGCCTTCCTGAGGAGGTTTTGGTGTCTAAAACTGTGGGAGAATTCAAGAATGCATGGGACAGACATAAGGCAATTCATGTAGGGGGTAGGAAGAAATAAGCTGTTGGTTAACTAGTATCTGCAGCTTATCTAGTAGGTAGGGAAATGGGCAGACTAGGTGAGCCAAGCGGTCCTTATCTGCCATCAAAGTTTATGTTTCTATGTTTCTCTGGATGGCACAAGTTAAAGATTATTTTGCCAGCCAGCCCTAGTCTTGTACACACATCCACACTAAAGCCAGAAAAAAACCTTTATTTAGGATTTTCTGGGACTGTTAAGTTTCTCGTGCCCCCACCATCCATCCATAGTCTTTCTCTCTCTCTCTCTCTCTCTCTCTCTCTCTCTCTCGGATCTTGATGGCACAAATTGAAGATTTATCTTGCTAGCTTGCCCTGCCCTGTACACAGCCACATTGGAGCCAGGAAAAACTTGAATTTGAGATTTCTGGGACTGTTAAATTTCTAGTGCCCTCTTTAGTCTCTCTCTCCCTCCTGGATCTTGATGGCACAAGTCAAAGATTTATTTGCCAGCCTGCCCTTGCCCTTTTCTATACAGTCGCATTGAGGCCAAGAAAAAAACTTTTATGATTTCTGGCACTGTAAAGTTATCTCAATAAATAAATAAAATAAAATTTCTCTTGGGCCCCAGTAATCTCCTCTCTCTCCTCTGGATCTGGAATGGCACAGGTCAAAGATTTTGCAAGCCTGTCCTTGCTCATGTACAGTACATACAGCCACACTGTCTGAAGCCAAGAAAGGAAAAAACTTTTATTTGGGATTTTCTGTAACTGTAAAATTTCTCTAGGGCCCCATTAGTCTCTCACTCACTGTCTCTCTCATCTGGAGGATCTTTTCTGGATTCAATTTCTGGATGGCACAAGTCAAAAATTTATTTTGCCAGACTGACCTTGCCCTATAGTACACACACTGCCACACTGCCTGCCTGCCTTGTCTCCCCCCACCAGCAGCCACCTAGGCCACTACTATCTCTCTCTCTCTCTCTCTCTCTCCCAGTCCCTCCAGATTCCTCTCCAGTCCTGACTCCTCCCCCTCCCCGACCATAACTTTCTCTCCCCCTCACCCCAATAAGTCTCCTTTCCTGCTCCTCTTTCATTCCTCCCCTCCACTTCAAAAAAAAAATTCTTTACATTTTCGTTCGTTTTCCTTTTCTGCGGTGTGCAACTTCTGGCAGTTCTGTAGCAGAAGTACAAACTCCTTCAATTGCCCTCCAACTCATCTGGGCTCGCGTTGCACACTCAGCACAGTTATATACCGTGAGTGCGTCATGTGACTGACTGTTGCCTGATTGGATGCTGCTGGCCGCCTATACATGGAGTGAGCATGCCGACAGCATCCCCATGGCAACCATACACTAAATGGCACTCCACAGACCCGGAACCTGATTTCTGTGATGAAGTCCATATTTATCCAGGTCTGTGGATTACGGGTTCAATATGGAGATTCGGATCTCAGGCGGTGTTTGGTTTGCATCGGGGAGATAGAGGGAGTACCTCCAGACACCGGGGAGAGTTTGATTTGAGTCAGGGAGACAGAAGGGGTACATCTGGACATGAGGATATGCTTGATTTGTGTCAGTGAGACATAAGGAGTACATCTAGACACCAGGGAGAGTTTGGTTCAATTCAGGGAGATAGAGGGAGTACATGCAGACACCAGGGAGTGTTTGATTTGAGTCAGGGAGACAGAGGGACTACATCCAAACACCAGGGACTGTTTGGTTCCAGTCAAGGAGACAGAGGGAGTACATCCAGACACCAGGAATTGTTTGGCTTGAGTCAGAGAGACAGAGGGAGTACTACATCCAGACAACAGGGAAGGTTTTATTCCAGTCATAGAGACAAAGGGAGTATATCCAGTCACCAGTGTGTGTGTTTGGTTTGAGTTGGGGAGATAGAAGGAGTACATGCAGACACCAGGAAGTGTTGGTTCAAGACTGAGATAAAGCCAGTACATCCAGACACCAGGGAGTGTTTGACTTGAGGCAGGGAGATAGAGGAGTACATCCAGACACCATGGAGTGTTTGGTTGGAGTCAAGAAGACAGAGGGAGTACAGACACTGGAGAGTGTTTGGTTTGAGACAGAGAGATAGAGGGAGTACATCAATACACCAGGGAGTGTTTGTTTTGAGTCAGCGAGATAGAGGGAGTACATCCAGACACCATGGAGTGTTTGGTTGGAGTCAGGGAGATAGATGGAGTACAGACACCAGAAAGTGTTTGGTTTGAGATAGGGAGATAGAGTGAGTATATCAAAACACCAGGGAGTGTTTGTTTTGAGTCAGGGAGATAGAGGGAGTACATCCAGGTACCAGGGAGTGTTGGTTCGAGACAGGGAGAATGAGGCAGTACATTCAGACACTAGGGAGTGTTTGGTTTGAGACAAGAGGTAGAGGGAGTACATGCAGACACCAGGGAATGTTTTTCTTGAGTCAGAGTGACAGAGAGAGCGCGTCCAGACACCAGGGAGTGTTTGGTTTGAGACAGGAAGATAGAGGGAGTACATCCAGACACCAGGGAATGTTTGGTTTGAGACAGGGAGATAGAGGGAGTACATCCAGATGCCATGCAGTGTTTGGTTTGAGACAGGGAGATAGAGGGAGTACATCCAGATGCCATGGAGTGTTTGGTTCAAGTCAATGAGAAAGAGGGAGTCATGCAGACAACAGAAGTGTTTGATTCGAATCAGGGAGACAGAGAGAATATATGCAGACACCAGGGAATGTTTGTTTTGAGTCAGGAGACAGAGGAGTCCATCCAGACACCAGGGAGTGGTTGGTTCGAGTCAGGGAGATAAGAGAGTTTATCCAGACACTAGAGAGTGTTTGTTTTGAGTCAGGGAGACAGAGGAAGTGAATCCAGACACCAGGGAGTGGTTGGTTCGAGTCAGGGAGATACAGAGAGTTCATCCAGACACCAGGGAGTGTTTGGTTCCAGTCAGGGAAACAGAGGGAGTACAGTACATCCAGACACCAGGGATGGTTTGGTTCCAGTCAGGGAGATAGAGAGAGTACATCTAGACACCAGGGAATGTTTGCTTTGATTCAGGGAGATAGAGGGGGTACATCTAGACACCAGGGACTGTTTGCTTCAATTCAGGGAGATAGATGGGTACATCTAGATGACAGGGAGTGTTTGATTCCAGTCAAGGGAGATAGGGAGTACTTCCAGACACCAGAGAGTGTTTGGTTCAAATCAAGGAGATGGAGGGTGTACATCCAGATATGAGGGAGTGTTTGGTTTGAGTCAGGGAGATAGAGGAGTACATTCGGACACCAGGAGTGTTTGGTTCAAGTCAGGAGATAAGGGGGTACATCTACAAACCAGGGACTGTTTGGTTCAAGTCACAGAGACAGAGGGAGTACATTCAGACACCAGGGTGTGTTTGATTTGAGTCAGGGAGATCAAGGGAGTACATCCAGACACCAGGGAGTGTTTGATTCAAGACAGGGAGGTAGCGGGAGTACACCCAGACACCAGGGAGTGGTTGGTTTGAGTCAGGGAGATAGAAGGATTACATCCAGACACCAGGGAGTGCTTGTATAAGCCCCCCTCCCCTGTCTAGGGGTATTTTAGATGTTTTAATTGTACCTAAGATCTAGATTTGCTTGAGGAAGGATTGGCTCGATTGGGGTGTTGAGATGGTTACCAGTATGCGGCCTGGCTTTCCTTGGGGGCAAACTTTGTTAGAACTTTTATGCAGGAAAGCAGTATAACTTTTACTTTCACAAGAGAAAGGCAATGTCCAAGCAGGAATGACTTTAAAACTGTCTGGGTTTTATTTTGACAGATCCCAACAACTGATCATAAAGGCTCAGGTCACATTAATTCAGCAGCTCCATGGAGCTTGGGGGCACAATTGATTTGGCATCTGAAAACAGCGGCCACAGCCATGGTACATTACTTGGGGCACACACTTCCCAACCTGTGTCCTTCCAAAAGTGCAGAGCCTCAGCAAGCTCCAGAAGGCAGTTGTGATGGAAGCAGCTTTATTTAGTTTCATTCACATAGCTAATTACTGTGCTGACATCCCCAGTTCACACTTAGCAGCAGGACTACTCCAGCTGATTTTTTACTCTTTGCAGGCACTCTTTACAGTACAGATCCCCAGTCTGGTAAATGCAGCTTCACACTTTCCTCACCCCTCAATGTGGAAACTGCATGCCTGATGCCACAGCCCACCCCACAGACCCAGCAAAGGACACTACTGCAGAAATGGATCACACCACATTCTGCAGCTCCAAGGCGGTGGATCTGGGCTCTAACTTTTCCTTTTGAACAATGACACTCCCTTCTCTTTGTGGACATGAAACTCCAGCACGGAATCCTCGAGCTGCCACCTCCAGGTCCCCATGGCTGGCCTCTCACTATGTGGACCATGGCCCTCTGTGGCAGCCAGCAGCTTCATGGGGGTACACAGGGCTTCCACTGCCTGGCCCGTCCCGGTGCCAAGGACCATGGCATGGGTCCCCCTTCCTCCAGGCCTTGACTCCTCTCCTGACAGGAGTTACAGCAGCCCCCAACCTCCACAGTGGTGTGGATAGCACCCAGGTAACAGCCCTTTTACAATGCTCTTTCCTACAGAGAGTTTGAACTTCAACAGGGCTGGGGTGGCTATCGCCCCACCCCGGACCCTGGGCCCATGGCCCCAACCCTTCAACTCTCCACTCCCCAAACTCTGCAGCACAGCAGGCATGAAGACACCAAATTCCTGCCATGTGCCAGCTTTTATACCACGATGCCAGGGTCCCACCCATACTATGGGTCCTGGCATCAAACTAGCACTATTGCTTTCTAGGCTATATAGTAAGCCAACAACTTGGGGTGCTTACATTTGGTTCAAGTCGCAGAAACAGAGGGAGTACATCCAGACACCAGGGAATGTTTTGTTTGAGTCAGGGAGATAAAGGGAGTGCATCCAGACACCAGGGAGTGTTTGGTTCAAGTCAGGAAGATAGCAGGAGTACATCCAGACACCAGGGAGTGTGTGGTTTGAGTCAGGAAGACAGGTGGAGTACATCCAGACACCAGGGAGTGTGTGGTTTGAGCAGGGAAAAACAGAGGGAGTACATCCAGACACCAGGGAGCATTTGGTTTGAGTCAGGAAGACAGATGGAGTACATCTAGACACCAGGGAGTGTTTGGTTCGAGTCTGGGAGATAGAGAGAGTACATCCAGACACCAGGTAGTGTTTGGTTTGAGTCAGGGAGATAAAGGGAATACATCCAGACACCAGGGTGTGTTTGTTTTGAGTAAGGGAGATGGGAGTATATCCAGATACCAGGAAGTGTTTGGTTTGAGTCAGATATACTGTACAGAGGGAGCACATCCAGATTTTAGGGAGTGTTTGGTTTGAGACAGGGAGCTAGATGGAGTACATCCAGACGTGGTCAAACACGTCCAGAGGCACAACCCACCACACACCTGCATGGCTGCTGGACATCTGACATACACAGGAGCGTGGAGCTGATGCATGCCTCTGCATATGTCAGATGGCCAGCGGCGTAGAGGTGTGTGCCGGGCTGTACCACTGGCCATCTCTGACTGCGGCACTGGCAGGACTGCACGGGGTATTAGGTGAGGGTTCTTGGTGCCGCGGGTGGGTGCAGGACCACTGGAAACTGGGATTTAGTTCAGGGTCAGAGTACAATGGACACCTCTGTGTGTGTGTGTGGGGGGGGGGCTGTCATGTGCTGGGGCAGGGTGTCATGTTCCGGGCCAGGGTTGCATTGTTGTGGGGTGGTGGTTGCAACAATAGCAGCAGGGTAGGGGCTGTATTGCCATGGTCCGGGGGGGGTGTTTGTCCAGTATCAGGTCAGGTCTGCACTGGGGTGGAGGTTAGTGGCTGCCATGTAGGGACAGGGATGGTTGGCGGTGCTGTTGGGGAGGACATCAGTGCAGTGGACGCCACCATGGGGGCTGTTTATTGGCACACAAGTTGGCAGGGGTTGGTGGCATGGCAGCACTGGTCTGTGCACCTGTGGGTGCTAGTCATGCATCCGGACCTGTGCCTGCCCACATAAGGGATCTACTCTGGGACCTGGGATGGGCTTCCCATTGGATGCCTGCCCAGGTGCATTTCCCTCCTATAGCCACCCTCGCATTCCTGCATGCCAGGAGGGTGGAACATAGATGGGTGGCCGGCGGTCATGCATGCAGCCAGGTGCGCACCTGTCCACAGGTGCAGAGCTGCAGGCAGGGTGCGAGCCTGTGGTGTGTACCCTCATTCCCTTTAGTGCATAGGGGCCATACTGAGCATAAAAGCTGTAAAAAGAATTCACTTTGCACTCTGTCTCAATTTCAGGAAGGTAATTGGTATTTATGAGCCAAAGCCATCACTCTAGACAATAACATGAAAATGAAACATAATTAAAATATGTTTCTATTACAAGAATGCCGAGCTGAAATTAACTTATAAACTAACAAGTGATCACTGCTTTGACAACACTGAGATTCTTAATTGCTTTGAGTAAAGCTCCCATGGTCCTGCATTCAAAAATAAATTGTTTGTTTTACCTGAAAACAGACTTACTGTTAAAATTGCCATTTTGGAAAAACCCAAATGTTTCTCTCTACAAATAATGGTATAATAACTTCAGTATGGTTGCTAATAATGAAAACATCTCATATGTGGGTCCCTTTTTTACGTGTTTCACAAGATTCATAGGTTATGATATAATTTTAATCCTACATTCTCAGTATACCGATACTAAACAGTTTATGGCTGTGTCATACACTGGTACACAACTTGTCTCCTATACCTTACTCTCCCTGTTGTCTCATTATTCTGCTATATTCTGTAAATTTGCTTTATTTTTGTAAACATATTTTATTAAAGTTCTCACTAAAAAAGGAACAGACGCACACATTGCAATACAAAAAGCATCTGAAGAATTACAGATTCTACATAATAGCTGGTTAGAAGGGCACCTTCCTCTGGTCATCCACAAGCTATCTCAGGGTGCCTACCCTTTCGAGTTCAGCAGTGGGAAGGTGAGGACCTTCGTATCATATGTAGGCCCACAGAACTGGTGCTCTCCTAATAGTTGTACAAAAAGGTGGGGGGCATCTTGGGGTTCTGTTTAGCTCTATATCACTGTCTGTCACCTTCATCCCTCCAGTCCAACTCTCTCACTGTACTAGTACTTCTCCTGCTGTTGAGCCAGTCATCTGCTAGGGTATGAATGTGGGACTGAAATGCATGACATAGAGGAGGCAAGCAGTCCCTCTTGAAATAAATGCCTCTGTCCGATCATTTAACCTCTAAATTTGCATTGTTCTCTGAATTGTATTGTTTTATATGGAAATTTAATAAACTTTTAATAGTAGAAAAAAGCAATTTGTGGGGGTTATAGCCATCATGCTGACTGGCAGCATTTCAGAGGCGCTGCTGTTGGGCCACATTTGAAGCAGCAGTCAACAAAATTGGGCAAAAGATTAGACCCTACCTTTTTTCCATCTAAGATTCCAGGCCTCTTGTTGTTTCATTTGGTGGTAGCATTTTCTAGTTCCACCAAAGCTGAATATTTTAGAAATCTTTCAATTATTTTTTTTTTCCTCAAGCAAAAAAGATGGCCACCATATTTGACTTAGAAATACACTGTAGATCTAGGAAGAATTAGGATCAAGAAAATATAATAAAATCATGGTGCACAGCATAGGAGGTACCTAGAAGAGTAGATTTAATAGGTATGTTAATATTTTTACTAACTGTAGCTGAAACTAGCTTTTTAGAAAAATACATTTTTGTTGCTTTGCTGCCTTAATGTGCTTTCATTTTAAGCCATGAGCTGCAGATAACTGGAAATAGAGGACATATTTCACTTGCCGGCATCATTGTGAGAATTTTGATACCAAACTTGGGTATTTTATAGCATGGGGAACCTCCAGGAAAACATGGCGTAACAGTGTGGCACCTGCTAGGGCACCGCAAAGGCCTTGGGCTCAGCTGCTGCAGAGGAATGTATCAGTGCTGCCTTGGAAGCATTAGAAAAGTAGTGGTACAGTTACGTTTGTCGATAACCACAATGGATAAAAAGTTAGATACCATCACTATGGGACTCACTACCATGGAACAGAGTATGAAGTCTATTAAACTTAATACTGCAGATGCCAATAATCAATCAGCCAAAGCTGTTGTGGTAGTGGATACCCTGGTGAAAAAGAACATGCACTTGAAAATACAATTAAAGAATTCAGAACATTTATTGAGAAGCAGAAATATTAGAATCATATGTTTATCGGAGGGATGTGAGGGCAGTGATATACTGCAGTCTATGGAAAACTAGCTACATAAAGAGTTGCAGCTCATAGAGCCTCTTTGCTTACAGTGGGCACAGAGTAATGCAGCAGAGAGCATTGGCTAGGTCAGAACACCCAAGAGTGGTTCTGATTTCTTTTGTCAGTTTTGGACATGAGCAGAGTATTCCTGCTAGTAAAGTGGGCTTTGGTCACAGTAGATGGCCAAAGAGTGTTATTTTTCCAGGACTGGTTGTATACAATGTGAGAGAAGTGTAAAGCATCTGATGGTGTTAAGAAAAGACTACACCCAACCAGAATGATGCCAGTTTTTTTCTCACTGTCCTCACTCAAACACTAGCAGAGAAGGAGAGGTAATAGTTATTAGTGGGTGGGGATATGGACACAGTGCTGTATGAGGTCCTTGGCAGAAGCAAGCCCCGAAGTGGCATGAGATCACCAGCATCAATCACTCTGCAGGCACTGGTGGAGGAGACTAGCACAGTAAACTTGTGGTATCTCATAAACCCAGAAAGGAGGGACTTCACATCCTACTCAAAATCCCACAAGGCATACTCCAGAATAGATTTCTGGTTAACCCCTGCTATCTGGATAGTGGATATTCCAGAGGCCAAAACAGAGACAACCGTCATATCCAACCACAGCTCTATTTCATTTGTATGGCTACCACCAGACCAGGTGCATTCACAGCAGGGTAAATGGAACTTAATGACTCCCATATCAAGGACCTAGACTTTTGCCATCAGCTCTCCAAAGGTATCAATAAATTCTTGGATCTCAGCAAGCCCTCTGATACCAAGGCTGCCAAAAGAAGGGATGCTCTTAAAACTTTCATCCAGGGTAAATGTATTGCACATGCCTCAAGACTAAAGAGAAGGACTTTAGGGAGCAGGAAACCTTCCTTAAAGATCTGGAAACCACATTCAGGGTAGCTGGCTGCACTGACCAGGATCTTCTGGCTCAGATAGTGGGAACCAGATTTAAGCTGAACCTGCACCTCCCTTAGAAGGTGGAATATGCCCTGTTCAAGCTCTGTCAAACTTTCTGGGAAGTGGAGGAAAAAACAGTGAGGCTGTTAGCATACCAGCTGAAAAAAAGACAGCAGAAATCAAGAATACATGTGTGGGAACAAAACCTTAGTTATAATAATATTTTATTATAATTTTATTATTTTGCATTATTTTATAATTACTATTTTATATTCTTTATAAATGCTTAATTATTAATTAAGGTAATTGGGGTATAATACAGATGCAACTGGTTTAAATTCCTGTCTCACATAAGTTCTCTAAGAAACAAGGAAAACTGTCTGCAAAAGAAAAGGAAAAACTTTTATTTTCCCAGTTCATCTTGCCTAAGTAAACTTAAAGGAACATGGCATCTATGTCTCTCCATGTAAAATGAACTATCCCTAAACTGGCCTCATTAACAGAGCAATATTAAAGGGACTTTTGAATCTCTGCTTGCAAACAGACTACAAGATTGGGGTAATAAACTCTGAAAATATTTATCAAAACAAGAACTAGAGAAGTTCTCATGATAACCACGTAACAAGGTGTCACTTATTGGAATTTATGACATGGTGGTATAGCCTTGCACCAAGCAGCTATCTTCAAGGAAAAGAAATCTAGAGACTGTTTGAATTTCTATAAACTTCAATGAGTAAGGAACTTTTATTTCTTGCAAGACTATTTTGAATGCTGCTGGCATGAAACTTACATAGTTGATAAAAAACCCTGCAACCTGTTGACTAGCCGAATTTGAAACATGCAACTTGTGGAAAATGTGAGTTATTTGATCATCTATTTTGTATCAAAAGCCTAAAAGATGACATACTTAAGTTTGATCTTAAATGAAAGCTGGTGTCATGACAAATCCAAAAATATGACTTTTGGATGAGTGCATGGTGGTAGAAAGGTGTCACACCGACAGAAAGATTTCTCTAACAGTTTTGCAGAAAGCATGACTTCATGGTTCACTGCTCACAAACAAAGAGATAGCTCTTTGCAAAGGAATCTGATGCTTTTAAAGACTTCCTTAACCTTAGGTGTGAGAGAGATCTGCTTATTTTTGGAGCCTCAGTGGTGAAAGTGAACAGGAGCACAAAGGAACTCAGTTCCTGTACCTTTTTTGCAGCAGGAACGGGGTTTCTGTACTTCTTCCCATTGACACTAGAACTGGAATTCTTAGACCAGCAACATAATGACAGTTTCTGGACCTGTGATCTGAAATCAGGGTTCTAACAACATTTAACTTGCACAATAATTCTATTTTCCTCAAAATACTTCAATATCTCTAACTGAATCTACTTGTGTCTAAACACATAGATGTGTCTTGACTCAGCTATCCTTCAGATTGTGGATCTTTATTCTGCATTTCATATTTTCCAGTGTCTGAGTTCTTGTACTTCCTGTCTACCACTTGCCACTACTATGGAACTAGAACCTGAACTGTAAGCTCATTAAATCATTTTGAAAGATTTTGCTGAGAACTAAGTTATAATCATTATTAGCTTATCTCAGGAAACGTTTGTCTCACAGACATGAGGGACATCTTAAAAACTGCTTTTAATGAGCTGAATCTAAACATGATTGTATGGAGACTGTATCATGTTGCATTAAAAGTTAAAAGCAAGATTCATTTTAAACTTAAAACTGGACTCTTGCAAAGGGGTTGTCCTAAGAGAGGGTGAGGAGCCACCTCTTTCAACATTTGAATGGTCCAATCAAAGTTGGTAAAATTTGCAGGAAATGATGTCAGAACAATGCTATAACCACAGGTAATAAAACTGAACGCTGAAGGAAACTCCTCAGAAGCGTCTAAATCCTTGTGCAGTGAAGATCTTTGCCTGTGAAATGAACATTTGCTGATTAAGTACAGTTTTGCATTAAAGTTACCACCAAAAAGGGGGGAATTAGCATGGTACAGAAGGATACTCATGAGGAGGAGAGGCATAGGATTGGAGGGGAGGGGGTATGGTAAATAAGGAGGGGGTGGCATGTGGCACCCAGATAGGGGGAGGAACAAGGAGCCAGCTAGGTGGAGGGGCCTGTAGAAAGGATGAGGGACATAGAAGGGGGGGAAAGGAGGAAAAGGAGTAGTCAGAGTGCTCCTGCTGGGGGATTCTATGATCAGGGGTATCAAATATGATAGGGAGGGAGAAGCCTGGCCAGTTAGAACAAGATCCTTTCCTGGACTAATGGTGCACAGGGCTAAGCACAAGGTATATCAGCTGGCAAAGGATTGTGGGGGTTCCCCAGACATACTGGTCCACCTGGGTACAAATGACATTGAGGGAAATAGTGAGCTAGAGATACAGGCAAGATTCAGGGAGCTCACCAGGGTCTGTCATGACATAGGATGCACAGTTTCCTCTAGAAATCCTGCCAGTGCCAAGGGCTAGTGGGGAACACAAAAGGAAAATTAGGAGATAAACCAGTGGCTCAGGGAGTGGTGTGAGGCCAGAGGGTATGGGTTGATGGGGATTGGGGAGACCTGGGAGGATAAGGAGCTGTATGCTAGAGATAGACTACATCTCAATTTGGAGGAGGAATCCTTAAGTTGAAAATAGAGGTTCATTGGTGAAAAGTGGGTTTAAACTCGTGAAGGGGGTTGGGGTGGGAGAAAAGGCTGTCAAGGGGGTGCCGATAAAGGATGGACTCTGTCTCCACCCCCCTGGGGACCAGGAGGATTGCAGGAAAAGGCTGACTGGCAAAGTGCAGACTAGGGGAGAACAGAATCCCCATGGGAACACGAGCAGGGGAACTGGAACTATAGGGAAAGGGTGGAAGGTAGTCCTGCTAAATGCCAGGAGCTTGGGCAATAAAATGCCTGAGCTCCAGACGATGCTAACTGAGGGAGCAGTGGATGTGACAGCGGTCACTGAGACTTGGGCCACTGCAAGACATGACTGGGACCTGAACCTGGAGGGTTACACTATGTTCAGGAAGGACAGGGGGAGGGAAGGGAGGAGGGGCAATGATAGTCAAAACCGCATTGGCATAGGGGAGTAGAGGAGGCGGAGGAACCGTGGAGGTGATTTGGTCACCTTGATAACAAGGGGCAAAGAGAGTAAAATAGGAGTGGTATAGACCCCTGCCCTGGCGGAGGAGCTGGAGGACAGTCTGGTGGCAGATGTTAGGAGACACTGCAGACTGGGCAGAGGAACGGTGGTGGTGTTGGGGGACTTAAACATGCCAGGAACAGACTGGGAGACTATGACATCCTCTGTGACCAGGGAACAGAGGTTGTTGGATGTCTTTCAAAACGTGTTCCTAACTCAGCAGGTGAGGGAACCGACCAGGGAGGCGCGGGTACTGGATGTGGTCCTGGCAGACAGTGACCAGATTGGGGCCTGGAGGTAAGGGACCATTGGCGGGAGTGACCATGCCACGGTCTGGTTCTGCCTGGACCTAGGAGGGGTAGAAGGCTGTACAAAGACGGAAGTAACCGACTTCAGGGGGGCGGATTTTAAGGAAATGGGAAGGATCTTTAAGGAGCATTTGGATGGGATTGGGTCAGACATGGACGCTGATAGTAGGTGGGAAATCATCAGGAGAGGGGTGCAGGATGCTACCAGCACCTGTGCAAGAGTAAGACGAAAATGCGGTAGGGCCCAAAAACCTTGTTGGTGGACCAGGGAGGTCCAGGAGGTGGTGCGGGGAAAGAAAGCAGCCTATAAGCAATTCAAGTGCTCAAGGAGTGAAAGGGATTGAGGGGAGTATGAGCTGATGACTAGAAGGGCCACTAGAGTGGTGAGGGTGGCTAAGGCAAGGAAGGAGCATAACCTGGCCAGGGAAATTAGGAGAGGGAACAAGGGGTTCTTTAGATACATTGGGGAAAAACGAAGGGTGAAGGGGCAGATTAGCAGGATTAAATCAGGGGAGAGATGGGCACAAGACCCGGGGGAGCAGGCTGAGGTACTAAATGAGTACTTCACCTCAGTTTTCACCAGGGAAAATGGGGGTGCTGCATCATACATGGGAGGAGACAGAGATACTGAGGAGGGGGGACCTTTCCGATCGGCAGGTCTGGGGAGAGGGGGAGGCATCACTGGCAGGTGGGGGGAGGGCTAAGCAGGGAGAAGAGGTACCAGAAGTGGAAATCACAGCAGAGAGAGTGAGGGAAGCCCTCAGCTCCCTTAAGATGGAGAAAGCACCGGGGCCGGATAAATTACATCCCAGAGTGCTGAAGGAACTTGCAGATGTCCTGGCGAAACCCCTGGCAGAGCTTTTCACCATCTCTCTGAGGACAGGGTGGGTGCCCCAAGACTGGAAGGTGGCGCACATAGTGCCTATCCACAAGGGGGGATCAATGGAGGTGGCAGGGAACTACAGGCCTGTCAGCCTGACATCGGTGGTGGGCAAGGTGATGGAGGGCATTGTCAAGGAGAGGCTAGGGGGACCTGGATAAGTCAGGGTGCCTGGACGACAGACAGCATGGATTCATCCCGGGAAATCATGTCAGACAAACCTGGTGGAGTTCTATGACTGGGTGACAAGTGCCTTGGACCTGGGTAGACCAGTGGATGTCCTCTTTCTAGACTTCAGCAAGGCATTTGACTCTGTTCCTCACGTGGGCCTGTTGGATAAGCTGGGAGAAATGGGGGTGGGGAACCAGATGATCAGATGGATAGGAAATTGGCTCCAGGACCGGATAGTTGGTGGGATAGTCTCATCCCCAAGCAGGGTCATTAGTGGGGTCTCACAGGGTTCAGTCCTTGGGCCCCTTCTGTTCAACGCCTACGTATCTGACATAAGGACAGGAATCAGGAGTGAGATGAGTCTCTTTGCAGATGACTCAAAACTGGGGCAGTGGTGGATGGGGAGGAGGGAGGATGGCCTCACAGGGGACCTGGAGGCTCTGGAAAGATGGTCTAGAAAGTGGAAGCTGAGGTTCAATGCAGGAAATGCAAGGTACTCCACCTGGGGGCCAGAAACCCAGGCCAAGTGTACACCCTGGGGAAATGCTACAAGTCTCGTGGCGATGAGAGGGACCTGGGGTGGTGGTGGATGTCAAGATGAAAACTCTGAGACTTGTAGGAGGGCAGCAGCCAAGGCCAACAGGATGCTGGGATGCATCACTAGGGGATCACCTCAGAAGGAGGGAAGTGATACTCCCTCTGTATAACTGCTTGGTGAGGCCGCACCTGAGTACTCGTGCAGTTTTGGAGGCCACACTTAAAGAGAGACATTAACCTCCTGGAGAGGGTCCAGAGGAGGGCAACCAAAATGATTTGGGGCTTGGGGACAAGACCTATGAGGAGAGGCTCAAGAGCTAAATATGTACACATTGAAGAGAGAGAAGGGACTGGGGACAAGGATAGAGGTCTTCAGGTACATGAAAAGGGTAAATAGGGGAGGAACAGTCAGGGTGCTTCGAAGGAAGGAGGAGGGGCCACTAGAGGGCATGGGTGGAAGCTGGAGGGGGGAAGATTCAGGGGAGAAAGGAGGAGGTGCTACTTCACTGAGAGGGTGGTGGAGCCATGGAATGCACTGCCTAGGGGGCTGGTGGAGGCTGAGACAGTGGAGGGGTTCAAGAGGGGGTGGGACAGGTACAGGGGAAGGGTTCTGGAAGCAAAATCCAATGCAGCAAGAATATCCGGAACTGGGAAGGGAGAAGCCAGAGAAGGCGAGGGGGACAGCAAGGTCAGCACCCAGGGTGGGGGCTGACCAAACGAGCAGACACGAAAGACCGTTAGGCCTATTCTGCTGGCATTTTAGTATGTTAGTATGTAAAACCAGAACAAGGACAGAGACTGCCTATTGATGTCCAGCAGCCAAGAAACAAGTTTGCATTGCTGTGTTGAGAACAGATGGGTCCAAAGTCCAGGGTTCTAGTGTGGACAGAGAAGTTAAAAACAGTAACAGCAACAGGATCCAGCCACTAAAAGAACTTTGCTATCTAGGGAAGAGGATTCTCACCAACATTCTGAAATTAAGGAAGAAATCAGACTACACAGCTAACCAGATGTCTGAGTATTATTCTAATTAATTTTTTTATTATATTCTAATTGGGCTCAGCTGGGAGGTTGCATGGAAAAATAATTTCTTAGATACTAGAGTGTTGGGTACATAGTTGAAGCTTAAATATACATACATAGATATATATATATATATGATGGGTATGAGTGTGATATGGAAAATATTTTCACTTCTCTAGAATGACCTCTGAATACTCACGAGTGGCAAAGCCACGAGTGAGGTTTCAGTGGTCACTGTACAGGACTGAGCATATTTCCCATATCACATGAGTGCACATCATGTATTCTATTTAAAAATGAGGGCCTCATTGTTGCAAAATGTACAATTTGCACGGCTTTGTGTGACTTTGCGCAATTGCGTGGCTTTGCGCGGGTTTAGCGCGGGTTTCGGAGGTGTAATAAACCTCATTTATTTTAACTCTGCTGATGTCATCAGGATTTATTTCACTGCAGTGAAAATAACTTGTTTTATCTCACTGGAATATGTCTCACCCCCACTGTATAAATACATTATGGTAGCACGGTAGTGCTACCATAGTTAGGGTTGAGGAGCCATTTCTATGTTAAACCCCAAAATTTTCACCTTAATAACTTTGCAACCGTTTGATGGATTTGCCTGAAATTTGGAATTTATGATCAAGAACCATAGGCCTTGGGATCTGCCAAGTTTTGTACTGGTCGGATATACTGTCTCGGGAGTTATTAAGGTGATCTGTGCGCGACGCTTTTCTGGAATTCTGTGGTCGCTACTTACAGGTCGATGGGTTTGTGTGGACCAGCCCAAAATCTTCAGAGAACATGCAGCCAGGGTCCCTGATGTGCCTTTCAAAGATTTCATGAAAAAATATTAAACGGTTCAAAAGTTATTCAAAAAACAGTTTCCCATTATAAGTCAATGGGGAAAGTTAACAAAAAGTTCAACACTTTCGCAAATGCATTTTTACTTTCGCAAATGGGCCTGTTACTTTCGCAAATCGGCCATTTTGTTTTCAATTGGTGATCAGAAAAATGGTTGGCATTTAGATTTGGGACCCTCTAGCAACCTAATTTTTTTTGTATTCACCTACTCGGGCCCTGAGGATGCTTGCCATGTCATTATTTTGTGGTAAAACACCCCAGAAATATGTTTTTCAAATTTCTGGAAAAAGTACTGTCGCAAATTACTTTCGTGCTCACGAAAGTGTCGCAAATTTTTGCGTAAGCCGCAAATTGGCGGCAGTACTTAGTCTGTGGAAAATGACAGCAATTCTTTGGCACTGGCGCTGCAAAAGAACCGTTGGGAGTTTTGAGCTGAAACTTGAGGGAACGGAGCCGACATCTCACCATGTGCCTTTAGTGTTGTATTGAAAAATATTACATGGCGGCAAAGTTACAGCACTCCAAAGTGACAGTTTTTCGCATAGGATAACATTACGGCGCCCGACGACACAGAAATCCTTTGGCACCCTGCTGCAAAATAACGGTTTGGTCTTTTTCCTGAAATTTGAAGGAAGACAGCCAACAGCCCACAGATGTGCCTTTCAGTAGTTTGGTGAGAAAATATCACACGGCGGCAAAGTTACTGCACTCCAAAGTTGACATTTTTCCCATAGGATAACATTACGGCGCCTAACGATAACAGAAACTTTTGATCCCTGCTGCAAAATAATGGTTTAGTCTTTTTCCTGAAATTTGGAGGGAAGACAGCCAACAGCCCACAGATGTGCCTTTCAGTGGTTTGGTGAAAAAACATTACAGGGAGGCAAAATTATGGCTCCAAACTTTTCTTTTTCCCATAGAAATTAACATTACGGCGTTAAGCGGCATTTCAGGGCCGTTATCTCGGAAACGGTGCTGATACGGACTTTTGTCGAAAACCTTTGCCCCATAATGGGCTAAGATACAAATTAGCCAGACAGTTGTAAATAATAGACTTTTAAATTTTTTTTCTACGTCGTACGGTTCCTGAGATATAATGTATTTAGTATTCCAAGATCTCATTTTCTGCGCCGATACTCATTATTTTGCATACATTATTTGTACTCACTGTCTTTCTCAATGCAGGTTTTGGGGAAACCAGCCTGTGCTTACATTACTGTTACTGTTGCCCTTTCTGCTTGTGGTTCCGCACTCTATTTCACTTATCGTTGACGCCTGGCGCCACCATGTGCGTTATCCCTTGCGCTTTCATTTGCGCTTTGCTGTTATTTTGCCATTTCTGTCTACAGTACTGTTTATCTTTCTGTTTCACTTTACATCACCATGCCCATTGACATTTCTGTTTGCAGGCACCATGTTACTATGTGACAACACATCACGTGGCAGACCATTCCTCTGCTTCACGCCACCATGTGCTGCTACCCTTTCTGTTCTCATTCGGTGCTTGTGTTACCATGTGCCCACTGTTAGCATTTCTGTTTGCGTTGTTGTCTCTGTTAGTATGCCATAAGACATCATGTGGGGAGGCGGGGCCCAAAGGGCCCCGTGTGCTCCCGCCCAAGATGAGGTGGGGAGCTGGGCCCAGAGGGCACCAAGGCCCCACTGCTGCATTACATTCACTATTTCTTGTTATCATTCTCAAAAGAAGGGAAATTAAAGGCAAAAACTCAGTTTAATGCATTAGTTAGAGTTGTTCCACAGCGACAAAAGTGAGGAAATTCACTGTTAGGGTTGAAAGCCCCTGCACCCCACCCACCCCCACCCACCTTCATCTGCATTGGGGTGTATTAGGATCTACTAGTCCTAACTCTCACCCCATTCTCCTATACTTCTGCTGCTTTACAGGTCATGGGGTGAGAGTTAGGGCTGATGATCCCAATGCACACCCCAATGCCACCACGTAGGCCATCCTTTATGCTTTTCATTTGCGCTTATGCTTTGTTACTTTTTGCCATTTGTGTACTGCGACTGTTTCTCTTTCTGTTTCACTTTACGTCACCATGCCATTGACATTTCCATTTACAGGCACCATGTTACTATGTGACAAGATATCACGCGGCACACCGTTCCTTGCCCACGCCACTGTACAAGTGCATCTTTCTGTTATCATTTGCGCTTGTGTTACCATATGTGTGCTACTGTTAGCATTTCTGTTTGCATTGCTGCTCCTGTTACTATGCCACAAGACATCATGTGGTGGGGGCGCAGGCCCAAAGGCCCTTGCTACCACCACACATTATTCACTGTTTCTCAATATCATTCTCAAAAAAGGAAATTAGAGGCAAAATTTCCGTTTAATGCATTAGTTAGGGTTGTTCCACAGCGACAAAGTGAGGGAATTCGCTGTTAGGGTTGAAAACCCTAACTCCAAATTCCCCCCAGCACCACACACACACAGACACACACGCATATCAAGTATGGGGAGGACCAAGTCAACACAACCAATGACAGACATCCAGCAGCAGGTGACAGAAATAACAAACAATTGTCTAAATGTACTACGAGACATCCCCACCCACCTGACCAGGTACTGCATGCTCAGTGGAGATCAACAGCAAAACTGAGGCCATGTACACCAAACGACACATCCCTGATTGCAGCTGCACACAACGTACTCACACTTAGTAGTTGCATGGTTTTACCACTGACGCCCCACACCACACCACTCACTTGTGGTGGGCCACCTGAGCAATAGAGTTAAGAAACCAAGGAGTTGTACAGGTATAATATCTCTGATTATAACAAGGGTTTGAGAAATGCAGCTTTCTAATTGACTGTAAACATTGTAACAGCCTTATGTTTAGTTTTTATTAACATACATGTAGAGCCTAACCATATGATGAACATGGTTTAATGTTGTTTAAAAACAGTTTTATGATAGCAATAAGCCACTCCCAGGTATTATGTTAATGGTCAGTTTATCACTGTCTAGCGACATGTGGCACTCGGATATGCCCTCATTCAACATTAAACCCTACAGGGTGATTAACAGACCATTTAACATAACTGTTGGTCATGCCTTATTGCTTAATTGTCTTTATGAGTAGATACTCTCTCTCTGCTAGGCACTGCAGCAGCTTGCTAACACAGTGTCCCACCCAGTTACACCATACACTGTCTAGTTGCTGGAGAATGGCTGTGAATATGAACTCATGAAGATGAACAGTGTAACTTGATCATTACAGTCATCAAAACCCTAGTGTGATTTTAACTGACAGACTCAGTGATAGAGGATAACCCCTGCTGTCCTAGTACATTTACCCCATTATGAGTTAAATCAATACTAAAGACATTCTGTTTATATCTACACCATACCTACTTGATTCCTGTTGTAGCAGAATTAACATAGTTATCACTTTGATAGCATCAGTGACAGAAGTGTGGCAAACCCAAACAGTAGGCATACAGCCTAGTATGAAACAACTGTTAAAAAATCACACTGTGTCCATAAGTGGCATAGATCACTCATTGCAACAATAGCAAATGTATTACTATTTGAATAAGTTAGTCATCACAGATGCAATGAGATTGTCTTTATCAGGTACAACATACTCAGTAAGTGCCTACAGGAAAATCTATCCTATATACATGTCCGATACAGGTACATCATTGTTGGCTCAGTAGTGCTATGATATTTAGAAGTTGCTTGGCCTGATCCATGCAATTACAATCTTTCTTACAAAGAATACTTACTGCATCTTTAATATTGAAACACACTGACGGTCTATGTATGTACATCAGCAGTACACCTTCATCAGTAAGAATGCATGTGATACTGGCAGTACCAATTTCACAGCGTTGAACAGGCAATGCTTTTCCATACGCTTGCATCAGCCTCTCATGTTGAGTAAACCATTGCAGTAAATGTACTACTATGTAAATCACCTACTAAATGTATCACTACTTTTATCTTGAGCATGCTAGTGTCTTGTAGTTAATTTATGTGCTTCTCTTAATTAATGTATACTCAGTAGTGTTAAAACCTTTCTACAACTGTCATCATGCACCTTCAGCATTTATATTGAATAACGGCACAGTACCAGTTGTGGTGTGTGTGGGGCATCGAGGTAAGGCCATGCAACTACTAAGTGTGGTACTGCGTGTGCAGCTGCAATCAGGGATGTGTACGCTTGGTGTACATGGCCTCAGTTTTGCTGTTGATCTCCACTGAGCATGCAGTACCTGGTCAGGTGGGTGGGGATGTCTCGTAGTACATTTAGACAATTGTTTGTTATTTCTGTCACCTGCTGCTGGATGTCTGTCATTGGTTGTGTTGACTTGGTCCTCCCCATACTTGAATGTGCGGTGTCTGTGTGTGTGTGGTGCTGAGGGGGGGTGAATTCGGAGTTAGGGTTTTCAACCCTAACAGCGAATTTCCTCACTTTTGTCACTGTGGAACAACCCTAACTAATGCATTAAACGGAGTTTTTTACCTCTAATATATATATATATAGTTAGGGTTGAGGAGCCATTTCTGTGTTAAACCCCAAAACTTTGCACCTTAATAACTTTGCAACCGTTTCACGGATTTGGCTGAAATTTGGAATACATGATCAAAAACCATAGCCCTTGGGATCTGCCAAGTTTTGTACTGGTTGGATATACAGCTGTGGAGTTATTATGCGTGATCTGTGCACGCGTTTATGCTTTTTTCTGGAATTCTACGGTCGTTCCTACAGGTTGTACAGTTTGCTCGACTGGCCCGAAATCTTCAGGGAACGTGCAGCCAGGGTCCCCGATGTGCCTTTCAAAGATTTCATGAAAAAATATTAAACGGTTCAAAAGTTATTCAAAAAACAGTTTCCCATTATAAGTCAATGGGAAAAGTTAACAAAAAGTTCAACACTTTCGCAAATGCATTTTTACTTTCGCAAATGGGCCTGTTACTTTCGCAAATCGCCATTTTGTTTTCAGTTGGTGATCAGAAAAATGGTTGGCATTTAAATTTGGGACCCTCTAGCAACCTAATTATTTTTGTATTCACTTAGTTGGACCCTGAGGATGCTTGCCATGTCTTTATTTTGTGGTAAAAGACCCCAGAAATATATTTTCAAATTTCTGGAAAAGTACTTTAAATTACTTGTGCTCACGAAAAGTGTCGAACTTTACGTGAAAGCTGCAGAAATTAGACAGTAGTTTTCCATCTGTGGAAATTAACAGCGATTCTTTGGCCCTGCACTGCAAAAGAACCGTTGGGAGTTTTGGGCTGAAATTTGAAGGGAACGGAGCCGACATCTAACAGATGTGCCTTTCAGTGTTGTATTGAAAAAATATTACATTGCCTCAAAGTTATGGCACTCCAAAGTTGACAGTTTTTCCCATAGGATAACATTACGGCGCCCGACGCATTACAGAAATCATTTGGATCCCTGCTGCAAAACAACGGCTTGGTCTTTTTTCCTGAAATTTGGAGGGAAGACAGCCAACAGCCCACAGATGTGCCTTTCAGTGGCTTGGTGAAAAAACATTACAGGGAGAGAAGTTATGGTGCTCGAACTTTTCTTTTTTCCCAAAGGATAACATTACGGTGTTCGGCCGCCCAGGGCCCTATCTCGAACGCGTAGATACAGGACTTTTCGTCAGAAAAGTTCTTAGCTCAACAGAGGGCTAAGATACAAATTAGCCAGACAGTTGTAAATAATATGACTTTAAATGTTTTTCTACATCGTAGCGTTCCTGAGATATAACGGATTTAGTATTCCAAGTTCTCATTTTCTGCACCGATACTCATTATTATGCATACATTATTTGTACTCACTGTCTTTCTCTATGCAGGTTTTGGGAAAACCAGCCTGTGCGCTTACAGTACTGTTACTGTTGCCCTTCCGCTTGCTGTCTCGCACTGCTTCACTTACTCGTTGATGTCTGCTTCACCATGTGCGTATCCTTTATGCTTTCATTTGCGCTATGCTTTCTGTTATTTTTGCCATTTCTGTCTACAGTACTGTTTATCTTTCTGTTTCACTTACGCCACCATACCCATTGACATTTCTGTTTGCAGGCACCATGTTACTATGTGACAACACATCACGTGGCAGACCGTTCCCATCTACGCCACCATGTGCTACCCTTTCTGTTCTCATTCGCGCTTGTGTTACCATGTGCACCACTGTTAGCATTTCTGTTTGCGTTGCTGTCCCCGTTAGTATGCCACAAGACATCATGTGGCAGGAGCGCGGCCCGCCACTGCATTACATTCACTATTTCTCGCTATCATTCCCAAAAAGAAGCGATTAGAGGCAAAATCTGTTTACAGGCAGCCCACTGAAAGGTTGAAAACCTTCACCCTCGCATCGTCACCGGGTAGTGCATTGATCATGGGTCCCAACTCTCACCCCATTCTCCTATACTTCTGCTGCTTTACATGTCATGGGGTGAGAGTTAGGGCTGACGATCCCAATGCACACCCCAATGCCAGTTGGGGGTGGGCGGTCCAAGGGGTTTTCAACCTAACAGCTAATTTCCTCACTTTTGTCGCTGTGAAACAACCCTAACTAATGCATTAAATGGAGTTTTTGCTCTAATTATATATATATATATATATATATATATATACACACACACACACACACAATTTTGCCAAAGAAAAGGTATTTTGAATAAGTTACCAAGAGATGTTTTGAAACACAAATAAGACAAAGTAATTTTAAATCTTTATGCAAGAACAAGTTTACTGTTTGCAAAAGTTATCAAAACTACAATATGTGTGCTTTTGTTTTGTTTATTTTCCGAAACCTTTGTTGTTTTGTATTTATGCTGCTTTTCATTATGTTTACAATATGTTATTATCTATGCAGAAGTTATTAGTAATTAATTGAGTTGTACAGGGACAAAATTAAATCTATTTTGTATATGTTACATGACGGTGTGACAGAAATGTTATTTCGCTTATCTAGAACTTATATAAAGTAGGTTATAAAGTAAGATTTGAGCCAGTCGTATATTGTTTATATGGTTTTATGCAAATGTTATGACACGGGCCAAAGGCTTAGCTATGCCCATAATAAGAAATTGGTATTCCAGCCTATTGTTCTGACATATGTACTCAGAAAGGCAGATAGCTCCCTGGTTACAGATCAGAAAAGCATCAATGACTCTTTTTAGATTTTCTCCAAACTGAACACATCTGAAGCCTCACCCACAGTACAGGAGATGAACACCTTCATGGCCATTCTCATCCTCCCCACACTCTAACAGCAGCAATGCAGTGGGCTAGATAAACCCTTCACGACCCAGGAGTTGACCGCTGCACTAGACAGCATGCCAGCAGGGAACACCAGGAAGTGATGGTCTACCAGTAGAATTTTACAACTGCTTTTAGGACAGGCTTATGGAGCCTCTAATAGGTACCTAATGGAGGCATGTGCCTCAGAGGAATTGCCACTGTCCATGCGCATGTTGCAAATCTCCCTTATCTCCAAAGCAGGGAAGGATCCACAACTGTGTAACAGCTGTAGACCCATCTCCCTCATCACAGTAGACTGCAAAGACTTTGCAAAGATTATTGTAACATGAGTTGAGGAGGTAGTGACAGGGCTAGAGGGTATTGATTAGATGGGCTTCATTCCAGGCAGACAAGGCACAGACAATACCAGAGGCCTTGTAAACCTTATATGGAAGACTTTGTTTCCCTACCCAGTGGCAGTCCTGCTGCCACTGGATGCTAAGAAGGAATTTGACCAGGTGGAGTGTGAATTTCTGTTTCACACAGTACTGAGGTTTGGTTCCGGGCCCAACCTAATAAAATGAATCTCTTTCCTACACAATGATGTGGCTGCCTCGGACACCACCAATCACTGCCCATCCCCCAGCTTTCCTCCTGGGAGGGGCACCAGACTCTCCCTGGAGCTGCATCTACAGGCCATACACCAGCACCACCACCACATAAGAGGATTCCATCTGGGAGAGTAACATAAGGTCATGGCCTTCACAGACAATATCATGCTTACGTTGACCGAGTCTCAGATTTCTATCCTGCATCTTATTAAACTGATTGAATCTACGCTAGGCTGTCAGGCCATAAAGTCAATATAGCCAGATCCTCCTCCTCCTACCATCTCAGAGATTAGTAGCACAAAACAGGGCTTCCTTTGAATATGACGGTGGTACAAGACCAGGTAAAATTTCTCAGTATAAATTGCTCCTGGAACACAGCCCATCTGGGGAAGAATAATTTAAGTCCCTAAGGCAACACTGGAGAAGGAAATGGTCAGATGAAACCACCTACACTTATCCTACTGGGGCAGAGGTTGTGTTTATAAATGATAGTGATCCCAGGCTCCAATACATCCTAGATAATATACCTATCACCTGGACCAAAAAGTATCACAAAGCTGCATAAAGACATGCTGAACTTCTTTTGGGGCATGGGTCCCAGACGATACAGCCAAAAGAAACTAATACAGGAGTTTGCAAGGAGAGGCTTTTATCTCCATCATTGCAGACTAAAAGGATTGCCAAGGCAGTTCACCAGCTCTCTCAAGCAAGTCAGAAACTGAGAGCACAGGAGATGTAAATAGATAACCTGTGAAGAAAGCATTCTGGGTAAAGCTGCTGGTAACTGCTATCTGCTACAGTAATAACATGGGAGTGCTATGGACTCACCCCACCTTAAGCTACTATTTCAAAGCATGGACCCAAGCAGCAAGGTTGACAAGTTGGTCCACGGAAAAATCCCTGGCCCTACCCTCTGGCACAACCCCAGGGTTTGGATTGGGGGGAAAACTATTTATTGGCAAGACTAGCAAGGGAAAGGCATTCACCCCCTCGACCATCTCATAGAGAAGGGCAGTGGGTACTAACGTCCTTCAACAATTCAAAGCCAGATATAATCTAGCAAACAACACCATTGGAGGTACCTCCAACTGTGGTCTCTGTTGGTCTCACTGCTTCACCAAAGTATCAACTGCCCAGTCAAAGACTTCTGGACAGCACCTCCCCGATAATGTGCACCAGAGCAAAACTAACCACTTATATAGGCAACTCCTTCAAGCAGGCCTGAACCCATTAACCTCCATTAGGGAACAATGGGCACAGAAACTTAAAGAGCCAGTGTACTGCCTTGCATTAATAGTAATTTTCAGATGCAGTCGGCTATCACTTCTTGCATCTGAAGTATTTTTGGTTTTCTGTTTGCTAATTAGAAGATATTCCACCGTGCAGTA
Source organism: Neoceratodus forsteri (assembly GCA_016271365.2). Taxonomy (NCBI): domain Eukaryota; kingdom Metazoa; phylum Chordata; order Ceratodontiformes; family Ceratodontidae; genus Neoceratodus; species Neoceratodus forsteri. The sequence goes on along the minus strand of CM028130.1, from coordinate 532,105,133 downwards.
CTGGGCTGATGAGTGGAGCAGCACTCTGCCTGAAGGCTAAAAAAAGTCAGTTCCATTCCCACCACTACAGCATCAGAAATGTGGCTAAACATATTAAGTCACCATAGCCCTTGCAGCCTGAGCAGTGACTTTGACAAGTTAACAATCAAAATACAGAACATTGTGACATCACAGGCAACCAAGAAGAGTCGATCCCTGCTGCTTCATGTGAAAGAGAATAATCTAGCATTGAGAAATGGTTCTCCTTGGTTACTAGTGATGCCACAGTCAATGTGGTCTCAGTGTTGATGATGTATTGTGAGGAATAGAACTGACTTTTCTTAGCTTCTAGACAAAGTGCTGCTCCACACATCACTCCAGTACTGCTAGGTGGAAAATCTAATTAGCAAACAGAAAAGAAAAAATACTTCAGACATAAGAAGTGATAGCTGACTACATCTGAAAGTTACTATTAATTACAGGCAGTACACTAATTCTTTAATAAACCTGCCTCCAAGTGAGTGGAAGACGTGCTGGTGGAGGTTAGCATCTGGAATCAAGGACACCAAAAACTGCTTCATGCAGCAAAATATTCTCCAGAGGTGGCATAGAACCCCAGGGACACTACACAGGTGAGGCCTGATGTATAATGATCTATGTTGGCATTGTGGGAAACCCAAGGGGACACTCACACATCTCTTGTGGTCCTGCTTCACACTTAAACCATACTAGGACAAGGTCCAACACATATGCTGGGAGATCACTGCATACAACCATGCTTTCTCCCCCATGCTGAACATGCTGGTCCTAAATCAGTGCCTAAACATGGCAGATGGTATACCCCAAGGGGACAAAGGGACAAGTGACTAGAGGGTGTACTAGTTACTGCAAAATGGGTGATACTCAGACACTGGAGAGAACCAGAGGCCCCTCAAGTGCAACTAGAACTGGGCAAGATGGCCAGATATGAGAGGATCCACATTACCTCTAGGGGTAGCCTATCAGAATGTGCTCAAATCTGAGGTAGTTACCTAACATCAGCATAATGTAAAATCCCAGCAGGGTCCTTCATGCCTGACTACTTAAGGACCTCAGGCACAAGAGGCCAGAACACGACCAGTAGCATCATGCTCTAACAACCGCACTCACACAAGGGCTCACAGGGGAGAGAGACCCTGATCCACACCGTGTATATCAAGCACAGAGTAGGCACAGCGAGGCCTCCCCACCCCATGATCCATATAGTAGTAACCTCCTAACACTCCATTAGGCAGGGGGACTCAGTAGGCGAGAGACCCACAGCAAGAGGTTGGGCAAATTCAGTGGTAACTAACTGACTCTTAACTAGACTTATCTTCTAAGTTCCTCTGTTATATAGGTTAGAGCTGTATCTCCAAGGAGCTATGCCCCACCAGGACAAGTACTGCACTTCTCTTACTTTGTAGTCTGAACAGAATATGACTGATATGATTCATACTACTCGGTGTATATCATTGCTTTCTCTCTTGTATGTTGAAAAGAGAAAATAAATAAAACTTGAATTAAAAAAATACACCACAGGAAAATCTCATTTACCTTACTGCCACCTGCTTGTCTCCACCTGACAATCCAGAATAAGCTATATTTCTCCTTGAAATCCAAAGACATAATCAAGTTACTAGAGAGAATGGTCAAATACAGGAGCCACTTCATGTAAGCTAACAGCAGTGGCTGAGCCAGAGGGAGAGAGGAATCAATAGAGGAAGACACAGCTGGACTACGCTTCTCATGGTTTAGGATTTTCCCTAATTCTTTCCACCTTCATGTAACCATTCACTTGTTTGTATAAATGTTAAAAATAAAGGAATTATTATTAAAATAAAATAAATAATATTGAGTCAACAGGGTTCAAGTCCATGAAGTGGTAGCTGGTAGATGTGCAACTTCTTCTGTTTCATTTCTGGCCCAGTCATCTGACTAGGCCACACAGTTTCTGGAGATCTCCAAACAGGCTTCCATCAAAACCTTCCCTCTGTGGGCCCAGGAACAAGCTTGGATCGCCAAAGGGTCGGCACACAGGGAGGAGACTCAAACATCTCACGGGATGATTACCTCCTCATGACAGGAGGCTGCCCATCTCTTGCCACTATAGAAACTCCTGGGGGAGCTGAGGGGGTGAGAACATGCCAAGTGGCAGTTTATGGGTAGGGAAGAAATGCTGGCCATAGCTGTTTGCACACCCATTGTATGCATATGCAACAGGTTGATGTGGGTATCTCGGTGAGGGGAGAACAATGGAAAACACAAGTGCAATAAAGTGGCCAGTTCCCTCCTCCTGTACACTCAGGCCCTGTAGCACCTGTTCACCCAGTAAAAAGACCAGAACTGCACCAAATTCAAATACTGGAGTGGGATGTCCCCCAAAAGCCCTTGCTCTGAGGGGCTAACCACAGTAGTAGCAGATAAGCTGTGTCTCTGGGACTCAGGGAATCTGACAGGGCTGGGCAGTAGCCAGAGAAGATTGCATAGGTAGGGACTAAGATTTGAAGGAGAAGCAGTAATTACGTGTTGGGGATACCTGAAACAAAAATAAGAGGCACACAACAAGGAAACAAAAACTTTCATTCCCAGCAGGGCACCCTTTATCATTTCCTCTTCCATCTCTTTTCTTATGCAAGTCTGATTGAGGTTTGGAGAGGTAGCTTCCATTTGGGTCTTTGACAATCTTTGTCTTGTTGCATGGGGTTGGTCTAGTAGACCACCAGGACAGGTACACAAGGGAGATAGGGAACTAGGGGAAGAAACTGAGAAGGGGGCTACAAAGGGGGAGGTATGGTTTGGGGGAGATTGAAACCATCAGAAATAGATTGGGATATTCCAGAAGATAAGCACCAGAAGTCAGGATCTGTTAACTATGTTGCAGGGTTGCCTGCTGGTACAGCTGGTCAGGAAACTCAAAACACAGGTTGCCATTCTCAATGTGATATTCACTAACTTGGAATGGTAGGTGAAGTGGAAGATGGGGAGGGCTGTGACACTCAGACAGCTGGTTCTGATTAATCTATGATTTTTGTAGTATAAAAATGGTTATTGAGTGTCTCTCGTGATACATGCTGAATCAGCCTGTGGAATGACACCCCTTTCCCAGGTTTTAGCTACAACGTGTTACCTGGAAGGCCAAGAGATAATTACAGGTTAGAAGAGACTTAAAATTTAGGATCTTCTGTTTATGTGACTAACTGAAGCTTCGCCAACTGCCAAGATAGGTCATAAACCTTTATGACGTCCAGACGAAACACACTTAATATTCACATGGTGATACAAAGCATGTTGCACCTCCATGAGATCTGGCAGAGAGACATAATTAATGATGTCCTGGAAAGGGGAAGCTGCTCATAAGATCAAAGAAAGTCATATGAGAAAATTAGTTGTGCTGAGGTCACAGAATTTAATACTTTGATAAATAGATAGATATATTTTTTATATTCTGACAGGGAGGAGCTAGGTGACCTCTCGCAAAGAGGTTGACAAAGCCAGTTTTTAAACAGTATTCTGTTTTCCATTTACACACAAAAGTTTGGTCTTTGAAAGCTATAACATGTTAGCAGCACTGTAAGAGATACATTAGATAGATCAAGTCTAATTGTCTGGTGGTAGAAAATTGCACTTTTAAAATCTTGTTTTTTTTAAGTGATTTGTATGTTTTGTGATATATGGTTCTGTATTTATATTTTATCTTTTTATATCTATTTTGAAGTAAACCTCTACTTTAGAGACTACTTAGTGTGCCTTTGAAATTCTTTTTCTTGACAAGGGAAGCATACATGGTTAAAGCTGACACTGTACAAAGCTTATTGGTTTTACCAAATTGGGAAAAGGTAAGAATTTATTCTGAGGTCTTTAATAGAGTTTTAAGGGTTCATTGTGTATGCTGGTTAGGTGCCCATAGGCAAAGATATCGCCCCGAAGGCAGAATTATCTGAGCCTGTACATTGGGTACGCTAACAAGAGGTTCACAGCTTGAATCCCTCCAAGACTTGAGACCAAAGGTTGATTCAAACCCACGAAACAGAAAGGAGGGTTACCCTGTTTCTGTTTTCTGTACACAAGACTGCACTCAGAGGTTGGCACTGTGGGAGCAGAGGGCCTGACCTGTTGAGTGGGTTTGTGACAGATTGGTTGGCAGCAGTGTGCATTATTTTGGTATTACAAGCTTTTATTGTTCAGTGTGTCAGCTTGAGACTGTCAACTCACTTGCAAAGAAAGAAAAAGGCAGTGATTTATTTTTAAAAAGGAGACAGAACTATATCACTTGGCATACAGTAAAGTTCCTACCCATTTTATTTTTTTTCTAAAGTGCAATTCAGAGTAGCCATAGCTAGGGAAGAAGAAGATGGCTTCCAACTACAGCAGGCACACTGTAGACTACTTAAAGCAGTTGTGCAGGGACAGAGTAGTTCCGTTCGAGGTGAAAGCCAGCAAACAGAACCTCGTAGATGTCCTAATGGTAGCAGATACCCAGAGCACCGAGTCACAGCCAGTGACTATAAGGATCAAACCTTGAATGTGGCAGGGCTAGTGGCCAGTGCAGTGTCCAGATCCAGTGAGGATGTCAGCAGGGCCACTGTCAGTGAAGAGCCACAGCAGCAGGAGAAGGTCACCAGTATCCTGGATCCAGAAGTACTCAGGCTGCAAATTGAGTTGTACAGAATGGAGCTGGAGTTCCGGGGAGAGGACCATGAACAACAGGAGGCAGACTCTGAGGAGTGGAGCACCAGTGAGCTGCAGAGGAGACTAGAGACTGTGAACAGTGGTAGGCGGACCGTGAGGAGTGGAGCCAGAGGCAACATGAACTAGAGAAGCTACATTCCAACCACCAGCATCAGAGCAGGTAAGTGACTTGAGTTTAACTGGGACTACAGGACTGGGTTACAAATTGAATTCCAAATTGATAGCCAAATTTAAAGAGGGGAGGATATGGATGCCTTTTTAAATTCTTTTGAAAAAGTTTGTATTCAGGCCAAAATTCCCAGGGAGTCCTGGAGCTTCCAGCTATTCCCGCTACTTACCAGGAAAGCTCAGGATGCATTCAGTCAAATGGACAACGAGAACAGAGATGATTACAGCAAACTTAAAGCTGCACTGTTAAAGAAATTTGAATTAACTGCTGAATCATACAGAGCTAAATTCTGTAAGCTCTGGAGAAGCCCTAAAATGAGCTACGAGGAGCTAGCCATGAAACAACGTCAGTTTTTAAAACGTTGGTGGGAAGGAATTGGAGCAAACTCTGTTGATAAAATTGAAAATGTGATTTTGTTAGAACAGCTTTTCTGGGCATGCCTAGCAGAGCTGAAAACCTGGCTGGAGGACTGAGATCCCAAAACAGTGCAAGAGGCTGCTGAACTCTCGGACCGCTATGCCAAGAGCAGACCTGCTCTGAGAGCAAATGGGGTGGGTGTGGCAGTGCAGAAAGGGAGAAGCGCACCTTCAGGGCAGCTAAAACTCTCACTGCCTCCACTGAAACCAGTTAGCCCCAGGTTTCAGAGAAAAGATTTCTCTGAAAAGAGAAGTGAATGTTGGTTATGTAAAGAAACTGGGCATATTGCCAGACAGTGTCTCAAAAGAATGAGTAATAATAAGTAGAATGGTACTAAAAAAAGAAGTGTTTTTTTGTGTGTCCCTGGAAGCATGCCTGTGAACATGAGGGAACACATGCACCCAGTCATGGTGAATGGTGTACAGACACAAGGGGTAAAGGACACAGGGCTATCTCTGACATTGATAAAAGGGGATTTGGTACAGCCTGGTCAGCTTATACCCAATAAATACATCTCTGTACAAGGATTCACTGGTGAAGAGAAAACATTGCCACTGGCCAGAGTTCTCCTGGACTGGGGTGAAACCAGGGGAACTGTGCAACAGGTGGCTATAGCCAAAATGTTGGCAGTGGATGTGATCCTGGGCAACAATCTCAGACAGGGGATGGTATGTGCAGTTGCCCGTAGCCAAGTGGCAAGGGAAAATTGTAGTTCCTTGAACCCCACAGAAGCCATTGTGGAAACCACTGAGAGGCTGGCTCCCCAGCCTGCATCTCCAGAAGGGGAGACTAATGAAAAGAGGGTAGAAATTTCCCCAGTAGAAAGTAACCACACAGCTACAGAGGGTTACTCCAAAGAGGGAAGGGTGACCCATTGTCAGAGGGTTGGGATTGACAGTGATCCTGAGTGCCCTGATGCTAGTGCTAGGGACCCTAGTTTAGCAACTGAAGGGGACCTGTCCCATGCCTTGGGAATGTGTGAGGAGTTTGCAGCTGCTCAGAGAAGTGACCTTAGTCTAGAGAAGCTGAGGGCTTGGGCAGACTCCGGACAGCACACAGGGAGGTGACCGCAGACATAAGGTTTATTGGGAAAATAGACATGTATACTCAGGCAGTACAGATGTAGGGGTGGGGTGCTAGGCAGGTGGCTTGTCGTTCCCCAGGAGTATCTCGTGAGCAGTTGCTCAAGATTGCACATGATATTCCCTTGTCTGGTCATCTGGGAATTGTGCACACTAGCAGTAGTTGGCCCAGAATTTATTGGCCTAACTTCACCCAGCAGGTGAAGGAGTACTGCAGGTCTTGTCACCGGTGCCAAGAAATAGGTAAGGTGGGCAAGAAAACCCAAGCCGCCCTGATTCCATTGCCCATAGTGGAGGAGCCATTCCAGAGGGTGGGAGTGGATATTGTGGGGCCTTTAAATACCCTTAGCTCCTCAGGGAAGAAATTCATCCTGACTGTGGTGGATTATGCCACCCGGTACCCAGAGGCAGTTACCCTATCCTCACTGAGGACAGACAAAGTGGCAGATGGCTTACTTGGGATTTTCTCCCCTGTGTGTTGGGTTTCTGCAGGAGGGTATCACTGATCAAGGGGGTTCCTTCATGTTGGACCTGATGAAATGTTTATGGGAGAAGTGTGGGTTGGTGCAGAGATGCACAACACCATATCACCCACAAACCAATGGGCTTGTGGAAAGATTCAATGGTACCCAGAAGTCAATGCTCTGGGTGTTTGCTGAACAGCATGGGAGAGACTGGGAGAAATACTTTCCCCACCTGTTGTTTGCATACAGGGAGGTGCCCCAAGAGTCGACAGGATTTCACCTTTTGAACTCTTATATGGACGCCGGGTATGTGAGCCCCTAGACTTGATCTGAGAGGACTGGGAGGGCAAGCATGCCACCCAGGGAACTCCCATAGTGGATTACGTCCTTAGGATTAGGGAAAGGCTGAAGTAGCTCATGGGGACAGCCCAGAGCACCTTAGCAGCTGGCCAACAGAAGCAAAAAGTGTGGTACAACTGCAGAGCCAGAGCTCACTAATACATGGTAGGTCAAGAAGTCATGGTCCTTATTCCGGTCCAGAAAAACAAGCTGCAGGCTGAATGGGCAGGACCGTACAAAGTGGTTAGAAAGGTAAATGACGTGAACTATATTATAGAGTTACCTGACCGAAGACAGACAGAAAAGATGCACCATGTCAACATGATGAAGCCATATGCAAATAGGGCTGACATGGTGTTTGCAGTATGTAGTCCTGGGGAGGGGACGGACAAAGGATACCCCCTTCTGGACTTGCTGGAAGAAAGCAAGCAGGAGTCCTTTGCGGAGGCAGTTAAATTGTCTCCCCAGCTGACCCTGGACCAGATCCAGAAAGTAAGAGAGGTTTTAGCTGACTTTGCCCCATTGTTTACTGCCAAGCCTGGACTAACCCCCTTAGTGACTCATGATGTGGAGAGAGGGACACAGACGCCCATACGGTGGGCAGCATGTCGGGTGCCAGAGGCTGTCCAAAAGGACATTAGGAGGGAAGTGGAGGAGATGCTGGATTTAGGGGTAATCCAGAGATCCCATAGCCCCTGGGCCTCACCCATAGTCCTTGTGCCTAAGCCAGATGGCTCTACTCATTTCTGTGTGGACTATCGTGGACTGAATGCAGTCATGAAGTCAGACGCCCACCGATGCCCTGGACGGATGAACTCCTGGACAAGTTGGGAAGGGCAAACTACCTGGGACCATTGATCTGACAAAGGGTACTAGGTAGAATTGACAGACAGAACTAGGGAGAGGTCGGCCTCATCACCTGATAGGCTTATTTGAATTTAAAGTAATGCCTTTAGAATGAAGAATGTCCTGGTCACTTTCCAAAGGTTGGTGATCAGGTGTTAAATGGTGCTGAGGAGTACACCAAGGTGTACCTGGATGACACTGCCATCTTTAGTACCAACTGGGAGGAACATCAAAGCTGGGAAGTGCCAGGTGGCCATGGGAGAAGTGGCATACCTTGGGCATGTGGTAGGCCAGGGACAGCTCCATCCTAAACAAATAAAAATAAAGGTAATCCAGGTGTGGCCCAGACCAGAAATGCAGAAGCAGGTCAGGAGTTTTCTTGGAACAGCAGGGTACTATAGAAAATTTGTACCCAATTACAGTGCCCTGGCTGCTCCCCTATCTGACCTGAAAAAGAAAAGGATGCCCAAGAAAATTACCTAGGGCCCAGCCTGTGAGGAAGCCTTTTCCAAACTAAAGGAGACACTGTGCAGTGCTCCTGTTTTGACAAGTCCTGACTATAGCAAACCCTTTATAGTTCAAACTGACGCCTCAGACATGGGTATTGGAGTAGTACTGAGTCAGACATCCAGCCAAGGTAGAGATCACCCAGTAGTGTACCTGAGTAGGAAGTTACTTCCCAGGGAGCAGGCATACTCCACTTTGGAAAAAGAGTGTCTTGCCATAGTGTGAGCCCTAAAGAAATTAGAGCCATGCTTGTATGGGCAGCATTTTGCGGTACAGACTGACCACACCCCCTAGTTTGGCTGACGCAGATGGGGAAAAACAATGGTAGATTGCTAAGATGGAGTCTTGTTTTGCAAGGGTATGATATGACAATTCTACATAGGGCTGGAGCCAAAAATCAGAACTCCAATGGGCTGTCTCGTGTGTATGAGGAGTGAACTGATTTGAAAAGCTCATCCCATGCAGGGGATAGAGCCCCCAAATTCAGTCTAGGTGGGGAAGAAGTGTGACACTCAGACAGCTGGTTCTGATTAATCTATGATTTTTGTAATATAAAAATGTGTTATTGAGTGTCTCTCATGATACATGCTGAATCAGCCTGTGGAATGACACCCCCCCATCCCAGGTTTTAGCTACAACATGTTACCTGGAAGGCCAAGAGATAATCATAGGTTAGAAGAGACTTAAAATTTAGGATCTCCTGTTTATGTGACTAATTGCAGCTTGCCAACTGCCAAGATAGGTCATAAACTTTTATGACGTTCAGAGGAAACACAGTTAATGTTCACATGGTGATACAGAGCATGTTGCACCTCCATGAGATCTGGCAGAGAGACATAACATAATGATGTCCTGGAAAGGGGAAGCTGCTCATAAGATCAAAGAAAGTCATATGAGAAAATGAGTTGTGCTGGGGTCACAGAATTTAATACTTTGATAAGACATCCTGTTTTGCATAGATATATTTTTTATATTCTGACAGGGAGGAGCTAGGTCACCTCATGCAAAGAGGTTGGCAAAGCCAGTTTTTACACAGTATTCTGTTTTCCATTTACACACAAATGTTTGGTCTGTGAAAGCTACAACATGCTAGCAGCACTGTAAGACATACATTAGATAGATCTAGTCTAATTGTCTGGTGGTAGGAAATTGTACTTTTCAAATCTTGCTTTTTTTAAGTGATTTGTATGTTTTGTGATATATGGTTCTGTATTTACATTTTACATTTTGTTATCTATTTTGAAGTAAACTACTACTTTAGAGACTACTTGGTGTGCCTTTGACATTCTTTTTCTTGACAAGGGAAGCATACATGGTTAAAGCTGACACTGTACAAAGCTTACTGGTTTTACCAAACTGGGAAAAGGTAAGTGATTATTCTGAGGTCTTTAATAGAGTTTTATGGGTTCATTTTGTACGCCTGGTTAGGTGCCCGTAGGCAAAAGATATCTGCCCCCCCCAAAGAGCAGAATTATCTGAGCCTGTACATTGGGTACACTAACATGAGGTTCACAGTTTGAATCCCTCCAAGACTTGAGACCAAAGGTTGATTCAAACCCACAAAACAGACAGGAGGGTTACCCTGTTTCTGTTTCCTGTTCACAAGACTGTGCTCAGAGGTTGGCACTGTGGGAACCAAGGGCCAGTCATTCTGAGTGGGTTTGTGACAGGGGCCAGTCACCATAACACTGTATGGTTATAACTGGCTCAGAACATCAGTATAACCTAGTCAAAGGCTATGGTGCTGTATTTCAGATGAGCAGACTTTGAGAGAATTAGTCAAGGCTAAGTTGGTTGGTGTGGACAAAAATAAGAGGGTGGAGGAAAGGTGGGGAGAAATTGCAAGGGCCATGCCTGAAGCAACCAAACAATCCTTTTGAATGGTAACCAATGGTAAAAATCACAAGAGACCAGACTGGTTCCCTAAGAAGTTCAGGGAGGCAGCGAGGGACTCAAAAAATGGCCTTCATTAACTACAAGGAGAAACAGGGACAAGGAATAGAGCAAATACCACTTAAAGGTAAAGGAAACCAAAAAGGCAGTCAGGGACTCAAAAGCAGACACATAGCTGCATATTGCAGAGGGAGTAAAGGGAGGGGGAAACAGTTATTCAAGTACATCAGTGCAAAAAGGAAGATGAGAGAGGAAATTGTCAGGCTGATGGACAGGGAAGTAGGGGAGGATGAGCAGAAAGCAGCCATTCCAAGCAACTACTTCTGCTCAGTATTCGCAGTGGAGGTTAGTGGGCCTCTGCCGGAAAGCAACATAAAGGCTGCTGCAAGGGGAACCCCAGAAATGAGGCAGGTGGTAATTACGGGAGGAAGGGTTAAGAAGGGCTTACAGCCCTAAAAATAGACAAGGCTCCAGGACTAGATGAGATACACCCGTGGGTGCTCAGGGAACTGTATCGGAACTGGCTGAATGCCCATCAGGGCTTTGAAACAGCTCACTGTAGTTAGGGAGGATTCTGAGAGACTGAAGGATAGTGGATGTGGTGCCACTTCACAAGGGAGGGAACAGTTAAGAACTGGGGAATTACAGGTCCATCACTCTTACCTCCATTGTAGTTGAACTGATGGTGACACTAGTTAAAGAGGACCTGGTAGGCTACCTGTAGAGAAAGAGGCTCCATGTTAGTAAGCTGCAAAGGTTCATGGCAGGGAGGTCTTGTCAGACCAACCTGACAGTATTCTTTGAGTGGTTAACAAGGCCGGTGGATAAGGGACAAGAGGTAAGTAGATTTACTCCAACTTCAGTAGAGCATCTGACTCAGTAGCACACAGAAGGTTGCTGAAGAAACTAGAGGAACTGGGAGAAGCAAAGGACCTTGTTAGATGTGTGGGAAGCTGGTTAGGGGGGAGACAGCAGAGGGTGGTGGTAAATGGGGTCAAACTGGGGGAAAGAGAGGTCATGAGTGGGGTACTGCAGGGGTCAGTCCTTTTAATGTTTATCAGCAACATAGAAGGAGCACAGGACAAGATATGCCTCTTTGCCAATGGCTCTAAGCTCTATGGCAGAGTAGACAACAAGGAAGGGGTAACACTGGCAACCCGGGCTTACACCCGAACCCAGGATAACAGGAGCAGAGCAGGGATGGTTAGGAGCATCCGTTGGATGCTGTCCTCCTTGGGGGGGTGCAAAGTCTGCATCACTGTAGGGAGGGTCCTGGTGGTCAAGAGTTGCCTCTGGCCATTCTGACTCTGAGTTGCAATCAAAGCTGCAGTCTGATTTTCTAAAGATTGAGGGGTGGTTCACCAGGTCAAGGTTGATTATGAACACTAAAAAAATGAAATGTATGAAATTTCTACTAAAAAAGATGACATTCCTTCTCAAATTCAAATTTATACAAATAATTTAACTAAACTTGAACAGGTAGAGGACTATAATTGCCTGGGGGTGATTTTGATCAGCATATGTCCTTCGCTCAACACATTTTAGCCTTAGTAAAGAAAGTGAACAAAAGGGTGGGGGCTTTAAGAAGAACAACAAAATGCCTGCTGTTAAATGATAGGAAGAAGTTAGTTGAACAGCTGATCATCCCAGTCTTGAGATATGGTGAGCTGACTTATAGAATAGCTAAGAAAACACTTTTGGATAAATTGGATAAAACCAGTTTCAGATAGGCTAGATTTGTATTAACCCATCATTGTTTGTTACTTAATAGACTAAATCGGTTGCCTTTGAAGGTTAATTATACTTGTCACTGGCTGACTTTAATTCACAAAATGAAAAATGTATGTCTAAATCACCCTATGTCAAAATTAGTATTTCCAGCAGTCTGGAACTCAAAAAGGGTATTAACTAGGTCTGTACACTTGAATAAAATTACCATGGGAAAAGTATCCAATAAAGATGGGGATAGGACCTTAGCCCAAAAGGCTGCCATTATTTGGAATTTTCTCCCCTCCGATACTAGGGATATCTTAAAGCACTCACGTTTGTTCAGGCTATAAAATAATTGATGGTTCATACTTGCAATTGTTAACATTTGCCTGGGCCTATAAGACCTATATGGTCTACAAGTTTCCTAATTTGTCTGTATATATGAAAGGATTTCTTTCTTATCAAAAATTGTCATATAAGAGTTGTTACTATTTATATTATTAACATTGCTACATTTTATGATTTTATTTCGAAGGGTTTTGTATATGTACTTCACAAGAGTTGAATGTTTGTACTTATTGGATCTTGTATGTTATGCATGTTTTGTATTTGTCTGTAACATTAGATAAGGATGTAGACAGGCCTGTCTTGTAAACTGGACATTAGTCCAAATGACATGTATCACTTGTATAAAAATAAACTTTTACCTACCTGCCCTAGATAGCTTCTGCCAGAGACTTAGCAGAGAACACAAGGAGGAAGGAGTTGCTGTGTGACTGGACTTCTCTACTGGGACTAAAGTAGTAGAACTCTACTACTGAGACCTTCAATTTAGGGTAAATAAAAAAAGTTAGTGTGTTTGGCTGAGTTGGCTGAAGTGAATTGTTATCTGTGCAGTTATCTAGGTGTAAATCACAGGCAGCTGAAGGGAATTGTTAGCTGTGCAATTTAACTAAGTGTAGAAAGATCTATTAAGTAGGGGGAGTGGCTTAGCTAGAAGGAAGCCAGGTTACAGCCAGATTTAAACACTGCCCTTGTGGCAGAGAACAACAGGAGGAAGGAGTTGCTGTGTGACTGTACTTCTCTACTGGGACTAAAGAAGTAGAACTCTACTACTGGGACCTTCAATTTAGGGTAAACAAAAAAAAGTTAGTGTGTTTGTCTGGGTTGGCTGAAGTGAACTGTTATCTGAGCAGTTATCTAGGTGCAAATCTCAGGTGGTTGAAGGGGACTGTTATCTGTGCAATTTAACTAAGTGTAGAAAGATCTTTTAAGTAGGGGGAGTGGCTTAGATAGAAGGAAGCCAGGTTACAGCCAGATTTAAACACTGCCCTAGATAGCTTCTGCCAGAGACTTGACCAGAGAACACCAGGAGGAAGGAGTTGCTGTGTGACTGGACTTCTACTGGGACTATATTGCCCCTCCTCCCTCCACCCTCCCCACCCAAAGCTAGTTCTACTTTTATAGGCACAGGATTTGACTGACAACGGGAACTTCTTGTTTGAGATCAGGAAGTGAGTTATCACAGAGCCACCAAAGACTCACCATTCTAGAAGGTCAAGAGTAGCTCTCCATCCCCCCTAGCTGCTGAAGGTCTGCTTCTGAGCAACTAAGGGGACTACTGAGAAATATAGGATCTTCTTGTCTCAAAACAGGAATATCAGGAGCTTAAAGGGCACAGAGGTGGTAAATAACTAGGGAGAAAAAAAAACAGAGGAAAGAATAAGGATTCCAAACAACAGTGAAGGGGCCAGAAATAAGATATGATGGGAGTGGTGCAGTGCAGTGGCTGTGGAGCAGCAGTCTTCTGGAAGATGTTCTGGAGGATGTGGTGTTGTCCCATCTGCAGGCACCTCTCTGGGCTGAGGGAGGAGGTTGCTCATCTCCAGACTGAGTTGGCCAGGATTTATGGGACCTCCTCTCCCATCCAGGGACCACCAGGGCCACTGCCATTGCCTCAGAGGTTGCCAAGAAAGAGAAGCAGTTGGACCACAGTGGACTCAGAGAGGGTGAGGGTGGTGGAACAGAGGTGCATCCCTCCAGTTGTACCTCTCCACAATTCATATGCCATTCTGGCAAAGTGTGGTTCCTCTATGGAGGCACCCGCAGTGGAGACCAAGGAGGATGCTGGGAACCTCCACAAAGGAGACCCACAGAAGGGTGGCATGGGACCCCACAGTGGAAGGAAACAACTAATGGTGAGGGACTCCATTGTTAGGAAGGTAGAACAGGGGGAGGAAGGGGAGAGGGAGGTAAGGTGCCTGCCTGGTGCCATGGCTTGGAGGGACAGGGAGCGAATCCTCAGGATCACCAGAGCAACTGCACAGGGGAGGGAGCTGGATGTCATTATCCACCTAGGGACAAATGACCTGGCTACGAAAGGGATCGGAGCAGTGCAGGAAGAGTTTGTAGAGTTGGGAAGGAGCCTTAGACAAGTAGCACACACCGTAACCTTCTTGGAGGTGCTGCCTGTCTATGGCGTAGATGAGGCTAGGGTGCTTGACACCATAGGATTCAATCAGTGGTTGAAAAACTGGTGCAGAGCTCAGGGATTTGGCTTCATTGGGGACTGGGGGTCCACCTGGAGTGATGCAGGCCTATACTGGCATGATGATCTGCATCTGTCCAGGAGGGGAACCAGGATCCTAGGTGATAGGTTTAAATGCTTCATTGGCAAGCATTTAAACTAGCCAAGGGGGGAGGCACTGGAAAGGAGCATGGAAATCTAGCCCCCCAAAAAAAGTCAGGGTAGTAAGTGAGGTAAACACAAAGACAAAGATGTCAATAGGGAGAAGGGCAGGGGTAAATGGAGAAAATGACAAAGGCAATAAGGACAGGGATGGGGCAAAAAGGAGTAAGGCCATCAGGAAATGGAGGGCAATGAGTACCAGTGCCCATAGTCTGGGCTACAAGCTCCCTGAACTGGTGGCCTGGATGGAAGAAGGATGCCAGGATATAATAGAAGTCACAGAAACATGGTACACAGAGAACCATGACTGGGATGTTAACATACCAGGGTACACAACCTACAGGAGAGACAGGGAGGGGAGAAGAGGAGGAGGAGTAGCTCTCTATGTAATTGAAGGGATAAAAGCAACTGAACAAAAGAGTAAACAGGGAGGAGAGGAGGCACTGCGGGTCACCTTAGAGACTGGAAATGGCACCACAATCTGCACAGGGGTTGTATGCAAAGCCCCATGTTAGGGGGAGGGAATGGACAAGAATATGATATAAGGCATTCTTAGGATGGCAGAGAAAGGGGAGCTACTGTTGATGGGAGACCTGAATATGCCAGATGTTAACTGGAGCACATTTGCTGCAGCCACATCCAAGAGCAGGGCCATTCTCGATGCCCTACAGGAGGCATGCCTCAGACAGCTAGTTTTGGAACCCACTCAGGAGGGAGCAATCTTAAACCTCATACTCTCAAATGGGGACAGTGAGAGGATCTCAGATCTAGAAGTGGGTAGCCATCTGGGAACAAGTGACCATCAAAGAGTGTGGTTCACGATAAACTCAGCTACAGAGTCAAGCCACACAAAAGTGAGGGTACTGGACTTCAGAAGGGCTGACTTTGGCAAGATGGGAGAGTGCCTTAGAAAAGCACTAGCAAACAGGCTAGAAGGATGGGTGGAACAACAATGGGGAAACATCAAATCTGCCATCACAGAGGCAACAAACCTTTGTGTGAAGCAAATAAACAAATCAAGACAAAAGAAAAAGCCACTATGGTTCTCAAAAGAGGTGGCGGGGAAGGTCAGGGAGAAAAATATAGCATTCAGGAAGTATAAGGAAACACAGAAGGAGCGGGACAGAGAGTTGTACCAGTTAAGGCAGAAGGAAGCAGGGAGGGAAGTCAGAATAGCAAAGGCCCAAACTGAGGAAAAGATAGCCAACTCGGTTGAGAAGGGGGATAAAACCTTTTATAGGTACATCAGGAACATAAAAAGACAAAGGGAGGGATAGTGAGGCTGAATAGAATGGACGGTGGGTGGGCAGAGAGGGACGATGAAAAAGCAGGGATACTGAATGAATATCTCTGCTCAGTATTCACAAAAGAGGAGGAGGGGGAGGTGCCTAATCCAAGTAACACAAGCACTCTGGATAGGGGGTCGATCCCAGTCCTTTCACAGAAGAAAGGGTTCTGAAAGAACTCCTAAAACTGAAGGTGGACAAAGCAATGGTGCCTGACAGAATTCACCCCAGAATTCTAAAAGAATTAAGGGGAGAACTAGGGAAACCACTGACTACCCTTTTTATCAAATCATGGGAGGATGGTGTGGTACCCTAGGACTGGAGGAAGGCGGATGTGATTTCCCTTCACGAAAGTGGGACCAAGACAGAGACAGGAAACTACAGACCTGTCAGTTTGACCTCTGTGGTAGGGAAAGTGATGGAATCACTTCTAAATGGAAAGAAATGCTGAGTACCTAGAGGCCAGTGGGGCACAGGACACAAGGCAGCATGGGTTCACAGTGGGAAGGTCATGTCAGATGAATCTAATTGATTTCTTTGACTGGGTGACCAGAGTAGTAGACCAGGGAGGGGCTGTGCACATGGCCTACCTAGACTTTAGCAAGGCATTTGACACAGTCCCACACAAAAGATTAATAGTCAAATTAACCAGCCTGGGAGTGGGTCCCAGGGTGGTAGCCTAGGTAACACATTGGCTGGACAACAGGACACAGAAGGTAATTATAAATGGGTCACTCTGGAAGAAAGAGGGTTACTGGTGGGGTACATGAGGTTCAGTACTGGGTCCAGTCCTTTTTAATGTCTTTATAAGTGACATTGCAGAGGGACTGGAAGGAAAGTATGCCTCTTTATGGATGACACAAAGATCTGCAACAGGGTTGATACACAAGGAGGTATGGAAAGGATGAGAAGGGACTTGGCAAGGCTGGAGGAATGGTCGAGTATGGCAGCTTGGATTCAATGCAAAGAAGTGCAAAATAATGCACCTGGAAGCAAAAACCCAGGGGAAGATTACACAATGGGGGGGAGGTAGTAACAACAACAAAAATGGAAAGGGACCTGGGGGTAATTATATCAGATGACCTTAAAGTTAGCAAGCAATGTGAGAAGGCAGTACAGAGGGCTGGGGGGTTACTGGGATGTATAGGGAGGGGCATCACCAGCAGAAAACAGGAAAAACAGGAAGTTGTTATCCCGCTGTACAGACAGTTGGTGAGACCCCATCTGGAGTACTGTGTCCAGTTCTGGAGACTCCATCTCCGCAAGTACATAGACATGATAGAGGCAGTCCAGAGGAGGGCAACTAAAATGGTGCAGGGTCTGCAAGAGAAGCCATATGAGGAGAGACTAAAGGAGCTTAATATGTGTACCCTTGAGGAAAGGAGGGAAAGGGGGGACATGATAGAAACTTTTAAGTACCTCAGTGGAATCAACAAAGTCCAAGAGGATAGCATCTTTCAGAAAAAGAGATGTGCAAGAATAAGGGGACACAATTTGAAGACAAACGGGGGTGGTTCAGGGGCAATGTGAGGAAGTATTTTTTCACAGAGAGGGTGGGGGATGCATGGAACAGCCTTCCTGAGGAGGTTGTGGGGTCTAAAACTGTGAGAGAATTCAAGAATACATGGGACAGACATAAGGCAATTTTTGTGGGGGGTAGGAAGAAAAAGGCTGTTGGTTAACTAGGATCTGCAGCTTATCTTGTAGGTGAAATGGGCAGACTAGGTGGGCGAGCGGTCCTTATCTGCCATCAAAGTCTATGTTTCTATGTTTTCTACCTAAGTAGTGGTAATGCACAATGCAGTGTGGTGACCACACACCACAAAATAGAATCAGGCCAGGGCCGTGGGTGCGGCTGCAATGGGAGGGGATAGGATGAGGGGCCAAAAATGGAAAATGGCCACGATTGACAGATGATGGCTGCTGGTCCCTCACCACACAAGCCCATGAATGCCTCCTGAGGCTGCGCCGTAGTCTCATGCCCTGGATCCAGATTGAATCCCAGTCTCCTTCCTATCTACCTGGGAGGAAACAGCAAAGATACATTGGTTGTGTCTGGGGGCATGGAATCAGGGTCAGCAGCAGATGGATGACAGTGGGGGGAAGACCTGGCTGGTAGGGGGGGTTTAAGGGTAGTATTATAATTGCTAGAGTTTTAAATTATTGGATTTTATTAATTATTGTTGGTATTATTTATTATAGTTGTTCTTATGTACAAGCACCTTGGTTATAAGAAAGGTGCTTTTTATAAATAAAATATGATATGATATGATATGATATGTAGTAGACATGCTCATAGAAACAGTGAAAACCAGGTACCATAGTATATTCCCCTGGCAGGTATCCAAAGAAGGGTCATCAAGAAGGGGGGCCTGACAAGAGCTGGGTAAGTAAGCCCCTGTGTGAGGGGCCAGGCATGGGAGTCTGTATCTTTGGGCCATTAGGACTATCAGTACACTGATGGAGGATGGCAGGCACAGCCAGAATACTATCGATTTAGTAGTAATGTCATAATACTGACATTCTGTTCACTTAAAAATTGTCCTTCAAGGGCAGAATGAAACACATGTAGGTATGGATTTGCTCCAGGGGTTGTGCTCGTCCTGCCTGGA
Organism: Neoceratodus forsteri; assembly: GCA_016271365.2. Lineage (NCBI taxonomy): Eukaryota > Metazoa > Chordata > Ceratodontiformes > Ceratodontidae > Neoceratodus > Neoceratodus forsteri. Next base: position 532,086,430 of record CM028130.1, on the reverse strand, counting down.
AACATGCCACTCACCAGTGGTTTTGGGAGTGACAGGGCTCCAGAGACCCCTATAGGGAGGTTACGGATGTGCATAAAGTGTAAATATGCTAGGACTAGATCCATTAATAAATGTAAATAATCATGTCCTTTACATGCAGGGGTAAACCTGGAAACATTAAGGTGGGAAGTATTTCAAAGGAGATATGCCTTGGAATGGTGGGGATGAAAATCAGAGCCCCAGTTAGGAGTGGAGGGTACAGTGGATGCAGCTATTATTGTATATGGGAAGGATGGTATGGAAAAGTAATTGAAAGGGAAATGCCCTTGGACAGTGTAACAACTTCAGATGCAAAGTAAATGCACTCAGCTTGATCCCTGCTCCAAGTTTGGTCTCAGGTTGTATGTGGTCTCTCATTTATTAGGTGCCCCAATGTACTGGTACATGGTGCCCCTACTCCAGTGCCCCAGGCCTGAGGCCGTAGCAATGCTTGTGCAGGTACAGCTTGTGTGATGTAAGGCAGGTCTTCCTCTGACGAGACTACCACCATATACCCCAACACACAGGGAGGTGCCCGGCCCTTACATTTACAGAAGTCTTTGTTATACACCAGTTGTACATAACAATTTCTAACAGCATAAATGATCTTGAGATATCCCAATATTCAATTTATCCAGCACATGTGCAATGCCTCAAAACTTGCAACAGAGCTAAAATTAAAATTCAAGCACTTGACTGGCCATGAGCTCCAGTCTTCCAACTGGCATTGCCCCAAACATCAGTCCCTCTTTTAATCAGTTACTATTAGTTTTTAAGTATAATGTTATTTTTGTAGAACTTGATTTGCAATTCTGACATCCACACTGTATTTTCCCCTTTTTAAAGTGCATTCATGCTGTTTCTACTTTGAGTACACTCAGTTCCTGAAACCTTTTTATGTTACTGGCGCAGTTCAAAGCAGTCTGCACTTAGGATTGTTGCAGTTGACCGTTACAGCTAACAAAGCAGATGTACATCCTCCTGCAGCTCCCTCAAGAGCTAAGGGATCCTAACTCCAAAGACCTCCTAACCATCCTCATAACAGCCACTAAGAAAGCCATCACCAAAGCTTGGCTTACCACTAAAATTCCATCCATACAAGACTGGTGGCTTGTTACTAAACAAATATGTAAAATGGAAAAAATAAACCACAAAATTAATAACAACGAGGAGAGGTGCAACTCTAGATAGACGGGATGGCTTCTGTATTACATGTGAAAGGATGGTTCTGATAATGGGAGACTTCAACATGCCAGATACAGATTGATCAATACCAGCAGGAACATCTGCCAGAACTAGACACATAGTGAATTCCCTGCAGGGGAGGGCCTCAAACAACTGGTACAACAACCCACAAGAAACAGGGCTATCCTAGATCTAGTACTGACTAACAGGGAAAGGATCACAGATCTCCAGGTAGAAGGTCACCTGGGGGCCAGTGACCATCACATGGTATGGTTCAATTTGGCCACTAGAACTAAATCATCCCACTCCAAGGCAAATATATGGGACTTCAAGGGAGCTGACTTTGATAAGATGGCCAACAGAGTTAAGCCAGCCCTGGCAAAAAGAAATACTGGTGAAGGGGTACAGGCAAAGTGGGCAAGCATTAAGGATGCAATACTTGAAGCAACATCCCATTTTGTTAGAGAGAAAAGGAAGTGCAAAAGAAGAAGGAAACCACTTTGGTTCTCAAAAACAGTAGGAGAAAAGGTCAGAGCCAAAAGGCTGGCATTCAGGAAATATAAGGGAAGGCAGCGGGATGAAGATGAGAGGGCATACCAAACTTCCCTAAAGGAAGCAGAGAGACAGTAAGGCAGGCAAAGGCCTAAACCGAGAAACACTAGCAAGAACAGTAAAAGAAGGTGACAAGACTTTCTATAGAAACATTAGTGGAAGGAGAAAGTTCAGAGGGGTATTGTTAAGATCAAAGGAGATAAGGCAGTGAGGAGGAGGACCATGTAAAAGCATCTATCCTAAATAGATTCTTCTGCTCAGTATTTACTGAAGAAGAGTAGGAGGCAGAGCCCACAGCTCAGCACCATGGACACGGGGAGGGTGTGCACTAGTCTCTTTACAAAAGAAAGGGTCCTACAAGAGCTCAATAAGCTCAGTGCGGACAAGGCAATGGGACTTGATGGCATACATCCCAGGGTACTAAAGGAGCTAAGAGTGGAACTAGCAGAGCCATTATCAGAACTGTTAGTGAGTCTCTGAACACAGGAGAGGTCCCAGAAGATTGGAGAAGGGCTCATGTGATCCCACTCAATAAGAGTGGTAGCAGGGAGGAGGCAGGGAACTACAGACCAGTCAGTCTTACCTCGGTAGTGGGCAAGATTATGGAGGCACTCCTTAAGGAAAGGATAGTGCAACACCTGGAATCCATAGGACCACAGGATCCAACACAGCATGGCTTTATAACAGGAAGGTCCTGTCAAACTAATCTCATAGATTTCTTTGACTGGGTAACCAGAGTGGTGGACCAAGGGGGAGCAGTTGATGTCTCCTACCTTGACTTCAGCAAAGCTTTCGATACTGTTCCACATAGAAGATTGATTAATAAGCTGGGTAGGCTCAGGTTTGGTCAGAAGTTAGCCAACTGGGTGGCAAACTGGTTGACGGGCAGAAAACAGAGAGTGGAGGAAAACGGTATACAGTCAGAAGAGATGCAAGTCACAAGTGGGGCACCTCAGGGATCAGTCCTGGGACCAGTCCTCTCCAATATCTTCATCAGTGACATTGTAGATGGACTGGAGGGTAAGGTTTGTTTGTTTGCAAATGACACCAAGATCTGCAACAGAGTAGATGATCCAGATGGGGTGGGCAGAATGAGAAGAGATCTGGATAAACTGGCAAAATGGTCAGAAGAGTGGCAATTAGGGTTTAACGTAAAGAAGTGCAAGATCATCCACGTAGGGAAGAAAAACCCTGAAGCCACCTATAAGCTGGGAGGGGAGTTGCTGGCAGTCTCAAGGGAAGAAAGAGACTTGGGCATCATCATCACAGATGACCTGAAATCATCCAAATAGACCAATAATGCAGTAGGTAAGGTTGGGGATGTTGGGGTGTATTAGTAGAGGGTATCACAAGTCGGAAGAGGATAATAATCCCTCTTTTCAAGACACTGGTTAGGCCCCATTTGGAGTACTGCATGTAGAACTGGAGGCCACACCTTCACAAGGACATTAACTAAATTGAGGTAGTCAGAGAAAGGCAGCAAAAATGGTGCAGGGCTGTATCAGAAAACATATGAGAGGACAGATTAATGGTGCCAATATGTATACCTTAGCAAAGGAGGAGAGAGGTGATATGATTGAAACATTCAAACACCTTAAGGGCATTAACAAGGTGAAAGAGTCTAACATGTTTCAATATAAGAAAATAGCAGGACAAGAGGACACAGCATGAGATTAGAGGAGGCCGATTAAGGGGTAATGTGAGGAAGTTCTTTTTCACAGAAAGGGTGGTGGATGCATGGACCGGCCTACTTCAGGAAGTGGTGGCTATGAATACAGTGCAGGGCTTCAAACAGGCATGGGATAGGCATAAGGGAGCAATACAGATGAGTATGAATAGATAGGCCACTGACAGAGCAAAGGCCGATGGCACATTCATAAGGTAGTAAAAGAAATGGGCAGACTGGATGGGCCTTGTGGTCCTTATCTGCCATCAACTTCTATGTTTCCATGGAACCTTTGTTCCTTAGGCCTCCCAGGTGCCGGGGGGGTGTTGCTGGACCCAGGGCTTCTCTCCTCCCCCCCCACCACCCTGGGAGCTCCCCATCCCTATCCTGCTATGATGGATAAGGCCTGGCTTATGTGTCTTAAGTGGGGTGCTTTACTCTGGAACATATTGTCTAGCATACTGTATGGGTTCTGTCATAGCCAGAAGACTGAATAACTTATACCTAATTAACAAATGTAAATAATCTCTGAGCAACAGCTTTACAAGTGTTGCATTGGTCTTTTCCTGTAAGAATCCTTCCAATCAAACCTACCAGTGTTTCTGTAATGTAGCTCAGTAGTTCTATCGACTGTATCTTGTAAAATAACAATAAAGATGATATTTACAAAAAAAATAAAAAGGATTGTTGCAGTTGACCAGCCCGGTGGTGTTGAGAGGTTGAGGCACTGGATGCCACACCTCACACTGTGCTGGAGCCGGATTGAGGAGCAAGCCTGGGTCACGAGGAGGTTGGCCGGGGGAGGGGGAGTTGGACTGAGCAACCCGAAAGGCAGCTCTTCTCTCTCGGGGGAGGGTCTCAGTCCTCCTGCTGCAGGGCTGCCCAGGTGGAGGCCGAGATAGTGCAGATGGTGAGTGGTTAGAATAGGGAGGGTGCTGTGAGGATCGCTAGGAAGTGTGGTGTGCTCTACACGCTGGGTGAGTGACCACAGCAAGGAGGCAGAAAGAAAAATGGAAAATGGAGCTGTCAGGCTCTGTGATGGCCCAGATGCACCCACACCAGTCCCCTTGAGTATAGATGTTGGTTTCTGAGGGGGGAGGTCAACGCTCCTTGTCCTTGGCCCTGCCAAAGGGGGGTAACATGTGGGGGACCTTCCGGGGAAGGACTGGTGTGGGGATCCCAGGGCTAGAGAGTGAGCCCCTCTGAAGGGGGGGGCCAGAGCCGCCTTCCAGCCCAGCAGAACTAGATGGCATACCAGGGAGAGCGGAGGGCCGCCCCTCAGAGGTGGTCACTAGGATTAAAAAAAAAAGATTGTTACAGTTAACGTGTAAAGCAGGTATTTTCGACACTTATATACAGATCTTACCAGGTTCCCCATCCATTTCAGGGATCCATTTGTTGCTCCAGTTGTCTACATCACCCTGTTTGTTGTCCCACATTGTATACATAACCCTGTCTGTTGCCCCTGCTGTGTACATAAACCTAAGTCGGAAGTAGCACTCTGCATTACCAAAACTGGGTGCACTGCTGCTACAGCCTAACATGCTCTTGTAACACACGCTGTCCAGCGTGACAGAGTGCACTCCACCCAGATAAAAACAAAGGACACACTGTTTTACTTGTCAAAGTACAGGGGATATTCTAGAGTTTCACAGTGTGGTCCAACAGCATAACAAGGAAGTCAGCTTCACTTGTCTACCTGCCCCTGTGCTTCACTCACTCGAGCTCCCTATGGGGGTGAGTGAGCAAAGCACAGAGGGCAGGTAGCCTAGTGACGCTGACTTCCTTGTTATGCTGTTGGAGTACATTGTGAACTCTAGAATAAATCTCACCTTTTAGCAAGTAAAACAGTGTGTCCTTTGCTTTTTCTGGCTGGAGTGCACTTCATTTTGGTGGACAGTGTATACATAAACCTGTTTGTTGCCACAGGTGTGTATATAACCCTGTTTGTTGCACCCAGTTGTATACGGAACTCTATCTGTTGCCCCAGGGCATGAGGGAAGATATGGGTGGGCACTGAGTCACTCTGGGTACAGATTCAAACAACAACAGGGAGATGAATAAAGGTGGGTGGTGTATAGGACACCAAATCAGAGTGAATCCATATGTTGGGAGTTGGGTGGCAAGATCAGAAGGTTTCCAGGCAGGGGAAGGTGGTGATAGTGAATAGCTTCAAGCTACCAGATGTAGATTTTTAGATAAGATTTAGATTTTTAGATGTAGATTGTAGATTTGTAGATTAGGGTTTGGGGGCTCGGCATGCGTCAGGACTATGGCTTGACGGTGTTCAGCTCACCACCTCAGATCGGGTGCAAAACCTGGGCGTTATTTTTGATGACAGTTTGACCCTGAAATCCCAGGTGTCAGCTGTGGTTAAATCCTCATTTTACCATCTGAGGAATATCACCTGGGTGAAGCACCTGGTTCCTCCGGGTAACCTTCCAACATTGGTCCATGCGTCATCACCACCAGTCTTGACTACTGCAATGCCCTCTACCTAGGGCTTTCTGGGGTTGATGTCCATTGCTTGCAGCTAGTGCAGAATGCTGCAGCCAGGCTGCTGACTGGTACTTCTAGGGCCAGTCACGTTACGCCTGTGCTGCATGGACTGCACTGGCTGCCGGTTCAGTGGTGGATCACCTATAAGGTAGGCTTGCTTACCTTTAAAGCCCTGCAAGAACAGGGACCCGACTACCTGAAAGATCTCCTGACTCCTTACTCCCCAATCGTCCTCTCCGATCTGCCAATGAGGGATTGCTAGAGATTCCCAGGGTTTGATTAAAAACCTCTGGAGCTCGTGCTTTTTCAATTGCAGCACCAACCCTGTGGAATTCTCTACCTCGCCAGTTAAGAGAATGCCTGACCATCAGCAGTTTTAAAGCAATGCTAAAAACATATTTATTTTTGTTGGAATTCCCAGACTGTTCTTAAATAATTTATATTATTGTTTGTTTTTATTGTATCTATGGTTTATACTGTGTACAGCGCCTTGATTTTGAAAGGCGCTGT